>JAQPZY010001583.1:575000-1950000 GCA_029931535.1 Margaritifera margaritifera | reverse complement strand
TTCATTCTCCCCAGCTTTACATAATGATTTTAAAGTCGTATTTGCATTATGCATTATTCATTATGTATCAGATATTATAATTAAATACCCTTATGGTACCCCTTTTCTGCTGAAATGCAAACAATATCCATTGAAACCACGTGCAGATATGTAGAATGCAGGACAATCTTGCATCATGCTTGAAACATGTAGCAAATCAGGTATTGTGGTGTGAGCTGAGCAAACATTTTTCAAAAATTACATACTTTTTACTTCTTGACTGCTCAATTTTAATAATTCTAGCAAGAGTATTGAGAACAGCACATCAGACACCCACCTCATGTTTCATAGTCCTCTAGGCAGTTAACTGAAATTTTGGTGCACAATTTTTCCTCCTGCAGTCAGTGACCTTGACCTTTGACCTTTTTACCCCAACAGTGATGGACTTCTGCCTAATACTGCAAAGTGTGGAAACCAATTTTCTTCTTTCTGTCACAGTGACTGTGATCTTTGATCTCAAAATCAATAGGCTTCTTCCCTACCTCAAGTGCAAAAAAAAAACATCGAAAGTTTGCTGTGGAAACCACTTTTATTCTTTCAGTCACATTTACTTTGACTTTTTACATTTTGACCCCAAAATCAACAGAGTTCTTCCTTACCTCAAGTACAAGCCATCCACAAAGTTTTGTAACAAAGTCTTTATTTTAAATGGTTTATGGTATGATGTTACATATGCGCGCATGTCCAGACAGACAAGATATCATAATCCTGCACCTTTTCTTCAAAAAGCATAGGCCTGGGATAAAAATGAATAACAAGGACACATGATGTCTCTTACTTTTCACTATGTATTAAGATTGATCTGTCAAGCTTCTGAGGATTTGTACATCCATCATTATCACTCATTTCTCCTTAAATCAATATAAAGAAAGAGTCGCTCGAAGGGACTGATGGTCTAATGTCCAAAACAAATTTACAGGAATTCAAGATAAGGCCATTTCTTCTTTTTTGCTGCTGAGTGCTGAAACCATCTCTGATATTCCTGCGCTATAAGATTTTCAAATTAGCCACTGTGGCTGCCATACTGGATGTCAGATCAGCACCATTTTCATTTAGGACAAAATAGATGCCATTAGAAGACTTTTAATGAAAACCCCATGTTGATATGACAATCCATTCAGGAGAATTAGAGACAAGATTTTCGATATGTTCATTGTGCGAACCATAGTCAAGGATCGACTCCTTTTTCATTCAGGACCAACTATACATCATAAATAGTCTTCTGTTGAAAAGCCCTAGGTATCATAATTAGTCTTAATTAGGTATCAACTAGGTATCATAATTAGTCTTCTGGTAAAACTAGGTATCATAATTAGTCTTAATTAGGTATCAACTAGGTATCATAATTAGTCTTCTGGTAAAACCCCCATGTCAATATGACTTTCCATTTAAGAGGAGTAGCAATAACAAGATTTTAAAGATGGCTGCCATAGTGGTCATACTGGATGTCAGATCAGCACCATTTTCATTTAGTAGCAACTAGACATCAATAGAAGTCTTCTGGTGAAAACCCAATGTTGATATGACTTTCCATCTAGGAGGAGTAGCAATAAGATTTTCAAGATGGCCACTGTGGTGACCATACTGCATATCAGAGCAGCACAATTTTTAGTTAACTCTTTAATTGCCAGTGTTACTGTTGTGACTCACTGTTCTGATGAACCAATTAGGTCACTACTGCAGATGATTTGCGGGACTGACTACCAGAGCCTGATGTTACTGAAGTCAAATAATAAGTTTTCATCTGATGACTTGGGTATATAGGTTATTTTGCTGCTATTTTCCTTAGAACTTTTTGGTTTTATCAACTAGACTTAATGAGAAGTCTTCTGCTGAAACACCATGCCGATATGACTTTCTGTTCGGGAGAAGCAGAAATAACAAGACTTTCAAAATGGCTGTTGTGGTGGCCAAATTGGACATCAGATCAACATCATGTAGGACTAACTAGACAGCACAAGAAGTCTTTTAGTGAAACTCCAATGTTGATATGATCATCCATTCATGAGGAGTAATGATAACATGATTTTCAAAATGGTTGCTGTGTCAAGCCATATTCAATGTACAAGTGGAACAATTTTCATTTAGAACCAACAAGACATCATAAGAAGTCTTCTGATGACAACCCCATGTCAATATGACTTTGCATTCAGGAGGAAAAGCGATTACAAAATTTTTAAGATGGCTACCATGGTGGCCATATTGGACATCAGATCAGCACCATTTTCATTTTGGATCAACTAGATATCATAAGAAGTCTTTTAGTAAAAGCCCATGTTGATATGACCATCCATTCAGGAGGAGTAGAGACAACAAGATTCATAGGAATTCTGGTGAAAACCCCATGTCGATATAACTTTCTCTTCAGGAGGACAAGCGATTACAAGATTTTCAAGATGGCTGCCATAGCAGTCATATTGGGCATCATATCGGCAACATTTTCATTTAGGAATAACTAGACATCATAAAAAGTCTTTTAGTGAAACCCCAATGTTGATATGACCATCCATTCAGAAGGAGTAATGATAACAAGATTTTCAAGATTGCAGCTGTGGCCAGCCATATTCAATGTCCAAGCAGAACCATTTTCATTTAGGACCAACTAGACAACATAAAAAGTCTTCTGATAAAACCCCATGTCAACATAACTTTCCATTCAGGAGGAGAAGCGATTACAAGATTTTTAAGATGGCTGCCATGATGGTCATATTGGACATCTGATTGGCACCATTTTAATTTAGGATCAACTAGACATCATCAGAAGTCTTTTAGTGAAAACCCCATGTTGATATGACCATCCATTCAGGAGTAGTAGTGATAGCAAGATTTTCAAGAGGGTTGATGTGGTTGCCATATTGGATGTCTGAGAAGCATCACTTTCATTTAGGATAAACTAGACCTTGGGATGAATGTGTGTGTAAAATTTCATGGCAATCTTCCATGTAGTTTAGGAGGAGTAGCGATAACAAACTTGTGCTAATGGATGGATGGATGACAGACAACATACAACGGGCGATGGACAACAGAAAACAGGCCATCCCATAAATGACATTTTCTTGCTTACCAAAATGCATACAAATAAGAGTCCCAAGTGGGCCTGATATCGCTCACCTGTTTACATTACTTAACACTTTGCTATTTCACTAAGCAAGCTTATGTGTTATTGCAATAGAATAACCCTATGTAAATTATCTCACAAGCTTTATATCATGTAAATTTTACCTATTGTATTATACTAAGAATACAATTATTTCCAAAGATAAAAGCATAATTAATATGCATAGTCTCTCACTCAAAACTGAACTCATCCAAGATCTTCATGATATAAAGCTATTTACCAAGTTTGATCGAAACTGGATGAGAAATATTGACTCTAGATAGTGACGTAACAAACTCAGCCAATCAAATGAAAAATCATATCATTAATTTGCACAGATCTCACATATTATACAGCTTGTCTAAGACAATGACAATATAAGCTTATTTGCCAAGCTGGAGCAAGATCCAACTGAAATTGGGCCCCTACAGTGGTCACAAGCTCAGCCAAACTGATACAAGATTACCACATAAATATGCCCAGATTTTGCTCAAAATCAAGCTCATCCAAAATCTTGATATTACAAGACTATTTAAGAACATACCTGCCATAACATGGCGTCACACAAAAAACACAATTTTTTACTCCCAAACCCACCGATACATCGTGTTTAAAAAAAACAAGATTTTCAATAATCTTAGAAGAAATAAAAAAAAAATAGACATTTTAATACTACCACTATACATGACTGAAGCATGTAGTCTGTATAAACAGTAAACAGTCCTGCTTACAGCCCATATAAAACTATCCTCAGGGCAGTTTATACAGCTGATTATCATGTAGTCAATTAAAAAGTAAGGCAGTCAGATAAGCAACCACCATTTCACAGATTACTTATTGCCTGAGAATAGCTCGGATGATGCCATGTCAAGTCCTTTGAAGACAGCAGTGGGAGAGCCCATTAGGCTAATTTGCATAGGTAAAGTACACAAAGTGGAACAACCTAATTTGTTTGAGTTAGACACAACCATAGAGATGTGTGTTGAAGAACAAAAGTTATTACACATTATTGCCTTAAATGAGAATGTTTAAGCCATCATTACAACGATTACTGACAAGTTTGTGATCAGTGGCAACATTTCTTTCAAGTCGGAATTTACTCCATATATGAAACGCAAAACGTGATTATTTCGATAATAGGAATAGTGTATACAAGTGTGGTTCATATTTTAAAGGCAAAATGTTGAAGTACTGGTGTGATTTAGGAAAAGATGAGCCATCTGCAAAAAAGCAAAGCCTAAAACTACATTTCAGAACTGGACAGAGTTTGATTGTGTGAAGCGCAGCAGCAAGGGGGGGAGGGGCATTTTATTTTTTGCACACACTGCAAACACCGTATCTACATTAGCCATTCTGGAGTGTACGACATCCATCATCATAGCAACACTACACAGCATGTTTGCGACTCCTCGCAACAATGCAGATGCAGAAAGATCATTTTCTATGCTGAGAATAATTTAACAAGACCTTTTTGTTGAAGTCTGAACATCAGCACTATCTAGTCTCAAATGAGTGCCAAGATAAACACAAGTGATATTTATATTACCTTCAACCCCCCTCCCCCAACTGAACTATTGACAGCAGCAAAGACTGCATCAAATTCAGAAAATATTCCCCTGTCCAATGGAATTTAAAGACAGAAACTTGGTACATTTTTTTAAATTTAATGTGTGGTTGTGTTTATGTGAGTGTGGGCACATGTGTCTGCATGTGTGTGGTGATGATATTGGACAATGCTAAGTCTACCAACTATTTTTAGTTTGCAAGTATATTATATGCTTCAAAGAAAACAGGTGTTATTTTCTTTTTATTTTGATTTCCAGTAATTTGATATAGGCTTATATGAAAAGATAACTTATTCTCAATTGGACAATGCTGCTTTTTTTTTAGGTCACATGCACTGACCCCCCCTTGGACCTCAAAACACACTTTTTGAGTCCTCAAAACCCCCAAACACTGTCTGGGATTATGGGAGGTATGTAACAAGTCTAATCAAAATCTGAAAAGAAATATAGCTGAATGCTGACAAGCTCAGCCAATCTAATGCAAGATATCATTAATATGTGTGGATCTCACTCGTAATTACTCTCACAAGAGATTTTGTTGATATAAGCATATGGCCTCCATAATGGCAGCAAGCTCAGCCAATCTATTGCATGATCACTTCATTCTTTTTGCATGAATCTCGCTCGCTATCAAATTCCTTCAAGAATCTGATGATATAATGTAATATTTCAAGCTTGATCACTAACGTATCAGAAATATGGTCTCCATAGTGGAAAAAATCTCCATCAGAATCAAGACCATCTCATTAATATGCATAGATATTGCTCATTATCTAACACTTCTGAGATCTAGATGATACTAGCCCATATTTCAAGTTTGATCAAAATCTGATCAGAAACATGGTTTCCAGGGTGATAGCAAGCTCAGCCAATCAGATGCAAGATCACCTCATTATTATGTTTTGATCTTGCTAATTAGCAATTCATGCAAGATATTTATGAGATAAGCCTATATTCAAGTTTATCAAAACTGGATCAGAAATATGGCCTTGTGAGTGGAAACAAGGTCGGCAATCAGTACAAGATCACCTCATAAATATGCATGGCTCTAGCTCATTACTGAACTTGTGCGAGATCTTGATTAAACAAGCACATATTCCAAGCTTGATCACTGGATCAGAAATATGGTCTCCAGAGTTGTAATGACTTAAGCTAATCTGATACAAGATCACTTTATTAATATGCGTGGATCTCACTCATTACCTAATTCTTCCGAGATCTTGATGATACAAGCCCATATTCCAAGTTTGATCAAAATAGGATTAGAAATTAGATTTCCTGAGTGGTAACATGCTCATGCTCAGATAATCAGAAGTAAGAGCACCTCAATAATACATGTGAATCTTGCTCAAATTCAAACACATCTGAGATCTTGATGAGAAAATCCAAATTCCAAATTTGATCACAATCAAATTAGAAACATGGCCTCCTGAGTGGTAACAAGCAAATGTTGTCAGACAGATGACAGACAACCAATGAAGATTTACAGCCATAACAAAAAGTTCCCATGGCCTTACGTTCTAGTGTGGTAGTTCAAATGACAATGAAAACCATTTTATCAAAATTATTTACACTGTCTCTTCTCTGGAGATATTTCAATATTTCAAATGCTTCAAAATGCAGCAAGCACAGAGCTATCAAGTGTCTTATTAATAGTACAATATATCAATCAATGGTCTCATTAATCTTAATATTGGTATAAATTCAAATGTATTAAGTATCCATGCATACAGGCTCCGGGATGTAGAATAATCCCAATGTTCCCTCCCATGTCATAAAACATCAAACCAAACCAAACCTAACCAAACTGTATTACGCAAAAAGTTGTTTAATCCAGGAATTTCATGAAGCAATTCAGTTGTAATAAAAAAATCAATACTTAATTTCCCAAGTGCTATTTTAAAATACCTTTCAGAATTTACCAAAAATATCTATATACTGGTGCCTTGGTTGCTGATTCCCATGTCATTTCATCTTACAACACTTAAGTCTTCATCATTTACTTAATAAAAATAAGCATGACAATTTAGAATTAAGAACTCTTTTGACAGATTATGTTTCACTGATGTCATGACTTCATTGAAGAGAAAGGCAAAATCTCCAAGAGGCTTTGGAATGTACTTCAAAGTCATATTACTACATTATTTTTGCAGTTTTATGGAATAAAATCATTAATTTTTTGTTACCATGTGATTAACATAATCTTGCATTTGTGTTCATTTGAAATAAAATTTATGAAACTCATTGAAGAATTTTCAATTTTTTGCTTACCAAGGCTCACAAAAGCAAGAAATTATTAAACACTTTTAATAAATTTCATCTGAAATGAGCACTCGCAGACTGGTATCAAGCTATTTATGTCCTTTGTAAACCTCATTGTTTGCAACAGGAGCATCTTGATTTGATCCAGTCCATCTGTACTGTATAGCTTGTTAGCATAATTGCACAAATACTACTTGATGTGGACAAAATAAAATTTGATGGGCCTTTTTGTGTGTATATGCAGATGACTTAATTCCATTTTCATTATGTCACAGTAATTTTTTCATTTTTCAAATTTGTGAACTTTTTCAACTCAGGCTTGTTTGTTGAAAAACCTTGTCAATAGAACTGTGCAAAAACCACCTGACATAGACAAATTAAATTTGGTCAGTTTTTCTTGAGAGATTACATGTAAATGAACTGTTAGATTTTCATGCAACTGAAGCAATTTTTTTCTCCATTTTTATAAATTTTTGACCTTTTTGTTGTGTAAATTTTGTTAGCACAAATGTGCAAAAGCCATTTGTTGTAGAGAAATAAAATGTTGTAGACAATGTTTGTTTGCACATTTATCTGACCTACCAGTAAATAGATTTTCATGCCATTGAAGCAATTTTTCCATTTTTCTCAAATTACAAACTCCTTCCACTTATGACTTCTTGGGCTGCAGTAGGTAGTGGGGGAATAAGGGAATAAGTGCTTTGCAAGCACAAACCTAGCTGCATTTATAATTGCCTTTAAAAAATGGTAAGGAAAAACTGAAGTTGTTGAAAAAAAAATTGTACATGTAGTTTGAAGTTCAAGACCTCCCCTTGACACTGTTCTTTCCAACAATTTGAAGATTTAACAACTTCTGAAAGTCAATTTCTGAGATGCTTACCTGAAAATGGGTGACATCTAATCCTAAGAGACAATCAGCAGAATGAAGTTATTTATTTCTTTACATAAAGATAGAAATTCAACAATTAAGAAACAAGGGTGTTATCAATAGTACATTACATGCCCACCATGTCAAGTTATTTTGTGAAAACCTTTTCACTTCTTTCAATCTCAGTGATCTTGACCTTTGACCTATTGACGTCAAAGTCAACAGATGCCTTCTTGTCTCAAATACAAACCATCTACAAAAGTTTTGGTCATGGTTTGTGGCATATGACTTTAGTTATTTTATGGAAACTAACAGTTTTCCTTTTTGGAGTCCATATGACTTTGACCTTTGACTTTTCAACCCCAAAATCAATAGATGTTCACCTTGACTCAAATACAAACCAGTCAAGGCATGTGATATATAACTTAAAGTGTTTTTGTAAAATTGTTTTTCCTTATTTCAGTCCCTGTGATCTGACCCTTGACCTTTAGATCCCCCAAAAAGCAGTGTTGTCCTTGTCTCAAATGCAAGCCATCCTCAAAGTTTGGTCAAAGTAGGCAATAAAGAACTCAAGATACTGTGCAGAAACACTTGTTCTTATTAAAGACACTGTGCTTGATCTTTGACCTTTTGACCCCAAGATTAATTGGTGTACTTCTTTTGTCAAATGCAAGCAAGTAACAAAGTTTTGTCAGGTTATCTGGTATATAAGGCAAGTTTTTATGTGGACACAGCTTTCATTCTTTCAGTCCCTGTGAATTTGACCTTTAAACTTTAGAAACTAACATCAATAGGTTTCTTCCTTCCCAAGTTACTAACAAAGTTTGGTAGCTGTAGATGGTGGAGAACTTGAATTATTGTGTGGAAACAAAATAGGGAACAGACAAATGGATGGAAAGACATCATAAATATAATATGCTCTGCCATAAGCAGGACTTATAAAATTATATAAACTTGCCAGATGAGATTAAAGTATTATACAAAATAGAACAGAAACAAACTCAGCCAACCATTACACACATACATGCATGCATGCATACATACATACATACATACATACATACATACATACATACATACATACATACATACATACATACATACATACATACATACATACATACATACATACATACACATACACACACACACACACAAATCATTGTTTTTAAATTCTTTCTCATTTATTGTCATGACTGAAAATGTTCTGTTTATCCTGTCTGAACAGGTACTGTTACTCCATTATGGACACACTTTACATAGATCTGAACCAGGTGAGACTTCTAGAGTTTCAGGACATACATATAGAATTAATCCAAGTTCAAAATTCAGAACTTTCTCAAATTAATGCCACAACATGTCTCTGGAAGAAACTAGATCTGTCAGTAAGGGAGTATTCGATGGATGCCCTCTACCCCTGCCCAGCAAGATGTTAAGTGTAAATACAATTTTCAAACAATAGGGAGATAATTCTAAAAGGACAAATATGACAAAGCTAAATCTTGTATGGGACACAAATTGTCGTTGGCATAAAAATGCATACTATGTTTCCTGAAGATATCTCAAATGATTTTGGAGATATTAGCCAGAAAAGAGTGTGATGGACAGGTAGATTGACACTTTTTTAAGTAAAACAGGGATAACTCTTAAAATGCTGATTAAAGACTCCATCTTTAACAGGACACAACATCTACTCATGATACAAAAGCATCCCATGTTTGATGGATATATTTCAGTGGGTTCAGGTGATATTAAGTAAATAGATGTATGACAGACAGATAGATCTACAAGTTGACTTGTGTGTTTGTGTGTGTGTGTGTGTGGAGGGGGGATAGGTATAATAAAAACATCAATAAGTACTACTTGTTCTTGTTCTTTTCTGCTTTACCAGAATTACCAGATCATTTGGTGTCATTATTTTAGGCTGTTAAAGCCTCAATATGTCTATTAATAGGAAGCATGTACAGGTCTGGTTTTGGTTTGGTCTTGTGATTTATGGCACAGCAACACAATTAAGAATGTTATTTAAAACCAAGGCAATAGGAGTCAAGTGCCAAGCCTAACGACACACCACAGTAGCCAATCCAGGCTGATCCAATGGTGGGATTCAAACCCACACCCTTGTATTTAAAGTGTGACATGCTAATCATTAAGCTAGAAGCTCTGCCTATACATGTATTAGTCACCTTTAACAACATGCAGCGGGGCACATTGGGTTTATGCTACATCCCCAATCTGAAAGGGAGTGAAGCATGTACAGGAAATTAGGTACTACACATACATGAGCTAAATTTGTGAATCTTGACTTCAGGGTTATTATTAAAAAGGTTCTCATTACTGTACACGTGTTGCCTATGCAAATGGAAATACAAAATGGTTTTTCAAAACCAAAATTGAAATTTTAAAACCCATGGTGATGACGATACAGTGCTGACCGATAAGAAGATTGTCAATGACTTGCAGCTGGGAAAGGAATAATTGGACCCTCTTGAAAGCTAATCTCATTTGAAGAAGCTATAACACTTTTTGGATTTAATTTAGTAACTGAAGTTCATAAAGAAAGTTAACTTACAAGAATTACATTACTGGTTACATTGTATAAATGAAATAAGCCAAGTTCCTTCAAACAAATTTCCATATAGAAATCCTAAGCTCTAGTTCATACTGAAACTAGAGTGTTTGTAAAACACATATCTCAACACTTGTCTGCACTGTCCCACCCACCACCAAAATCTGTGCCCAAGAATCAAGTCCCTGGGAGTAAGGACAGACCCCGGGGCCAAGTTTAGTTGCATATGAGAATTCATCTTTTCATGCCCAGTATGTGTATACATGGTAACAGAATGAAGAGCTCAACAGTTTCCCAGGTATGACCCAGTGGCTAAGTCCCTGGGGCATTAGGGTGGTACAAAGGATTAATTAGGAATTAACCATGAATATTTTTAAAGTTCATTGAAGTATTAACAGAAAAAAAGTGCTGTGCAGACTGTAAGATCTATGTAGTGGATCACACTTAAGTTTCCACAGCATTTTTTAGTTCATGCTTCAATGAACTAAAAACATCAACTGATCAATCCCTATCATTAAATTTTGCACCTATAAACAACAGAATAAAGAAATTCTGTAAAATTATTGCATTAAATATATTCATTCTCAGTATTACTTTTTCATGCACATACATTTAAAATAGGGATCAAACCTAATCATCATACATACAGCCTCTAAGACAATAAAGCACTGCATATACTCACTAACCGTATATACTTGCATATAAGCCAGGTCCAAATGCAAAAAACATAAACCCTGATCTGCCATTGCACAATGCACTGGCAGATCAGAGTCCATGTTGTTTGTTCTACTGATTAGTCCTTACAAACTGCATAGACCCAGATCTGCCATCGCAATATGCAACGGCAGATCTGGGTCTATGCAGTTTGCAGTTGGTATAAGCTTCTGTGTTGTTTGTTCTACTGATTGGTCCTAACAAACTGTGTAGACCCAGATCTACTAGTGCATTATGCAATGGCAAATCTGGGTCTGTGCAGTTTGCAGTTGGATCCCACTTACAAGAGAGTATATACAGTACGTTTAAATAAAATGAAATGTATGATGTATAAATATGCAAATAATTAAACTGCAAAATCACCTCCTACTTAATTCATGTCCTCACATTTCCCAGTGTTGGAATCTGGGAGTAGCTCCATCCACATTACCGTATCTTCAACTTTTGCTCCCAAAACCCAAGTTGTCCTAATATTGTAATAAATATAGTTAATGACAATGATATATACAAAACTGGAAGATGTTTTTACACAAACACAGCTGCCACTTTGGACTTCAACAAAGCACGAAGTGATAAACATACTTGGTTGATAAAAATTGACCGCAATTATCTGTAAAAGGCAGGCAAGGAGGAGTGCTCAAGACTACTTTGAATAAAGAATTTTTTTTTAACAAGAGGCCCAATTGGGCCTGATATCACTCATCTTTCTCACATCACTTAACAGCTGACCATTTCACCAAGCAAGTTTATGTAGTATCATTTCACTCAGCAGGCTTACATAATATTGTAAGAACACATCCTTTGTAAACTATCAACCAAACTTTATATCATGTTGATTTTACCAATTTTTACTATATCCTGATGCAAATTCTTTCTAAAAAATAAAGGCATAACTAAAATGCACAGTCTCTTGTTCATAATCGAAGTCTTATGCAATTTTGATGATAATAAACCCATTAATCAAGTTTTAAAGAAACTGGATGATAAATATAGTCTCTAGATCTACTGAGGTAACAAGTCAATCAGATGCAAGGTATCATTAATATGCACTGATCTCACTTATTATAGAACCTGTCTCTGACAATGACAATATAAGCTTATGGTGGAGCAAAATCCAATTGGAATTCAGTCTCCAGAGTGGTAACAAGACAATCTGATGCAAGATTGCTGAAGCAACTCAAGTGGTCATCCCTACAAGAAAAGGCTAGGTCAAATGTAATGATAGCCTCGCATGCCAACCTCTTTTCAACAGCCTTGTTCAGCCTGCTCAAAGAGGAATCTCTGCTACCAATGGCTCTTCATCGTTTGTTGGAAGCAGTGGCAAAAACTTCTAGGCATGTGTTATCCCTGTCCATGGCCTTGTCAGCAGAGCTTCTCCACCTCTGCAGGGATGTTGCTCTGGACACTTCCAAGGTCTTACTAGAACACAGTAAGAACCTTCTGAGGGCTGCCCCCCTGGAGGCAGACATTCTCTTCA
Source organism: Margaritifera margaritifera (assembly GCA_029931535.1). NCBI lineage: Eukaryota > Metazoa > Mollusca > Bivalvia > Unionida > Margaritiferidae > Margaritifera > Margaritifera margaritifera. The sequence continues at coordinate 1,937,409 of JAQPZY010001583.1, read as the reverse complement.
GAGTGCTTATCCCCTTCATGACTGCTCAGGCTCTTCGAAACCAATCAAGAAGCAAAATCATTCTGACCGCCCTCTGGGTCCGTCAGCTAATTCTTTAAAGCTGTGCAGCCACAATTAAAGCAACAACCCCATATCAGAGCTCCCCATCAGAGCTCCCCCTTGGCAGGCTGGCTCTAAAAGGGCATGCCATAAAGGCCTAGGGAGCAAGTTCATGGTCCCTTGCCCCTTTCCTAAGGACAAGGGTGGACACCCCTAGGGACTCACTCCCTCTTTTGCAGAGTGTACCTCTTCCGTTGATACCTGTTGGTGCCAGACTAAACCTTTTTTCAGAGGCTTGGTCTAGCATAACTGTAGATGGCTGGGTCCTTTCTATAAAAAAAATGGCTACCAGCTTTGGTTTCGAGACCTTTCTCCTCTCATAAGGTCACCCATGTTCTTCCACCAATTAAATCGTGTGCACTTAAAGGAAGAGGTTCACTCCCTTCTTCAGAAAGTTTCAGTACAGAGTGTGTTAAACGACCAATCTCTGGTCTTCTACTCCCGGATTATCCTGGTTCCCAAGAAAGGGGGAAACTTCCGTCTAATTATCGATCTTTCCTCCCTAAACAAATTTCTGCAGGAGGAACCATTCAAGATGGAGACCACAGCCTCAGTCAGGAATGCCATAAGACCTGGCAATTGGGCAGTCTCCATCTATCTGCAGGATGTGTACCTTCACATCCCTATCTTTATTCCACACAGGAAGTACCTCTGATTTTGCTTGGATGGAGAGGTCTTCCAATTTTCGAGCTCTGCCATTCGGCCTAGCCTCTGTGCCCAGAGTTTGACCAGGATCATAGGAGTAGTTGCAGCTGATTTAAGGTCACTAGGTATCCTAATCCTCTAATACTTCGACAAATGGTTGATGCACAATGGCCGTCTAGAATCCTTCAGACTAAATCTGTCTCACTGTTGGTCCATAGTGACCAGGCTGGGCCTTCTGCCAAATCTAGAGAAATCGGAGCTCACAGCATCTCAAGATTTTGTCTATGTGTGGATGAATTTCCTCAAGAACAGAGGATTAGTCCATGTCCCTCAGGACTGAGTAGACAATATCCTGTCCCCATTGGAGGCGCTAAGACATGTTGTCAGCTTGTCTTTTTCTCTCTCTGCTGGGGACCTTTAACTCTGCAGCAGACCTGGTTTCCCTAGGCAGACTGCACTTGCGACCTCTCAAGTTTCTCCTTTGGCGGTGTGGAAACCGCACAGAGACACCTTAAATGCTCTGATTTCTCTAAGTTGGTATTTCTACCATCATCTGATTTGGTGGACAAATTGGGACCAGTTTCTAGCCAGAGCACCCATTCACCTGTCCCCCGAACCCCATTCCTACCTGTCTGCAGAGCCAGAAGGAATAATTCTTCCTAGTTTGTGGTCCTTGGAAGAATCTACCCTCCACATCAACAATTTGAAAATGAAGGCATTGATCTTAACACTCCAGTGGTGCATCCACCAAATAAGAGGTTGCTGCATGATGGTCTCCTCCGACAACACTACAGTGGTGGGGTACCTCATGGAGGCACACATGGCCTTCTCTCTGCGTGAAGGTTTGGAACCTCCTTCACTGGGCTACTTCAGAAGAAATTACCCTCTGGGTTCGCCACATTCCTGGCAAAAAGAATGTTTTGGTAGACGGTCTGTCAAGGAAAAGGAAGACTGTTCTCATGGAATGGTCACTTCTCCAATCCGTAGCAGACTCCCTGTACTGACATTGGGGGACTCCTCTCATGGACTTGTTTGCCACCAAGCTGAACAACAAGCTCCCATTTACATTTCGTTGGTCCCCAACCAGAGGGCCTGGGTGATGGACACTTACAGCCTGAAAAGGCAAAGTCTGCTCACTTACGCCTTCCCACCATTCAGGATGACCCTGCAAGTGCTACACAAAGTCAGGCATTTTGACTGCCCCTCTGTGGCCCCAGCGACTGTGGTTCAACAATCTTCTCAATCTGCTGGTGGACCATCCCAGGACCCTACCTCAGAGGAGGGACCTCCTATCACAGCACAGGGGCTCTATCCTACATAACAGCCCACAGATTCTCCACCTTCATGCTTGGCTCATTGCAAACAATCTCTCCGCCAAGAAAAGTTTTCAATCAAAGTTGCCAAGTGCATCATTAAATCCTGGAGATGATCTACATCTAAGACGTATGATGCCAAATGGAGAATCTTTTGCGATTGGTGTAGTTGAAAATGTGTCAAACCTAGCTGTCCCACTGTGAGTTCAGAGCCCGATTTTCTTCACTTCCTTTTCAAAGAGAAACAATGCTCAGTTTCTACTATTAAAGGGCTATAGAGCAGCCCTTTCCAACACTCTCAAATTTTCTAAAGGTCCTGCCATCGAGACAAATTGCCACATAGCTGACCTGATCAGGTATTTCGATCTGCAAAGACCAGTGTCTCGCTCTCTAATGAATAAATGAAATCTTTTTTGTGTCTTGTGGTCTCTTAATAAACCCCCATATGAGCCTTTGGGTGAAGCTTCCTTGGAGAACCTTACCCTCAAGTCGGTCTTCCTGCTCACCTTAGCGTCTGCAAGATGAAGGAGCAAGCTTCATGCCCCATCCATAGAGCAGGGTTGTATCAGGTTCAATGGGAATTATGGTTCGGCTTCTCTCCTTTGCCAACCAGGCTTTTTAGCACACAAAAAACCAGCTTGCATCGGTTGCTCCACTCCCAATTGAGATCCCTAGTCTCAGCCATATCTGTACTGGGGACAATCAATAAAGCTATTATGTCCAGTTAGGGCTTTGCATTTTTCGTTGGCAGACTCTAAAGGGAGAAGAAAGGGTAGGAAGCATCTTTTCCTCCCCATTAAAGCTTCAACTGATATTTATGCTTCCAACATTTCTAGGTGGATTGCATTAACTATCAAGAGAGCTTACCAGTCCCTTACCGATAGGGACTTGTCTTTCGTGAAAATTAAAGCCCATGTGGTTCGAGCCATTGCTACCTCATGGGCCTATCTAACTCATTCATCTTTGGAGGATGTAATGAAAGCTGCATTTTCGCACTCTCACACTACTTTGTCTTACTTTACCTTCGCTGATTAGCCCACCAAAGCGAAGGCATCTTCACGCTGTGCCCAATCATGTTCACTTGTGGGATCATCAACCTCCCACCAAACTGACAAATTCAGCTTTGCAATAGCAATAAGTATGGTATTTCTGATATTAAAATGTAGCTTTTGGGGGGGTGTAAAACTAATTTTAATGATGTAATACATACCTGTTGCTATTGCCAGATTCCCTCCTGCCACCCTGCACTGATGTCCCACTAAATTAGACTGCTCCCAAGAAAAAATGAAAGGAGTATGCATGACCATCAAAAGTACACGGTTTCCCAGGGGCAATCCATTGTTCTGGAATCTTCTGGTTCACCCTAATGGGAGGACGAATTCTCGTCATACAGTCAGGGTATTTTCGACCTGGAAAAGTACCACCTATGCAATAGCAACAGGTAAGTATTACATCATTAAAACTAGTTTACACCCCACCCCCCCAAACTACATTTTACAATGGTGTAAGTTAGGAGTGACAAAATGCATAGATAGTAGAAGACAATTAGCATGGAGTCTTTGAGTAGACTAGAGGAGGGTGTTATCATGAGTTTTCCCCTTCTTGCTGATACTATCAAGTGGCTGTGTTCGGCAGGCACTTTATGCTGTATTGTTGCTGAGCAGTTTTGCCTCCATGATTATTACATCAAATGAGATGACCTTACAATCTTGCTCCAAATAATCACTGAGACAATCATTTTGCAGATCATTATTATTTACCACTGCACCTGCCAAACTGCAGTTCTCGATGCAATGTGGTCAGTTATTGACAATAGGATGACGAGATTAGTTAATTACATGCAAGCTTGTCAATCACATTCCCGTTTTTCTTAGGATTTTTTTTTCTCGGATATCAAATTCTATAATTGCCCTCATGCACCAAACTTTAACTGAGGCAAGAATAAAGGTCATGTACATGTAGGTATTCTTATTTTTATATTTGTGTTTCATTTTTTCAACAAAACTGGCACTGATTCTATTTCAAAGGTCTTAAAGAATCAAGTGAGTAATCTCATTGCTTTTTTTTAATGATGTAAAGCAATGAATGTTTAACATTTTACCATACGATGTCGCAGCCCTTCCAAAATGGATGGTAAAACTAAAATTTTGGATCTCTTTAAAGGATGATAATTAATAATACTTAGATATGTTTCTAAAACTTGTGAAGTGGATTTGGAATATTGAACTAAATAAATGCTTACGTTGTTGTGCCAAACAGGTAAATAGTCAAATTTGTATCCATGTTACATAGTACATGTAGTAATCTATTTCAGTTGATGGTACCTGAACATACAAGAAGCAGGGGAGGATGAAGGATTTTTTTCTGAGACAATGTGTTTAGAAGAGGTGGTTCACTGTGCTGCAAATGGCTAACATTCTTGTTTTTCACCTAAAAGTGTAATATTTTAACAGATGGGGTGGGGGTGGAACCTAACCATCTGACATCCACCCTCACCCCACCCCATTTGTATTTCTATATTGAAGTGAAGTAAAATGTGTCTAAAGCCATAAGGGAAACAAATGTGAAAATTTTCCGTCATACTGTCATATTGGAGAAAATGGCTGTGAGAGATTCCTTATACTGAAGAGCTTGCATTTCTGTGGATCAGCCTGAATTTCTGTAATCTTTCAATAGTAATTCATTGGATATGATCCAGATCATACACTCACTAAGTCTCCTTTATTTGCTCTGTGTGCAACAATTTTGCAAGGAAATCAGTATGCCTCATTTAAAAAAAATAAAATATAACAGCTTTGATTTTCCGAATCACAGACCTAAAAATATAATATTTTCTTGCTTCATTCTGTCTTGACAAGACAACTCATTGATTGCAAGAAATATGGGCCAAATGCTAACATTTGATGATTTAAAACAATGGCACTCCATCAGTGTACCACATAAAAAGATGTTGTTTTATATTGTTTAAAAAGTCGCCAGCTTTAGAATGTCTGTGATAAAGCTCACCATCATAGATATCCTCTGTATTATCAGGGTATTTTTTTTTCCTACTCAATTTATGATGAAATCAGGGTCTTTTAAATAATTGTTCTGCTTGGTAAGCTAATGGAATCTCAACAAAATATGATACACTATTCTTTTCACTCAAATCATGATCAGATACTGGACACCTTTCAGTTGTTTCTTTCAAGAGAAATTCACAATTTGCACAATATATATGACATATCAATGGTGCCTTATCATTACTGACATATGCTTTGAACTGGTAGAGAGATTTGTGAATAATATTTGTCGCCTGACAGTGCACAGAAATTAATGTAAGCAGATCAGCTAAACATTTTCCAGTGATTATGATATTGTGCCATAATGCAAATGACAAGATGAGAATTGCACTTTGAGCCAAAGTTATGGAGACACCATTGTATATTGGCATGTTATTATGATTGCTATCATCCTGATCTTCATATGCAACTTCTTTTTCATCCCATTGTTGAGGATATGTATATATTTGTTTGTTTTTATATTTTTGTTATTACTTTAATAGTTTGGTTATTTTTTTATGTAATTTTAACATTTCTGTAGCTTGGTTTTAATACTTTTTTACTTGAAAAAAGGCTGTTAGTTTCAAATATGTTTTTTTGTAAACAAATCTACTTCAGAAATAAATAAATTTTTTAATTTACTTCAGACTGATATTACATGTAACCTCTTTTCTAATGTAACTGCAACAATTTTATTGTTACAAAGGATATTCTTCAACTGTCAACTGTCATTTTTGACTGCAATATTTTTACAGCAATGAAGCTTGCTTAAACTTGCACTAAATTTGATAGCTTGTGCAAGCTTGTGTTTTCTACTTGACTATGGCTTGCTCAATCTTGTGAACCGGGTTACTCTGACTGGGGCTGAGTGGCTTTAAAGAACTTCACTGACAGACCCTGTGGCCATTCAGGATGATTTCGCTTCTTGGCTGGTTTTGATGGGTCAGGAGTGGATGAAGGGACCAGTGTTGCTGGTCTCTCAAATCCTGAGAAATAGCAGAGGGAAAGAGCCCTCTGAAGAAAGTCTCTGCCTTCAGGGGAGCAGCCCATAGAAGGTTCTTTCTGTGCTCCAGTAAGACCTTGGATATGTCCAGAGCAACATCACTGCGAAGCTGGAGAAGCTCTGCTCATCAAGCAATGGACAAGGATAATGCATGCCTAGATGTCTTCACCACTGCTTTCAACAAACGATGAAAGGCAACTGGCAACAGAGATTCCTCCTTCAGCTGAAGAAGGCTGCGAAAAAGGGGTCGGCAGGCGAGGCTATGGTTACTAGTGACCTAGCCGTTTCGACTGTGCGCTCGAAAGACTCTCTGTAGTGGGGAACACTTGGGCTTAAGAGGAACTTTTCCCATAGCTCCTCACGCGGAGCAAACAGACTGTCCTTAGTAGCAGACTCAACAGGTGGGTGAGAGCAATTCTCTACGCTTCGGGTGGCTTTGGGGGGAAGAATATCCATCCCTCTCCCACTTTTTTGACCAAACTTTGCAAGAGGAAGATGGAGGTCCACAGACTGCAACATCAACCTCTCTACCATGTGGCCAAGACCATGAAGTTCATGGCTGCATGCAGGGAAAGGTCCAATCACTTTCCTGTGGTGGAAAACCCGACACCCCGTAGGAAATTAAGAGAGATTATAGGAAAGGGGGGAATTCCGATTTAATCCCCTTCCCTAGTCTGGCATCTGTACAATGATTCCCAATCTCCAGCAGGATGAAACAGTAGTCTGGAGAGGGAGGGTCTCAACCCAATCCCTATCCCCGTACCATAGGGGCTCCAATGACCGGTGACCAGTACTCATAGTCTGGTGACTGGTCAATGATCAGTCAGACAACTCAGATCTGTAGGAAGACCCTTCCCCAGATCTGACAGACTTAGATCTAAGCTCTGCCTTTACCAGGTGGTTCAATCCCATTGCCGCCAACAGGTCCCAGGGACTGAAAGGGTGCTGCTCCACCCTCAATGCGGGATGCGACTCACTATCAGCCTACACCATGCTGTGGGTGAGTAGAGGGTGCTGCTCCTTCCTCATTGGGGTGGTGCAACTCACACTCTGCATTTCTGAATGGAAGAGGATGCTGCTCCTCCCTCAAGGTAGGACAGGACTCGCTCTCTGTCCTAGTGGAAAAGAGAGGGTGCTGCTTCTACCTCATGGAAGGTTGTGACTCACTCTCTGCTCTCATGGGATGGGGAAGGTGCTGCTCCTCCATAATGGGGGTGCAACTCACTCTCCACCCATTTATTACCTCCTTTGGGAGCAGGCTTACAAACCTAAGAGTCTTCAAAGAGACTTTGGTAATCCTTTTCTGAGACCCGAGAGACACCAACAAGGAAAACCCGAAAAATTCTGAAGAAGACGAGGAAGGAACTTTTTTTCTTCCTTTATAAGTATGTCTGTGTTCAGTGAGGTCCCAGACAACGATCTGTCCTCTCACAGTCTGTACAAGATAGGAAAGTGGGGTGGATGTTCCAGGGGGCTTTCCTGAGGCCACACCTATCCACATCCTGCTTAGCCATTGCTGCAAGAGAATTCTGAAAAGAGGATTTATTAAACAAACTTCTATGTAAGTATTATGTAAAAATGTATTTGCGTGGACTAAGTCTACACTAATTTAATAACAGCAAGAACTCACCTTTTCTAGGTGTTGTTTCAAAGAATTAAAACAACCAGGCTTATTCGTGAAAAATAAATTAGCAAAATCCCAGCTTGGTAAGATTGCTAATACTAAGGATAATAATGAATACTATCCTATACTAATTTCTGAGAATGAACTGGTCTTCAATAATTAAACACACAACATAAAAGGAAAAACTGGTGTGCAACCTGCTTTTCTGAGATAAACATCACACAAGTCACATTAAAAGGAATATGAATTACGATGATTCATTACTGTAATAAAACAATACACAGAATCAAGATGAGTTCACAGACCAATTTCAGCAAGGATAGAGTTCACAGACCACTTTCAGCAAGCAAGGGGTTAACTAAACACCTACCCAAGCTAGAAAATAATTCCCTAAACAATAATAGTTATGCTAACATCCCTGAAGTGTTAAGAACCTTAATCCAAGGTTATACAAAATGTAACCAGAAAAATTGCAAGTAACGAGAGAGAGTGAGAGAGAGCTAAATTCAAAACAAAAAATCCTTGATCAAGGGTAATTCCACATGATGAAAATGATGCACATAAAGAAAAAACTAAAATCGTGATGTTAACACACGAAGGAAAGGTAATTTCTCTTTGACATAAATTAAAGCAGCAGTAATGTCTGCAACTGAAAAAAGAATGAAGGATAATGCACATGGACAAGATAGCTATGGAGTGAACTAGGGGCATTCTAGACTTCTAGAACTTTCAGTAACCCTATGTGAGGATGAATTCTCATCCATACAGAAAAGAGCCAGCTTCACAATAGCAACATGTTATGTATTACTGTTATTAAACAAGTAATTGTACCAGATCTTAATTGTTTTAGCATTTCAATTGATTTCCATGTGCATTCTGTTTTTGAAAGGGTTAAAAAGTGATAACTATAACTTTTATATCTTGCCATATTAAAAGTATGCTTTAATGAAATATCAAAAGCATAAAATGAAAAAGGCAGCATTTAATTTATGATCAATTAAAATATAACTGCATCTGCAATAACTGTAAAAATATAGTTTTAGAGTATTTGTCAGCAAATGTTATTTCTCATTTTGTTACATTCAAAAAAAGATTGTACAGATATACAACCAATGGTGATAATGTCACCACATCAACAACAGCTGCTTTTTATGTCGCCTTGTCAACAACAAGGTCATGGCTTGTAGGGGATGAAAAATGTCTGTCACTGTAAAGAATCTGATCCTGGATTCTCAAGCGAAAGGGGTTTCAATCATGGAAATTCAGTGGCAGATTTAAAATAAACTATTTGCATTCATTCTGCATTCGATTTGCATTGTGTTTATTTCACTGGTGAAATTATCCATTTCAGGATCTGTTGATGGTGTAAAACTGAAATTATTGTGCAGAACCAACAAAGGTAACAGATTGTCAGACAGATGGACAATGTCATAACAATATACACTCTGCTTTTTGGCAGGCATATACAAATTTAAACAAGAGTATGGAGAACTGTACATTTTATGCCTGCCCCACATTTAATAGTCAACTCTGGAGATTATGGACCAATGGGGTTCTCAATGAACTTTGGTCAAGGTAAGTAGTCTTGAACTGAAGTTACTGTGCAGAAACCAGTACTATCTTATTAGACTTGCCATGACCATGACCTCTCACCTTACAAACAATATGGTTTTTTTTATAACCGTAAGTGCAAGCCATCCACAAAGTCTGGTCAAGGAAGAACAAAGATTATTCTTCAAAATCCACAATGAGCCGTAACAATCTTGAGCTTTTATCTTTAGACTCCAAGCTTTTATGACTGTGGAATCTTATTGCCACATATTGAAAGGTATATTAAGAAATTTTGTGAAGGACTAAACAGACTTTGAAAACAAGACTCCCTCAAAGTGAGTTATGCTCTACAGGTTGAATTTCCTGGAATCCATTACAAGTCCATTTCTACTGCTCATTTATTCTTGTCAACTACAGAGTTTTTCAAACCATCACAGATATTCTTGAAAAACTCCAGCATACCAAATTTGGTAACAAAAGTATTTTCTTATATGATTAAGGTAACTTGTTCACAAGATACCTACAAATGCTGTACAAAACTCTTTGTAATGGCCTTTGACCTTGAAGCTGATAACATGGTTAGAAAAAGATCACTGAACTAGTCACAAACTTTGCCAAGATATACTCACATGCTAAGTTTGGTTATTTCTATAATATTATTTAGAAAATCTCAGGTTTATTGAACTGGTGTCATTTAATATAATCTTCAGATATATCCACAAACTGTGTTTGATAAATATCCATTCATACTTTTGTTATTATGCTCACAAGCCAGAATAGACAAAAACCTTAGTCAAGACCTTTGACCTTAAACTCAATGTAAGCATGCTGACTGTCAGCTTGTTTACTGGAATGCAAACATACAAAATCTGATCAAGATTCATTTTTGTATGTATACAAGTCACTGTGTTCATAAGCTCAATAAAGTGTAAAACATGCAAGCAATGACTTCTGACTTCACCTCAAGGTCAGTTAGGTCTGGTTTTCAAACTCCATCACAGAAGTAAGAATATATCCTTGGTCAGATCCACATCAATTTCATTATGAACCAATTATGTATCCTTTCAGAAAATGGCCTTAAAAGGATTTCATTTTGGAAGTTGGATCAGCACCATTCTAATATGGGAATAAATATATATTGCAAGAAAGAAGCATTTTTTTTAAAAATAAAAATGTGTCAGTATGTTCATCCATTTTTTCACAATATCTTCTGTGGCAGCCACTTTGGGAGGTCATAGCAGCATTGTTTAAAACCAACTAAGAACAATGAGAAATGTTTATGTGAAATGCCAATTACCACTTATGGTAGGCCTTGTGGAACATCAGTTTTGTACAGAAAAACTTTCTGCCAGCTGCATTTGACATTAAGTTCAAGGTCACACTTGTTACGGACAGCTATCTAGTGAGAACTAACTCTGAACAGGCACTTGCTTGGTAATTCTCAAAGTAAGTAGTTTTGCAGGGAAAAAAAATCAATTTATGGTCCACTTTTCTATTGATTTTTCTTTTACATTTGTTGGGCCTCACTTGATAAGCTTTTCCTACTGTCATTTCCATAATTTTGTCTGACATTCATCTCTAATGGGGTTTGAAATATAGTTTTAATGATTTTCACTCAAAGCTGGAGGGTGGATGGGTATGAAAATAAATGGAAGAAATAGCATGACGAAATGTTTGTGATGAAAATATATTATTTACACAGTTTCTCTGTCTTCTTACAAGCATTAAAATACATAAATCTTGATGGTTGCATTGCGGGTGGATTTTCATCCAACATGGTGCATGCAGATGCATGGACCTTTGCCCAATATTGTTTAGTGCTACCTTATACCTGGAATCTACTGTTTTGTCTAAACCTTCGACAACTATGTCGTTGACTGGTTTACAACATTTCCACTACTTTATTCTTTGCTATGGAAATAAACATAATTTAAAAGATACAAATTTTAATTAACTGATAAAGGAAATTTACCAGTAAGTCTGGGTGTAATGTATAAAGGCTGTCAAAATACCATGTTGACTTAACTCTCTTATGAAGTTTCATCCTTAATATTCAAAAGTATTTAAGAGTCTAATGTTGTTTTCTCTGCATTTATCGTGGTATAAATTGTCACTTGCCCAATAATGCCTGAACAATTGCAATCCTGATCTAATTTGCTTTCATCTTGGACTTTTTAAAAAAAATTTCTCTTTCAATTTTCAACCCTTAAAACCCTGTCATGTAAGAATATTCTCCTTTTCTTGAACGAGCTACTTTTAACATCAAAGAAATTCCATAAGCCATTATACCAATCAATTTTCCTGAATGAAAAATCAGACCCACGTTGACAATCTTCAAATTAGCAAGTTGGAAAAAAGAAAGAAAGAAGTATTTGTTTACAAAGGTGAAGAAATATTTACTTCTTAAAAAACAACAACATGAAGCTGATTTTATCTGTCCACTGTTCCTTCAAAAACCCGTAGACCTTGTGTCAGGGTCCTTCTCAGATCAAGATGAATCTTGGGGAAAGGTCAACTATGGTCAACATTCAAACCAAAATTTCTTCTGGATATATCTTTATATAAGGATTCACACTGATGAAAATATAAATGCAAATCTAAATAAACTGTCATAGCAAATTTGCCACCTCTGTGAACTGTGCAGAGGGAGAGTTACTTTTCAGATTTTTGAGTGACATTCCAACAAGTGTTACTAAACTGAACCAAGGTCATGATGCACCTAAATTATAGAATGGATATCATTAAAATATCTGTCCAAGTGGGTAGTGTTCAAGCATTAACACCGCATACAAAGATTCAGCTAAGAATGATCTTTTTGTAGATGTGGCAATATTATAAGAATTCAGAGTCTAAACTGAGAGCTATATTGACTTTGCAAAACTTTCCCAGTTCCCAATTTAGTTTCAATTTTGTAAAATATACCCTGCCCATGCGCTCAGTGCACATTATATACAATTTGATACAATTTACTCCCTGAATGGGACCATGCAGACTTCAATTTTTCATTTTATGCATTTAAAATATGTACAAAAAGACAAATTTATGTGTTAAAATAACAAACTACAATGGATTTTTGTATGTCAATTTCAGTTGGTTGGTTGAAAGACTAATTTGTTTACTAAAAAGTAGTACATCAAACAGTTTATTAATAAATAACAGCTGATCATGGTCAAATTATGATGTTATGACCAAAGTAAATTACTTGTTACATACAAATTTCATATAAATTGTAATTGCAAATATGCAGCATAACCAGTCTAGGCCTGAGAAATTAAAGGAATTATGGGCAAGAACTTACATGGATACATATAGTACCTGTCCCTGATCCTAACATATTAAATCGTCATGGAAACAAATCAGCAAATGACAATGAAACAGTTACAACCAGAAAATAGATCCTCTATGAAATGAATATAAATGAACCTTCCAGAAAATCCAATCTTACATGGCTTATGGTACTGATGACCAGCTAGAAGTGAAGGAAATTACATGTTCTTTTCTTGGGATTTTTTTTTTGTTGCACATTGGCAATATTGGGATCAAAAGAGATTTCTTTGACAGAAAGAGACGGAGTATCTATTGAAAATCAAAGCAAAAGGTCTCATTATCATAGCATTTATATCAAATTCTTCTTCTTCATCTTCTTCAGCTTTTGTTACCCATAACCATAGTGACAACAAGAATTTTGCAAAAAATCCTTAATTTTGTCTGAAGCTAAGGCAGACATTATGGTATTTTTCCTTATTTCATCTCTCTGCTTGCAATATTTTAATTACATGCAGATATTTTTTTTAAAAAAATCATTAGGCAATGGATGCAGAAACTCAGAATTTAACAATATAATTTATATAAATATAAAATTCTGTACTTTTGGACTATCCATCCAAATACCCACAAATATGACCAAAATTTTTTTAAAAATAAGGGAAAAAATCCACACGTGATCAGCCAGTATTTTTTTCTAAAAATCCACATGTAAGCATGGTTTAAGGTACAGAGTTCCCTCTTTATAATGCTGTTCATGGCAACCATGAGTAACTCATGTCATAAATGAGGTAGCCTTGTATTGAGGGATGTAACACCAAGGCTGTGTCCTGATACAGAGTGCCCTCTTTATAATGTTTTTCATAGCAGCCATGAGAGTGACTCCAGTCACAAGTAAAGTAGCCTTATATTGGGAGATGTAACACCAAGGCTGTGTCCTGATACAGAGCGCCCTCTTTATAATGCTGTTCATATCAGTCACGAGTGACTCATGCTGTAAGTGAGGTATCCTTATATTGAGGGATGTAGCATCAAAAGCTGTCCTGATACAGAGTGCCCTCTTTATAATATTGTTCATGGCAGCCATGAGAGTGACTCATGTTAAAAGTGAGGTAGTTTTATATTAAGGGATGTAGCACCAAGGCTGTGTCCTGATAGTGCATTAAACAAAACAACTAAGTATTTGCATAATAAAGCCAGGAACTAATATAAAGTGAAAGAAGTTATATAAATTAGTCATATATACTTAGTAAGGAAAAAAGCAGCAGTCAATATGGACTGCCAACGACATGAGACATTCTTGAAAAATTTGGTCTCTAGTTCCGAGGTCAACTGATCTCAGAACATGCTATGCAGCACCAATTTTTCACATTGTAAGATGTCAACACCACCACCACCACCATCATGCATATTAGGGTCGATGTCTTACACTGTAGGACTAATAACAATATATGACTGATGTGCATAAATGGAGACAGCCACTGTAACACTCCCATGTTGTGTTTACTTTTGACTAGCTCTAAGCATGCTCCAAAAAGAAAGACTTCGGTTACATAATTCCCTACTACCATCAATTTGTTTTAGCCGACATCAGTTTCCTGTACAAAAAACTCCAGCACAAAATGTGCTCTCTCCTTTTTTAAAAACGTTGAAAAGTTGACAGTATTCTGATGTAATAAGTTTGAATGATGAAACAATTCACTCCAAACAAAAATTTAACATCACTACTTGTATTCAATGTATCTGATGGATGAAACAATTCACTCCTAAAATTGTTTATATTAATACATGTATTTCAAAAGTGAAGAAATTTTGCTCTCTGCTTTGTAGTAAATTCTTCAGAACTATCTTGAAATTGATACAAAACCACCCCAACTAAATGCTGTTAATGAGTATATTTATAATTTCCAGTCCATCACAAAAATAATAATAGACTTCATAAAGATTTTTTTCCAAAAAGCGAACGAACATAAAAGCATAACTTCATGTCTTTCCACAAGATCTTTGATTGTAAAACATGAATGCCCCCACTGGAGACATGCAAACAAAAAGTCTACATTGAAAAAAATGAACAGAGTAAGAAACATTTAAAATATTGTTATAATTGCAAGTCATCTACACATGCATACCAAATTTGTACTTGTCTACCTGGAGTGGTTTTTGCTTCATCATGCAAACAAAGTTTTCATAAAAAAAACTGAAGTACTAAATATTCAAAACTGTGTAAAAAAAAAATGAACAGGAGTCCCTCGAAGGAACTGATGCTTTACTGGGCAAAAAGAATTTCCAGGAATTCAAGATAAGACCATTTCTTCCTTTTAACTGCTGAGTGCTGACACCATCTCTGATATTCTTCAGCGATAACAAGATTTTCAAATTAGCTGCTATGGTGCACATACTGGATCTCAGCTCAGCACCATTTTCATTTAGGTCCAAGTAGACATCATTAGAAGTCTTTTTGTGAAAACCAAATGTCATAATGATCATCCATTCAGGGTGAGTAGTGACAAAAAGATTTTTATGACAGTTGTCATGGCAGCCATATTGGATGTACGACTGGCACCATTTTAATTTAGTACTTGGTGAAAACCCCATGTCATAATCATCATCCATTCAGGGGGAGTAGTGACAACAAGATATTTTAAGACAGATGTTGTGGCAGCCATATTGGATGTATGACTGTCACCAGTTTCATTTAGGACCAACATAGTAGCATAAGAAGTCTACTGGTGCAAACCCCATGTTGATATATCTATCCATTTTGGAGGAGAAGAGATAACAATATTTTCAAGATATCACTTTCCATTCAGGAAGAGTAGAAATAACAAGATTGATTTTCAAGATGGCTGCTGTGGTGGCCATATTGGATGTCAGATTGGCACCATTTTCATTTAATACCAGTTGGACATCATAAGAAGTCTTTTGGTGAAAACCCCATGTCAATTTGACTTTCTGTTCAAGTAGAGATGATATAACAAGATTTTTAAAATGGCTGCCATGGCAGCCATATTGGATGTCAGATCGGCACCATTTTTATTTAGGACCAGCTAGACATCATAAGAAGTCTTTTAATGTAATCCCCATGCTGATATGACTATCCATGTAGGAGAAGTAGCTATAGCAAGATTTTGAAGATGGCCGTCATATTGGATCAGTACCAGTTTCAATTAGGACCAACGAGAAATCATAAGAAGAATTTTAGTGAAAACCCGATGTTGATATGACCATCCATTCAGGAGAAGTAGCCATAACAAGATTTTCAAGATGGCTGCCATGGCGGCCATACTGGACCTCACATCAGCACCATTTTCATTTAGGACCAACTAGACATCATAAAAACTCTTTTAGTGAAAATCCCATGTTGATATGACCATCCACTCAGAACGGCTAGCAATAACAAGATTTTCAAGATGGCCACTGTGGTGGCCATATTGGATGTCTGAGCAGCACCATTTTCATTTAGGACCAACTAGACCATGGAATGAATGTGTGTAAAGTTTCATGGCAATCCCCCAAGCTAATGAACAGATGGACGACAGACAACAGACCATCCCATAAGCTCTTCTGGTCTATGACCAGTAGAGCTAAAAATTGCTACAATTGCCCCAAAATCTAATCAGGCCTTTGACATGTGCAAACAAACATGCTAGCTAAATTACATTTGTCAATGTTAATCAGTTTTAGTGCAATCTTGCTAACAAGATTCACGGGATGGACAGATGGCTGGCTGGATGGACATGGCAGGACAAATCATGATGCCTGCCTCCACTGCATGCAGTAGGGGCATAAAACACTCTTATCCAAGACAGCCCAAAACTCTTGCCTTACAGTATATACTTGCATATAAGTCGAGTCTAACTGCAAACCGCATAATGTGCCAGCACATCAGGGTCTCTGTTTTGTTTGTTCTACTGATTACTCCTAACAAACTGCATGGATGCACAGATCTTCTGGCACACATCATGTGATGGCAAATCATTTTCTATGAAATCTGCAGTTAGATCTGACTTATAAGCAAGTACAGACAGTTCTTAACTTCTCAATGGAGCGCTAAAGAAAGACTCTATGGCTGAATACAAATTTTGTGATTGTGCAGAATGAAAAAGAAACCCCTTCTGCAGCAAGAAAGTGATCTTTCTTGAGGGGTAGCACACTGATGTGAGCAATAATTACAAATAAAGCAAGAAAGACACAGACAATTTTTTAAATATTTAATATTTTCATTTCACAATCACATGCATGTTATGGAATCAATCTGATTAAATTTATATTAATTTTACTTTAAATAAATATAAATAATCAATAACTGCCATGCAAAACCATTTGAAAATCTTGTCAATAAAAGCTTGGTACAAACATCTGACTGTAACTATCATTCTCTGTCCGCTCCATTCCCACTGCTGCAGAATGTATAACTGACATGTTTATTATAATTCTGATGTGAAATTTCTCAGGAGTGATCAGAGGATTCTTCCTCTTCTCATTCAGCCAAATTCCACTTTCCTTCTAAACTCAGAATGTCTGCAACAACTTATTCCTTCGTTTGCAACTAAACCACTGCCAAATTATTTTGTGGCCATTGTCTATACAAAATGCTCTGCGTTTACAAAGGAAGTTAGCTTGTCACATGATCGACTGGTTTTCATCTTGTACACTTTCATATTCATTTCAAAATCTATGAGAAAGAAGTTATGACAGCTAACATACCATTTTATCTTTAGAGTGACAGGACATTCTGCAGACTTCAGCTGAACAATACAGTGCTTCTCATCTATTAGCTTTTGTCATCTTGATTTGTCATCTTGATAATTATCAGTTAGCTTTTGTCATCTTGATTTGTCATCTTGATAATTATCAGTGGTAATAACAGCCCGTAATTATCAAAATGACAAAACCTGACATCAAAGGTACACACTGCAGTAAGGATAATTGGATTACTTACATCTGTGTATGGATTAAAGTTAGGTACTTTATTGACATGTTGGAACAAATGTCCAGGAGTCAAATTTAGAAATAAACAAACATTTGTGAGACTTCCATCTGTAAACCCCATCATGTGTAGAATTGTGAGGGGTAAATTTGACATTTTTTACATTAATATGCTGGTCACTGGTTGCATTCGATGGGTTGCAGTCCTAGAGGGGTACATTTGAACACAGAATTGTTGGTGCGAAGGGATTCTGGACATAAACAGTGGGTGGCCGCTGGTCAGGGAGCTGTATAAGAGGCAGGCCACTGGACAACCTTTTTTCACTAAATGTACACTAATGACAGAGAGAATGATGAAAACGGCAATAGACATGCAGCAGAAATGTATTAATTTAGACAGCTTAAGAGATTTCACTCCTACCTGTGAGGAGTGTATGCACCACTCTTGGACAGACATCATCATAGTTTCGCATCAAGTAGATGGCACCATATTTGAAGCTGACAGCAAGTGTATGTTTCTTCTCCGCAGCAGCAATATCTGAAAAATGAAATTATATGGATGTATTCAGAGCAAGAAACATAAAACCATATCAAGACCCGAATCAAAACTGTGTAAGTTTCTGACAGCCATCCTTGACTGTGATATGTCCTTCATATGAGAGAAAAGAACATAGATACTTTTTATTTGAAAATGAGACTTCAAAAACTCAGACTTCAAAATGAAAGCACAAATAAGTATCCTTGCTAATGTGAACAAGAGGCCCAAGTGGGCATAATATTGCTCACATGTACAACTGACATGTATTTTTAATCTTGTGAAAGCAAATTCATTCATGCATGCATTGAAACTGTGGAGTGAAAAGAAAAGTTTAAAAAGATTGGGTTGGTTGGTTGGAATAAGATTTATTTGTACTCATTTTTCCCCCTCCATTTACTGAAAGTGAACCACAGTTGTATGACCTAATTTTACTCCTTTAAGAAAAGACCTTGTCAGCATTATTCAACAACATGATGTTATGTGATAGTTAGATATAAATACTGAAATAATTTGTGTTTGATATAACTTGCTGTAAATATGAAACAACCATAATTAGTGAACTGCACACAAAGGTAGTCATTATTGGAACATGCTTTCTAGTCTATGTCCTATAAGCACTAAAAAGAATTGGGGGCAATAGCATCTTTTGAGTGTGATGTCTAATACTGTTACCTATGAACCAAATGAAATGTAATCTAATTACAACATTAAAAATATCTGAAATTCAGTTTTTTTCATGGGCAAAAAATTTCTAGGGGTCGGTGTCTGGAAAATTGGAGGGTCCAGACCCTTATGGAAAAAAAGTATACGTGGCTTATAGGTCACTTTAGTACTTATAAAGGGCTAATAAGCAACTATTCTCTATACTTATAGGTCACTAATAAGATACATATAAGTGTAGGCATTTCATATGCAAATTAGGCATTTCTCTTATAAATGAAATATACTTCCCGTATAAGTGAAATGTGAGCCATTCACTTACTACACCTATACACTGTAGGTCACTTATAAGCGAAATGTGAGCCATTCACTTACTACACCTATACACTGTAGGTCACTTATAAGTGACATATATAGGTGAATTAGGCATCCTACTCACTCACATGTTAGAAAGGCCAGCCTCACAAAACAGAGAATTCAAACGAACAATACAATAAAATATAGACAGGAACATTATACTTAACAACTAACAATAAGAATGGGGGTATGTGACTCCAAGTAAGATATGAGGACGAGTGACACCAATGCTACATGGCTAACGCGGAGTAGTATGTGTCACATCAGAGTACCTGAAAAGGGAGGCAAACCCAAATTAACATTACGAAACAAGAAAACAAAAGGGGAAACAATACCACAAACTAACAACTGTGAAATTCTACCTATACACACCACAGGCACACAAAACAAAAAAACTTTTTTTTTTGTTTCTAGGAACAACCAAAACCTGAACAAATTTCTTTAAAAAAAATGGTTTTATAAACCATAATAAAAAAGGAGACTGGAGGAGCACAAAGTATGGCCTCTGTGGCGGATAAAGTCGCGAAATAAACAGGCGCCCGATTATATCTCCGACACAGGCCGAGAAAATGATACCCCACCAGTCTCCAATAAAATATTCATAAAGAGATGGTATATTCTAGAACCTGGGTTTATTGGTTTAATTTTTATTTTTTGATCCTACATAAAAGTAAATATCAACTATAGGAAGATTTGAACAATTATAGCCACTCCAAACAAGAACACAGGGGCTTATAGCATATGACAATACATATATAGCAAACACACATATAGCATACACTGGACTTATAAAGATCCCTGGCAAGGATCACTATAATATATTTATATACATGGCAAGGAAACCAGCCGCAAGGGTAATACCTGAGAAGGGGAGTACGAGCCATAGTGTAAATTTCTTTAGGCACGGGTGGAACGAATTGGAATCTGGAAACGGAATCCAAATCAAGTATGCCCATCCAAAAAATATATACAAAGATGAACCCTAGTCCAAAATTTAAAAATAAAAATTTTCTTTTCAAAATTCTTTTCTTTTTTAAAGAAACCCACAACAACAGACTTTATGGGGTTATATACAGTTATAAAAAAAAAAAAAACTTTAAAAAAAAAAAATTTTGGAACAAAAGGGGGACATATCAAAGGCTTCATAGCTCAATATAGCTAGGGGTCCAAGAGGGGTCCACAAAAAAAAAAAAAAAAAAAAGAATTAGGCATTTCACTTAGAAGTGAAGTACACTTCACTTATAAGTGAAATGTAAGCCTTTCACCTAACTACACTTATATGTGAGATAAAAGCAAATTCCCACTAAATTCAATGAATTTTGGCTTTAAAAAAGCCAATCCCACCCCCGCCCGACAGGAAATTGTGTCATTATTTATATAAAGTCATCAGTTTTATAGAATGTATACATGTAAATGGCTAACTATAAGTTCTGACCTTATAAACATCTTGTACATTTCCATTTAAATTACAATTTTTGTGAAATGATTTCCAACACATTAGCCTGCTGCTTTGAGCCACGACATTTGAAACAGCTTGCTCACTAGCAAATTGTTAGCTGAAATAACACAAACAAGTGATAACCATGAATATAATTTATTCCCCAAGTAATAAATACAATTTTTCTTTCAAACATACATTTCGGGCAGAATCCATCATCATCAAGTAGGCCCCTGCAACTGAATTCAAAAGCAGGTTTCCACTCGAGGCCAGCATTGAAGTTTTATTTCAGAATCTGATGGCCATTGTGCTTCAGCTGGTAAATGAAGGCTGTCCCAAATTCAATTGTCAGCAATGTGAACACCAGAATATTTGTACATATCGAACGATGATGGAAAGCACAAAGAGCAAACAAAACAAAATCGCCATTGGGAACAAGTACCATTAACATAATTCCATCCATGCAGACAGCTAATGGTTTAAATTCCAGAAACAGAAGCATGACAAGTCTAAATTATGATAGCATTCGCCACGGAAATCTTTTGGACTCTGGATTTTTGCACTTGAAACATCTTTTCGATGTCAAATAATTTTTCAGTGTCAAACAATAAATTATTTTCTATGATTTCATTACAATATGCACAGTTGAATGTTTGGTGCTAAATAATATTGTTTTAAATGAAGTTATAGAAAATGATTTATTGATGGATGCTAAAAAAAGTCTTTGTTTACAAGTTGTGTGTGCAATGTGTGGTTGTGTATGCTCACTTATGTCCCCATTTTGCAATTTACACACACACACACATACACACACACACACACACGTTGCTTTATTCTAGCTTTGATACATAAAATCCATCAAAGTTGAAAGTTTTATTTCAATGTTTTCTTTTTTTTAAATTTTAAAACATTTTAAATCAAACGAAATTTTGTGTGTGTGTGTTGTTATGACTGAAATTGATAAATCTGGTGGGAAGTTATTAATTTTGGAAAAAAATCATAGCAGCACCTTTGTTGAACTTGGATTGTATTTTGCAGTAAACCTTGGACTTGCACTGTATTTTTCAATAAACTAATAGTCAGAAAATGACAATGTCCATGAACTTACAGTTTACTTGTATTCAGCTGATAAAGGCTTATACCAACTTTAAATGATTTATTTGTCACTTATAAGTTAAATGTAGGCTAGGCATGGATCAATATCGTTTTCACTTATACTGTACTTATACAGACTAACATTTCACTTACTTCATTAAATATACAAAGTATAAGTAACTTATAAATGACCAATAAGTCCCATATAAGTCAAGCATATATTACGTATAAGTCTGAGTAAATTATTTCCATAAGGGCATATATATGGATTAATGACAGTAATTAAATTTGGAAGTGTTTCAGGAGAAAAGCTTTGGTTACATTTTGCTGGGCAATGTGATTAGCTGTCTTGCATACTCTTTTCTCTTGTGGAGTGTCTTTATTTTCTTCTAAAAAATATGGAAAGCTTCACAAATTTGCATGTCATCCTTGCACAGAGGCCATGCTAATCTTCTCTGTATCATTCCAATTTATGTATATGTACTGCTGAAGCATTGTATTGCATACACAATACAGCAAATTCATTCCTATAATTGCATACACTTCACTGTTTTCCAAGCTAATCTTATACATGATTTATTTCATCTACTTTGAGTGATACTTGTTATATTTCTATTTTATATTTTTCTCCAGCTTCAAATTACTGATTAATCAATTTAATCCTTAAAGTGTATTATTTTGCCAATTTATATTACTTGTTTTATTGAAATTTATTAATTCTATATTTTAAAATTATCTTTTTTCATCTTTATAAAATTTGTTCTGCAAGAGGAAGAACTCTGCATAGCCACAAACCTGTGTTTCTTAATAGCCTTCCCCATGGGTAACTTTCCTTGCTTTAATGGGCAAACTTGCAACTACAGTATTATTTTGTTATTTTAAGTGAACACAGCCATATTTGTTGGTGGATCCACCATATTTGTTCAAACCTGAAAGCCCTTTATACCTTAATGCTTTCTGTCAAATTTGGTCGAATTCTGATGAGTGGTTTTTGGGAAGAAGTCATTGAAAGTTTTTTTTTTACTTCGATTTTTCTTAACAGTGGTAATATTTTATGGCAGATTGGCACCATTTGTAAAAGTTTGTAAAGGCCTTCATGCCAGGATGCTTTCTGTCAAGTTTGGTCAAATTCTATTCGGGAGTTTTAGAGACGTTGTTTACATTTTTGTTTTTGCTCACCTGGCTTCATCCTTGTTAGGCTCGGTGGTCAAAATTGGAACTTTTGTCCCTCTCAAGATGGACACCACAGCAGCCATTATAGAGGTTAGAGCTGCACGATTTTAATAAAAGACCAACTAAATACTACAATAAATGTTTTAGTGAAAACCCCATGTCAATATGACCATCCTTTCTGAAGGAGTAATCATAACAAGACTTTAACAGTGTTGCCAGAGATGAAGAAAAAGCAAATTTATTAAATAGGTCCAATTTCTGTCATCTCTTCTAAGTATCACTACACCAATTGGGCCAGTCAGCTGTTATTGCATTCTACTGTAGTCCCGAAGAAAATCATTAGTATTTGTTCTCTGCTTTTTCCTGGATATTTGCTAATGAGTGAAGAATGTTACATGTAATTGCATTAAAGTCTAAACAGAAAATATAATGTTTATTGAGTTCTGCCTCTTGGCTTTTGCAAAAGAGGACAAAGCAAATATAACAGTTGTGGTTTGGCTGGTTCCGGAAAAATTTAAAATATAGTCATTTCATTCAAATGCAACGATTTAAAATAATACAGCATAATCTATGCTGAGTTGTTTATACATGTATGTTTTGTCCAGGTTAGTGTGTAGCAAAGGTAAGATAGTCTTGGTCCATCTAAACTTATAACTAATGCATTAGATTTCATCAACAAGAGTTCCTTTGAAGGGAATGACTAAATGGGTCTGTCGAAAAAGAATTTACTGGAATCCAAGATAAAACCATTTCTTCTATCCTTTTATTCTTTTTAACTGCTGAGTTCTGAAACCATCTATGATATTCTTAATAAACTCCAACCTGCCCAATCTGGTACAAAAACATTTTTTTACATTTCTAAGTTGCCATGTTCACTAGATACATTAAAGTGCATTACAAAATTCTTGCCATGTTTTTTTTTATCTCGAACCTGATATCATAGATATAAAATCACTAAACCTGTTTCAGACAATGCCAAGACATACCCATGTGTCAAGTTTGGTTAAATCTATAATTAATATTTTTGTGGGGAAAAAACAAACTTATTTAAGTGAATCCTTCAAGGTTTTCTTATAATCTATCCACAAATACTTTGTGATATCATGCCTGCTGACACAGGGCAGTACAGCTAAAATCAATGTCAAAGTGCTATCAACTTGTTCACTGGAATCAAACTAAACACCAAGGCTGGTCAAAATTCACTTGTTAATGCACACATCACTGTGTTCATAAAATCAAAAAAAGTACAAAAATGCAAGCAATGACCTTTGACTTGACCCCAAGGTCAATCGTGTCAAGTTTTTCAAAATGCCTTCACAAAATGCATGGATATGTCGGTTATCAGATCTACGCCATTTTCATTCAGAACCAATTAAATGTTGCAAGTGTTTTGGTGAAAACCCCAGCCTTCATGCAAGAGGACTGTAGTAATTAACAATATTTTTTTAGATGGCCACTATGGCAACATGTTGGAAATCAGATGACTGCCATTTTCATTTAGAACCAGCTACATACATGTACTGTTATAGAGTTTTAGTGAAAATCCCATGTCAAGACATTTATCTGTTCAGGCAAAGCAGCCATATCGAGATTTTCAGGATGGCCATCAAGATGGCCAATTTGGAGGTTAGATTAGCATGTAAATATTGCAAGAAAGAAGAGCTTTTTGGGTCTTTTTTTAATAACATTTGCATGACCATCCATTCAGGATAATTAGCTGTTACAAGATTTTTCAAATTTTGGGAGGCCATATTGGCATCATTTTCATTCAGCACCAACTACATATTATATGACCATCACTTCAAGAGGATTAGTGCTAACAAGATTTTCAAGATGGCCACCATTGATCAGTACCATTTTTATTTAGCGCCAACAAGATATAATAAAAAGTCTTTTAGTGAAAGACTTCTGTTCAGGAGATGGTGACTATGCTGGGTGTTAGATCAGCACCACTTTCGTTGAGGACAAACTAGACGCATAAGAAATCTTTTAGTGAAAACTCCATGTTGATGTGACCATCCCATTCAGGAGGAGTAGCAATTCAATATGACACCCACGGCAGCAACACTGATGGAAGATTTGCAATATTTTCATTTTGACCAACTAGATAGCATAAGAAGTCTATTAGTGAAAACCCAGGGTCCATTCAGGAGGAATAGCAAAAACAAAATTTTCAAGTCAGCCACCATTGAATGTCATATTGGCAAAATTTTTATTTAGGACCAGCTAGACATTATAAAAAGTCTTTTAGTGAAAACCCCATGTCAATATAACATACCATCTGTTCAGGAGGAGTAGCAATAGTAGCCACCATGGTGGACCCACTAGACATCATGACATTTTTATTGAAAACTCTATCAATATAACCAACCCTTCAAGAGGAGAAGTGATAACAAGATTTTCAACATGTCTGCAATGGTGGTCATACTGAATGTCCAAGGGGTAGCATTTTCATTTAGTACCAACTAGACCTTGGGATGAATGTGTGTTAAATTTCATGGCAATCCTCCCAGTAGTTTAGGAGGTTTAGCGATAACAAACTTGTGTTACAAGACAGATACTGCAGAGATGGGCAGAAGATGGACTACAGGCCATCCCATAACCTCTTCCGGTCTATGACCAGTAGAGCTAAAAGTAGAAAAATAAAGGAAATATATAAGGAACTTAATTTAGTAATACCTTCTGAGAATAGTGTTTGAGAAACAGAGGTAAAGGCAAAGGTTAACATGAATCTCTGGACAGTAAATATAGGTTACAGTGTGATTTCTGATCTTGTACAAATGGGTGTATTACTCCTTATGATACATCTATTTACTAAGTGTCATGACTTCAGTCAATAGTGTCAGAGAAACTGGCTAAATGGAAATAACTACACAATGAAATATAGATCACAGTGAGATTTATAATCTTGCACAAATGGATGGGGTATATCTATTCACCAAGTGCCATGACTGCTGGCAATAGTGTCTAAGAAACTAGCTAAATGGAAATTACTAGACAATTAAATATAGATCTCAGTGACCAGTTTTATATGCTACAATGCACATGCATACCAAGTTAAATTAATTCATAGGCAACAGTGTGAGAGAAAATGAGCCAAACAAAACCCTTAGCCCAATGCAAGATGGATGGTTGGATTTCCGCACAGACATCATCAGCCAATAAGCTGTTGCACACAGACATCATCAACAACAAAAATAATGGATGTTTAAACAGAAAATCAGGAGAGTGGCAAAATGGAGAACAAGAATGTCGTAGACTGATATGTCTTACTGTTACATTCTTTGCAAACATTTCTGTTGAATCACTGGCAAAGTACCAAGAATAAAAGGATTTGTTTCTTTCAAACTATAAAGCTGTTTGAAACCATGGTTTGAAATGAAAAAGCTATTTGTGGCACAACGATTCCTCTAAATCACAATATTTCACTGTCCGAAAATTTTGGTGAATCTTTAATTTTTAGATACAGTAAACCTCTGATTACACTCAGAGGAATTTTCGTCATAATGGGAGGGATTGGAGGTGAAGTGGAGATGGAGGACCTCTATATGTGTATATAAAATGACAAGGAAGGAAACTTGCCAAGACACTGTTTCATACCCAGTGTTCAAGCATCAGTTCCAACAAATACAGCTATGCCAGGCATGACTGGCATTGACAGATTTTTCAAATATTTATCAGTTTATCACTGCCATTCAAAAACTACAGGGTCCTGTCTACAAAGTTTAATTTGTACTTGTTAAATACCAACTAACCTGCAATATGCAAGTTCCATCAAGCCCACACCTAAACTCTGCCCACAATTAATATGGCTGGTCCATTATGAAAACCATTTTGCCATACCTTTAATCACACCAAAAAGTGGTAGGAACAATGGAAAATGTGACCAATTTAATGAAATATAATATGTTACATCATTCCTCTATGATTTTTAGAAGATAGCAAAATACTTTCTGACCCTATGACCAACCAATCGGATTAGCACTAGGTTCAAGTTTAGGTGTGGGCTGAGTGGAACTTATATTTTGCAGTGCAATTCATCTTTAATGAACAAGAATCAATCCTTAAGTTACTGATTAACAGCGATGGATAAATAGCACAAAATTACTTACATGTCATGTTTTGTTCTGGGTACATGAAAAGAACAAGTTTGATCTGATGTAAGGCTATTCTGAAGATATCAGGTCAAGATGTATTCATATGCAATATTTAGCAATTTCTTTACCCCAACTTAGAAGAAAGCAGTAATATGGTTTTGTATTTATTACATAATCCCTCTTTTACATTTTCCAAATATTTTACCTATACATTGTTAACAGAATTTAACACAAATTGGGATATATATAGAACAGTTTGATTCTGTGCATATAAAAGCATTGACAAACGGACATTAGTAAAAACACCTACCATATGTACTCACTTATAAGTCATGTCCAACTGTAGACAACATAGACCCTGATCTGCCATTGCATAATGCGCCAGCAGATCAGGGTCTATATTGATTTTTCTCCTGATTACTCTCAACAAACTGCACATACCTAGATCTGCCAGTGCATTTTGTGATGGCAGATCTGGGTCTGTGCAGTTTGCAGTTGGACTCAACTTATAAGCGAGTATAGATGGTAAATAGTTCCAGTCGGGATTTATAATATGGAAATATGGTCTAAACATCCTTATCAAATGCCAGATCATGTAAGATTAAATTAGTATGTAATAAATGTTTTGAAAAATCTGTTGATGTCAGTCACACATTTAGTAGCTTTCTGTATTTGCTCTAATGGATGTTTGAAAATGGCAAGGGTATAGAACAGTGTCCTGGCAAATTTCCTCCCTTGTCATTTTATATACACATATAGATGTCACGCATCCCATTTCCACTACCATTCCCTACTGGTATGACCAAAATCCCTGTGATTATACTGATCCGTCAGAGACAATGTTTTTGTCTTGAGAATTAGTCCTCTAAACAATCAATTTATACTGAAATCAGCAAGTTATGTAATGGGGACCTGTTGGAATTCTGTAGGAGTAAAAAATCAAGATAATGTGCACCCAGATCATAGGCACTGTACTGTATCAGTGACACACAATTTTAAGAAATCACTGCCGGGGAGTGGGGTAGATTTACGGTATAGTAGATTTTTACTTTATCTTGAAAAAAGTGATGAAGTTGCTGCTCGCTTGTTTTTATTAATGCATCTTAAAAGAACTGTTACTAATCATATCTATTCACTGTTACAGACTAATCATATCTATTCACTGTTACAGACTAATCATATCTATTCACTGTTACAGACTAATCATATCTATTCACTGTTACAAACATCAAAAAGTGTAAGAATGTAAGCAAAAAAATTAGTTTACTTGTCAAAAATGCAACAGCTTTTTGTTCACTAAAATTGTGTCATTTACAATATATGACTGGTGTGTTGACAACTGTAGGTTCCCCTGAAAAACTCTACAAAATTGAACAAGACCAACATAATGACAGGATTACATGAAAGGAACTATATTTCATACGCACTCTACAACCAGACTTTAATAGGTCTAACTAATTATTCTTGAGTCACTGAAAATGAAAACAGGATGCTTTGTACATTGTATCAATATACACTGATACATTTTCATAATATGACCATAGGAAACCTATATTAGTTGTTTTACTTTGTATGGACCACATTATACATTGTATCAATACACTGATGCACTTTCATAGCATACTGTACAAGACTATGAAGCGTGTTTGATGATTTCTTCAGTCTTACACATGTGTTTTTGTATACAATTGTTGTATTTAGATGTTAAGAAATTGTTATATCTCACCATATAAACAATTACATAATTGACATAATGACGACAAATTTTTTATTTACAAAAAATACTTTGAAAGTATAATGTATCTACCTGAAGAGAATCCATGATGAAGATGCAAAACTGCTTTAAGAAATAAAGGATGAACATAAATGCTATCCTGTTGAATTTACAAATTTAGAACTGGTTGGAACAGCCATCAAGACTTCAATAAAATTCCATTCAATCAATTTTGTCCAATCCTCCATACTGAGGAATAACAAAATGATACATGAAATAGACTTAAGATATATACTAAAAGATATCAGCTTTGAAAGTTCTTACATAGATACAAGCTCTTATAGCAGTATGATCATTAATAGCAAATGTCTGAAATTATTATATACTTCATAAATGGTCCCATTAGTTTAACGTTGTTGCTACCAGTCAATATCCAGCAGAATTGACTGTAGTTAAGTACAAATATTCACCACTTCCTTATATGGTAAACACGTACCCGCATTCGATGAACTACTTCTGGCTACGGGTAAATACAAATGGTGAAGGCAACATGGAACCCTGACCACATCATAAATCTGATGGCCACCAGATGCTGACAAAGACTAACCCTTTCTACCTGACACCAGTTCTGGAGAATCAGTAGATCTAGCTCTCATCCAAATAATAATATCTATCATACAAATTAAATAAAGACAATCTAAATACATTCAAATATTTAAATTGCAAGGAGAAAAATAAAAAATATGATTTATAAAAATATTGAAAATGGACAGCTAGTGATCGCTAATTGCTGCTGTTAGTATGAGAGGGAGAGAGACGAGACAGAGAGAGAGAGAGTGTGTGTGTGTGTGTATCAACTTGACCTTTGATACAATGTATCAGTCAACAACATCTCTTTCACATAAACAGTGTACTTTTATCCACTCTGAATCGCATTGTTTTATCCTTTACTCAGAATTTAATCAAACACAAGCGACTTAAAAATGAATCTATATCTGTTTTTGAGGTATTATCCAAGACCAATGGACCACAATACCCTGGCAATAATCATGACGCACACTGCACTTTCAAATTTACCCGCCACCGTGACAGCAGCTTTGAGACAATCACAACAATAACCTAGACTGAATTTTTCTGGCTCATCTTTTCATAATAGTATCTTAAATTTTCACTGATGTATTGCATCATTTTTTCCTAATATCAATATTTCGTTGTGTTTCTTTGGCCACATGACAGTCCATCATCTTTAACAAACTTAGTTTCGTTAATTGTTGAATGTGAATCACCCCATGCATGCATGCGCCTCCATAGCAGTAAAGTGGCGTGTATTACTTACTGCGCAGTGTTCAGGTTTCAATCATTAATTAAATGAAAAATGTGTAAAATGTTCAATAAAATGTTGAAATATTTTAATTTTTTCAATTGTGTTATTTTTATAACATAACAGAATGATTAATATGCTTGTTTTTAAGTATATAATAAAAAGGTCATTGACTGAGTATTAAAAAATATTGGGCCCTCATTCACGTGGTGTAGAATGCCCTCGCAAGCTTGGGCATCCTGTACCAAATGACCTCTGATCCAATTTTTTTCAATACTCTGTTCATAACCTATACATATTACATCTTGGATATTACATCATTACCAGTATGTGACAAGTTGAAGGTTATTGCCTTTATTACTGGTGTGTGACAAGCTGAAGGTCATAGCCTATATTACCAGTATGTGACAAGTTGAAGGTTATTGCCTGTATTATCAGTGTGTGACAAGCTGAAGGTCATAGCCTATATTACCAGTATGTGACAAGTTGAAGGTTATTGCCTTTACTACTGGTGCGTGACAAGTTGAAGGTTATAGCCTATATTACTGGTGTGTGACAAGTTGAAAGTTATATCCTATATTACTGGTGTGTGACAAGTTGAAGGTTATAGCCTATATTACTGGTGTGTGACAAGTTGAAAGTTGTAGCCTATATTACTGGTGTGTGACAAGTTGAAAGTTGTAGCCTCATTTCTTCAGCATTCATTCTCACTTTGTTTTTCCATCTGAATACTAATTCTATTAGGATCTCAAGGGGGAAGAGGAAATTAAACTTCTAATTGGATTAATTATGAGCAAAGATCTCTCTTTTGCATGCTAATATCTCATGAGAAATAACACTTTATGAATCATGAGCATCAGGAGATTTCAGTTGTATTCCTTAAATTCAATATTCCTGCCATGCTTCATAATTTATTGACATATTTTCTGCCTGTACCCAACAGTAACTAACAGGGATACACAAAACAGATTAGCACAAACCTTACTGATCCAAGGCACTCGATCTGTCAAGATGATTCTATGCTGATTACATCTGTGTACAAGGGTCCACAGAATGCCATATCTTGTCTTTCTCAGAGTTATGCCCTTGCACAAATGCTTTAAAGGTCAATTATGGAGAAAATCTTCAAAACGTAAATTTTTAATGCTTTTTGTAGAATATTATCTCCAGTAAAATTTACTTGAACCGAATTACTGAAATTTAAAGCTAAAATTAATGAAGCATTTGACTATTAAAAATTACAGACTACATTACATCCCTTGACTTAGGTTTGGTTTGCTGTTATATGTGACTTCATTCAAGAACAAGCTAACCACCCACTAATGTAGAAGTACACTGATTGCATGGTCAGTGCAATATATGGTCACAAATTGTGATCAAAAACAGAAAAAAGGAATACTGTTTTCCTATTTCCTTATTTCTAAATAAAGAAAGATGCAGAAAATAGGGAACTACCAATTATACTGTGTAAAACCGGGAAGTATTATGAAAAACTATCCGAGTAGACCCGACTGCTCATTTTAATTTTTTTACAAGCAATCAAATCATGACTTACTGAGTATCCTTCTAAACATTGAATAAAAGGATTTTGACATATCATCAAGGTAATCACTGGGGAAAATCAGAGAGAAAGAGAAGAAGACAAAAAAAGAATACATTGAAAAAATAAGTTGTCCACTTTCGGCACGGAAATTGTAAATGAAAACACATCTTCATGAAACCTTTGCTTTATAGATTTATAATAGAGAAATAAGAGTAGCAAATATCAAACAGAACATGGTGAAATATTTTGTTATGAGATAGGAGTTACATTTAAAGGGGGCAGGGTCCCAAAGTACAATTTCAAAAGAACTGCAGTTTATTTTCAACAAGTTATTGTTGATAAAATTGCCTAACCATTGGTATCTGATGAATTTATTTTCTGTAGTTTATATAATATGAAAGTTCAAAAATATGCTAAGACTGTGCTTTTTCATTCAAATGCACAGTAGTTTCATAATTCTTCCCAATAATTGTCAAATGTTTTTCTCTCGATCTATTCATGACCATATTGACCATAATTATAGCATTACCGTTATTACTCGCGTATAAGCTAATACCAACTGCAAACTGCATAAACCCAGATCTGCTGTCGCATAATGTTCCGGCAGATCTGGGTCTAAGCAGTTTGTAAGGACTAATTAGTAGAACAAACAACATAGATCCTGATCTGCCGGTGCATTATGCGACGGCAGATCAGGGTCTATGTTGTTTACATTTGGACCCGGTTTATACGCAAGTATATACGGTAGTTGTTTCAGTTTTTAAAATTTCCACAGGATCACTGTCCATTTTTTAACCTATCACCGATTCCCAAAACTATAATCTGCTAGCAAGTTCTCGGTCCTAATGATACATCACTTCCACATATGTATCAGAGGCAGGTAATATCTGCACCAACTTTTGTGAGGATTACTGTATACTTTTAAATTTTGACATCAGCATCGATATGTCTTGCACTTTTCTCTGAAAAAGGCAAGACAATAAATAGTCAAACATACTACAGGGGCCCCAGGTGGCCGAGTGGTCTAATGCACTCGCCTTTATAGATCACCCACACATCTCAACTCTGTCCACGTGGGTTTGAGTCTTGGCTTGACCAATGTGGGTATATGAGAAAGGTTGCCAGGAGCTTCCTGTGGGTCAGTGGTTCTTCCCGGGGCTTCCCAGGTTTTTCCATGTATAGCTTATCATGTGCTGAAAAATGGCGTTAAACCCAACAAAACCAAACCAATCAAACCTTCTACATCAGCCACGTGAATGTTAGGAAAACCTGCGCATAAAAGCTAAGTTCCAAATGTTCATTTATATATAAATCAATATATATCACATATACTCACTTGTAAGTCGGATCCAACTGCAAACAACAATGAATAATGTGCTGACAGATCAGGGTCTGTGTTTGTTCTACTGATTACTCCTAACAAACTGCATTATGTGAAGGCAGATCTGGGTCTATGTAGTTTGCAGGTGGACCAGACTTGTAACTGAGTATATATGGTATTTATATGTGTATAAATACCACCTGATTATAAAGACCATTGACAACGTGGTGATAGTTCAACACAGGATTGAATTTATAGTACTTCAGATAATTTTTGCATTGCTTAAAATGTTGTGCCTTTATATTTTTTTTATTTTTTTTTTAAATATATTGCATATTTTGACAAAGCACTGCCATTGTATCACAAGCAAAACCTATGAAGAGCATTTTTACGTGGCTTAAATTCTGTAATTTTTGGGACTAAAAAACTGGGAGTAACTATCAATGCATATGAATACCCTAGAACATTTCAGAGACCAAAAAAGTGTGAAGTCCTTATCAATTACATTTTTAAGTGTATCCTCATTTGAAGTGGAAAACAAATTAAACCTCAACAAATCCCCCCAACACACACACAATCAAATTAAACTACAAGTCCCTCACACACACAATCAAATTAAACGACAACAAATCCCTCACACACACAATCAAATTAAACAACAACAAATCCCTCACACGTGATGAGAAATACACCATAATGCTCAAAGCTGCATCACTTAGCAACTAACTATTTGGAAGCATTTGATGATTAAAACACTGCAAAAATAGTAATGATGAAAATTCTGCTTTGAAACTTTGATAAAAAAAAGTAATTTAAGTTAAAGGATAGAGCAAGCTTGATGGTATTTGGATTTTTAAGTAGAGATTATGATATTCTGTAGATATTTAAGTAGAGATTATGATATTCTGTAGATACTTAAGTAGAGATTATGATATTCTGTAGATATTTAAGTAGAGATTATGATATTCTGTAGATATTTAAGTAGAGATTATGATATTCTGTAGATATTTAAGTAGAGATTATGATATTCTGTAGATATTTAAGTAGAGATTATGATATTCTGTAGATATTTAAGTAGAGATTATGATATTCTGTAGATATTTAAGTAGAGATTATGATATTCTGTAGATATGTAAGTAGAGATTATGATATTCTGTAGATATTTAAGTAGAGATTATGATATTCTGTAGATACTTAAGTAGAGATTATGATATTCTGTAGATACTTGTGACATAGTTTCATGATTTCTTACTACCCAGAAGAGGTGTTTATGAGTATTGACCTTCATCAGCTGATATTTCAACCAGCTGGATTTATACTTTAATATGGCAGATCAGAGAGTTTTGAGTGAAACAGGACTTGTTGTCAGGTCCCATTTGACACATGTACTTTTTTTTTTTTTTAAAGTTTCAGAAAATAAATTACAGTAAAATGGTTTGATACAGAGATCACATTTAGTTACCATCTATATTATCGTAAAAGCTGATACCTACTGCAAACTGGATAGACCCAGATCTGCCTGCGCATAATGCGGTGGCAGATCTGGGTCTATGCAGTTTGTAAGGACTAATCAGTAGAACAAACAACATAGACCCTGATCTGTCGGCGTATAATGCGATGGCAGATCAAGGTCTATGTTGTTTACATTTGGACCGAGCTTATACACAAGTATATACGGTACATGCCTGAAGTTCTTACTAAAGCTAACTCTACAGTGTACTGTAATGTAACATAAAACACAAGACAGATGTTTGTGTTACAAATGCAGGTGTTTAGCAGTTTTTAAGAAGTCATTTAAATGTTTTTCTATTTTTAGTAATGGTGGCCATATTTGATGGTAGATCAGCACCATTTGTATAAATTCGAAAGACATTCATGTTAGAATGGTTGCTGTCAAATATGGTTGAATTCTGTTCAGTATTTTTTATTAAAATGTCATTTAAAATTTTTTCTGTTTTTGGTAACAGTGGCCATATTTTATGGTAGTTCAGCATCATTTGAAGAAATTTAAAAATTGTTTATGCCATCATGCTTGCTGTAAAAATTGGTCAAATTCTGTTATGCGGTTTTTGAAAGGAAGTTATTGAAAGGTTTTAGATTTCTAGCATGGAGGCAATATTTGACAGCCAATCAATTTTTTCTTGACATTACAAGCTTACATCAAAATCTGATCAGAAATATTGCCTCCAGAGTGATTACAAGCTCAGCCAATCAGATATGCAACTGAGTAACATATTTATTCCTAATTCTTCCACATCATCTACATGAATGGATGTCCCTCATAACTGAACTCATCTGAGATCTTGATGATACAAGATTACATACCAAATCTGATCAAAATCTGATCCGTAATACAGCCACTAGAGCGTTCACTAATCCAACCAATGAAAAATCACCTGATTAATTACGCATGGATGTCACTCATCATTAAACTCATCCAATATCTTGATGATGTAAACTTACATACCAAGTCTGATTGAAATCTGATCAGAAATGAAGCCTCTAGAGTGATCACAAATGTTGATGGATGGAAGGACGATGGATGAATGATAACAGAAGCACAATGGATGATGGATGCAGAGCAATACCATAAGCTCGCTTGGTCTTTGGCCAGGTGAGCCAAAAATAAAACAAGTTTAATCAATACTTAATTTTCTCACCTTGAATCAAGTGATCTCAACAACAAAATGCTGGCCCCATTTCTAAATATTGTTTATTGCTAATTTTTTTCTCATAACTTCTTAACTTTAAATCTTTCAAAACCTTAAAATTTTAACTTTTACTTGGCATCATATAGTCAGCATTGTGCTTAAACAGCATTAAACCAAAATAACAGCCTACCTACCTGGTATAAAATGCATAAAACGATAAAAAGGAAATTCTTTTCTATGATATCAAATGTACTATAAGGAGTTTATAAAAACCAGAGAATAATGTTTTTTGTAATATTTTGTTTAAAATCATTGGTTTTTTAAAAATCTGCTTCAGAAGCTATTGCGATTGTCCATCCTTAGAAGCCAGATTTTACTGGGTCAAAGTCATTGGATTTAAGTAACCTTAGAGTGACAGCCAGTAGCACAAGCATAATTCATGCATCAATAATTGCCTTGATTAGCCACTACAGGTGAGGCCTCACATAAAAAGCATGCAGCATGCAGTCCACTCATCTAATTCCTATACTTATTCATATGTACAATACACAGTCAACCTGCTGAGGGTAACCTATCACAATATACAATGTATAGACATTAATATGGTAAGTTTACCACCGAGTAACATATTTATTCCTAATTCAAACTGAACTGGTCAGAAAGACCTTTTGAGCAGTCTAGGATGTATATAGCATGACAGAATCTATTTGGTTATAAACACAAATACTTAACAAATGTTAGTAAAGCATACAATGTAGGTCACAGTGACCTTCTTTAGATTTAAGGGTATAGTACTAACAGAGATGATTATCAAGTTTCATGATTGGAACATAAACAGCGCCAATAAATGAATTTTAAACACAAAAATGTCAATAAAATCACTGAAACATGAAATATATGTCACAGAGACCTATTTTTGCAATATGGGCGTAGAACTTTTCAAGCTGTATGCACTCACAAAGTTTCATGATTTTAGCAAGGATAGTATGCATATAGTATCCCAAAATCTCATGTAGTCATGAGCTAAATGCAAAACCTTAACCAAATACAGCAAAACATGAAATATAGATTATGATGATCTTCTTTTGTTGTAAGGGTGTGGCAGTTAATAGAAATGCATATCATCATCAATATTATGATTCATGATCAACTGTGCCTGAGAAATAAACATCAAACACAAAATCTGACCCAAGTCAGTGAAGCACAAAATATGGGAATGACCTACTACTGAAAAGCAAGAGTAGTGCACATCGAGATGCATCCCCTCATGAAGTTTCACAATTTCTTATAGGATGTACATATCATGAAGAAAAAAAAATTATGTGGTTGTGAGCAAAGTGCATAAAGTTACCAAAAACAAGTAAAATATGAAATGTAGGTCACAGTGACCATTTTTGTATGGGTGGGCTACTCAGTGAGATATATACATCATCTAGTTACACAAGTCAAGCATGAACAGTAAAAGCACAAAATTTAAACAAAGTCCATGAAGCATGAAATATGGGTCACAGAGACCTACTTTAAGATGTGGGTGTAGTACTCATCAAGATGCATCCTCTCACCAAGTTTCCTGATTCCAGGTATAACAGTATTATACAGGTGATAAAAAGCCTATGTGGTCACATGCTAAACACAAAAACTCAACATAAGCCAGTAAAATATTAAATGCAAGCCACAGTGATCTTCTTTTGTTGTAAGAGTGTGGTACTGATGGAGATGCATACATCATATAGTCTGATAATTCTGGCATTAACAGTGCTTGAGACTGAACCCAAGTCAGTGAAACATGAAATATGGGTCACAGTAACCTTCTTTTGTGATGAGGATGTAGTACTCATCATGATGCATCCACTCACTAAGTGTCATGATTCTAGGTATAACAGTATATACATGTATACAGGGTGCCGAAAACCTATTTGGTAATGAGCTAAACACACACAAATGAACCTAAGCCAGTACAGTGTGAAATGTAGGTCCCAGTGAGCTATTTTAATTATATGGATGCAGTACTCAGTGTCCTCCCCAGAGCCACTTAACATCGCGGTTCCAATATGCCATCAGTTTGACCCACAATGCTTTTTAACCTGCTGATGTGCAATGCACCAGTGCAGATATGCTTATGTTTCCCACTACCTTTTAAAAATGAACCTGTTAAATAAGCATACTGTCACTCATTTCCAAGCCCTATGCCTCAAAGGACATCTATTCTTACCACATCTTGGGTATGTAATGAAGACAATCCAGGATAATGACTCACTGGCTTAGCAATTATCTTTTGTACCAGTGGCTTGATTCAACTTCTGGTGCAACCTTTGATGTTGGTTTATTCTTTGCATTGACACAGTCAGCTGATCGACCAGCAATGATGGAGTCTAATGTTAGTGTATGTTAAATTTCAGCTATTTCCACAACCAGCTCAAAAAGTGTGACATACCGGGTATGTTATTTTCATGATAGTAAAAATTCTTAATGCTCATTCAGAAAAATGGACATATCACTGTCAAAAAAATGTAAAAATATTCAGCACCCAGCTAGCCCCATGTTGACTTGGTTAAGATCAGTTGCAGAGTTTGCAGCTTCTAATTCTGATAGCAGAATTTCTCCCATGAAGGAAAAAAAATATTCACAAGAAACAAAAGATGGGTTTCAACACTGTATGGAAGGTTTCAACATGAAGGTTTCTACACTGTATGCAAGGTTTCAACACTGTATGGAAGGTTTCAACAGAGTATGGAAGGTTTCAACACTGTAATGGCCAGAGATACACATAACACGTTAAGTATGTCTCTACTTGGCCATATTGCTAAATTTTAATGTAGATCTACTTAGTTACCAACAGGTGAGACTGGAGTGGAAGTGGGGTGGGGGGAATCATGTAAAACTCCTATTGCACTATTGAAATCTATTATTTTTGTTTTCATAGCAGTAGTAGTAGTAGTTGTTATAGTAGTTGTGATTGTTGTTATTTTCTGGGAACATGTAACGAGCAAACTATTGTGAATTAAAATTGCATCTCACCCATGAGTTACTCTTATATTTATATAGCATACTCTGAGCTTGAAAAAAAAGTTTGATCAAAAAACTTTAATATCAGTGGGTGCTGCCTTAGGAATTTCTCTTTATCTGTCTATCCAAGTAAGAAAAGGAAACATTTGTATCTTCAAATTTTACCGGTTTTGAAAACATGTAAATAAATAGCTTGGTATTACATTTACATAGTACCGGTATACCCAGAGCAAGTAGAGAAAAATAGTTAGATGAATAAACCTTAACTAAAGTGGATCATATTTTTTCATATTTATGGCGATAACCTTCATTTTTTAAACTAT
Source organism: Margaritifera margaritifera (assembly GCA_029931535.1). Classification (NCBI taxonomy): domain Eukaryota; kingdom Metazoa; phylum Mollusca; class Bivalvia; order Unionida; family Margaritiferidae; genus Margaritifera; species Margaritifera margaritifera. The sequence continues at coordinate 1,898,703 of JAQPZY010001583.1, read as the reverse complement.
ATGGTGATGCAATCATGCATTTACCCAGATGCTATAAAAAATTCCCTGCTACATATAGAGATGCATATAATCATCTAGTCTGATGATTCCAGCATGAGCAGAGCTTGAGAAATAAACATAAAATACAAAATATAAGCATGTTAGTGAAGTGTAAAATATGGGACAGAGTGACCTACTTTTGTAATGGGGTGTAGCACTCATCAAGATGCATCCTCGCACCAAGTTTCATGAATCTAGGTATAACAGTATATATACAAGATGCAAAAAACCAACTTGCTCATGAGCTAAACTTCACCCAAACCAGTAAAATGTGGCATATAAGTCACAGTGACCTTCTGTTGTAAGAGTGTGGTACTAATAGGAATGCAATCATCTAGTTTGATGATTCTAGCATGAAAAGAGCTTAAGAAATAAACTTTGAACACAAGTGAAGCAAAGTCAGTGAAGCATGAAATATGGGTCACAGTGATCTACTTTTGTCATGAGAGTATAATACTCATCAAGATGCATCCCCTCACCAAGTTTCATGATTCCAGGCATAACAGTATATATACAGAGTTTGAAAAGGGGCCCCATGATGAGACCCTGAGCTTATACCATATTTGGGAAGGAGCTTCATGATGGGACCCTGAGCTTATACTAAATTTGGGAAGGGGCCCAATGATGGGACCCAGAGTCTATACCGAATTCAGGAAGGGGCCCAATGATGGGACCCAGAGTCTATACCGAATTCAGGAAGGGGCCCAATGATGGGACCCTGAGCTTATACTGAATTTGGGAAGGGATCCCAATAATGGGACCCTGAGCTTATACTGACTTTGGGAAGGGATCCCAATAATGGGACCCTGAGCTTATACTGACTTTGGGAAGGGATCCCAATAATGGGACCCTGAGCTTATACTGACTTTGGGAAGGGATCCCAATAATGGGACCCTGAGCTTATACTGAATTCGGGAACAGGCCCAATGTAGAACTGTTCTCAATGGATAAAGTGTGATATATGGTGAGGATGTTGTTGCTTGTCGAGTGCTTACAAGCAGCTGAAGAACTGAAAGATTTGCATCAGTGAAGTTGCCTTAAGTGACTGACGAAGAGTAATGAAATGAAGCACATTGATTGGATGGGTTGTTCTGGCTTTGGAAGATTGCACTGGGGTTCATCTTGATAGTCTTTAAGACCTGGCATTCATCGATAGGAAAAGGATAAATCCCTTGACAGCAATTTCTACTGTTGCTGATGTAAGCCATGCATTTTGAAGGACACTAGCAAATGTAGTTTTGCTCACCATTTCTCCTAAATTTTCCACCTTAAACTCTCTCATCACTTGCTTCTATGTTTCCTTCAACTTGCTGAAAAGCTTTTGGTTGAATGGTTGCAACAGAAAAAAGTGTGCTCCAAGAAACAGTATAAAATTATACCTTTGTCTCTGCATAAACTACATGCCTCCAGTGACAAATGAGTGGAATTCCCATCCATGAAGAAGTCAATTGGTCTTTTACTCCTCCTGTATCAAACTCTGGGATAAAGATGTCTCAGAGTCATATAATATATAGCTCCAAGCACATCCACCCAATCAAGATGCCCAGAATTTGCCTCTTCAAACCCCTCTGCACAGACTGTAATTATATCTTTGGAATGGAAAAGCTACCATAAGTTTAATATAATGCCAAGCTGCACTTGTGCATGCTAGAACATCAATCTGAGTTTTATCAGAAGGAGTAAAACTACAGACATTGCTTTCCCTCTGTGGGTCAAAACTTTTATACATTTTTGGACACAGTAGAAAACTGAACTCGTATGCTTTTTATGCCAACTGGTGGGGTCTGAGAAATGATAAACATTTACTGGAGTGATTATGACCCCTTTCTTTTAAGAGCTGAATGGATGTATACATATAGCTACCTCCTAACAAAGCCATATACCAATCCTTTCACAGTTTATTATTTGGGAAAGGACTGGCATTCCATCTTCATCCATGATCTTCTTTGCTGTCATGAAAAGTTCCTGCGACCAAATTCTATTCGCAACATATCTATCACCAATGTAACAACCATATATACCGGTACTCGCATATAATCCGATAGCAACTGCAAACTGCATAGACCCAGATCTGCCATCGCATAATGCGCCGGCAGATCTGGGTCTATGCAGTTTGTAAGGACTAGTCAGTAGAACAAACAACACAGACCCTGATCTGCCAGCGCATTATGCAACAGCAGATCAGGGTCTGTGTTGTTTGCATTTGGACTCGGATTATACGCGAGTATAGACGGTAGTCTTTCTTCCTCTACAGGACTCAAAACAGTCTTGTGTTTCTGTGTCATCAGGATTTTTTAAGTTAAGTTTGTCAGAAAGTGTGCTTTCAGTGTTGTAGCTCTTGACTGCTTGTTATTGGGATCTTTGTTTAGCTCAGATGATGCTGACAGTCATCTGAAGTGTAACCTGACATGTAGCAACCGTTTTCCATGATAGTTTTTCACTCAACCTAAAATAAATGTTATTATGAAAGCAAAGAGAAGGTAGGATGAACTCCTAATACAGTAAAACCTGTCTTAAGTGACCTCTGTAATAAGTGACCACCTGTCATTCACAACCACAATCATCATGCATGGATTGATTTTATTATATAAATGCACTGTCGTGAGCAACCACCCACAGAACATGACCAGCAACCAAATTTTTAGGCTAAATAAGCGATTTGACATTGCTATGAATGACTGCATCACAAAAACAGGGATAAACATCACTGATCTGTATTTAATCCTTTGTAATCATGATCAAGACTGCTTAGGAGAGTCTGCAGGCAAAGTGCAGATTGTTCTAAACAACACTGCTATGAACAACTGCATGGGAAGAACGGTGATAAACACACTGACCTTATTATTATTAATCCTTTGTAAACACAACCACTTAGAAGGGTTTGTTTCTAAACAAAACAAAAGTTGAGTCTGGCTACCAGGTGTAGCACTAACAAGATCAGTTTAAGATATATAGTCCTCGATGCCTTCTATTTTCATCAATTGCTGGTTTTGTCACATGACTTGCACTACATCTACATGTAAGCTACAGTATACATGAATGTTACAGGGAAGTCTTTTAACAACACAATTAACAGTCATTAAATCTTTATTTTATTTAAAATAGAATATTAGAACAGAATTAGAATATTTCACCTGCATGTCAAAAATTGAAATTTGTATCATCAAACAACATTACCCCTCTAAAGCCGGCATCTTCAAATTTTAAACCCCTTAAAATTTTAAAATTTTAAACCCCTTATAGGCATCTATTATAAGTGTCCCCAAAACTGACAGGGGCTAAAAAGAGCACCTAAATTTGAATAATTACAGTAATTATTTTAAATGAGGAAATTGCAGAATTAAAGAAATATGAATTTTTTATTGAATGCTATTTACTTTCTTAAAACTGTGCCATATCCGTCGAAGTGGCATACAGCATTGCCTGTGTCCATCTATCCCATCCTACTACCTTCACTTCTGCTTAATAACTTTGAAGGACTTCTAGATTCAAGCCAAATTATATGTGAGGCTTTACTATATGAAGATCTAGATAAAATTCAATTTTCACCATTTTCCAACCAACTTTAAAGGAGTTCTAGCCCCTGTGTGACTTAGAACTAGCATCAAAATTTCCTTTCTGCTCAATAACTTCTGAAGGACTTCATGGCTTCAAACAAAATTTGATAAGACATTATACATTGAAATGTTCAAAGTCAAGCTTGATTTTCACCACTATCCAACGAAATGTAACTGAATTATAACCCATGTTTGATTTGCAATTTCCCTTTCATTTCCTTCCAAATTCTGTTTTCTCTTAATAATATCTGAAGGACTTATGAATTCAAACCAAATTTGGTACAAGGCTTTACATTCCGAAGTTACTTTCTTATTACAACTATTTAAAGTCGACGATGTTATAGGCTATGCAGTTTTCATTTAGCCACATTTAAACTGTCTTTTGAAGGTTATATATGTTCCATAGCTGAATCAGAACACAATTACAAAAATAAAATTAAAACCTTGTTTAAATAGCTTCACTGCCATTCATAAACCCAAACTTGTGTCTGGAGTCCATGACTGATGAACCATAATAACCATTAAAATAAACCATGCTATGATAAAAACAAGAACCTATATAAATCCTGGCTTGTAGACCTTTTCTTCTGCTAATAATTCAATTCAACATCAGGTATTTTGGAAGCTACTATGTAAATCTAAATGCCAGTCATGAAAGTTGATTGTAGTCCTTTACAAAATCACCATCCACTGAATTTAATTTATAAACCAATTTCAAATGAGCACACAGCTGATTAGGCTGTGGTTTATCTAGCCTTTGGTACAAAACCAGATGTCTGTGATAAATCATTATTACACTAGCTGGATTACTTGTTTAAGACCAAAATTACATTTCCGTGTTAATTTTGCACATCACAGAGTATGACTAACTGCATTGCAAATTTTGAAACAATTCACGTCCTATCTGAATTTAAATGACTTCTGCAAATGTTTGCCTTGAGCTGAAATTAATTTAACATGATGGAAATATCAATGTAAATAATACATGCACAGACACATTCAACATTTTGTCTTAAATATTTATAATTGTAATGCTGAACTGGGGCTATAACTCCATTAAATTTGTTGGAAAATGGTGGAAATCGAACTGACCTAGATCTTCTCAAGGTAATCTCTTACCAAATTTGGTTTGACCCATAAAAATCCCATGCTATGAAAAATGCAGTTTTTTATATTTTTTATTTTTTATTTTTTTCAGGGGTGTAAAACTAATTTTAATGATGTAATACTTACCTGTTGCTATAGTGTACATTAATCTGTTCCAGATGGAAAATACCCTCGACCATATGATGAGAATTCATCCTCCCAAAGAATGTTCCAAAGTCCAACCCATAGCTACCTTGCCCATGCGTACTATCCCTCATTCTTTGTCAGGACGTAGACTAAACTATTGGGACATCAGTGCAGGGTGGGAAGAGGGAATCTGGCATTAGCAACAGGTTAAGTATTATCATTAAAACTATTCCCCCCCCCCAAAAAAAAAAAAAATAACCCCTACATTTTAATATCAGTAATACATAATCTGTTGCTATTGCATAGCTGAATTTGCATGTTTGATAGTGAAGAAAAAACCCGAGGAATACTCACCCTCACTGTAGAAATGTAGACTACTGCCAGATGGTATTCACATGGACCACTTTTTGAACTATGACTATCAGCCCCAAGAAAATATGCCTTTGCTTCGGTGAGTCAATGAGCGAAGGTAAAAGGAGGAGAAGGTAGTGTGAGATCACCAAAATGCGGGTTTCATCATATCCTCCAGAGACAAAGAGTTAGATAGGCCCAAGAGATAGCAATAGCTCAGACCTCATGGACTTTAATTTTGATGAATGAAAGATCCCTCTTGGTAAGGGACTGATAAGCTCTCTTGATAGTTATGGTAATCATCCTCAAAATGGTGGAAGCTGAAATATCAGCTGAGCCCTTAAGGGGGAGAAAAAGATGCTTCATACCCTTTCTTCTTTCTTCAAAAGCTGCCAGATAAAAATGTAATGCCCTAACTGGACATAAAAGTCAATCTTGATCATCCCCAGCACAGATACAACTGAGAATGGGGATCTCAACCGGCAGTGGAGCAACTGATGGAAGCTGGTTTTTTGGCTAAAAAACCTGTTGGCAAAGGAGAGAAACTGAGTCATAATTTCCATTGAACCTTATGCAGCCTTGCTCTATGGATAGGGCATGAAGCTCGCTACTTCGTCTTGCAAATGCTAAGGAGACCAAGAAGGGTAACATTCTCAAGGAAGTTTCACCTTAAGGTTCACAGGGGTTTTTAGTTACAGACCACAAGACACATGAGAGATTCCATCAGGGCATTAGCGAGCGAGAGACCAATCTTTGCAGCCTGAAATACCTGATCAGGTTTGCTATGTGAGAGTCCGCACTGATGGCTGGGCCTTTTGAAAATTTTAGTGTGTTGGATAGGGCTGCCTTATAACCCTTGATAGTAGAAACGGAGCATTGTCTCTCTTCAAAAAGAAAGAGAAAGAATATCAGCCACTGTGCTCTTAGAGTGACAGCTAGGATTTACATGTTTCCTACTGCAACAATCGCAAAAGTTTCTCGACCTGCCCTCATAGACCTTTGACACAGATTTTCTTCTGGACTGAATGATGCACTTGGTGACTTTGCTTGAAAACTTGTCCTAGTGAAGAGATTGTTTGAGATGAAGGTGGACAATCTACAGGTTGTTGTGCTGCAACTGAAGGTCCCTCCTCTGGGGTAATGTCATGGGATAGTCAACCATCAGGCTGAGAAGATCATTGCACGACGATCATTGGGGCCACAGAGGGGCTATTAAAATGAGCTGAGCAGTAGAGTTCCTTATTTTGTGAAGTACTCGTGGGATCATCCTGAAGGGTGGGAAGGCGTAAGCAAAGAGACGATCCTACTTCAGGCTGAAAGCATCCACTGTCCAGGCCCTTTGGTCGGGGACTGGGGAAACATAAAAGACGAGCTTGTTGTTTAGCCTTGTTGCAAACAAGTCCACCAAGGGTCTCCCCCCAAGTCTGAACAAAGAATCTGCTACGGATTTGTGCAGAGACCATTCCATGAGGACAATCTATCCCTTCCTCAACTGACTGTCTGCCAAAATATTCTTTTTACCAGGAATGTGGCAAACTCAGAGGGTAATCCCTTCCAAGGTTGTCCAGTGAAGGAGGTTCCAAACCTCCACACAAAGAGAAGGGGCATATGTGCCTCCTTGTTGCCTGAGATATGCCACAACCAACGTGTCATCAGAGACAATCATGCAGCAACCTCTTATTTTATTGATGCACCCCTAAAGGGCTAAGAACACTGTCCTCATTTCCAAACTGTTCATACGGAGGGTATTTTCTTCCTGGGACCACAAACCCTGAAGAATCAGTATTTCCGGCTCTAGATGAGTGCCCAACACTTAATCTAACACGTCTGCAAACAGATAGGAGTGGGGTTCGTGGGTGTGCATGGGGACTCTGGCCAGAAATCAGCCTGATTTATCCACCAAATCAGATGCTGGCTTGAGAAATCTGAGCATTCAGAAGGTTGCTATGCGGTTTCCAGTTTGCCAGAAGGAGAAACTGGAGAGGACGCAAGTGCAGTCTGCCTAGGGGAACCAGGTCCACTCAAGATCCCCAGAAGAGAAAAAAAAAGGACAAGCTGACAATGTGGTCTTGGCTCTCATACACACATGATTCTACCGGCGGTAGGAAAAAATACTGTTTTAAAGGCCGTCTACTGCACATACTGTTTTATAGTTGAAGTCTACAACTTTTGAAAATTGAAATAATTAAAATACCCCCCCCCCCCCAAAAAAAGGTATTCCCAACAGATTAGAGAAACCAGCCAGAACCAGTCTACTGGGGACCGGAAATGTTCGACCAGTACAACAACCGGTGCGATGATACCTGACAGAGCAATAGTATTAGAATTGTTAAAGAACAGTTCAATGTACACAGCAAGCTGCTAATTGATTACCTTATTGTTGGAATTTGGAGAGTTTAAGGACAAATGCGGGACATTTTTTTAAGGTGTTATATGTAATAAAGGGATAGAAGGTGGTCCATGATATCTTCTGAGCCTTTGATGAAAATCGGCTGACCTTTGGCGGAGGGGAGATAAAATCGAGAGACCGACCATAGAAAATGATTTTGGCAGACACACAAGGGTAAGTATTTTGATTTTTTGTCTTGTTTAATTGTTTTAATGTATTGTTCAAGATGTTTTAAGAGGAATATTTAAAGACAGCTCTTACATTTTTTGTTCAATTTATGTCAAAATGCCGAAAGGTGTGCTTTTTCCCAGTGCTAAGAAACCACCGGCTAAAAAATATTACAACAAGTTCAAAAATGCTTGGATATCAGTGTTTAAGTGTGTGCAGGCGAGTAGCAAAGGTCCCGAGGTTGCACAGAGTCTTTCAAATGTATGCATCTTTTGTATTTCATAAACTATTTGACATTTTCATGCACATAAATTTAGTTCAAGTCCTAGATAAAACATATCAGTTAAAAATATATTACAAGATAATTAATTTTAAAGTTGGGATAAATTATTCATAAAAGCATAACTACATCATGCATTTGTTTTTCATTGTTTATTTTAAGTCTAAGTCAATCTTTATTTTTTTTAATTTACTGTGGTGAAACTTGCCAACAGATTTTGGATCTGAGCCACTAAGAGAAAGAAGCCCTTGAGGATGAAGCTCAGGAATACACCTCATGTCCAAGTCAGGAACTTCCATCTCGGGCTTGGAGGAGTACTGGAGAGCAGTCAGCAACCTTACAAACCCAGCAACGGGAAAACTGAAGTTAGAACTTCTTTGTAGGCTGAGCATGGTTGTCCTGTCATTTCAAAATTCTAATGCTGATACAGAGAGGATATTCTCCATTCTTCGCGAAATACAAAGTGATTCAAGGGGAAATCTGGACCAGAGAACTATTGAGAGAATGTTAAGTGTGAAGCTTAATAATCACAATGAATGTCATCAGTGGTCACCAGACACTGATCTTGTGAAGAAAACAAAAACTGCTATTGGATTTTATAAAAAAAATCTTTGCAATGAACTATAAGATAAACAACTCTTCCTTTATATTAATTTACCATATACTGATTCATATTAATTATTATTGTAACATTTTCCACAAGAATCTGAATCTGATTCATGTTCAAAATTTACTGTTTTATTATCATATGAAGAAAATACATACTATGGCAAAAAAATGCACTTGTTTTGTCTTCAGTCCCCTTGAAATGTAAAATTTATGCCAATAAAAAATCTACTGGTTTAGAAGCCAATCTACTGATCAAAATGTGTAAATCTACTGGTTTGAAATCCTGATTCAATCACATGTATGCTCTCAGCATCTCCAACAGGGTCAGTTTCTTGTCTACTCTGTCCCGAGGGACATAGACTAATCTTCTGTTCGTGAGGAAATTCATCACCACACAGACAAAATGTTGAGATGGAGTAACCGCCAATTTCTCTAGGTTGGCTAAAAGACCCAGCCTGATCACTATGGACCAACAGCAAGACAGATCTAGTCTGAGAGACTCTAGCCAGCCATTGCAGATCAACCAATCATCGAAATATTGGAGGATACAGATCCCAAGTGACCTTAAGTGGATGGCAACTACTCCCATGACCCTGGTAAACACTCTGGGTGCAGAGGCTAGGCCAAACAGCAGAACGCAAAATTGGAAGACCTCTCCATCCAAGCAGAACCGGAGGTACTTCCTGTGAGGAGGAAAGAGAGGGATGTGGAGGTATGCATCCTGAAGATTGATGAGAACCGCCCAGTCACCAGGTCTTATAGCATTCCTAACTGAGACTGTGGTCTCCATCTTGAAAGGTTCCTCCTACAGAAACCTGTTTAGGGAGGAAAGGTCAATAATTAGATGAAACTTTGGTACCAGGAATATCCGGGAGTAGAAGGCTTGTGATTGGTCATTGAACACCCTCTGTGCTGCACCCTTCTGGAGAAGGGAGCATACCTCTTCCTTTAATCGCACCAGATTCAACTAGTGGAAGAACATGGGGGACCTTGCTAGAGTAGGAAGATCCAAAACCAAAGCCAGTATCCACCTTTTATGATAGAGAGGAACCAGTCATCATCCATGATGCCACCTCAAGCATCTGAAAAAAGGTTTAGTCTGGCACCTATGGGAACCAACGAATAGGGACAATCTACAGGAGAGGGAGCAAGTTACTGGAACACTGTGGCACCCAAGTTTAGGGCCCGACTGTCGAGGGGAAGCTCTGAACTGGAGTTGTTGATTTGACTGGTGCTGCATGACTTTAAAGAACTTCGCTAATGGACTCTGTGGCTGATCAGGACGATTTCGCTTCTAGGCCAGTTTTAATGGGCCAAGAGCAGATGCAAGGGACCAGTGTTGCTAGTCTCTCAAATCCTGAGAAGCCACAGAGGGAATAAGCCCTCCGAATAGGGTCTCTGCCTCAAGGGGTAGCACTCAGAAGGTTCTTACTGTGCTCCAGTAAGACGTTGGATGTGTCCAGAGCAACATCCCTGCAGAGGTGGAGAAGCTCCGCTGATAAAGCCATGGACAAGGATAATGCATGCCCAGATGTTTTTGCCATTCAAACAATGAAGGGCAAGTGGCAACAGAGATTCATCCTTCAGAGGGCTGAAGAGAGGTCAGAATGCAAGGCTATGATTACTAGTGACCTAGCCTTTTGTTCTAGGATCAATTGTTTTAACTGGAAGGCGAACCCAGGTCCCCATGCAAACACCCACTTATGCCGCTCTGGCTTCCAAAGTGGGAAGCTTAAGGGGCCTGGAAGGGGTGTGAACCCTACAGCAAGCTGCAGAGACAAAGGGCATCAAAATTGGGGGGGGGGACAGACCACCCCTTATGTTGTCTAGCAAACTCCTGGCCCTTACTAAACCTTTGGGTGAGCTCCTTAATTGTAGCCAAGTGAGGAAGCAACAAGAGATCTGGTTGAGAGATAGCTTCTGAGAGTTTATCCAAGCTGGATAGAATTTTATTGTCATCGGAGCCAGAAGGCTTGGGACACAGATCACTGGGCAAAAGATGGTAAACCTCATTTACCGCTTTGTCAAAAGACTAAGATCTCTTCCTCGTCTGCAAACCTTGATCGATAGTTGGGAGGAGGCAGGGGACACGAGTGAAGGGGGGGGGGCCACCTCAGCCTGTTCTGCATCAAACTCACAGGAGGGCATGACTCACTCTCTGTCCTAGTGGAAAAGAGAGGGTGCTGCTCCTCTTTTGCATGATAGCGTGACTTGCTCTCCGCCCTACATGATTGGGGAGGATGCAACTCGCTCCATCTGATTATTAACTTCCTTGAGAGGGGGCCCACTTACCATAAGCATCTCCACAGAGACTTTGCTAATCCTTCTAAGAAACCCACGGGACTCCAACAAGGAAAACCACAAAAATTTTTAGGAAGATGAGAAATGATCATTTTTCCTTCCTTTATAAGTGCATATGGGTTTTTGATTAGGTACCAGACCTCATCCAACCATAGGCTGCAAAAGGGGCAACCACCTGTCCTCTCGCAGCCTGTACAAGATAGGCAATAGGAAGGATGTCCCAAGGGGCTTTCCTGTGGCCACACCTACCCCATACCTGCTTAGACATTGCTGCAAGAAAATGCTGAAAACAAGATTTACAAAACACTTCTAAGTAAGTATTATGTAAAAATGTGGACTAAGTCTATGCTAATTTACAAAAGCAAGAACTCACCCTTTCCAGGTGCTGTCTCAAAGAATTAAAACAACCTACCTATATTTTAATTCAAAAAAGGTCAATATTTCTAATCTGAGTAATGAGGATTAAAAGAATTAAAACAACCAATAATACTGAAGATTTTATCAAAGATGACGTCAACCAGGCTTATTCGAGAACTGGAGATGAATAATTAGCAAAAACATAGCTTGGTAAGATTGCTAATAATAATAATAAGGAATACAATCCTATACTGACTTTTACGAATTAACTTGTGATTGATCACTAAACAAATGACATAAAAGGAAAAGCTGATGTGCAACCTGCTTTTTTGAGATAAAAAATGCAAGTCAGATCAAAAGGAATATGAATTCCAAAGATTTGTTACTGTATTAAAACAGTAAAACAGAATGAGTCCGCAGAACAAATTGGCAAGGATAGGGATAACTAAATACCTACCTCAGCTAGAAAAAGGAATAAAATAATTCTCAAACACAATAATAGTTATGCTGACACCCCCTGTGGGGTAGTAACCTAAATGCAAGGTTATAAAAAATTTAACAAACAAAAATCCCATTAACTCAAGAGAGAGCTATTTCCAAACAGGAATAATACTTGATCTGAGGGTAATTACTCATAAGAAATTTGATGCAAGTAAAGAAAATGCTCAAATCACGACGTATGACTCAAAGCAAAGGCAAATTTCTCTTCAAAGTAATTTAAGCAGCAGTAATGTCTGTGACCAGAAAAAGAATGAGGGATAGTGTGCATGGGCAAGGTAGCTATGGGTTAGACTTCGGAACATCCTGGAATCCAAAACATTCTGGAATCACCCAATGGAAGTATGAATTCTCATCATATGGTCGAGGGTATTTTCCATCGGGAAAAGAGTTAGTTACACAATAGCAACAGGTTACATTTTACCGATATTAAAATACAAGATCACTAACCTACAAAAATCCGGACTTGTAGACCTTTTCTTCTGCTTATACTCAATCCAACATCAGGTATATTGGAAGCTACTACATAAATCTAAATTCCAGTCATGAAAGTTGATTGCAGTCCTTAACAAAATCTCCATCCACTAAATTTAATTTATAAACCAATTTTAAATGAGCACACAGCTGATTAGGTTGTGGTTTATCTACCCTTTGGTACAAACCTGATGTCTGTGATAAATCATCATTACACCAGAATTGCTTGCTTAAGACCAAAACTCCATTTCTGTGTTTATTTTGCACATCACTGAGTATGACTAACTGTATTTGAAATTTTAAAACAAGCTGCATACTATTCACATTTTAATGGTCTTTGCAATTTTGTTAGCAAAAAATTGAAATTATTTAAAATGGTGAAAATATGAACGTAAATAATGCATGCACACAGACACAGTTGAAATTTTGTCTTTAATATCTATCTAGTATATATATAAAGATAGAGTGATCTTTAAGCTGAGCGCACCTGCTGTGGATCAACTTTTGCATACAAAACTTTCCAATGGACCACACTTCACTTACCAATCCAATCACCCACATAGGTGTGAACAATTGCCTAATCAAAAATGTCTTCAGGGCTTATGAGATGGTACCTGAAACTTATCATGGATTCAAAGGCTGTACCGAAACTTATCGTGGATTCAAAGGCTGTACCGAAACTTATCGTGGATTCAAAGGCTGGACCGAAACTTATCGTCGATTCAAAGGCTGGACCGAAACTTATCGTGGATTCAAAGGCTGTACCGAAACTTATCGTGGATTCAAAGGCTGGACCAAAGGTCAAAGGTCGAACGAAGCCTAGTCGTGTACCTATACAATTTCAAAACTTTGTAAGTTAAACACTTTCAGTCCAATGGTCATGAATTTTAACAATACACTTCAAATTCCTGCATCAATAACCATTATATTCTTTCTAAGAAGAAAGTGGCAGACTTTATAAAACAATATTATGATAATTAGTTATCAAAGCATTCTCCATTTTTCGAAAAAGTTGAACAAAAAAGTTCTTCAGAATACTTTACAGCAACAATGTTAGTATTGGACAACTGTCATTAATTGGACAACAATGAAAGAACATGTTGCAAAAATCCATATTTGTTTTTGAGGAAGTTGTTCAAAGTTTCTGACATTCACAATGATGGCACCCATGGCTGATCAGCATCATTTGTACAAATTCAAAAGACATTCTAGCCATATTATTTCATGTAAATATTTGAACAGAAATAATCTAGTGGGTGTTATCTGTTCTGTAAATAGAACAAAGACAAATACATCATTTTGTATTTGCTGACCTCAGGTTACTAAGCACAACAGTTTGGTAAATTTGCTTCTATGTGGACCAAGACTGGTCAATGTCATACCTGTCAACTTGTACGGGAATCCCGTAATTTGTACAGTTTTTTGGGAGATTTTGCAGTGTACGGCCGTACTGGCATTTTGTACGTTTTTTTAATATTTAAAAAAAAAATAAAAATGTCAGCGATTTTTTGCCAAGATCAGGATTCGACGGGGATTTTTATTTTCTTCATGAGATACAACGAGAATAGAACATGAATCACTTGAACCACCTATTAGATTACCCGAAATATTGATGTGTCTTTCACTTGCCGATTTGAGTTTTATTTCTTTATTCAAGCATGGAATTCTGCCCCCTTACTGGTCGACTGAAAATCAGGTTATCAGTAGGCGTAGTACCGTATTTACGGCATGTTAAATAAAGGTGATCTATATGTTGTGGTTCTCTTCTGTTTGTTTTTTTTTTGTTTTTTTTCCCCCACCTAGCCGAGGGTAACTTCAAAGTAAGCAGAGATTGCCAACTCGAAACAATCAACTGCTGAAAGATTGTTTTGATGCAAGTCGGTGATTTCAAGGTGTCTAGGTGATAATTGTTAATAACATAACTTGTGGGATAATTGTTAATAACATAACTTGTGGGATTTCTTTCACAGGTGTGTTTGGAAATAAAAGGCAGCCATCTGAATTTCGTTAAAAGAGCATTCGATGTACCGAACATATAGCACCCACAATCAATATTTATCATCTACAAAGAGGTTTATTACCTGTAGAACAATAACTATGTTTAACCCGTGGTACATAATGCCTCAGGGATAATGGGTTTGTTTTGTTGCACAATGCCAATAAATTTACTAATCCATACAGTAACAATAATAAGTAATTATCCAATACATTTTTTCATACCTGTCAACTTGTACGGGAAACCCGTAATTTGTATGGGTTTTTTTTGGTCTGGTGTACAGGTTTTTGTCTCAGGAGGTTGACAGGTATGCAATGTGTTGTTGGCAAAATTGATGTGGGACATTGACAGTTCCCTACAGAACAAAGTACTGCAACCTGATGCAGATACCAAACTGTGGCTGAAATGCAAAAGCTGCTTCAGCCTGAAGTTGAAATGGTAAGTTTGTACTGTGTAAGATTGTGCAAACACTGAGATTGATGACACCTATTCAGTTTCAATTCAAAAGCATCCATGAATAAAGCTATGTAAATTGTCTGTTAATTCAGTCAATGAGTCTCTGCAGAAAATGCTTACTAGGCTTCAAAGTTTGGCATCAGCCATGTAAAGTGTGCATTTGAGATCAGCCACGTAAAGTGTGCATTACAGATCAACCATGTAAAGTGTGCATTTGAGATTGGAGTTTGCCACAGGAGATGTAATGGCATAGGACAGAAATTACTGGTTCCCCATGTTTTAAAGGAATGCCATGTGTAAGAGAGTAACTTCAAAACTTATTATTAATTTTATGTACATCAGTTTAGGACTGCAATATTATTAATTTTTTTATTTCCATTTTATACTTGTCAATTTGAAGGGGGGGGGGGTAATACAAAAAACTGTGGTGTCTAACCACATAGCACAGGATAATTCATGTGTAGTGTGTTAAAACACTGGTTCAGCAATGTTTATGACAAGTTGATGTACCATACATACTTATGAATAAGTCAGATCCAACTGCAAACTGCACAGACCCAGATTTGCCAACCCATAATGTGCAGGCAGATCTGGATCTATGCACTTTGTTAGGCATAATCAGTAGAACAAACAACACAGACCCTGATTGGGGTCTATGTTGTTTGCAGTTAGCCCAGACTTATACGCAAGTATATATGGTAAGTGTCATAAAAAAATTAATTGAAGTAGCAAGATTGGACAGTGGATTGTAAAATACAAAAGACCTTGGATCAGTAAAGGATGATCATCCATTAGAAATTAGGTCAGTATTGGCAAAGCACTTTTAAGGAACAAATGCAAAATAGCAATTGTGTAAGAAAGCTACGGTAATGGACAATGAAGTGCAGCTCATAAATGCAGGGTTTTCCATTAGAAATTAGATCAAGATTGGCAAAGCAATTTGAAAGTAAAAACACAAAACAGTAATTGTGTAAGATAGCTAATAGTCAATAAAGTGCAGTTTATAAATGCAGGTGCATACCATCAGCTCAAACTGCAAAAGTTCCAAAGTCAATTAAAGTCTTCTGGCAAGCTTGCATGTAAAATCAATTTTCCTAGAAATATCATGTAGGAGGAAAGGGTCACCATAATCTATCTGCCCCTAAATTGGATAAGAATGATGGATGGCTTCTAGTCCTGTAACAGGACATGGAGAATCTTAGGGGAATACACCCCAATCTCCAAATCTCCACATCCTACAAATGTCTGCTTTGATATCCATCATTTTTCCCAGTAACTGTTATCTGGAAACTTCCAGTGAAGATTTGAACTCTACTGGAAAGTTCTTCCTCAAAACCAATGCATGCAGGCCTAGAATTTAACATCAATTTCTTTGTAGTCAGAAGGATTAGTAGATTTAAAAATTTAATTGTCCTGCTGAATGTTCACTAGTCTTTCCCACAAAACAATGTCAGACACATATAGACATTAACTAGCCATCAAACTACTGAAATTATGAAAACTACTAGAGCGACAGAAAATTTACTAGCCTCGGGCTAGTGGACTACCATTCATTTCAAGCTGCGACATCGATCAAATGTTTGGACATTATTATCTTGATTCTTCAATACCGGTATTATAAATATTTAATTGTCACTTTTAAATCAATCCTGTGGGTAAAATCCATCAAATGGCAATGCTCTGTCATGTACATATCCAAACCTTGAATGGATGAATTCAAAATGCAGCTGCACAAGGAAAAGATGGAGAATGAAATTTGGAGTAATGAAAATGCTGCTAGATTCACTCAACAGGAAGCTAGGGCATTTCTTTTATGCTAATAAGTAAATTTCACTTACTTATGGTGTTATTTGTTTATTTTATTCAATATGAAAAATGATGTAAAAAACTGAAACAATAAGTTCTTGGAAATAAAAATGTCAAGCGAAGTGGATAACGAAGTCTAAAAAAAATATAAACTTTGCCTTCTTCTATTTGGAAAGCGAAAACAACTTCACCCTGTCATTTTTTTCTTTAGATGTACACCAAGTGACAGTAGTTTATTGCGTATGAGAATCTCCCTTAACCCAGCCAAGTAGTTAGTGTTGTAGCCCCAGGCGAAATGTATTGCATGTGGCCTTAGCAGATGTTCATATCAATTGCACAGACAAAACAGACTCTTGCACATTCACAGGCATGTGATTTAATAGCTGATTGACCATTAACTCTTTCCCCCACTAGATATCGCTGCCCAATTTCCACAAGTTATCATTTAATGATGAAAACATACCAACTTGTGCTTCAAAACTTAAAACATCTATACGTAAATAACAATTTGTATTTTAAGAATAATATCCTTCAAAGCACTCTCTAAATATATAATTTGAAGATTTTAACATTCCATGCTCGCATTATCTTCTTCATAAAATCAGTATGAAACCGTAAATGAACCTGCCAAGAGGGAATAATGGCGGACATCGCTGTGTCTTGGAAGTACCTCTTCATTAGACTGTCTGTTTTCGTAATTCATTGGGCACATAAATTAAGGAAATATACAGTTTGTAGAAAGTAAAGTCTAAATATTATGTGCTAAAAGATTTTGGCTAACAAAAATTAAAAATTCAGAAACGTATGGGACAATGCTATGTTGTGGAATTCGAGAAGCACTGTAAGGTCAAGGTTGTTTTCTTATATCGCTCATTTTTGCGAAAATAGGAAAAAAGCAGCAAAGCAAATAATATCCAACCAATACACAATGTTATTACGAGTACATAGACCATTATTAAAACCATAAATTTGCAATCCTACATGTATCAGGGATTGTTGTAATGAAGCTAGAAAGTGTGTGGTCATATTAAGAAAACCCCCGTTTCTAAAAATCGATGCACATACATGGCATGTGTGGCGTCATATTTCCATATACATGTATGTACTTGGCTGTGTGCCAATTCAGTTACTTTAATGCTCCAGTTCATTTTCAATGAATAGCTAAAGTAATGGAGTACCTAGATTACATCACTGTAATTACAAATATGTATAAATAGTTCATCAACTACCACTAGAACATGCAATTTAATTTTTATACTTTTGAAATCATCACCAAATAAAATGACAGTCCAAAAGATTCACATTTAATTTAGAATCAGCTTCCTAAACATGCAGTTGTAAAGTTGAGGTTACTCATAAGTAACCACTGTGGTTTGAATGAATTAGCGCTGTGGTGTTACGACCTATGATCCTATGTACATGTTATAGTGATTGTTTCAAACTAGTTTAGAAATGTTTTCAACTGCCATTTTCTAGTGAAGTTTTAAAACTAAAAAAAAAAATAAATTTGTTGCTTAAGTGGGAGTTGGTTCAGTTTTTATACCTATTAGCAATTACTATACTATAGTCTAGGTATTAGTTAAAATTAATTACAACGTATACTTTCTGCTGTGCTCTTTCGAAGTCATATGGCTAAACCATTTTTCTTCTTTTAGTCACAAAGATCATGACCTTTCAGCCTTTTGATCCCCAAATCAACAGGCTTCTTTCTTACCCAACATGTAAGTAATCCACAAACTTTGGTGCTGATATAGGCTTCTTGCTCACCCCAAGTGTAACTCATTAGCAATGTTACATCTAAGTCTGTGATGTAGAACTAATGTTATTGTGCAGAAACCATTTTTCATCTTTGAGTCACAGTGATCTTGGCCTTTGACCTTTTGACCCTGAAATTGATATGCTTCCTCTTACCCAAGGTGGAATATATACACAATGTCTTGTAACTGTAGATGGTGGAGAACTCGAGTTATTGTGCAAACACAATTTTCTCCTTTCTCAGTGACCTTGACCTTTGAACTTTGGCCCCAAAATTGATAAGGTTCTTCATATATTTCTCGTAATGGTCATCACATTTAATGGTGGATCAGAACTTAGTAACCCCAGAATTGTGATTCTCAACAGTCAATATCATGGGTTACTTCACTTGCTTTTTGATTTAATTTAGAGAGAAAGAACATATTGTTTTCTAGTAAAGAGTAATTACATATTTATAGAAATATCTGCTGGTATCTTTGCTTGACATGACAATGTATGAATAAAGCTGCATAGTCATGAAAATACCAGTGACCTGGGGATAGCGTAACACTGACCAGTTGAAAAAAATATAAAAATTCTGACAATCTCTGGCTATTAACGTCTCACGGGTCTAATTCCTAGAGATGTGTAACAGCACATTGAAAATGAAACATTTTCCACATTAAAATGATGTTTAAATTACTGAAAAGTATCGCTGTAAATGCAAATATCATTAGGAAGTCTAGGGCAATGCGTGAAACTGCAATTTCTCAAGTTAATATACAAACATTGTCTCATATATTTGGGCCAAGTATTATAAGGGTATAAACCTGCAGTCTTCACTTTGAATGTAGTATTTTCCGGAGTTTGATCACTATAGTATCAAGCTTTCATCGTGTACCTATGTAAAAAAGCAAAGTTGGCTTCCTTTGTGAAATGTTCTCGACTGACACAAGCAGGCGAAATAGGAAAAGTAATCAATAATTCATGCATGCTAGATGTCAAGTGATGTTGAACTTCAGTGCATGTTTAAGGTAGAAAAAGCACACAGATTTATTCTCAAAGTGCAAATCTGCATCTATTTGACTAAGAGATGAGTAAGTTTTGCTTGACACAGTTTACAAGGACATCCTCAAGTTTGAAAAAAAAATGAAGTTATCTAAGTGGCATTATCCAAGGTATTCTTCTAATATCCAAAAAATGTATTTGATAAAAATCCACTTATACACTTGTGTATTATCATGCTCACAAGCCAGTACAGATAAAAACCCAAGCCAAGACCTCTGATGTTAAAATCAACGTCAGAGTGCTGAATTCTTCATTGGAATGCAACTAAATACAAAGTCTGGCAAAAATTAAAGTTCATATGTTACTGCGTTCATAGCTCGAAGAAATACAAAAATGCAAGCAATGACCCTGACTTGACCCCAAGGTCAATTAGGTGTTGTTTTCAAAACTCCTTCACAAAAGTGCGGACAGTCAGATCTGCACCATTTTCATTCAGAACCAACTGAATATTGCAAGAAGCATTTTAGTGACAACTGCATGTCAATGCCACCATTTATGCAAGCAAGAGTAGTAGTGATAACAAGATTTTCAAGATGGCCACTATGGTACCATGTTGGGGTTCAGATGAGCACCATTTTCATTCAGAACCAGCTACATATTGCTGAAGTGTTTTAGTTAAATCAGGAGAAGTAGCCATAAAAGATTTTCAGAATAGCCATCAAGGAAACCATTTTGGAGGTTAGATCAGCATCATTTTAACATACAAACAGCCAACTACATACTGGAATAAAGCATAAGCTGATGGGTCCAAAAACAACATTTTGGGACCGCAGCAATTCAAGTTCTTGAAGTTGTACTTTATATGAAAACAGAAGTAGAGTCAAGCTTAGGTCCGATAACAGTATGGCCTTGGGCTATTATCATTGTAATTGCCCAGTTCTCTAGGAGACACATGGATACTATTATCATTGTAATTACCCAGTTCTCTAGGAGACACATGGATATTATTATCATTGTAATTACCCTGTTCTCTAGGAGACACATAGATACTATTATCATTGTAATTACCCTGTTCTCTAAGAGACACATGGATACTATTGTCATTGTAATTACCCTGTTCTCTAGGAGACACATGGATACTATTATCATTGTAATTACCCTGTTCTCTAGGAGACACATGGATACTATTATCATTGTAATTACCCTGTTCTCTAGGAGACACATAGATACTATTATCATTGTAATTACCCTGTTCTCTAAGAGACACATGGATACTATTGTCATTGAAATTACCCTGTTCTCTAGGAGACACATGGATACTATTATCATTGTAATTACCCTGTTCTCTAGGAGACACATGGATACTAGTGTCTTTGTTGGCATCATTTTCTTCCATGTTGAATTTCTCACATGACCAGGCCATTGTGGAGATCTCCATTCCATCATGAACAGTGACCTGAGATACCATGGCCCCTGTAGAGTTCATCACAATTATTTGGCCATCTGTTGTTCCAAACATTACCTGAGGAAAAGAATCATAATCATTGAACATACAAGCACAGAATGCATAAAAACTGCATAAAGCATTACTGTAGGAAACTGAATCTGAACTGCAATATATATATATATATATATATATATATATATATATATATATGTGTGTGTGTGTGTGTGTGTGTGTGTGTGTTTGTGTGTGTGTCAGATGGAGAAATTTTCTGTTAAATACTCTGCAGAAATAGGTTTTAAGCTTCATATTTTGCATTAATTTTTTATTTTTATTTGTAATTTAGGGGAATAATGTCAGTGACAAGGATTGTTGGATGATTTGCTGAAAATGCTATTTTGCTTTCTAGCAGAATAACAAAATAAATGTAAGTAGATACAGATGACAAATTCTCTTCATTATTCTATCTATATCTGGCTTTTACATTGTTTTAAGTAGATAAAGATGACAAATTCTCTTCATTATTCTATCTATATCTGGCTTTCACACAGATGACAAATTCTCTTCTTTATTCTATCTATATCTGGCTTTCACACAGATGACAAATTCTCTTGTTTTCCAATCAAATGAGTTGGTCAATCATTGGTCACTTTCAAAGAAATAACAAATTAATCAATTATTACGTCTGTGATTGATTTTGATCAAAATCCAGTTCCACACCATTCCCACTGTTAAAGACCACAGGCTATTCAAAAATACCCCTGGCTTCAGCAAGACATCATGTGGACATTTTAACTCATTATTAATAGATCATCATTGGTCAATAGAAACTGATGATCAATCATGAAATTTTAACTGAATCCTGCAACTAATGTAGTATGAAAACTCATCATATATAAAGAGTGGTCAATTTCATGAATATTGCCATGTTATAAATACTGAAAAACACACTGTGGCATAAAACATACTAAAGTGGCCTAACAAGCATCATTAAATAATGCAAATCCTTTGAAATAATTTTTCAAAAAAAAGCTTCAAATCTGTGTCCATGAACTCAATAAACAAAACACAACCTCATAATATCCTTTAAACCATTTAATATCTAATGTACACTTACTGTAAATCATGGCATGTTAATTTCAGTGAATTTTATTGAATTTCATATATGGGGCATATGGTTGTAAAATGTTCAAAAATTAATAATGTGCTAAACAGATGATATCTTGTATCAAGTCTCTAACATACAATGTTTAATGCCTCATACTTTCCAAAAGACTGGTGTATAGCTACAATTGTTCCACTTCTTAATAAGGGTAACCAAAATGACCTGAATAATTACAGAGGAATAAGTCTGTTACCAGTTATCAGTCAAGTTTTTACTAATTTTCTCAATAAAAGTCTCACACAATGGGTAGAAGAAAACCATATAATAGGTGAAGAACAAGTGGGATTTAGAAGAGGTTACAGTACTGTAGATAACATATATGTTCTGAATACTATTATTTGGGAATATTTGAGGAAGAAAAAGGGCAGATTTTATTGTGCATTTATAGACTTTGAGAAGGTCTTTGATAGAATTGATAGGAAAGCTCTATGGTATAAGTAACTTAAGTACAACGATGCTGAAAACGTTGCAAGCAATATATGCAGACGTCAGAGCTTGTGTAAGAACCTCGAGTGAATTAAGTGATATCTTTCAGTGTCCAATAGGTGTTAGACAGGGCTGCATATTGTCACCACTGATTTTCTCACTTTTTCTAAATAATCTGCAAAGTACACTTTCTGATGATAACAGTGGTATTGACATAGAAAATGTGCTGAAGCTTTCTATTCTGCTTTATGCAGATGATCTTGTATTACTGGATGATACAGCAAGCAACTGATAGACTTATCAAATACTGTGACTACTGGAAACTTAAGGTAAATCTTGATAAAACTGAGGTAATGGTTTTCCAAAAGAGCGGTTATTTAAGAGGTTATGAAAAATGGTATTTTGGGGACAAGAAACTTAAGGTTAGTTTTTATTATAAATACTTAGGGGTTGTTTTCTTGTCAAGGGGAGTTTGGAACAAATGTTAAAAAACATTAGCAGAACAAGCATCTAAGGCAGCGCATGCTCTGAAAATTAAATTGATTAAATTTGGAAAATTGTCTGTAAATATTTTATTTAAAATTTTTGACACTACAATTTTGCCCATTTTGACTTACGCTTCAAAAGTATGGGACTTTAGTGAAGCCCATGATGTAGAAAGGGTGCATGATAATTTTTGTAAATATGTCTTACAGTTAGGGAAATTGAGTGCTAACTGTTTTGTGCGGGGAGAATTAGGCTGTAACTCTCTCAAATTTGTATATATTGCCAGACCAATGAAATATTAGTTGAAACTACTTGAAATGTCAGATAATCGATTGCCCATATTGTGTTATAAAATGCAACTCTCTTGGCTTGAGGGTACAAGCAGTGGCTCTACAATGTGGGCTCATAATGTTAAGAAATTTTTATTGAGTTATGGTTTTGGTGAGACATGGTATAACCAAGGAGTGGGGAACAAGGAGACTTTTATGAATTTATTAACCATTAGATGTAAAGATATAGCCACACAAAATTGGCATGCAGAGGTGAATAGCATGGACAGACTGAGAGTATACAGGATATTAAAGACAGACTTATGTGTTGAAGATTATTTGCTCTGTTTAGACAAGTCTATTATTAGGAATATATACTGTAAATTGAGAGGCGGGTTACTTGATGTTAAGGTCAATTCAGGACGCATTGAGAAACTGAAATATGAAGATAGACTCTGTCCATACTGCGATCTTAATATTGTATAAACAGAATATCATTTTTTTGCTGTTGTCCAAGATTTACAGACTTTCGTGTGAAGTATTTACTTCTGTTTCTGTATTTGAACCCACGCAAAGTGAAAAAATTTTATGCATTGAGAAGCAATCAGAGAGAAACTATTGTATCAGTTTGTAAGTTTGTACTCTTTAGCATGGAGAAAAAATGTAAGTACTTACACTGACTGTACTTGAACTTGTTATACTCATCTGATGTGTTTGTTTGTTTAATATGTATGTATACAATTTGGGCCGGTGGCCAATATTACTGAATAAGTATTCCTATATAATATAACTCTAACATACAAAACATTTAAATGAATTAAGTCCCCAACCAAAATTGGCAAAAACATTTAAGTTTGTTGATATTTTGTGACTGACAAAACTGTAATCCTCTACAAGCTGACCTTCTGATCATCTGGTGACCAGACTCCACAGGTGATGTTAGTTCCATCCAGGTTCAACATAGATGACCAAAACCGCTGTCCTGCCACTGACCCCACCAGGACAAAACCATCACAGTAACAGATCAGTGCCATACGTCCATCATGAGACCAGGCAAAGTCTGTCACCTGAAAGTACAATTCGAAATTTGCATTAGAAAACAAGGAAAATTTAATTAGGAAAATGATGACTCTGAATGGATGCCATTTCAACTAGAAATAATGACAGAGCAACAAAGGGCCCAAAATTGAAACACAATGTAATCAAAGTATCCTCAATACTGATGTATACGTCAACTGAGACTGGCAAAAAATGTTCAACATTGACAAAAATGTTGTACTAAATAATCCTCCAAAGTCAGATGTAACAGCAACTAAATCTGCACCAGAGGAGAAATACATAGCCTATTATAACTGAAATTTTACAAGACAGTGATTAATTACAAATACATACATATACTAGAACTATGGGAAGTGGGTCCATCGCAAAGGGCACCGCTCTATATAGTTTGCTTGGCAGGTAAAGCTGTCAAAATTTTGGCAAACATCTACTGGGTACCCATCGATCCTAATGATCGGTTACCTGGGTACCCGATCAAAATTGTATTACGGTAAATGTGTACAAACCTGAACTGCTTTGTTTTAGGTTGACGATGGTACAAACAGCATGCAAAAGTGTATTTCTTCAGTGGTTTAATTAAAAAAAGTAATTGATTTTAAATTGCTGCACTATTCTATCAGAATACGGTACTGAGAAATGATTAACTAATGATATGAAGTGCCTGGTGCTTACTCATGTAAGTTTCTCAACCAATGACACATTCTTTAATCTCACTGACAGAAGTGTCAGAGCAATTCAAACTGATAACTAGAATGAGCAAATATCAAATGAAATGCCACGCAACTACATGTACTTTATGATGAAGGGTACCAGTAATCGTATTTGTTGGGAATGAAGAGGTCGTTGTAAACAGTTAAAGTCCTTCACAGTGTTGGCTCCTATATTTTTTCATACACGATCTCTTACCCAAAATGATAATTAATTTTTTACACATTATTTTCATTGTTATGTATGATGTTTATATAATATTATAAATATTTTGGGAAATTATAAATGTTTCTTCACTTTAATATTTGCTTAAATCTTTATGTTTATCAGGAAAAACATGTTTAACTAGTGTCCTTGAATTAGGTTGTTTTGATCAATATGTTTTCTCAATTTGAAGGTCAAGGTTGATTTTTGTTTACAAGTAAAAATTCCATTAAGATGACACACATTCTAGAACATTCTGTCATGTGACCAATCTTTATATATACCATGTTTGGTGGACATTTATTCAGTTTTGACATTACCATCAGTCTTGTAAAGAGCTATTACAGTTGTGAAAATTCATTCCAAATTCTAAGAGAGGAATTATTTTAAATATTCATTGGATTATAACAGTGCTCATAAACTTTTGGATTTTGGATTTTTAATTGATGATTTTGGAATTTATGTGAACTTATATTCAGATATTTTGGAATACTTCATTTTGACATCAGCAAATCAAAGATTACTAGTACATCAGGACTTTGGAGACCATTAGCACATCATAACATTCAAGGACACAGCCGTGAATTCGGAACATTCTATATTTAGGACTTGTGATTAGAACAATCATTCTTATTGGATTATTAGGATTTCAAAACACATTACTGTAAGTGACTTTTTGATTTTTCATTTTAATTATCTAGTAATAAATTGCTTGTTGATTTTTTACATGATTTGTTGGTTTCACTTTCTTTCTGTTACATTTTTCTTAGACCATAGAGTCGTAACAGAAATTGGGGGCTCGTCCGGGATTGAATTTCTTTAAAGCATATTAGAGATATTAAATTTATCTTTGAAATTCATATTGATTTTGTCTTGGAGAATTGTTTTTTGTCTTTGGCAAAGATTTTTAAATAGAGAAATTTTTTTGTGTGAAACCAACAAGCATTTACAATGGCATCTAATGTTCAGAATTTCATTTCAAAACCTACCCAGGAGGGGTTAGAGTGCATGAGAAAGGATGAGTTGCTCGAGCTTGCCAGAAAATACAGTCTATCTGAGGCAAAAGTATCATTGACAAAACAGGAAATAAAGATTATTTTAATTCAGTATTTAGTAGGAAAGGGAATTTTTGAAAATAGTGCTTTAAGTTCGAAGAGAAAGCCTGTATCTGGTTCTGACAGGAAATTAAGGGAATTAGAGTTAAAGAACCAGATGGATTTAGAGTTAGCAAAGCTTCAGATTCAGAGAGAGAGAGAAAAAGAAGAGAGGCAGATGGAGAGAGAGAAAGAAGAGAGGCAGAGGCAGATGGAGAGAGAGAAAGAAGAGAGGCACATACAGATGGAGAGAGAGAAAGAAGAGAGGCAGATACAGATGGAGAGAGAGAAAGAAGAGAGGCAGATACAAATGCAGAAAGAAGAGAGGCAGATACAAATGCAGAAGGAAGAGAGAGAAAGAAGAGAGACAGATGCAGATGCAAAGAGAAGAAAGGGAAATGCAATTTAAATTAAGAGAATTAGAACTGGCAAACGGGGCACACTCCACTCCTTTAAAAACAAGTTCAGGTTTTGATGTTACTAGATATATTAGGTTAGTACCCCCTTTTCAGGAAAAAGAAGTAGATAAATACTTTCTTCATTTCGAGAAAATAGCTGAAAACTTGAAATGGCCCAGAGAGCATTGGACTTTGTTATTACAAAGTGTACTTATTGGCAAAGCTCGTGAAGTCTACATTTCACTGTCAGTACAACAAAGCACTGATTATGATGTGGTTAAGGAGTACATCTTGAAAGCTTATGAGTTGGTTCCAGAGGCATATCGACAAAGGTTTAGGAATTGTAGAAAAGAAACTGGACAAACTCATGTCGAATTTGCAAGGGATAAAGAACAACTATTTGATAGGTGGTGCTCAGCCAAGAAAGTTGATCAAGCTTATGATAACCTCAGACAGCTCGTATTAATTGAAGAGTTCAAGAGGTGCATCCATAGTGATGTTAAAACCTATCTTGACGAGCAGAATGTGGAAACTTTGGAAAATGCTGCTCGTATGGCTGATGATTATTCCTTGACTCACAAAATTTCATTTGGCAATAAGTCGTCCTCTCAGCAGTTTTCTGGTAAAAAACCATTTCAATCTCATTCGAGTACTTCCAAATTTCACAACAGCACAACTGTTAGGAATCAAACATCTGATAAGACTGATCAGAAATCCTTATCTCTTCCTACGTGCACTTATTGTAAAAAGAAAGGGCACGTTATTTCTGATTGCTTCAAGTTGAAAAATAAGCAACAGAGTAAAGACAGAGCTTTTCCAAATGCTCTTATTTCTACGAGGTCACGGTCTTGTATTGAAAGCAATACATTTGTTGGGTCAAACAAACCCCAGTCTGATTCTATTTTGGAGGCTTATGAACCATTCATGTCAGAAGGTTCTATATCACTTATTGGTGATTCTACCAAACCTATCCCAATTAAAATATTAAGGGACACTGGAGCTTCTCAGAGTCTTTTATTATCAGGTACTTTGCCTTTGTCTGAGGAGTCTTCTTCAAGTGAAAGTGTTCTTGTTCAGGGAGTTGAGTGCGGCTTTGTAAATGTTCCTCTCCATTGTGTAAATTTGGCATCAGACTTAGTTTCTGGACCTGTGACTGTTGGGGCAGTGACTTCTTTACCCATAGAGGGTGTTCATTTATTACTAGGCAATGACCTAGCTGGAGATAAGGTTGTGGTTAATCCACTTGTAACTGACAAGCCTTGTTTGGATCAGAAAGTTGATCCTGTCGAAACTGAAATCCCTGATTTGTACCCTGCTTGTGCAGTTACTAGAGCTATGGCAAAAAGAGCTCTTGAGAGTGATGTTGATCAGGATATTATTCCTTTAGCTGACACATGTATTGGTCAGTCTTTTGATGAGGTCACTTTTTCCTCAGGTATTGATCAATCAAACGGTATTGATCACAGTGATCCTCTTTTGGCAACTCATTCTCTTTGTTCTACTCAGGGTGACAAACGACAATCCCTTGTCGTTGAACAGGAGCAAGATCCCAAGATATCTTGTTTGTTTCAGAGGGCTATTAGTGAAACTGAAACCACACAAGTTCCAGTGTGTTACTTTGTGAAAAATGGGGTCCTTATGAGGAAATGGAGACCACCTGATGTACCCGCTGGTGACGAGTGGTCAGTGAGCTATCAAATTGTTGTTCCTAAGTCATATCGAC
Source organism: Margaritifera margaritifera (assembly GCA_029931535.1). Classification (NCBI taxonomy): domain Eukaryota; kingdom Metazoa; phylum Mollusca; class Bivalvia; order Unionida; family Margaritiferidae; genus Margaritifera; species Margaritifera margaritifera. Next base: position 1,870,471 of record JAQPZY010001583.1, on the reverse strand, counting down.
AGGAAATTCTTAATTTAGCCCATGAAACTCCTTTGGCTGGTCATTTAGGAGTCCGTAAGACTTATCACAAGATCTTGAATCATTTTTATTGTCCGAAACTCAAAAGTGATGTTTCTAAATACTGCAGATCTTGTCACACTTGTCAAATGGTAGGAAAACCCAATCAGAAGATACCTAAGGCTCATCTGCAACCTATTCCTGCATTTGATGAACCATTTAGTAGAATAATGGTAGACTGTGTTGGTCCTTTACCTAAAACCAAGTCAGGCAACCAATACTTGTTGACCATCATGTGTGCATCTACAAGATTTCCAGAAGCAATTCCTCTGAGAAATATAAAAACTAAAACTATTGTGAAAGCTTTGGTGAAGTTTTTTACACTTGTTGGCCTTCCCAAATCTGTCCAGTCAGATCAAGGGTCAAATTTTATGTCTGGAATTTTCCAACAAGTTATGCATGAATTAGGCATCCAACAGTTTAAATCTTCTGCCTATCACCCTGAAAGTCAAGGTGCTTTGGAAAGATTTCATCAAACTTTGAAGAATATGATTCGATCATATTGCTTTGATACAGAATAGGATTGGGATGAGGGTGTTCATTTGTTGTTGTTTGCTGTTAGGGAATCAGTTCAAGAGTCGTTGGGTTTTAGTCCCTTTGAACTAGTTTTTGGTCATACTGTCCGTGGACCATTGAAATTATTGAAAGAGAAACTTCTTTCAAATGAAGATTCAAAGATTAATCTTCTTGTTTATGTTTCTGATTTCAAATACAAGTTGTCAAAGGCCTGTGAAGTAGCAAGAACTAATCTTCACAATACTCAGTCAAAAATGAAATTGAGGTATGACAGAAATTCACAGGAAAGGAGTTTTAAACCTGGTGACAAAGTTCTGGCTCTCTTTCCCATACCTCAGAATCCTCTTCAGGCTAAATTTTATGGTCCTTATACTGTTGCAAAGAAAGTAAATGACTTAAATTATATCATTAACACTCCTGGGAGACGGAAACAGAAACAACTTTGTCATATAAATATGTTAAAGGAATATTTTGACAGAGATAGCTCAGCTAATTATTCAGTTAATTTAGTTGTACCTGTCCCACACAGTGAAGATATCAACGATGGAATACAATCAGACTATAGTGACTCTGGTATAACCAATCTTCGGAATTCAGAAATATTGAACAACCTAGACCAGAAACTTTCACATCTACAACAACAGGAAAGAAATGAACTAAAACAGCTATTACATGACTATGAGCACTTGTTTCCTGATGTTCCAACACGAACAAGTAAAATTTATCATGACGTTGACATTGTAGATTCTGCGCCTGTGAAACAGCATCCTTATAGGATGAATCCTCTCAAACAGAACTATCTGAAGAAAGAAATTCAGTATTTACTGGAGAATGATTTCATAGAACCAAGTAAAAGTAACTGGAGTTCACCATGTATTCTTGTTCCCAAGCCAGATAATACATTCCGTATGTGTACTGACTATAGAAAAGTCAACAGTGTCACCAAAACTGATTCATTTCCAATCCCAAGAATGGACGATTGCATTGATAAAATTGGAAATGCGGAATATGTCACCAAGTTTGACCTTTTAAAAGGATTCTGGCAAATTCCACTGACGGAAAGGGCAAAAGAAATTTCAGCATTTGTAACTCCAGATGGACTTTATCAATATAAAGTTATGCCGTTTGGAATGAAAAATTCGCCTGCAACGTTTCAACGTCTGATGAACATGATAACATTTGGTCTTGATAATTGTGATGCTTATATCGATGACGTCATTATCTACAACAACACCTGGGAAGATCATTTGGAAACCATTCGAAAATTCTTCGATCGACTCAGTGATGCGAATCTGACAATTAATTTGAGCAAAAGTGAGTTTTGCCATGCTTGTGTCACATTTTTAGGACATATTGTGGGACAAGGTCAAGTTAAACCTATAGAAGCTAAGGTCAAAGCTATCTCTGAATTTCAAGTTCCAATTTGTAAAAAGCAACTGATGCGATTTCTAGGTATGGCTGGATATTATCGGAAATTTTGTTCCAATTTTTCCAAAATTGCTGAACCTTTGACAAGTTTATTGAGTAAGAAAACCAAATTTCATTGGTCTGACAAGTGTCAGGAATCTTTTGACAAGTTAAAGGCCATGCTTAAGAATGCACCAGTTCTTTCTGCACCAAATTTTAGCCAATCATTTAAATTATCTGTTGATGCAAGTGATGTTGGGGTTGGTGGAGTATTGATTCAGGAAGACAAAAGTGGTGTGGATCACCCTGTGTGTTATTTTTCTAAAAAACTAAACAAACATCAGAAAAATTATTCCACAATTGAGAAGGAATGTTTGGCTTTGATATTGGCTTTACAGCATTTTGAAGTGTATGTTACCTCAGCTCTTTCTCCAATTATTGTGTACAGTGATCACAATCCCCTTACTTTCATCAACAAAATGAAAGATAAAAATCAGAGATTGTTGAGATGGAGTTTGATATTGCAGGAATATAACATAGACATCAAACACATCAGGGGAAAAGACAATGTGATTGCAGATGCACTCTCACGTGCCTAGAAATGTAATATTGCTTGATGTAATTAAGTCCAGTATCATAAAACATATTCTTATGTATTTTTGGTTATTGTAGTATTAGATGTATACTCAAAAGAAAGCTTTATTATATAAATCTTTCTTTTTCTTTATGAGGGGAGGTGTTATGTATGATGTTTATATAATATTATAAATATTTTGGGAAATTATAAATGTTTCTTCACTTTAATATTTGCTTAAATCTTTATGTTTATCAGGAAAAACATGTTTAACTAGTGTCCTTGAATTAGGTTGTTTTGATCAATATGTTTTCTCAATTTGAAGGTCAAGGTTGATTTTTGTTTACAAGTAAAAATTCCATTAAGATGACACACATTCTAGAACATTCTGTCATGTGACCAATCTTTATATATACCATGTTTGGTGGACATTTATTCAGTTTTGACATTACCATCAGTCTTGTAAAGAGCTATTACAGTTGTGAAAATTCATTCCAAATTCTAAGAGAGGAATTATTTTAAATATTCATTGGATTATAACAGTGCTCATAAACTTTTGGATTTTGGATTTTTAATTGATGATTTTGGAATTTATGTGAACTTATATTCAGATATTTTGGAATACTTCATTTTGACATCAGCACATCAAAGATTACTAGTACATCAGGACTTTGGAGACCATTAGCACATCATAACATTCAAGGACACAGCCGTGAATTCGGAACATTCTATATTTAGGACTTGTGATTAGAACAATCATTCTTATTGGATTACCGGTATTAGGATTTCAAAACACATTACTGTAAGTGACTTTTTGATTTTTCATTTTAATTATCTAGTAATAAATTGCTTGTTGATTTTTTACATGATTTGTTGGTTTCACTTTCTTTCTGTTACATTTTTCTTAGACCATAGAGTCGTAATATCATACTTTCAAGAAAGAAAAAAAACATTTATCGACTTCCGGGTAAAAAAGTATTGACTTATAGGCCAGCAGATACGGTCGCTCCTTATGTCGGCAGATATAATTGTTGATCTGAACTTAGCAGTGTTTTTTTACATTAATTAAACTGGTACCCTATGGCTCATTTTATTACCCAGGTAATTATCATTGGGTGGGTACCCAAGTACCCAGGTACCCCTTGGCATCTTTATTGGCAGGACCTTAAAGAGAGGAACTAGTATTGAAAAATGAAGTTATAGAAGATGGATATTCAGCACCAAAACCCTAAATCATGACATGGAATGCTGGAAATCCAACTTATTCAAGGTTTTAACAATATAAAGGTACATGATAAATTTGATTGAAATCCAAAATTCCTTCATACGGTAATACTTTGGAAACCAAAGTTTTACCGGACAGACAATCAAGGGCCATGACTCATCTAAATGATAATGCAGAATGCCGGAAACTAAGCTCATTTGGGATGACACAGGGTAAGCTGTTTGCTATACAAATGTAGTGAAAGTTAACATACACTTACATATCTTTCACCTACATAGATTTACATTTATTCCGATCATTATTTGGAATACCGTGTGCTGTCTGAATCAGACAGCTGATGAAAATGACTGCTTCTGTGTGCTCAGGAAATGTACTTGAAATAGCACCAAGTACGCTACATTAGCCTGTATTTGAAATATAGAAAATGAATTTTCACAACATAGGCATTGTTTTTCTTCCGAAAGTTCACTAATGAAATTTTAAAACATCAAACAAGACACCCAAGTGGGCCTGAAATCACTCATCTGGCTTAAATAAAGTAACAATTGATCATATCACTAAACAGGATTATACAGTACTGTAAGTGCTATATCATGTCGATTTCACCTTTTTACTATATCCTGAAAAAACAATCTTTCTAAAGATAAAGCCACAATTAATATGCATAGTCTCTTGCTCATAATCGAAGTCATCCAAGATCTTGATGATACAAATCCATTTACCAAGTTTGATACAAATTGGATGAGAAATACAGTCTCTAGATCTGGAGATGTAACAATCTCAGCCAATCAGATATAAGGTATCTAATTAATATGCATGGATCTCACTTATTATGGAACCTGTCTATGACAATTATAATATAAGCTTACTTACTAAGGTGGAGCTAAATCCGACTGGAATTCTGTCTCCAGAGTGATAACATGCTTACCTCATTAATATGTGGAGTTCTTGCTCATAGTCAAACTCATTCAACATCTTAATAATGTATGACTATTTAACAAGTTTGATCAAATTCTGATCAGAAATATAGTTGCTAGTGTTGACAAGCTCAGTCAATCAAATGAAAGGTAACATCATTAATATGCATGGATTTCACACATAATCATACTCAACCAGGATCTTGACAACACAGGCCTATTTACCAAGCTTGAACAAAATCCTATCAAAAATACATTCTCTAGAGCAGGGGTGCACAACTCAAATGTTTACATAGGCTAGAATCAACCTTAATTGGAACTAAGCGGGCCGCACTGTGAAAGTTTTGTGTCTATAATTAAAGCTTAAATACACATGCGTAAAGTAAGGACACAGACCACGGGTCACACAAAATGTATCAGCAAGCCATATGTTGTGCACCCATGCTCTAGAGTTGTAAAAAGCTCAGACAATCAGATTCAAGATGACCTCATAAATATGCACAGGTCTCACTCATAATAAAAATCATCCAACATTTTCACAATATTAACCTATTTACAAACTATGATTAAAATTATGTCATAAATACAGTCCTTCAGATGATAAAAAGCTAAGCCATTCATATGCAAAACCACCGCATTAATCTGAGTAGATCTTGTTCATAAAATGCCATATTATATATCTTGATGATATAAACATATTTACCAAGCTTTATAAGCATATGATCAGAAATAGAGCCACTAAAGTATTGACAAGCTTAGCCAATCACATGCAAAATCACCTCATTATTATGCATGGGTCTTGCTCATGACTACAGTACTAATGTCCAAGATCTTGCTGATTTAAGCCTATTTACCACATTGAACAAATCTGGTTTAGAAATAGTCTTTAGAATGGAAACAAGCTCAGCCAATCAGATGCAAGATTGCCTCATTAGTATGCATGGATTCTGCACATAATCACAAAAATATGAGGTCTTGATAATTTAAGCCTATATTCAATGTCTGATCAAAATCAGATCAAAAATATGGCTTCCGAGGAGCTAACAAGGTCAACCAATCAGATGCAAGATCACCTCATTAATATACATGATTTAGATTGTGGCTTCCAGAATGGTAATAAGCACAATCAGATGCCTGAAAACCTCAATAATATGTGTGGCTCTCACTCATTAACAAAACTGTCCAAGATAATGATGATATAATCATAAATTCCAAGCTTGATCAACAAGAGGCACGTGTTGGCCTGATATCACTCACCTGGTTTACATAACTTAACAATTAACCATTACACAAAGCAGGCTTATGTAGTGCTGTAAGAACTTGTACTATGTAAGCTATCTCCCAAATTTTATATCATGTTGATTTCACTTATTTTGCTATATTCTGATAACATTCTTTCTAAACATAACAGCATAATTTAGTCTCTTCCTCATATCAAAGTCTTCCACTATCTTGATAACAATAAATCCAACAGATCCAAACTGCAGCTTTTGGGGGGTAAAACTCATTTTGATTCTGTAATACTCACCTGCTATTATTCCAATGCAACCTTTTTCCAGGACACTATTCCCAATCCAAGCTTAATATTCTCTCTTCCAATTAGTAATTGGAGGACCAGAATCAAGAAACAACATCTCTTATGGAAATCACTTTCTCAGACTTTATATATGATATATGCTTCACTTATTGGGAAGTTATAGGTCACTTGTAAGTTACTTATACATACACTGACAGAACCTGGACATCAGACCAGTAGATTTACAAATTATGATCAGTAGATTGACTTCTAAACCAGTATTTTTTTTCGACATAAATTTTACGTGTTTTGCGGGAATTGAAAAAAAAGTGCATTTTTTGCCATAATATGTATTCTCTTCATACTATAATAAAACAGCATGTTCTGAACATGAATAACTTTCTCATGGATAATGTTATAATAATATTTAATTAATACAAGTCATTGTATTGTCAATTAAATGAAAAAGGAAAGTTGTATGTCTCATAGTTCACTGCAAAGATTTTTTACAAATAATATCCTCAAGCATATTTAGTTTCTTACACAAGATCACTGGTGACTGGTGACCACTGATGACATTCATTGTGATTATTAAGTTTCACACCTAACAGGCTCTCACAAGTTTTCTGGTCCAGATTTCCTCTTGAATCACTTTGTATTTGGCGAAAAATAGAGAATGTCCTCTCTGTATCAGCATTAGAATGTGGCAATGACAAAACAACCACACTCAGCCTGCAAATAAGTTAAAACTTCAATTTTCTGTGGCTGGGTTTTTAAGGCTGCTGACTGCTCTCCAATACTCCTCTGAGATAAGTTCACCCCAAGGAGGAAGTTCCTGAGTTGGACTTGAGATGTTTTCCTGAGCCTCATATTTCTTAGCCAGTGGTTTTTTATCATTTATATATACTGCCCTCAAATATTCCTCTAAAAACATCTTAAACAATGCAATAACAATCAAACAATATAAAAAATCAAAACACTTTCTCAAGTGTTTCTGCCATTTTTGGGTTGGTCTCTCCTTTTTATCTCACCTTTGCCATAGGGCAGCCAATTTTTATTCAAAGACTCGAAAGACATCATGTACCACCTTTGATCGCTTTATTACTTATAACACCTAATAAAACATCCCACATTTGGCCTTAAACTCTCCAGAATACAACAATATGGTAATCAATTAAAAGCTTGTTGTGTACACATTAGCCTTCTTAATCTGATTACTCAGCCACACATCATTGCACCAGTCATTGTACTATAACATTTCCAGTCTCTAGTAGACTGGTTCAGTTTGGTTTCTGTAATGTGAGAATAAAACACATAAAAATACTGCAGTTTTTTTTTTTTTTTTTTTTAAAGATGTTTAAAAAGCGGTAGATTTCAACTATAAAACGGAATGACAGTCTTTAAAATGGTATTTTTGTCCTACAACCCATAGAATCACAAGTATGCATATACTTTGCATATGTAATGAAGTAAGTGAAATATCAGTCTGTATAAATATATGTACTGTATACGTGAAAACAATATTAATCCATGCTTCACCTACTTTTCACTTTTAAGTGGCATATAAGTCTTTTACAGGTGGTATAAACCTTTATCAGATAAGTATAAGTGAACTATAATTTCATGGACATCGTCATTTTCTGACGAACAGTTACTGCAATATACAGTCAAGGTTTGCTGCCAAATACAATTTTAAAGTCCAACAAAAGGTGCAATGAATTTTTTCTCAAAAATTCACAACTTCAATTTCAAAGAAAGTCATATAAGAAAAAGAACATTTCATCATGTTTGATTTAAAATGTTTTACGATTAATAAAACACAAAAAACATTTAAATAAAACTTTCAACTTGAATAAAGAAATGTGCTTTTGTGTGTGTGTGTGTGTGTGTGTGTGTGTGTGTGTGTGTGTGTGTGTGTGTGTGTGTGTGTGTGTGTGTGTGTGTGTGTGTGTGTGAAATGGGAACATGAGTGAGTATGTGCATCCACACATTGTGGACACACTTGAAACAAGGACTTTTTCATCAATCAGCAATAAATTATTTTATATAATTTCACTTAAAATGAGGGGGGGGGGTAAAACTAATTTTAATGATGCAATACTTACCTGTTGCTATTGCATAGCTGAAACATTTCCAGGTGGAAAATACCTTGACCTTATGACGAGAATTCGCCCTCCCATTAGGTGAACCAGAAGATTCCAGAACACTGGATCACAACTGGGACACCGCACACACGTTGCCCATGCGTACTGCCCTTCATTCTTTTCCTAGTTTCATGGCAATCCTCCAAGTAGTTTAGAAGGATCAAGTGAAACCTTCTAAGTTCTCATGGGATTTCCCATTATTTGAAGGACCCTGGGCATGCATACGGCAATGTGAGAAAGGTCTACTTCAACTAATATCTCATATCACTTTTAAAGTAAGATCTTTGGTATTAAATAAAACACCTATAAAGACCATTTATGGGGAAGGGTGACATGTATTCTCTGCAGCTTTCTATACAATTTTATCAAAATTGTGAACTTGGAGAATGCTTCTTGATCCTAATGGGAGCTTCAGCTCCTGCCAAATCGTACAGGTAGTTCATAACTGAAACATACGTGACTGCACACATGCAAGTCAGGGCATTCATTAATCTTTCACAAATGTGTGCTGCATGTCCGAGTCCCAATGACAAAGCTGCTGACATAGAACTGGTTGTTTCAAGTAAACCCTACCAAAGGGAAATCTACTGGATCAATGGAAATCTGCATATGTATGCCTTTTGAGCTCTCTTTTGAATAATAAACAGTTTTTATCTTTGATTTTGATCAGGTCAAATAGAGCTATCAACACCTGAATATGAAATTTTCTCATCCAAACAAAATTCTCCATTGATGCAAACATTGACTATTGCATTTCATTTAGGAAAGCTTAAGGCCAAAATTAAAAAGAAGCTTTCTTTGGCACAGTATTCAATGGAGAAATGCATAATTAAGATGTGAAAGGGATGCTGTCAGAACCAAAAAAGACATGATAGCCCGAGTCTTAACTATGCATCTATTAGTTTAGTACACCATTATGACTGACAATCTTGTTAGACACTGCTTAACATTTGCCCTGATAACCAATGGAAAACCATACTCCAAAAATTCAGATAAGCTAGTGTCTGAGTAATCGTGGAAGAAGAAACAAAAAATATCTTTGTTCAAATTTCTCTTCAAGGGAATCGGCCTGCACTTTTTCATATTAAATTTCTTTGATTTCAAAACATTAAAACAAATATACATACAAGTTTGTTCCTCCTACAATAAGCTGAGGAATTAATAAAATCATTTTTGGTATATTCGAGTTCCCTTGCCAACAAAAATGCTCACCATCTGTATATATAGTATTATTTGCAATATATGATAAACTTCTACATTTTTATTTAGGCTTTTGATGCAGACACGCAGATGAGGATTCTGGGTACTTCAGCTTGGCTTTGTCTTTTCTCCATGCAAATTGCACAGATATGCTTAACATTTCTCATGTGTCATTTAACATTCTTCAGAATCTGGTGTTCTGAAGCTCTGAAGGAACACTTTTGTCTTTGGTAATCAAGATACCATCAGACCTGATCGGATTTTGATAAATACCCTGACTTGTTAGTTTTCTTCTGAGCTATTAGAGTATGTTTTGCTAAATCTGGGATTTCAATAATTGATGGATCTTCTGTCCAAGTATTTAGGCCAATCACTATTCCTCTCACCCATGCTGCATAATAATCAGAAAGATCTTTCCAGTCATAGAGGCAGAGTTATAGACCCATATCTGCTGTCACATAATGCACTGGCAGATCAGGGTCTATGTTGTTTGCAGTTGGACCCAACTTATAAGCAAGTATACATGTATGTGATACCAAATTTCTCTCTAATGAAATCCTATGACTGAAGATGATTTCCAGTTCACCAGCAACAAACAAATTCTAATCTAACGTGTCAAACATGACCTTTCTGCACACAAATTCACACTGTTGAGCTGTCCGAGGCCAAACTTGAGGAAACCAAACTTTGTCAATAATTTTTGCTAATGCCAGATTTCTTACTGTGCTTTTATATTTTTTGCTTGATTTGACTTTATGAGCATCATATGGATGAGAACTTATACCACTACTGGAGGAAAGTTTGTTAGAATCTGAGCTACTGTCTAAATCACTACCTGTATCTGTGGCACACCTTGAGACCAGCCATAATCTTGACATTTGCCTATTTCTCTTCTTTTCCAGATCTCACATTTCTCTAAATCATTGATAGTTAATTCAGTAATGGATTTTTGTAATGTGATAATTCATGCAACAAATCAAATGATTTAGGTACGTCCTGTTTCAAATTTCTGTTTTTCTTTACCTTCTTCATCAGCTTTGTTCAACTCCATTAGTCTTTTGCATCTCCTTGCACAGTCTCTCAAGACTTTCTGTTTCTACCTCTCCTCTTTTCATTGTCGACACATTTTGAACATTTTCTTGGTCCTGGAGGCAGCTTCCTCAAGCTCTGCAATCTCTGAATCTTCAATTGCCATGCTCTTACAAAAAAATCTTCACACCCAGCTGTTTCTGCATCTAGATGTACTACAGCAGGGTTCATACAGCTGTTGGTAAAACAAATTCCAGACCTTTTCCAGACTTTTTCCAGACTGGATTGCAATATTTTCCAGACCCCTCTGGCACATGTATTTGAAGTCTGTATCATTATAAATGAACATGTGGTATCTGCATAATATAAAACAGTATCCACCAATCACAAGTGGGTGATAGGTCACATGTCTCGCCAACTACACTGAACCAGCAGGGCCATCACTAGACCAAACGGCGCCCCATACGACGAGTGTCTTTAGCAAAATAAAACACAGCAACCCAAAATTCCATACTTTTTCCCGACCTTTAGGGCAAAATCTTTATTTTCCATACTTTTTCCAGGTCTGGAATAAGCACTCTTTTTTTCTCATACTTTTTCCAGACTTTGTACGAACCCTGTATAGGATACTCCTCAATCTCTGTCATAGAGAAGGTTCATTTATGTTACTTTGGCCTAGCACTGATGTGTGCCCTGAACCCAACATCTTGTAAATGGCCCAGACCAAATACATGTATTCCCTTTAACACTAGTTCGGTCGTTTGCTTTTTTTTCACTTCGTTTCTCCTTAGATATATCTCCACAATGTAATACAAGTCACTGTTAAGATGAACAGCAAGGTGTCTGATGGACTGAACCACTTTTTCAAAGAATAATACCCATGCCTGTTTTGAAAGTTACTGCAACACTCACAATGTTTCATTTACAAGACACAGATCAGTGACAGTTCAGTCATCACAAAAAAGTTCAGATCAACTCGAGAAAGTTGAAGAAATTTTGGTCCTAATGTTGACACAACAGTGTTGACATACGAAATGAACCGAATTTGTCACAAATGGAAACAGAAGGTGAGAAAATCAAGTGGCCCATAATTTCATTCAATTAAGGTACAGTAATGAATTCTCACCTGAGAATGAATTCTCACCTGAGACTCACTAGGGTTACCCAACATTCCTGGCAAAAGTGAAAGTTGATATCTGTGGTACACATATATCTGGCCAAGATTTTATCAGGGCAAGCTTCGAAAATATGTATTGCAGGGGCCTCAACTACATGTGCTGGGGCCAAGATTACATCACTGTATATACTCGCATATAATCCGGGTCCAAATGCAAACAACATAGACCCTGATCTGTCATCGCATTATGCGCCAGCAGATCAGGGTCTATATTGTTCATTCTACTGATTAGTCCTTACAAACTGCATATACCCAGATCTGCCGGCACACTATGCGATGACAGATCGGGGTCTATGCAGTTTGCAGTTGGTATCAGTTTATACACCAGTATATACGGTAAATCTCCAAGTCCCAGATAGAAAGTAATGATGTTATGTGCTTTACTGTGCACAGATAGTTGTGATGTGAGTCTCCTAAATTGTTTGGTTGTATGCTACCCAATCATATTTAAATATAAATTTTTTAAATTCAATTCATTATTACCATTTGTCTTCTTTTTATATACTAAAATTGGGTAGATGAAAATCCTCCTGATTTAAGATGAAATCTCCTGACCAAATCTTGTAATCTCCTGATTTCTGGGCTGTCAGTGTCTTCACACATTAAAATCTAACCAGCATCAATATCATGGGAGACTGGAAAAATCATTTACCATGAACTAAAACTAGGCAAACTGTGAGCAGTTTACTCATGTAAATATATATGTCCCTTCTGCATCCCACCCCTACCCCATGATGGAGATGTGTTTATAGTAAAAAACAAAAGTGCATAACTCTTCTGACAATGGTTTGAGAACATGCATATCTTCTGATGATGACTATAATAAGTAAGTTTCACAGAAATCCACTGAAAACTGTCAATGCAACGTTCACAAACTTCTGTCATATACTGCATCCAGCTGTAAGCCCAAAGGGATATAACTCTTATATAATTTATGTGAGCACAAATATTTGTCAATATGCACATCTTTAGATGATGACCATAATATTTACCAAGTCTCACTGCAATCCATAAACAAGCAGGCCCATGTGGGCCTGAGATCACTCACCTAAATGACATCTGCCTAACAGTAAAATGCAAGAGCTGTTGACAAAGAAATTTGGGTTCATACGATGCTCTCTCTTAGTAAGTTCTCAAATAGTGGTGATTCCATATTATGAAAACTGTTCAAGGTTTCTCTACTTTCTGTATCTTCATCTATATTTGATCGCACATCAGCATTGGTCCAATATTTGAAAGGCCACTATGCCAGGATGCTTGTGTCAAAGGTGGTCAGATTTTGTTTAGCTTATTTTTAACATAAAGTCAAATAATGTTTAGTAATGGCAGCCATATTTGATGTCAGAACAACATCATTTGTGTAAATCTGAAAGGCATTCAAATTAAGACACTTTCTGTCAAATTTATTCAAATTCTGTCAAGCAGTTATTTAGAAGAAGTTATATAAGGTTTTTATATTTTTAGTAACAGTAGCCATATCTGATGGCAGATTGGCATCATTTGCATTAATTCAAAAGCACTTTATCCCAGAATGTTTCCTGTAAAATTTGGTCAAATTCTGTTAAGTGATTTTTGAGAAGATGTCATTTATGGTTTTTCCCCATTCAGTAATGGTGGCTATATCTGATGGTGAATTGACATTATTTGTAAAAAATTTTAATGTCGAGTTTGGACAAATTCTGTTAAACTGTTTTGGAGAAGTCTTTTAAATGTTTTTTGTTTCTTCTATTTTTAGTACTAGTGGCAATTTTTGATAGTGGACAGGCATCATAATTGTACCAACTTGAAAGGCCTTTATGCAAGGATCCTCTGTTCCAAGTTTGTTTTTGTAATTGGTCTGGCAGTGTTTAAGAAGTTTTGAAAAAGTGACTGTTGCCTGACGCCACAAGCTGAATTATGGATGAAGGTCCATAATATAAGCTCATTTGGCCTTATGGATGGGTGAGCTAAAAACTGCAAGACAAGTTATGTTCATAAGATTCTATCTTAGAATTGAATTCAGCTGCAGAACAAAAAGGGCAATAACTCAAACAAAAATTGTGAGAGCACAGTAATTTGTTGGTATGCAAATTTCAGATGACAGCCATAGCAGTAACACATACATAACAAAACAAAGTTTCATGGCAATCCATTGAAAACAATGAGACTAGGCGACTAGTTGCATTCACAAGATTCTGAATTACACTACATCCAGCTCCAAGGCAAAAACAGCAATAACTCGAAAAAATAGCAGGAACACTGTGACTTATCAATATTAGTATTTTTAGATGATCATAATATTTCCCAAGTTTAATGGCAATCCATTGAAATCTGTGAGACTAGTGACATTCACAAAATTATGTCATATATTACATCCATCTGCAAATCAAAAGGGCAATAACTTTCTGAAAAATCAAAGGATGGCCATAATATAAACCTAATTTTACATCAAAAATCCATCAGAAACTTTGAGACTAGTTGCATTCATCAGATTCTGTCACAAACTACATTCAGCTATAATACAGAAAGGGCAATAACTTAACAACAAGAGCCCCTCTACTGTCTAAAAAGGAATTTCCAGTAATTCACGATAAGACCATTTTTTTAACTGCTGATGTTGAAACCATCTCTGATATCCTTGAGTGGTGAGATTTTCAAATATTTAAAACTGGCACCATTTTCATTTAGGACAAACTAGACACCATTAGAAGACTTTTGGTAAAAACCCTATGTTGACATGACCATCCATTCAGGAGAATTAGTGACAAGATTTTCAATATGTTCATTGTGGCAGCCATATTCGAGGTCATATCAGTACCATTTTCATTCAGGACCAACTAGGTATCATAATTAGTCTTCTGGTAAAACCCCCATGTCAATATAACTTTCCATTTTGGAGGAGTAGCAATAACAAGATTTTCAAGATGGCTGCCATGGTGGCCATACTGGATGTCACATCAGCACTATTTTCCTTTAGTAACAACTAGACATCATAAGAAGTCTTCTGGTGAAAACCCAACATTGATATGACTTTCCATCTAGGAGGAGTAGCGATAAGATTTTCAAGATGGCCACTGCAGCAACCATATTGGATATCAGTTGGGCACAATTTTTATTTAAGGCCAACTAGACACAATAAAAAGTGTTCTGGTGAAAACCCCATGCTGACATGACTTTCCATTCAAGATGAGTAGCAACAACATGAATTTCAAGATTGTTGCTGTGGCAGACCTCCCAACCCTAACAAGACCTTCTCAGTATAAGGCAGTCGATTTTTTTCCATAAGTGAAACCAGTTTTCAGTAAAGTGTAACAAAAAATATAATTTACTACTATTGCCAAGTTAGAAACATGTATTTAAATAGTTCAGGAGTACAATTCCAGACTGATACAGCAACAGTAAACATTATGTTCAGCTAAAAAGTTTGTAAAGGACACTTGGTCCTTAATTAGCTCCAGTACAGTTCACAAACTGCAGTTCCAAACCCTATGGAGCTCAATGGCTCCTTGCTATCTTTCAACTTCACGTAATCCTTGGCCTTTTTTTCAATTTCACTTGGTGACAGCATTCATCTCATGATTTCTCCCGCTATGAGACATACTCAAATCAACACATGATATCCAATAAATGTAATTGTTGCCCTTCCTGCTTTTTTCCCACAAGAATCTGAATATTCCTTTTTATTCTTCTGTACTGACTATGAAAGCGTTTTAAGTGGCGTATTGCCTCTTGTGTCTTGAACATGTCACTTGTTGGACACCATTTGTTTTGAAAATTCTACAAGCAACAGCTTGATCATTTGGACATGTCGCATGACAAAATATGTGCAGTTTAAAGCATCTGAGGTACTCCTGTAAAGTTAATCTGGTTCCCTGACAAACTCCACTGAATCTAACATGAAACCCAGATCTGAATCAAACACGGACAAACCAGTATCCAGATTGTACTGCACCAATCATATTTCCGTAATTTTTGCTTTTATTCCGTAAGTCCGTACTTTAAGGCCCATTTCCGTCATTAAGGAAGAACTAGACATTAAGAGAAGTCTGGTGAAAACCCCAAAATTTTCAAGATGGCTGCTATATTGGCCATACTGGACATCAATTCAGCACTATTTTCATATAGGACCAAGTAGACATCGCAAAAGGTTATTTAAGTGAAAACCCCCTGTTGATATGATCATCCATTCAGGAGAAGTAGTGATAACAAGATTTTCAAGATGGCCACTGTGGCAGCCATACTGGAAAGCTGGGCAAAACCATTTTCATTTAAGACCAAACAGCCATCATAAGAAGTCTTCTGGTGAAAATCCCATGTCAATATGACTTTCCATTCAGGAGGAGTAGCAATAAACAAGATATTCAAGATGGCTGCCATGTCGCCAATATTGGAAGTGAGATCAGCACCATTTTCATCTAGGACCAACTAGACATCATAAGAAGTCATTTAGTGAAAAATGTTGTTGATATGACCATCCAATGAGGAGAAGTAATGATAATAGGATTTTCAAGATGGCTGCTATGGTGGTCATACTGGATCTCTGAACAGCACCATTTTCGTTTAGGACCAACTAGACCTTGGGATGAATATGTGTGTGTAACATTTCATGGCAATCCTCTAAGTAGTTTAGGAGGAGCAGTGATAACAAAGTTGTGCTAATGGATAAACGTAAATTGGTAGAAAGACGAAAGATGACAGGCAACATGCCATCCCATAAGATCTTTTAGTCTATGACCACTAGAGCTAAAAGTCAAAGCATCACAGTGTTTTATCCATAATGTACATCTTCAGATGATGAAGATAATATGTACCGCATTTTGCAGCAATCCATAAAAAACTCTGAGACTTGTTGCGTTCACAAGACTCAGTCATGCACTACAATCAGCTACAAGAAAAAAAGGGTAATAACTCTAACTAAATTGATGCAGCAAAGGGTTTTGTCAAAATGCACATCTTCAAATCATGACCATAACATTTACCAAGTTTCTTAGCTGTCCAATGAAAATACAAGATTAGTTGCATTCACAACATTTAGTGTACAGCTGCAAGTCAAAGGGGCAATAACTCCAATCAAACTTTCAGGAGCATTGTGATTTGTCAATATGCACATCTTTAGGCAATGACCATAATATCTGCCAAGTTGAATGGTAATCTATCAAAAAATGCAGGACTAGTTGGACAAACAAGATTGTGTGCCACAATGACAGACAAATGGATGTACAGACATGACGACTCCTACATACCCAAATCTGTATAATAAATACAACTGCAAGGCCAGTGATATCTATTTGCCATGTACTAGAATAAAGACACCACATTTCAAGGCCAATGACACCTATCTACAATATACTAGAATAAAGACACCACATTTCAAGGCCAGTGACACCTATTTGCCATAAATAGAATAAAAACACCACATTTCAAGGTCAATGACACCTATCTGCCATATGCTAGAATAAAGACACGACATTTCAAGGCCAGTGACACCTATTTGCCATATACTAGAACAAAGACATCACATTTCAAGGCCAGTTACATCTATTTACCATGTACTAGGATAAAGACAGCACATTTCAAGGCCTGTGATATCTATTTGCCATATACTAGAATAAAGACAGCATAATAGAAATAACTGTATGTGGGTTTCTGATGATGGAATAGATACAACCCAACCCCCCTCATTTCTGATAATGCTTGAACTTGAATCATTTCAATACACAAATGACAAAGTAAAACAATACAAATCAGATTAGAGGCCAAATTAATACAGTGGTGCATCTCTATAAAGCCAGTCAGTATACTGTTGCCCCTCTGCTGGTATTTTCCCGGACCCAATTCAATTGATCAAATTTTGTTTTATTATTGCTACTTAATTTATTTCACTTAATTTTAGTTCTAAGCTGTTCAGAACCAATCATAGTGTAGTTTCACATCACTAGATAGCACATTTTGCGTGTTATGTCCTGTTATGACACAGATTTGTTGGAACATGTCCTGTTATGACACAGATTTGTTGGAACATGTCCTGTTATGACACAGATTTGTTGGAACATGCCTCAGTATAATGTGACCTCACATATCATGTTGGTCATTTTTATGACTCCTATAAACATATTATGAAGTGAGAGCATACTTCAGTGATTCTATGTCTCAAATGCTACTGTTTTGCCACTCTAATGATTCTGTCTCAAATACTACCGTTTTACCACTCTACTAATGATTCTATGTCTCAAATTCGACTGTTTTGCCACTCTACTAATGATTATATGTCTCAAATTTGACTATATTTTGCCACTCTACTAATGATTCTGTCTTAAATACTACTGCTTTGCCACTACTAATGATTCTATTTCTCAAATACTCTACCAATGACTGTCTCAAGTACTATGTTTTGCAACTTGACTAATGATTCTTTGTCTCAAATACTAAGATGTTTTCACACTCTACTAATGATTCTATGTCTCAAATACTGTTTTGCCACTCTACTAATGATGCTATATCTCAAATACTACGATGTTTTGCCACTCTACTAATGATTCTATGTCTCAAAAACTACTGTTTTGCCATTACTAGTGATTCTGTCTCAAATACTACTATGTTTTGCTACTCTACTAATAATTCTATCTCAAATACTACTGTTTTGCCACTATTAATGCTTCTTTGTCTTAAATATTAGTTATGCCAGCCTACTAATGATTCTTTCTCAAATGCTATTGCTTTACCACTCTACTAATTATTCTGTCTCAAATACTACTGTTTTGCCACTCTACTAATGCTTCTGTGTCTCAGATACTACTGTTTTGCCATTACTAGTGATTCTATGTCTCAAATACTACTGTTTTGCCACTATTAAAGATTCTATGTCTCAAATATTAGTATGTTATGTCACTCTACTAATGATTCTGTTTCAAATACTACTGTTTTGCCACTCTACTAGTGATTATATGTCTCAAATACTACTAATTTCCCACTCTACTAGTGATTATATGTCTCATACTACATGTACTATGTTTTGCCACTCTACTAAAGAGTCTATGTCTCAAATACTACTTACTACTGTTTCACCACTCAACTAGTTATTCTGCCTCATACTACTATGTTTTGCCACTCTACTAATGATTATATGTCTCAAATACTACTGTTTTACCACTCTACTTATGAATATGTCTCAAATACTACTGTTTTACCACTCTACTAATGAATATGTCTCAAATACTACTGTTTTACCACTCTACTAATGAATATGTCTCAAATACTACTGTTTTACCACTCTACTAATGAATATGTCTCAAATATTACTGTTTTACCACTCTACTAATGAATATGTCTCAAATACTACTGTTTTACCACTCTACTAATGATTATATGTCTCAATTACTACTGTTTTGCCACTGTTCTAATGATTCTATGTCCCAAATACTACTATGTTTTGCCACTCTACTAATGATGCTATGTCTCAAATTCTACTGTTTTGCCACTTTACTAATGATTCTATGTCTCAAATACTACTGTTTCACCACTCTACTAATGATTATATGTCTCTATTACTACTGTTTTGCCACTATACCAGTGATTATATGTCTCAAATTCTACTCTTTTGCCACTTTACTAGTGATTCTATATATCAAATACTATGTTTTGCCACTGTTAATGATTATTTGTCTCAATTACTACTGTTTTGTTTTGCCACTCTACTAATGATTCTATGTCTCAATTCCTACTGTTTTGCCACTATACTAGTGATTCTATGTCTCAAATACTACTATGTTTTGCCACTCTGTTAATGATTATATGTCTCAATTACTACTGTTTTGTTTTGACACTCTACTAATGATTCTATGTCTTAAATACTACTAAGTTTCACCACTCTACTAATGATTCTATGTCTTAAATACTACAATGTTTTGCCACTCTACTAATGATTCAATGTCTCATACTACTATGTTTTGCAAATTCAACTAATGATTCTGTCTCAAATACTATTTTTTGTCACTCTACTAATGATTCTATGTTTGATACTACAATGTTTTGTCACTCTACTAATGACTATATGTCCCAAATACTACCAGTATGTTTTGCCACTCTACTAATGATTCTATGTTTTATACTACAATGTTTTGTCACTCTACTAATGATTCTATGTCTCAAATACTACCAGTATGTTTTGCCACTCTACTAATGATTCTATGTCTCAAATACTACCAGTATGTTTTGCCACTCTACTAATGATTCTATGTTTGATACTACAATGTTTTGTCACTCTACTAACGATTCTATGTCTCAAATACTACCAGTATGTTTTGCCACTCTACTAATGATTCTATGTCTCAAATACTACCAGTATGTTTTGTCACTCTACTAATGATTCTATGTTTGATACTACAATGTTTTGCCACTCTACTAATGATTCTATGTTTTATACTACAATGTTTTGTCACTCTACTAATGATTCTATGTCTCAAATACTACCAGTATGTTTTGCCACTCTACTAATGATTCTATGTCTCAAATACTACCAGTATGTTTTGCCACTCTACTAATGATTCTATGTTTGATACTACAATGTTTTGTCACTCTACTAACGATTCTATGTCTCAAATACTACCAGTATGTTTTGCCACTCTACTAATGATTCTATGTCTCAAACACTACCAGTATGTTTTGTCACTCTACTAATGATTCTATGTTTGATACTACAATGTTTTGCCACTCTACTAATGATTCTATGTTTTATACTACAATGTTTTGCCACTCTACTAATGATTCTATGTCCCAAATACTACCAGTATGTTTTGCCACTCTACTAATGATTCTATGTTTTATACTACAATGTTTTGTCACTCTACTAATGATTCTATGTTTGATACTACAATGTTTTGCCACTCTACTAATGATTCTATGTCCCAAATACTACCAGCATGTTTTGCCACTCTACTAATGATTCTATGTTTTATACTACAATGTTTTGTCACTCTACTAATGATTCTATGTTTTATACTACAATGTTTTGTCACTCTACTAATGATTCTATGTTTTATACTACAATGTTTTGTCACTCTACTAATGATTCTATGTTTTATACTACAATGTTTTGTCACTCTACTAATGATTCTGTTTTATACTACAATGTTTTGTCACTCTACTAATGATTCTATGTTTTATACTACAATGTTTTGTCACTCTACTAATGATTCTATGTTTGATACTAAAATGTTTTGCCACTCTACTAATGATTCTATGTTTGATACTACAATGTTTTGCCACTCTACTAATGATTCTATGTTTGATACTACAATGTTTTGCCACTCTACTAATGATTCTATGTTTGATACTACAATGTTTTGTCACTCTACTAATGATTCTATGTCTCAAATACTACCAGTATGTTTTGCCACTCTACTAATGATTCTATGTTTTATACTACAATGTTTTGTCACTCTACTAATGATTCAATGTTTGATACTACAATGTTTTGTCACTCTACTAATGATTCTATGTTTGATACTACAATGTTTTGCCACTCTACTAATGATTCTATGTCTCAAATACTACCAGTATGTTTTGTCACTCTACTAATGATTCTATGTTTTATACTACAATGTTTTGCCACTCTACTAATGATTCTATGTTTGATACTACAATGTTTTGCCACTCTACTAATGATTCTATGTTTTATACTACAATGTTTTGCCACTCTACTAATGATTCTATGTTTTATACTACAATGTTTTGTCACTCTACTAATGATTCTATGTCTCAAATACTACAATGTTTTGTCACTCTACTAATGATTCTATGTTTTATACTACAATGTTTTGTCACTCTACTAATGATTCTATGTCCCAAATACTACCAGTGTGTTTTGCCACTCTACTAATGATTCTATGTTTTATACTACAATGTTTTGCCACTCTACTAATGATTCTATGTTTGATACTACAATGTTTTGCCACTCTACTAATGATTCTATGTTGATACTACAATGTTTTGCCACTCTACTAATGATTCTATGTTTGATACTACAATGTTTTGCCACTCTACTAATGATTCTATGTTTGATACTACAATGTTTTGCCACTCTACTAATGATTCTATGTTTGATACTACTATGTTTTGCCACTCTACTAATGATTCTATGTTTGATACTACCAGTATGTTTTGCCACTCTACTAATGATTCTATGTTTGATACTACAATGTTTTGCCACTCTACTAATGATTCTATGTTTGATACTACAATGTTTTGCCACTCTACTAATGATTCTATGTTTTATACTACAATGTTTTGCCACTCTACTAATGATTCTATGTACCAAATACTACTAAGTTTCACCACTCTACTAATGATTATATATCTCAAATACTACTATGTTTTGCCACTCAACTATCTGATTCGTATGATCCATCTCATAAATCTGCTAAAACCAAACAAAAGTATTAGGCTATGACAATTATTATTCACAGATTATTAGGTAAGCAAACTTGTAATGATATCTCAACTTGGCAAAGGACTTCAAAAAAGCAGAAATATATAGCTACAGTCCTCGATCCACACTTCCTTATAGGCCAGTCCAGTGTTGTACCTTGATTGAGGTGTCAGGGGGACATTGTGTGTACCTCATAATGTCCCCCTATAATCATAATGATATGGAGATTTAATAAATTCAGAGGGACACTAGCAGTTTGGGCTCAAGGTGCAACACACTGGACTGCTAAACCCAAAATAGAGTCAACCAACAAATTTCTTCCCACTCACGCTCTTAAAAACTAAAATTCACATATAACTGGTTTATTGGTTAAATTTTTATCAAAAAAAGTGATAATTTAAAACAACAAAAAATTCACTTTGTTAGGGAAGAGGATTATGAATTAAATAATTCTTAATTAAATTAAATCATTTTTTTCTCATCTAACAAATGATTAACACCTCAAACTACCAGCTGGAAAAGATTCTAGAAAACTGAGTCAATTACAGTGTTGTCTTCTTTAAATATATTGCCAGACTATTTCTGCCTCTGACAGGGTAATGACTGGGTAGGAGGTCTTCTTGAATTTACAACATGTTGGAAAATGTCCAATTAATTATATCCCTGAGTATCAAAGTACACAATATGTCTGGACACCCAATATATTTGCAAGTTACAGTATAAATCACTTTGGTAAGAAGCTAATTAGCCTAGCCAGTATCCTGTATATTTGTCTGACCATTAATTGCGTTATTTTCATCCCCATGCTTTTCAAAGAAAAGGTAGGGATTGTGATCCTGTCCATGCATGTGTTCATAATGTCACACAATGCATCCTACATTGTTTAAGGCAGAAACTTCAAACTTTGGGATAATATTGGTGGTGGTCTGAACATGTTCACAACAGTTTAATAATTCAGACCCATCCCCATAGGCAGAGGCAAGGAGCTTCAGGAATGGGAACACTTTTGCATATATGTAATTGTATGTAAAATGTGTATTGATTTCAGTAGTTGTGTATGTATGTATGTATGTATGTATGTATGTATGTATGTATGTATGTATGTATGTATGTATGTATGTATGTATGTATGTATGTATGTATGTATGTATGTATGTATGTATGTATGTATGTATGTATGTATGTATGTATGTATGTATGTATGTATGTATGTATGTATGTATGCATGCATGTATGCATGTATGTATATATGTATGTATGTATGCATGTATGTATGTATGTGTATGTATGTATGTATGTATGTATGTATGTATGTATGTATGTATGTATGTATGTATGTATGTATGTATGTATGTATGTATGTATGCATGTATGTATGTGTGTGTATGCATGTATGTATATATGTATGTATGCATGTATGTATGTATGCATGCATGCATGCATTCATGCATTCATGCATGCATGTATGTATGTATGTATGTATGTATGTATATATGTATGTATGTATGTATGTATGTATGCATGTATGCATGTATGTATGTATGTATGTATGTATGTATGTATGTATGTAGCATTTTATGGTACCTCTGTACAACAGTGGTTATATGGTCCTGACCAAAGGTATAGTTTGAAAAATGTAAGAAAACAAAGAATTGCATAAAAATTTAGGAAGATAAACTCCTCTACATAATGTAAAAATGAAGTGCCAAATAAAATATAACAATGCTAAATTCTGTAAAAGGTACATAAAATAACAGATAAAGGTAACACATGTAAAATCCTTAAAAAATATTGGCAGAATTTGTTATACAAACCGCATTCCCTCAAAAAAGATCTTAACGGATGGTGCATCATCATACAATTTCTTCATTGAGTTCACATCAAAATAATTTTGTCTCACAAGGTGATAGTCAAAAGACTCGACAAGAACGTGTTCCACTGTCCATGGACACTGACATTGTATGCACTCTGGTCAAGACTTGCCCTTTAGGAGGTATGCATGAATCAGGTATATGTGGCTGATATGTGATCAACACAATACCACCTCATTTCTGCAATTTGTTCTATACAAGGGATGCCACTTTCCAATATAGTGTAGTGAGTTTGATGTTCTGAAGTTTGTTTGTGGAGTTTTCATTCTACATATTTTGCCAAGTACGAAGTACATGCTAATTTATATAATATTTGAAGTCAGTATATGAAATCATCCATTCTGAAATGGGTGATTGCGGGGAAGCTTTGGCTGCTTTATCTGCCCTTTCATTACCCTTTATACCAATGTGACTAGGCAGCCAACAGTATAGAATACTTTTTTCACATTTTATAAGCAAATCATGTTTCTGTAATATCTGGGATATTAACAGTTTGCCAGATTTAAGGTTTTGCAAGGCTGTCAGTGTGGATTTAGTAGTTGTAAAAATTACACAACTCCTCATACATCATTAAAGATAGAGACTTGAAACTTTGGGCTATCATTCTGGGGTGGTCTGTAGATGTGCACACAACTTCTGACATTTTGAGCCTCCCCCTATGGGTGGAGCCTGTGGGGGGTGGGGGGGGGCTGCATATGCATATACACTGAGGGGTGTGGAGTGATAACAGAGGAAAGCATGGGCATAATGCTGCTTTGTGACAGACTTCAACTAATTGTAAAATTCATGCTATTTTATTCAACAAATGCACCAAATATTTGGACAATTGTAAGAAAATCTTGAGCATAACTTGCGAACTTGAACTTTTGAACTTTGCTTAATTTGATCCATTACAATTTACCTTCTGAAGTTGCTCAGTCTTGCTTAAGAGAGCTATATTTTCAAGACTTGCTTCTCATCTTTATATTAAAAAAATGATCAGTCTCAGTCTAATATATGTCTGGAATACCAAGCTTTTGTATTTGGGTGTCCTCTGACAAAAAACATAGCCTGTGTATGGATGACCCGCACATTTAGTGTGTCTGTTATGTACATATGTATCAGTAGTCTGGTACCTGGCCCTCTTTACCACAATACGCACATAGTGAAGAAAGCACAGTACCAGACA
The DNA here is from genome assembly GCA_029931535.1 of Margaritifera margaritifera. Lineage (NCBI taxonomy): Eukaryota > Metazoa > Mollusca > Bivalvia > Unionida > Margaritiferidae > Margaritifera > Margaritifera margaritifera. The sequence continues at coordinate 1,845,265 of JAQPZY010001583.1, read as the reverse complement.
AATTTATAACTAATTCCATAAAATACGGCAGATGGGCTGTAACAGTAGACTCATTCAGTCCAAGAAAATGAAATATGCATAGTCTAACAAAAACAAACAAAAACAGTGTTCAACATATGACTGCCACACTGACTTGTGTCTGAACACTAGATTCATCCCAAGTAACTGTGCATACATGTGAACCTCCCGCACAGGAGTTTTTCTCCCGAGATTAGGGGTGTCTCCCATCCCTCACTAAAATCTCCAGCAAACGCAAAATTATTATTGAAAATTAACATTTTTTCTATCTTTTCACATTTTGGTTCGAGCATAGTGTTACGACTCTATGGTCTAAGAAAAATGTAACAGAAAGAAAGTGAAACCAACAAATCATGTAAAAAATCAACAAGCAATTTATTACTAGATAATTAAAATGAAAAATCAAAAAGTCACTTACAGTAATGTGTTTTGAAATCCTAATAATCCAATAAGAATGATTGTTCTAATCACAAGTCCTAAATATAGAATGTTCCGAATTCACGGCTGTGTCCTTGAATGTTATGATGTGCTAATGGTCTCCAAAGTCCTGATGTACTAGAAATCTTGATGTGCTGATGTCAAAATGAAGTATTCCAAAATATCTAAATAAGTTCACTTAAATTCCAAAATCATCAATTAAAAATCCAAAATCCAAAAGTTTATGAGCACTGTTATAATCCAATGAATATTTAAAATAATTCCTCTCTTAGAATTTGGAATGAATTTTCACAACTGTAATAGCTCTTTACAAGACTGATGGTAATGTCAAAACTGAATAAATGTCCACCAAACATGGTATATATAAAGATTGGTCACATGACAGAATGTTCTAGAACATGTGTCATCTTAATGGAATTTTACTTGTAAACAAAATTCAACCTTGACCTTCAAATTGAGAAAACATATTGATCAAAACAACCTAATTCAAGGACACTAGTTAAACATGTTTTTCCTGATAAACATTAAGATTTAAGCAAATATTAAAGTGAAGAAACATTTATAATTTCCTACAATATTTATAATATTATATAAACATCATACATAACAATAGTATATTTACTGTAATACTGCCTGTGATCACATGACTGTGAACTGGCTTCAACAGGGGAAGACAATGTAGTTGCTAATTTCACCCTCTGATCCAGTCGGCAGAGTCGACTGCATTCAATTTGTTTGAATGTTTGTCGAGGTGGATTATACTATATGTGTGAGCAGAAGTAATTCCAAAAGGATTAAAGACATTAATTGATTATGGTTGGGTTACTAAAGAGCTCAATCAGCATAAAACAAGAGTCCCTAGAAGGGACTCACGCTCTACTGGGCGAAAAGAATTTCCAAGAAATCAAGATAAGACCATTTATTCCTTTTAACAATTTCTACCATATTGAATGATGAAAACATGTGGTTTTGCATCATTCCATTCATGCTGCAAGATGGTGACCAGGTAAACAATTGCTTAGAAGTACTTTGTCAAAATCAGTGAATATTATATGATTATTCATTCATCTAGGATTTATTCATCATGGATATTGTTCATCTAAGCACTTAACTGCTTTTGGTACACCCTCATTGTGACTGATGCTGTTAAAAATAGTATTATCTTTTAAAAATAATTACCAGAGTTCTGCATACAAATAAAATGGTGGTAAATCTAACTATGTCAATACTGTAGACAATTTTCAATGGATCCAGTTTATTTGAGTCCTCTGGATTCACCCAAAAGAGGGTATTCATGATGTGGAAGTAAATTTATACAGAAAGGTAATCCAAGATTTTATCCACATCAAAGAAAATCAAGACAGTATCCCGATCCATGTCAGGAACAACTCATTACTGAAGCAGGTGAATGAACCTAGGACTAATTTCCAACTCTGCAAATATGTATGCATAGCAACATTGCTATGTGTCCAAAATCACTACTTCACATGAAAATAGTGTTACATGTACTGTATTCCCATCAACAAATACCGTTTTATTTCAGGGCATTGGATGCTTGGCTTGTACTTATAATGGATTTCTTCAACTGTTTTTAAGACATAAACAATATATCTAACACCAGCACTGTGTCACCACAGCCATACTCAGCTTGGCCCATACCCTCCACTCCTATCAATGCCTGCCAAGCAAGGCCATAATTAATTACAAACCCACTTGCTCAAGTAGACACAAGCTACACAGGGCCTAATTTTTTAACACCCCACTCTCCCCTAGCCCTGGTAGACCCATATATACTTCACTTCATCAAACTGTAGAAGACAATGCCACTAATCAAGATAATGAAAATCCAAGTACATGTAGTGCTAGCCAAGCAAGACCCCACTTCGTTACACCTTCACCTGCACAGGCAGGAACAAGCCACATAGTGCCTAAATATATAACACTTCTAACAGTCCCCCCCTCTCCAAGCCCAGGTAGACCCAGATTTTCTTCATCAAAGTGTACAAGACAATGACACTAACCATGATGAGACTACTTTCAAACACAATGCAAGTCACAGTTCACATTACCATGGAAAATTATGTTCTAAGTGATTTGATAGTTACGATCAGGGATCTTAATCTATATGTCCATGTGTATGTATGTATATGTGTGTCTATCTATCTATATGTATCTATATCTCTCTCTCTCTATATATATATATACATATATATATACTTTCAAGGCAATTCTGAAAGTAGTTTAGGTGGAGTGGTGATAACAAATTTGTGCTAACGGACAGATGGACATCGGACGACGGACAACAGATCAGCACCATTTTCATTTATGACCAAGTAGACATGATAAGGAGTCTTTTAGTGAAAACCCGATGTTGATATGCCCATCCATTCAGAAGAAGTAGCGATAACAAGAATTTTAAGATGACTACCACAGCGGCCATATTGGATGTCAGATCAGCGCCATTTTCAATTAGGATCAAGTAGACATCATAAGAGGTCTTTTAGTGCAAACCCCATCTTGATATGACCATCCATTCTGGAGGAGTAGTAATAACTAGATTTCAAGATGGCTGCCAAGGTGGCCATATTGGATGCCAAATCTGCACCATAGAACATGATGGAATATTCCCACAAAGTTTTGTTCAGATTTGCCAAGAGGTATTGGAGGAATTTAAAACTAGAATTTCAGCTGATTGAAACAAATGCTAAATTGTTGCTAGCAAGGACATCAAATATATATTTTTGTAAGAACATTTCGTAAGAAACAGTCCTGCAAAGTTTAATCAAAACTGGCCCATTGGTTTTGGAGTAGTTGTCAAGAATTCATTTTCAACATAGTTGCTATGGATCCCTAGCAGTTTCCAGGGAAGCCACCAAAAACTCACCTTCTGTACAAAATTCCTCCCCAACTATCAAAACTGGTCTTGTGGTTTATGGAGAATATGGTTCATACAAAAATCTCAGGACTAAATTTAAGGATTTTTCAATTGGCTTGTTATAATTTTTTCAAGGGATTGCTTAAATTGACTTACCCACTAGTAAAGTCGAATTCTAAAACCATACTTTTATGTTTAGTCCATCTTCCAAATTTAAAATAAAGCGTGAAAAGTTTGTCTTGAAATATAAATACAGTGTATCTACAAACATGCAATAATGTCGCCCTCAACAAAAGTTACTATCATTACTAATTTTCTAGCTGCATTATCCTTATTTCAGAACTGAAAGAAAACTCTACCTAAAAAATAAATATCATTGAAGGCAAAAAATATTTTACTTTTTAACGATTTATGTAAATTGAGCTTACAAAGCTGTGTAAATTTATGAGTTATCATGTCGAAATTCAGTTAACATGGAATGTATATTTTTGTGTAGACTGAATTACGCCTGTATGATTAATAATTCATGAAATGCAAAAAAGGTATGTTCAATGAAGTCTTTGTAATCACCATGTATGTAATATCATATGTCTCAATATGCTTATATCTTGTTTTATGTAACAGTGGTACGTAATATCATATGTTTTGATATGTGTATATCTTCTTTTATATAACAGCTCAAATCTAAAACAAGAATGCCCTGAGTAATATGCGAACTATAAAAAAAAATTGGCATGATGTTTAAAGCATTTTATTACCAGATGAATAATGTTGTAACAACCATCTAACTCTATTGTCTAGAACACCTTATTTAACATACTATTATTGTAACTACATCATTAGTCCCCTGTAAAAAATATGATATCTATGTTACACGCATGTTTATCTACTGAGCGGAATAAACATTGTATTGTATTATATTTTATTGTATTGTGTTGCATCTTCCAAGCTATATCCAATCTCAACATTTTACATATTACTTCTTCAGGGATTCTACCATATCATTCAATTCTTCAGGGATTCTACCATATCATTCAATTCTTCAGGGATTCTACCATATCATTCAATTCTTCAGGGATTCTACCATATCATTCAATTCTTCAGGGATTCTACCATATCATTCAATTCTTCAGGGATTCTACCATATCATTCAATTCTTCAGGGATTCTACCATATCATTCAATTCTTCAGGGATTCTACCATATCATTCAATTCTTCTTCCAGATTATTTAACTCCTTTTCTAAAGATCTTGTCCTTAGACAGTTAGATATGTTAAATCTGCCTTTTCACTAAGGCTCTCAGCTTTATCTGTAATTGCTTGGGAGGGAGATCTGGCCCAAATAAAGGTTTGGATCAATCAGAAGGTGTGGTCGGGGGGGTATTTGTAATGACTAAGTTACACATACATGCCATAACACGACGTGTCATGCGAAAAACACGATTTTGGACTCCCAAACCCCCCCAACACAGTCGTGTTTCGAAAAACACAATTTTCAGCAATCTTAGTGAAAACAAATTTTCCCACTAAAAAAGTAAATTTCTTGATCACAATGATATATGCCCGTAATCTGTGGTATGTATAAACAGTAAGTAGTCTTGCTCAGAGCTCATGTAAAACTATCCTCGGGGCAGTTTATACAGATGTTTTAGAGACAATTAAAAGGTGAGGCGGTCAGCGATAAACAGACACCTTTCAGAGATTACTGAATTGACTCACAATAGCTAGGGTGATGTGTTGTGTCAAATCCTTTGAGCACTGCTGAGGGAGAGCCCATTAGGCTAATTTGCATAGGTAAAGTACACTAAGTGGAACAACCCAATTTGTCTGAAGTTAAATACATCAAAAAGATGTGTGTTGAAAAAAAAATGTCATTACATACACTGCATTGAATGAGAATGCTGAAGCCGTCTTTATTAAAGTTTGTCATCAGCGGCAATGTTTCTTTGAAGTCGGATTTTTACTCCATATATAAAATTCAAAACATGATTTTTTTGGTAGGTTGAACAACAGCACCATTCAATCTCTTAATGTAGTGTTGCACGTACGATCCAAAGGTCAGGGGACACTGTTTCCCTCACCCTCCAGGATTGGGGAACACACAACATTTTAAAGGGACAAAGGAATATTGTAGTACATAATCCACTAGCAGTGCTAAAAAAAATGAGATAATCTTATTTGCTTCGACAGTTTTGCCACCTTAACTTTCTTGTATTTTCCTTGGAAATGTACATGATTGCAATAAACGTTTTATCATGTAATCAAGTATCAAGCTAACTCATGAAAACATCAACATGTTTGAATATCTGGTTAAACTGAAATGAACTGCACCATGGAATTTTAATAATATAAAAGTATTAAAATCATGAATCAAATTAAAAAATTTGTATTTGCATAAATTGGTACCTTTTTTCAGAATAAATTAAATCTTCAATGCCGTAGGCATGACTTTAACCTCGAAAATACGTTACAATAAAGACTTTAGCAACTTGGCCAACTACCACAAACCTTAAATTTTTTCATTGCCAGATTCATTGTTTTGAAATAGATATTCATTGTCATCTTACAGGTTTTATCACTTTTATTGACATTGGCCATTGCTTGCGCCAACAAAGATGTGGATGCACATTCGCGAAGGAAAAGTGTAGACATATTTGTGAACACATAAATAACACTTGCATTACTGTCAAACCAACTACTTAAAACAGAAAAGACTACATGTAATTAAAACTACATTTCACTGTCCAATGGATTTTAAAGACAGTAACTTAGTGTATTTTTGTATTTAATGTCTGTGAGGTTGTGACCATGTTGACAATTCTAAGTCTACCTTTTTTATTTTTTTTTTGTAAGTATATTAAATGCTTCAGAGAAAACAGATGGTATTTTCTTTAATTCAGATTTGAATTTCCAGTCATTTGCTATAGGCTGATTTGAAAAGATAACTTATTCTCATTTTTATGCCATCACTTTTGGGGGGTCACGTGCACTGACACCCCTTGGAACCTCAAAACACACTTTTTGAGTCTCAAAAAAACCCCAACACTGTCTGGGACTAGGGCAAGTATGCTTACATCATTTAGTTTAGAATCTTTCTTCAAAAAAGAAGTCATCCATGATTGTTCAGAAGATTTCCAAATAATTTACTGCATTTTACTTCTCATATTCAAGGAAAGGGCATACTCCCCCATTTTCCCCAGAATCTATTAACTTATTACACAAAGCCACACACTGACATGGACTTATCTCCTTTGAACTCTCTAATCCATGAGTATTTGGATCTGTGATCCATTTGTGACTGAACATGGATTTCCCCCATCATTAATTAAAGCAGACAAGGAATTTGTTCACCATGCTTCATCCACCATTTGCAATGATTAGTTTACCAACTTAAGACACCTAAAATATGCTTTGGGAAGTTCAAGTTAAAATGTATCACAGTCTAGCCATAGAACAAGGGCTAATACCAAAGGTATCCAAATAAATATAATGTATGATAAATTGAAGGATTAGAACAATCGTTAACACTCAGTTTTCCCCCAAAATAATGAAATAGGTAAAAATAAAACACTTAATAGTAACAAGTCAAATATTAGTAAAATTCAAGTGCTTTTAAAGGGCTGTTAAAGCAAATTTAAGAACTTTTCAAGGGCTTTATCCATTTTTTCTAATTTTCAAAGGTTTTTCAAGACCAGACATTAGATTCAAGGGCTTTTCAAGACCTGTGCAAATCATAGAGAAGATGCTAAAAATATATGTTCCACTAGGCTGCCTTGGAAGCCAAATGGTTACTAAGGAAGCCATCAAAACAATTTTGGAAGAATATATTCAAAGGAATATTCCTACAAAGTTTGCTCATAATTAGTCTGGTGGTTTTGGATAATATATCAAAGGACAGATGACAGGCATAAAGCCATATCATAAGTTCATGCCGTAGCAAAGTCTTCAGTGTGGTGAGCCAATTAATTATGAAATGGTGTCACAAACATATTTACATACCCACATTGATGCATACACATTAATTCATGGTACATCAACATGCATTTCATCATTTTTTCCTACTTCCTTAATAAGAAGGTTTTCCAAAGTTCTCTCTGAATGACACCATCCAGAAATGTTTACCACTCACCTGGCTATTCCTGTCATTGATGAGCTCAATTGACCAGCGACCTTCATGTTTAATCCAGACAAAGATTATGCCCTGTGAGTCGCAGGTAGCAAGCTTCTGGTATGGTTCATTCCATCTCACTAGCACAACCTGTAGCAACAAACAAATGCACTAATAAATACTCTGAAAATAGCAATGGATCACTATCAATTTGAGCAATAATAAAATTATTGTCTGTCATCTTGAGCACTATGAAAATTACTGTCTGTCATCTTGAGCAATATGAAAATTACTGTCTGTCAATTTGAGCAATATGAAAATTACTGTCTGTCATCTAAAGGAAAAATTAGATTCTTGTGCACTTTTATAAAAATCTCAACTCTGGGCAAGTATAGTTTTTTGTCCAGTCCTGATGCCCTGGTGACTGAAAACCAAGAGAAAGAAAATAAATTCCAGGAACTGATGTTCCCAACATTTTATTGGAAGTAGGGGTGTGAAATTTTGTAGAAGAAATAGCTATGTATGGTGATACAGTAAATGAGTTAAGGTACATTTAAAAAGTAAGATACTACTGACAATGTAGAATACTGACAATTGAACCTGGATGAGGTCTCATCAATGTAAAGTTGCATACAAAATAGGGTCCTTACATTCTGTAGCCACAACTCCATTAAATAATGATTATCAGAAGCTGATAATCAAATTCCACAAAGTTCTATCAATACAGAGCTGCATGTTTAATTTATTTGAAATCCTACAATTAAGAGAATTAGTGTGTCAAAATAAAAGTGGGTGGATGCAACAATCAGGGGCCACAACTCTGCTAAATGATCATGCAGACTGAATGCTGAAAATTCATTATTCATTGACCTAAATATCCAGGCCCACCAATTTTCCAGATCCCATATTTTCAAAACTTTTGTTACTTTTCAATGGTAAAAATAAAATTCTGGACACCAAATACATATTTTTTAAAGCCAATGAAAACTAAAACATTCAGGTCGGAACATGAACTAAGGAATGTTTTTCACCCCATACTCAAAAACAAGTGATTGAATAGACAACCGTAAGATCATGAAATAGCTTTGTTTACCCATATTATCGCATATATCAACTTAAGTTGCTGTCAATATGCAGCATTAAAACAGCTGACATGCTCCACCAGTCATGACTACTCAATGTAATATACCAGAGGACCTGATGTAGATAATTCAACATTCTCAGTAAAGTGGAATAACTTGTGTGATATAAAGTGTTTCAACATGTATGTGGGTTATTATCTTTGTTTCCCCTTTTCCAGTACACAAAACCGGGCTGACATTTATTTGTGATCAATATCTCCGACACATGAGTTTCACAAGTTCTTGTCATCTCAGTTTTACTCAGAGTAGATTTTCACATAATAACTTCACATTGGACATGGTCAGTTGGTCGGTCTTCATACCTCCAGCATCATTACAAATAATGACATTCCACAATCAAATTTCTGAATCAGTCTAACTAATGAGGTTCATATACATGTTTAGATCAAAAACAGTCAGAGAGTTAGTGTGCATAAACAAAAGTGGGTGGATCTGACAATCAGGGGCTATAACTCTGCCAAATGATAATAAAATGCTGGCAAGGTCTCATCATTATCTAGCTGCATACCAGTTTTGCTTGAAATAAAAAAATAATTAGAGGAGTTTATGTGCAGAAAAGGAGGTGTGACAGATGGACAGAAGGACAGAAGAATGGACAGACAAGCACAATTCAATGTTCCCCCTTTTCTATGAAAAGTGGGTAACACTTAATAATCAGGTATGACTGCCTACAAAATCATGTTATTTTATATGTATATTCACGAGTCCAACAACGTTCAATCAAAATTAGGTCACTGCAACCTATATTTAAAGCTCCAATAATACGTGTTAAGATTTGCATTTAGTATTGTTTTTCAGACAATGTTTTGTAATCAAAACTAAGTTTATGTACAAAAAAAAGGCCTGCAAAAAAATGAAGAAAAAAAAAAGGTTACTTTTTTCATATAAACTGCACTCTTTTTAAAAAAAATCCAAGACCTTTTCAGCTGAAACATCATCATGGTACGCATCTCAGGGCAATAAGGTTGTCTCCGTTAGTTGCCTCTTATTACATTCAGGGCATTTTGGGACCTGCGGAAGACTGTTTTTGTAAAGTCTGCATAATAAACCATGTCCCTCTGATCAGTAAAATCATCTTCTCTGTGAATTATATTATTGATCTCAAACATTATCATACATATCCTGAATACTCAGTCAAAAGTTATTACCATATTTACACACATAATGCATCGACAGAGATGGGTCATGCTTCTTGCTTGAAATTAAAAGAAAAATGGACAGTATCCACTCAAATCTGCTGGCACATTATGTGACAGGAGATCTGGGTCCATACTATTTGCCAGCTTGATTGACAAAATTATTATGCTCCAGGTAATATGGTAATAAATTTCATGAACCTGTACAGCATTGCTATATAAGCTGTCAATCATAAACAGTGACAGTTAATCTCATATCTTCCAAAATGAATATTCCTTTTGTATGTGGAAAGATGTAATGTTTTTTTTATTGTCTCTGCTATATTCTTCAACAGATCTGAGTGCAAAATTCATTTGCATGTCTAAAATTGATGGGAATGCATAACCTGATGTGTCACACTCTGCAACATTCTTCTATTTGGGCATGAAGCAAGCTTTGATAACATCTCTCTTTCATTGATTTCTTCTGAATCAAATCTGCTTTAAACACAACTGAACCATCCATTATGCAACTTTAAGCTTAAAAACTGATCTACCTTAGTAAATTACAGGAAACAAATGTGGGATGATGTTGCTGAAGCTACTAAGAAGATTAAATTCGCAATTTAATAAAGTAAGCATATTGTGATTTGACATTTTTGATTAGCTGCAGAGTGAAAAATAATTACATAATGTGTCAGGTGGGAGCCAGGCTGCAGCTTCACGTAATAACTCAAATTTCGTCCTAAATTTGAGCATTTTTAACCTTTTATATGTTTTGTCTATAATACTAAAACTCCGCTATTAAGTCGACTACTAAGCACTGACAAACTTGCTGTAGCTTGCATCTTATCATAATAGGACCGGCTTGTTTTCATGAAGACAATCATCAGAACTTTCTATAATATGTGAAATTCCTTGTCTGGAAAATAAAACTTTACTCTGACATGGAATGCAAAAATTTATGAATTTCTTTCAACCCCTTTCTACAATCTCTATGTCTGATGTACCCTGTTTTACAAAAGACCAAAGTTGACTGAGATTGCTCACATGACTGACATCTGCCCAGTAGTAAAATACAAGTTTAATAGCAGCAATATGATACCCATCACTATTACGCAGCTTATTACTTTTTTGTGTCCAAAAATCTCGTCCATTCGACGTGAATACATCCTCCCACAGAGTGGAGAATTGCCAATAAGACATAGTGCACTCATGCACCTCTCCACACCTGCGTGGAACAGCCATCTTTTTCAAGGATGCCATGTTAATGGTTGTGTCGTTCATAACGTGATCAGAGAAAAATTGCTTGTTGCAAGTTTAAACCACATTTGGTTCTCCTTTCAGCTTTATTTCAAGTTGTGTTACATTCAACTGTCTCATCTTCTGTTTTTATGCTGGTAGCCCCTGCCCTCTTCATTAATTAGTTCTGGAAAGGTCTTCGTGGGTTACCTCATTGTATCCCGCCATTAAGGGTTAGGGTACACCCCCTCTTATTTTTCAAAATACAGTTGGTTCATGGGTAAGTCTTGTGTGTTAGTTATAATTCAACATAGGCCCTGACCCTAATTAATTTAAATTCGCAATTCCCTTAATTAAATAATTGATCAAACATCAATTCTGTGTTTTTTCTAATTCACCACTGTATTTTAATACCACAAGTGATGCGTCGCAATGTTATTGTGTGCGTCTGAATTGCTCCTTGAGAACAATAAAGTTTTAACAACTGAATGTCTAATCCTTATTAAAAATGTATATAACATTGTTTACCTTTGTGCATACACTGGGGTGCATATAGTACGCATTGTACACAAACAAGTGGGGCGAACTGGTGTGCATATAGCACATGGTATATACAAACAGGTGAGTTTCATGTGTAGAAATAATACAATATTGTTATTATTATTATTATTATTATTGTTCTCCTTCAGATAACTTCTTAATTCAGGGAACAATTGGTTACCTTGTGGAAATACACTGGGGTGTATACAGCACGCAGTACATACAAACAGGTGAGTTTCACATGTGAAAATAATACAATATTGTTATTATTATTGTCCTCTTTCAGATAACATTTATTTCAGACGACAATGTCAGCACAGTCTGTAGGAAAGTGTGGCCGCAAGAAGGGCCCTTGGGATGCTCACCCAGACTGCCTCACATGTTCAAAGTGTACATGTAAGAATCGTTGAATCTTTTGCACAAAATGGACCAATGAAATCTGGAATCTAGCCGATTCCAGACGTACATATAGAGGGCGGAAGAAATGTCAATCCCCCTCATCGTCTGAATTTTCAGGTTTTATTCTTACAGAGCCTCTGGAAGGAACACACTGTAAGAAGACTAGTTCTTCAGCTCGGAAGAACACTCTGGGGTCCCAGGAGCCTATGAAACATGTCTCTCCAGAGACAGGTAAGGCCCCTCCTCTAGGAGGGAGTGAATGTTCAAGGAGTAGATCGTCCCCCCCCCCCACAAAAGGGAGAAGAAGTTGAACACCCCTCACGTTCACAGTAGCGTGATGCTGCCTTCCATGAGCAAGGAAGTGCACCACTCATCTCAGGGTAGTGTGTTGCTGCCTTCTATGAGGAAGGAAGTGAACTGCTCATCTCTGGGTAGCACCCTCCCAAGAGGGAGCAGCAGCACCACACCCAACACTTTCAGGGCAGCATGTCACGCCCTCCAGAATGGGAGGAGCAGCACCACACCTTGATGAGTGATGAAGACGAACTAGACTCTGACATGTCTATTTCGCCAGGCCAGTCACCAGTCAATGTCAGGTGGCTGGTCATTGACCGGTCAGTGGTCCAGTCACCAGTCAATGTCCGGTGACCGGTCACCAGTCAATGGTCAGTTCATCAAAGTGAACGGTCAATGTATGATGACTGGTCACTGGTCACTTTGTCCCAGTGACCGGTTAGATCATACCAGTCACTGGTCACAGGCCACTGGTTATCTCATACCAGTCACCAACATTATTCCAGTCATCACTCAGAGGCCTCATGGTTTGGGGATAGGGATCAGACCGAGATCTCCCCTAACCCCACTGTACCATCATACCCTGTACAGGATTGGGAGTCTGCCCAGAGGGTTCAGATTCAGGAAGGGGTTCAGATCAATATCCACTCCTTTCCTATTATCTCAATGAATTTGTATGGCATGTGGGGCCCTCCACCTCAGGGTAATTGGTCCCTTATGCCTCCTTGGGCTACTGAACCCTGGACCCAGAGTAGAGGCAATGCCATGGCTCGTGTCCCGCCATCACCTCCTCGTCAGGTGGCATCCACCAGTATGGCTGAAGGCATAGCATCATCCACAAAAGACAAGTGGTTTCGTCTTCATCCTGGAACTTCTAGAACACATAAAGCCCTATTCACCATGACGAACAAGTATGGGAAACGGCACAGAGTGCACATATGTACCTTCCTCCGAAGGACATAGTGATGCCCAGCCACTCTCCTTCTCAGAGTGTTCTAGATGATGATGTGTTATCTATCCTCATTAAGACTAATGAGTTCGAGGTAAAAACAGCTCATTTGACGCCTCCTATCAGGCCCACCAGCTCCTCTCAGTTGGATGAAGAGGAGGAGATCTGGTCTTGAAATAAGGTGGTAAATTAAGTTTACTGCCTGATACCCACGGACTTCTGCCTGAAGCCATCTGGCGCAGAGCCCAAGAAGATCCTTTCCATTTTGGAAAAGATCTCAGGGAACCCAACCACAACCAGATCTCCTGCTCCTTCTACATTCTTCAACAATCGAGGAAATATCAAAGAGGTTCTCCACAGGCTAAGACTGTGCTAGATGGCATAGAGGGTGGTCTGTCCCTCCCTCCACTTTGAGACCTATGGTCTCTGCCTGTAGTTACCAGGTACATTCCCCGAAATGGCCCATTAAGCCTCCCCAGTTTAATGCAGATGCGTCTCAAGTGGGTATTACAACTGGAGCCTGACCTATTAAAACAATCAAAGCCATTGAGCAGAAAGTCTGGCTTCTTGTCACCATAGCTTCCCATGCTGACCTCTTCTCTGCTACTCCTCCACTATCTCACGGTGGATTGTCACCACAATCAAAAGAGTTTAACAGTCCCTTAATGATAGAGACTTCTCTTTTATGAAACTAAAGGCCCATGAGGTTTGAGCCATCACTGCCTCATGGACCTATCTAAATCACACTTCCTTGTACAACATCATTAAGGCAGCATTTTGGCAATCCGATACTACCTTCTCCTTCCATACCTGTGATTCTACCGGCGGTAGGCCAAAAATACCGTTTTAAAGACCGTCTAAGGCACATACCGTTTAGTAGTTGAAATCTACCGGTTTTTGAAAATTTCAAGGAATTTTTTTTTTTAAACCCGTTTTTTTTTTACGCGTTCTATCAACACATTAGATAAACCAGCCAGAACCAGTCTACTGGGAACCGGAAATGTTCGACCTATGATATGAGTAGTCGGATTACAATTGTTAGCAATGTGTACACAAGAAGCGGCTAATTGATTACCTCATTATTGTAATTTGGAGAGTTTAAGGCCAAATGCGGGATGTTGTTTGAGGTGTTATAAGTAATAAAAGGATCAAAGGTAATCCATGAGTCTATGATTAAAACTCGGCCGATCTGTCGTGGAAGGAAGATAAAATGAAGAGACCGACCAAAAATGATCTTGGCAGAAACACCTGAGTAACTATTTTGATTTGATGTCTTTTAATTGTTCTTGTATTGTTCACGATGGTTTAAGATGAATATTTAAGGGCAGCTTGTATATTTTTTTTTCAATTCAGGTCAAAATGCCGAAACGTCCGCTTTCTCCCAACGCTAAGAAGCCACTAGCTAAGAAATACTACAACAAATTTTACAACGCTTGGATACCAGAATTTAAGTGTGTGCAGGCGAGTAGCAAAGGTCCTGACTTTGCATTGTGTCTTTTTAGGCTGGTGAATCAATGATTGGACATCTACATGTAGAGATGACCAGGCTGCTAAGAAAGCTTCTGGGAAAGTTTGTTTCAACCAAGGTCATCACCAGTGAACCAGATATTACTAATGTGAAGTTCAGACTTCTAGAAAATCAGCATAAAAGTACAACAATTATGTTCAAGTCCTAGATAAAATATATCTGCGAGTTAAAAATGTATTACTTAATATTTAATTTTAAAGTTGGGATAAATTATTAAAATCATGAGTTTTTTAACTGTTTATTTCAAGTCTAAATCTAATTTGTTTAAAATTAATTACAGTGGTGAAACTTGCTAACAGATTTTTGGACTGAGTGTAGTTGTCCTATCATTGCCACATTCCAATGCTGACACAGAGAGGACATACTCCATTCTTCGGAAAATCCAGAGTGATTCAATGGGAAGTCTGGACCAGAAAACTAGTGACAGTGATCTTGTGAAGGAAATTAAAAATGCCTGTGGATTTTATAAAAAATCTTTGCAGTGAACTGCGAGATGTACAACTCTTCCTTTTTCATTTAATTAACAATATACTGGCTCATATTAACTAACTATTATTGTAACATTTTCCATCTGATTCTGAATCAGAATCATGTTCAAAATTTGTGTTTTATTATAATATGAACAGATATTATGTGACAAAATGAACTTGTAATGTTTTCAATCCCCTTAAAACACGTAAAATTTATGCCGATAAAAAATCTACCTTTTTAGAAGTCAATCTACTGATCAAAATTTGCAAATCTACTGGTTTGAAATCCTGGTTCTGTCACAATTATGTCCTTCTTCTACCTCCACTCATTAGCACAACAAAGTGCAGGCATTTTTTCTCCAGGACCCATAATTGCGGCACATGTGGCTGAGAGGGACACCAACAAATTGTAAAGTGGATCTCTCCCTCAAACGTTCAGTACCTTCCATTTTTCTCTGTTCTGATCAGTTTAACACATCAGCCTACCCACCTAACTGACAAATTCAGCTGCATAATAGTGATGGGCGATGTATTGCCGCTATTAAAATGTAGTTTTCTTTGGGGGGGGGTGGAGTAATTTTAATTATGCCATACTTACCCATCACTATTACCAAATGCCCTCCTCCCACCCTGCTCTGATGTCCTGGCATAATGTCATCTGTGAAAAAGATGACTGTTCCGCACAGGCGCAGAGGTGGGCACAGGTACACTGTGTCTTATTGGCAATTCTCCACTCTCCACTCTGTGGGAGGATGTATTCACATTGAACGGACAGGATTTTTCAACACAAAAAAGTAATAAGCTGCATAATAGTGATGAGTAAGTATTGCATAATTAAAATTATTTTTACCCCCCCCCCCCCCCAAAAAAAAAAAAAAAAATACATACCAGCAGGTCAAGAAACCCAGGTGAGAAGAATGCTTTCCATATAAATTTCTTCCAGTGCTGTTGATTACATATATTACAAAAAAGCATTTCAAGTTTTCTGTATTATTTGTGTCTTCATAAATATTTGATATTGAAAGACCTGTAAATGCCAGGATGCACTGCCAAATTTTGATAAATTCTGTCTAGCGCTTTTTGCAATAGTGTAATTAAAAGGTTTTTGTAAGAGCTGCCACATTTGATAGAGGCTCTGCATCATTTGTATAAACTTAAAAAACCTTATTGCTAGTGGTGATTTCTGTCAAATCAGATAAAATTCTAGTGGGCTGATTTTGAGAAGTCATTGAAAGGTTGTATTATTATTTGTAATGGCACCCGTATCAAATAGCACATAATCATTTTTTGTACCATCTAAAAGGCCTTTATGTAGGGTGCTTTCTGTTAATTAGGGTCAAATTCTGTTCAGCATTTTTTTATTTTAAAAAAAGTCATTTTAAGGTGTTTCTATTTGTTTTTAATGGCCACCATATTTGATAGCAGATCAGCATCATTGGTACAAATTTGAAAGGCCTTCATGCCAGACCATTTTGTGTGAAATTTGGTAAAATTCTGTAAAACAGTTTTTGAGAGTCATTTCAAAGCTTTTCCATGCTTAGCCACAGTGATCAACTTGTATTTGGTGGCACTTTGTGTAAGTATGAAAGGCCTTCATCCCAGTCTGACAGAGTGATTTCTGTCTATTTTTTTCAAATTCTGTTATGTAATTTTTGAGAAGTGATTCAATTTTTTTGTATTTTTGGTAAGAGTGGCCATATATGATGGTGGATCAGCATAATTTCTATAAATTAAAAAGGCCTTAATGCCAGGGTGCTTTTTGTTAGATTTGATCAAATTCTGTTAAGTGGTTTTTGAAAAGCTATTTAAATATATTCTATTTTAGCAATGGTAATCACATTTTATTGTGGATCAGCAGCATCTGTATCAAATTGAGAGGTCTTCATGCCCAAGAGCTTTCTGTCACATTTTGGTCTCATTATGTTGAGGGAGTTCTTTTTAAAAGAGATTTATTTAAAGGTTTATCTATGTTTAGGAATGGATACATTGTTTGATGGTAGATTGGCATCATGTGGGATGCTGAATAGGCTAAATGTGCCTTCTCAGTTATATCTCCAGCATTTTCACACATTCCACCCACCCACCCAGGGGGGGGGGGTCAATTTTTAAAGGGGACAGTTTTTATATGAGAACTCTATCTATGAATAGACCCTTTATAGTATGTTCTAACAAATGTGCATGTGATAAATAACTTATAGTATGTTCTAACAAATGTGCATGTGATAAATAACTTGTAATGAATACAGTTATTTATCTTCATTATCGGCACAGTGGCAGCGATCATATGTTATGACAATGGCACTGAGTCATATGCATTAGATCTGCATATAACAGCAGAGACATTACAACAGAATACTGAAAACTGCATGTCTGCCATTGTATAACCTCAATGTTATGTATGATGTTTATAAATATTATAAATATTTTAGGAAATTATAAATGTTTCTTGACTTTAATATTTGCTTAAACCTTAATGTTAAGTATAATGTTGACATGTTTAGCTATTGTCCTTGAATTAGGTTGTTTACTTAGTATTTGAGTTCAAGGACAGTTTTGGTAAACAAGTTGTTTATTCCATTTGAGGTCAGGGTTGATTTTCTTCACATATAAAACAAGAATTTCCATAGAGTTATTTGTTAAAAGTCACACACACCATATAATATTCTAGAACATTCTGTCATGTGACTTGTCTTATATTTATACAGCATTTCGTAAACAAGATTCCATTCCAATTTTAAATCTTGTGTTGTGGATAACAACCAAATGCAGTTGGCAAAACACTTTCAATAACAAAGATAATCAATCAAAACGTCTCCTTGCTCAATTGCAAAAAGGCACTATAAGTGCTTGATTAATGGTGGTTGGTCTTGAAGTCAAGTGTTTACATGATCACATTCATCTTCATTAATAATAATGAATGTTACAGGTTTCATTATGCTCACTGTAAATAGACTGTGCAAAATTTTTGAACATTTGCTCATTTTTAAGGGTTATTTCATTAAATTCAGGAGCAATAATTGAATTCCAGCATTATTGAGAAAAAACTGCTTACTGCATACTGTATGAGACAACTAATGAAGGCAACTTGCTGGTCATGGGATGCATCTCATAATTATGTTCAAACTGAGGTCTTGGACTTTAATAAGAGTGCAGTTTAAATACAAAACTTTTGACCCTGTATGTTATTTTAAGGATTTTACCAGTTTTGGCCATTATCTTTGTTTTGCACAACTGTTTGGGATGTTTTTGCAACATCTTTACCGTTTATCTTTTCTTTCATGGTGCACATTTACTTTGACTGGAGGGGCTTGTCTTTCTGGTGATTCTGGCAAGGTTTGTGCCTTTACCCTTTTTGCTACTAAGCACATGCTCAGCACTATACAACCAGGATTACACTGATGTGCCAATAAACCTCATACATACATACATACGTATATATCATTTGCACAAATCTGAAACACCTTCATACTAGAATACTGTCATATTTGGTTGAAATTGGTCCAGTGGGTTTTGAGAAAAATTTTAAAATAATGAATACTGATGAACAATGCCCTATGGACAATCCATGCAGGATGCTTTGTCAATATACCATAAGCTCACTTGGCCTTTTGTCCAGATAAGTTAATAAAACTAGAAATGTGTTCATGAAATACAGATGCCCCACCACTGTGCCTGAAAACTGACCTAGATCCAAAATGTGGCCAAGATGTGACAGAAGGACAGATAGACAGATGGATGCACAAGATAACACTATATGCCCTATCAATATCAACTGACGAGGCATAAAAAGGTAAATTAAAAAATCTAGCCAAAAGTTTGATAATTTTAGCGAAAATAGGGTCAAACCTGTTATAATTTAACAATATTGTAACAAACAAGTATTATATAATTGTATAACAAGAGATCATAGAATCTTACACGGTAATGCAACTGGAAAAGGCAAATTTTGTGTCCATATCATCTACAGTCAAGAGACCTGGATAACAAATGAAAGCAATCATTTTTGCACTTCTGAAGTTGCTTATTTGACTACCACTGCCATCATAGGTGATGTTTACCAAATTTTAGCCTGTGATTTTCTTAAAGTTTTTCAGATCTTCCACCTCAGTTGACCACCTTCAGCATACATCTCTGCCATGACAACTACCTACTCTAAAATGCTTGAATTATATTTGAGTTAACAAACAGAATTCAAATTCAGAGCTTTACTTTGGTCGCTTAAGTTTTTGTAATATTCTCACTTATTTATACCTTGCAAATAGTCACAGAAATGACATAAAATAACCTTAGGTCTGATCTCTGCAAGAACCATCTGAACTTAAGTCTTTCCAAAACCAAGAGACCCAAGTGAATCTGAGCACACACACCAGGCTGACATCTGCCCAATAGCCAAATGCAAGAGAAGTTGTCCACAACATCTGGCTGACATCTGCCGAATAGCCAAATGCAAGAGAAGTTGTCCACAACACCTGGCTGACATCTGCCCAATAGCCAAATGCATGAGAAGTTGTCCACAACATCTGGATCAGATGGATGCTTTCTGAAGAAATTTCTTTCACTGCAGTTGACTGCACATGTTATGAAGACAAATATTTCAAGGTTTGTCCAGTTTTTTTTTATACCTTCATCCTCTATTGAAAGGTTCCTATGCCAGGATGCTTTCTGTTAGAGTTGGTCAAATTCTGTAATGCATTTTTTTATTGTTAGTAAGATGACCACCATATTTGATGGGGGATTGGGATCATTTCAGTAAATGTGAAAGGCCTTAAAACTAGAATACTTTCTGTTAAATTTGGTCAAATTTTGTCAAACGGCTTTTAAAAAGAAGTTATGTATAGGTCTTAGGTCTGATCTCTGCAAGAACCATCTCAACTTAAATCTTTCCAAACAAAACAAACAAACAAAAAAGAAACCAAAACAAAAACTGGAAGTGTAAAAGATAATAAAAAAGCTGCACTAGAAAAGATTTGTACAAATAATTGGATTCAATTGAATATTGATCATTCAAACAGAATGGAAGAAATGACTTGTACCTGGATAATTGATCACAATTTGTTTTTCATAGTTAGGGAGTGATTAATTATTCACAATCTGTGTGATTAAGATGTTCCAATAGCTAGATAACTAACATATTACTGTACTATCTTCTTAGAGGATTAAATCATTACTGGGAAAATCCAGGCCAAGGTATAATATGTATTCAATAAAAGTTTACTTTATTTTATTACATCTGTGAAATTTGATCACAAGAGGCCAATCAGTTTAATTTCCCAGTTTTCTAACACAGGAGGTTCACCTTTTCTTGATGAGGATGCTACATTTGTGACATGTAATGAGCACTACCTGTTATTGCCGTGTTAGGATTGACAGGTCTATTGAAGTTGACCCAATCATCTGAGAGAACATGTGTATACTAATATTGCGAGTGCTAGTAAGGGATCTTGCTGCATTTTCAGCTGCAAATAATCGGATATGTATTTTTATAAAATAGCAAACAGAATGAGCAACTATTATTGACAAATTTCATATACTTCATCATGCCTAGATTCATTAACAGGAGTCCCTTGAAGGGACTGATGCTCTACTGGCCAAAAAGAATTTCCAGGAATTCGAGATAAGACCATTTCTTCCTTTTAACTGCTGAGTGTTGAAACCATATGTGATATTCTTCAGCAATAACAAGATTTTCAAATCTGCTGCTGCGGTGGAAATACTAGATGTCAGATTGGCACCAATTTCATTTAAAACAAAATAGACATCAGAAGTCTTTTGGTCAAAACCCCCTGTCATAATGATCATCCATTCAGGTGGAGTAGTGACAAGATTTTCACAATAGCTGCCATGGTAGCCATATTGGATGAAAGACTGGCACCATTTTCATTTAGGAACAACTAGGCATCATAAGAAGTCTATTGGTAAAAACCCCATGTTGATATAGCCATCCATTTGGGTGCAGAGATAACAATATTTTCAAGATAGCCACCATGGTGGCCATATTCAGGGTTAGTCATTTTCATTTAGGACTAAGTAGACACCATAAGAACTCTTCTGATACAACCCCATGTCAAAATGACTTTCCCTCTAAGAGAAGCTAAAACAAGATTTTCAATATGGCCACATATTGGATGTCAGATCAGCACCATTTTCATTTAAGATCAAGAAAACATTATAAGTCTTTTAGTGAAAACGCCATGATGATATGACCATTCATTCAGGAGAAGTAGCAATAACAAGATTTTCAAGCTGGCCACCGTGGCAGCCATATTAGACCCCAGATCAGCACCATTTTCATTTCGGACCAACTAGACATCAGTAGACATCTTTTGGTAAAAACTCCATGTCAATATGACTTTCCATGCAGGAGAAGTAGCAATAACAAGATTTTCAAGATGGCTGCAGTGTGGTAGACATATTGGATGTCAGATCGGCAGCATGTTCATTTAAGACCAACTGGACATCATAAGAAGTCTTTTAGTGAAAACCCCAGGTCAATATAACTTTCTGTTCAGGAGGAATTGCAATAACAAGATTTTCAAGATGGCTGCTAAGTCTTTTAATGTAAACCCCATGTTGATATGACCATCCATGTAGGAAGTGTCCCAATAACAAGATTTTCAAGATGGTTGCCATGGCAGCCATATTGGACCCCAGCTCGGCACCATTTTTATTTAGGACTAACTAGACGTGATACGAAGTCTTTCAGTGAAAAACCCATGTTGATATGACCATCCTTTCAGGAGTAGTAGTGATAACAAGATTTTCAAGAAGGCCACTGTGGCGGCTGTATTGGATGTCCGAGCAGCATGATTTTGATCTAGAACCAACTAGACCATAGGATGACTATGTGTGTAAAGTTTTCATGGCAATCCTCCAAGTAGTTTAGGAGGAGTAGCGATAAAAAACTTTGCTAACGGATGGACGGACGACGGACAACAGACCATCCCATAAGCTCTTCTGGTCTATGACCTGTAGAGCTAAAAATAAAATCTGTTACTTGCTATGGAGAAAACGACACATGACAAGTTAACTATGTTTAATGACATGTTCTATCATTGATCAATCTGTTGATAGGTTTGTTAAATGTGAATACAATTTTAGATCGTAGGCCTACTCAGAAACATAGCATTATTAGCATTTGCATATTTTTAATGTATAAATGAACTTACCGATTTATAAATTTGTTTGCATAATCAGTTGCCAACATTTACAATCTTTCGCTTCAGAAAAGTGCATCTGTTATGGACTTTGTATAAATTATGTGTGAAGAAGAACTGATTTACTGCTGATAAAAATGGAGAATGTTATGCATTCAGATTTGTTTTATTTAATATCCATTTTAATAAAATAGTTGTGCACAAAAATTTAGTAAATATAAAAATATAGAAGCAATTTGAGGAATATTGGTTTGAATAAAAACATGAACATCCCAACCATTATCACTAGTGAGATGTGCTGATACAATGTCACCGGAAGAGAAAGGGAGGTAATTCAGTTCATCTCTGAGTACCTAGATAGAGTCAGCATGTCACGGTCCTGAGATAATTAAATTTTGGCCTATATTTTGGATTATCTAATGAGCCATTACTATTATTTTTGTTCTAATGATTACTCCTAACAAACTGCATAGACCCAGATCTGCCAGTGCATTATGTGACTGCAGATCTGGGTCTGTGCAATGTGCTGCTGGACTTGACTTGTAAGCAAGTATATACGGTAGATTTTAATGACGATTAATAAAGTGATAACAAGTTTGACAGCCAGATTTTACTGTTTAAAAAAGTGCTGGTGTCTAACCTACATATGTGCGCTGATGTTTATCCCCCCTTCCCCCACCTCCTACCCCAATCTGACTTGCAAAAACGTTTTAACACAATACTTTTAAATTGGTGAAAACTCTCACTACCATCATTGCCAAGACAGTGTCACTGCCACTGCCATTGCTGTCAAGACAGTGATATCTATGTCACAAAATACTAATACATGTGAGACAAGAAGCCAAGGTAAACACACCACTATAGCACTTAGAAGATATCAGCTAAAATAAGTAGTAATTACAAGTATCCTTTACAGCATAAATCATTCAAATTGTAGAACATGGTTCTTATCTACCATAAAATGTTGCAAGAAAAAGCCCACAACAGTTACACATGGACATGAGTAAATTGCAGTTGGTAAAGGATGCTATACAACAGACTATGCCATTATGCAATCTTTATAGCTCCAAGGCTGGTGTTGATTCGATCAAATTCCTTTTATCATTATTATATTACAAATGCTATAATACAATATTTATCCCATGATAAGCCCAGGGGGCCCTACTTGTACATTTGCTAAAAAGTGAATTGTTGGGCTTATCACTGAACTATGCTTTATTAGGTACCAATCTGTCTAAATCTTGTAAAAAGCTGAAGACAGACTTATATGTATCTTCAAAACATGGGCTTATCATTAGAGAAATAAGGTAGTGTTTGAATAGACCTACCGGTGGTTTTCACTGGAATTTTCAAAATGTTACCTAAAATTGTGATTTTACATTATCTAGTCCATAAAGATCATAATATTCATCCATATGATCATGTCAACATGACAAATTTACAAACTTAGGTTGTTATATTGTGGTAATGTGTCAGTAAGACAATGCATCATCATGTCTACAGTTATGTCAACACATCACAATCAGCAACCTGTTGACATATCATTGAGATCCTATACGAGATCCCATATGGTATAGAAATATACCGGAGATCCTGAAATCCCTGTATTTCCCAGTCATGTCCACTACATCAAAGGTCTTGACCAGCACATACTCTGAGCAATCAGACATTCAGTCAAAGAGTTCTCAAATATCATTTATCAATTAAACTTTGATTTGTTTATCGATCAAACTGACTTATAAATACCCTTAATGAAGTAAAATTCAAAGGTCACTAGGTCAAGTTTACAGATTGTTTCTTTGCTGGACAATCAATAAAGATGTTGCCAAAACTTTGTTCAAAGGTGATTAGGTCTAGTTTGGACACTGTTTCTTTGTCGTACAATCAACTGAGGTGTCACCAACTATGCTTATTTGGTCATTATGTTTTCCCAATTGTTTAAATACTCTATAGCCACAAAACACAATACAAAAGAGGTGTGAAAGCTTATCTCCAGGGCTTATAAAAAAAAACTATAACTGAATGACTGCCCATGAGTTTGTACTACAGAAATTACATCAGTCTCTCATGCCACTGTCTTTTGACTATACTGTGCTGCTGTGTGTCAGCACATGATATCTTTGGAACAAAATATGTGAAGCCTATGCCCAAATTTTAAAAAAAAGATACTAGTAAGAACAACTACAGTAACTTTTACTATCATCCTTCAAAACTTACTTGGGAACCTGATCAAATAAAACTTTATCAGAAATGCCCATTAATTAGGCGTTATGTATTTTTGACGTAGTAAGTCAACTTATTGTCAATTATTAATTTATTTTTAAAAACAGTAGAGTGGAATAAAATACTGTCGTTGGGTGAAATTCTACAGCATAGATTTCTATAAATCATATTAGTCAGAGAGGAAACCACTGAATTATGGAAGGATAATGCCAACCCAAAAGCTGCAGCAAATCCAAAACTGAAAATGACACATTTTCCAGTGCACTGAATAATTAGGTATTTCAATGTTTTCTTTTTTTGTCACAACTTGTTATATCTTCTATGAATGTTTTTATATTAAATTTCACAAATACATGGCCACCACATTCATTTTATAAAAAAAAGGTCTGGCATGAGCCATTAGAATATCAGGATCTGAGAGAGAGAGAGAGAAAAAGAGAGAGAGAGAGAGAGAGAGAGAGAGAGGAAACAAACATGACAAAGAGAGTGCAGCAAGTCTAAGAAACTGACCAAGCACTTTTCAAGATCTTTGGATCCCTTTATGTAGGCAGAAGACACAAACAAATTACAATTACAAGCAGAAAAACATAATCAAAATATCAATTTATATATTGTTGTTATTGAAAACAAAATAAAAAAATATCCCATTAACTATTTACATTTTCGCAAATCACTCTTTTGCATTTAACTGGCCCATGTTAAACACAAAAGAGTGTTCTTGCCAAATTGAAATACCTGATTTACCAAAATGTAAATAGTTCAAAGTATACAGTTTTATAAAAAAATTTGGATATATCAGGATTTTGGTTTCAACTGCCAGTTTCTCAGACTTGCTGCACCTTGCTTTGTCATGTTTGTTTCCTCTGTAAGTTTTCCTTCACAAAATGATCTTTCAAAGATTTAGTGTATTTGGAAAGATTGGTATATTCACACGCACACACACCCACACACACAGAGTGATCCCCACCTTATAAGGTCACCCCTTTGGCAGCAGGAAAGTGGCCTTATAGAAGGGGTGGCTTTCCAGATGGGGATCACACAGATGTGAGTAATAACTATATATAAAGCAGGGGTCGGCAACCGTTTATATTTAAAGAGCCAAACTATGATACAATTCGGAGAAAGAGACCAATAAAAGAGGCAGTAAAAGCCCATTTGTAACTGATAGTATACAGTTTAACATGATTGATATTAAACATGTTGATTAATAATATGAGAAGAAAAGAAAGTGACAAAAAGACCAAATTGACACGAGTAATTAAGCATTTTTCATTTTTTTAAAATTAATTTTGATTTTATTAAATAACTGTCGTGTATTTTAGGGATTACAAAAGAAACATATTTTGTTCCATACTGAACCACATTTAGCTCACGAGCCATAGGTTGCCGACTCCTGATATAAAGTATGAAAGGCATTACTAATTTTCAAATGTTTAATATTTTCATTTCAAAATCACAGGCATGTTATATAAGGAATCAATGCGATTAAACTTATATTATTGTTATTTAAAATAATTATAAATAATCATCGATTGTGGTATAAAACCACTCTCCTCTTTTCATTTAGTTGAATTGCTTTCACTTTTCCTTCTAAACTGAGAATGTCTCATGACATTTTGCACTTTCTGTAACAACTTATTCCTTCATTGGCAATTTGTAGTTATTACATGAAACGCTCAATGTTTACAAAGAGTTGGCTTGTCATGTGATTGACTGGTTTAGTCTCGTACACTCTCAAATACAATCTACATATCGGAGAAAGAATCTACAATGGCTAGCATACCATTTTTACTTTATGGTGACCGGGTGTCATACCAACTTGAGCTGAACAATTCTGTGCTTCTCAACTGTGAGATTTTGTCATCTTGATTAATTATCAGTGGTAATAATAGCCAGTAATTATCAATATAACGTCTAAGGAACACACAGCAGTACGGATAATCAAATTACTTACCACTTTGTATGGACTAAAGTTAAGTACTTTATTGGCATGTGGGAAGAAATGTTAATGTGTTGAATTTAATAGGCCAACAAATACATGTATTAATTTGACAGTCACACTAATATGCCAGCCATTGGCTGCATTAGAGGGGTGGCCATCCAAGAGGGGAACTTTTGAACACAAACTTGTCAGTGCCAAGGCATTATAGCTGTATAAAGTGTGTGGCCGCTGATCAGTAGGGGCTGTTTAAGAGGGGGACAGATGGACGTGTGTGTGTGTGTATGTATATATGTGTGTGTGTATATATATATATATATATATATATATATATATATATATATATATATATATATATGTGTGTATATATATATATATGTATATATATATATATATATATATATATATATATATATATATATATATATATATATATATATATATATATATATATGTTTATATATATGTATATTTATATATATATATATATATATATATATATATATATATATATATATATATATATATATATATATATATATATATATATATATATATATATATATATATATATATATATATATATATTAGCAGGAACAAAAGCTTACTTGGACAGTTTAGAATACAGAACAGAACAGACCAGACTAATCTATTTTTTAAAATCATACCACAGGTTCATTTTTCAATGTTAACATTCCCGACAGACCAGACTAATCTATTTTTTTAAATCATACCACAGGTTCATTTTTCAATGTTAACATTCCCGGCAGCGAATGTGCACATCAATTTGGACAATATATTGATCAGTTCACGTGGCTGAGTGAGTAAAGTAGCAAACCAATAAGACAAGAATTATGAAACTAATTCCCAGTGCCACATATGTAATTAGTCAGCCAAGGATGGTGCACGTTTCATGCCAAGTACAATACCTGGCAAGCCTATTGAATTAGCATCAGTCCAGAAGTATTTTGCAGACACAAATAATGCTTTACTATTTTCTTGAAAATGTTTGGCATAAAAAGCTATTCATTGGATAAAAAAAAGGCATAAATTATGCAAAGAATCAGTAATACATGCAGTTTCTACTACAGCAGTCTTGATGAATCATCTATAACGGCTATTTATGTAAAGCAAATCTATGACATATTTAGTGAATAGTAGAGACTCCCTTTTAACTGTTTCCACCTTTTATTTAGCAAAAAAGTAAAACACTTTAACATGGAGCTTGAATGGATGAACCACATGGATGCCAAAGTGATTGCTATTTCGTGCTGCCATTATGGCAGGCTCAATGACAAAAAGTAACAGAAATAAATAATATTTCACTTGTTCAACAATAAGTATTGCATGTAATTCAGTATCTCACCAGCGAAAAGCGTTATATGACCTAGCTTTCTGCTTAAACAAGTAATATTACAACAAAGTTTCAGTTGAGTTTCAACTCCAGTTGTACAACAACAGCATGGAAAACAAATGAAAATAATTTTTTCTTCGTCTGAAATTGGATTGACCTTGACCTTTGCCATTTAAATCCCTAAATCAATACATTTCTCCTAGTAAAAAGAGGAAGCCAGCAATAAAATCTGGGAACATACCATATTTAATGGTCAATATGGCACACCTAATTACATACAGAATACATCCAGATCTGCCATAAAAAAATGTGCTGAAAGTTGAGGGTCAACACTGTTCAGTTTTAATCCTAATGGGCAAAATAAACCCTGATCTGACGGCAAGTTATGAGATGATTTGTTTAGGTTTATGCTGTTTGCAGTCCGAAGCTTGTTAAACTGGGGGCAACAATTCAAATTTTGATCAACTAGTCCAAGAAAGTAAATTACATGGAAAACGGCAGCAAAATTCAACTTTTTGTTTTTTTCTCTTTTTAAATTGGGCTACTTAACATAAAATGTCACTTGGCCAACACTGAATTTTAGTTGTCCATTTAAGCTTGGTCTGGGAATTGTCATTCCTTGATTAAGTTATTGCATGAAAACCAAATTTTGAACAGTGGCTAATGAAGGTTCAACTGTACCAATCCTTTGCCTCCTTGATCTTTACTGCAACACAAAGAGAATTGATCTGGATGAAGCCAATTTACAATCTATACCATATTTCTCCAATGATAAAACGATGTTGGATGATAAACCCATCCCCATCATTTACAAAATTTAGTCAAATTTTAATCTAGGAAAGACCTGTCCAAAGATAAGCCTGACCCTCACACACACACACACACACACACAAACCTCCACAAACACACACACACCTTTTATTACTCTGCAATGCAGGTCCTTGTCTCATCATGAAAGCAATACACAAAGCATTATGCAAATTTCATGCATATTAGGGAAGCATGGGGCATTAAAGAATGTTCTGAAATACAATCTAACTATTGCATGACTCCCAGATAATTCACCTTAAAGTCAATCTTTTAGCTCATTTTGAACATAAAATAAGGAACATGCAGACATAATGACTACTGCAAGTATTGAAATACCATTCTCATGCATGTTAGAACTTAATTCTACAAATAAATTCAGTGTGAGTCACAAGCAATAAGGTACCATATATACTCGTGTATAAGCCAGTTCCAAATGCAAACAACATAGACCCTGATCTGCCATCAGATAATGGGCCAGCAGATCAGGGTCTATGTTGTTTGTTCTACTGATTAGTCCTTACAAACTGCATAGACCCAGATCTGCTGGCGCATTATTTGACGGCAGATCTGGGTCTATGCAGTTTGCAGTTGGCATCAGTTTATACACGAGTATAAATGATAATTGAGGATTCAGAAGCATTCCATCCAAGTTTTAGATTATTCTTTGTGAAAAATAATGACCATAAAATGGGAATCTCCACAAACTATAATCAAACCTCTAAATTGGTATCTATCCCCAAAGTGAAAATTTAAAAACCAGACTGTCTCTGGGAAGTGCCCTCCAAATAATGATACTTACAGGTTATCAATAACATCTTTTAAAATTACACACCCTCAGGCTGATATGGGAGTCTTGGGTTGATATGGGATAGGAAATGGAAATTGCCAGATGATAAACATTTTATCATATAGTTCAATCACATCTAATTACTTGTTTTAAAGAGAGACATGTTTTGATTGATTAAATAATCTTCTAAAACTGTTTTGTTTGGGCTTTTCTTTTTCTGTCACTCCCAGTGATGGGTTTGCTGGTTAGTAGAAGTCAGAATACATGTTAAAAAGTTTAAGACTTGATTACAGGATTTATACATATACAGCATAATCATAATTTACATATTTTTATACATATACAGTATAATCATAATTTACATATTTTTATACATATACGTTACAAGTATTTTATAGACAATCAAAACAGAAATTGTATCTACAGCTCAAAAAATAGGAAGCATGATGATATTGATACAAAGGTGACATGTGACAAAAGTCAGTTTACTCATTGAATGATAACACAATGAAATTGTAATATTTGTGATATTAAACAGATAGTAATCTCAAACCAGAGGAATCGTAAGTAAATAGTCAAATATACTCCCAACTCTCCTACATACTACCCCTATTCTCACTGACGGAAATGAGTCTACAGTCAAAAGAGTGCATAACTCTTCTGAAAATAGTGTGAGTATGATGATTTGTCAACATGTATACTGGTATCTTCTGAAACTGGAAGAGTAGTTGTATTCACAACATTTTTTCATACACTGCATCCAGCCGTAAGTCAAAAAGTGCAATAACTAACAACAATCACGATTTGTCAATACATGCATCTTTGAATGATTACCAAAATATGTACCAAGTTTCAACGTTGATCAATGAAAACAATTGCAAGATAAACAACTTGACTAGTTGCACTAATGATAATGTATCAAATACTGCATTAAATTACAAGACAAACAGGGCAATAACTCTAAAAGAAATTGTGACAGCAAAGTGGCATGCTGACATGTGTATCTTCAGGTGATGACATAATATTTACCAACCTTCAAGGCAATCAAAAAAAAAAAACTTGGATTAGTTGCTTTCATGAAAGTCAGATGTATGGACTGACATGACAATTACATGTACTAGCACCAGGGGCATACAAATATGTTGCAAATTATCTACATACACTTACTGTAACTCTTAACTCTTTGAACAGTTTATAAAGGATACTAACCTAACTATCCTACAGACTTGTGAAAGTAAAGCACATTAAGCCTACCGTCAATACTCATGTATAAGACTATACCAACTGTAAACTGTATAGACCCAGATCTGCCATCCCATAATGCGCCGGCAGATCTGGGTCTATGCAGTTTGTAAGGACTAATCAGTAGAACAAACAACATAGACCCTTATCTGCCAGCGCAACAGCAGATCAGGGTCTATGTTGTTTACATTTGGACCCGGCTTATACACGAGTATAGACGGTATTTTTTAGGTACATATATTTCTCATTTCCTTTTTACTTTCAACTTGGTTATGTTATGTTGTAATTCAAACATGCAGACAATCAATATGCAGACACTCTAAATGAACAGTCTAGTGATACAACACTGAGTACCTGCCAAAGATTATCAAGTCTATGATGCAATCTAGGGCATAATATCTATCAGGGGTGTGTGATCATTTAATACCTCTTTTTATCAACCACCAACCCCCCAAACTCCCCTAACTACCCTAACCCCCCAAACTCCCCTAACTCACCTAACCCCGCTAACTCCCCACTGGATTTGTATATTGTAAACCTAGCTGTATCAGATGCCAAACTGCTCATATCACTTACAGGTATACAATACGTGTGCTATAATTTCCAAAAATTTTATAAAGATGTATGATTGTACATAATAAACTAATTATCTAAAACAAAATAGACTCTGTATGTTCATTAAATGAAAATTATCTGTTAACTAGATTTGTGTTTGTACTGTGGATGAATACAGTAAATACTGGACTTGAAAACTAAACAAACGCTGATGCAGAATGGGATGTACACAGATAGATGACCAATGCTGTGGCAATTATGTCTCACTTTTGCAACAGTCATTGCAAGAAGGACCAAAACAAAAAGCAATAGAGTTTTTGGGGACTAGTTCTGTCGGCCCATGTATTACTTGGTTATATCACTACAATATTCTCCATCTGCCAACTTGATTTCTTTTCCAACAGGTGCCAAGGATTCATGAAATTCTAATAGGTTTATGTAATATAATCTGACATGAACAGCAGTCAAAATATTGCATCCTGTACCCTACAGAGATAAGAGTCCAGACAAAACTTTAAAAAATAACAAGAGTTATAGCATCTCCAAAGAATATGTTTTGGGAAGTTGAATTATTTGCAACAACTATCTGGAGTTTTGATGTCAGATAAGGGAAGAGAATACAGTGGTCCCCCACATATAATGACACCCCTTCTGCACTGAAAAACTGGCCTTATAATGGAAGTGGCCTCTCCTGAGAGGGAACAAATGTAATCATATACTGTATATACTCATGCATAACAAATGCAAACAACATAGACCCTGATCTGCCAGCGCATTATGCAAAGTAGTTGTTTGTTCTACTGATTAGTCCTTACAAACTGCATAGACCCAGATCTGCTGGTGCATTATGCGATGGCAGATCTGGGTCTATGCAGTTTGCAGTTGGTATTGGATTATACACGAGTATATACGGTACCATTTTGGTGTTCGGCAAGGGGGTCTCTGCTTATAATGTGGCCTCTCGTGAGCTGGGGCCTCTCAAGCAGGGGACCACTATATGGAAAAAGCAGTATAAATATCCATTTTTGTTCAAATTCAAGTTTTATTTAAGAAAATTTTGAAAGAATTATTTCAGTAAATGTAAATTTTTATTATCGTAAAGTGGGCCGATTTTGCAGACATACAATTAGGCAAATCTGTTTAAAAAGGGGATTTTAATTTTGGTTACTTGTATTTGAGACATTATCTGGATATAGTTGCTTTTTGTTGTTGGTTTTAATAGCACTTTTAACACATTATTGGCTATATCATGCAAACAAAATGGAAACTAAGTGCCTTAATTTCCCAAGGACACACCAAAGCAGCCGATCAAGACTGGCCTGTGAGGGTATCGAACCCATGATCCTTGGATTACGTGTCCAATGCTTTACCAACTTAGCTACCGCAGCTCCCTTATTATCTAGAAAGGTTATAATATTAAAGGTAGTAAATCTTGACAGGATTTATTTTCACCCTCTCACTCGGAGTCTACTAAATCACAAAAATTTCTCCACCACTATAAATTGGAAAAGTTGACAATTTTGGCAAGAAGAAATCAGGCACATCGGTTCTATGCTGGGATTCTACAGATTAGAAATCATTCTACCAAGAGAAAGACCTAGATTAGAAATCATTCTACCAAGAGAAAGACCTAGGGTTAATTACTTTAAAATGTAATTAGATTACAAATACTTTGAAAATTTTAATTACAATTACTCACTCTGCAGCAGAGTAACTGATTATATGACATAACTTTTTGGAATGCACTGCATAATGCGCAGACAGATCTGGGTCTATGCAGTTTGTTAGAATTCATAAGTTGAACAACACCGACCCTAATCTGCCTGTGCATTATGTGATAGCTGATCAGGGTCTATGTTGTTTGCAGTTGGACCTGACTTATAGGTGAGTATATACAGTTATCAATTTCTCTTATTTGTTAAAAAATAAAATCACAAATAATATTTCAAGAAATAGTGAGTAATATTTAAGTCTTTATAACTGAAATTATTTTACTTTGAAAAAAAAACACATATAGATACTCCCAATTAACATTCTTTTTATTTCCAGTAATTACTGAACAATCTGTTACTTTAATTTATTCTTGGGACTTTGTTGGTCATACGAGAGGCGACAGTAAGACTTAGAGATAGGTCCTGAATATTCTTTTTAATTCCGCTTTAATATCATAAAATCCAAATTTAAGTTACGATTAATGTAGTTTATCTGTTAAATTGGGGAATTTTCAGCAGGCTACCTTAAACAGCTATATATAAAGCTGCCGTTTAGTGGAACCATATAGACTTAACTTTGAAACCCTTCCAATTTCCTAACATAGTCACTTGATCTAATTGAAACTGACTGATCAGTAATAAAGCTCTAACTCTAATTAACCAACGGACTATCATATCAGTTCCTTGGACCTCAACTGTTCTTCAGTTTTAAAATGGTGTGTGTGGGGGGGGGGGGGGGGGGGGGGGGTAAAAATAAGTTCATTATGTAATACTTACTTGCTATTATTGTGTTGCTATATCTTTTCCTGTTCATTTACAACAAACTAGACATCATTAGAAGACTTATGGTGAAAACCCATTTGTAAATATCACCATCCATTTGGGAGGAGTAGCCATAACAAGCTTTTCAAGATGGCTGTTGTGGCAGCCATATATAAGATTGGCAGCATTTGCATTTAGGACCAGCTAGATATCATAAGAGGTCTTTTGGTAAAAATCCTTTATCAAGATTTTCAAGATGCAGCCATGGTGATCCTGCTGGATGTCAGATCGGCATCATTTTCATCCTGGACCAACTTGACACCATAAAAACTCTTCTGGTGAACACCTCATGTCGATATGACTTTCCATTTTGGAGCGGTAGTAATAACACGAATTTTAAGATGGTTGCCAAGAGCTACAGAATCCATTTGCCCACTTGGCCACTTAAACCTCCCACCTTGAACTTGGGTGCATTTCAGGTGGGAATTTTGGCAGGGACCTGGGCCCATCTCCTCTCCGGCTTTCAAGGCTTTGGAACTGAAGTTATGGACACTACTTACCATAGACTCAAATGCTGATCTTTTTTTTCACTGCATCTTTCAATCTATTGAAGAAGGAATCATTTTCTCCAGCTGTGTTACAGAAATTGTTTGAGGATGTTACCAAGACATCAAGATATGCTCTCTTAATGTCCATGGTGCTCTCTGCGGAGCTCTACACCTATGTAGGGATGCTGCCTTGAAGACATTAAAGGTCTTGCTAGAGCCATCCCTTTTGATGCAGAGACATTATTTAGATGACTAATCCCTATAGTGGCCATTGCAAGATATGAGGGATCAGCGACACCAGTCCCTAGCCACAGTACCTGGCCTGGCTAAACTGGTGAAAAAATGCACTCCCCCTCCCCATGAAAGGTTCACAACTCCCCCCTCTAAACATTTTAAACAGGAAAACCATCAGAACTGAACTCACTCCCAGTTTAAAACACCTTTCTGCCTGTCATTTTCAGTCTATGGACCCATCCCCCTTCCCAAAGGAGGGAGACAATCACCCATTGGGAGTCACACCCTCCTGCCAAGTCCCCTTCTTCGTAACATCCCAGTAGGTGCCAGATTAAGGTTTTATTCAGAGGCTTAGTCATAAGATTTGTATGGATCCTTTCCACAATAGGTGAGGGTCACTGGCTTTGCTTCTGGGATCCTCCATGTATTTCAAGGACTCCCATTTTGTTCCACCAGACCCAACTGGTATCTCTCAGGAATGGCTCAGCTGACAGGGTGAAGAACAGAGAAAGTCAAGGATTTTATTTCTGGATCTTCTTAGTATCAAAGAGCGGGCAAAAGTTTTGACTCATCATTGATCTTTCTCGTTTGAACAAATTCCTTCTGGAAGAGCAGTTCAAGATGGAGACAAATGCCTTAGTCTGAAATGCCATTTGGCTAAATCTCCATAGAGCTCCTAGATGCATATCTCCACATCCCCATCTTCTCAGCCCACAAAAAATTCCTGCAGTTTTGCCTGGGACAGAAGATCTTCCAATCCCGGGCTCTTCCTTTTGGCCTATCTTCTGCTTCTAGAGTCATCACCAGGGTAATGGTGTAATTGCAGCTTATTTAGGGCTCTTCAGAGTTCCCATCTTCCAGTACTTCACTGACTGGTTGATGAACAACATCCTCTGATGTGCCATTATGAGGGATCAGTCTTCTGTTGAAAACCCCATGTCAATATGACCATCCATTCAGGAGTAGTAGTGATAACAAGATTTTCAAGATGGTCATCATGGTGGTCATATTGGATACATGTAAGATTGGCACCATATTCATTTAAGACCAACTACTATATCATAAGAAGTCTTTTGGTCAAAAACCCATGACAAGATGACCATCCTTTAAGGAGGAGTAACGAAAACAAGATATTCAAGATGGTGGCCATATTGGATGTCAGAGCGGCATCTTTTTCATTTAGGACCAACCAGACATCCAAGACATCTGGTGAAAACCCCATGTCGATATGACTTTCTGTTCTGAAGAAGTAGGGATAATATTTTCAAGATGGTGGTTATATTAGATGTCAGATTGGCACCATTTTCATTTAAGACCAACAGACATCATAAGAAGTCTTTTGGTGAAAACCCTATATCCATATGATCATCCAGCCATGAGGAGCACCTATGACAAGATTTAAAAGATGGCTGCTGTAGTGGCCATATTGGATATAAGATTGGCACCATTTGCATTTACTATCAACTAACGATCATAAGAAGTCTTCCAGTGAAAACCACATGTTGATATGATCATCCATTCATTAGTACTGATAACAAGATTTTCAACATGGCCTCTGTGGTAGTCATATTGGAAGTCTGAATGGCACCATTTTCATTTAGGACCAACTTGACCTTTGGATGAATGTGTGTGTAAAGTTTCAATCCTCCAAGAAGTTCAGAAAGAGGATCGATAAAAAACTTGTGCTAAAGAACAGATGGATGACAGACTGACGACAGTAGTAGTTGTAGTAGTATTAGATCTTATCAGCATGTCAACACAATAACTATATGATGTCAATAAAAGTCAAGTTCTTGAAATATAAATATAAAGACTTCTACAAAATAACTTTAGGAAGATAAAGTCTTCCAAATAAATCCAAGCAAGAAGTACTAGAAGATAAAAGTTAAATGTTAATAATGTTAAAAACCCATAAAAGACAGATCAAATAAAAGAAAAAGGTAACAATATATTTAATCTGCATTCCCTCAAAAAGTCCAAGATTTTCTCTGGTAGTACATTATCATAAAGTTTCTTCATCAAGTTCACATCAAGAAATTTCTGTCTAACATGGTGCAAGTCAATACACTTGACAAGAACATGTTTTACTGTCAGTGGGCATTGGAAGGACACACAATTTGGTCAAAGTTCATCCTTCAGGAGGTATGCATGAGTCAGGAATGTGTGTCTGATATGCAATCAGCACAATAACCGACTCATCTCCGCAATGTATTCTATATGAGTGATGCCACTCTTCAATGATGGGTTTGATGTTTTGAAGCTTCATTGTGGAGTTTTCATTCCAAATATTTTGCCAAGTATAAAAGATATGCTGATTTATATCATATTTGATGGACGACGCACAACAGGCCATCCCATAAGCTGTTCTGGTCCATGACCAGTAGAGCTCACAATTACTATAATCCATCCAAAGCCAATATAAGATTGTATTATCCACCTTAAAATACAGTTCTTTTCATATGTAAATATATGGACTTGAACATCTCAGATCATCATCAGCATATTGTATATGTCATGTAAAACCACAAAATTTGCTGAAATTAAACAAGGCAAATAAGTCCATTCTTATAACTTAAGTCATACAATTTTTGTATCAAATCAGAATTTAATGCAATGAATACTTTACTCCATGGTTTGGAACTTTTGTTAATTTGATGGGGTATTTTGTGCACACTACAAATCACAAACTTATGATACCAGACTGAGTTGTAATCACCAAGGCATTAATCCTTCCTTTTTGAATAAGTAAAATGACTTAGTGAGCGAGACTAAATGAGGGTTATATTCAATTATATGGTTCTATTTGAGTGTGTGTTCTTTCGGTCATCAAGTCATATCATGTCAGATGTGCATGAAACAGCCAGAATTTGTCTGGATAGCAAAGTTTATAATGACTGAATGCGCCACAAGAAAACATGGACTGTGATTTTGGCAGGAGCATTATGCAAACAGCATTGGATTAAGTGCTTAAAATTAAATTGTTTGGCATCATTTTAATGCATTAAAAAATGACTGCATGCATTTTCAGTCAATTTTTTCTAAGGAAAACATGAATATATGCTGTTTATAAAGAGTTCTGTTAAATGCAAATACTGCCATATTTAAATACAGTTTATATTTGCATACAAGTCGGCTCCAACTGCAAACAACACAGACCCTGATCTGCTGACACATAATGCGACAGCTGATCAGGGTCTATGTTTTTTGTTCCAATGGTTACTCCTAACAAACTGCATAGACTCAGATCTGGTTCTATGAAGTTTGCTGTTGGACTCAACTTATATCCAAGTATAGATGGTAAATGCCTGTTTATTATTCGGTTTTGAAAGAACTTAAAATCAGTTTAAGCAGTAATCATATGTTCATGAAAATGTAATTGTGTCGTAACAATAATAACAACTTTAAAGAGGGTGGCACAATTAGTTGCATGGATTTAATCCTCTTTGTGGCTACACACATACTGTACAAAAAAAAACATTGATAATAAGCTACATGTATATATGGACATAATAAACAGAAAGTTTTGTAAGTACATGCTCCAACTAGGTACAATATATAGTACAAAAATAGTGAGACAACAAAGTGGAAGGTTTGAGAATTTATACTTTAAGTTGTAATGTATTTGTCAAATCGAACAGGTTCCACATTTCATCCATTGAATTCGATTATAATTAAATGCATTTATATTTGTACATTCTCTAATTTCCTTTGGGATTCTGTTCCAAATTAGTGGCCGCGAATATTGAAAACTTTTCTTAAAGAGCTCTTTATTTGGTTTTGGAAGGAAAGGTGGTTAGTTGAAATTGATCTTAAATTGGGAGTGTTGCCTTGTTTTCTAGCATGAAATAGTTCCTTGAGATATAATGGGGCCATATTGTTTGAAACTTTGGATCAGCAAGTAATCTTCATTACAGGCAATTTTTAACTGATTAACGTATATACTTGCTTATAATGAGTCCAACTAGGAGGACCAACTGGACATCATAAGCCACTGTAGCAGCCATATTGAATGTCCAAGCGGAACCATTGTCATTCAGGACCTAGACTAGACATCACAAAAAGTCTTCTGGTAAAAACCCTATGTCGATATGACTTTCCATTCAGGTGGAGTAGCAATAACAAGATTTTCAAGATGGCTGCCATGGCTGACATATTGGACATCAGATTGGCAATATTTTCATTAAGGACCAATAAGACATCATAAAAACTCTTTTAGTGAAAACCTGATCTTGATATGACCATCCTTTCAGGAGGAGTAGCAATAACGATATTTTCAAATTAGCTGCTGTGGTGGCTATATTGGATCTCCAAGCTGAACAATTTTCATTTAGGACCAACTAGACATCATAAGAAGTCTTCTGGTGAAAATGCCATGTAGATACGACTTTCTGTTCAGGAGGAGAAGCAACAACACGATTTTCAGGATGGCTGCCATGGTGGCATATTGGACATCTGATCGGCACTATTTTCGTTTAGGACCAACTAGACATCACAAAATGTCTTTCAGTGAAACCATGTTGATATGACCATCCATTCTGGAGACTAGCAATAACAAGATTTTCAAGATGGTCACTCTATATTGTCCATAAATATAGTTCAGTGGTAAATTAAAGCAAAAGTTTGAACATTTTTAATAAATTTCATTATTAGCAAATATAAACTGAAATATCCATGGGCAGATTCATTTACCTTCCTACTGCTCATACGTACAGGTTATTAACTGAGTATTGAAAAATATGGGACCCGAGGTCATGTGACTCAGTCAATAACCTTTTTATTATTACTAACAAGCATATTAATCATTCTGTTATGTTATAGGAATAACACAATTGAAACAAAAATATATTCCAACTTTTTACTGAACACTTTACACATCATTCATTCAATTAATGAAACCTGAGCACAGCGCAGTAATACATGCCACTTTACTGCTATGGAGGCATGCATGTACATGGGGTAATTCTCATTCAACACTGAACCAAACTAATAAGTTTGTTAAAGAGGATGGACTGTCATGTAGGCAAAGAAACAACAAGAAGATATTGATATTAGGAAGAAAAAAAAATGATGCAATACATCAATGAAAATTAAAGATACCACTATCAAAAGATGAGCCAGAAAAATTCCACATAAGTTTTGTCATTGTGATTATCTCAATGCTGCTGCTATGGTGGCAGGTAAATTTGAAAGTGCAGTCTTCATCATGATTATTGCCAGGCTATTGTGGTCCATTGGTCTTGGATAATACCTCAAAAAAGGATATAGATTCATTTTGGAGTCACTTGTGTTTCATTCAATTCCAAGTAAAGGGTAAAACAATGCCAGTCAGAGTGGATAAAAGTACACTGTTTATGTAAAAGAGATGTTGTTGACTGATACATTGTATCAAAGGTCAGTCTCCCTCTCCCTCTCTCTCTCTCTCTCTCTCTCTCTCTCTCTCTCTCTCTCTCTCTCTCTCTCTCTCTCTCTCTCTCTCTCTCTCTCTCTCTCGTACTAACAGCAGCAACTAGCAATCACTAGATGTCCATTTTCAATATTTTTATAAAGCATATTTATTTTTTATTTTTATCCTTCCAATTTAAATCTTTTGATATATTCAGATTTTTTTAATGTAATTTGTATGATAGATATTATTATTTGGATGAGAACTAGATCTACTGATTCTCCACCCCTGGTGTCATGCAGAAAGGGTTACATTCCTTGTCGGCTTCTGGTGGCCATCAGATTTATGACGTAGTCAGGGTTCCACGTTTCCATCGCCTTTTTTATTTAGCCATGTGTGCACCTCTTCCTTTAATTTCACCAGATTGGATTGGTGAAAACACACGAGGGTCCTTGACAGAGGGGGTTATTCCCGAAACTGTAATCGGTAACCCTCGGTCACAATGTAAAGAACCCACCCATTGTCCGTAATGCTTGACCAAGCTTCTGAAATAAAGAGGCCAAGATTAGCACCCATAGGGACATTTGGAAGAGGAATGCACAGTAGGAGAGGGGTTTAGTACCTAGGGCTGTTCCCCCATTCCTTCCTTAGGATTTGAAAACTTCCTCCTTTGGGGCTTCCAGCGACCACGCCTTGGACCCGATGGTCTAGGAGGAGTTTTAACTGAGGTTGCAGATTGGATGGGGGCTGCATTTGTTTAAAAAACTTAGCGGACAGCCCACGAGGGTGATTCACATCACCACGCTTCATGGCTGATTGCATTGGGCCAGGAATGGTTGTAAAGGGTCTGTGCTGATGATGCTTCAGATCTTGGGAAGCCATGGTGGGAATGAGTCCTCCGAAGAGGGTCTCCGCTTCCAAATAAGCAGCCCTGAGAAGGTCTTTACTATGGGTGAGTAAGACCTCTGATTAGTTCAATGCAACATCTCGGTGGAGTCATTTCAGCTAGGCCTCCTTCGGCATACTAAATCAAGTAGCTGAGAAGAGGTTGATATGAGAAGGTATGGTAACTAACAACGGAGTTTCTGTTTAATAGCTTCAATGGTTTTGATTAGAAGGCGGGCCCTGGCTACAGTAGAAATGCCCACTTGAAACAATCTGGTGTCCAAATGAGGAGGTTTAATAGGCCACTTAGGGCAATGTACCCTGTAGCTCAAGGCAGAGGACATAGGTCTCAGGGTGGAAGGAGGAACAGACCACCCTCTATGTTGCCGAGCAATATCCCAGATTGTGGAAAACCTCAGAGAAGTTTCCTCAATTGTTGACAAATGAGGAAGAAGCAGGAGACAGGGTCGAGTTTGTGTCCCTGAGACTTTTTCCAAGCTGGTGAGAACCATCTTGGACTGTGGATCTGACAGTTTGGGGCACAAATCTGCAGATAAGTGATGGTAAACTTCGCTTATCGCCTTGTAAAAGGACCAGATCTCCTCCTCTTCATCCATCTGAGAAGATGCAGAGACCCCAAGAGGAGGCATCAATTGGGATTCTTCCACATCAAACTCATTTGAGTCAATGAGAATAGACAGTGCATCATCATTGTCTAGTATGCAATGCACAAGGGAAAGGCTGGGCCTCACTATATCCATCAGAGGTGGAGATGACAAAGGGGCACTTGGAGCCATGGCCCATAACTCCATGTAGTAGGTAGGGGCTGTGTGTAATAGGAACTCCAGTGGGAAGATGAGAATGCTGGTCTTTCCTGGATGGTTTAGATAATGACATGCCTGCAGCCTTCCTGGTTGGTGCCACCTGATAAGAGGATGATAGTGGTTTGCAAACTGCAACATCAGATCTACTCTGGGTTCAGGATCCAGTAGTCCGTGGAGGCATAAAGGACCAATTCCCTTAAGGTGGTGGGCCCCGCATCCTGTAGGAATTCATAGAGATAAATAGAAAAAGGGGGGATACCGATACAATCCCCTTTTCAAGTCTGAAATACGTAGGCAGACTCCCATTCCTGCATAGGATGTGATGGTAGAGTGGGAAGAGGGGTGAGGACTTGGTCTGACCCCTATCGCCATACCAAAAGGCCTCTATACAATGACCAGTGAA
Organism: Margaritifera margaritifera; assembly: GCA_029931535.1. Lineage (NCBI taxonomy): Eukaryota > Metazoa > Mollusca > Bivalvia > Unionida > Margaritiferidae > Margaritifera > Margaritifera margaritifera. The sequence goes on along the minus strand of JAQPZY010001583.1, from coordinate 1,803,333 downwards.
CAGTGATCAGCGACCGGGACAAGATGACCGGCACCCAGTGACTAGTCATCAGACATTGACCGGCGCCCAGTGACTAGTCATCAGACATTGACCGGTGACCAGGCAATGATTGGTCACTGGACAATGACCTGTCTCTGGTCCCCATACACTGACCAATGACACTGGTCAGGTGACACAGATGTGTCAGAACCCTGTTCTTCAAATCCACCACAGTAAGGGGAACAGTGCTGACACATTCCCCAGATGTGATGGAGGCAGTGATGCTCCTCCCTTGCAGAAGGGTGCGAAACACTATTCAGGATGTGAAGGGTGCAGTGCTGCTCCTCCCTCATGGAATGGTGCGACACGCTACCCTGGATGTGAGGTGTGTGGTGCTTCTCCTCCCTTGCAGGATGGTGCTACACACTCCTCTGAATGTGAGAAGTGCTCAGCTGCTCCTCCCTTATAGGAGGGGGGTGGAAGTGAAGCACTCCTCGAAACTTCAGTCCCTCCTTCTGGAGGGGTCTCACCTGTCTCCAAAGAGACTGATCCCATAATCTCCTGTAACCCTGGAGCACTCTTCCAACCTGAAGCACTGGTCTTCTTGCAATGAGGCCCTAGGGGCTCTGCAAGAGAATAACCTGAGAATTTTGAAGTAGAGGGCAAGAAACATTTCCTCCACCCTCTATAAGTGGACCTATTGACAATTCAAGGATGAGGTTTTTCATCATGAAAAAGAGTCAGCTATGCAATAGCAACTGTCTATGTATAACTGCTATTAAAAGTGTTAGTATTATGAGTACCTGTCTTGGTAGATGTCAGGAGGTAGTTTACTTTGTTGTGTTGACGTAATGATATCTTTAAGTGGTGTGGTGGCGGCTGCCATCGGTTACATGCAACATGAATTCATATTTAATATTTTAATCATATTTTTAAAATAATTTTTAAATGGAAAAGCATGAAAATGAATAATCATTGATGAAAACTGTGGCAATGATTTTTAACTCTGAAACACAGTATATGAGTAGATCTATCTACTCATAAGTTTTGTTCTCTGTTTCTCTTTCTCTTTATATTCTGTCATCTCTTTCTTTCTTTTCATTTCCTATTATGTAAAAGAAGTTAAACAAAATCAAATGTACCCTGCCATGCAGGAACAGTGTACATCATTCACTTTCCCCGGTTCTACATCCAAGTTGATGGAGTATGATTTCTCACTTCTTTGCTGATTCCTATGGCACTTGTGCAATATCTGAATCAAATTTCCATCGTGCTGATTCCTATGGCACTTGGGCAATAGCTGAATCACATTTCCATCGTGCTTAGAAGTTTAGCATTCTCAGCATAGCCTTCACTAAAATATTTGTACCCTTACGGCTTCCTAAGTACACACAGCAATGTCTCAGTTGGTAATTCGTCAATTCAGAAAATAAAAAAGACACTATACAACAAGTCAGTTATAACTCAGGCAGAATGTACAGTGCATACATTGTTTGTTTAGGCTGACAAGACAGTGTAACTACCGTATATACTCATTTATAAGCCAGGTCCAAATGCAAACAACATAGACACTGATCTGCCATCGAATAATGTGCCTGCAGATCAGGGTCTATGTTGTTTGTTCTACTGATTAATCCTTACAAACTGCATAGATCCAGATCTGCCGGCGCATTATGGGATGGCAGATTTTGGTCTATGCAGTTTGCAGTTGGTATCGGCTGATATGCGAATATATATGGTAGTCTATTTTGCTTAATTTCTGCCTTATTTCAAAAGATATGAAAATGCCCCGTACAAATTTGACGAGTCTTGATATCAGCACTATATGTATGAAGTATCAATGTTATTTTCTAATATGTACCCGATATTAAAAAAATCAATGAAAAAAGTGATTATTTCTCTTGCTTTTTCTGATAGGTAAAACTTCAACTTTAAGAAGTCTGTTTTATTACAGAAATATTAATGTCATTTGACATACTAACAGATTAATTACTCATACAAATAACTGGCCACAACTCAGCCCTGAAATTTTTTCACTACTGAGATAAAGCTAATAAATGGGAGTTCAGGCATTTCTAACAACCCATACGCTAAGGTTAGGCCAAATACCTCCCATGGGCAGCCTTAGTCACTGTGCACTAGTGAATCCCACGTTTTGGATTTAATGTGATTATAATAATAATGCCAATCGACACAAAACAATTGTTGCATTTCTTAGCACTTTTATGTACCAGATTGTTGTTTTTTTTAATCAAACTTTTCAGCATTCAAATTCCAGATCATGTATTGTATTTTGAAGCAAAAATAAATCGACACAATCACTTTAGGATTATTATGCCTGCTTCAGAGATGTCTAATTTCATACTGTTACATGTACCTGAGATAGCAGTTGAAGCAATGAATCACATCTTAAGGATGGTTGTATCAACAGTTCAACTGCCATTTATACTCGCTTATAAGTCGGGTCCAACTGCAAACAACATAGACCCAGATCTGCTGGTGCATTATGGGTTTGTGCAGTTTGCAGTTCAACTGGACTTGTAAGTCAATATATACAGTATTTGTCTTCCTTGAGATAAATTCCTGGCAGTGATTGAAATGGCCACAGAGTTCATGAAATAAAGGGGTGGAGACACCTGCTCATAACACCATTTACAAACTCTTAAGTTTACTTCTATATACTTCACAGTATATAAAGGTCATTTGTTTATAAAGAGTAGAATATTTGTATTCCAGGGTGTCCTTAATTGGCAGGATTCACTGTACTTGTATTATGGAGTCTAGATAACCATGATAACCACGGGAACTGTAGACCTTGATGACAAAAATTATGAGAAAGGTTTGCAGTACATGTGTTTACAGCAGTATACAAATATTGAAAATCAATATTCTGCTTGTCAAGTTTTTTTTCTGCCAGACAAAAGAACTAATTTCATGATTTGATCCATAAGTGGTAAGATGATGAAATTTATTGATGATATAATCAAGCAAAACTTGCAGAACACTTAGGCAGATGAAGAGTTGACCTTTGAACAGCAAATAAATATGTGAGATAAACTATTTTACTGAGGAAAGGGAGTGGGTGGGGCTGTTATAATAATAATAATACTGACTTTATTTAAAGAGGGTGACACAATTAGTTGCATGGAACTAATCCTCCTTGTGGCCCTCTATTATATGCATATTTACATACAGAGTACATGTACATAGTTGCACACAGAATAATGATAAAAATAATAATAATATAAAAAAAAGCACAGATAATAAGCTACATGTATATATGGATATAATAAACAGAAATTTTATAAGAACATTCTTCAACTAGGTACAATGTGTATATACAATACAAAAATAGTGAGACAATAAAGTGGAAGGTTTGAGAATTTATACTTTAAGTTGTAATGTATTTGTCAAATTGAACAGATTCCACTTTTCATCCACTGAATTCGATTATAATTAAACGCATTTATAATTGTACTTTCTCTAATTTTCTTTGGGATTCTGTTCCAAATTAGTGACCCCAAATATTTAAAACTTTTCTTAAAAAGTTCTTTATTTGATTTTGGAATGCAATGGTGGTTAGCTGAAATTGATCTTAAATTGGGAGTGTTGCCTTGTTTTCTAGCATGAAATTGTTTCTTGAGATATAATGGGGCCATATTGTTTGAAACTTTGTACATAAGTTTAATAAGTTTAGCTTTTCTCAAAAATATTTGTCCACTTGCTGTTAACATTTTAATAACATTCATTGCATTTGGGTTTTATTCAGCATTATCTAGGATGAGTCTGCAAGCTCTTTTTTGCAAGCGGAATAATTTGCAAATATTCTTGTCAGAAGTATTTCCCCAGATAAAATGACAGTAGTCTAGGTATGGTTGTATATAGCTTTTGTAATATATTAACCTATGTTTATTTGATAGATATGGCATTATCTTGCTAAATAACTAGAGACATGAATTGACTTTTAAATTATGACATATGACTTGAATATGTTCATTCTATTTCAAAATTGTTGTCAACCATCAGCCCTAGAATTTTGTCATGGGTAACCATTTGTAGACAAATTTCATTCAACTTTAAAATTCAAATTGTTATTTTCCAATTTTGCTCCTTTTTGTTGGGTAGTAATGATTGTTTTATTTTTAGTTCAGCCCTTCTTTGCTATTAAAACTATTTTATTCTGATTTGCTCTCTTCACCCATTCATATCCTTACAGTGCCTTGGTGGCTCAGTGGTTAGAGTCTAGACCGAAAGAGTCCAGTTTTGAATCCTACCATTGGATCAGCCCTGAGTGGCTACCATGGTGTTTTCTTGGGCAAGGCACTTTACTCCAATTGGCCCACCACAAAGTAACCTCCTTGTGTTGCTGTGTCATAAAACACCAAACCAAAACAAACCAATTTCATACCCTGTATGTCCTATATCACCCGTTAAAAAAAATTGGTATCATTAAATGGATCCTAATCTATCAAATCAATCATTTCAAAATAAAGAAAATGTCTGTACAGTGTACTAAATAGAGAAAATAACTACCCTGTACCATGTACAAAATAAAGAAAATTTCTGTACAGTATACAACATAAAGAAAATAACTGTACCCTGAACTATGTACAAAATAAAGAAAAGGTCTGTACAGTGTACAAAATAAAGAAAACAGTACCCTGTACTATCTACGAAATAAAGAAAATGTATGTAACATGTAAAAAATAAAGACAATATCTGTACAGTTTGCAAATATGAAGAGTAAAATAAAAGGTCGTACAAGGCTTCAAAACAAAATCACCTGGTTTGAACAACTGTCTGTTACTGATTAAAGTAGAAAATAATTTGTGGAATATGGAAGCAGTTTTTATTGAGTGAGAACTGAGCACAGTGCCATACCAGTACATCACTTAATCTACAAAAAAAAAAAGGCACTCAAAAAAGCTCTTCCAACAGACAAATCCAATTAGACTATCAATGTCTCCTGGAAATGTTTTCGAAATCAACATCATTATTGACAAAAATACTTTAAAGTGGATTTTTATCTCACCCAATACAAGACATAATCAGTGACTTTGTCTGTAATCAGTACAAACTTAACAGGACACATCCTTCTTGGACATAAATTTCTAAGCATAATGCATAAGCATGAATGCCCTTTGTTCCAATGACCCTCCAATTCATTGTAGTATTTTCACAAATTGCTACAAGCTTTGGAGGTGAAACTTTCATCCATATCATTTTGACATGTAAACAAGTAAAAATTGTAAATCCTAATTTCAAATGGACATTTTTTTCAAGATTCTTTTAAAACTGTCACGAGTATTTAATTACACCAACATAAATGTTTTTAAAATTTAATAGTTTACTCTTGATTGCAATGAACAGCTTTTTATTAAAGAATATCTGCAGGTAGCATAAGGTAAAAAAAACAACTTTTCACTCCTTAAAATATTTACCATATATACTCGCATAAAGTCGGATCCAACTAAAAATTGCAGTGGCAGATCTAGGTCTATACAGTTTATTAGGAATAATCAGTAATACAAACAACGTAGACCCTGGTCTGATGGTGCATTATGCAATGGCAGACTAGAGTCAATGTTGTTTACAGTTTGACCTGTCTTATAAGTAAGCATAAACAGTAATTCTTCCATGAAATTAACATGGTAAGGAAGCACATGTGCATTAAGACTCATTATAGCTTAAAATTTATCAACACATTAAATATGTTACTGTAACTTAGATATCTGAATTCAGTGAGAATCCTGTTAATTTGTATCCATTTTAACTTGATTCTCTTGCAAAAATTTCACAACTGTAAGGAGACTTAGTTATTATTATTAGTTTACTACAGAGCATAGATGATACAAACTTTGATTATACACATCTTCCATCTAAACCATCATGTCCTCCATCTAAACCAACACGTCCTCCATCTAAACCAACACGTCCTCTATCTAAACCAACATATCCTCTATCTAAACCAACACATCCTCCATCTAAACCAACATATCCTCTATCTAAACCAACATATCCTATATCTAAACCAACACGTCCTCCATCTAAACCAACATGTCCTCCATCTAAACCAACACATCCTCCATCTAAACCAACATATCCTCTATCTAAACCAACACATCCTATATCTAAACCAACACGTCCTCCATCTAAACCAACACATCCTATATCTAAACCAACACATCCTCCATCTAAACCAACATATCCTCTATCTAAACCAACACATCCTATATCTAAACCAACACATCCTCCATCTAAACCAACATGTCCTCCATCTAAACCAACACATCCTCCATCTAAACCAACACATCCTCTATCTAAACCAACACATCCTATATCTAAACCAACACATCCTCCATCTAAACCAACACATCCTCAATCTAAACCAACACGTCCTCAAAAAATGTTTCAGTACAGTGATCCCTCACTATAAAGCCTCTCAACATACCACTGCAATTCTTATCTCATGGCCCTGGATCCCATTAAATTGGTTAAATTCTGTTTAATTTTTTTATACACAATTTTTTTGACTTGGTTTTACTTCTTAACTGTTATTATAATCAATAATTATAACACATAATGCACCAGAAGATCAGGGTCTATGTTGCTTGTTCTACTGATTAGTCCTAACAAACTGCATAGACCCAGATCTGCGCATTATGCAACAAAACTGATCTGGATCTTAGGAGTCTGCTGTTAGATCTGACTTACACATGAATATATATGGTATAACGTGGTTTCATATCATGAAATACTATATTTTTGTATTTTAAGCACTATTACAACACAACCGTGTTGAAACATACCTCACTTATAATTTGAGTCACTTTACGTCTCCTATGAACAGTATTATATATAGAGACAGCACTGTAATCAGACTCCCCATATACAGTATACGGAGACAGCACTGTAATCAGACTTCCAGTATACAGTACACAAAGACAGCACTGTAATCAGACTCCCAGTATACAGTATACGGAGACAGCACTGTAATCAGACTAACAGCATAAAGTATATGGAGACAGCACTATAATCAGACTCCCAGCATACAGTATACAGAGACAGCACTGTAATCAGACTAACAGCATACAGTATACAGAGACAGCACTGTAATCAGACTAACAGCATACAGTATACAGAGACAGCACTGTAATCAGACTCCCAGCATACAGTACACAGAGACAGCACTGTAATCAGACTCCCAGTATACAGTATACAGAGACAGCACTATAATCAGACTCCCAGTATCAAAACTGCCAAGTATCCAAACCATTCTCATATCCCCCAAGAAGTCTGAATGATTGAGATTCTACTGTAAGTTTTGTAACTTTCGTTTGAAAAGAGTTCTCAGACTAAAAGACCTAGCCTTTTTAAGACCATAGGACCAGCCCTTTTTAAGACTGGAAAAATAGGCCTCTTTTGACAGGAAGAGCAGGCCTGAATTCATAAAAACCCTAAGACTGAAAGACCAGTCCAGAATTCTGAAAACTCTTCTGACACAAAAACTTATATATACCCAAAATGACAGATGGGAAATTCTTTGGTTACAAAACTTGTAAATTTTTTATATTCTTTTACATAACTCAGAATAAGGCACAAATTCTAAATTGTTCAGAATAATTTAAATCTAACTCAAATGTAAACAGGATGGTATTCAATGACATGCTACTGAAAGTCTTGAAATGTAATAATTCTGAGTACAAGGTCTGATGTTGTAATAATGTAATAATTCTGTAATAATTCTGAGTACAAGGTCTGATATTGTATTCATCAAGGCAGTCTTATGAAAATCTTGCTTCTCCATATGTCTAGTGTATATATACCATTCACTATTTAATTACATATGTCCTTGTCATGGAATTCAGAGAATGCTCAAAATGAAGATAATATATTGGAGTCCCTTAGTTTTCATATCTAAATACAGCACTCCCCCACTATAAAACCCTTCATTATAACACAGTTCCTCTTATAAGGCAAGTATGGTCATGGATCCCATTTCATTAAGTTGTAGTAAAATTATATACATCATCCACCTCATTATAAGGTGGTCTCACTTTAAGTCAATAAATTGTATGCCTCTGATGAATGGCATTATAATGAGGGAGTACTGTATGCGAGTTTTGCATTAAACAAACCCCCGTCGGGATGTAGAATAGGCCCACTGTGCTTTCCTGCATGTCGTAAGAGGCAACTAATGGAGGCAGGAGCCACTGTGGCTCAGTGATTAACATGCTGGAAAGGGTGTAGGTTTGAATCCTAAAATTTGATCAACCAAAGTCGGCTACTGTGGTGTGTCCTTGGGCAAGGCACTTTACTCCAATTTCATCTGTGCTAAATAACCTAACTGTGTTGTTGTGCTGTAAAACCCCGAACTAAACAATCTATCCGATAAATGACATGTACATGTGAGATTCTAAAACAAAAACTTTATTCAGAAACTTTCCCTTGTATGTTAAAACATCTAAACTTCACTAGCAAAGGCCAATGAACAAAGATCAAGAGCCAAATTTCCATTTTTACATTAGGAACACCCCTGCTGCACCCAATCAATGATCTAAGCAGAAAATGATACATGCATACCAAGAATAAATCCTGATGAATGCCAATTCTGTCATAAATCTTTCATTAACCTCTTTTGCAAATTGTAACTGTCACATCAACTACCACAGTGACGTAATGAATGGCCTTAAAAAATGTTTTTCCAACAATAAAAAACACTGTTAGCATGAAATATTTATGCATAGCATGAATAAGTGAATGATCTGAGAAACATTAAGTCCCCGTCTTATAATTTCAATGACCCAAATTTGTACATCTGTTCAAACACAAATGCTCTCATTATCTACGATGCAAATACATTAATGCAGTGTGTGATGAAACGGCTTTTCCAGTGAAGTTACAAAACCTGGTTGCCTGACAACAGCAAATGACAATTTTTTTTATGTGGAATCTACCTAACTGATTTGACTGATATTACTGACATAAAGTGGATGTACATTAAAAATGTCAGCTTTTGTAAAATCATTTACTTCGCGACTCAAAATGATGTGACACATTATAACCTCACTTGTTACCAAAATATTTCATTGTGATATGAACTCTAGGAGAGACTGAATATAAAATAACATGGTTGTAAAATCTCTTATTAAAGAATGAAAAAAAAAAAATGCTTATGCAATTTTTGAAATTATAATCACAGAGAGAAAATGATAAAATTGACAAAAATTATATGAAACTTTGGGAAATCTTTAGTGATTCATGACAAATGTGCAGGTTTTCTGTTGCAGAAAACTAATGCTATCTTAATAATTGTGTCATAATACAAAATTTTTCCAACCAACATACTCTTTCCTTTGTGTAGTTTATAAGAAGTCTAAGATCTGCAACCTATAAAAATTTGATGAAGTTTTAAATATTCATTCAGCTATTATTTTATGGACACATATTGACGACAATTTTACCACACTTTTCTATGTAAAGACACTTACTTGGGGAAAGATATTCAACTAATTACAGCAAACGGCAAGAAAATGCACGCCAAGCCAATATATAAACTTTTAAGTGATTTTGGACTGCTTGGACACTTAGCTATGTCAACAGAACTGAAAATTATGTAGGGAAAAAATTCTGCCCCCCCCCCCCTTGCCTCCATTTGAAAAAAGGGTAAATTTTCTGAACGTAAGAGGGATTTAATGAAAAAATAAAGGTAGGACTTTAAAACATAGTGCATGATTTTAACACATTCACTTGACTTTTCTGTGGGATTTTTAAAAATCAGCATGAATCCCACAATCGTGCATCCTAGAATTGACTCATGTAAAGTATACATTTTTCACAAAATGAAATACTCCCAACATTTGACAAGCCATCATCATTATAAATCAAGTTAAAATGCATATACACAAAGCAGCACCTATGTCCACATGACCAGTACAGACCCTGAAAGTGAAGTTTTACCAGTGAAATGAAAACAGAATTCAGAGTGTATGAAGAATGAATGGAAACAAAGAACAATCTGATATTTTTTTAAAGCACACTTTAAACAAGACAAGATGTGAAAGCCAAACTTCTGTAAATATATTAACATTCATTCCAAATGAACAAAAATAAAAGGAAATGATGAATGGAAACAATAACACAAAGTCTGAATGCATTTCGAAGACACTAAATGAAAAAAGATGAGATGATAGCTGAAATGCAGATGTGAATGGAATGCAAAAAGAATGCAAATGAAATGAATTCCAAATGCAAATGAAGTACACATGAAATGCAAACAAAATGCCAATCATGGACTCATCTGAATGTAATTTTTGGACCCATAAGGCATGACAGCCAAGATGGTTAATGCACCGGCAGATCTGGGTCTATGCACTTTGTAAGGACTAATCAGTAGAACAAACAACATAGACCCTGATCTGCCAGCGCATTATGCGATGGCAGATCAGGATCTATGTTGTTTGCATTTGGACCCGGATTAAATCAAGTATATACGGTATGTGGACACACTCAAAATTAATTAAATAATTGTTTGATTTGAAAGAAGACTGCACATGGAGCAAGTACACTCACATCTCATAAATGGTTTCCATTTATCTCATTTTTCTTTCAACACATAGTACACAAAATTCATTCCAAGTAAACATGTATATCTGACAATCTGGTTTATCCAATGTGTTTGTGGCAATAATTTCCATAAGATTCATGACACATGACACAGTACAATCTTGTGTGTAACTGGCAAAAGGGCTCTGCAAAGACATGAATATGGTAATGTTGAAAAGGCATGAATCAGGAATTCTGGTGACTTACATTATTTGTCAGGTTATTTGCAAAATAATACAGTAATTTGTTCAAGTAACAAGCTTGACCATCCTGTAATCAATAAGACATCTAAAAGGTTGAATGGGCAGTTTGGTGCCACACTTGTTACTTTAATACTGAAAGCTAAACTGGGCAAGCTCACACCACATCAACAGAATGTCTGATGTTTATTGTTATGGCTCCTTCTTTTCCAAGCTGGTAACAATAATAGACTATAATCCAGTTATTGGGCATTTCTGTGTGATCTACTACAGAACAATGCTCAACCACGGATTTTAGAGAAGTATTCCCAAATAAGCAAGAATATAGTTGTCAATATACAAGACTAAGAAGTGACCCTTTTTTGTCCAGCCCACCTTTTATTTAGCTAGAAAATAAAAAACTTTAACATTGACTTTAATCTAGATTGTGGATGGGCATAGTCATATATACAGATGGACACACACATATGCCAAAGTGATCTCTATGTTAAACTAAAACGGGCATACAGTCGTATGTACAGATGGACACACACATATGCCAAAGTGATCTTTATGTTAAACTAAAATGGGCATAGTCATATGTACAGATGGACACATATATGCCAAAGTGATCTCTGTCAAACTAAAATGGGCATACAGTCATATGTACAGGTGGACACACATATGCCAAAGTGATATCTGTCAAACTAAAACAGGCATACAGTCATATGTACAGATGGACACACACATATGCCAAAGTGATCTCTATGCTAAAACAAGCATACAGTCATATGTACAGATGGACACACACATATGCCAAAGCGATCTCTATGTTAAACTAAAACTAATTTCAATAATAAACTGGACTTGTTACTGCTGCACAGCCCTTATGCCCTCTGGTTGATGGCCTGAAGCCTGCTGCACAGCCCTTATGCCCTCTGGTTGATGGCCTGAAGCCTGCTGCACAGCCCTTATGCCCTCTGGTTGATGGCCTGAAGCCTGCTGCACAGCCCTTATGCCCTCTGGTTGATGGCCTGAAGCCTGATGCACAGCCCTTATGCCCTCTGGTTGATGGCCTGAAGCCTGATGCACAGCCCTTATGCCCTCTGGTTGATGGCCTGAAGCCTGATGCACAGCCCTTATGCCTTCTGGTTGATGGCCTGAAGCCTGATGCACAGCCCTTATGCCCTCTGGTTGAAGCCTGATGCATCATTATGCTCCCTTTATATGCAGATGAATGGAAATAAATGCCCTGTATATTAGACAAATCAGATGATTTTTAAGTATTGATCTTTAGGAGTAAGCATACATGACATCAGAAGACTACAAACTTGTTTTTGCCAACATCCACCTACTAAACCCGAAATTTCACTCACAAAACTATATTAGTGTGTGTGTGCACACATACATGTGTGTGTGAGGGGGGAGATTTCACATTAAACCTATCAAAATTACAATAAATGTCCATATTTTTCGGTAGTTATTTTCAGGCCTTTTGACTACCATATACACTTACTTGTAAGTTGAGTCCAACTGCAAACTGCACAGACCCAGTTCTACCATCACATAATGCACCAGCAGATCTGGGTCTATGCAGTTTGTTAGGAGTAATCAGTAGAACAAACAACATAGACCCTGATCTGCTGGCACATTATGCGACGGCAGATCAGAGTCTATGTTGCCTGCAGTTGGACTCAACTTATAAGGGAGTATGGTATGAAGTCTCCATTCTAACAAATATTTAAATGTAAGGGAGTTTATAATTCCTTGAGCTTTGACATGTGCAGCAGTAAAATCTACAATACATCATAAGAAATTCTGGCACCAGTGTGATTGTCATGATGCTAAGCAAGAGTCCCACACAGAATTATACATTTCTTATGCACAGATTTTCCCGTTTGATCTCTTTTCTGTTAAACCGATTGATTTGCGAAGCAAATATCTACAGTGTGTCAGAATATTAAAAAAAAACTTGCTTGTGTTTCATAATAAAAAGCAGTTTGAGTGAGCCCGTAGATCGAAGGTGATAGAAATTATTTCAGTCCTTATTGTATGTATATTCAATACAATATGCAACAAGTTATTAACAAATGGTAAGAGTTAACCCAGTTTTTTTTGCATTATTTTCATCATGACCTCAGAAAATTCAGATCTCACAGAATTTTTTCGCATTATTTTGTCAGATCTGACAGACTGGTACTCTGAAAATATCACAACCTCAATCTTAAGTTTTCCTTGTTTGTTAAGTAGATCGTGGTTGACCATGGTGACTGTCTGTGCTTCAAACCAACCATGTTTGTCAATGTTTTGTCCATGTGTTTACCCATAGTCATGAAACATGGACCAACTATAGACAGGCTAGGACACCATGTTTATCCTAGACAAAACTTGGTACTGAAACATGGAAGACCAGAGACAAACATGAAACATGGTCAAACATGGACAAATCCATCCATGAAACATTGATAATCATGGAAAAATAAACATCATGATGCAACCATGAAACATTCTTAAATGTAGACCATTTCACCCATAAAACATGGGCAACAACAGATGGCCATGAAACATGGTCAAACATGGTTAAGTCCATCCATGAAACATGGTCAAACATGGTTAAGTCCATCCATGAAACATGGTCAAACATGGTTAAGTCCATCCATGAAACATGGTCAAACATGGTTAAGTCCATCCATGAAATATGGTCAAACATGGTTAAGTCCATCCATGAAACATGGTCAAACATGGTTAAGTCCATCCATGAAACATGGTCAAACATGGTTAAGTCCATCCATGAAACATGGTCAAACATGGTTAAGTCCATCCATGAAACATGGTCAAACATGGTTAAGTCCATCCATGAAACATGGTCAAACATGGTTAAGTCCATCCATGAAACATGAATAGATAGACCTGGATCACATATAAAACATGGGCAGTCATGGACTAACCCAATCAAGTGAAGCTACAGCACATGATCAGCTAACACTGATCTATTTTCTGACTGGTTTAACTTTGCCACAAAATGCACATATTGTACCCATGAGTGTGATATATTTCATAGTAGGAAGACTGAAATTGTTTAAAGTCTGTTGCAAATTTTGGGACCTTGAATCAAAATTTGCATTCGAAGGCTGTTCTTTCTTCTCTTCCATATATCCTACAGTTACTTAGAAACAAGTAGATACAAGCTAATTTGTGATCTGATGACTCGCAATGCAGCCTTGTTTGACAAGGACATTCAATAGTCTGACAAGGATAGTCCGTGGTCTAATCATGTCTGACCATGGGATACAGTCAGACCATGGGATACAGTTTGACCATGGGATACAATCTAACCATGGGAAACAGTCTGACCATGGGATAATTCATTGTCTGACCATGGACAGACCATGGTTGTGAGTGGTCTTTTTCTCATTTGCATGGATGCAAATTATAGATATTAATGGTTGACTTTATCATAGGCATGCATGATCTAACTACTACAGTCTTGCAAAGCACGAGTATTTGTGATCCTTCCATGGTGCCATTTAATGCCCATGGTCTCACCATGGACTAACCATAGTGTCCATGGTACCAAAAATTAGGAAGTATGTAGTATGATCACAATAATTTTTCTAAATGATTTTCTAAACAGTGTTAAAGTGGGACGTAATTATCTTTTATTTGAGGATATAATGACTTTAATAGTGGTTTCACAGTCCCAATTATATGTCTTAATGGCTACATTGTCAAAGGTAACACTAAAATCATTAGTATCCTCAAATACAACACTACAATCAACTAATTTACTGAATATACTCACTTTTAAGTTGGATCCAACTGCAAACTGCACAGACCCAAATCTGTCATTGCATAATGTGCCAGCAGATCTGGGTCTATGCAGCTTGTTACTCCAATCAATAGAACAAACAACAGAGACCCTGATCTGCTGGCATATTATGCAATGGCAGATCAGGGTCTATGTTGTTTGCAGTTGGACCCCCTTATAAGCAAGTATATACAGTACCTTGCCAAGTACAACACCTTATCATCAGCAGTACTGAAATTTGTCAGTATATGTATGACTCTTGGCTGCTGTCTGTAAATTTTGCCCAGAAATGATGAAACATTACCTTCATTCAAACAGAAAGTATTTTTTTTATGAGTAATCATCTTGAAATTTAAATCATTTTCAACAGACCCTTCCCAATGGAGTCACTAGCAGACGATAAGCTATCATAAGCCCCATATATAAATTATTGGGGCACAAAATCAACAATGCTCTCTTTGTTGATGTCTGTTTTGTACATGTAATCTTTTCTTGAGATAAGAAGAATTTATTTCAAATTCCAAGCACCATCAGTGTTTTCTCTAAATTGAAAAAAAGACCCCTAGGGGCCCTCTGTGTTGAATTTATGGGGCCCTTCTGACTTTCAGGGGGCTCTTAATTCCTATTATTTCATCATTTACTAACTTATTACTAAATTATTACATCTCCAAATTATGAACATATCCCTTTAAATTTACTATAATAATTTTATACTACTCTTTCTCCTTGATATTAATTATTTTAGCAAGACAAGAAATGCTACAGATAAGAATTCAGATATTATAGGCCTAATGCCCACACACAACTCCATCTTTGGTGTTTTCTTTTTAACTGCTGAGCAGTTGTAAAAAAAATCATGTCTTATTTTTCAGTTTTAGCATTCTGAAACTGACCTTTTTATTTGGGATCTTTAGCCGCGTGATTATTCTCTTTCTATCTGTATTCAGTATGCCTGACCAGCAAAAATATCACTCCCAATAGTGGTATCAGATGCTGATGCAATGCCCCCATTGTCATTAGTGTATCATCAATTTCAGTCAAGTTGTTTCCTGCAGATCCTAAATACATCGTAATTGCACTTATATAAGACCATCTAACATAACCACTTTCATTACGTTAGATATTCTTTAATTCTTTATGATTCACTCGCCTAGGGTTCTATCAAAGCATGAGGCACTTTTGATCAATAACAAATCTGCCACAGTGGACTTGCTTAATAGTCTAGGCACAGAACACAAGCTTGCAAACATTATATAGATGGTTTATTTTTGTGCTCCTTGTTTGATGCATTGTTAATGCTTATGTGCACCTTTTTGAATTTTACTGTGGTAAAAAGGTACAAAGGTGAAGCCTGAAGAAAACATTGCATAAATATTCAACAGCAAATTCTGCCAGTTAGTCTACCAATATGGTTGCTAATAATGTTATGTGGGAGTCGTCTACAGCTTGTTCACTTCAGAGTAGAGTAAAGTTGGCTTTGAATGGTCTCTCAACATGTACACACCAGACTTCCTGGAGAAAGCCACAAACCAAAGATGGAAAATTTCTAATTCTTGCCTATAATGGGGGCTGGATATGTGTAGTGGCAATGCACTTGCTTTCCACCCCTGTGATCCCAAGTTTGTTTCTCAGAGCCAATAAATGCATTATGCTCACAGTCACACATCCTTGGTCAACATTTCTGACTGAGATTCTCTGGTATTTTCTACCAAAAGATCACTCCTCACGTCACCAGCATAGTCTCAGTGGTTAGGTGTTAATCTCATCACTAGAAGGTGCAGGTTAGATTCCCACAATCAGATAAGCTACCATGGTGTGCCCTTGAGCAATGCACTTTACTTGCCTTGGCATGAAATATGCTTCAAAGTTTTGCTGCACCATAAAACACCAGCAACATGCCCAAGTGGACCTGATATCACTCACCTGGCTTAAATAACTTAACAGTTAAACATTTCACAAAGCAGGCTTATGTAGTACATGTATTATTAAGAACACAACCAATGTAAAATATCTCCCAAATTTGATATCATGTTGATTTTACATATTTTACTACAGTATATCCTAATAAAAGTTTGTTCTAAAGATAACGGCATAATTAATATAAACAGTCTCTTGCTCATAATCAAATTCATCCAAGATCTTGATTATATAAACCCATTTTCCAAGTTTTATAGAAATTAAATGAGAAATATTGTCTCTAGATCTTGAGACATAACAATCTCAGCTAGTCAGATACAAGGTATCTCATTAATATAGCCTATATTTAAAGTTTAATCAAAATCAGATAAAAATAATGCTTTAAGAATGCCAACAAGCTCAGCCAATCAGATACAAGATCACCTCATTAATATGTGTGGATTCTGTTTGCTTTCAATATTGTTCAAGATCTTGATGACATAAGCCTTTATTCCAATTTTGATCAAAACTGGATCAGAATTATGGCTTCTACAGTGGTAATAAGCTCATCCAATCATATGCAGGATCATCTACAGTGGTAATAAGCTCATCCAATCATAAGCAGGATCATCTACAGTGGTAATAAGCTCATCCAATCATAAGCAGGATCATCTACAGTGGTAATAAGCTCATCCAATCATAAACAGGATCATCTACAGTGGTAATAAGCTCATCCAATCATAAGCAGGATCATCTACAGTGGTAATAAGCTCATCCAATCATAAGCAGGATCATCTACAGTGGTAATAAGCTCATCCAATCATAAGCAGGATCATCTACAGTGGTAATAAGCTCATCCAATTATAAGCAGGATCATCTACAGTGGTAATAAGCTCATCCAATCATATGCAGGATCACCTCATTAATCTGCATGGATTTTACTCATTACAGAAATGGTTGAAAATCTTGATGATATAAGCATATACTGTATTTCAAGTCTGATCAAAATGGGATCAGAAATATGACCTGACTGGTCACGAGCTCAGACAATCTGATGCAAGATCACCTAATTAGTATGCATGGATCTTGCTCATTATCAAAATGGTTCAAGACCTTGATGATATAAGCCCATATTTCAAGTTTGATCCAAATCAAATAAAATATGTGGCCTCCAGAGGGGCAACAAGCTCAACCAATCAGATGCAAGATCACCTAATTAGTATGTGTGGATCTCGCTCATTATCGAATTCGTATGAGATCTTAATGATATAAGCATATATTCCAAGTTTGATCAAAATCATTTCAGAAATACAGCCTTCAGAGTGGTAACAAACTCAGCCAATTAGATGCAAGATCACCTCATTAGTATGTGTGGATCTCATTTATTACTGAACTCATCTGTGACCTTAATTATCATACATTTCAAGTTTGATTAAAATCAGATAATATAGCCTACAGAGT
Source organism: Margaritifera margaritifera (assembly GCA_029931535.1). Classification (NCBI taxonomy): domain Eukaryota; kingdom Metazoa; phylum Mollusca; class Bivalvia; order Unionida; family Margaritiferidae; genus Margaritifera; species Margaritifera margaritifera. Next base: position 1,785,405 of record JAQPZY010001583.1, on the reverse strand, counting down.
GGTAACAAGGTTAACTAGTCACATGCGTGGATATTGTTCTTTATCAAACTTGTCTAAGATTTTGATGATATAAACTCGTATTCCAAGCTGGATTGAAATCAGATCAGAAATATGGACTTCAGAGTGGTAATAAGCAATTATTGACAGTCGGATGCACGACACGTGATTCATGATGGACAACAAATGCAGGGATATACCATATGCTCACTTGACCTACAGCCCGGTGAGCCAAAAACCAAGCCATACTCATGTGTAATGTTCACCCAAATTTGAACAGGGTAGATCCAGATCTGCTACTGCATAATGCACCAGCAGACTATGCCTCAATTCACCAACATAAATCTTAAAGTCTAGACTTAAAACATTTGATTGATCAATTTTAAGTCAAGTTTAAATTTCTGCCTAATCTTATTGCTGGATTCTATCCTGAAGTTTAAGTCTGGACTAAAGTTACCGGTATGTTGGTGAAATCCGGGCCGGGCCTGGAGATCATAAAACTCTTGAGCCTACATAAATAAGTGTACCCAAAAATATTATTGGATTGAAACTACTAAATCCTTAATAAAATTCACATATACCCAATAAAAAGCAATTGCTGTTTTAAACAAATCTGGATACATCAGTGGCTGCCAAGCAAGACAGCCACCAATGATACATTCCAAGATGGCTGCATCAGATACATTCCAAATCAGACTGAACAAATTCTGCAAACCAAACTTTTAAGCTTATCTTCTGATCTGATCAATGTAAAATATCAATAATGCTAGTTTTTTCATACATAATTAATTGCTTTACTATACAGCGAGTATAGATGGCTGATTGTATGCTATTAATTTGTATGGCAGAATGCTTTCAAAGTGATAAACTTCCACACGCGTGACAATACTGCATGAAACCAATGACATTATGCCCTGGAGAATATAGGAATATTACATCCATCAATGATGACAATAGCAATTAAATGTTAAAAGTTGCAAATAACACAATAAAATAAACACATTTATCACATTGAAAAAAAAAGAGTAATTTGAAGATGACATATGCCCCCCTCCCCCCTCCTCCACCCCGTCCTCCACTTTTGTAAAGACTCCTATTAAAAGTACCATATGTTTCAGCATTCTCAGTTTATATACTGTACACTTATGCTAAACTTTGTATCCATGGTAACAAAACAAAACTACTGAATGTGGAAAATTCTAAGTATCAAAAGACACCCCTGAAATGAAAGTGTAAATAATGGATGGATGGACAGACAAACAGACAAAAACATTAGAAAGATTGAAACTGAAGAATTTTGACCAAATAAAATGGCACATCAAGTCTACTAGTCTAATATGTTATCATATTTCATAAAGATGTCTTGAATGGTTTTGGACTTGTGCTCCAGAAATGAAAGTGTGAATGCTGGATGGATGAAAAATATGGATGAAAATGTAAAAAATATTGAAACTGAAGAATTGTGAATAGCAAAAGACACATCTGGTCTACTAGTCTAATATATGTACCAAGTTTCATACAGATATCATAAATGGTTTTGGAGTTTTGCCCTGGAAATGAAAGTGTGGATAATGGGTAGATGGATTGATAGATGGTGAGAAAATGGACACAAACATAAAAATATTACAATTGAAAAATACATGTAGTGAATATCAAAAGCCACATCTGAACCTCAAGTTTCAAAGTGATACTAAAGTGTGAATAATGGATGTATGGATGGATGGACAAAAAATGGACAAAAAAATATTGAAGCTAAACAATAGTGAAATTTTGTGTTTTATCATGTAATAAAACAATTATAGATCTTTGCTTAGGTGAATATAACATTTTATGAACCAGTCAACCTATCATACTGACCTCCAATTCATGCTGGTCAACAAAGGTCAATAATTGTATAATCTTATTGATGGTTCACCACTGCAATTATTTTATTGCAATTATTTTATTGCATATTTTCCATGAATTTCTACTTGGAGAAAGTATAATTTTAGACCCTCAATTCACTACCCTAACTCCTTACCACCAGTGATGCAATCATCATAACCAAAAATCTATAACGTAATGTGTCCAACTCATCCTGCTATGACTGTAAATGAATAATTCAGTCAAAAATATTTCAAATGTCACTGTAAATTATATTTTTTTTATACATTTAACCTAAATTCTCCCCTCTCTGGGACACCATGCAAGGGAGCCAAGATTAGTGACCTCTTGCAAATGGTTACCATAAGAATGAGACAATACCAGGTTTGATGAATTTCCACCCAACAGTTTAGGACATACTTGTATAATAACAGAAAAAAGATTGGTGGCCCAACAGACTGAGGATATTACACAGTGTGAGATAATTAAGTGAAAGGCACATCACACAGTGTGAGATAATTAAGTGAAAGGCACATCACACAGTGTGAGATAATTAAGTGAAAGGCACATCACACAGTGTGAGATAATCAAGTGAAAGGCACATCACACAGTGTGAGATAATCAAGTGAAAGGCACATCACACAGTGTGAGATAATCAAGTGAAAGGCACATCACACAGTGTGAGATAATCAAGTGAAAGGCACATCACACAGTGTGAGATAATCAAGTAAAAGGCACATTTTTGGACAATAAATAGTTTCACTGTTTACTCTTAGCTCACTCACCCTCACCCTAATTTGCACTGAAAGATCTTTTTCAATTGTACAAAATGTATAAAATTGTATCCATTTATTGCTTTCAATATGAACAAGCCTCTTGCTTTCAATATGAACAAGCCTACTGCTTTCAATATGAACAAGCCTATTGCTTTCAATATGAACAAGCCTATTGTTTTCAATATGAACAAGCCTACTGCTTTCAATATGAACAAGCCTATTGCTTTCAATATGAACAAGCCTATTGTTTTCAATATGAACAAGCCTACTGCTTTCAATATGAACAAGCCTACTGCTTTCAATATGAACAAGCCTATTGTTTTCAATATGAACAAGCCTACTGCTTTCAATATGAACAAGCCTACTGCTTTCGATATGAACAAGCCTATTGCTTTCAATATGAACAAGCCTACTGCTTTCAATATGAACAAGCCTATTGCTTTCAATATGAACAAGCCTATTGCTTTCAATATGAACAAGACTACTGCTTTCAATATGAACAAGCCTACTGCTTTCAATATGAACAAGCCTATTGTTTTCAATATGAACAAGCCTACTGCTTTCAATATGAACAAGCCTACTGCTTTCAATATGAACAAGCCTATTGCTTTCAATATGAACAAGCCTACTGCTTTCAATATGAACAAGCCTATTGCTTTCAATATGAACAAGCCTACTGCTTTCAATATGAACAAGCCTATTGTTTTCAATATGAACAAACCTATTTCAAAATTTTAGCTAAATCCAATTATTATATTCTGAGTTATCAAAGCTAAAATTCACTATATAGGAGATTTTAGGGGTTCTCTTTATGCCATTTCAGCCACCCACATGCTTGCCTTTCAGCCACCCACATGCTTGCCTTTCAGTGGTGATCAATTCATTGGCAACTACTGTGCGAGTCTATGTAAAGAATTTCTGCTAGATACAGTATCATATCAAGTTGTGATATGTCCAGATCTTGATATAATAAATGAAATCTTGTGTTTACCAGTTCAGTATCACTTAGAAACACATTTTAAAATTTGTTTATGAGCGATACTGAACTAGCAGTAATAAAATAAAATGAACAGTTAATCATAGCTCAGTTCGGGTGTATCTATCAGCTGTCAGTTGGAAAGCTGATTTGAGGGTCATATTTACAAACTGACCCATTCTACTTTTCGACTTTTCTATTCCTAAGTTGATCATTTCTTTTAACAAGTTTCTGTTTAATTCAAGTTTTAAAGAAGAATAACAAATTCACCTCATCCAGAAAGGCAAAATCCAAGAAAGAAAACCAGCTACACTTGTGACTATACTCCCAAATTACACCTAGTCAGTAAAGCATTATTCTGAAATAGCTTTTAATTAAATGCCTTTTGTACCAAATTTATAATGGATTTAGAAAAGAGAGCAAGTTATGAGAATTGTGTTTTCTTTACCTGGAGTTCAAACAGACATGTCTCTCTCACAAATAATGGAAAATTTAATTTAAAATCAAATAACTCTATCTCACTTCCTGGGCCCCAGGTGGCCAAGTGGTCTGAAGCGTTCGTATTTACAGATCACTGACATCTCACCCCTGTCAATGTGGGTTCGAGTCTCGGATCAGCCAACATGGGGTATGTGAGAAAGCTTGCCATTAGTTTCCTGTGGGTCAGTGGTTCTTTCTGGTGTCTTCCCAGGTTCTTCCTCCACCAGATATACTAGCCGCCATGAATAGCCTATCATGTGCTGAAAAATGGCGTTAAACCCACAAACCACAAACTATCTCACTTCTCGTAAGTTGCTGATATATTCGACTTGATGTATAATTATAGTTGAGAAAGTGAACAATTTATCTGATGATAAATTTGTTTAAGAGTAAACAAATGTTATGTTTGCAACCCCAACACCGCCCATTAACAAGTTGTCATGTGTAAGCTCAGGCTACTATTACTTGTTATTGACTTCTCAACAGTAGAAAATGTTATGTATATACTCACGTATAAGCCGAGTCCTACTCCAAACAACAAAGACCCTGATCTGCCATTGCATAATGCACCAGCTGATCAGGGTCTATGTTGTTTGTTCTACTGATTACTCCTAATAAACTGCATAGATCCAAATCTGCTGGCACATGATATGGCAGATCTGGGTCTGTGCAGTTTGCAGTTGGACCTAACTTATAAACGAGTTTATATGGCATGTAAAGTAAATAATAATATCAGAGATGAATGTAATAGCCCTATAATGATTTTAAGATTGATCACCTGAAACAAACATAAAATCAATATCTCGGAGATGATTTTTAAACAGCATATTTACTCTCTGTCAACACTTAACACAGAACAAAGTGACAGCTATCCTCATTACTAAAAATAGAACCATACCGCATCATCACGAAAACCTCTGATAGTTCAGTCTAATGTGGGATTTTGTCAATTTGTGCATGCATATGCTAAGATGTGTTTACATGTATGTAAAAATATGCACTCACTCATGTCAGTCAACACCCAGTGGACATGCTTTTTGTCACATGTAAAGAGATAAGGACCTGTCAAGCAAGATTGATTGACATGTTGGAACTACTAATTAAAGGCCTTAAGTACTTGATATTTATAATGTAGGGAGAGGACAAAGCAATAAACACCCCCAAAAATCAAAACCGCATTCTTCAACATATCCTGGGTAGTACAGACAAGCAGTAACCAAAGAGAGATCCATCCTTCATGAATCCAATGGCATCCATCCACATGACTATGATAAGAATTTCAGTATAAAAAAATTTTTAAAAAATTATTACATTTAAGCATCAAGGCATGTAATTCGGTACATTTATTTGAATCGCTTAAGTTGCCATTTTGAACAAAAAAATACTAGAAATTAAAAAGGTGGCCATATTCCATGCATATTCTAGTCTGTAAACAGTCAACCCTAATTGTTCAGAATTAATAATTTTTGTATGAATGGGAACTCCTTATCACTGTTTAATTTTAATGCTGCAGTAAAAGTCCTTATAGGTGTTTGTGCAAAACTTTGGCATAATCCTGGGCCAGAAAAATTCCATTTTTTTCCACTTACCCACATAGAAGTAAATACAAATTTGACTTGCCCAGCAAAAATATCAATAAATATAATGGTTTGTTTTGCATGCAATAAAAACATGATTGTCCATATATTGCCCCCTTTTTTAAAATACAAACTTCAAATTTATTTGCGCATTTATATTAAGTAAATTTTCCAAGTCTTCAGTTTGGAGGCAACAAATTGAAATGATTTCAAAGATCTTAAACAAAGTGCAATTGGTTACGTGTACTAAACAACAGAACTATAACCTATTAATAGTATGAATTAATGTATTTATGATTTCTAACTCATGATTTTGGTCCGTTGCCAATGGTGGTTGTTGATATTATTATTACTATTATTATTATTGTTGTTGCTGTAATTGTTGTTTATCCATCAACTTACTGCTCTGGCTGAGAAGGTATTTGACCTTTTAAAAGATATGTTTATATCAAAAATTTGATTTTGTCTTCTAAAGATTTACCCAATTTTGCCTTTATCTTGTTCTGTATGCATCTTTGGGGACATCTAAACTTCTTCTGCACTATATACATACATTTTGAAATTCTGTATTCCTAAAACAGAACAAGGCACTAGCAGCTGGGAACAAGTTTGTATACATAATTATAAGGATACTTAGTCCGAACGGAAGACTTAAACTATTGTTCAAGTCAGCACGTTCAGCATATTTTGCAAATACATGTATATCGAATGAAAACACCACAAACAAATGTCAGAAGATGAAATCCACTATTGGAGAGTGGCATCCCTCATATAGAACAAATCGCTGAGATGAGGTGGTATTGTGCCAATCATGCATCGGACACACCTACCTGACTTGCGCATACCTCCTGAAGGGTGAACCATGACCAGAGCACATGCCATGCTAGTGTGCACTAACAGTGGAACACATACTTGTCAAGTGTGTCAACTTCAAACCTGCGAGACATATACTGATGTGAACTGCATGAAGAAACTGTATGACAATGTACCAGTACCACCTGAGAAAATCCTGGGCATTTTGAGTGAATGCAGTGTATATAACAAATCTTGACCATACATTTTAAGGATTTTACATCAGTTACTTTTATTTAATATACACTACAGAATTTTAATGTCTTTAATTTTATATTTTTATCTTGTTGTACTTCATGTTTACATTTATTTGGAAGTGTTTATCTTCCTAAAATGTTTTTCAATTCTATTTTACATTTTTCAAATTTTACCTTCAGTTGGCACCATATACTGGTAGCTACTATTGTGCTGAAGTGCTGTAAAACACTACTACATACATACATACATTTACCAATGAAAAATTCAGGGAAAAGATTATCACACCTTTAATTTAATGTTCATTCAGATTGTCCACTTGTTCTTGATTCATTGATTCATGTCTTAAGTGTTGATCACTTGAGGTTATTATACTTTCTGTTTGCAACAGCATTTTTTTGATAGAAAGCACATGTTTCCAGTCAACCTAAATATTGATTAACTAATGAATCACTAATGAATCAATCACATTTTAGGCTGTCCAGCCCTTAAATCAGTATCAAGCAATTCATTCAAAGATTCATATCAAAGTGTCTTTACATTAAAATAATGTAAAATAAATCAATATTTTGTGCTGGGGTTTTTTGTGTTGTTTTTTTTTAATTTATAAAAATTGTCAATGAACTGGTTTCATTTGTCCACTACCAGCACATATCCAGACCACTTTCATAGGCCTGACATTAAAGAAAATAACTACATTGGTTTACATGATTCCAATGGGTTTTCCACCAAATAAAAGATTGATTCATCAAATATTAAATTTACAAAAATGTCTTATCAGAATACATTAAGTATTGAAAATACTAGTTTTTATATGCCAGCCATAAGCCTTATCATATCATGTTATGATGCTGTCCATCCATCTGTCTGTCCATCTATTACCAATTTTGTTTCTGCACAATAACTCACGTTCTCCATCATCTACAGTTACCAACCTTTGTGGATGGTTTGCACTTTGGGATAAGGAGGAAGTCTATTGATTTAAAGGGTCAAAAGGTCAAAGGTTATGATCACTGTAACTAAAAGAAGAAAAATGGTTTCTGCACAATAACATTAGTTCAACATCATATACCTGGCCCAAACTTTGTGGATGGTTTGCACTTGCATTAAGGAAGAAGCCTATCAATTTGGGGGTCAAGTAAAATCAAAGGTTAAGATCACTGTAACTGAAAGAATAAAAATGGTTCCTGCACAATAACATTAGTTCTACATTATATACCTGGCCCAAACTTTCTGGATGGTTTGCACCTGGGATAAGGAAGACGCCTATCAATTTGGGGGTCAAAAGGTCAAATATAAAGCTCACTGCAACTGAAGGAAGAAAAATGGTTTCTGCACCATAACATTAGTACTACATTACAGACCTGGATTAAACTTTGCAGATGGCTTGCACTTGGGGTAAGAAATAAGCCTATCAATTTGCATTAAGAAAGGTCAAAGGTTACAGTCATGTCACTAAAAGAAGAACAATTTTTTCTGCACACAAATTTCAGTGTTTGGCTATGTACCTTTACCAAAGTTTGTGGATGACTTGCACATTAGGTACAAAAGGAGTCTATTGACCTTGGAGTCAAAAGGTCAAATGTCAAGGTCTCTGTGACTGAAAGAAGAAATATATCTTTTTCATAAGAACTTTAGTTCAAGATAGGGTGCAACGATTAATCAATATATCGATACTTTTTCTATATCGATACCCATATTAATATAAGAGGGGAAGAATTGATACAAAACGATACTTACTCGATGCAAGTTACTTTAATTTCAGCAGTCGTGAATAATTATTAGTCATTTGCCCTTTCATTCTTTAAATTGAGAATTCCATCTGAGACAACCATAGCAAGTACATGTACATGCACTCATTTCTGTCAGTAAAAAATAAAAGCAATTGACAACACCCACTCGCCTTCTACAAATTAACACAAGGTGACTAACTCACGTGGTTCGAAATCTGCCCCCTTCTCCCACCCCAATTCCATGCTAATTAGTTTATCTCGTCTGCATCTTCAGCCACTGATAACATATATCAATGGAATGAAGACATTGCAGATTTCTTCCTAATGTAAGATTAAAGCACTTTACTGATCATTTAATGACCACTTTATGTGAAATGTATCTGTTGCATCGCATCTTGTCTACTTGGTTCGAATTGAAGGCTACACATCCGATGTGTCACGCAGTGTTACGTGCAATTCTGATTAGTGGTTATTGTTTGTTCAAGTCCAGGATAAAACAATAACCACCAATCATAACTAACTGTAGCATGTTCACTGCGTGATATACCGGAAATATTGGCATCCAAAACTCTATCCAAATAGATACAAAGCAACATAGAAACTTCACACAAAAGTGACTATTAAATGATATGTGTAAAGTACTTAAATCATACATGGGAAATAAGTTTGGAATATCTCCTTTTACGTTGATATATGTAATCAGCTACCAAACCTGCTGATGGGATAAAAAAAAAAAAAAAAAATTTTAAAAAATAGCACAGAATCAGCACGGGGGCAGATTCCAAACCGAACGAGTTGTAGCCACCTCATCAATTTGTAGAAAGGGAGTAGGTGTTGTTAATAATTTCCTTTTTCACTGACAGAAACAAATGTCTGTGGCCACATCAGTTGATTTGCATCTGCATGAAGTACAATGTCAAGGATTTGGCTATTAGTCATCTCCACTCCCACACTCGGACTTGTTCTAGATAAGAATTGCTTGCACAAGGAAACTACACTGTTTCTTCTTTTTTGAAGATAAAACCATAATCTCTTCAAAATTTAAGTGAAGACATGAAACTGGCAATAAGATGTTTTAAAAACATTCATTCAATGTAAAACAAAGGGCGTGGTGACCAGGATGAGTCATGCATATGATCGAATAAAGCGGCCTGAAATGGCCTAAAAGGGTGAATACAAATCATGTAAAGCACCTCTTGTAACAGGTGTACGATTTGGTTGGTTATCGTTATCTAGAGGATGATCAACCTCGATGTTATTGCCCAGATCGAGTAAATAGTGAAATAAAATATGAAATTTTATAGATGTGATAAATAGAGATCTGAGCAGATATATAGAACAGAATAACACGAGCCCTCAAACATGAAATATAACAATTTAATCAATTACATAAAACAAATGGAAATAATACATAACTTTAGAAAGATACACTTCTTTTTGAAATCATTTACCGAATTTCAACACAAATATAATTATGTAATTAGCCGATCTGTTTAAAACGATAGACTTAATTCATCATGGAATCGAGTGAGCAATCGAATCAATTGCCCAGCATGCCTGCATAACCTTGTTATTGCTGGTCACTCCAAAATCAATGTCGCTGTCAGGTCAAGGTTGATGTTCTCCCCTTTTTTGCTTCTCTCTCTCCCTCTTATCCAGCCTCTTTAGGTCCTCAAACTTTGTGTGGGACGCCTCTTTTCTCGAGGTAGGTAGGTGGATATGTGGATAGATAGGTGGGTAGGTAGGTGGATAGGTAGATAGACAGGTGGGTAGGTAGGTGGATAGGTGGAGCTATTTTCCCCTTGTGCTTTTAAGACTTGCTCGCTTCTACCGCCCGAATCGTGTCCCTCAACTTCCAGACACCTGTCCCTTGAACAATTGTTTATATGAGAGAATTTCGTCTTACTCTGCTCAGAGTCAAGATCTTCCAGCATCTCGCAGGAACTTGGACTGATTAAATTTTGCGATGTGGAATATTTAACACATGAAATTTTCATCTGGGAACACACCCCTTATTTAGCGTAGCCAATCAGGATTAAATATATCTACCACCTTTTTAAATACACGCCCATCGTGGTTAGCGTAACCCTAGATTTTGCGCTATTTAAATAACTGATTCTGGAAAATTTCAAAAGATAAAACAACTTCAACTAGCTTTACAAATAGTCTTTGCATCCTCTCAACTTTGACATTTTCGATACCTAGACCCAAGTTAACCTTACCCTTTCAATCTGTTTGACCATTAAATAAATGAATGCTTAATTAAGATCAATCTCGCCCCAAACAAGGACATTAAAACCATCACAGTCTAGCGATTTAATACGGTATCTTTCCTCATAAATCTAATTAATTGTTATCTACCAACTAATGTGCTCTACAGGAATACATCGACAGAAATCTGCACCCTTATACAAATCTCTAACAGGTAGTCTGTTTAGAAGTATTTTTTATTTTTAATCTTGTCAAGGATGAGAATGGCATATGAACAGATGATAAGTCTATGTTTTGTTTGTAATCTGCATACTGGAAATACACCCAATATGTCAACACATAAAAAATGGCACCACCCTACCATTGACAGACATTCTAAAGATGAAAAGACCATCAAGTTGATATGTGTATCGATAATGTATTGTATCGTAGGCTGTGTATCGAGAATCGTATCATTTCACCCTTAGTTCAAGACCACATACCTTTACCAACATTTTTGGAAGGCTTGCATTTAAGATATGGAAGAGGCCTACTGATTATGGAGTCAGAAGGAAAAAGGTCAAGATCATTACTCATAACTGTACTCATCTAAGATCTTAATGATTTCAGCCTATTTACCAAGATGATCAAAACTGGATCAGAAATACTTCTAGAGTGGTAACAACTGCAGCCAATTACAGGTAACATCACCTCATTAATATGTGTGAATCCCACACATTATCAAACTCATGCACGATGTTGATCATATAAACCTTTATTTGAAGACTGATCAAAATCAGATCAAAAATATGGCTTCTAGAGTGGTAACAAACTCGGCCAATCAGACGCAAGATCACCTCATTAATATGCATAGATCCTGCTCACTATCAAAAATGTCCAAGATCTTTATAATATAAGAATACACCCAAAGATTGATCAAAACTGGATAAGAAATATGACTTCCAGAGTGGTAACAAGTTCAGCCAATTAGATACAAGATCACCTCATTAATATGTGTGGATTTTGCTCATTATCGAACTCATCCAAGATCCTAAAAATAAAACCCCATATTCCAAGTTTGATCAAAATCAGATCAGAATTATGGCTTCCAGAGTGGTAATAAGCAAAGCCAATCAGATGCAAGCCAACCTCATTAATATGCACGGTTATTGCTCATTCAAAACTGTCCAAGATCTTGATGATGTAAGCATATACTTCAAATCTGATGAAATTCTGATCACAAATATAGCTTCCAGAGTGGTAACAAGCCCAGTCAATCATATGCAAAATTACATCATTTATATGCATGGAACTCGCTCATTATCGAACCCATCCAAGATCTCAATGACAAAAGCTCAAATTTCAAGTCTGATCAAAATTGGATCATAAATATGCCTACCAGAATGTAAACAACCTCAATCAATAAAATGCAAGATCACCTTGTTAATGTGCATGCATCTCACTCATTACTGAACTTGTCCAAGTTCTTGATGATATAAGCATATAGTACAAGTCTTATCAAGATCAGCCAATCAAATGCAAGATCAATTCATCTGTATGCATGGATCTCATTTGTTATTAAACTTATCCAAAATCTTGATGATATTAGCAATATTCCAAGTTTTATCGAATCTGGATCAGAGATCTGGTCTCCATAGTGGTAACAAGGTCAGCCAATCTGATGCAAGATGACCTTAATATGCATGGATCTTGCTCTTTATCGAACCCATCTAAGACCTTAATGACATAAACACATATTTCAAGTTCAGTCAGAATTGGATCAGAAATATAGCTTCCAGAGTGACAACAAGCTCAGCCAATCAAATGCAAGATCACCTCATTAGTATGCATGGATCTTTTTTATTATCAAACTCATCTAAGAGTTTAATAATATCTGGTACAGAATTCTATGTTATAAAATAACTGTTATGTACATTTCAGACAAGGTTTTCCAAACATTTCATACTTATTTAATGTTGGCCATGTTAATTAATTTTGAAACACCAGATTAGGGGCAATTTATTTCCATATGAATGAAGATAGTTCCTCACAGGTACTGTGTAAAAAATTAACATTTTGGGCTTCAGAAAAAGATTAACATAAGACACCAATGGGATCTTTGTCATACAATATTTTTAAGGTCATTGAAAATATTAAACTGATAGTGATCATGTGATAACAGAGACACCAAAGAACCAATCTTACTTACAATATTTTTCTTGAAAATTTAAAATTTAAGTTTTTAAATTTATTTCACTAGTAGTCAATAATAATATATGGTACAGAATTCGATGTCATAAAATAAATGTTACATCTGTGAAAAATGTAAATATTTCCAGAAATAATAAACAAAACTTAAAGCTGGTGCTTGTGTCATTTACAGTCAACAATTGAGAGATAACATTGATATCTATTTAATTGATCACAGGTTAAATGAATTCAAACTTAAAATTTTCAAGTAAAATGTTTAGGACATTCTCAGGTTTTAATGTGTCCATTGTGAGAGTGTCATAATTAATTGGCATCACAATGACAATCTTCTCAAAAAGTGAGCAGTCATTGACATTAAAGTTACTTAGAAATCATAAAAATACACATCCAAATCATAAATACATCCTCAAAACAGAAAGAAGTCTTCAACTTACAAATTATTTGTCACCATGTCCATGACATAACATGGTGTCATAACTGTTACATGCCAAAATCAGAACAAATTCATGCCAAAATTTTCAGCTCCAGACCATGTTTCACCTCAAGTGTAAATGATGAATGTGTATTGTAATTCATGGTAAAAGTTGTAAAAAGAAATCACCAATCAATTTTTTTTAACCTTTTTCTGAATTACATAAATCTGTTTAGTGTCAGAATATTACATCTCAGATTCTTTTAAAATATTGCTAGCAACTGGAAAAAAGACCGACTTTGTCATAATCAAGCCATGTTTAATTTACGACATCAGTACACAACCTATTTACAATAGCATCACATCATACACAAAGTACATGGTTTGGAAGAATGGCAAACAAGTGGGATGTAGGTGTATTTTTACCACTTTTGTATTTCTCGAAATAACTGGTTCTGTAACGAATATTGCTCAAGACAGATGGAAAAATAGCCTTTTTAGTCATAAATTGGTGAAGGATTTAAATTACTTTTTGCATTTTGCCTGAAAATCATTAGAAAACAGGTCAAGTTATGCTAACGACTTTCAAGAAATATATATATTCCATCTGCTGTTGATGCTGGATGTCCATTGTTACGCATTCATTAGATTTTTAAATGCCATTAACATTCTTTTATATTGGTTTGAGGATCATTTCATGACAGTAATTCTTTAAAGAAAAAGAAGATATTTGTCATGTTTAGTCAATATGAGTAAAAACATCATGCTGATTTCAAATTAGATAGCAGAGATGTCACATGTACACCATTTAAAATGTCCTAATTTTGTGTCCATGTTTTGTCTTCGTTGGATTTTCTAAATATAAATAACATTCTTATTCATTGGTTTGGGGATGATTTCATACAACTAATTATTACTGGGGGAAAAAAAGATGACTTTCATGTTTACTCATAATGTGTAACAACATCCTGTTAATTTCATATTAGATAACGACAATGTAACATGTACCAAAGTCTGCAATACAAAAGTGTTGTGTCATTTGTTACATCTAGTGGGTCCAAATTAGCAAACCTCTGTGTATTAAAAATGTATTCATGATAACACCTACATGTACTCAGATATAAAAAACAAAATCAGAATTCACCTATTATAATATGTAATATCATCATGTTTCTTGCAAAAGCTTGAGATGAAATGATATGTAACTGTTCAACGAGATGTAAGAAGGACGACAAAAACTCACATCTCTCTTGCATCTCGGTGTATAATTTCTTGCCCAAGTATTATGTTCCCCATAAACCAACTAAATAACACAAAGTATGGATGTGATGCTATGTGGTTAGAACAAGGACACCTTCTGATTGTAAACAAATGGGCAGCAAGACAGGGAACACAAATATTATTTTATCAGATGTAATAAGGAATCCAAGATATAATTCTGTTTTTAATGTCTTAGGTAACATCTAGGGAAAAACCCTTGATATTTATATTCTGTGAATGCTAGTAATAAACTTCTCTGATGTATCTTATTTGGAATATACAATTAAAATATTTGGAACTTTTTACACATCAATGGGTAAAGTTATTAATTTCTTAAATGTATAAAGCACAAGATGTAATGCTGACACCATATTATAACTTCGATTTGTATTATTTAGGTGTCATTCTTGCATCTACATTTAAATACTGTTCATTTAGCTTGGTTTGTAAACACAAGATGTAACACTGACACCATATTATAACTTTGATTTGTGTTATTTAGGTGTCATTCTTGGATCTACATTTAAATACTGTTCATTTAGCTTGGTTTGTAAACACAAAATTTAACACTGACACCATATTATAACTTTGATTTGTATTATTTAGGTGTCATTCTTGCATATACATTTAAATACTATTCATTTAGCTTGGTTTGTAAATACAAGATGTAACACTGACACCATATTATAACTTTGATTTGTATTATTTATGTGTCATTCTTGCATGGATAGACATAAGTACTGTTCATTTAGCTTGGTTTGTAAACACAAGATGTAACACTGACACCATATTATAACTTTGATTTGTATTATTTAGGTGTTATTCTTGCATGGATAGACATAAGTACTGTTCATTTAGCTTGGTTTGTAAACACAAGATGTAACACTGACACCATATTATAACTTCGATTTGTATTATTTAGGTGTCATTCTTGCATGGATAGACATAAGTACTGTTCATTTAGCTTGGTTTGTAAACACAAAATTTAACACTGACACCATATTATAACTTTGATTTGTGTTATTTAGGTGTCATTCTTGCATGGATAGACATAAGTACTGTTCATTTAGCTTGGTTTGTAAACACAAGATGTAACACTGACACCATATTATAACTTTGATTTGTATTATTTAGGTGTCATTCTTGCATGGATAGACATAAGTACTGTTCATTTAGCTTGGTTTGTAAACATAGGATTGATGTTGAGCATATCGACCCTTAATTATTTTGAAATATTTTTAGATGCTCATTGTAGTAAAGTCGGAGTCAGTTGTAAAATCATTGCCAGGAGGTTTTGTGTCAAGATGTAACATAGAGCATTACAACAGGTATCCTAGTTACATCTTTTCAAATAAATATATGTTATGCTAATCTTATAATGAATATGCAAATGAATAAAACAAATCTCTTGAATAATCAAAAATGTAAAAGAAATCTAGAACTTGGATAATTATTATTTGTTTATCCTGAATAAAGTTAGAATATAAAACAGGATGTAACAAAGACATCACTTTAGTCTTTACTACAATGATAAGGTAACAACACCAAGCACCCTCTCCACATTAGAATTGAAGACTGGTAATGCGAAGCAAATGTCAAGGTGCCCAGATGACGAGTTGATAAGTACCAACCCCACAGGTCCCATTGCACTAGGGTTGCCTGGCTAAATAGTTTTTATATTTGCTGAAAACAGAATGACTAAGAGATAAGTGCAACATAATGTAATACAGATGACCAGTTGATAAGTACCAACCCCACAGTAGATTCAGTGAAGGATGATGAGCAATGTCAAGCACCAATCCCACAGTAGAATCTGATACTTACGATGATTTATATTCATTCTGGAGATGATTTGAACCTGATATAGCTTTATAATACTGAAAACTTTTTTTTACTACTGCAAGTATATAGAAATTAAAAATTGCATTTCCTATCAATGTTCAACCATATGACTATCGATGTACATAGGCATGGAAAACTCTCCTGGAGTATAATTAGTTTTACTCTTCAATAGTTATCCAAAAATAATTTTTTTTTACCAAACTTTAATATATATTAATGTATAAAATGCATGTTCATCAAATTATTAACCAGTGAACAATAAACATGGATCATGTATGCTGAATTTAGTTACATAATACATAATGGACTGCATGGAAAGATGATTCTGTGCTATGGTGAACCCCCAGGTCCCATTGCACTAGGGTTGCCTGGCTAAATAGTTTTTATATTCGCTGAAAACAGAATGACTAAGAGATAAGTGCAATGTAATGTAATACCATATGCATTTACAGTTCACATTCTGTAGCTCTTACCCCAACATAAACGGTGATGTGCAAAGTTGTGCGTTTTTGTGTAGGTGGGCAAATAAGTAATCAGGGTTCCAAATATCTGGGTGCACACATACATTGTTAAATCAAATTTGCAGAATTTATGCTTTGCTACCACTTGAACGTAAGAAATGCAGAAAAAAACAAAATTGCTTTAAAATATGGAAAATTGTGTTGTATTTGCAGATATTAATGGTGGCAATAGCATGACAACTATGATTTTATGGTCCTCTTTAAGTGTCCATAACAAAACATAATCTGTACCAGTAAAATGACAATTAACATACTAAAGTTCATATAACCCTAACCCTAGCTACTGAGTATTTTTTATTCCTGGCAATTGTGGCACAAAAATGAGTTGACTCTGGTCTCTTTATCATTGATTAGCCACTGGGTATCCTGGCTAGCTGAACATCTAGCCTAAAGTTTTGGTCCTTTTGGTTACTTATTTGCACATTCCCTTTAGTTGTTCCCCTAATGCATGCATTAAGGGTAGCCTACATTCATTTTATCTAAATGTTAAGGTCATTTTGTACATTATAGTAGGGACTTGTAAAGTATAAGTGGGTTCGACATGACATTTCTATCAGAAACATTATGTGTGTTCATGAGACATCTGCAAGAAGAACAGAAAGTGGTTAAAAATGACCCAACTTACATAGCTGGATGACAGGGGATGATGTCCTGAGACCATGAGCATTTCAAATGGCCAAAAAAGAATGAAAAACCATTGTCTTAGATGTAACTGCGGACGCAAAAATGCCATCTTCGAAATTTAAGAGTAATAAACCTATAAAACTGCAAAATAACGATGCGAAAAATTTATGTCAACTTCATTGTGTCAACTGATGATTATTCATTTTGGATAGCCATCTGATGTATTTCACAATCACTGTGAAAAAGCAAAAACGGCATCTTGTTACATCTTCAACACATTAGTGGCTAGTTTCCTTATCCTGACCTATATGTTAAATATAAGAACTAAGATTTGTTCCTTGCATTCTCTGTAGTTACACAATCACGACATCATTTTGTATATTTTTCAATGATAATGTTGAAATTGTTCGAAAAAGATCTCACTGGAGTCATGCATTACATCTTTTGTTGAACAAAAAATATTTTTTTTTTACACAATACACACAAGGAACAATCTGTTTCCATGTGAATTTTGAACAAGTGAGGCAGTCTGAGTGAGTGTCCTAAGGGCCTTTCTTGTGGTCACACTTTCCCACAGAATGTCCTGACATTGTTCTCTTAAATAAAAATGTCCTGTAAGAAAACAATGAATACGACAATATGTTATAATATGTCACACGTGAACTCACCTCTTGTTTATATGGTGTGTGCTATATACACCCCAGTGCATGCACAAGGTAAACAATGAAAACTTACCTGTCTTTTCTTATAGTAAATAAGATGTTCAACTGTTACACCTTTATAAAGAAGCAATTACAAACAAACACACAATAACAAAATGCGACATAAGTCACGAGAACAATTATCAATATACAAAGATCAAAAAACACTGAATTTGGTGTTTAGACGATTAATTCGTAAAAAGGAAACCATAATTTCTGCTATATTAGGGTAGGGCTTCAGCTGTGTTATTTCTTAACACAAAAGACTTACCCATAACCAGTTGTAATTGATAATGAATATTAGTGTACCCTAACCTCTAAGGGATGGGATACAGCATGGTAAGAGGTCCCTTAAAGAACAATTTTCTGAAAGGGAGAGGGGGTTACCAGTATGTAAAACAAATCTAGAGTGGATAAATGTAACAATGAGAGGGGATTACCGGTATGTAAAACAAATCTAGAGTGGATAATTGTAACACTCAGAGGGGATTACCGGTATGTAAAACAAATCTAGAGTGGATAAATTTAACACTGAGAGGGGGTTACCGGTATGTAAAACAAATCTAGAGTGGATAATTGTAACACTGAGAGGGGGTTACCGGTATGTAAAACAAATCTAGAGTGGATAATTGTAACACTGAGAGGGGGTTACCGGTATGTAAAACAAATCTAGAGTGGATAAATGTAACACTGAGAGGGGGTTACCGGTATGTAAAACAAATCTAGAGTGGATAAATGTAACACTGAGAGGGGGTTACCGGTATGTAAAACAAATCTAGAGTGGATAACTGTAACACTGAGAGGGGGTTACCGGTATGTAAAACAAATCTAGAGTGGATAAATGTAACACTGAGAGGGGGTTACCGGCATGTAAAACAAATCTAGAGTGGATAAATGTTACACTGAGAGGGGGTTACCGGTATGTAAAACAAATCTAGAGTGGATAAATGTAACACTGAGAGGGGGTTACCGGCATGTAAAACAAATCTAGAGAGGATAATTGTAACAATGAGAGGGGGTTGCCGGCACGTAAAACAAATCTAGAGTGGATAATTGTAACAATGAGAGGGGGTTACCGGCACGTAAAACAAATCTAGAGTGGATAATTGTAACACTGAGAGGGGGTTACCGGCATGTAAAACAAATCTAGAGTGGATAAATGTAACACTGAGAGGGGGTTACCGGCATGTAAAACAAATCTAGAGTGGATAAATGTAACACTGAGAGGGGGTTACCGGCATGTAAAACAAATCTAGAGAGGATAATTGTAACACTGAGAGGGGGTTACCGGCATGTAAAACAAATCTAGAGAGGATAATTGTAACACTGAGAGGGGGTTACCGGCATGTAAAACAAATCTAGAGTGGATAAATGTAACACTGACAGGGGGTTACCGGCATGTAAAACAAATCTAGAGTGGATAAATGTAACACTGACAGGGGGTTACCGGCATGTAAAACAAATCTAGAGTGGATAAATGTAACACTGAGAGGGGGTTACCGGCATGTAAAACAAATCTAGAGTGGATAAATGTAACACTGAGAGGGGGTTACCGGCAAGTAAAACAAATCTAGAGTGGATAAATGTAACACTGAGAGGGGGTTACCGGCATGTAAAACAAATCTAGAGTGGATAAATGTAACACTGAGAGGGGGTTACCGGCATGTAAAACAAATCTAGAGTGGATAAATGTAACACTGAGAGGGGGTTACCGGCATGTAAAACAAATCTAGAGTGGATAAATGTAACACTGAGAGGGGGTTACCAGCATGTAAAACAAATCTAGAATGGATAAATGTAACACTGAGATATAATATTTGTTGAAGAAAGACTGCAATGCAGTGAAGCACTAGCAACAAGCAATTTTTTTCTCTGGTCACAAATTTGACACATGTACTTTAAAATGGCATCCCTGAAAAAGATGACTGTTCTGCACATGGGCATGCGAGGTGCACGTATGGACCATGTTTTATTGGCAATTCTCCACTCTGGGAGATGATGTACTCACATTAAACAGACGCGTTTTTTCTGCACAAAAAAAGAGTGAGCAATGGAATATCGACAGATTATGTATTACTGCTATTAAAAGGCAACTGCTGATGCACAACACAAGACAGACCTAGAACAATACCATAAGCTCACGTGGTCTTACAGACAGGGGAACTAAAAAGAAACAGAGCAGTCACAGAACTTGTGCTCTGAAAATAACTGAAATAAAAGCATAGCAGTAGTTTGTTTGATGTAAGTGACCATACATACTAACATGTATACTCAGCTATAGTAATATTGCTAATTCCATAATTCCACTCAATTGATTAAGTGTGCATACCTTACTCAAGAATTTATGATTGGCCTATCTAATATCGACTTTTTGGAGTACTGCAATCAATGTCTCTCTAAATCTCTTTCAGATTTTAAAACCATTAAATTTGGTTTGGATTAATATCGTAGAACAAATGGAGTATTACCCCCTTACAAAATTCCCTCCACTCTTAAGCTGTTCTCGGTATGTAAATCATTTAACTGGTTTGGATTGCTGACAAATCCAACAATTACAGTATAATCAAAGTGATGTGCCTTAACAGCCATTCTGACAAATTTAATAGGAATGAAATGCCTCTTGACACTTCAATTTGTGTCAAATAAAAAAACCAAACCAAAAGGGATCGATAATGACCTACATGTAGTTGGATCGATAATGACCTAGTCGGATCGATAATGACCTAGTTGGATCTTTATTCAGAATTCTCGCTTGTATTAATTCTTTCATGAATATTTGATGGTTGTATATGACAGTTACGTGCTTGATTAAATTTTAAAATATTGATTCAGCATTCATGTCTCCATATGGATTACCGGTAACATCACTGTGTACAACTGCTTTTATCAATTAAAAAAATAAAATAACGAGCACCTCTTAACCATGTGAAACAATCAAAGTAAAAAAAAAACAGCAATACAAAAATGGCTAAAATGCAATCTGAAATAATGAGATATTGTAAAATAAAACAAAAAGTTCAAATCTGCTTATAATATTTTAAGGATACAATTGATGCACGAATAATATGCACTGAGCCAGTGCTATTGGTTTATTTCAAGTCTTGTGTTACCTTTTGGCCAGTGGACTAGACAGTTTTAATTAATTTTATTTTCATTTTCATTTTCATGCTGCAGAAATCAGAACAAATATGCACATAAAATAAAAATATAAAAGCAATCAGAGTACAGTCATGTATAACAGTTTAATGACTTGATATCCTATTAGTGTTCAACTGTTTAATGATTTGATATCCAAGTAGTGTACAACAGTTTAATGACTTGATATTCAAGTAGTGTATAACAGTTTAATGACTTGATATCATAACAGTGTACAACTGTTTAACGACTTGATATTCAAGTAGTGTACCACAGTTTAATGACTTGATATCATAATAGTGTACAACAGTTTAATGACTTGATATCATAACGGTATACAACAGTTTAATGACTTGATATCATAACAGTGTACAACTGTTTAATGACTTGATATTCGAACAAGAACTGGTCACTGCTGATTTAATATGTGGCAATCATGCTGATTACATCTAAAATCTTTTAGGTCTCTATGTGTTGCAACACCAGAAAAAGGTTATATTTTTACGTGCATACAAGTCTTCAGATATGAAAAATAATAATAATTTTTTTCCTGTCCCCATGACTTACAATTACAATAGTAAAATCATATTTAAAGGGTATACACTATACAGTAAAACCTGCTTTTCTGAAGGTATTGCAGGTTCAAACCTCCATTTTGCATATTTTTTCCATGTAAAAGTATAAATTTCCAAGAAAATATTCAATGTAAAACATGGAAAAACCTGAGAACTATTCCAAGCAAGAAATAAAACATGGACAAGTTTCCATTATTATTAAAGATTTCCATGGAATCAACATTAAAGATATGAACTTGAATAACATGTGGAAGTTAAGACTTCAAATTTTAAGCACAAGATGATTACGGGTTTGACTTAGGTTTCTATGTTAAAGAAAACAGAATTTGTTGCAAAATTGTTATCCCTGATACTTTTAAAAAATGCAGGTAAACAATTAATTCAGCCCACCATGCAGTTTAAATATCATATTTACCTTTGTAAAATACACACTCACCTGCAAGCAGCACTAAACTGCATCTATCCTTGCATAATGTGCTAGCAGATCAGGGTCTGCACTGTTTGCTAGAAATTATACATAGAATGAACAGAGCAGACCCCAAATCTTCCAGCCATTATGCAACTGCATATCTCTGTTTTACACTACTCACAATTTAGGCACAAAAAATGAGAAAATATGGTAGGACAAAAATAATTTAAAAGGGTCAATGATGTCATGTGTGATAAGAGAGATTAATATTGCATTAAGCAAATGCTAATATCCAATTGCTGAAATAAAATATCTGACTTCCATATCTAATAAGAGCTTAAAGCTGCATTTTTGCCAAAATCCACTCCGAGGCTAAATTATACTGGATTTGGTCCCCACTGATTTGGACATTTTGAATCAGTGAAATCCACTTTGATTGTAAATGTGGTCCCTATAGATTTTGATCTTATTCATCAATCAAATCCACTCTGATTGGAACTGTTGGTCAATTTATTTAGTACAGAACTCCATTAGGCTGTGTATTGGGTTAGTTACACTAGTCTGTTGTTTTTTTTTTTTAAGATTTCAGCACTACAACTCTCTTTAAAGGGAGAGGTCATATATGTATCTAGGTTGACAAAGTAAACCAGCTTTATTTTACATAACAAATTTACACTGTGCATTTGAGGTTTTTCTTGTTGTTTTACGGCACAGCAAGAGAAGTAGGTTATTTAATGCCAAGGCAATTGGAGTAAAGTGCCTTGCCCAATGACACAACGATAGCCAACCAGGGCTGATCCAATCATTGGATTCGAACCCACATCTGTTCACTTGCGAATCCAGCATGCTAACCACTGAGTCACAGCGGCAGAATATGTAGTTTATGGACAGATATTTATGGCTTGAAAATGAAACTGAAATTAAGAAAAGGGGTTCAAATTTTGGCAGTGTCCACTAAGGTTTACATGTACACACCCACTAAAAATCCATAACAGTGAATAGGTAATGAAGCCTGAATCTATAGAGCAAAATAAAAAAGTGCACATAGTTGTGGTGGCTTCTATCTCTAGTTGCAAAGCATAAGACTCATAATCCTAGGGTCATGGGTTCAATACATGCAAAGGTCACTCAAGGTTGTTTGCCTCTGTGTATCCTAGGAATGTCTTCTGCATGACATAACCAAATAACGTGCTAGTGTCGTACAACAACAACCAACAACAGCAACCATCTCTGGATGCATATAATACTGTTTGTCTAAATTTATAGCCCTCTTCTTCATAACCATTCCTCTCTGGTTGTATCAACATATCATCGCACAATGCATGATAGATGCTGATGACAGTTATTATACTACTGTATTTCATGGCCCCCACCATCATAAAACCTTAGTCTACTCCAGATCTTACTTAATAATATTCTGATAACTAAAAAGGCTGGATTGGTCAATTTGAAGTAAAAATGTCCAAGTTTGGAGTAAAATTTATTACTCAGAATAGTGAGTAAAATATTATGACTGCCAGACCTGCTGTATAAATGAGCAACCTACCACAAATATTGCATGCAGACTCTGATCTGTTGTCACATTATGGGCTGGCAGATCAAGGTCTACACTGTTAGTTCAATATAAATATTACGTGAATATCAGTTGAGACACTGATCTGCAAAGAATTATACAACAGTGGAGTTTGGTCAATACTGTTTCTACACATAATTATGGTCTTTTTCAGTGTCTCATAAAGAACTTGCAGGTAAGTCTAATGACATATTGTAATCATCAATTTGGGCAAACTGCAAGTTCAGGCACCGGAATCACTTATTCACTAGCCCCTTTAATAGGCCCATGAGACTCAAAAAGCTGTAAATGTTGCAAGCAATAGGCAATTTCCAAATTACTTCCCTTGGGCAATACCCTAGAGACCTCTAAGCCTTTTCATGGGCATTAACAACAATTCTGCATAGCACCACTAGCATTACAACAGGAGAATCACACATGCTGCTTTCCTGTTCGTTCTGTTAAATCTAAACTTTAGATTAAGCAGTTGTTATCAAATGGATATCATAAAGTCTGTTTATATTGTTATGTATGATGTTTATATAATATTATAAATATTTTAGGAAATTATAAATGTTTCTTCACTTTAATATTTGCTTAAATCTTAATGTTATCAGGAAAAACATGTTTAACTAGTGCCCTTGAATTAGGTTGTTTTGATCAACATGTTTTCTCAATTTGAAGGTCAAGGTTGATTTTTGTTTACAAGTAAAAATTCCATTAAGATGACTCATGTTCTAGAACATTCTGTCATGTGACCAATCTTTATATATGCCATGTTTGGTGGACATTTATTCAGTTTTGACATTACCATCAGTCTTGTAAAGAGCTATTACAGTTGTGAAAATTCATTCCAAATTCTAAGAGAGGAATTATTTTAAATATTCATTGGATTATAACAGTGCTCACAAACTTTTGGATTTTGGATTTTTAATTGATGATTTTGGAATTTATGTGAACTTATTCAGATATTTTGGAATACTTCATTTTGACATCAGCACATCAAGATTACTAGTACATCAGGACTTTGGAGACCATTAGCACATCATAACATTCAAGGACACAGCCGTGAATTCGGAACATTCTATATTTAGGACTTGTGATTAGAACAATCATTCTTATTGGATTATTAGGATTTCAAAACACATTACTGTAAGTGACTTTTTGATTTTTCATTTTAATTATCTAGTAATAAATTGCTTGTTGATTTTTACTTGATTTGTTGGTTTCACTTTCTTTCTGTTACATTTTTCTTAGACCATAGAGTCGTAACAATATTTTCACTGCAAATAATTTTTATATCATTTTTTAATATCTTAATGAGATTGCGAGTAATTCTGTTATTTAACAGTCACCCTTGCACAATTTGGATTATACTGTAAAAAAACAAAAAGTAGATGTGGGAGGAGAGAACTTGGAGCTTGTTGTGCCAACCTCCAACTGAGAAAAATATAGAAAAATTACCTTCCCAAATGTACTAAGTAAACAAAATTAAAATTGACTGTAATCTTCTTTTCACGTGGTCTTTTATCACTGACGGAAACAGTGATGCGCATGTGTACTCAACTGGCCACAAGGATTAATAGACAAATTCACTACAAAACAGCACTGAATGTAACTGGAAAAAATAAAATCCATTATTACTATATTAATCAGGAGTCCATTTGCCTCTTGCTTGTGTCAAAAATATCAGTTTTTCCTATCTAGATGCAAGTCTCCAATCTAGTCAACAACATTGTCACTAGTACCAGTAAGTGAATAACAGTCCTTGTACAATGAAGGGGCGAAATTTTCTCTATCTGAATAAAATGCAGAATTTAGCAGCGGGAATTAAAGAAGAAATAAAGCTACGACTTGAAAATATAATGCATGATTTCATGCATTCAGTTAACTTTTTTATGTGATTTTTTAAATAAATAAGCTTGAATTCCACAATCATGCATCCTAGAATAGAACCTGTAATGCAGGCTACCAGTCTGTAACCAAAGCTAACAAAAGAACCAGGTACAAGGATGCAACTCATAGTATTTCAGAAATTTTCTATTGTCCTTAATGGGGAAGAAATGGAAGTGCCTGGAGAAATAATTAACCATGGATATGTTACTGCAACTATAAAACATGACAACATCCTGAGTTTAGCCATAGGCCCTGACATTCAAAGAAACAAAGGAGTTTTTTTTACCCAACAAAATAATTAAAACCTCCGAGGCAGTAACAAAACTCAGGAAAATCTGTGCCTGATCTTGTTATTTATATGTAAAGATTTATTATAAAATATCTTGAGCACTCTCTGACTATAATGCAATTCATTATAATAAAAAATTTATGTCTAATCTACTTCATTATAATTAAGGTGGCCTCACTATAAAGCGGTATACCCCATGGTTCCCATGAACAGCATTATAATGAGGGAGTGATGTACACAAAATCTTGTTAAGATACCATTGTTTTTTCATGTATAACATGCATCCAAATGCAAGCAGTATAGACAGAGACCCTAATTTACCCTCACATAATGCACTAGCAGATCTGGATCAGAATAATACATTTTTCAAGTGGACAGTTTATTATCAGACAACAGTGTTCATTTTTGGCGGTGTCACCGTGCTATTGACCCTTATTCTTAATCTTTGGCACATAAAAAAGTTGCCTCTGTGGAAAATAAAGATAAAAAATTATTATGTTTGATTTCAGGCTGCACTCAAGCTGGCTTACTGAATAGAGTGTGCTCCTTGCCAAAGAACCATAAGATGATCATTTTCACTGACTGACAGAAATATTTACCGATTTTAATTAGTTTAGGCACCAACCGAGAGCACATGGTCAATGATCATATTTAGAAAATGTAGAGATGATGAAATCTTCAACAAAAACCCTGTTCCATTTATTTCCAAAGCAGTATACAATGAAAGAAAAATGTAATGTGTCCAAAATAAAATTAATGAGGGAGACAGTTCCTGTTGCAGGGGAGGATGACAAGAAATGAGTTTGAATGTTCTTAAATAAAAAAACAAAAACAGGTAAGAATATTGGCAACCCAATTTTTTCAAAATGACCCAACTTTCTGACCCTGTAGGGGCCCTTGGACCTTAGTTTTTCCATTTCTGGCATGAACACTGCAGACAAACATCCTTTAGTAAGCATACACAAAAGTTTTGTAAAAACCTGATGGGGCTTATCAGCAGATAATTATGGTAATCTATATAAAATTTACTGAAAATTCATCACAGTGATGGACAAGCAATAGAAAATGATCAAAGAAAACAGGGCCATACAATAAACTTACCTTTGTCATGCGACAGTAAGCAAAAATTCATTTTTAAATCAATTACATACCTCTGTCCTATGTCCCCGTAAGTTGAAGTTGGATCTGTTTGGTGGGTCATACTTCAGACAGTGGCTCGTAGTGAATGTGACACCAACAATTCCTTTTGCATTGCCACTTGCTAGCCATCCTTCACTATAATACTGATTCCTATTCAACTTCCATCCTGTACTGTTATCCTCTGGCAAATTATCGGGCACCTTACCCATCCATGACAAGGAATGAATCGTACACTCCGTCCTGGTAGAGATATTTTGTTCAAAGTATAAATGCATTTCTGTGCTTGCTCAAACTAACTGAAACTCTCCATTTTTCAGGCAGGTTGAAGTTATAGTCTTTTTATAGACAAAAGAAGATCTTCATGTACCGGTAATACGCATTCCAAGTGAGGTTGCATTTACATTCTTATAACAGCCAAGAAATGGTATCATTGAGAAAATATATATCAAACTGCATATATGACCAGCACAATCTTGATTTTGTTGAAAAAAAGAAACCAGTGTCAGAACAATTCCTTTATGATTATCCTATTCAACCCAATTACACACAGTATACACGCTTTAGTAGGCAATTATCTCCCAGGCTGATACTAAACAACAACATTGTCATTCATATGTACCAGAATCATTGATTTGGTATGGAACAGTGGCACTTCTCCAGCAGCAGCAGCAATACTCCCTCAATGATGGGCAATCGGCACAGTGCTGTATTAACACATTAGGCGTATTAAAAGCTAATGCTGTGCTGTTATTCCTTCTTTATAACAAGCCAATGACCGTGTTTCAATTTGCAGACAGAGCGACAATGATTCAAACTAAGTTTTTCTTCGTTGGACTATATACATGCAATTAACAAAAACAAACAGAACATGTACAATCTGATTCTTTTGGAATCAAGTGTTGTTCCACCATTACCAGGACCTGCAAGAAGAAAACCAAAATTAGTTGTATGCAAACATAGGTTGTGATAAAGTGAAAATCCGCATTCTTTATGCATTTTCTATTAAAGTCACACGTTTTACTTTGCTTTCTACTTTTTTTGAATGCAGAAAAATAGAGATTTTGCATTAAAATGAAATTTTTTTAAAAAAATGAATTAAAAAATAAACAACTGTTTGGTTTGCCGTAATCTGGATCAGCATTTGAACTATCAATTCATCTGTATCTATCCAACATTTGTAATTCTAGGCATTAGTGAATATTCAAACATTTTGTCACTGTAGAAGAAAAACAATAATTCGAGGCAACTGAGATTTATCCTTATCACATTCGTTTCAAGCACGATTGTCTGTAAGTTAACTACACGTTAATTTGTTTGAAAACTTCTGTTCTGCACAATCTGGTCGATAATACATTACTTACAGTTGTAATTTGTTATTAACATACTATTCACTGTTCAATCATTATGATTCTAAAGTTTCGTAATCTTAAAATACATTCAGTATTTTTCTTGATATTACCCCTTTCTAATGACATAGACAGAGGGGTGATTTATCCAATCAGATAAAAGTGTCACTGAACTTTGTTATACAATGGCAGATACTCTTAAATAATCTGTGAAAATGACAAAAGTGCAATGACTAATGTTATTCGTGTCTACTAAAAGCGTTATGCTTCATAAGATTTTTCAAAGTAAGGTATGATAACAAGAAGCAATTAACACTTCTTGATCTTGCAGTACTAAAATCAAGTCAGCTATAATTAGTATTGCAAACAGATCCACATCTCATTAGTCATGTCAAGGTTACTAGAATCTAAGACTATGTATGAAACCATAACTCATGTACTCTGTATAAATGCAGCAGAAGTGCAAGTGAAGTTTGCAACTGCATTCAACTATCAACAGTTCTATGTGTATTAATTTAAGATTTTTTATTTTGACATATTATAAGTAGCAGAGTGTATGATCGTGTATTATGATGATTGACCAGGGAAACTGGACAATGCATGGAAATTTCAACTATCAACAGATCTATGTGTATTAATTTAAGATTTTTTAATACAGTACATTATCAACAGTATGATATTATGATGACTGACCAGAGAAAGTGGACAAAGCATTTATATTGGAGTTGCATGCTAAATTTCAAGGCAAATTCGGTTTTTCTCCACACAAATTAAAAACAAATCTACTGCAACCTCTGGCAAAGTATTTTTCTTATGCTGCCTTTTACATGTAGTTCAATTAGGAAATGACAGTACGTGTACACAGCCTTTTGCAGACATCCAACTCAAGCCTTCAAATAAAGGCATACCTGCCTTAACACAATGTGCCATGCTAAAAACGTGATTTTTTTACTCCCAAACCCCCTGACACAGTTGTGTTTTGAAAAACACAATTTTCAGTAATCTTCAAAAAGAAAAGAAAAAATTACCACCTCAATATATGCCCATAACATGTAGTATGTATAAATGGCAAACAGTCCTGCTTAGAGCTCATGTAAAACTATTCTTGGGGCAGTTTATACAGCTAACTGTCATAGAGGCAATTAAAAGGTAAAGTGGTCAGGTATAAACAACCACCATTTCACATATTACTTAACTTTCTGACAATAGCTAGGGTGATGCATTAAGTCCTTTGAAGACTGCTGTGGGGGCGCCCATTAGACTACTTTGCAAAGCTAAAGTTCACAAAGTGGAACAACCCAATTGATTTGATGTTAGGTAAATCAAAGAGATGCCTGTTGAAGAACAAAAGTTATTACACATCATTGCCTTGAATGAGAATGTTTAAGCCATCTTTATTAAAGATTATTGGCAAGTTCATGAACAGCAGCAACATTTCTTTAAAGTTGGATTTTACTCCATACATAAAATGCAAAACATGATTATTTTGGTAGTCAGAATAGTGTTAAGTGCAATTCATTTTTTAAGGCAAAATGTAAAAACGCAGCAGTGATTCAGGAAAGAATGAGCTATCGGCGAAGCAAGCAAAGCCTAGCAAAACTAAATTTCAGAACTCCTGGTTGATGGAGTTTGACTTTGTGATGCACAGCAGCAAGGTGGAGCATTTCATTCTTTGCACATACCAAAAACGCCATATCAACATTAGTCATTCTGGAGTGCATGACATCCATCAACATAGCAGCACCACCTGTATGTAACATCGAGACAAGCCAGAACATATTCAACACGATGAATTGAACATTCAGGTTAGTTCTCTATTATTATTTATTATCTTAATCTTGTTAAAATACCAACTATTAATTGACCCATGCTTTTCTGGATGATTTTAGCCATGAAATAGATTGAGTGAAAGACAATAATAACCACACGCTCAAGTTTACACAGCTGATTTGTGTTGATAAAGAGATTGCTTTAACACCTGTACTGGACAAAGGCATTTATTACTGCTGTATTACCTGTAAGACACCGATAAAGCTTGAAAAAATTATGTCCCCTCCTCCATGAAATGGTCGGTCCCTAATGTGATTAAAAAAAATAATTTCTATAGAGACAAGCATATCTCGTGGTCAAACTGCATTGGATACAGTTCTGAGAATGCCAATGTTATGGTCGATAAGAACAACTCAGTTATGACCAGGATTCGCTCAGAGAATCCAGCAGGGCAGTTTGAACAACAGTACCATCCAGTCTCTAATGACCTTCAAACCACCTACCGGGTAATGAACTAGTGAGATCAGCAAAGACTGCATTTAATTAAGACTATATTCTGCCAAACAATGGATTTTAAAGGCAGAAACTTGGTGTATTTTTTTCTTTAATATCAGTGCGGTTGTGATTATGCAAGTGTTTGCACATGTGTACGTGTGTGGTGATGATATTCGACAATGCTAAATCTACCAACCATTGTTTGTTTTTAAGTCTATTAAATGCTTTAAAGAAAACTGACAAGTTATTTTCTTTTTTTCAGATTTGAATTTCCAGTCATTTTCTATAGGCTAATATGAAAAGATAGCTTATTATCAGTTGGACAAAATCACTTTTTGGGGGGTCATGTCACTGAACCCTATTGAGACCTCAAAACACACTTTTTGAGTCTCAAAAACACACCAGATATGATAGTCTCAATAACACACAAGGTATGATAGTCTCAATAACACACAAGGTATGATAGTCTCAATAACACACCAGGTATGATAGTCTCAATAACACACAAGGTATGATAGTCTCAAAAACACACCAGGTATGATAGTCTCAATAACACACCAGGTATGATAGTCTCAATAACACACAAGGTATGATAGTCTCAATAACACACAAGGTATGATAGTCTCAATAACACACCAGGTATCATAGTCTCAATAACACACCAGGTATGATAGTCTCAATAACACACAAGGTATGATAGTCTCAATAACACACCAGGTATGATAGTCTCAATAACACACAAGGTATGATAGTCTCAATAACACACAAGGTATGATAGTCTCAATAACACACAAGGTATGATAGTCTCAATAACACACCAGATATGATAGTCTCAAAAACACACCAGGTATGACAGTCTCAATAACACACCAGGTATGATAGTCTCAATAACACACCAGGTATGATAGTCTCAATAACACACCAGGTATGATAGTCTCAATAACACACCAGGTATGATAGTCTCAATAACACACCAGGTATTACAGTCTCAATAACACACCAGGTATGATAGTCTCAATAACACACAAGGTATGATAGGCTCAATAACACACCAGGTATTACAGTCTCAATAACACACAAGGTATGATAGTCTCAATAACACACCAGGTATGATAGTCTCAATAACACACCAGGTATGATAGTCTCAATAACACACCAGGTATGATAGTCTCAATAACACACCATGTATGATAAAGGACACGTGCTTCTAAAGGACAACATTTAAATTTATGAAACTCTATTGATATACTTATATACTGAATGTCCTTTATAGAAATTTTTCACTGCAGTACTGAGAATATTCAGATCAACTTTAAAAAGTTTTAACAATAATTTGGGTGTTCATAAGTCACTTCTGTGAAACTTTTTCTGGTTACAGAATGTAGAAAATATAATGGGGATATCATTTTTTGTTGTTGCATCATGGTGAATTTAATTGTGAATTTATTTACCGTATATACTCGCATATAATACAGGTCCAAATGCAAGCACAAACCCTGATATGCCATCGCATAATGCACCAGCAGATCAGGGTCTATGTTGTTTGTTCTACTGATTAGTCCTTACAAACAGCATAGACCCAGATCTGCCGGCGCATTATGCAATGGCAGATCTGGGTCTATGCAGTTTGCAGTTGGTGTCAGATTTTACACAAGTATATACGGTATTTATGGTATCGATTTTCAGGATTCTGCAAAATATAACATTTTTATTCATGATTACAAATTTGAGGGTTGGGGAAGCGGCCCTATTGCTTCTACAAAAAGTTAATTATTCACAGAGACTTTTTAGTGCAGGAATATTGTGATACAGATCATATATACATACATATGTACAAAATTGTCTGGCATATGTATGTGTGGATGTGTGTAATTCCTTCAACTCCTCCTGCACAGTTAAATCTTGACATATAAAACTTGAGTCAATGATAGTTCTTTGGGTGCCGATTGATACCAATACTTTGGGAATTATGATTTCATCCTAAGGGTGGGGCTGGGAGGGTAGGGATGATTGTACATATATTTAAAATATCACCGGAGTTGTTCCTCTTGCATGTCTCTGAAATGGCATGAATGTGTATATATTCCAAACCTTTACCTGAAAATTCCTAATTGAAACGAGAATGGAGATTCAGATAACAAGTACAATAACAAAATATTTGTCCTCTTCTTGCATTTTTATTTGAAAAATCTGAAAGAACTAATAATACCAGTAAGAGACCCAAGTGGATCTGAGATTACTCACCTGGCTGATATATGCCTTATAGCCTAATGCAAGAGCAGTTTGCCATGAAATCTGGGTCAATAGCATGCTTTCAGCAGAAATTTCTTCCAATGCTATTCATGACAAATGTTATGAAAACAACTGTTTCAAGGTTACTCTAGTTTTTCTGTCTTCATTCCTATCTGATGGTATGTCCGCATCAATTGTCCAATATTGAAAGGCCCATATGCCACAATGCTTCGTGTCAAAGTTGGTCAAATTCTGTTCAGAATATTTTTTTTATAAAGATGTGGAAATGTTTGGGTTTTTTTTGTTTTAGTAATGACAGCCATATTTGATGGTGGAATGGTATTATTTGTATCAATCTGAAATGTTTTCAAGCTAGGACACTTATTCTCAAACTTGATCAACATCTGCTAAGTGGTTTTCTAGAAGTTATTGAAGTTTTCTTATTTTTAGTAATAGCAGCCATATTTGATGGCAGATTGGCATCATTGTATAAACATAAAAGCCCTGCATGCCAAAATGCTTTTTTGAAATTTTGTCAGATTCTGTTAAGTGATATTTTTCTTAAGTCATTTAAAAGATTTTCTGTTTTTAACAATGGCAGCCGTATTTGATGGCAAATCAGCAACTTTTGTGCATATTCTGAAAGTCCTTATTACCAGAATGTTTTCTGTTAAATTTGGTAAATTTCTGTTCAATGGTTTCTGAGAAGTCCTTTAAGTTTTTTCCATTTTGCTAATGGTAGCCATATTTGATGGTGGATTGGCATAATTTGTATAAATTTGCAAGCCCTTTATACCATAATGCTTTCTGTAAAGCTTAGTCAAATTCTGTTGAGCAGTTTTCCAAAAGAAATAATGTACAGATTTTTCTATATTTTAACAACAGTGGTAATATATGATGGCAGATTGGCATCATTTGTTCAAAACTGAAAGCCCTCTAATGCCTTGATGCTTTTTGTCAAATTTGGTCAAATTCTGTTTAAGATGTTTTGTGTATAAGTCAGTTAATTTTTTTTTCTATTTTTAGTAAGAGTGGCCATATTTGATGGTGTATCAGTATCAACTGTATAAATTTGTAAGCCCTTTATGCAGGATGGTTTTTTTTGTCAGATTTGGTCAAATTCTGTTAAGTGGTTTTCATGAAGAAGTTGTTTAAAGGTTTTTCTATTTTTTACATTTACAATTTAAATACCCCTCGTACTTTAAGAAAAGAAACATCCAATTCCTTCTAAACAATCCTATTAGGCCACGATGTTAAAATATATAATTTAATTGGTATGTAGTTTTTTGGGGTGTAAAACTAATTTTAATTATGTAATACTTACCTGTTGCTATTGCGTAACTAATCTATTTCCGTGACGGGAAATACCTGACTGTATGATGAGAATTCATCCTCCCATAGGGTTGACTAGAAAGTT
Organism: Margaritifera margaritifera; assembly: GCA_029931535.1. Lineage (NCBI taxonomy): Eukaryota > Metazoa > Mollusca > Bivalvia > Unionida > Margaritiferidae > Margaritifera > Margaritifera margaritifera. Next base: position 1,750,939 of record JAQPZY010001583.1, on the reverse strand, counting down.
CTAGAGAATAGGACTCTCTGTGTACATCACAGTTTTTAGCACGTGGCTTCCCACAATACATCATTCTTTTTCAGGACGTAGCCTCACTAGTGGGACATCAGTGCGGGGAGGGAGGAGGGAATCTGGCAATAGCAACAGGTAAAAATTACATAATTAAAATTAGTTTTACCCCCCAAAAAACTACATTTTAATATCAGTAATAGCTTACTCTGTTGCTATTGCATAGCTGAATTTGCCAGTTTGGTGGGAGACTGATGATCTCACAACTGGTTAAGGAAAATAACAAGGAATAATCACCCACACTGTAGAGGCATTGACTACTGCCGGATGGTATCTGCATGGGCCACTTTTTGAGCTATGACTAGTGGACCCAAAGAAAAATATGCCTTTGCTTTGGTGAGCCAACGAGCAAAGGTAAAAGGAGGAGAAGGTAGTGTGAGATTGCCAAAATGCGGCTTTCATCACATCCTCTACAGACGAATGTGGTAACTAGGCTCATAAGATAGCAATGGCTCGAACCTCATGAACTTTAATTTTCATGAAAGAAATATCCCTCTTGGTTAGGGACTGGTAAGCTCTAACTGTACATAAAAGTCTATCCTGATCATCCCCAGCACAGGTACGACTAAGACTGGGGATCTGGTTGGCAAAGGTGAGAAACCGACTCATAATTCCCACTGAATCTCAAACAGCCTTGCTCTATGGATAGAACATGAAGCTTGCTCCTTCGTCTGACAGACGCTAAGGAGAGCAAGAAAACAGTCTTGAAGGTAAGGTTCTCAATGAAGCCTCACTTAAAGGTTAATAGGGGGATTAATTAAGGACCACAAGACACATAAGAGATTCCACCTATGCATCAGAAAGCGAGACACTGGTATTTGCAGTTTGAAATACCTGGTCAGGTCTGCTTAGTGAGAGTCTGCACCAATAGCCAGACCCTTCAAAAATTTCTGAGTGTTAGAAAATGCTGCCATATAGCCCTTGATAGCAGAAACTGAGCATTGCCTCTCTTCAAACAGGAAGAGAAGAAAATCAGTCACTGCGCTCAAAGAGGGACAGCTAGGATTGATATGTTTCCTACTGCACAAAGACTCTCCACTTGGCATCATAAAGATTTGACATAAATCGCCTCTTGGAGCGAACGATGCATTTGGCGACTTGCTTGAAAACTTCTCCTGCCGAAGAGATTGTTTGAGATGAACCAAGCGTGAAGGTGGAGAATCTGTGGGTTGTTGTGTAGAAGAGACCCCTGTGCTGCAACAGAAGGACCCTCCCCTATGGTAACATCCTGGGCTGGTCTACCAGCAGGTCGAGAAAATCGTTGAACCATGATTGTTGGGGCCATAGAGGGGCTATCAACACAAGCTGAGCTGTGGAGTTCCTTACTTTGTGCAGTACCTGTGGAATCATCCTGAAGGGTGGGACAGCATAGAAGAACAGATGATCCCAATTCAGGCTGAAAGCATCCACTACCAGGCTCCCTGATCGGGGACTGGGGGAGCTTGTTGTTTAGCCTCGTGGCAAAAACGTCCACCAAGGGTGTCCCCCAAAGTCTGAACAGGGTATCTGCTAAGGATTGGTGCAAAGACCATTCCGTGATGACTATCCATCCTTTCCTGGACAGACTGTCCACCAAAATATTCTTTTAGCCAGGAATGTGGCAAACTCGAAGGGTAATCTCTTCTGAGGTTGCCCAACGAAGGAGGTTCCAAACCTCCATGCAGAGAGAAGGGGCATGTGTGCATCCTTGTACTCTGAGGTAAGCCACCACCGACATGTTGCAAGAGGAGACCATCACGCATTGACCCCTTAGCCTGAAGGGCTAAGAACACTGCCCTCATTTCCAAATTGTTTATGTGGAGGGTAGATTCTTCCCAGGACCACGAACCATGAAGAATCAGACCCTCCAGCTCAAGATGAGCACCCCACCCTGAATCTGATGCGTCTACGAACAGATAGGAGTGGGGATCAGGGGCATGTGTAAGGACTCCGGCAAGAAACCGGTCCCAATTGATCCACCAAGACAGATGATGGTGGAAGACCTGACCTAGAGAAATTTGAACATTCAGAGGGTCCTTGTGCGGTTTCCAGTTTGTCAAGAGGAGAAACTAGAGAGGACGCAAGCATAATCTGCCTAGGGTGACCTGGGACATGGACTAAACCCTTATTCCTAAGGAAATTCATCTTCTCTAGGATGGGTAAGAGACCGAGTCTGGTCACTATAGACCAACCGCAAGACAGGTCGATTCTGAGGGACTCGAGCATGCCATTGTGGATCAACTAATAGTTGAAATATTGGAGGATTGGGATACCCAGTGACCTTAAGTGGGCTGCAGCTACTCCCATGACCCTGGTAAACGCTCTGGGTGTGGAGGCTAGACCGAACGGCAGAGTGCAAAATTGGAAGACCTCTCCGTCCAAGCAAAACCGGAGGTACTTCCATGTCAGGAGGAGAGATAGGGATGTAAAGATACGCATTCTGATGGTCGATGGAAAATGCCCAGTGGCCGGACCTTATGGCATTCCAGACTGAAGCTGCTTTTTCCATCTTGAAGGGTTCCTCCTGTAGAAATTTGTTTAGGGAGGAAAGATTGATAATTAGATGAAACTTTCCCTCTTTTATGGGTACCATGAAAATGCGAGAGTAGAAAGCCGGAGAATGGTCATTTAACACCGCGCTCTCTATCCTAGTAGAATGGAGAGGGTGCTACTCCTCCCATCTGGGAGGGGTACGACTCGCTCTCTGTCCTTCATGCAACTCGCTCTCTGTGCTAATAGAATGGAGAGGGTGCTGCTCCTCCCTCCAGGGAGGGGCGCGACTTAATCCATGTCCTTCATGCAACTCACTCTCTGTCCTAGTAGAATGGAGAGGGTGCTGCTCCTCCCTTCCAGGAGGGGCGCAACTCACTCTCTGCCTTACTGGATCGGGGAGGGTGCTGCCCTTCCTCATGGGAGGGCATGACTCACTCCCCACCCACCTTGACATAGTTGTAAAAAAAAGAGACAATGAAAAGAAGATAATGGTGATATATATTTATATATATATAACTGCTTTGGAAAAGAAACTTAGCAGGAACTCACCTATAGGTGGCTAAACCACTCTAGTTTTATCTCTCTTTTTTTTTATTATATATATATGTATGTATATACACAACTATATATATTGATGGTAAGATAAAACAAGGTGACGTAAACCAGATTTATCGAGTACTGGATATGAATAATAAGCACAAAAAAACAGCTTGGTAAAATGCTTTAATTAATATTATAGCAAAAAGAATAAATTCCTATACTAATTAAATAAAAATTGAACCGGAGTTAAACATAAAACACACATAAGAAGAAAAGACTGGTGTGCGATCTGCTTTCATGAGCTATAAAAATAGCCAACCAATCAGAATTAAGGGAAATTAATATGTGATACTTTCGTGAGTTTTTCAAAAAACAAACAAAAGAAAATCAACTGGTTGGGGACAGGGATAGGGAAAAAGGATAATTTACCTACCCTAGCTTAAGAAAACAATATGGAATTCTCAAAAGGCAATAATTAATCCCCAACGAACAATATGTGAATGGGGAAATAACTGACTAACCAAGATTAAGAACAGGACATTTCTTGGTATCAAACTGCCAAACTCACAAGAGAGTTGAATATTTCCAGACAAGGAAAATACTGGTCAAGGGTAAATACCACCTGTAGTTTATGAAAAACGTAATGTAATGAAAAAGCGTAATTCGCTACATGGACTCATCTAGCGACGGCAATTTCTCAAGTGAAAATTTCACCATCTTCCTCAAGATGATGACCAGAAAAAGAATGATGTATTGTGGGAAGCCACACGCTAAAGACTGTGGGGTTTACACAGAGAGTCCTATTCTCTCAAACTTTCTAGTCAACCCTATGGCAGGATGAATTCTCATCCCGTCACGGAAATAGATTAGCTATGCAATAGCAACAGAGTAAGCTATTACTGATATTAAAATTGGAAGTTCCTGTGTCGATGACACCCACATGCCTGTTTGTTTATACGTTTACTGACTTTGCAAATGTTTACAGGCAGTAAACTAAACTAAACCATCTACACCTGTAAACATTGCAGCCTTATGAGGGTCTTAGCCCCTGGATCACTGGAAACTATGGAGAAAACCATTTATACTCTCGCTATGTGTGAAAATTAAATGTAGATATGCAACTGACATCAGCCCCTGGGTCCAGCAATACCCTCAGGGACTTAGACAAGAGGATTAATCATTTGGGTGGGGATCAAAACAAGTTTGGGAACATGTGTTTTACAAACATGTAATTCTAGTTCAATATGCATGCTTTATTAATCAACTTAGTGTAATACATTAAATACTGCCAAACCATATTCACAGTGTATACATGACTCTTTCTAAAACTGATTATACACAGAGTCATATAGGCCCTGTAGAGGGTCCTGTATAAAACCCCATATAGACCTATACAGGGCCTTGTATAAAATCTCATATAGGCCTGTACAGGGTCCTGTATAAACCCCGATATAGACCTATACAGGGCCCTGTATAAAATCTCATATAGACCTGTACAGGGCCCTGTATAAAATCTCATATAGGCCTGTACAGGGTCCTGTATAAAATCTCATATAGACCTGTACAGGGCCCTGTATAAAATCTCATATAGGCCTGTACAGGGCCCTGTATAAAATCTCATATAGGCCTTTACAGGGCCCTGTATAAAATCTCATATAGGCCTGTACAGGGCCCTGTATAAAATCTCATATAGACCTATACAGGGCCCTGTATAAAATCTCATATAGGCCTGTACAGGGCCCTGTATAAAATCTCATATATGCCTGTAAAGGGTCCTATATAAAATCTCATATAGACCTGTAAAGGGTCCTGTATAAAATCCCATATAGACCTGTAAAGGGTCCTGTATAAAATCTCATATATGCCTGTATAGGGTATTGTATAAAATCTCATATATGCCTGTACAGGGTCCTGTATAAAATCTCATATATGCCTATACAGGGTCCGGTATAAAATCCCATATATGCTTGTACAGGGTCCTGTATAAAATCCCATATAGATCTGTACAGGGCCCTGTATAAAATCTCATATATGCCTGTACAGGGTCCTGTATAAAATCCCATATAGATCTGTACAGGGTCCTGTATAAAATCTCATATATGCCTGTACAGGGTCCTGTATAAAATCCCATATATGCCTGTACAGGGTCCTGTATAAAATCTCATATATGCCTGTACAGGGTCCTGTATAAAATCTCATATATGCCTATACAGGGCCCTATATAAAATCTCATATATGCCTGTACAGGGTCCTGTAGAAAGTCCCATATAGGCATGTACAGGGTCCTGTATAAAATCCCATAAGACCTGTACAGGGTCCTGTATAAAATTCCATATATAAAATCCCTGTATAAAGCCTCATATAACCACCATGTATAAAGTCCACTAGCACAGCGGTTTTTCAATTCACCCCATATGTCGTACAATACTTGAATTATTGGGTAGATACAAGAAAAAAGAATTCTGGTGTTTCGTAATACTGAACAAAGTTGAGAAATAAAAATTTCATTAAATGGATGTTTTTGTATTTTAATTTAATGTTGTTCTCCATGTCATGAATTGTTACAAACTTATTCTCACTTTGAAATGAGGGTTTAATTTGCACATAAATACTGATGTCAACACTGGTAAGCACAAACACAAAAATATATTGTACAACTATGATCATTCTTGATTAATTGTCCCAACGGGTCAGAAACAAGAGTAAAATGAATGGCAGATTATATGCCAACCCAGTGTTTAACAGTCCTCTATGTTGACACTAGTAGGGTATGGTTGACTCTGGAGATTATTATTACTTACCATTGGTAACGGTATGCAGTTCTCAACTAAAGTTACTGTGCATAAAAAATTATTTTCTTACCAGACTGACCATGACTGTGACCTCTGACCTTTAGACTCCAGAATCTACTGATTCCTTTATTACCTCAAGTCAATCTACATGTATCCACAAAGTTTGGTCAAGAAACTTATTCTAGAATAAAAGTTATTCTGCAAAACCCATTTTTATCTGAGCCACAATGACCCTGACCTTTAGCCTTTAGACCCCAAAATCAACAGTCCTCTTCATAAAAATTATTAAAGACTATTTTCGGAGGATGACACAATTAGTTATAAGTAAGAACTAATGTACCTCTAGGCCCTCTATTATGTACATATACACAAGCTAATACGTACATATACACAAGCTAATACGTACATATACACAAGCTAATACGTACATATACACAAGCTAATACGTGCATATACACAAGCTAATACGTACATATACACAAGCTAATACGTACATATACAGAAGCTAATACGTACATATACACAAGCTAATATGTACATATACACAAGCTAATACGTACATATACACAAGCTAATATGTACATATACACAAGCTAATACGTACATATACACAAGCTAATATGTACATACATGTATACAAAAGCTAATATGTTCACACACACACACCAATACACTCGTATGCAAATACACAATACATTCACAACTATTCACACAAATGCTACATTGCTGCAGAAGTGAAAAACAGGAGTTGTGTATCTTACACTTTAATAAGCTCTATATTATTTAGGATTTCATCCATCTAATACATTTGACAAATACCTTACAACTTAAAGTATAAATTCTTAAACCTTCCACTTTGTTGTCTCACTATTTTTGTACTGTATACCGGTATACACATTGTACCTAGTTGAAGAATCTTCTTATAAAATTTCTGTTTATTATCTCCATATTTAAATTTAGCTTGGTATAATTTTTTTTGTGTGTTATAAACTTGTGTAAAATAAAACTTCTTTTTTTTCTTTTATAGAATGAATTATGAGTTATATGTTCCTTTTTTAATTGTGTGTGCAACTATATACATGTACCATGTATGCATATATGCATATAATAAGAGGGCCACAAGGAGGATTAGTTCCATGCAACTAATTGTGTCACCCTCTTTAAATAAAATTATTATTATTATTATCATTATTATTATTATTATTATTATTATTATTATTATTATTATTATTATTATTATTATACACCTATTGTGGCAGGAACAGATACTTGACTTAATATTCTGAGGAATGTTATTCCAAACAAGCACCTGAATACTCAAAGCTGTTCTTGAATACCGTATATACTCGTGTATAAGCAAAGTATAAATGCAAACAACATAGACCCTGATCTGCCTTCGCATAATGTGCCAGCAGATCAAGGTCTATGTTGTTTGTTCTGATTATTCCTTACAAATTGCATAGACCCGGATCTGCCGGTGCATTATGCAATGGCAGATCTGGGTCTATGCAGTTTGCAGTTGGTATCTGCTTATACACGAGTAAAAAAGGTAAGTCCTGTTTTGGCTTTGACACTTTGAAATTTTGATCTGTTAATGATTTTAGATTTGGGGTGCCAGTATGTTCTCTTTTCTGGAGAATGTTGTTCAGGTAAATAGGTGCAGATTTTGCAGACACCTTATACATCATTTTGGCTTTTCTTAGGAATATTCTTTCATGCACTGGTAACACTTTGAGATCTATTTGGTGATCAACATATATTTCATAGTCCACTTTTCTGAAGTCTGGAAATTTGTATCATATTTGTAGCAGATGCATTTCCCCAAATTATATCGCAGTTGTCAAGATGGGTTTGAATGTAACTTTTGTAAAAAAAAAGTCACTCTGTACTGTAATGGAATGATGGCCTTGATTTTTTTTTATGAACCAGGAATAATAGTATATTTTCTTTTAAATATAATTTATACGATGAAGCCACTGCAAGTATTTTCTACAAACATGCCAAGAATTTTATCAAACCAAGTAAATTTCAGATCGGTGTTATCATAGAGAATATGCTGCATATCAGTTTACAGTCTTGCTCTTTTCTGAAGTGTAGTTTATCACGAAGACTCTTTTGTCTGTAGTGAGGATCATACCATTTTCCTTGCACCATATTGAAGTCTGTTGCAAGCATTCTGATGGTTTTTCTAAAGTTCAACTTGATTACTTTGAGCATCAGACATTAGGTAATGAAATCAGCATACATGTCTGTTGATCAGACTGCATGTCATATTTTCAGGGGTATGTCATTTATTAATAGAACAAATAACAAGAGCCCTAAGATGGAACCTTGTGGTGCTTAATAATACTTACTGCAGGCATATGCAACTTCCTCCAGTGTGCAGGCTGGATAAGCAATTTTTAAACCCATACCCTACAATGTCAATAAGTGGATAAAACCAGTGGTCACGGGCAAGATCCAGCCCGCGTGCCTTATGTTGCACATGCCCAACTTACTGAGATCTACTGCTCAAATAGAATATAGACCACTTAAGAGTATTGTCACTACATTGATAGATTTATAACTTTTCAATAAGACCTTCATGATCTACTAGGTCAAAAGCCATTCACAAATCAACCATTACAGTACTTAGTAATTTCCTTGATCTAAGGATTTCAGCTACTTGTCAGTCATGCAGTTTCACAAGAATTATCTTTTCTAAAGCCAGATTGATTTTCATGAAGTAGATTGCGAGTGTTAAGATAGTCCATAAAAGAAATGTGTACGTGTTTTCTAGTAATTTGAAAAGGGAGGAAAGGATTGATATTGGTCTGTAGTTGCTTTAATACATCCTCTTTTAATCCAGCCTTTTGTAGTGGTGTTACTCTGGCAGTTTTCCAAGAGTGAGGAAATTGACTTGTTCTCAAACTGTGATTATGAAGAAAGTTAACATTATCAGCAACAGCAGATACAGCTGGTTTAAGAAGCCTTGGGCCTATCACGTATAGTCCTGTAGATTTTGAACATACACGTTTTTAAATGATTCGAAAGAAACTTATAACTCGTTTCTGGAATTTCAAATTGTTTGCTTACCATATATACTTGCATACAAGTCGAGTCCAACTGTAAACAGCACACCTCTGTGTGTGTCTGGGGGGGGGGGGGGGGATAACATAACGACAAAATTTCTTAATTTGAAACAGAAATGTAGTTTTTTGGGGGGATAAAACTAATTTTAATTATGCAACACTTACCCATTGCTATTGCATAGCTATTACTTTTCATGCCGATCAACCTCATCCATTTGATGTGAATACATCCTCCCACAGAGTGGAGAACTGTCAAATAAGACACAGTCCACTCGTGCATCTTGCATGCCCATGTGCAGAACAGTCATCTTTTTTATAGACAACGATTATGCCAGGACATCAGAGCAGGGTTGGAGAAGGGCATTCAGCACTAGCGATGGGTAAACACTGCATAATTAAAATTAGTTTTACCCACAAAAAAAGTTCATTTCAATAGCAGCAATACATTTAGATGAATATCAATTAGGTGGGTAGGCTGATGTGTTGAAACTGATCAAAAACAAAGAAAAATGGAATGTACTCACCACTTGAGGGAGAGATCCACTTTACTGAATGTTGGTGTCTCTCTGGGCCACATGTTGCCACATGTTGTGCCGTAACTATCGGTCTCAGAGAGAAAATGCTTGCACTCTGTTGTGCTAAACAGCACAGGTAGAAGGAGGAGAAGGTAGTATGTGCTCGCCAAAATGCTGCTTTCATGACATCCTCCAAGGAAGAATGATTATATTAGGCTGATGAGGCAGTGACGGCTCAAACCTCATGGGCTTTTAGTTTCATAAAAGAAAGGTCTCTATCAGTAAGGGACTGATAAGTTCTTTTGATGGTAGTGACAATCCACCATGAGATGGTGTGGAGCCCTTAAGAGGAAGGAAAAGATGTTTCCTACCCTTCCTTTTCCCTTTGGAGGCCTTAAGATAGAAACGTAGTGCCCTAACAGGACATTATAGCCTATCTTGATCATCCTAAACACAGATTCAACTGAGACTGGGGATATCCATTGGTAGTGGAGCTACCGAAGGTAACTGATTTTTTGCTAAAAATCCAGGTTGACAAAGGAGAGAAACGGATTCGTAATTCCCATTAAACAGGAGACAGCCAGTGTCAACAGACAAAATACATAAATCTCGCTTCATTTTCTCACAGACACCAAGACAGGTAAAACCACAGTCTTGAGTATGAAGTCTTGAAAGGAAGCCTCACTCCATGGTTCATAGGGGGGTTTGGTTAAAGACCATAAAACACAAGATAGATTCCATCTGGGCGTAAGATAGTGGAGACAGGTCTCTGCAGCTCAAAATACATAATGAGATCAGCAAGGTGCGAATCTGAACCAATTGCCATGCCCTGAGAGAATTTAAGTTTGTTGGAAATGGCAGCTCTATAGTCCTTTATAGTCAATACTGAATATCTTTTGTTCAAAAGAAAAAAAGGAAATCAGCGACAGAAGTCACAAAGGGTCAGCTAGGATCAATGTGTTTCCTACAGCACCAATTACAGAAGATTCTCCACCTGGCATCCTAGACCATGGATTAGAAGTTCTCCTGGCCTGAATGATGCAACTGGCACCTAGGCCCAAAAACTTGTTCTAGCAGATAGATCACTTGCGATGAAGGTGGAGAATGCGTGGATGTTGTGTAGGAGGGAGGCCCTGTGTTCTGACAGAAGATCCCTCTTGTGAGGTAGAGACCTGGGTTGATCTATCAATATGTCTAAAAGATTGCTGAACCATGATTGTTGGGGCCACAGTGGGGCTATGAGAATGATACGAGCAGTGAAAATTCTGACTTTTTGTAGAACTTGAGGTAGCAGTCGGAAAGGTGTGAAGGTGTATGTGAACATATGATCCCACTGGAAGCTGAATGTGTCCACTGCCCACGCTCTCTGGTCCAGGACTGGAGAAAAATAAAAGGGAATTCTCTTGTTCAGCCTGGTCACAAACAAGTCCACCAGAGGCTTTCCTCACAGCGTGAAAAGGGACTCTGTTATGGAGTGGTGTAGAGACCATTTCATGAGGACTGTTCTGCTTGCTCTAGACAGACTGGCAGCTAATACATTCTTCTTTCCTGGAATGTGGCAAACTCCGAGGGTGATGTTCTCTGAGGTTGCCCAGTGGAGGAGGTTAAAGACCTCCACAAAAAGAAAAGGGGTATGTGTGCCTCACTCCCCCCTTGATGTCGGAGATATGCTACGACAGATGTTTTGTTGGAGGAGACCATGACACATCAACCCCTTACCCTGTTAATGCACCCTTGTAATTTTAGAAATATGGCCTTTATTTCTAGAATGTTGATGCGGAGGAACGATTCATCCAGAGTCCAATGACCCTGGAAAATTACACCCTCTAGGTCAAAATGAGCGCCCCAACCGGAATCTGACGCATCAATGAACAGATAGTAGTGCGGGTCGGGTGCATGCATGGGGACCCCAGTCAGGAATCTGTCCCGATTCAGCCACCAGCACAAATGGTGATACAAATCTAGTCCAAGTGGAATCAGAGCTGATAGAGAATTTCTGTGTGGTTTCCACCTTGCGAGAATAAGAAACTGTGGAGGGCGCATATGGAGATTTCCTAAGGGAACCAGATCTGCAGAGGTATTCAAGGTTCCCAATAAGGATAGGTAAAGGCGAGCAGACAACAATGTTTTTGCTCATAGCGCCTCAAGAAGTACCAGGATTCGATCTATCTGATCCCGTGGGACCCGGAGTACTTTCTGGTTCATGAGGAAGTTTATCCCCACATAAACAAGGTCCTGCAATGGAACGAGTTCTGACTTCTTGAGGTTGGGTAAGAGACCCAACTGGTTCTGTAGACTAGCAATGGAACAGATCCTGATGGAGGAACTGTACCTGAACACTGTGGATCAGCCAGTTCCCAGTAATTGGAGGTACACCGCTACTACTCCCATAACTCAGGTGAAGACTCTGGGTGCAGAAAAGTGATTTCAAATGGCAGAACCCGGAATTTGACATCTTCCTGGTCCAAGCAAAACTGGAGGCATTTGCGATGTTGAGGAAATATCGGGATGTGCAAGTAGGCATCCTAAAAGTCGATGGAGACCACCCAATCTGACAGATGCATTGTGTTTTGGATTGAGAAAGTGGTCTCTATCTTGAAAGGTTCCTCCAGGAGAAACAGGTTTAAAGATAAATTATGAGACGAAACTTCCCGCTTTTCTTGGTGACCAGGAAGATTCTGGGGTAGAATGCGGGTGACTGATTGTTCTGGACCTTCTTGACTGCCCCTCTCTGTGCACATCTTCTCTTAATTTAATGGATTGATGAAAGAACATGGAGGTCCTTGACAGAGGGAGTTGTTCCCAAAACTGAAGTCGGGAACCCTCGCTCACAATAGAAAGGATCCACCCATTGTCAGTGATTTGACCAAGCCCCTGAAAAGAGGCCTAGATGAGTATCTACGGGAACATTCGGAGAGGAATGCACTACAGGTGAGAGTCTGAGTCCCTAGGGCTGTGCCCTCCTTTCTTTTCTCCCCCCCCCCTCCTTCCTAAGGAAGGAGACCCCAGGTTAGAGAACTTCCTCCTTGGGGTTCTTCGGTGATCGTGCCTTGAACCAGACTATCAAGGAAGATGTCTAATTTGAGGCTGCAAATTGGACTGAGGCTGCATCTGTTTGAAGAACTTTGCAGATGGCCCTGGGGGCAATACACACTAGCACGCATGCTGGCCGATTGCGATGGCCCAGGAGCAGTCGTGAAGGATCTATACTGATGATCCTTCAGAGCTTGGGAAGCCATGGTAAAAGTGAGTCCTCCAAAGAGGGTCTCAGCTTTCAAACAAGCAGCCCTTAGAAGGTCTTTACTATGGTTAAGTAAGACCTTCGAGGACTCCAATGCAACATCACGGCAAATGTGCATAAGTTCCACCAATGATGGCATTGAGACAGAAAGTGAATGCCGGGACATTTTGGCCACAGCTTGCATCACACATTGTAATGCGGCTTGATTCATTGAGGCCTTCTTCAGCATACTGAATGAAGTAGCTGAGAAGAGGTCAGCAGGAGAAGCTATGGTGACTAATAACCAGGCTTTCTGTTCCAAAGCTTCAATTGTCTTTATGGGATGGTGTGAGATACACCCTTGGGACGAACCAACATCCAATTGGGGAGGTTTGTACCCGGTAATTCGAGGAAGAGACCATAGTAATCAACATAGAGGGAGGAACAGATCACCCTCTACATTGCCGAGCAATGTCTTGGTCTTTAGAGAACCTCTCTGAAATTTCCCAATCGTAGAGGAATGAGGAAGAAGCAGGAGGTTTGGTTGCGTTTGAGCTCCTGAGATCTTTTCCAAAATAAAAAGGATCTTCTTGGACTATGCACCGGATGGTTTCAGGCAAAAATCCACAGATATGACCAGATCACCTCCTCCTCATCCAACTGAGAGGAACTAGTGCATCTGATAGGAGGCATCAATGGAGCTGCTTCTACCTCAAACTCACTGGAATCAATGAGAATAGATAAGGCATCATCATCATCTAGTGCACTCCGAACATGATAGTGGCTGAGCAACACTATGTCCCTCAGGGATGGAGGTGACATAGAAGCACTCAGTGCCACTGCCCATAGCTCATTGTGGTGAGTAGGAGCTCTATGTGTGCTAGAAGTTCCAGTTGGAAGACGAGACCGCTTGTCTTTCCTGAATAATGCTATGCCTCCAGCCTTCGTGGGTGATGGCATTACATGAGCCGCAGCATCACCTCTACTCTGGGTCCAGGGTCCAGTAGTCTATCGAAGCATAAAGGACCAATTACCCTGAGGTGGAGTGCTCCACATCACATTTTCATTGGAATAATTAGGAAGGGGGAGATACCAATCTGATCCCCTTCCCTAATCTGAACCCGGTGGGCAGACTCCAATTCCTGCACAGGATGGGAGAGTAGAGTTGATAAAGGGGGCAACTCAGTCTGGTCCCAATTCCTGTACCGTAAGGCCTCTGAGTGATGACCGGTGAATAGTTGGTGACTGGTATGAGATGACAGGTGGCCAGTGACCAGTGACTGGTATGATCTGACCAGTCACCTGGACAAACTGACCAATGACCGTTCAGGTGACATAGATATGTCCGATCCTAGTTCGTCTGACTCATCACTCAGAGGGTTGTGGTGCTTCTCCTCCCACTCAGGAGGGCATGACACACTGCCCCAGAAGTGTTGGGTGCGGTGCAGCTCCTCTCTTGCATGAGGGTGTGACACGCTACCCAGGATGTGAGGCATTCAGTGCATCTCCTCCCTCACAGGAGGGAGCAACACACTACTCTGTACGTGAGATGTGTTCAACTTCTCCTTCCTTTAAGGGAGGGCAATTAATCCTCAAACGTTCAGTCCCTCCTTCTGGAGGGGCCTCACCTGTCTCCAAAGAGACTGGTCCCATAAGCTCCTGGGACCTGATAGTGCCCTTCTGAACTGAAGAGCTAATCATCTTGCAGTGAGACCCTTGGGGTTTTGCAAGAGAGAAATTTGAAAAATCAGTAGAGGAGGAGGAGGGACATTTTTCCACCCTCAATATATGCGTCTGGAATCTGCTAGATTCCAGATTTCATTAAACCATAGGTTCCAAAATGCACAATGATTCTTTTGTGTGTACTTTGAACAAGTGAGGCAGTCTGGGTGAGTGTCCCAAGGGCCCTTCTTGTGTTCACACTTTTCCACAGACTGTCCCGACATTGTTCTCCAAAATAAAAAATTTCTGAAAGAGAACAATAAATAATGACAATATGTTATTATGCCACATGTGAACTCATCTGTTTGTATATGGTGTGTGCTATAGACACCCCAGTGTATAGTTACACAAGGTAAACAATGAACTCACCTGTTAGGAATTTACTGTCTTCTTCTTTAGTAAGAGAGACATTTCAATTGTTAAACCTTTACTGAGTAGCAATGCAGACACACACAACAACAATGTGATGTGAGTCATGAGAACAATAACAATGTGATGTGAGTCATGAATACAATAACAATGTGATGCAAGTCATAAGAACAATTATCAATATACAAAGGTGAAAAAGCACAGAATTGGTGTTTAGCCAATTATTTAAAGAAAGGAATACATAATTCCTACTATGTTAGGGTAGGGCCTCTGCTGCGTTATTTCTTAACACAAAAGACTTACCCATAACCATTTGTAATTGATAAGGATACAAGTGTACCCTAACCCCTAAGGGGTGGGATACAGTGTGGTAACCTAAGATGTCCCTTAAAGACCAACATTCTAAACGGGGCGTTGTAACTGACATATAAAACAAATATGAAATGAATAAATGTAACAATGAGATATAATATTTGTTGAAGGGAAACCACAATGCGGTAAAGCACTCACAACAAGCAAATTTTCTCTGCTCATGATCTATGAAACACATCCATTAACATGGCGTCCTTAAGAAAGATAACTGTTCTGTGCACGGGCATGCAAGGTGCATGTGTGGACCATGTCTTATCGACAATTCTCCACTCTGTGGGAGAATGTATTCACATCAAACAGACAAGGTTTTCAGCATGAAAAAGTAACAGCTATGCAATAGCGACAGGTCATGTATTGCTGCTATTAAAATGTGAATAACTCTCAGGAGAGCTAATTTCTAACAATTAAAACTAGACTGAGGATATAGCACTCAAAGTATACAAAAACGTAATTAAATGCCGATTCACACAGCTAGTTCACATGACAGAGGCACTTTTCTGTAGAGCAGTGAATTGCACTACTTTAAAAATGGCAATCGTCGGAGAAAAAAAGACTACTGCACATGGACCTGTGGCGACATCACCCTTGAAGTCACCCAATGGGACGATGAATTCTATTCATAAGGCTGAGGGTAATTTCCGTCCCCGAAAAGGAAAGCTGCACAATAGCGACAGGTAACATATTACTGATATTAAAAGTAACAAGACTCACAAATGTATGTCGTTTGTGAAGACATTAACATATGGTCACAATTTCTTTTATCTCTGGCTTGACACAGATGGCCTATGATTTAATATTATGCTTTCTGATTGAACCAATCATGATTGTTGTTGCATTATAAACTAACCTGTGCAGTCATGCAATAAAAGTGGCACATTGAAGGTATGCAGTTACCTCATAGTTTAGCCACAGGACAAAGCTGATTGTATCGGATTAACGATAGTGTTATTCGTAATGCTGTAAGCTCATCTAAACATAAAATATGGACAAGTTTCTGGTCATGGGGTATCCCAAGTTCTGTAAAACTGACGAACAAGAAGACACCGTAGCAAATGGTTTTGGTTTGGTTCGGTTTGGTGCTTTACGGCACAGCAACACAAGTAGGTTATTTAGGGCCGAGGCAATTGGAGTAAAGTGCCTTGTCCAAGGACACACCACAGTAGGTGACCCAGGCTGGTCCGGTGGTAGGATTCGAACCCGCACCCTTTCGTAGAAAATGGAAATTGTTTGATATTTGCTCATCTTATTGTAAAACTGTCCCTCAGGGTACATGTAGCAGGGTGCCCAAATGATCTCTATATAATCCGTAATTGAGGTTTGGCTTTTAAGTAATTAATAAGTAATCACACTCAATATTAACAAACCCTCTGGGTGAATCCTTAAAGTAACAAGACTCATGAATATTTGTCTTTTATCCATCCTAAACATAACACAAAGTTTATTTATCATTAAATTACAAAAGCAATTTATACAGTAGCTCTATGATGATGCAGAGTATAAGTAGCATCATTTTATTGAGTAATAAATATAACATCGGTATGCATTTTATTTAATGAAAATAAATACCATTGAATTTACATCAAATGTAAAGAACAAATGATAATTCTTTTAGTCTTGGAATGCAATTTAATCATTAATTATTTATATACAATCTTCTTACCTTTTCTGCTGTGCAAAGCATAAAAATATAGACAATGCGTTCTTTTGAATTTATAGACATAACGGAATAAAGTCAACACAACTACATATATGTATGGTAATGATTTCTTTTATCATTAACTTTGATACACAGATTGCCTATGATGTAATATTGCACTCTGTCAGTGAACCAACAACGATTACTGTTGGATACTAAATTGACTTGTGGAGTTACCCGATAATGGCTACTGTATAAACAAAAATCACACATTACCTGACCATTTAGACACAGCACTAAATGTAATAGTATTGGATTAACGTTAATGTGAACCATAATGGTGTAAAATCAGACAAACGTAAAATATGGATACGTTTTTGCTTAGGGGTATTTTGCATTTGCTTATCTTGAATAGATTAAATAAGCATGTAGTAGTCTTGTGTGACACTTTCCATTAGAAGGACAGATAATGAGTATTATGTTCAACTAGGACAAACTTTGTTATTTTTGTATATTATGATTACATTGAAGATCTTAAATAAATTACTGTGTAGACTTGTAACACATCTCCCATTTACAGAACTGATGATCATTTTATAAGTAATACTGGTAGGTATAATTTGAATTTGGGTTATTCCATTTGTTTGTTTCTTAATTGTTTGTTTTTTTTAAACAGTCAATTGAAGAAATAAATGTTAATTGTTTCTGTGGAGATTTCAACTTCAGCCTTCTGACAAACACATGTACAAAGACACACAAACATGTACACGACACATACACATGCATACATGTAATACAAAAACAAGAAATGAGAAAACCATTGATTTGTTCATTTCCAAATATGCAGAAGATTTATTCCTAAATGATAGACAGGTTGTCTCTTAAATCATACACCTTACCTTCAATATATATGTATATACACATGTGACTGCACAGAGAAGTCAGCTTAGGACAAATCAGTAGATTTGCTAAATTTGGTCAGGAGTTTTTATTTCAAAAGAGGGAGGATTTTAAATGAGAATGGGGAATTTTTAATTGCGGCACATGTCTTGGACTTTCTTATCTGAATGAGGACCCAAAGCTTGAGTTACTATGTGAGTAGTTTTCATCCATTTTCGTCCGTTTGTATGAGACCTTTTGTGCAATATCCGTGTCAGGGAACATTATTTTGACTAGATCTGAAAAATGATCTGCTACCGTAAATGGGAGATTATGTTTAGATATAAAGTTGGCATACAGTGTCTCAGCACGTATATTTTTATCCACATTTGATGCAGATTCTGCGAACATGGATTTCAGTAAATGGCATATTGGTTTTCATGTTTAATATGCTTTATTATGTTGCTGGATGTTTAATAGCATTCTTGCCACCGTAGCAGATATTAAACTCAGCTTTACAGGAAGGGCAGAATGCATATTCATGTCCATTCCAATCACTGAAATTTCCATCCATCATTGAATTTTGTGTGATATTTCAGTTGCTTAGATTTTGGCATTTTAGTATTGGGAGATAATGCACGCTTAGACATCTCGACAAACTTTAAACACCGAAGCCAAACTGACCCTGTTTTATGCTGATTGAGCTCTTTAGTAATCCAACCATAATCAATTAATCTCTTTAATCCTTTCGGAATTACTTCTGATCACACATAGTATAATCCATGTTGACAAACTTCAAACACTGAAGCCAACCTACCCTGCCGACAGAATCAAAGGGTGTTTATTGTTTTATGCTGCTGAAATTAGCAACTATATCATCTTGCCCTGCTTAAACCAGTTCACAGTCACGTTATCACAGGCAGTATTATCTTAAATATACTACACTAGAAGCAAGGTGTGAAAAAAAAGAACAAATAATGTCAATAACAGTTTTTCGTACAAGAGATTTCAGTGAGTGACTTGAGGGGAGGGAGACACCCTTTTCCTGGAAGGAAATCCCTCCTGTCCAAAAGGTTATATATATATATGTGTGTGTCTGTGTGTGTGTGTGTGTGTGTGTGTGCATGTCAAAAGTTGTTTAAACAATTTTTTAACAGCTAGATTTTCGAGATGGCCACTGTGGTAGCCATACTGGATATCAGATCGGAACAATTTTTATTTGCGATTAACTAGACACCATAAGAAGTCTTCCACTGAAAACCCCATGCTGATATGAATTTCCATTCAGAAGGAGTAGCAATAACAAGATTTCCAAGATGGCTTCTGTGGTGGCCATACTGGACATCAGATCGGCACCATTTTCATTTAGGACCAACTAGGCATCATAAGAAGTCTTTCAGTGAAAACTCCATGTTGGTATGACCATCCATTCAGGTGGAGTAGCGATAACAAGCTTTTCAAAATGGCCACTGAGATGGTCATTTTGGATGTCTGGGCAGCACCATTTTCATTTGGAACCAACAAGACATCATAAGAAATCTTCTGGTGAAAACCCCATGCCAATATGGCTTTCTATTCTGCAAGAGTAGCAATGACAAGATTTTCAAAATGTCTGCCATGGCAGCCATATTGCATGTCAGATCAGCACCATTTTCGCAACTAGACGCCATAAAAGTCTTTAAGTGAAAACCCCATGTTGATAGGAGTAGCAATAAGATTTTCAAGATGCCTACTGTGGCAGCCATACCTGACGTCCAAGCAGAACTCTTTTCATTTAGGACCAACTAGACATCATAAGAAATCTTCTGGTGAAAACCAAAGTTCAATATGAATTTCCATTCAGGAGGAGTAACAAGATTTTCAAGATGACTGCCTCAGTGCTATAGGTGTCATTTTTAAAAATTTGATCAAATGGTTTAATTTAAATGGCATCTATTCAGCTATTTCACTGCTCATCCATCAAAATTCCTTGCATGGTCATTATATAACCCCCCTCCCACCCACCCAAAAATATATCTGATAAAACCAGTGTTAAAGTACGTGGATATTTTTAGATGAAGTCAATTAAGAGGTGTGATAAATTGTAAACAGGATTGACAATCATGAATTTGCCATGTATTGAGAAAAAAAAACTTTCTACCCTGCACTGATAATTATTAGACCTGACATCCACTTTTCTTGACCCATTTTAGTGACTGGCTGCCATTGTAAAATTCCATAGCAATCGATCATTTTCGTATTGTGATCACATTTTAAGGTGCACATCACTCAACAATCAAGCATGAACATTTGTTGAGATGCACATCTTCAGATGGTGACCATAACATTTGCCAGGTTTCA
Organism: Margaritifera margaritifera; assembly: GCA_029931535.1. Lineage (NCBI taxonomy): Eukaryota > Metazoa > Mollusca > Bivalvia > Unionida > Margaritiferidae > Margaritifera > Margaritifera margaritifera. The sequence continues at coordinate 1,730,951 of JAQPZY010001583.1, read as the reverse complement.
CAGTGATCCATTAAAAAATGTGAGACTATTTGCATTAAGAATATTTTGTCATGCACTGTTTTCATCTGCAAGTCAAAAAGGGCAATAACTCTTATAAAAATTGTGAGAGCAAAGCGATAACATTTACAAAGTTTCATGGCAATCCATCAAAACCTGCAGCACTAGTTGTGCAAACAAGATTGTGTGCTGGACAGACAGACAGATGAATAGACAGACAGGATTCCAAGAGAGGCAGGAGTATACAAATGTAATGAAATTGGTGTTTCTGGCACTGCCTGAGGTCAATACAACCAGACTTGGGTCAATATAAGTGATACTGACCTACACAAGGCTAAAACAAAAGGGCCCATTTAATAATATAATAGTAAACAAGAATCCCTCAAAGTGACTGATGCTCTGCTGGTCAAAGAGACTTTCCTGGAATCAAAGATAAGACTGTTTCTTCTTTTTAACTGCTGAGTGTTGAAACCATTGTTGATATTCTTGTGGAATAAAATGATGTTCAAGATGGCCACAATGGTGGGCATAATGGATGGAAGATCATAATTTCATTTAGGACCACCTAACCATCATAAGAAGTCTTTTGGTGAAAACCCTATTCCAATATGACCCTCCATTCAGAAAAAGTAGCAATAACAAGATTTATAAGATGACCATTGCAATGGCCATATTGGAGGTCAAATCAGCACCATTTTCATTTAGAACCAACTCTATATCATAAGAAGTCTTTTGTGAAAACCCCATGTCATTACAACCATCCATTCAGGAGGAGTATTTTAAAATGAACAGTTTTTGGTTACTGAAGTTTAGTCATTAGGTTTGGGATGGAACATATCTACCTTGGATTGTTTACAAAATTTCCTTCACTGCAAGCGGGTGAAAGCAGGGCTCAAAAATATTTTAGTAAGCCACAAGTTCTGCAGGTCAAGTAAACTGGAACTCATCCTGCATCAATTTTTCTCATCCTACAGTCTTTAATACCGGTAATATTGAATCTGCTTAAAATTGCACTCATCCAATAGGGTGGGCGTCTTGAGAAAGTTAATTGTCCTTCCTCAACGATCACTCCTATTTAAGTGGATTTTTCAATCCCTGGAGAGCTCAATCCTCCCTTAACAAATCTGAACAAGTTTAATCTGCAATTAAATTAAATGAAATTATTCATATCAGTGTTTTGCAATTAAATTAAATTATTAATATTAGTGTTTTGCAATTAAATGAAATTATTCATATCAATGTTTTGCTAAATTTATTAAATGTGCATTAGATATAATAAGAAGTCAAATTACACCTCATTTGTAACAGTTCCAAGTATTATTTTTATTTTCTATAACATATTATGCACTTTGAAATCAATCAATGGTGAAGTTTTTATTCAGAAAACTGAAAGGATAGTGCTGAAACAGACTTTAGTCAGGCTCATTCAATAACTGAAAAAAACTGAACTAGCCTGCCAGACTAGCTACTTGTAATATTAACTGGCCTGAGCCTAAACTTACCCAATTTTTTTCTACCTAAATGATCTTCCAAATTCAATTAATCCACAGTTTTGTCCCTATCATAATATACAGAAGTCATAATCTTCAATTTAGTATTAATTCAAAAACAAACCAGTACCGTATTTTATAAATATGCTCAGCTACCTTAATATTCCAATATTAATGGTAAAATACCGTATTTTCTCATGTATAATACACACCAAAATGAACAACACTGACCAAGATACACCATCACATAATCTGCTGGCATACCTGAATCTTTCTTGTTCATTCTACTTACGATTCAAAGGAACATTGTAGATCCTGCTTTGCTAGTGCGTTATGCAACAGCAGATCTGGGTCCTTGCTGGTTACACTCAAGTAAAGATGGTAGCTGTACACTTGATTTCTACCCCATCATAACATCTTGATTCCTAGTTGTGACTGCAACCATTTTAAATTGCACCAAGCACAGTCTTCAACCTATTGATCTAGTTCTGGCAAAGGCTATTGATCTTACAAGCATTCTAAAAGAGCAGTTAATTAGATTCTACATCCAACAGTGATGACAAATACATGCACCAATAATCAAAGTCATTTTTACATGATGACTCATCAGCCATTTTAATGTATTAACCAATTTATAAAAGATATACCAATTATGGACAACTACTTTCTGCTAATATAACAAATTATTACATTCATAACAATTATTCTGTAGTCCGACTATCTGAACATGTCACACATGCTCAACAGTAAAACAACATATTAGTTTTCTCAAAGTAATTTCTGTTCAATAAAACAACATATTGTGCTCACGTGGAGATATTTTTAGATCACTGGGCTTTCCTATCAGAGGAACCAATCAGAATCCTAGATAAAGCCTGAGGTAGTAGCCATCAAAATGGCTTATGTTGAAACAGGTGACATTACTTGAGCAAATTAAAGCTGATTTCACTGTTGGAAAAAAAGCGTTTCACTTCTTTAACTGAGAAATATACATGTACCAGGAGAATAGTTTGAATATAAAGATACCAAGAGCACAAAACTGACCATGATAATGTCTGTGCGCCTCCTTAGAGTATACTTGGTAAAGAAAAATAAGTCATCTAACTTTGAACATTTTATGTCTGAGAAGCTGGATGATACTCTCAATAGCCCTTAGATATACAAAAAAGCATCACTTGTAAACACAAGGTATGGTGGGAAATAAGAGTAACTGGCACATGCCTAGAATTTAACAATAATTTCCTATAGCCATATACAGTCAAACCTGTAAATAGCAGTCACCCACAGGAAAAGGCCAAACTGGCCTTTGTAAACAGGTGACTGCTGAATGCAGGTCAACCTTTCAAACTTGGTTCTTGAACAAGTACCATGTCCTGAATACTAGTATCATTATTATTATCATCATCATCATTATTGGTATTTTGATTATCATTATTATTATGACATATAGTAATAATAATAATAATAATAATAATGAGGACTTAGAACAGAGCTTAATCTTCAGAAGCTCTAAGCGCTATACAATATTAGTTAACACATAAGGACATATATATAGACAAGATTACAAAAACAAACACCATGAAATTACAAACAAAAACAAATACATCCTGAAAACATTTATGGTAAGAAACATTGTGAAGTCTTTAAGTCTCTTCTTGCAGTCTAAATAGGTGAGTTTTAAGAGCACTGTTGAATGAGATCACAGTGTCATCGTGTCTAAGTTCAAGAGTCAATTCGTTCCACGTAGCTGGGCCCTGGTACATAAAAGAACGCTGTCCATAAGACTTCGTTTTGATAGTGGGAATAATGAGAATACGAGTGTCGGAAAAGAAGTACAAGTATCTAGAAGGGGTGTACACGTGGGTGAGATCAGATAGGTATTTTGGATTGGAGGCAGTCAAGGAAATGTAGCATAGAGAAACAAATTTGTGTTTGCTTCTAGAGTGAACAGGTAGCCAGTGGAGTGTATAGAGCAGGGGGGAGGAGTGCTCGGTTCTTGGTACTTTAAGGATGATCCGAGCAGCTGTGTTTTAAACTTTGTGTAGTTTCAGTAGTAGATACAGAAATGAACCACACAGAAGAGAATTACAATAGCCCAGTCTAGAGATTACTAAGGAAAACAAGTGTTTTAGTGGCATCTACTGAAAAAAAATTGTGAATGGAGCTTATGCATCTCAGCTCCAGATATACCTATGTATGCAGTCTTGCATATGTTCATGACATCTTGGTGTAATGAGAAAGTACTGTCGAGAGTGACACCTAGGTTGTGTACTGATTGTATGAATTTATTGTTGGTGTTGCTGATACTTATTGTTTGAGGTAAAGGATGGAAATGAGAAAGTCTTTGTTTGTTGATCAGAATGGCTTCAGTTTTATCATCATTCATCTGCAGCTTGTTACACATCATCCATGACTTCACATTGGAAATGCACCTCTCTACGCCTTGGATGGAAGCATCAACTTCAGTTGGGTGGCTAGATTTTTATATTTTGGTGTCATCAGTGTTCAATTGGTGAGACACTGGATGACGATCTATGACACTTGAGAAGGGCTGAGTGTATAAAATTAAGAGAACGGGTCCAAGAACAGAACGCTGTAGAATACCAAAACTTAGATCAACTGGGCTGCAATGTTTTCCATTTACGGACACAATTTGTATCCTGTTGACTAAGTATGACTTACACCATAGTAAGGCTGTATCGCGAATGCCAAATACATGCTGGAAACGGTGAAGTACTATATCATGGTCTATTGTGTCAAATGAAGCAGACAAATCAAGGAGGATGAGGACTATAATCTTTCCACTATCCAAAGCAGAGAGGTCGTTAACTACTTTCAGAAGGTCATTTGGTACAGTGACAAGGGCAATTTGCAGACCATAAATTGCTAATAGACTATTTAAATTTAGATGAGATACAAGTTGAGACAGAACAACTTTTTCTAAGATTTTTGACATGAATGGGAGGTTAGAAACAGGGCGGTAGTTTTTTTTTAATCATTAGGGTCAAGTGTTGGTTTCTTCTAGTAGCAGTAGGGATAGTAGTATTTTGGAAAATTGGCATAATTTCCTTTTCAAAGAAATCACCATATAAATGTATCATTAATAAATTCTGGTGGAAAATGATTTTGTAAATAAATTTCTTCAAGCTTTCCCATTTTTGCTGATATGTATGGCAATGAGGCAGCAGGCTCAGCTACATGCATATTACAGCTGGAGTCTGCTTTCACAGAAGGAACAGACCTTGGCCAAATATAGAAAGTGTCAACCCAATGATTCATGTTCAAAGACTTGTAATGCATTTTAAGCTGAAACACTGTTCCCATCATGTATTTAAAATCATATGTGCAAAAGCTTTCATCCTCAATTCTGTGTTCTGTTCTTGCAGAAGTTTGCATTTTTCTTTGACACAAATGAATTTTGCTCATATGGATTTATGCAGAAATTTCCATACTATTATAATACTTTCACAGTTTTTTTTGTGTTGGTATTTTTTTATTTACAAGATTTACAATCCACTTATCCAACAGAAATGAGCAGTGTTTGAAAGCTTAATTAAATGTTTTGCATTATAAACAACATGGAAAGAAGAGCTTACTATGATATTAATCTCCAAACTATTATTATGCAGTAAACATTGATAGAAATTGTTGAATAGGTCAAATCTGATAAACTAAAGCAAATTCTGGGTAAAATTAGTTCTATATTATTCTTTTCTGATCAATATATTCAGTACAATAATCAGTGCATCCCCACACCCCACTCCAAAAAAAGGGGGCCTGGGGAATTAAGAATAATGAATTACCTTGAGTATTTACTCCAACAATGAACTTCTAAGCAACATGCTGTGTGGCTTTATTCAAATTCTTATAAAAACTATGGAGGGATTAGCCAGCTTAAAATTATATTGACAAAATGACTTGTGTACAGTGAATAAGATAAGGCACATCAATTAACATGTCTTTACCTAAGCAATGCCTTTCTTGGGAAAACAAACGCTTCATCTGCACAGTCTATACACTCGAGTGACTGCTTTAAGCAATATGAAAAAGTACTGTTTGGTTATGAAACACCTGACTGTTGAGCATGGAAAGAAAGAAAGATTTTGTTCAGCAAAAAGTAACAAAATATTTCAAACTTCATTTCAGAAATGAAACTGTCTGTCTCGTGCAAAAATTTGTTTCTCTTTCTATTTGCCCTATTTATTACTAGAAAGGTATTCATTTATTCTTTTCAATGTTATTTATTTTTCATTTATTTCTTTTAGTTTTTTTTTTCCTTTATTCTGAAGTTAGTTATTTTTTGTAAAAATCTATTTATCTATTGAGTACTTATTTATGAATTTTCATTATTCATTTGTCTACTAATTTTGTCTTGCCTGCATTATTTTTAACTGCTTCATTGTTCATTGTATATAAATATGTAAAGAAATAAATAAATAAATTCTGCACTGCAAAATCTTTAAAATCCCATTTGATGCATTGCATTATATGGTACATGTACATGCTATGTCTTTATTTATTTCCTATGTTTATTAAGCAAAAGAACTAATACAGAGAAGAATATACATGGTATGTGCTATATATTTATTTATTAACATTAATATAGTTTTTTTATTTATTTTTTGGGAATATATATTTTTTTTATAAAAAGTTAAATGGCTGCAATAAGAGATAAACAAATAAACAAATAATATTTTGAAGTAAAAAATTGTATGACAGGTAAAGAAAAAGAAGCAATTAAATGTATGTTTTATTAATGAATAAGTACTCTATATTCTTACAAAATATAACAATAGTACAGAGAACATCACATTATACACCTCCTCCATGTTTAATAATTTTTCATGTAGATAAGCAGTGTTCATTCCATAAATGGAAAAAGTGGGGCCCAAGGGCCACTACCAGGTCAAAAAGTGCAATGATTTAGAGAAAAATGGGTTATGAATATCCTTACCTGTTTCTTGTTTATTCAAAAAAAATTGAACACATCTTATTATCAGCCTGCCATGCGGTGGGCTGTCCATACCAGGATTCTAACTGTATACTCGCTTTGGTAATACAGGCAATGGTGTTTGGCTGAAGATTTCACCTTCTGTTCTTGATGTTATCTATCTATGTTCATCCTCCATGTTGTTTGATTTGTGCCCAAGCTAATCATTAACAGTAAGACATTTCAGTCAGCCAATGAAACTGATCATCCTATGCTTCTTGGGCAATAAGCGCACTTTATTCAGTAAACCAGCTTGATGAGTGGTCAATTTAGTCAGTGTAAAATCTGACATAATGATTTTTTCATCTTTATTTACTGGGGTATTTTTAATAGGCACCAGAGAGGTAACTTTATCAATGAAAAATAAGGGTCAATAAAAAAGGAATCATAGGGCAACCTAGAATGAACACTGAGATAACTGACATTTTTCTGCAGAAACCACATTTCTTCTTTTAATTCCAGTGACCTTCACTTTTGACCTTTTAACCCCAAAATCAGTAGGCTTCTTCCCTATCCCCAGTGCAAGCCATCCACAATGTTTGGTCCGGGTCTGTGATGTGGAACAAATTGTATTGTGCAGAAACCATTTTTCTTATTTTAGTCACAGTGACCTTGGCCTTTTTTACCTTTAGCCCCAAAATCAATAGGCTTCTTCCTAATAACAAGTGCAATATATCGAAAGTTTGCTTCAGGTATGCAATGCTGAACTAATGTCATTCTGCGGAAACCATCTTTATTTTTTCAATCAAAATGACCATGATCTTTAGCCTTTTTGACCCCCAAATCAATAGGGTTCTTCCTTATCCCAATTGCAGGCCATCCACAAAGTTTGGTAACTGTTGCTGATAGAGGACTCAAGTTATTATGTGGAAACCATTGTTTCTTCTTTCAGTCACAGTGACTTTGACACTAAAATGGGTTCTTCCTTACCACAAATGTAAGCCATCCACAAAGTTTTGTAACTGTAGATGCTGGATAACTCAAGTCACTGTGCAGAAATGAAATTGGTAACAGACAGATGGAAGGAATGATGGGCAGACAACATCATAATATAATATGCCCCACCTTATGGCTACCATGTAAAAATAGACTGATTTTAAGTCACTAATAATATCAAGGAGTATGTAAGAAGTATTTATTTATTTACTTACCTAGCTCCTATCTGTATCAAATATTTATGTATTTATTACTATTGTGTCACTTAGCAAGATAAAGGGTTGGTTTGAAAATAGATTTAAAATATTTTTCTGTTCCTTTGCTTCTTTTGCCACATGAACACAATTTTTGTAAATATCCAATCATTTAGAAACATGCATAAACAGACAAAACTGAATATATACCTTCAACGATTTCTCTGACAGAGAAAAAATGTACTTACCGGCTAGTTTCAATCTCGACACTTGGTTTATTTTCCATTATTTCACTAGCTTAATAGTCAAGTTCACTAAGAGAAAATTAATCAAATTCCAAAAATAAAATAGTAATTCCATGATTATCACAGGAAGAATTCACAGGGGTTATGGGGGCATATCACCTTACTTTCAATTTTATATCACATTACTTTCAAATATTATAACTCCCTGAAGGTTCTGTGATGCAGAAATAGGCCTGATGTGCCCTCCAGCATGTTGTTAGATGTGACTATTGAAGGCTGAAACCATAATGGTTCCCTGGTTAGCATGCTAGACTCGCAACCAAAAGGGTGCAGGTTAGAATACTACCATTGGATCAGCTTGGAGTGGCTAATAATGGTTACCATGGTGTGTCCTTTGACAAGGCACTTTACACCAATACTTGTGTAGTTGTGCCATTTTACACCAAACCAAACCAGTATAATTTTATACAGCCTGACTACTTCTCATTGAACATTTACATAAATCTGTTCTTTTTTTTTTCTTGTCAAATATTTTTGATTATTTTGCTAATATGACATTGACATATAGCACTTGGTAAGTAAATAACAGTTGACAATCAAATGATTGTTTACATATCATTGTATATTTGTCCAAAGCAATGGGCAAATTGTTTTTGAAATACCGGTACATGTAATACAAATCTCAGTGTTTCCATGTGAAGGTATAAATTTGCCATTTTCAACAAGGCATTATATACTGAGGCAGAATCAGTAAATATATTACTAACACAGGTGCTGATAGGAAACCTGTTTTGTGTTCATTCTATTCCATTCTGTAATGTTTTCTTGCAATTCAAAGAATTTATTTCAACCACACACTACCATATAAAATCAATCATAAAATATGTCAGAAATCAGCCGATTGAGCTGCCAATGACACTGTGCATAAAGTATCTATATACGGGATCTATTCAAAGTCATGCCATTGCAGGATTCACACTAAATTATCAAATATCATGCTAAAAAAATCAACCAAATGCACAATTTTTGCACATCGTATTTTCAAGCCTACCTTAATTTCTTCACTCAATCCCTCCTATTTTCAGGAAATTAAAGGTTTTTTTATGCGGAGGTGAGAATATAAATTTTCAGTTCTAGAACAGACCCTGTACAGATATATAATTGTGGTATGCCTTTTCAAAGATGTGATCTGTATATGCTCATTTTTTCTATTCTCACGGGTTCCCTAATCTTGCAGTATCGATTATTTCTGTTCTAAATAAATTATCGCGCCATCTGCTAGTCATTAATGATGGTAGTGTACTTTTTAGGAAGTGTTTCATCTTAACTAATAACTAAGTCTTTCAACAATGCTTCCTTTTCTGGAAATTAACAACAAAATAATGACTCAATAGATAATTCCACTAAAATCTACTTTCCATTTATGCTAAATTCAAATATACATCTCATATCAAAAGCCGAATAACATCCCGCTTGACTGAAAAAATTTGTCAAGTCAATGATGGCTTCCAATGATGCTAGCCTAGTCACATGATTGACCTTATTTACATATCGCTTCCTGTCAAAAATATGGTACACAATACAGGTCGTTGTGTTGAAACCTTGATGTCATCCCAGATTGTTGCAATAATTTATAACTCTTTCTATTGATATAATTAATGATATGCTAAAATATATTTGGTGTGTTATTAGTGACTTTGTATTGTTTGCATAACTTGTTTGGGCCCCCTTAGAACAATTACATCATTAATTGCCATGAGAATAGGAGACTCGTGTCTTATATGATGGTAGACACAGTATGTTCTGATGCATGTTGTTTATTGCAAAAATGGCATAATTTACAATATTTGCTGAATACAGGTTTTGAGATATATAATAAATAAACAAGTCAACTTTCATTAGCAGGTAAATTTAAATTATTGTCTTTTATTTACGATTCATTTCTTCCTCTGTACCACAAGAATATGGAACAGTCAAGTATATATATATATATATATATATATATATATATATATATATATATATATATATATATATATGCCATATGATATGAGCCTGTTTTACAAAGATCCTATTAAAATGTGTGAAGATACTGATAAAATGAGCCATGCAATTATATACTGATCTAAACATGGTACACAGTTACTGTCCAGCCCCAATTAATAAAATGCAAACTTCGCTCACTGAGAATGCCAAGTTAACCATATAATGCTTAATGGGAGATCTGAACTATTTACATTATGATATAATCAACAGTAAGGAGAGAGAGAGAGAGAGAGAGAGAGAGAGAGAGAGAGAGAGAGAGAGAGAGAGAGAGAGAGAGAGAGAGAGAGAGAGAGAGTAATACTGCACATGCCTAACGTTTTTTGTGTCAATATCATCTAACTTATCACTGTAAATTAAGATGGCATATTTGTTTAGGACTCAATGTGGGAAAGTAAACAAACAAACAAACAAACATATCTTACCTGCATCATCTCATCATGCCTACGTTTACCGGCTGTTCAAGGTAAGAGACTGCATGCTATTTGAATTAATGCCGATTAAGCAAAAAACGGGTGTTGCAGAAGTTCTATTTTTAAAATTCGGTGTCATCTGAGGTCACATTTTTGCTGTTGTAAAACACAGTGCATGATTGTAACTCGAATCTCCAGCCTCAGCAACCTGTCGATGTTTTGATTGGAGTTTGCGCAAGCGCAATACGCCTCGTTCTCTACATTTCCTGCGAGTATTTGTATCTTCTCATTTGAAAATTGATTTTACCGTATTTTTCCTGCAAAATTTTTTATTAAATAATGCAGTGTCGAAATGTATATTCCCTGCTCTGTTGTCTTCAATGACAATGTATTATAAAGTATTTAAGCGATTGGAAAAATAAAGATTGTATTTAGAATGTGATGAGACGTGTTAAATTAATTAAGAACCGTATAGCTGAACTCGTCTGTGCGTGATACATAGGCCTATTCGTGTACGCTATTTTTTATTGTTCCATTTTCTCTCTGTACTACGAGTCAGTTCAAGCTCAGTTTCTTATCTAGCATTACATGTATACTTATTTGATTTCAGTGTTATCTTTTGTATTAAATTGTTGAGAAATCCGGTAGTTAAGAGGATGTGTACCTCTAGGTATTTATCGTGTTGAGTACTTCTTCAGCTCATATTTACTTGAAAGTAAACTTTCTGACTCAAATTTTAAATTCGTTACATTTTTTCCTCTCATAGTGTATGTCATATTCCTTTCTATTTTTTAAGAGTTGACTACCATGGTACCGTTTATACTCGCGCATAGTTCGATACAACTGCAAACTGCATAGACCCATATATGTCGTTGCATAATGTGCCGGCAGATCTAACTCTGTACAATTTGTTAAGAGTAATCAGTAGAACAAAAAACACAGACCCTGATCTGCCGGCGCATTATTAGACCTTAGATCTGATCAAAGAGCGATTCATATCATAAACCAACCGATTAAAACTGTTGTTGCTATATTGTATTTAAATTTCTTACACAGTTGGAACTTACAAATTTGTATAAACAAAAGAGGGGGAAAAATGCATTGCTTTGATGGTTTAAAGTTTGAGAGAGCGAAAAAGACCGAGTTTTTCACGCACGTATTTATCTGCTTGGCAAAATATGTAGAAAAAAACTCCTCAAAGAAATTTTGGGACATCAAACCCATTACATGAGGTTGGCATCCTTTATATAGAACAAAATCGGAGAAATAGTATGGTGACGCTCGCGTATGCCTGACCCATGATTACCTCCCGAATGGTAAACCTTAACCGGACTGTGTTCCATCTCAGTGCTCAATGAGAGTGGAGTGCATTTCTGTATCGACTTCCAGTCCGTGAAAACAAAGGTTTGTTTGTTTTCTGTTTTTGCTTCTTTTCTTTAAATGTTAATGTTAACTTGATTTGGTAGCTATTTGCAGACGTGCTACCAGCTGAAATCTTGGATTTACTTAAATAATGTGGTTTATATACAAACTTTTGACCCATTTTAACGATTTTACCTTTTGAATGTTAATATCTTTTTCAGAATTTATAGATAATATTAACCCTTCATCTTTTATATTAGAAAAGTATATGTTTACTTGTATTTGGAAGTGTTTATCTTCATATATATATATATATATATATATATATATATATATATATATATATATATATATATATATATATATTGTAAGGGTGCAAATTTATGTCGATCTATAAAGAGAACATTAACTTGGACAGAGAACAATTAATTAGATTTATGAGGACAGGGTGCGTATTGAATCGCTATGCTGCAAGGATTTTAAGGTCTGTGTTGTGAGAGAAACCGATTTTTAGCATTCGTTTATTTAACAGTCAGAGAAACTGGAAGGGAAAACGCTAACTCAATCTTTGTATCGAAAATGTCGGAGTTGAGATTGTCCAGAATCAGTTATTTGGAAATCTAGAGGGTCAGGATGACCGCAAATTTTGGCGCCTACTTATAAAAGGCGGTAGATATATTTAATCCTGATTGGCTACGCTAAATAAGGGGCGTGTTTCCCACACGAAATTTCATAGTTTTAATATGCCACATCGCAAAATTTAGTCAATCTAAACTCCTGCAAGAGGAAGATATTTTTGGCTCCGAGATTGAATTTGCAAGAAATTATCTCGTAAAACAATTATCTAAGGGACCGGATGTCTGGAAAGTTGACGGACACAATTCTGGCGGTAGAAGCGAGCAAGGCTTGAAAGCACAAGGTATTTGCATCAATCTCACGTAATTCGTTGATACCAATATAATTATTTGCCTGAATTTATTTACTTATATTTGCATGAATTTATTTGTATAAATTCGTAGATCAATTTTCTTGATATGCGTATAACTGTGTTTGAGTTCATTATCTGAATTCGTACAATGATCTTATATATAAGTTTGACAGATTGTTTGAATTTGTTGTCTTGAGTGTTATAGGAATCATGTATTCTAAGAATTTCATGCATTACTTTAGTTGATATGAGTATGAGAATCCGTGTGAATTCACCGATCTTAGATGATTTCATGTATGATAAAAACTTAAGTGCGTATCGACTGAAATTAACGTAGTTAAGCCATGTAATGAATTTCATTCATTCATTTGTATAATCGAGAACGGAACTGTTATGTCTCGTGTGATGTTAATGTGAGTCAGCGATGAAATAGCCGTTAGGAAATAGATTAATCTTATGAAACTAGGTTTGTTTGTTTATGGCCTGCCGTGTTTGGCTTGACCAGATAGCCTTTGGTATCTGTTTGACTTCCGATAGGATGATATCTGACATAACGAGAGTGGAGTAATGATCTATTCCCAGTAGGATATCTGACATAAGATTTAGGTTGCTTCTCTGTTTATTTTGAAAGGGGAAATAGCTCCACTGACGTAATCCACTGACGTATCCACGTACCTACGTATCTACATACCTACGTATCCACCTACCCACACAAAGTTTGAGGGCCGACAGAGGCAAGATAGTCAGAGTGAGAAGAAAGCGAAGGAACCAGTTGAACAGCAAGGTGAAGCTGGAGTGAAACCGGAGGAAACCAGGTTATGAAGCTGTACAAGGCAATGACTTCGATTGTTCACTCGATTCTATGATGAATTAATTCTATCATTTAAACAGATCGGCTAGTTATATAAGTATATTTGTGTTTAAAATTCGGTGAATGATTTATTTCAAAAGAGAAGTGTATCTTCCTAATGTAATGCATTATCACAGTTTGTTTATGTAATTGATTAAATTGTTATATTTCATGTACGGGGGCTAGTGTTATTCTGTTCTATATATCTGCTCAGATTTCTATTCATTCCATCTATAAGTTTCACAATTTATATTATTATTTACTCGATCCGGGCAATAACACCGAGGTCGATCATCCTCTAGATAACGATAACCACAACCACCACCACGCCACACACACACACATATATATATATATATATATATATATATATATATATATATATATATATATATATGTGTGTGTGTGTGTGTGTGTGTGTGTGTGTGTGTGTGTGTGTGTGTAATTTGGCGTAGGAAAAATTTTAAAAAAGAGGGTACATTCGATTTTTTTTCCTTCATATTTCTAAATGTCTAACGAACTTAGTAAATGACATAAAAATTATATCAGGTTACACTCGGATCACTCGATTACTACCCTTTAACTACAACTTAATAACTTTACACAGGGAAAAGAATTCTGGAAATTTGATAAAAGTGTTTTGAAGGATCCGGATTATGCTACAATTGTGAAAGATACAATTAACAGAGTAAAAAACAATATGCACAAACTGTAATCTTGATTTATTAAATGCTTTAAATATGGCAGACATCCAGTTTATAATTGAAAAGTGTCTATTTTTAGCAGTTTTATTAATGCAATAAGGGGCAAAACTATCTCATTCGCTGGACCTAAGAAAAAAGAAAGCTAGAAAATGGGGAAAAAATCTAGTTAATGAAACTGATAAGTTGGAAAAAGGCTTTCATACAGATTGAAGAGAAATTGAAGAAAAAAAAAAAACAGGTCCTAAATTTAAGAAAGGATAAACTACAAGGGTATGCCATTAGAAGCTGAACCTATTGGATTGAAGAGGATCTTCAGGATCTGGTGGATTTGCGGTGGAATTTTTTAAAACTATTTTGGAATGACTCATGTGTTTCATCTTGAGATTAATCAATGAAACGAATGATTAACAATAACTGCAATCAGTCAGATAAAAGGTAGTATTGTTTGTTTACCAAAGAAGATAAAACAAGACACTAATAAAAAATAAAAAAATTTTAAAAAAATTTAAAACTGGCGTCCTGTTACAAATTAGCATCAGGATGTATTGCTCAAAGATTAAAAAAGGTGTTGAACACAATAATATCAAAATCGCATACAAGATACATTAAAGGCAGATAAATAGATGATAACATTAGATTAATTTATGATTTAATACACTGTTCAGAAAAATATAATATTCATGGTAAATGAACTTGTATTGATTTTGGAAAAGAAAAAAAAAATATTTCAAACAATATCATGGACATTTCTATAAAAGTTATAAAGTATTTTAATTTTGGGAATTCTATACAATAATGGATTAAGATATTTCTAACAAATATATCTTTAGCGGTTATTTACAACGGTTTTACATAGATTTCTTTGTAGTAAGAAGTGACTGTAGACAATGGGACCCTATCCCATGATTCCTTTTTATACTTTGTGCAGACATATTGTCAATTTTGATAAGACGTAATAGGTATATTAAAAGGTGCAGTAGTTAATAATAAAGAACATAAAGTGACACAGTTTGCAGATAATACAACACTTATCCTTGACAGTTCCCTGAAATCTTTCTATTCCGCTCTAAATCTATCACAATGTTTTGCTTTAATATCCATGAAGTAAATCATGATAAAACCAAAGTAATATGGATAAGAAGTAAAAAGATGTATACCATCACGCTCGCTGGAAATTAATTTAGGAGGGAATCTCAATTTAGTCTTTTAGGTATAGAGTTTTCAGTGAACCTAGATGAAATAATAGATTAATTATCAAAAATACATCCCAAAATACAATCACTATTTACTCAATGGTAATAAAGAATGTTGACTCCTGGTGGAGGAATAACAGTAATTAAAAGGTAAGTTCTCTCCAAACTTAAACATGTGTTGGTGGATTTACACAACCAACCTGAGAATGATTTACAACATTAAAGTAAATACTATTTTTTATTTTTTTAATTAATTTTGTTATTTCAATTTATTTGGCAGGGCAAAACTGACAGAATAAAAAGGGGTAAAACTGTAGAAAACTATGTGAATAGTGGACTAAATAAGGGGAATTTTTAAAAAAATATATTTCAAGCACTGACATGCTCCTGGATTAGAAGAAAAATGAAACAAAAAGAATTGTTGCGATCATATTTTTATGAAATTGTTTGGGGAAATTAAACATATTGCAGTTCTTGGATGGAGTACGTGAAGAAACTAATAAATAATACAACAGATATTTCTGGGAAAGATGTATTTAGTGCTTGGATTAAAGTTTAAGAAAAAAAAATCGTATTTTTTGGAAGAATGGTTAAACCAACTTATTTGGGGAAATTGAAATATTAATGTTGCAGATAAAAACGGTGTTTTATAAATCTTATTATAAAACAATATATTTGACGGAGTTAACTTTAGTATATTTGTAAACTTTAAGACAAACTTTAATATTTAAAAGTGAAATCAATTAAATTATCTGTTTCTTTGTAATAGTATTAAAAAATTATCAGATCCAGAAGGAAAAAGAAAAATGTTTGCACCTATTCAGATACATCACCCGTGTATGCCGATCCATAGTAGGATACTATTAAAAAGTACTAAGTGGTGTAAAGATATGCATAAAATTTGTAATAATAATATTTGAATACATAAAGCAAGACAAAAATGGGAATCACTGTTTCTTAATTCTAACCCAGAGATATGGAAAGTAATTTACAAAATTGTATTCAGAAACACCAGAGACTCGAAAATACAATGCTTCCAGTATATAATACTTCACATAATATTACCTGTAATAGGCTATTTAAATGAGATAGGTGTAATCCCAAAAAATAGATGTTGTTTCTGTAAAGAAAAAGAAGAAACCATTTGGCATTTGTTTTGGAAATGTAATCATACTAGGCCAGTCCTTTCTAAAAACGTAATGCAAAAAAACTGGATTACAAATTAAATTTGAACCTTAGCAAATCATTCTTGGTGACACCTAAAAAAAACTCAGAAGCACTAAACTATATAATTTTTATTACTAAATATCATAAATACTTTATATATATATATATATATATATATATATATATATATATATATATATATATATATATATATATATACTGCAAGTAAAACAACAAATAAATTTAATTTGCATGGCCTGATTGAAATTTTAAATATGTACTATCTTTCTGAATTCTGTATCGCAAAGAAAATTTAGTTTATAAATTCTACAGAAATGGGGCATACAGAGTAGAATCTTTTATTCACAGTAGAACTAATTATTAGAAAAGCGGCTCTCTCCATTAATCTTACTCAGGCTACACATTTTCGACAGAAAATAAAATTAAAATAATTATTGGATGTCTTACATCGTTAATCCTGGATTACTTCCTTCCTATCCTATTTTGTCTTTTTTTTATTTTAGTTGTCGTATTCTTTACACCTCAGACAATAGTTAATGCAAAGTGGATGAACTGATTTTTTTTACAGTTTACAGCATATTACGTCAGCAATGGTACCGTATATGTCTGGGGTAATAATAATAATAATAATAAAAATAATAATAATAATAATAATAATAATTATATGATAAAATCTGAAAAAAGTAAACATAAGTTATAGATCATGAGGATTAGACTCTTATATCCATCCTTCATATTTAAAAATCAGGAATTTTCAAAGCGAGTATGTGTGGTCTCTTTGCATTGAAAGTGAAACTTCCGTTTTAAGTGTATACATTTCTCCTTGTCCAATTGTGAGCCGCAGTTGATCAGTGACTAGCATGTCTGACTTGTAACCAAGTGGATGTGGGTTCGAATCTTACTGTATGACATGCCTGGGTCGGCTACCGTCCCTGGGCAAGACACCTGAATCCAACTGAGTCGGCACTAAACTGCCTTCTTGTGTTGTTGTGTCGTACACCAAACAAAACAAAACAATTTTTTTTTTTGGAGGGGTGGGGTGGGGTGGTTAACGGCCCTTTTAAGACACAATTGGCTATATCATGCCGAGGAAATAGGAACTAAGTGCCTTTCCCAAGGACACACTGAGGCAACCGACCCGGGCTGTACTGGGCGGGTATTCAACCAGCGACCCTTGGATTACGAGTCCGACGCTCTACCAACGGTGCTACCGTGGCTCCCCGCTAAGACTTGGAAGAAAGATATAACCATTTTACCGGAAGTATAGCAATTATGTACGTTGAAAACACACATTGTTAGTCATGTTGCCCGTGTTTGATAGAATGTTGGAGACAGAGTTCAAAGAGAAGAACCAAAAACAGAGATAAATTTACCTGAAAAAAAGGAGAAGGATTTCTCAGAATTTCTCTATGGTATCATGCAAATATTATTAAGCCAATCACGTATCAAAAGGTGTTCCAAATCCTGATATTGACCAATCAGTACCATGCAGAGATGCTGCTATGTAAGGCGCGAGTAATTCTTCCCAGATAGAGCATCGAAAGTATCTGTTGCGACTTGTTCAGATATTAAAGTTAGCCCTTGCATACCAGCAAAAAGATTTGGAAGAAAATTGCATGGAATTATGTTCTACAAAATCAGTGAGAAGAACTACAACGATGGTGGAAAGAATATATGATCAGTGATCAAATTATAGTCCAGATTCTATTGGAATGAATATTGGAAAGAATATATGATCAGTGATCAAATTATAGTCCAGATTCTATTGGAATGATTAGAGGCCTCTAATGCGTTAGTTATAAGTTTGAAATCAGAAATCAGCTCTTATGAAGCCCTGTCTGGGCATTTTATGAAAAAAAAGAAACAAGAGATCCATTTTTTAGGCAGGGTCCAAATTTAAGATGCAGCAATTTAAAGTGGTAGAATGGGAAATCTCCATCGATAAGCTGAGATCTTAATTTATTCTTTGGGACACATTTTATAGATTTGACAATATCCTTTTATTTACTAAATTGCAGAACGTAACATTCTGTTTATTTATGAATATAATTATGTTTCAATGTCTTGAATGTGTGGGTAAACTGTAAAATATGTTGTTGCATAGTTGTGTACCCTTCTGTCTATCAATATACTTGTTTGTAACATGGATTTATATGCAACCCGATTTCAAAAGTAAAAGAAAGGACAACAGAGGTTTGTAAAAAGGGGGTCGTTTTAGAATCCTGACAAGTGATTGTAAACAAGCAGAGAATTGTTTTTGATGTTCTTCTTCTTAGTTTATAAATACCAAAAATTGAATTTGTATGTTTTTAAAACAAGAATTGTATGGAACAAATCTGTATTTATGGCAAATTTCTCAGGCCACACACACGTGGCATATGAAAACACCACAATTGCTTATTAAATTTAAATGTGACATTACAAAAAACAAAAACAAAAACAAAAAAAAAAAAAAAATATTTATCACGAGTTGAAATGGTCTTGTTGATTAGAATATAAACAATAAAAGTAATATGTCCAGTATCATAACTAGAAGGGAAAAAAATGAAAAGAATGTTTGTAACATTGTTTGCATATGGCACGAATTTGTGAAATGTAAATAACACTTCCCCGTACATCATCACGTTTAAGATATATACAATCAGCGTAGAAGAATAATGGTCGTGGAGTGTACAAAAGTAATTGAAGAAAAAAAAAGTATTATTTTTGCATAGTGTAAACACAAATATATAATTAGATGAAGTCTAAGTTAAAATATTGTTTTCACTATAAAAGTGACAATTTTGACAAATTCTGAAGAAGTGTGCAAGTATGTGTAGAAAAAAGCTTTCGCAATTTTACAATAATAGGTGTATGGTAGTAGAAGGGCTTCAGAGGTCTTTCTTTTTCATCTCCAAACAGAGGACAGATAAATAAATAATCGTACTCGTCCCCAGTATCATTTTTGTCATTGTCATTGTATTTTCTTTCCTCGAGTGGTCTATTTTCCCATGGATCAGTTTCAATGGGAAACCTACGTTTAGAAGTCCTAAACATTATGACTGGCAGATATACATTTCTCTGTAAATATAGCATGTAGTCTTCAAAATGTGGACTATGTTAATACTCTTGTAACATTTTTAAGGTTGCAGATGCATGCCACTCCTGAATAATTCGATCTTGTAGAACTTCTGTAATCATTTGTTGTGTTCCTTGAGGAGTGTTTATCAATTCATACCTAAAAAGATCATAAAGTCAGAAAAGATCAGAAAATTCATAATAAAAAAAAAGATAATTAAAAGAAACATTTCATCCATTTATAAGTGTTTAAACCAGCATTATTCTCAGACAAAAGTATTCGATACTAGAATCTGGATAATTTTGTCTGTTTGTCATTATAAATCGAAATTTAGAACCCTATCTATCATTCGATATTTGATAATGATATTTCTTGACTCCCTTCATAGCTCAGAGTCAAGCATACAAATGGGAGTGTTTTTACGAATTGTTGTAATATTTCTTACAAATTTGCTATGCATATTTTGAATGGTTTTGATATGTTCAAATCCCCACACCTCACACTCATTGAATAAAATAGGTAAAATGGTATGATAAAAAAGATGCAATTGTAAATCAATAGACAGATTACAATTTTGAATTCTTTGATACAGTAAATGCATAACTTTTAGCTTGGTTAACATTGTGGCACTATAAAAACTTCGATTTTTAGAAACGATGACACTCATATATTTAAAATCACTACAAATGTTCATCACGTGCAGGGCCGGATTATCCATTGGAAAGGTGGGCAACGTGCCCAGGGCCCCCGAGGCTCAAGGGGCCCCGGACCCGGGCTTAAGGGGCCCCCGTATATTATCGTATGCTTTTCACAGGCAGTGTTTTTAACAGTACTGTAACTAAGGAGCCGCTGTGCCCAGGGCCCCCAAAGGCCTTAATCCTGCCCTGATCACGTGCTCGCCAATAGTGAATTCATGTCTAACGTTGTTTCGTGTTTCTGATTACACAAGTCTTGTTTACGTAAAGATTACCGTCAATACTCGCGTATACAATCCGTTACCAACTGCATAGACCCAGATCTACCGTCGCATAATGCGCCGGTAGATCTGGGTCTATGCAGTTTGTAAGGACTAATCAGTAGAACAAACAACATATACCCTGTTCCGCCGGCGCATTATGCGACGGCAGATCAGGGTCTATGTTTTTTGCATTTGGACCAGAGTTATACGTGAGTATATACGGTATATTGAATTTCCACGGCCCTGAGTATTAACAAAATACATTCAAATGATCCTGGGAAGATTTTTTGTAAATTCCCAAAACAGTATCATCGGTATATAATAAAACAAGAATTTTAAGGGAAAATTACATCACACTGTCTCAGTTATATGTCTACACAAGTGCAATTTATTTTCAAGAAGTAAACTTTACAAGCCATTCCAAAACATAGAACATAAAATTGGCAGATTTTTACCCTGCCTCACACTCTTATTGCATTGAAAGAAAATGGACTGTTCCCGTGCAAAACTAACACAGGACTTGGTGTTTTTATACATGTATACAATCCGGAAAATCTTCCCATTAACATTGTCGTATAATATAACCTCATTCATAAGGCAACCTGCTTCACTGAGTTAAAAACTGTACTAACGTAGATGAAAGCACAACAAAAATTAAATTTTCTTACTTTTTTTTATTATGTTAGAAAGAGCACGAAGAACAAAAATAAAATATAATGTTGAATAACCTGGCCTGAATCTAGATTAATTTTCCTCAAGTATCTCATGAAAATCAAGAAAATTTTGAAGTCTCTTATCAAGAACAGATGTGAGAAGTTTGCCAAAGCAGCTTAAAATAGTAATTGGTCTATAATTATCGGGTTGACTTGGATTGCTTTACCCTCTATATATGTGTATAATTATTATCTCTAGCCATACATTTGGATCAGCCGAGTGTCAAAAATTAAATTAAACAATTAAACATACAGTAAAATTAAATTAAACAATTTTAAACGTACAGTGGCATCAGAAATTTAGATGTACATTTGATATATTCATTTAAAACATTGTCTTGAGATGGAGTTTTGTTATTTTTTTAAACACTTGATGCATGTTAAGAATTTCATATTCAGTAATGACCAAATTAAGAATTTCAGCGTCATAATTTACTGTAATATTTACACTTTCTCAAATCGCATCGTTTTCATCCCCGCTAAAGATATTTTGGTTTCTAAAAAAGTCAGAAAGATCTTCAATTTTTATGTTTGATTCATCTTTCCTTTTCTCCAAACTGTTAATAATTTGTACAATAATCTTTAGAGTTTTGCATTTTAGGTTCCTCAACTTATTTTGTAGATTTTGTTTTTGTTTTTTTTCTTTTTTCTTTTTGTTTTTTGTTTTTTTGTTTTTTTTTAGTCTCCTTGTTTATATTAAAATTATGTTTTATTTCAATACGTTGCTTGCATTAATAAGATTCGTCCAAGTAATTTGTGTTGGATTTTGACTGTGTATTTTTCTAGCTATATTATAGTTTCTACGGGTGTTTAGGTATTTAGTTCTGAACCAACTTTTAGTATTTTCATGACTTTTTATGGTTTCAGTAACCCGTTACAAAATATTTTGAGGAACAGTAGTGAAAAATCGATGACATTGATAAATATATATTGTTGATATTATTCAATTTATAGATTTGACTTGACTTCTATCATAACATTGACACATCTTCCATTAAAAATAATAAGATTATTATTTCTGTATATATACATATATATAGTACTGTGCCTATGTTGCTTATAACAACATTCTTGGATGTACGTTTCCTATGTAAATTGTATTCATCGAGAAATGATGGGATACTATTATAAAAAATCAACGAAGCTGTCGTAAAAATCAAAATGCCTGAGAAGCAAATCATCAGCTGCCAAAAAGTAATTTATGTTATAGGTCCGGGCATTTAAATAACCCATCAAAAATACATATTCATTCGAGATACACATGCTAGCAATTTCTGATATGAACTGATTAAATTCATTATTTTGCATGGGACCCTGAATCTGATGCGGGAACATAAACAACTCCAAAACAAATAATTTCATCAGTTTGAAAACCAAGTTTGCTCACTTTATATGCTCAGAATCACATTAAATACTTGATACGTATTCAGAAATGGAATTCGTTACAAACTCAACTATCCCACCGCTCTTGCGGAAATATCTTTGCTTACGATTGTTTGGACAAAATTGATATCCATCCAAATCGATAATATCAAAATTATCAAGATTTATTTCACAAACATCCCAAATTTCATAGTTTTGAATCAGTTGAAAAAATGAAGGATAAAGAAGTTTACGTTTGAGACCACACAGATCTAAGTTTGAGTCGAAAGTTAAAGTCATGCGAATTTTGAGTTCTCGTAGATTTTGATGACTTTGTATTACTATTAACACTATCGTCACCATTTGAATGCGTCGCGCATTCCTATTCCATCTTCTAAACAAGATATCGTTCAGAGTGCAAACTGGGATTCTCGCCAGAATCATCTATTGATCTACCGGTAGGCACTTGTGTCCATGTGGTGGTATTCATTTTGTTAGATGTTTTAAGAGTATGGATGGACTCGATCACATCAGAAGGTTCACAAGATGTTGTAACAACAACATTGGCCGCATCAACGACATCAGCAGGAGGACTTGTCTTGTGCACTTAGATATCAGCATTGCCACTGCCGTCAGGTTTGACAATCTCAGGAAAGTTGGTCTCGTTAACAAAAGGTTGTTCCTGCTCGTCGACATCCCTCTCGGTATCAGACTTCGTTACATAAGAGCTGCGTGTGTCTCGGTGCTCTTTCTGCCTCATCCTACCATGAAGACCTGCTGTAGGACTACAGATGGCTCTCCCTCATCGTCTCGTTCTCGCTTAATATGTTGCGACGGACGATTCTATGCCAGTCGGGGAACATGTCTTTGAAGGATTTTTCGTCTACTATAAATATAGACTATATGATATGACGCTTTGCGCATTCTTTAGTACATATTTAATCTAATGTTATACTATCTGTCATTTACGATGCACCGCACGGTCCTTTTCTATCGCTTTCATAATAAAAGGTTTCCGTGGAAGCTATGTCTCGCATGCGAATGGCTCTATTGCAACATAGTTATCTTCTATCGGTGGAGAGACAAGCATCCTAACATATATCAGGGAACCAGTTCAGAGGTATTTAAAGATATGTCAACAAACTTAAAGTTTCAGTTGAATACAGCAACTAATATTGAACTTAAAAACTTTCAAAAACTTTATCACTGACATAATTTTAAAGTGAATGTTTAGGTTATAATTTTTTTTTAATAATTAAATAATTTCGACACAGAAAGTTCGATGAAAAACATGTTAGCTTTAAATAGGTTTTTTAATGTTATACACGTCGTGTAAATTATACACTTGAAAAGTGTATAATGGCAACGATTTGGTATTGAGATGATGAAAAATGTACTCGTTCGGATTGGAAAAAGTGACCTATATTGTTCTCGACTGACAGCGAATGTAGCTGTTGATGTGTGCGTATTAGCACAAGAGTGACTTGGAAAGAAATGAACTGGACCGATATGCAGCACGTGCATACACGAGAACAGTCGGGTTGACAATTTACACATATAGTGCAGGAGATGTGTATGTTATCTTCTTATAGGTTTGGGAAATACACAATGAGTATGTTTTGTACACCGGTGGTTAAATATCCATACTCTTTTCCAGGAAATACAATCTACTCACATGAAACTAATTACAAGTAATAGCGTTTGTTTTCATGGATACACGTGCCTGTTTGTTGATTTCTCTCAGACTGCCCAGAAGCAACTACGCACTCACCCACATTTGCATTCTGAATAAGTCGAGACAAAACGTAGGTTCAATTTTTGATATCATCTAAAAGGTAGAATTTTACTGCAGTGTTCTTCACACGTGTGTAATTAACCCATAGCCCGTAACTCTTCACTGTCTAGCTTTCTATGCCAAAATTCAATAAAATATTTATCAGTCAATTTAAAACCATAGATAAAAATCTATCCGTACCCATTAACCCATTAAACGCAGACTCATTTGGAACGACGTTATGATTACTGGATTCCCTAAATACAGTTATATTTGGGGTTTACTGAATTTATTCATAATGATTAATATTACGTAAAGCTGCAAACAAATCAAATATCACCATGAATTTTAACAAAAAAATCCCTTACACTGAGTTTACACCCAGGGTCAACCCATATCTCCATAACATGGCTAGTGAAACCGGTCTCTGTTCTTACGTTTCAAAATGAAATAAAACTTGGATATTAATTTTTTAAAGGACAATTAAATAAAAAACCGTCATCAAAGTGCTTATCGTAAAGGTTTGTTATAAACTTAATTTTTACAACAAAATACAAATTTTAAAAGGGTTAACATTGCCGAAGAATTTTTTTAAAATTTACTTATTTATTTCATATGTGTCTTATTGTACTGCATTCAAACGTATATTCTGTTTAATTTCAAAGATTTATCTATAGAGCAATCGATATCACGTTAACTACTTTTATTTTTATTTTATTTTGTTATTATGATAATAATTACCAGCAATAGCTGCCTACAGTTTAGTTCTTTATTTGAACTAAAGAGAGATAATACGGATTTGTACAAATGTATAATATCTGCGAGAGTAATAAGCCTTTCGACACTATATAATGGTTTGATTTATCTATCTATCAATCTGTCTATCTATCTATCTATCTATCTATCTATCTATCTATCTACAGATTTTGCATGGCCCCCTGTTTGGAATTGTAAGTAACTTGCTTGTCAGTAAAAGCATGTAAGAGGAATAAAAAGAATCGTAAGAGAATGAGTTTTAACAGAGATGAAAATGTTAGAATGTTAACAGACTGTAAAAACTTTAGAAAATAAATTCTGATAAGATGTAAAAACTGCCATAAAATGATGGTTTAATATAATAACAATTCCATGCTATTGTTCGGAAAGACTCCAGGTCTGGTGATTGTACAACGTACTGTCGATGGGGGCTCCATCGAGAAATGGCTATTGAAACAAGTATTATTTATAGATATTGTTGGAGGTGTGCATTGTTCGGAATGTCATTTAATTGGTATATCTCGAAATTACATTATTAACATGGATATATTCTGACATCAGCACCGTAACAAGCAATGCATAATTTTATAAACAGTATAAGGCGCACATGTTCTCTGTTCCAGTGCCCGTCAGCCATGTCTACCCACAATGCCAGATACATAGAGTCAAAAGATGAATGGTAAGTACATAGTTGTGCATTTAAATTAATTTCTTCTATCTTTCTGATGTTTCTTTTCGAATGAGTGCCAAAAATGCTTGAACAATATTAAAATTTTGGTCTAACTAAAGTTTTAAAAGCTATTTCAAGAAGTCCTTAATTTTTATTGTACATTTTCATACCTAAGTACAAGTCCTATTAGTTATATACATGAAAACGTACTTAAGCACACAAAAGCCCAACATAATAACTGCAGATTTCTTTCTCTCATTCAATTTTTAAATAAAAAACATACATATAAATGTAAGGAAAGAAACGTATAATTCTAGAAATAAGAAAAGCACGTCAATATTCTAGTCAATCACCCGATTGCGAAAACGGTAAGATTTTCACAAGTTTAATTTATTGTGCAAGCTTTAACGAACGTTTCATTCCGTTGTTACACATGTTTTTCAAGGATATTTATCATAAGCAACAGTGAAAGTCTTCCTAAGGTAAATAGTTGAAGGGGAAAGAAAAATCCTATGAATGATCCGAAGCATTTTCTTGCACATTTCATTGGTAATCTTCTGAAGCTTTTTCTTTTAATTCTTATAGGAAATCTGATTGTCTTCAAAATGAATGTTGTGCTTTTCTTGGAAAGTCGTGTGGCGATATTAAATCTATTTGACAGCCTGAAGATTTCGCACTAAAATATACAAAAAATTTCCCAAATGTTTATAACATATAATCGAGTTTAAATAAAGAAACCTGATTCACGTGCCAGATCAGCATGGATAATGTAAAATACTCAATGCGCTCCCATTTTTAATACAGTGTTAGGAGTGCACGATTTTTACGTGCTCTGTTGACAATGTTTTTTGAATGTACTGTCTGCGTCGTCCTAGATTTATATCACTAAGTAGAGAATAATGATCATTGTCTTTAGAATCGTCAATGATGAACGCAAAACTGATATTCCCTTACTAGAATTTATCGGTTCAATTAGCTACAAACCTTATCTAATCTACTTAATTGTGCACGATACATTTTACAGTTTAACGGAAAACTATTCACGACTGGGCGAAAGGACCGAGGGACGTATGACACATTATTCGATGACGTAAATTAATAAAGGTCATAGCTAAAATTGACAGTCTACGCCCGATACACCTTTTCGGTGGCGGATAGTCCAATTCCTGGCTTCTTTAACTTCTATTTGGGCATGAGTTTGTCTCTCCCTTTGAAGCAGGCATATTTGTACCCGTACATAATTAGCTCGACCTGTATTTGCTGTGTTTGTGTGCAGCGTTGTCAAAGAAAAGGGTAAAATTTTGACGGTCAATTCCGTTACCTGAATATACAACTGATCTGGTATATGTTTTAACTTCACTTGGTGACGTCAGTATTGGTCATCAGAATTGTATCTGTGCCCCTTGGTGCTACTGCAAACTGTAGTGTTGACAATAAACAGTACATCGGCCATACATAAACAGAGACAAGTTGCACGGGGACAGGCAGACAAAGGGGATAATCCATCACCACCTCTTTCAATCACCTGAGTGTTCATTCAGGCGTGTAATTTGCGGAGAGATTAAAAAGATCAAAGCAGATAAACAATTTTGTTATATTTAGGTAAGTAAGTTGTTTTAGTGTCGTGTAGAGTGCAAATATTACTAAATGCTCTCGAGTGAAACTTCGGTGCCGTGCATGAAAAAGTGTTGTCAATTGTAAAATTGTTGAGTATTATTTATCACCGTTAATTTCGTATTATCATATATGGCCAAACTGTGCGTCGTCGTTCGAATCTTAACTGTTAGCACTAAAATTAGTCGCAAACAGAGATTTTGAGACA
The DNA here is from genome assembly GCA_029931535.1 of Margaritifera margaritifera. NCBI lineage: Eukaryota > Metazoa > Mollusca > Bivalvia > Unionida > Margaritiferidae > Margaritifera > Margaritifera margaritifera. The sequence continues at coordinate 1,703,305 of JAQPZY010001583.1, read as the reverse complement.
TTGGAGGGAAACTTTTCTTATATCCTGGTTCACGTGATTAGAAAAATAAATATAAAAAAATTTCAAACCTTTCCAGGCGAAAATTCAGGTGCCCATGGCAGAAAAAGTTGCGAGGATACGAGATAAAACTACAAAGCACATTTGAGCGGTATTTTCCGGAGCGGCATTTTCCAGCCAAGAGTAGAAAAGACTTATACATTACATCCTCCTCCACCTGCTTCTCCTCCTACTCGTTATAATCAGCATCAACAGCTCTAACAATATAAAAAATACCAACCCCGTCACAAAAACAACCCAACGAAAAGCAAGACAATAATTGGACGAAAAAAGAAGAATGACCATCTCCCCCTTTTCTCTCATTGTTTTCTTGATCTTCCGTCTTACTGTCATCTTCGTCATTAGCAGTTGATACTCATTTGAGTGTAGCATTGGAAATCTCGTTAGATGTGAACATGCTTTATCGGTTACGTGTCAATCATACATAGTTGCTCAGTGCACAACACGCGAGCTTGGTCCTATTTCACAAAGACAGATAGCCAAACATAGATAAATTCAAGTACTATTCGTGGAGAGCTTATACATTTCACAAAACTGTATTCTTGAAGGTTTCATGGTTAGCCCGATGTTGACAGTGTCCATTGAATGTACTGTTTGCGTCGTCCTAGATTTATATCACTAAGTAGAGAATAATGATCATTGTCTTTAGAATCGTCAATGATGAACGCAAAACTGATATTCCCTTACTAGAATTTATCGGTTCAATTAGCTACAAACCTTATCTAATCTATTTAATTGTGCAGGAGACAATTTAGAGTTTAACCGAACACTATTCACGACTGGGCGAAAGGACCGAGGGACGTATGACACATTATTCGATGACGTAATTTAATAAAGGTCATGGCTAAAATTGACAGTCTACGCCCGATACACCTTTTCGGTGGCGGATAGTCCAATTCCTGGTTTCTTTAACTTCTTTATGGGGATGAGTTTGTCTCTCCCTTTGAAGCAGGCATATTTGTACACGTGTATAACTAGCTTCACCTGCATCTGGTGTGTTTGTGTGCAGCGTTATCAAAGAAAATGGTAAGATTTTGACGGTCAATTCCGTTACCTGGATATACAACTGCTCTGGTATACGTTTTATCTTCACTTGGTGACGTCAGTATTGGTCATCAGAATTGTATCTGTGCCCCTTGGTGCTACTGCAAACTGTAGTGTTGACAATAAACAGTACATCGGAAATACATAAATAGAGACAAGTTACACGTGGACAGGCAGACAAAGGGAATAATCCATCACCACCTCTTTCAATCACCTGAGTGTTCATTCAGGCGTGTAATTAGCGGAGAGATTAAAAAGGTCAAGGCAGATAAATAACTCTGTTATATCGAGGAAAGTAAGTTGTTTTAGTGTCGTGAGGACCGCAAATATTACTAAATGCTCTCGATTGAAACTTCGGTGCCGTGCATGAAAAAGTGTTATCAATTGTAAAATTGTTGAGTATTATTTATCACCGTTAATTTCGTGTTATCATATATGGCCAAACTGTGCGTCGTCGTTAAATCTTAACTGTTAGCACTAAAATTAGTCGCAAACAGAGATTTTGAGACATTGGAGGGAAACTTTTCTTATATCCTGGTTCAAGTGATTAGAAAAATAAATATAAAAACATTTGAAACCTTTCCAGGCGAAAATTCAGGTGCCCATGGCAGAAAAAGTTGCGAGGATACGAGATAAAACTACAATGCACATTTGAGCGGTATTTTCCGGAGCGGCATTTTCCAGCCAAGAGTAGAAAAGACTTATACATTACATCCTCCTCCACCTGCTTCTCCTCCTACTCATTATCATCAGCGTCAACAGCTCTAACAATATAAAAAATACCAACCCCGTCACAAAAACAACCCAACGAAAAGCAAGACAATAATTGGACGAAAAAAGAAGAATGACCATCTCCCCCTTTTCTCTCATTGTTTTCTTGATCTTCCGTCTTACTGTCATCTTCGTCATTAGCAGTTGATACTCATTTGAGTGTTGCATTGGAAATCTCGTTAGATGTGAACATGCTTTATCGGTTACGTGTAAATCATACATATTTGCTCAGTGAACAACAAGCGAGCTTGGTCCTATTTCACAAAGACAGATAGCCAGACATAGATAAATTCAAGTACTATTCGTGGAGAGCTCATACATTTCACAAAACTGTATTCTTGAAGGTTTGATAGTTAGCCCGATGTAGGTGTCGCGTTTTGAGTCTTTTCATTACAATTACTAAATTACTGACTTAAGAAATCAATAGATATTTAATTGTTTTCTAAATATGTGAGTCTTTGATTCTAGCACGTGATAATCATTTTTCGACACACAATTTGAATATGGGCCACAATCATCAGCAAACAAGTTTAATTTATTGTGCAAGCTTTAACGAACGTTTCATTCCGTTGTTACACATGTTTTTCAAGGATATTTATCATAAGCAACAGTGAGAGTCTTCTTAAGGTAAATAGTTGGAGGGGAAAGAAAAATCCTATGAATGTTCCGAAGCATTTTCTTGCACTTTTCATAGGAAATCTTGTGAAGCTTTTTCTTTTAATTCTTATAGGAAATCTGATTGTCTTCAAAATGAATGTTGTGCTTTTCTTGGAAAGTCGTGTGGTGATATTAAAGCTATTAGACAGCCTGAAGATTTCGCACCTAATTATCCCAAATTCTTCCCCAAAGTTTTTAAAAATATAATCGAGTTTAAATAAAGAAACCTGATTCACGTGCCAACTCGACATGGATAATGTAATTACTCATTGCGCTACCATTTTAATATAGTAGTAGGAGTGCACGAGTTTTACGTGCTCTGTTGACAGTGTCCATTGAATGTACTGTCTGCGTCGTCCTAGATTTATATCACTAAGTAGAGAATAATGATCATTGTCTTTAGAATCGTCAATGATGAACGCAAAACTGATATTCCCTTACTAGAATTTATCGGTTCAATTAGCTACAAACCTTATCTAATCTATTTAATTGTGCACGAGACATTTTACAGTTTAACCGAACACTATTCACGACTGGGCGAAAGGACCGAGGGACGTATGACACATTATTCGATGACGTAATTTTATAAAGGTCATGGCTAAAATTGACAGTCTACGCCCGATATACCTTTTCGGTGGCGGATAGTCCAATTCCTGATTTCTTTAACTTCTATTTGGGGATGAGTTTGTCTTTCCCTTTGAAGCCGGCATATTTGTGCACGTGTATAACTAGCTTCACCTGCATCTGGTGTGTTTGTGTGCAGCGTTATCAAAGAAAATGGTAAGATTTTGACGGTCAATTCCGTTACCTGAATATACAACTGCTCTGGTATACGTTTTATCTTCACTTGGTGACGTCAGTATTGGTCATCAGAATTGTATCTGTGCCCCTTGGTGCTACTGCAAACTGTAGTGTTGACAATAAACAGTACATCGGCTATACATAAATAGAGACAAGTTACACGTGGACAGGCAGATAAAGGGAATAATCCATCACCACCTCTTTCAATCACCTGAGTGTTCATTCAGGCGTGTAATTAGCGGAGAGATTAAAAAGGTCAAGGCAGATAAATAACTCTGTTATATCGAGGAAAGTAAGTTGTTTTAGTGTCGTGAGGACCGCAAATATTACTAAATACTCTCGATTAAAACTTCGATGCCGTGCATGAAAAAGTGTTATCAATTGTAAAATTGTTGAGTATTATTTATCACCGTTAATTTCGTGTTATCATATATGGCCAAACTGTGCGTCGTCGTTCGAATCTTAACTGTTAGCACTAAAATTAGTCGCAAACAGATTTTGAGACATTGGAGGGAAACTTTTCTTATATCCTGGTTCAAGTGATTAGAAAAATAAATATAAAAACATTTGAAACCTTTCCAGGCGAAAATTCAGGTGCCCATGGCAGAAAAAGTTGCGAGGATACGAGATAAAACTACAAAGCACATTTGAGCGGTATTTTCCGGAGCGGCATTTTCCAGCCAAGAGTAGAAAAGACTTATACATTACATCCTCCTCCACCTGCTTCTCCTCCTACTCATTATCATCAGCGTCAACAGCTCTAACAATATAAAATATACCAACCCCGTCACAAAAACAACCCAACGAAAAGCAAGACAATAATTGGACGAAAAAAGAAGAATGACCATCTCCCCCTTTTCTCTCATTGTTTTCTTGATCTTCCGTCTTATTGTCATCTTCGTCATTAGCAGTTGATACTCATTTGAGTGTTGCATTGGAAATCTCGTTAGATGTGAACATGCTTTATCGGTTACGTGTAAATCATACATAGTTGCTCAGTGCACAACAAGCGAGCTTGGTCCTATTTCATAAAGACAGATAGCCAAACATAGACAAATTCAAGTACTATTCGTGGAGAGCTCATACATTTCACAAAACTGTATTCTTGAAGGTTTGATAGTTAGCCCGATGTAGGTGTCGCGTTTTGAGTCTTTTCATTACAATTACTAAATTACTGACTTAAGAAATCAATAGATATTTAATTGTTTTCTAAATATGTGAGTCTTTGATTCTAGCACGTGATAATCATTTTTCGACACACAATTTGAATATGGGCCACAATCATCAGCAAACAAGTTTAATTTATTGTGCAAGCTTTAATGAACGTTTCATTCCGTTGTTACACATGTTTTTCAAGGATATTTATCATAAGCAACAGTGAGAGTCTTCTTAAGGTAAATAGTTGGAGGGGAAAGAAAAATCCTATGAATGTTCCGAAGCATTTTCTTGCATTTTTCATAGGAAATCTTGTGAAGCTTTTTCTTTTAATTCTTATAGGAAATCTGATTGTCTTCAAAATGAATGTTGTGCTTTTCTTGAAAAGTCGTGTGGTGATATTAAAGCTATTAGACAGCCTGAAGATTTCGCACCTAATTATCCAAAATTCTTCCCCAAAGTTTTTACAAATATAATCGAGTTTAAATAAAGAAACCTGATTCACGTGCCAACTCGACATGGATAATGTAATTACTCATTGCGCTACCATTTTAATATAGTAGTAGGAGTGCACGAGTTTTACGTGCTCTGTTGACAGTGTCCATTGAATGTACTGTCTGCGTCGTCCTAGATTTATATCACTAAGTAGAGAATAATGATCATTATCTTCAGAATCGTCAATGATGAACGCAAAACTGATATTCCCTTACTAGAATTTATCGGTTCAATTAGCTACAAACCTTATCTAATCTATTTAATTGTGCACGAGACATTTTACAGTTTAACCGAACACTATTCACGACTGGGCGAAAGGACCGAGGGACGTATGACACATTATTCGATGACGTAATTTTATAAAGGTCATGGCTAAAATTGACAGTCTACGCCCGATATACCTTTTCGGTGGCGGATAGTCCAATTCCTGGTTTCTTTAACTTCTATTTGGGGATGAGTTTGTCTTTCCCTTTGAAGCAGGCATATTTGTACACGTATATAACTAGCTTCACCTGCATCTGGTGTGTTTGTGTGCAGCGTTATCAAAGAAAATGGTAAGATTTTGACGGTCAATTCCGTTACCTGGATATACAACTGCTCTGGTATACGTTTTATCTTCACTTGGTGACGTCAGTATTGGTCATCAGAATTGTATCTGTGCCCCTTGGTGCTACTGCAAACTGTAGTGTTGACAATAAACAGTACATCGGAAATACATAAATAGAGACAAGTTACACGTGGACAGGCAGACAAAGGGAATAATCCATCACCACCTCTTTCAATCACCTGAGTGTTCATTCAGGCGTGTAAATTAGCGGAGAGATTAAAAAGGTCAAGGCAGATAAATAACTCTGTTATATCGAGGAAAGTAAGTTGTTTTAGTGTCGTGAGGACCGCAAATATTACTAAATGCTCTCGATTGAAACTTCGGTGCCGTGCATGAAAAAGTGTTATCAATTGTAAAATTGTTGAGTATTATTTATCACCGTTAATTTCGTGTTATCATATATGGCCAAACTGTGCGTCGTCGTTAAATCTTAACTGTTAGCACTAAAATTAGTCGCAAACAGAGATTTTGAGACATTGGAGGGAAACTTTTCTTATATCCTGGTTCAAGTGATTAGAAAAATAAATATAAAAACATTTGAAACCTTTCCAGGCGAAAATTCAGGTGCCCATGGCAGAAAAAGTTGCGAGGATACGAGATAAAACTACAATGCACATTTGAGCGGTATTTTCCGGAGCGGCATTTTCCAGCCAAGAGTAGAAAAGACTTATACATTACATCCTCCTCCACCTGCTTCTCCTCCTACTCATTATCATCAGCGTCAACAGCTCTAACAATATAAAAAATACCAACCCCGTCACAAAAACAACCCAACGAAAAGCAAGACAATAATTGGACGAAAAAAGAAGAATGACCATCTCCCCCTTTTCTCTCATTGTTTTCTTGATCTTCCGTCTTACTGTCATCTTCGTCATTAGCAGTTGATACTCATTTGAGTGTTGCATTGGAAATCTCGTTAGATGTGAACATGCTTTATCGGTTACGTGTAAATCATACATATTTGCTCAGTGAACAACAAGCGAGCTTGGTCCTATTTCACAAAGACAGATAGCCAGACATAGATAAATTCAAGTACTATTCGTGGAGAGCTCATACATTTCACAAAACTGTATTCTTGAAGGTTTGATAGTTAGCCCGATGTAGGTGTCGCGTTTTGAGTCTTTTCATTACAATTACTAAATTACTGACTTAAGAAATCAATAGATATTTAATTGTTTTCTAAATATGTGAGTCTTTGATTCTAGCACGTGATAATCATTTTTCGACACACAATTTGAATATGGGCCACAATCATCAGCAAACAAGTTTAATTTATTGTGCAAGCTTTAACGAACGTTTCATTCCGTTGTTACACATGTTTTTCAAGGATATTTATCATAAGCAACAGTGAGAGTCTTCTTAAGGTAAATAGTTGGAGGGGAAAGAAAAATCCTATGAATGTTCCGAAGCATTTTCTTGCACTTTTCATAGGAAATCTTCTGAAGCTTTTTCTTTTAATTCTTATAGGAAATCTGATTGTCTTCAAAATGAATGTTGTGCTTTTCTTGGAAAGTCGTGTGGTGATATTAAAGCTATTAGACAGCCTGAAGATTTCGCACCTAATTATCCCAAATTCTTCCCCAAAGTTTTTAAAAATATAATCGAGTTTAAATAAAGAAACCTGATTCACGTGCCAACTCGACATGGATAATGTAATTACTCATTGCGCTACCATTTTAATATAGTAGTAGGAGTGCACGAGTTTTACGTGCTCTGTTGACAGTGTCCATTGAATGTACTGTCTGCGTCGTCCTAGATTTATATCACTAAGTAGAGAATAATGATCATTGTCTTTAGAATCGTCAATGATGAACGCAAAACTGATATTCCCTTACTAGAATTTATCGGTTCAATTAGCTACAAACCTTATCTAATCTATTTAATTGTGCACGAGACATTTTACAGTTTAACCGAACACTATTCACGACTGGGCGAAAGGACCGAGGGACGTATGACACATTATTCGATGACGTAATTTTATAAAGGTCATGGCTAAAATTGACAGTCTACGCCCGATATACCTTTTCGGTGGCGGATAGTCCAATTCCTGATTTCTTTAACTTCTATTTGGGGATGAGTTTGTCTTTCCCTTTGAAGCCGGCATATTTGTGCACGTGTATAACTAGCTTCACCTGCATCTGGTGTGTTTGTGTGCAGCGTTATCAAAGAAAATGGTAAGATTTTGACGGTCAATTCCGTTACCTGAATATACAACTGCTCTGGTATACGTTTTATCTTCACTTGGTGACGTCAGTATTGGTCATCAGAATTGTATCTGTGCCCCTTGGTGCTACTGCAAACTGTAGTGTTGACAATAAACAGTACATCGGCTATACATAAATAGAGACAAGTTACACGTGGACAGGCAGATAAAGGGAATAATCCATCACCACCTCTTTCAATCACCTGAGTGTTCATTCAGGCGTGTAATTAGCGGAGAGATTAAAAAGGTCAAGGCAGATAAATAACTCTGTTATATCGAGGAAAGTAAGTTGTTTTAGTGTCGTGAGGACCGCAAATATTACTAAATACTCTCGATTAAAACTTCGATGCCGTGCATGAAAAAGTGTTATCAATTGTAAAATTGTTGAGTATTATTTATCACCGTTAATTTCGTGTTATCATATATGGCCAAACTGTGCGTCGTCGTTCGAATCTTAACTGTTAGCACTAAAATTAGTCGCAAACAGATTTTGAGACATTGGAGGGAAACTTTTCTTATATCCTGGTTCAAGTGATTAGAAAAATAAATATAAAAACATTTGAAACCTTTCCAGGCGAAAATTCAGGTGCCCATGGCAGAAAAAGTTGCGAGGATACGAGATAAAACTACAATGCACATTTGAGCGGTATTTTCCGGAGCGGCATTTTCCAGCCAAGAGTAGAAAAGACTTATACATTACATCCTCCTCCACCTGCTTCTCCTCCTACTCATTATCATCAGCGTCAACAGCTCTAACAATATAAAATATACCAACCCCGTCACAAAAACAACCCAACGAAAAGCAAGACAATAATTGGACGAAAAAAGAAGAATGACCATCTCCCCCTTTTCTCTCATTGTTTTCTTGATCTTCCGTCTTATTGTCATCTTCGTCATTAGCAGTTGATACTCATTTGAGTGTTGCATTGGAAATCTCGTTAGATGTGAACATGCTTTATCGGTTACGTGTAAATCATACATAGTTGCTCAGTGCACAACAAGCGAGCTTGGTCCTATTTCATAAAGACAGATAGCCAAACATAGACAAATTCAAGTACTATTCGTGGAGAGCTCATACATTTCACAAAACTGTATTCTTGAAGGTTTGATAGTTAGCCCGATGTAGGTGTCGCGTTTTGAGTCTTTTCATTACAATTACTAAATTACTGACTTAAGAAATCAATAGATATTTAATTGTTTTCTAAATATGTGAGTCTTTGATTCTAGCACGTGATAATCATTTTTCGACACACAATTTGAATATGGGCCACAATCATCAGCAAACAAGTTTAATTTATTGTGCAAGCTTTAATGAACGTTTCATTCCGTTGTTACACATGTTTTTCAAGGATATTTATCATAAGCAACAGTGAGAGTCTTCTTAAGGTAAATAGTTGGAGGGGAAAGAAAAATCCTATGAATGTTCCGAAGCATTTTCTTGCATTTTTCATAGGAAATCTTGTGAAGCTTTTTCTTTTAATTCTTATAGGAAATCTGATTGTCTTCAAAATGAATGTTGTGCTTTTCTTGAAAAGTCGTGTGGTGATATTAAAGCTATTAGACAGCCTGAAGATTTCGCACCTAATTATCCAAAATTCTTCCCCAAAGTTTTTACAAATATAATCGAGTTTAAATAAAGAAACCTGATTCACGTGCCAACTCGACATGGATAATGTAATTACTCATTGCGCTACCATTTTAATATAGTAGTAGGAGTGCACGAGTTTTACGTGCTCTGTTGACAGTGTCCATTGAATGTACTGTCTGCGTCGTCCTAGATTTATATCACTAAGTAGAGAATAATGATCATTATCTTCAGAATCGTCAATGATGAACGCAAAACTGATATTCCCTTACTAGAATTTATCGGTTCAATTAGCTACAAACCTTATCTAATCTATTTAATTGTGCACGAGACATTTTACAGTTTAACCGAACACTATTCACGACTGGGCGAAAGGACCGAGGGACGTATGACACATTATTCGATGACGTAATTTTATAAAGGTCATGGCTAAAATTGACAGTCTACGCCCGATATACCTTTTCGGTGGCGGATAGTCCAATTCCTGGTTTCTTTAACTTCTATTTGGGGATGAGTTTGTCTTTCCCTTTGAAGCAGGCATATTTGTACACGTATATAACTAGCTTCACCTGCATCTGGTGTGTTTGTGTGCAGCGTTATCAAAGAAAATGGTAAGATTTTGACGGTCAATTCCGTTACCTGGATATACAACTGCTCTGGTATACGTTTTATCTTCACTTGGTGACGTCAGTATTGGTCATCAGAATTGTATCTGTGCCCCTTGGTGCTACTGCAAACTGTAGTGTTGACAATAAACAGTACATCGGAAATACATAAATAGAGACAAGTTACACGTGGACAGGCAGACAAAGGGAATAATCCATCACCACCTCTTTCAATCACCTGAGTGTTCATTCAGGCGTGTAAATTAGCGGAGAGATTAAAAAGGTCAAGGCAGATAAATAACTCTGTTATATCGAGGAAAGTAAGTTGTTTTAGTGTCGTGAGGACCGCAAATATTACTAAATGCTCTCGATTGAAACTTCGGTGCCGTGCATGAAAAAGTGTTATCAATTGTAAAATTGTTGAGTATTATTTATCACCGTTAATTTCGTGTTATCATATATGGCCAAACTGTGCGTCGTCGTTAAATCAAAAACTGTTAGCACTAAAATTAGTCGCAAACAGAGATTTTGAGACATTGGAGGGAAACTTTTCTTATATCCTGGTTCACATGATTAGAAAAATAAATATAAAAACATTTGAAACCTTTCCAGGCGAAAATTCAGGTGCCCATGGCAGAAAAAGTTGCGAGGATACGAGATAAAACTACAATGCACATTTGAGCGGTATTTTCCGGAGCGGCATTTTCCAGCCAAGAGTAGAAAAGACTTATACATTACATCCTCCTCCACCTGCTTCTCCTCCTACTCATTATCATCAGCGTCAACAGCTCTAACAATATAAAATATACCAACCCCGTCACAAAAACAACCCAACGAAAAGCAAGACAATAATTGGACGAAAAAAGAAGAATGACCATCTCCCCCTTTTCTCTCATTGTTTTCTTGATCTTCCGTCTTATTGTCATCTTCGTCATTAGCAGTTGATACTCATTTGAGTGTTGCATTGGAAATCTCGTTAGATGTGAACATGCTTTATCGGTTACGTGTCAATCATACATAGTTGCTCAGTGCACAACAAGCGAGCTTGGTCCTATTTCACAAAGACAGATAGCCAAACATAGACAAATTCAAGTACTATTCGTGGAGAGCTCATACATTTCACAAAACTGTATTCTTGAAGGTTTGATAGTTAGCCCGATGTAGGTGTCGCGTTTTGAGTCTTTTCATTACAATTACTAAATTACTGACTTAAGAAATCAATAGATATTTAATTGTTTTCTAAATATGTGAGTCTTTGATTCTAGCACGTGATAATCATTTTTCGACACACAATTTGAATATGGGCCACAATCATCAGCAAACAAGTTTAATTTATTGTGCAAGCTTTAACGAACGTTTCATTCCGTTGTTACACATGTTTTTCAAGGATATTTATCATAAGCAACAGTGAGAGTCTTCTTAAGGTAAATGGTTGGAGGGGACAGAAAAATCTTATGAATGTTCCGAAGCATTTTCTTGCATTTTTCATTGGTAATCTTCTGAAGCTTTTTCTTTTAATTCTTATAGGAAATCTGATTGTCTTCAAAATGAATGTTGTGCTTTTCTTGGAAAGTCGTGTGGTGATATTAAAGCTATTAGACAGCCTGAAGATTTCGCACCTAATTATCCCAAATTCTTCCCCAAAGTTTTTAAAAATATAATCGAGTTTAAATAAAGAAACCTGATTCACGTGCCAGCTCGACATGGATAATGTAATTACTCATTGCGCTACCATTTTAATATAGTAGTAGGAGTGCACGAGTTTTACGTGCTCTGTTGACAGTGTCCATTGAATGTACTGTCTGCGTCGTCCTAGATTTATATCACTAAGTAGAGAATAATGATCATTGTCTTTAGAATCGTCAATGATGAACGCAAAACTGATATTCCCTTACTAGAATTTATCGGTTCAATTAGCTACAAACCTTATCTAATCTATTTAATTGTGCACGAGACATTTTACAGTTTAACCGAACACTATTCACGACTGGGCGAAAGGACCGAGGGACGTATGACACATTATTCGATGACGTAATTTAATAAAGGTCATGGCTAAAATTGACAGTCTACGCCCGATACACCTTTTCGGTGGCGGATAGTCCAATTCCTGGCTTCTTTAACTTCTTTTTGGGAATGAGTTTGTCTTGCCCTTTGAAGCAGGCATATTTGTACACGTACATAACTAGCTTCACCTGCATCTGGTGTGTTTGTGTGCAGCGTTATCAAAGAAAATGGTAAGATTTTGACGGTCAATTCCGTTACCTGAATATACAACTGCTCTGGTATACGTTTTATCTTCACTTGGTGACGTCAGTATTGGTCATCAGAATTGTATCTGTGCCCCTTGGTTCTACTGCAAACTGTAGTGTTGACAATAAACAGTACATCGGCTATACATAAATAGAGACAAGTTACACGTGGACAGGCAGACAAAGGGAATAATCCATCACCACCTCTTTCAATCACCTGAGTGTTCATTCAGGCGTGTAATTAGCGGAGAGATTAAAAAGTTCAAGGCAGATAAATAACTCTGTTATATCGAGGAAAGTAAGTTGTTTTAGTGTCGTGAGGACTGCAAATATTACAAAATGCTCTCGATTGAAACTCCGGTGCCGTGCATGAAAAAGTGTTATCAATTGTAAAATTGTTGAGTATTATTTATCACCGTTAATTTCGTGTTATCATATATGGCCAAACTGTGCGTCGTCGTTAAATCAAAAACTGTTAGCACTAAAATTAGTCGCAAACAGAGATTTTGAGACATTGGAGGGAAACTTTTCTTATATCCTGGTTCACGTGATTAGAAAAATAAATATAAAAAACATTTGAAACCTTTCCAGGCGAAAATTCAGGTGCCCATGGCAGAAAAAGTTTCGAGGATACGAGATAAAACTACATTTGAGCGGTATTTTCCGGAGCGGCATTTTCCAGCCAGGAGTAGAAAAGACTTATACATTACATCCTCCTCCACCTGCTTCTCCTCCTACTCATTATCATCAGCGTCAACAGCTCTAACAATATAAAATATACCAACCCCGTCACAAAAACAACCCAACGAAAAGCAAGACAATAATTGGACGAAAAAAGAAGAATGACCATCTCCCCCTTTTCTCTCATTGTTTTCTTGATCTTCCGTCTTATTGTCATCTTCGTCATTAGCAGTTGATACTCATTTGAGTGTTGCATTGGAAATCTCGTTAGATGTGAACATGCTTTATCGGTTACGTGTAAATCATACGTATTTGCTCAGTGAACAACAAGCGAGCTTGGTCCTATTTCATAAAGACAGATAGCCAAACATAGATAAATTCAAGTACTATTCGTGGAGAGCTCATACATTTCACAAAACTGTATTCTTGAAGGTTTGATGGTTAGCCCGATGTAGGTGTCGCGTTTTGAGTCTTTTCATTACAATTACTAAATTACTGACTTAAGAAATCAATAGATATTTAATTGTTTTCTAAATATGTGAGTCTTTGATTCTAGCACGTGATAATCTTTTTTCGACTCACAATTTGAAGATGGGCAACAATCATCAGCAAACAAGTATAATTTATTGTGCAAGCTTTAACGAACGTTTCATTCCGTTGTTAGATATGTTTTTCAGGGATATTTATCACAGACAACAGTGAATGTCTTCTTAAGGTAAATGGTTGGAGGGGAAAGAAAAATCCTATGAATGTTCCGAAGCATTTTCTTGCATTTTTCATAGGAAATCTTGTGAAGCTTTTTCTTTTAATTCTTATAGGAAATCTGATTGTCTTCAAAATGAATGTTGTGCTTTTCTTGGAAAGTCGTGTGGTGATATTAAAGCTATTAGACGGCCTGAAAATTTCGCACTGAAATATACAAAATTCTTCCCCAAATGTTTATAAAATATAGTCGAGTTTAAATAAAGAAACCTGATTCACGTGAGAATTTCGACATGGATAACGTAAATACTCAATGCGCTCCCATTCTGATACAGTGTTAGGAGCCGCGAGTTTTACGTGCTCTGTTGACAGTGTCCATTGAATGTACTGTCTGCGTCGTCCTAGATTTATATCACTAAGTAGAGAATAATGATCATTGTCTTTAGAATCGTCAATGATGAACGCAAAACTGATATTCCCTTACTAGAATTTATCGGTTCAATTAGCTACAAACCTTATCTAATCTATTTAATTGTGCACGAGACATTTTACAGTTTAACCGAACACTATTCACGACTGGGCGAAAGGACCGAGGGACGTATGACACATTATTCGATGACGTAATTTTATAAAGGTCATGGCTAAAATTGACAGTCTACGCCCGATATACCCTTTCGGTGACGGATAGTCCAATTCCTGGTTTCTTTAACTTCTATTTGGGCATGAGTTTGTCTTTCCCTTTGAAACAGGCATATTTGTACACGTACATAATTAGCTCCGCCTGCATTTGCTGTGTTTGTGAGCAGCGTTGTCAAAGAAAAGGGTAAGATTTTTGCGGTCAATTCCGTTACCTGAATATACAACTGCTCTGGTATACGTTTTAACTTCACTTGGTGACGTCAGTGTTGGTCGTCAGAATTGTATCTGTGCCCCTTGGTGCTACTGCAAACTGTAGTTTTAACAATAAACAGTACATCGGCTGTACATAAACAGAGACAAGTTACACGTGGACAGGCAGACAAAGGGAATAATCCATCACCACCTCTTTCAATCAGCTGAGTGTTCATTCAGGTGTGTAATTAGCGGAGAGATTAAAAAGTTCAAGGCAGATAAATAACTCTGTTATATCGAGGAAAGTAAGTTGTTTTAGTGTCGTGAGGACTGCAAATATTACTGAATGCTCTCGATTGAAACTCCGGTGCCGTGCATGAAAAACTGTTATCAATTGTACAATTGTTGAGGATTATTTATCACCGTTAATTTCGTGTTATCATATATGGCCAAACTGTGCGTCGTCGTTCGAACCTTAACTGTTAGCATTAAAACTAGTCGCAAACAGAGATTTTGAGACATTGGAGGGGAACTTTTCTTATATCCTGGTTCAACTGATTAGAAAAATAAATATAAAAACATTTGAAACCTTTCCAGGCGAAAATTCAGGTGGCCATGGCAGAAAAAGTCGCGAGGATACGAGATAAAACTGCAATGCACATTTGAGCGGTATTTTCCGGAGCGGTATTTTCCGGACTACGGTACAAAAGACTTATAAATTACATCCTCCTCCAGCTGCTTCTCCTCGTACTCATTATCATCAGCGTCAACAGCTCTAACAATATCAAAAATACCAACCCCCTGACAAAAAAGAACCCAACGAAAAGCAAGACAATAATTGGAAGAAAAAAGAAGAATGACTGTCTTCCCCTTTTCTCTCATTGTTTTCTTGATCTTCCGCGTTACTGTCATCTTCGTCATTAGCAGTTGATACACATTTGAGTTTTGCATTGGAAATCTCGTTAGGCGTAAACATGCTTTATCGGTTCCGTGTAAATCATACATACGAGCAGGAATTCCGTGTGAACGGTATTTGAAGGTAAAGAAACATATCGATCAGGTCTACAATATACATATTACAAATAAAAGATACAAAAAAATGTAGCGAAAGAAACGTATAATTCTAGAAATAAGCAAAAGACGTCAATATTCTAGTCAATCACCCGATTGCAGAGTATTACATGTACGTACGGTATTGAATGTTCTGCATTTCTCGAGACTGGTATCTTGCTCAGTGCACAACAAGCGAGCTTAGTCCTATTTCATAGAGTCAGATAGCCAAGCACAGACAAATTCAAGTTCTTTTCTTGGAGAGCTCATACATTTCACAAACAGTATTCTTGAATGTTTGATGGTGAGACTTATGTAGGTGTCGCGTTTTCAGTCTTTTCATTACAATTACTGAATTACTGACCTAAGAAATCAATAGATATTTCATTGTTTCCCAAATATGTGAGTCTTTGATTCTAGCACGTGATAATCTTTTTTCGACTCACAATTTGAAGATGTGCAACAATCATCAGCAAACAAGTTTAATTTATTGTGCAAGCTTTAACGAACGTTTCATTCCGTTGTTACATATGTTTTTCAGGGATATTTATCACAGGCAACAGTGATTGTCTTCTTAAGGTAAATGGTTGGAGGGGACAGAAAAATCTTATGAATGTTCCGAAGCATTTTCTTGCACTTTTCATTGGTAATCTTCTGAAGCTTTTTCTTTTAATTCTTATAGGAAATCTGATTGTCTTCAAAATGAATGTTGTGCTTTTCTTGGAAAGTCGTGTGGTGATATTAAAGCTATTAGACAGCCTGAAGATTTCGCACCTAATTATCCAAAATTCTTCCCCAAAGTTTTTACAAATATAATCGAGTTTAAATAAAGAAACCTGATTCACGTGCCAACTCGACATGGATAATGTAATTACTCATTGCGCTACCATTTTAATATAGTAGTAGGAGTGCACGAGTTTTACGTGCTCTCTTGACAGTGTCCATTGAATGTACTGTTTGCGTCGTCCTAGATTTATATCACTAAGTAGAGAATAATGATCATTGTCTTTAGAATCGTCAATGATGAACGCAAAACTGATATTCCCTTACTAGAATTTATCGGTTCAATTAGCTACAAACCTTATCTAATCTATTTAATTGTGCACGAGACATTTTACAGTTTAACGGAAAACTATTCACGACTGGGCGAAAGGACCGAGGGACGTATGACACATTATTCGATGCCGTAAATTAATAAAGGTCATGGCTAAAATTGACAGTCTACGCCCGATATACCCTTTCGGTGACGGATAGTCCAATTCCTGGTTTCTTTAACTTCTATTTGGGCATGAGTTTGTCTTTCCCTTTGAAACAGGCATATTTGTACACGTACATAATTAGCTCCGCCTGCATTTGCTATGTTTGTGTGCAGCGTTGTCAAAGAAAAGGGTAAGATTTTGACGGCCAATTCCGTTACCTGAATATACAACTGCTCTGGTATACGTTTTATCTTCACTTGGTGACGTCAGTATTGGTCATCAGAATTGTATCTGTGCCCCTTGGTGCTACTGCAAACTGTAGTTTTGACAACAAACAGTACATCGGCCATACATAAATGGAGACAAGTTGCACGTGGACAGGCAGACAAAGGGAATAATCCATCACCACCTCTTTCAATCACCTGAGTGTTCATTCAGGCGTGTAATTAGCGGAGAGATTAAAAAGGTCAAAGCAAATAAATAATTTTGTTATATTTAGGTAAGTAAGTTCTTTTAGTGTCGTGTGAAGTGCAAATATTACTAAATGCTCTCGAGTGTAACTTCGGTGCCGTGCATGAAAAAGTGTTGTCAATTGTAAAATTGTTGAGGATTATTTATCACCGTTAATTTCGTGTTATCATATATGGCCAAACTGTGCGTCGTCGTTCGGACCTTAACTGTTAGCACTAAAATTAGTCGCAAACAGAGATTTTGAGACATTGGAGGGAAACTTTTCTTATATCCTGGTTCACGTGATTAGAAAAATAAATATAAAAATATTTGAAACCTTTCCAGGCGAAAATTCAGGTGCCCATGGCAGAAAAAGTTGCGAGGATACGAGATAAAACTACAATGCACATTTGAGCGGTATTTTCCGGAGCGGCATTTTCCAGCCAAGAGTAGAAAAGACTTATACATTACATCCTCCTCCACCTGCTTCTCCTCCTACTCATTATCATCAGCGTCAACAGCTCTAACAATATAAAAAATACCAACCCCGTCACAAAAACAACCCAACGAAAAGCAAGACAATAATTGGACGAAAAAAGAAGAATGACAATCTCCCCCTTTTCTCTCATTGTTTTCTTGATCTTCCGTCTTATTGTCATCTTCGTCATTAGCAGTTGATACTCATTTGAGTGTTGCATTGGAAATCTCGTTAGATGTGAACATGCTTTATCGGTTACGTGTAAATCATACATAGTTGCTCAGTGCACAACAAGCGAGCTTGGTCCTATTTCACAAGTACAGATAGCCAAACATAGATAAATTCAAGTACTATTCGTGGAGAGTTCATACATTTCACAAAACTGTATTCTTGAAGGTTTGATGGTTAGCCCGATGTAGGTGTCGCGTTTTGAGTCTTTTCATTACAATTACTAAATTACTGACTTAAGAAATCAATAGATATTTAATTGTTTTCTAAATATGTGAGTCTTTGATTCTAGCACGTGATAATCTTTTTTCAACTCACAATTTGAATATGGGCCACAATCATCAGCAAACAAGTTTAATTTATTGTGCAAGCTTTGACGAACGTTTCATTCCGTTGTTACACATGTTTTTCAAGGATATTTATCATAAGCAACTGTGAAAGTCTTCCTAAGGTAAATAGTTGGAGGGGAAAGAAAAATCCTATGAATGTTCCGAAGCATTTTCTTGCACTTTTCATAGGAAATCTTCTGAAGCTTTTTCTTTTAATTCTTATAGGAAATATGATTGTCTTCAAAATGAATGTTGTGCTTTTCTTGGAAAGTTTTATGGCGATATTAAAGTTTTAGACACTGTCCCGTCGACAGAAATTCCGGGCCTCTGGGCAGAGCAGTCATGGGCCCCAAAACTAGTTAATTTTTTTTGTATATAAAAGCGTTTTTACAGTATTGGACATAAAACATGTTGTACTCTACGATAACTTAGACTCTTGGAAGGAACAAATTTTAATATTTACTGCAAATATTAATTTATTTTTCATAACTGAGTTGACGGCGGGCTCCTAGAAATTGCCAGTCCCTTGGGAAAATGCCTTCCCTGCCAACCCACCCTCACCCCCTCTCGGATGGCCTGGTTTGACAGCCTGAAGATCTCGCACTAAAATATGCAAAGTTCTTCCGCAAATATATATAAAATATAATCGAGTTTACATAAAAAACCTGATTCACGTGATAAATCGGCATGGATAATGTAAATACTCAATGCGCTCCCATTTTAATGCAGTATTAGGATTGCAAGATTTTCACCTGCTTTGTTGACAGTGTCCTTTGAATGTACTGTTTGCATCTTCCTAGATTTATATCACTAAGTAGAGAATGGTGATCGGTGTCTGTAGAATCGTCA
Source organism: Margaritifera margaritifera (assembly GCA_029931535.1). NCBI lineage: Eukaryota > Metazoa > Mollusca > Bivalvia > Unionida > Margaritiferidae > Margaritifera > Margaritifera margaritifera. The sequence goes on along the minus strand of JAQPZY010001583.1, from coordinate 1,684,279 downwards.
ATGATGAACGCAAAACTCATATTCCCTTACTAGAATTTATCGGTTCATTTAGCTACAAACCTTATCTAATCTACTTAATTGTGTACGAGACAATTTAGAGTTTAACCGAACACTATTCACGACTGTGCGTAAGGGCAGAGGGACGTATGACACATTATTCGATGACGTAAATTAATAAAGGTCACGGCTAAAATAGACAGTCTACGCACCATACACCTTTTCGGTGGCAGATGGTCCAATTCCTGATTATTTTAACTTGTATTTTGGATGATTTTTTTTCTTCCGTTTGATTCGAGTTATCTGTACACGTACATAATTAATTCCGCCTGGATTTTTGCATCTTTGGGGCAGGGTTGTTGAAAAGACAGGTGACATTTTGAGGGCCTGAATATACAACTGCTCTGGTATACGTTTTAACGTCACTTGGTGACGTCAGTTTTCGTCATCATAATTGTATCTGTATTCATTGGCACTACTGCAAATGGTTGGAATGAAAAGGAACAGTACATCGACTATACCTGTTTCGATGCATTTTCTTGCACTTATTATTAAAAATATATCGATGCTTATTCTCGCAGTTTCAATGGAAATCTGATTGTCCTCAAAATTCATGTTGTGTTTTTTTAGAGAGTCGTATGGCGATATTAAAGCTTATAGAAAACTTGAAGATCTCGCTCTAAAATGTACAAAATCCTTCTTCAATCTACATAAAATATAATCGAGTTGAATTAAATGAAAATGATGCACATGGCAAATCATTATGGGCAACGGTCATACCAAATCTGCTGACTACAGTATTTGGTATGCACTCTTTCTACATATCTGTTGATATTGTCCTTTCAATTACATTGTTTGCGTGTTGATACGTTTCTTTCACTAAGTAGAGAATGGTGATCGTAGTCTTTAAAATTGTTGGTGATGAACGCAAAACTTGCTCTCTATTACTGGAGTAAATCACTTTGGTTAAGTTGAGTGTATATGTAACTTATTGTATATAAACTTCTTGAACTGTAAATATTTTATATTTTCATGATATGGTGTAATTCATAGAACGATAGAGCCAATTAGACATATTTTTCGCTCAGTACTTTACACACGGCTGAATCGGGAATTTACATTTGCTTCCGGCACGCCAAATTGTGTAACATTATTGGCTCCATAAAGCAGCATTGTACTGCAATCTGTTATTGGTATCACGTAGGTCAGTATCTTCCTCTTTGTTGCACTGAATGGTTCGAATCGACAAATAAGAGATAAATACAAAGGTGTGTGCGGTTAAAGATAAATGATATGTTTAACCTGCAACTTTGTGATCAAAATGATAGTTGGTTATCATGTTATTTGTTATGTTATTTGTTATGTTATTTGATGCCTTTTTATGTTATTTGATGCCTTTTTATGTTTTTTGATGCCTTCGCTAATATAGCTTCAGTAAACTGAGGTAAGTGATTTTTCAGTCAAGTGGCCAGAATATGAATCTTTAAATAGAGAATAATGATTTCTATAGTAAATACTTTTAAAAAATTTGTGAATGAATGTGTGGGTTTCTAAAAATGCTTGACTACCCACTAAAAAATCTATCATTGTTTGCTAGAAACCTTTTGCTGTGGGAAGTGATTCTCGATTTAGTGAAAGAGAAAGATATTGAGACAAACTTTTATGTCGTTTTTTCAAATGGCAATAAAAGACATGGTTGGACATTGTTTATTTTTGGAGAGAGAGAGAGAGAGAGTATGAATGTAATTATTGCTATATACATTAACGTTTTACAAAAAAAAATTCTGAATTATTTAAACTTAGATTTACATTAATGAGCTAATTAGTCATATCTGCGATTTCAGCAGTCGTTCTTTAACTTGATATAATTTTTGAAAAAGAATATACAAACAACTCGACAAACAAACAGACGTTGGAGCAGAGTGACAGAGTAAGAACGAACGAATAAATGAATGTGCAATAAAAGAGAGAAATAGGAGAATTTAGAAATAAAGAATGCACAAATAAATGAGAATAAGCAAGAGGAAGTGAAATACAGTTGATAGGTGTAAAACAAAGGAATGCCGGATGTTACCTTTGAATAGGGCTTGGGTGTTTTCATTGGATGAAGCAATACAGCAATATTATTAGCTTGTTGCCCTCAGGTGTACACAATAAAATTGTGAACATAGCTGACAAGCCACTAATATCCCCTAATTAGAGGACTAGATACAATAAACAAGTCTTCGTTTTATTGAATCTGCAAGATCTGGTGTTTATTTTATCATTGTATTGTCTCTTTTTTGTACACATTGCAACTTAAAACACACCAGGAGTGCTGATATGATCTCAATAGAATTAGTTTACTTGTCGGATTAAAGTGTCAGGAATGAACTACTTTATTGCAATTCAGACCAGCTGTTGCGCTTTATATATATATATATATATATATATATATATATATATATATATATATATATATATATATATATATATGGCGTTTTGCTAGTAAATCACTTGGAATGACTATCAGTTTGTTGCATGGACTTATTTCATGCTATTTTAATGAACAAGTGTATAGATTCGTATTTCTGAATTAATGCGTATAGAAAGAATTTAAAAAAAAAAAAAGACTAGATGTAAAATGTAAGGTCCAAATGAGTGTAGACTTGAAAGTTTGTAAAATTGTTCTCATCCTATTTACAACTAATGTTCTGAAATTAAGTTGAGATTAGGAGACATCATTACTTGTTGATAAGAGTAAATGAAGAGTGGTACCAATGACCTCATACTAAGAACGGTAACTCTACTAGACTTTACTGAAACTCATCTGCATTTACCTCGCGTGGTAGGCGATCGCTATTTTACATCATAATTAAACTACTATTTTACGTTACTAAACCAAAATAACCAATTGGATGTGTTTAATATGATACTGTTAATGGTATTTTATAGCAAACAGTACTTACAAAAATGTGACCAAACTTGAATTTTAAACTGGATCAATACCAGTATTTTCATATTGGTAATAGTATTGGTGTATCTGTGCATATGTGCATCGGAACTTGTTGTTATTATCAGCAGAAGATCCATATGTATTTAAACACATAAATGAGCTTTATTTGTTTACCACTTGACACCTGCCAGGCAGTTCTACAAAAAAGCATATTACTGAATTTTTAGACTGGTTCTTGATTTCGACAATAATTATTGTAATTTGTTGGATACTGATAACAGAAACGACACCAGACTTGAGTGTATAAATAAAAGTCATCGTAATTTTGAAAATCCCAGCAAAGTGTTTACCAACCGCATCTTCAACATCAGCAACAGGACTAATATTTATATTATCTGACATCTCTTTGTAACACCTTACACATGAATCAGGTGAAATTACACTGTTTCTGTCTACCTTTCGTTTATAAAAGAATGTTCAAAATTCACCAGGCTTGAATGCTTTGTTTGTTTCTTCTTTTTTGTGAGCTTCGTATACGCCTTTTTGGTATGATGTAAAATTTACCTAGCAACAAGTGTTCGCTGCTGATGAATTTCTAATATTAAGCAACACATTGAATGATTGTAACACTCTTCATCAAATGGAACTATTTGTTTATCTGCATGTACATGTGTACCAACCCCCTTAGGGGTAAGGGATGTAGAATGGACCCGATGATCCGTCGTTCATGTTGCAAGAGCCGACTAATGAAGGCAAGAGCAGAGATAGCTCAGTGGTTACCCTGCAGCACAGGGGCTCGTATTGTTGCTTACAACTTATCTATCAGTCATACATGTACTATATAATACTACAAGGGAGGACACTTCTCTCCTTTCTGGAGCGACCTATTTAAGAATCGACGCTGATATTTCGAGCTATACTTCGCATAGCATAATAAATTTGGTACCGATGTTTAGCTCAGGCATTCGACTTTTTATGCATACACCAAGTTTGACTTACTACCACACCTTGAAGGAATGCCATTCCATTTTCCCACGCTACCGGTCGACATGGCCATGATCGCGCCCGCTTAATATGGAAGTGGAACGAGCTGAATGGAATACGGCCCTCTCATTGGTCGACCGAGAATGACATACTACGCCTACTGATTATCTGATTTTTAGTCAACCAATAAGGGGGCAGAATTCCATTCAGTGCGTTTTAGCTGCATATTAAGCAGGCGCGATAATGGCCATGTACCCATCCTCTGATAACTCGTTAAATTTATTAAGCAGATTGTCAATCATGTTACTTTTTTGCAAACTTCAACACGAAGCTTAAAAATAAATTGTTCAGCCTTCAGTTATTTCTTTGGTACATTGACAAATCTAGATATAGACTACAGATGTGCGACCTTTTCATCCTCATGCTGGACCTCACGAGTGATCTTTTTGGTGTTCCTTTTTCAACCATCTTCAGCCCAAATATGTAAGATTCTTTGTGAGCTAATATTATACTGCGTGACTATAACACTAATCAGCACACCTAAACTAGCCAACTGTGCAATGTATCCTTTGTTTTCCAGTGATAGTACTGTTTGAAGCATATTTTTAGTATATAGTACTGAAGTAATACACAAATTCTTAATAACATTGTTTGCCTAAAATATAGCAATTCTCTGATTGGAATTTTTTTAAAAAGTCATAAATAGTGCTACTTGGATATCAGACTTTGAAAAAGGCCTTGCGGTGTTTCTTGGCCTTTAAAGACAACCCCATTGCGCTCTAATAATTATAATCATTTTCTGATTAATTGTAATTCATCAAGAACCTTAGCATATTGTTCTCTTTCTTGTTTTCAGCTCTTATAATTCATTTCCATGGCAACAACACTCATAACAAGTCCTCCCCCTCCATACACACACACACACACACACAAACACATACACACCACATCCTTTATATGGTACAAGCACTTTTGATCCTGATCATTCAAAGCATAATGTGTGTGCTGCTTGCAATATTCATTCACACATGGCCTTCCACACAGTTCTGTTTTTCCATGAGCATAGCCATGAGCAGATATTTGCTGTTTTTGGCCCACTATGCCTAGAATATGCAAGTTTTATATTTTGATTATTGATTCTTGTTGCCCTTAAATATTAGATTTCTCAAACTGGAAATTTTTAATATCACAAACAGTGCTACAAGGATATCAGACTTTGAAAAAAGTCCTCATAGCAGTTCTCTGCCTTTAAAAAACATAGTTCCCAAAGCCATAGGAAATAATTTTTTGCATGCAGTGCTAAAAAAAATCAGATAGCCTGATGCCCGGGTTCCTCTAATTCCAGATCAGGCCCCTCCTGCATTCTAAGTGAAGTACCCATCAAATGTGTCGAAAAAAAAAAAAAAAAAAAGAAAATCTAATTTGCCTGAGACAACTTTGACTGTGCTGACGAAATGTAGAATTTTATTTTCAAGTTTTTGAAAGACTAGTAAATTATTAACATTTATCCCCATGTATACCCTTACCCTTAAGAAGACGGTCTACTTACCGTACTTCTATCGATCGAAAGCTGTAAACTTTGTGTACAAAGCGAAGCATGCGACCTATGAATGGGGAACAGATTGCCTAGGTTAGTGCTTACTTGACTTTAACATACATGTGACTCTACCAGCGCTAGGACAAAAATACTGTTTTTAAGGCCGTCTACTGCACATACCATTTTATAGTTGAAACATACTGCTTCTGAAAATGAATTGATTTTTTTTTTTTTTTTTTTTGAAGAAAAAGAAAAAAAAACAACCCGGTATTTTTATGTATTCTATCCACGCATTACAGAAACCAGCCAAAACCAGTCTACTAGGGACCAGAACTGTTCGAGCAGTTGTGGCGACCACATTCGGAACTACCTTGGCTATATATGCAGGACAAAAGTATGCCTTGGATGTATGTTGGCACAGTCATTTATAGAAAAATCATACATTTTGTTTGCCAGAAATTTCTCTGCAAAAAAGAAACCCAATCGATTAGGACCACCTTGGCTATTTCTGCATTTGCATTGACTGTAGGATTGACAGAGATGTTACAAATGAAAAAAATAGTTAGATTAGTCATAACTCCTTAGTCAATCCTTGTTGCATAAATAGTCAAAGTAGTCCAAATGGGAACTCTCCACATACATTCGAGGTATGATCAGTAGGATTGATCTCGAAGTTGCGAATGGTTGCGACAAGTGCAATGATGTGTGGCTGAGTAAACATCAGATCAAGGCTAACATGTATACACAACAAACTGTTAATTGATTACCTTATTGTTGTAATCTGGAGGTCTGAGGCAAGATGTGGGATGTTTTTTGAGGTGTTATAAGTAATAAAGGGATCAAAGGTGGTCCATGATGGCTTACAAGTCTTTGATTCAAACTTGGCCATCCTTTGGCGGAGGTGAGATAAAAAGGAAAGACTGAAAATAAAATTATTTTGGCAGAAACACTTTTAGAGTAAGTTATGTAATATTAAGCGGCACCTATGAACAACATCAAAAGTGTAAAGAAAAACTGTATAAAGTAAGACAAGCTTCAGATGCCAATGAAAATCAACACTACTGATCCAATGAGTAAGGAGGATATTGATGGAGCAATTGGATAATGGTTGACATTAGGGCCTGGAGGAAAACACAGCTTTACATGAAATATTTTTAGATATGAATAAACACAGGTCAATTTAATGATTTTTAAATATTTATTGTCATATTTAAAGTACAGCAATTGCAACATTGTGTGACAAATAATAGTTAAAAAAATGAGCCCTTTTGGACACATGGAACTTGCGTCAGAGCTTGTGGAATTTGTGTCGGGTTTGTGATTTTTTTTAACTCACCAGCCCTGGGCCTGTTTCTGAAAAAAAATGTCTTTGAGCACTGGCATGTGTGACTATGGGCATATGATGCAACTAACCAGAAAGTCCATTCTATGGCCCCAAAACACTTAAACAGCATCTGGTTGTCCGTAGTAAAACAAGTGGTGGCCTCAAACACCACTTTTACATCTACTATAGTACTTGATCACTGTATGAACACTTACTCAAATGAATCCATACATGTATATTCAAACATACCCTAAATTTGTCTTGGTCAACAAACCGTTTAACATCTTGGTGATTAAGACTCAGTTGCATTGTGTAAGTTTTGTGTTTTGCGGTGTTCACAAATTACCCCACCAACTTTCAGAAAGTGCAATTAGTTCCAAACCAGGATGTAAAATACCCAATTTATTAAATTCTTATCCAGAGCTCCGCAAAATAATCAAGGTCACAAACTTTACGCTTGAATGGTTTTTCTTCATTTGTATCCTCATATACTGCAACTTTTAAGTTTGTACACTCATTATAAAATTTTCACATACTTCACACCCAAATCGTTCAAATGTCTCCAGAATGTATCTTCATGTGCCTCTTCATGCTTCCAATATCACCAAACCTTTTGTCACAAATTCCACAGTTAAATGGTTTTTCTCCAGTGTGTATTCTCATGTGCCTCTTCAAACTACAGCCATCATTGAATCTTCTATGACAGATTTCACATTTGAATGGTTTTTCTCCAGTATGTATAATCATGTGCTTCTTCAAAACTGTATTCTGGATAAACATTTTATCACATACTTCACACTTGTATCGCTTTTCTCCAGTATGTCTCATCCTGTGCCTCCTAATGTTTCCATCATCACTAAACCTTTTGTCACAAATTTCACATTTGAATGGCTTTTCTTCAGTATGTATCCTCATATGCCTCTTCAAACCACCACTATGACTAAACATTTTATCACATTTTTCACATTTGAATGGTTTTTCTCCAGTATGTACCCTCATGTGCGTCTTCAAATTCTTATTATGGATAAACATTTTATTACATACTTCACATTTACATGGTTTTTCTCCAGTATGTATCATTCTGTGCATCGTCAAGTGTCCAACAACACGAAAACGTTTGTCACAAACTCCACATTTAAAAGGTTGTTCTCCAGTATGTATTCTCACGTGCCTCTTCAAACTACAAATATCATTAAATCGTATATGACAAACTTCACATTTGAATGGTGTTTCTCCAGTATGTATTCTCATGTGCCTCTTTAAACTAAAAATATCATTAAATCTTTTATCACACACTTCACATTTGAATGGTTTTTCTCCAGTATGTACCATCATGTGCTTTTTCAAAATCCTATTCTGGATAAACATTTTACCACATAATTCACACTTGAATGGTTTTTCTCCTGTATGTCTCCTCAAGTGCATCTTCAAATTTCCCTCTTCACAAAATCTTTTATCACAAATTTCACATTTGAATGGTTTTTCTCCAGTATGTATCCTCATATGCCTCTTGAAATTACCACTATCGTGAAAACTTTTAGCATCACAAATTTCACATTGGAATGTTTTTTCTTTAGTATTACTATGCATCTTGTGAATCAAAAGTTGATGATGATTTTTGCATTAACCTCGCGTTCGGTCATTCGACCATATGCGAGGATCAAAAGTTCACATTTTTCGACGTTGTATCCTACATGTACCATATGCGCAAGCCCGGGGGGGGGGGGGGGGGGGGCGGAGCTTAAGGTGTAGGTGAATTCAGAAATAAACAAAAAAATCTAGCTGTGATTGGTGCATTATGTTAGAGTTGTAGTTTCTGTCAGACTTTTAAAAAAAAAGTTGAGTCTCTTGGCAACATGTGAGATTTTGTATTTTTTTAAAATTATTTTTTAAAAATGTGATACACATCACTGAAAATGCCTCTGTTGTGACTGGATAACTCTTACTCCTGTTTAGTTCCAGCAGAGTTATCTCTCTTAAATGCAATGGTGTACCGGATTCTGTCCTTGTCAAATTGACAATCTTACATAGCTCTCTTTGACAGTGTGTGACACGCATGCTGAAGTAGGATAGAAATTATATTTATTTCACCAAACATTAGAATTGAGGTCTATGGAAAAAAATTGGTACCGTGATACTTGTACGCATTGCTGCAGATCACTCGGTCACACTACCGCGAGTCACATCTTCTCGGTTCTTTGCATGTTATAGTCTGGACCCGTTCCATAATGAATCGTACACCACCTCCGGTCTTCGAAAGTATTTACCTGGCACAGTTACTATCTAACTGAGAATCATTTAATCCCTTTATACCTTACACAATTTCAAACCAAACCTTGTTCCGCCTGTGTAAACTTTTTTAATTCGAAAAAATAATGTTGTTAATGGCGAGTGCAATGTTAAATAAATGCTATTTATAGTACAGCCTAATACACATCGTAAGGTACATTGCTGCGACGCGGATACTTGAAAAGGTAAAATTAGTCGGTACATTTATACTGTATACAACGTGCAAGATAACAACTACTATAACCTGTAATCCCGATGACTCCCAAGGCACGCCAAACGGCCTCTGCTGCAAAGCCACGGTATCCTGTTTCCACCGGTAGATTCCAGTCTTTTCATCCATTCTGCTGGCACTAATGGATGAGTGGCTGAGACTTGGCCAATTTCCTCTCGTCAGCCTACCCCAATCTAGCTTCCCATAGCACTGTCAGTCCCAACAAAATCATCTGCTTGGTACCTCCTGACCACAGTACAATATCAGGTCTGAAGTTGGTGTTACAGATGTCTCTTGGGAACTTCAGCTGTCTTTTTACGTCTGTCTGCATTTCCCAAATCCTGCGCTGTTGTCAAGATGCCTCTTGCTTCAGTCTTTTGCCTTTGTGTCTCGCCGCTACTCCCAAAGCAGATGAAGTCGGGGCTGCTTTTCGCATGGTGTTTCTTTCTCCTGGCTATATCCATACTGGCTGCAATCTCAACAAGCACTTGGTCATGGCGCCAACGATAACGGCTATCCGTCAGAGCTACATTGAAGGATGACAGCACGTGCTCTAAATTTGCAAGTCTTCCACAAAGTTTACAGTTTAGGTCATCAATTAATCCCCATGTCTTGAGGTTTGTTGGTGTAGGGAGAACATTATATACTGAACGTAAGAGGAACCTGATTTTCTGGGAATCAACTCTCCAGATGTCGCTCCAAGACAGTTTCCTGGACCTCGCAGCTTCCCAGCATAGCCAATCTCCCTGCTTCCTCATGCCGACAGCTTTAACTTGCCTGTCTTCCTCTTCTGCAAGACGTACTTCTTTCTGGACCATGGCACGCTTCTCTTTGGTGCTTGCTGCTTGCCATGTAGGTCTTTGCGGACTTCCCAGCCCCAACCATCCTGTTGCTACTGTGCCTACCATGTCACTGTGTCTCAGTCTGGATTCTGCCTCTTCAACTGCCATTGCTGCTACCCACTTTCTACCTGTTTGTACCTCCACTGCTGCTTCTCTCACCTTCTCATCTGCATTGTCTTTCAACGTCATCACCTGCCTGGCCTTGGTCACCTTGAACTCCTCTGTCACTGATGATAGTGGTAACTGAAGCTTGCTGCCGGTACTGTACAAGCCGATACTACTGAAGCTCTTTGGCACTCCCATCCATCATCGCAGATATCTATTGAACATTCTATCAACTGCGTCTACGGCATCAATGGAACTTGGTATATTAGAAGTGGCCAAAGGATTTTCGGTAGAATACCATGCTGGTAGCACCAGGCCTTGTACTTCCCAGGTGGTCCACTCTTTTCTATGGATTCCATCCAGTCTTTGGCTTGTCACTTCATGTCTGCCATACTCTCACTGTCATTCATGGAGTCCTTAACTACTTGCCGAGGCTCTTAAATGGTTGCTCACTCAGAGTTGGTATCACTTCCTCTCCTGTTTTGAACCTGTATTTATCTTGCACCTTCCATTTCCTCAGGATCAGACTTCTTGACTTAGATGACTTCAACTTCATCCTGGCCCAGCTGATCAGGTCTCCTAGATCTTCTAACATCCACCTACCTTCTGGTACTGACTTGTATGTAATTGTCATATCATCCATGAATGCCATATCATCCAGATGACATAATTGGTCCTCGGCTCATCTTCTCTGTTGACGTCACAAGGAGATTAATTGAAGCTGCAAATAGTACTACCGAAATGGCACATCCAGTTATGATGAAAACTTCTAATCTCTACCATGCTGTTGTGTAGTCTGACACGGTGAAGCGCATTTTAAAGTTATCGAGGTAGTGTTGAAGCATGTCCCTGATCTTCTCTGGTACACGATATTTCTCTAGAGTCAGGTTCACCAACTTGTATGGAATGCTGCCATATGCGTTGGAGAGGTCTCTCCACAACACTGTCAGATCGCCTTTGTCTTCCTTGGCATCCTGGGTGATCTTAGTTAAGACACTTGTGTGCTCAAGGCTACCAGTTACTCCTGGAACTCCACCTTTCTGAACTGAAGTATCGATGTAATTGTTCTCCAGCATGTATTTTGTATCACGCCGGGCAAGGATGGCTAGGCATATCTTCCCTTCCACGTTTAGAAGGGATATTATCCTGAATTGATTGATTCCTGACGAATTATATTCCTTCGGAATAAAGCAGCCCTCTGCAAACAGCCAACTCTCTGTCAACTTGCCTCTTGTCCATATGACCTTTATTAGCTTTCTGGTTAGTTTTGGACAGTATTTGTAGACCTTGTAAGGAACACCATTTGGTCCAGGAGTTGACGCTGCCCTTGCATCTTTTATAATGTCCTTCACTTCTTCCAGTCTTTGTTGTGAACTGTCAATTGGAGCAGCTGGTTCTTCTGCGTTTATAAGTTTGGGCTGATCTCTCTATCTGGATCACTGTGGGTTTTTCTCAAGTGTTCTTCTACCTCTTCATTCGGACATTCCAGGCTGCCTGATCTTTTGTCTCCCAGCGGCTTTTTGTCCGAGCCAAACGGATTGTCAGTGGAGTGTGCTCTCTTCTGTTCATTCTGATGTTCTCTGCTCTTCTCAGTGTCTTCAGCATTTCACGTAGGTTATCTCTGAGATCACTCAGCTCATTTTTCTCTTCATCCACTGCATTGCGATGCCTTTATGTCAGCCTCCGCAGCTCTGCTCTTATGTTTACAATCTTCCGAACTCTACGGTTTTCTTTTGGCAATGTACTTCTTTGCTTCTTTTCTTCTATCCCAAACTGATCGTTTCCAGTACTTATAATTTTTCTCCAAGATGTCTTGGTGGAGACCACGAGCATAGGCTCGTTGGCGTCGTTTTCCCAGTCTTCTTTCTCCTCTGGCATCCAGTCTTGATGACCCATCCGGCGAAATTTATCTTGGATCTTCATCCAGTTGGCATTGAGTCTGTTGAAAATTCCCACTCCCTCTTCTCCTCCTCTTTGACCCTTCTCTCCTCCCCCCACGCCGCCTTGATTTTCTCCATCTCTTCATGCATCACCTTTCTGACGAACTCTTTGGCGATTCTCAGAGAGGTGATTTCCCTCTTCAGGTGCCTCTTGTTAGGATAACACTCTAATTCTTCCACCCGATCCAGGAGGTGCTGTACTCGTTCCACCAAGCTGATGGACTCCATCAGTTTGCCGACTTTGCAATGCTCTGCTATTCTTCTTCTGTACAGTTTCAACGATGAATGACAAGACTGAGTGAGTGAGTTTTGGATTAAGGTCGCATATCGGTCATTCGACCATGCGCGACCATGTAATATGCGCACAGCGAACTATTTAATTGTTTGTGTGGATCCACACACAATGTCTGTCCGAGGTCAAGTTTGAAAAGGGCATGACCGGAGTCGCAAAGCGGCAACAGAAATGAGTTAAAGCGCCAGTGATGTACTTTTAATTAAATTCTGCCCAGTAGTCTGTGTTGGGCTGTCATTAACGGCCAATTATGTGTTAGCCACATATTTTAATTGTATCAAGCTATAAGTTAGAATTGACCTATTCTATTCCAATTTTATAATTTGTGTAAATAATGAACTTAGGGGTTCCAAAAAAGTAAATCAAAAAGAGGTACAAGTTACCCGTTACTACTTTTAGTGATCTTATGTTGTTTCTCGCGTAAATATCGAGTAATTTTGTTTAGAACTGTGAGGCGAATGGGTCAATTTGAAGTTTTTACTGAGTTATGATCGAACTGGGTTTTCTAAGCCAAAATGAAAACCCTTAGGCATTTTGATATTCTTTAAGCCCTTAAAAGGGCTGTCTGGTGACTTTGTGAGCAGGAAGAATCTCTTTAGGTGGTCGTGCAGCTCGAACCCGCGTCTGACGTGATGTCGGGGTCCCTCTGGGTCGGTTAGGTCAGCTACAACACAAGCGTACTTGTTATCTGGAACCGTGATCTCGGCCTGCTCCTCCATGCGGTGATAAGATATCATCTGGTTGCATAATATTGTTACTAACGATACCGGGCACTCCCTCCATGCTTCTTATTAGCGTATGTTGGAGGCTGCTCTTCTCCAACGGGCTTTGGCGGTCTTGCTCCTTCCCCTCGATTGGTATTTACGACTGTCCGATGGTCTTTAACGTGCTGCTTTGCCGCTTCTCTATTTCGGTAGTGGTACCATTTTCTTTGCTTCATTGCATAGATATATGATTGCTTCCTGGTACGAGCCGGTGGCCGGCGTTGGTGTTGATGTGGCTGGGGGTGGGGGTGGGTCTCTTCTCACTTCCGCCTCTTTATTTCTCCCCGGTCGTTTCTTCTGTTGCTTAGTGATCTTCGCCTCCTTCCTTTCCTTCCTTTCTGGCTCTGCCCCCTTTTTCTGAACTTCGGAATCCTTGTTGGAAGTGGTGTTGGATGTCGTGGTGGTGGTGGTGGTGAACGCAATGCTTTATATGCTTGAATTACGGACGTAAAGGAAAACATCCCTCAAACAGAATACAACCCTCACACAGAATACAAAGGAAACAGAAATTGCGCTAGGCGTCAAAGCTACATCTTTAAAGCATGCAATCCTTAAGTCACCATCGGTTTTAAGATGAGTGCTACCGCACGAAAAGCTGATTTTAACATATCTCCTAAACCATGTCCTTGTTGTCAAGCGACTCCTTGGTACACAGGATAAAGCATTTTTTTTTACAATTCACTAGAGAATCGTTTTCGAAAATGTAGTTTCACCGTGACTTTTCCTTTGAAAAATAGAGTATTTGGTCCAAGAACTCCGTTATAATAATAACATCACTGTCAAAATAATATTTACTGACAGGAAGATAATGAGAATGTACAAATTCTCGGTGAACGTGAAACGTGTTTCCTCCTTCATTGTAAGCAGCGATGGTAACGTCCACTTTGAAAGGAATGACTCTCAGCAACGGAGCAGCGGTGCTTCCTACCACGTTATACTCGACCACATCCGAGCATACAAACATCAAATTCAGTTCTTCGTTTAATTCGTTAGGGTACCAAAAATACTTGTAGAATCGATAGTTGTTGTGAATGTCTTTCATAAGAACGAGAGAGGTATATCAACCCAGAGTATCAAACAAATCAGTACAAAAAGTAATGACCATCTTTCTGTCGTCCAAAAAATCCATTTTAAGACGATGAGAAATTTTATGGTACTCAAGCTGTACACTTCGACGAGTTTTCTCCATGCCTTCGCCAAACTGATCGTTAAAAAAGCAAAAATGTTTCGACGAGATGTTGAGCATTACAATAATAATCTACAGGAATTCTCATGGTATAGGTGGTCAGTGGAGGATTGGTTGGTGATGGTTTTTTGGATTCGTAATAACCAGGATCATTTTTGTCCAATTCTTCTTGAACTAGTTCGTTCAGGATATCGACGATGACAGTGGTTGATGTCCGTTGATATTCAGAACTTGAGTAGGATGAATGATTTCTACCAAAGCTACTTCCCAATGAACTTCGCGATCCAATTGTATGAACTGAGGTAATTTGATTGTGAAACAACATAAGGTATTGTTGGGAAATACATTCACAGAACTTTCACTCGGTAAGATTAAATAAAATTTGTTATTCATAGTTCGATGGTTCTGTTTTCCGAGGAGTCACTCGTGGTCAAAAGAAATTGATTTTCCAAATGTTCCAAAGGAGGGTTGCTGCCATTGTGACTGGAAGAATTATTGCGATGAATGGCGTTGGCCGTAAGGCCACCGTTGTTGTTGTTGGTGGTGTATGTAGTATATTTCAAGGAAGGACTGGGAAAACGATAACCAATACAACTGCTGAGCAAAATTGTCCACAATTATTTGTCTCCTTGTTGCAAACTGAAGTTAGCAATCGCTGTTCCGATGACACAATAAACAACAAAGATTTGGCAGAAAAAGATAATTTGATTTTTAGGAACACGTTCTCCACACCACACTCACCGAGGTTGTTTTTGTAGTTCTTGAAGAAAGGAATTCTGAGAAGGAGAGGTAGCTGCTGTGTGTAACAGCATGATGGTCACTTCTACTTCTTTTTATAGTCGATGACTTGTGAAGTGGTAATCCAAGAATCTAAATGAGATGGATATAATTTCCAACGCACTTTAACATCTTGACGTCGACGTTTACCCACTTTACGTGTTCTTCGATTGAGAATGCTTTAGATATCGTACACGTCGTCTTCTTTCTTAGTCACTCGTTGTAACACAGGCAAGTAAAATGTTCCTTTTAACTCTTCTTTGTTCATGTCTTCAAATTTACCGACAGGAGGATTACGTCCATGCACTTGTCCAGTGACACAAAACAATTCGGTTGTCCAGTTAGGTAAATAACCTTTGTCAAATGTCTCAATCTCCTGTCTTTAACACCACTTCTTTTTTGGGGTGGTGGCAGGTGACGCTCCAAACAATCGATCAAACACCTTCACTTCGTTTTCGGGGGTCACTTCTTCGGGTGCACATCTGATGCTTCGATGGTACGACTGATTGTAAGCTCTCACGAGACGTGGTAACACTTCGATGTATTTGAGAGTGTGTTGATGTTTAAAATATTTCTACATGCGTTCATTCAGAGTTCTTTGAAAACGTTCCACGACACTCGCTTTTGTTTCAGGATTTTCAGTGGTAGAAAAATGAATGTGTAGTTGTTTCAATTCTTTTTGAAAAGCTTGGTTCAGAAATTCGGTACTTATGTCTGTTTGCCATCGTAGATTGTGACGACCATTTTGCTTCAAAACCAGTTTTAAGGCTCGTACTAATTCAGAACTGGTTTTAGAAGTCAAAGGAAGGACCCAAGCTGATTTTGAAAACACGTCAATGACACAAAACGATTATTTGTAACCGCGATTGTACGCTGCCAAATGAGAGACGTCAGCTAAACCTGCTTGTCATTGATGATCATTGCCTGCTACTTTTGTTTGACTTCTGGAAACATTTCGTCGAATGGGTTTGTGTAATGTGTGCGTTGATTGTTCTTGTAACCATTTTTGCACATCTTGCAAACGTACACTTGTAAGTTTGGTTTTAGCAAGACGATACAAATTTTAAACTCCTCCGTAACAAGCAGCATGAAAAGGATTGTAGTAAATGGTGGCTAAAAGTGTCTCTATGATAGGGTTGACTGTTTTTTGTTGTTGTTACTGTTGCTCCTCAGTAAGTTACCCACTGTTCGATAGTGCTCTTAGATTCGTGTGGTGTTGGTTTGGATGAGGCTTGGCATGTTCGACGAGCAATAGGAGTAGGAGCCGGTTTGGGGTGACTTTTCTCTTGATTTCTTTTTTCACTTCTGTCTTCCCTTTTTTCTTTCTTTTTCTGCTGAAGAAGGTGTTGACATCAACATTTTGACCCAAGCTATTATTTTTTCTTGTTTTGGAGTAGGGGACGGTGTCAAAAAGGAAGCTGCAATCTTACTAGGTATTCGAGCAGACAGAGTTTGAAACACTTCTCTTGTGTCTTCTTCTTCTTCCATCCCCGTGGCTGTGTCTGTCTTGGTGGCTTTTTGTTCGCTTTTAATGATCGTTTTAAAATCTCTCGGAGTAGGTTTAGCTGTTTCGTCTAAAGCTATATGGTGAAAGAGTTTAAGACGCTGCAATACTTGTCCGTACGGTTGCGATTTTTCTGTTTCTGACAAATCGGTTTGATCTATCAACGGTTGTAATTCTTGTTGTAAATGTGACATCTCGGTGAGATTAGGATTAGAAGGTAAATGAGGTATACGTTGTTCCAACTAACTATGGAGTTCAATTCATCGTTTCAGTGCCAACTGTCAACAAAAGACATTCTAGTCCAGTGAATTGACGTTTAACCTAATTTTTTTTTATTTTTCACGTGAATTCGACTTGGGAACTTTATGGTAACGGACCCGAGAAAATCTTGGACTTTTTGAGGGAATGCGGTTGATATAACAAGTCTGGACGATATATTTTGATGATTTCGTATCTGCTGGCTTTATATTTTGTAGAGTACGAATTAAAAAAATTCTCTAACCTGTATTATAATATTATATTTTCGTATTTTAAAATTCTGTTAATGTTATCAAGCATTCTCCTGTAGGATTGAGGGATAGTACTTTCCGCTTTGTTTGGTGTATATTTGTAATTCTCTATAATAACCTCTATATACCTTGATTTCTGTCGTAGAAATTCGGAGTGATTGTGTACTTAGATGGGAATTAATTACTGGGTCGACACGCGGGTGTGTCTGCTGCGCACGACGACAATCTTCAAATATGGTAGCTCTTGATGAATGTGGACTTTATAATATGTATATTGACTATTATATTAGATGTATAAAATATTGGTGTAAACTGTTGCATATGCCTAGCTATAGATATCTCAGGAAATGCTGCATGATCTTAAAGGCACTGGATGATAGCGAAAGAATAACTTGGGCAACTTATATTAGACAGCTACTTTGTAAATATGGGTTTGGTTTTGTGTGGATATCAAAGGATATTGGCGATGTTGATTTACTTATTGTGCAATTTAGACAACGGTTAATGAATTGTAACTTGCAAGAATAGCACGAAGAAGTAAATGGATCAAATCATTTAAAGAATTATAGGAATGATAAAAGTCTTATAGAATGTGAAAGATACTTATATGTTGTTGAAAAGAACGAAATAAGACGGTTATACACTCTCCTTAGATTAGGAAAACTTCCTATTCATATAGTTACTGGTAGACACAAAAATGTAGATAGGGCACGTAGAGTATGTTATTTATGTGACAGGGGGGAAATTGAAGATGATTTCCATTTTTGTTATTAAAATGCCCCAAATACTCAGAATTAAGATTTAAGTCTCTTCTAAAGTACTATTACGAATACCCATCTTATGAAATATTTTGCAATTTACTTTGTAATAAATCTGACGAGGTAATCAGAAAATCAGCACAGTTTATATATTTTGCTTTCAAGCTAAGGAAAAATACTTTATAAATTATGTACTTATGCATATTCTGTCATATGTTTGTGATTATATGACTTACAACCATACTTTTGACTTAGAAAAAAACCAATGTGTATCCACCCCAATTATATATTTTCTTCATTGTATAATTTTGTACTTGGGCCAATGGCCTGATACAAAAACAATAAAGTTCTTCTTCTGCTACGCACGAATACCACCTATACCACCGACTTTGTAGCATCATTTTTGGTGATGTCTGCATGGTCGAGATGGTATTGGGGTTGGTGTTTACACGCAAGGCGATATGTGCCGTAACCCGCGGACTCGGTTTCGAATCTCCGTAGAGTACGAATTAAAAAATTCTCTAACCCGTATGATAATATTATTTATTCATATTTTAAACTTATGTTAATGTTATCAAGCATTCTCCTGTAAGGGAATACAGTAAAATACTGTATTCAGTAATATAGGCCACCAGATCAAATTACATACATATTAAACAAACAAACACATCAGGTGAGTATAACAAGTTCAAGTACAGTAAGTGTAAGTACTTACATTTTCATAATAGTTTTATTTTCTCCCTGGTAAAGAGTACAAACTTACAAACCGATACAACAGTTTCTCTGTGATTACTTCTCAATGCATAAAAAAAAAATTCTCTTCACTTGGGTTCAAATACAGAAACAGAGGTAAATACTTCACACGCAAGTCTGTAAATCTTGGATACCAGCAAATAAAATGATATTCTGTGTCCACAATATTAAGATCGCAGTATGGACATAGTCTATCTTCATATTTTAGTTTCTCAATGCGTCCTGACAGTATATATTCCTAAAAATAGGCTTGTCTAAGCAGAGCAAATAATCTTCAACACATAAGTCTGTCTTTAATATCCTGTATACTCTCAGTCTGTCCATGCTATTTACCTCTGCATGCCAATTTTGTGTGGCTATATCTTTACATTATCATCCTTAATAAATTCATAAAAGTCTCCTTGTTCCCCACTCCTTGGTTATACCATGTCTCATCAAAACCATAACTCAATAAAAATTTCTTAACATTATGAGCCCAAATTGTAGAGCTACTACTTGTACCCTCAAGCCAAGAGAGTTGCATTTTATAACACAATTTGGGCAATCAATTATCTGACATTTCAAGTAGTTACAGCCAATATTTCATTGGTCTGGCAATATATACAGATTTAAGAGAGTTACGGCCTAATTCTGCACGCACAAAACAGTTAGCACTCGATTTACCTAACTGTAAGACATATATACAAAAATTATCATGCACCCTTTCTACATCATGGGCTTCACTAAAGACCCATACTTCAGAATCATAAGTCAAAATGGGCAAAACTGTAGTGTCACAAATGTTAAATAAAATACTTAGAGACAATTTTCCAAATTTAATCAATTTAATTTTCAGAGCATGCGCTGCCTTAGATGCTTGTTCTGCTAATGTTTTTTGACATTTGTTCCAAACTCCTCTTGACGAGAAAACAACCCCTAAGTATTTATAATAAGAACTAACCTTACGTTTCTTGTCCCCAAAATACCATTTTTCATAGGCTCTTAAATAACCGCCCTTTCGGAAAACCACTACCTCAGTTTTATCAAGATTTACTCTAGGTTTCCAGTAGACACAGTATTGGATAAGTCTATCTAATACACGTTGCATTTCAATTGCTGTATCGGCCAGTAATACAAGATCATCAGCATAGAGCAAAAGAAAAAGCTTCAACACATTTTATACATCAATACCACTGTTATCATCATAAAGTGTATTTTGCAGGTCATTTAGAAAGAGTGAGAAAATCAGTGGTGACAATATGCAGCCCCGTCTAACACCTATTGGACACTGAAAGATATCACTTAATCCACTCGAGGTTCTTACACAAGCTCTGACGTCTGCATATATTGCTTGCAACATTTTTAGCATTTTTGTACTTAAGTTACATACATTAAGCTTATAGAGTTTTCCTATCAATTCTGTGAAATGCCTTCTCAAAGTCTATAAAGGTTGCGCTCTCCAGTTTCGTACTTTGCATAGGGTTAGATTTTTAAAGAAAAAGAATTACCCAGGTTTTCCTCACTGGCTGTCCTGGCTATTTAACAAAGACCTTGTATATCTTAGGTATTGTAAAAGAACTTTGAATTCCCTTTATTTTGGTGTATGATTGATGGGTGAAATTTGGGTTATAGAGTATACAGCTTGGTCTTACTTAAGATGTGCTCCGCTTGGTCATTTTCACTTCCTGGGCTTCAAAGGTAAATAAAAAAAAAGAGCCGATAACTTTTTTTACTTTTGAGATATTTAGTAATTCATTCATAGTACTTTCAGAGGTTGGTATTGTCTGCTCTGGCAAAGTTCGTTTCCCTATTTTAATAACTGCTGAAATTAGTGCACTTTTGACTAATTCAGGCTGATTTTTCGAGTACTTTGGAGCGGCCATTTTGTCTGCTGTGTGCTTAGATCATGTCCAGTTTCTACAAGGTCAATATGTAAAGAAATTTCAGCCACAGTACATGAAAGTAACATAGAGGTATGCCAACATTCTCTCCATTATGCATGTTGCAAATGCAAAATACTTCATCTTACACCTGTCACTCTCTCAGAAGCATGTATTATCTGTAGAGCGCCCCCTAAATGCACAATAACATCTGCCATATTTCTTTCTCAAATATTTCCAAATAATAGTATTCAGAACATATATGTTATCTGCAGTACTGTAACTTCTTCTAAGTCCCGCTTGTTTTTCACTTAGTATCGTCCAACGGCCAGTTGTCGTTCTCTTCTTTCAATCGTGCGCCATGTTTCTCGCGATCTAACACGCTTGTTGCGAGATAATGACGTCATCAGCTGTATCACCAGCGTTCTTGAAGAGCGACAGAATTTAATTATATAGTAAAATCAAACAAAATGGGATTAAAAAAGGTAATTTCATCTAATTTAAAAAAAATCATATAATGAAAATCTATGTTTTCACTAATGTCTTTTTGTGTCAGACATTTTGACCTTGAATTTTTATTATATGCTAAAGATAGCGCCGCCGATCACATGATGACTTTGTTTACATATTTTGAACAGGAAAACCAACTTTGGGAATTAATATAACTAGATAGCCAATGTAAATATTTGGTTTTAATCATGTGGGGTTCTTATACAACGTAAGAAAAATTTACACTCGAAATGAATATTCACTACGGACTTTTTTGTTTCAGTATTATTTCATAATAAACATATATTCTACATCAAAAGACATTGAATCTATTATAATAAAATGTGTATCCATTCACCAGTGTCTATTTTTAAATTTCTCTCTCCCTCCGTCTCTCTGTATGTCTGTCTGTCTGTCTCTCTCTCAGTCTATTAAGTCATGTATCTAATTGGTAAAGAACGAGCAAGCAGTAATGTAAGTGCACAAACTGCATATAGAATTAACGGAAACAAATTATTCATTTTTAAATTTAATTCTTTTAAAATTTCAAAAACACGGAGACGCTATAAACTAATAATATCCATACCTTGGTCTAACTGGCACATTCCGGTCATTTGCCACGTGACATTTTAGTGAGTGTCACGAACCATGGATGTCACTTCCGGAAATAAGTAAACATACACGCATTCGGAAAAACGGTAATTATGAACTAATATACATGAATGCCAAAATGTTTTTCACGCTGATTAAATGAAGTAGATATAGTTGAACACTTGTTATGGTTTATTTGAATAGATTATCATAATATTATAACGAACGCGTTAAAATTCACGCTAAGTTAACGAAAGGTGGTTACTCGAGGCTATATGATTTTCTTCTACCCATTGTGTGAGCCTTTTATTGAGAATTATTCTTCTGTAATTGTTCGGGTCGTTTTGGTTACCTTTTTTAAAGAATTGGAACAATTGTAGCTATACACCAGTCTTTTGAATAGTATGAGGCATTAAACATTGCATTAAACAAATATGTGAGTAATGGTACAGTGTTATTTTTACAGGCTTTTAAAATTTCACAATTTATGCCATCATCTCCGTGATATTGCCCTGGTTTATGTCATTTATTGGTTTCCTTACCTCATCTTCAGTAATATATGCATCAAGATCATCCCATGTTGTATTATTCAAGGAGTACAATGTATCAAATGAGTCAGGGCTAGGGGGATTAAATGGACCATGAACAATGCTCAAACCATCTTACCTTGCAAATCTGTTGTTGGCCATGCCATGATCTCGATCTTAGTAAATTCTAAAATGCTTCAGAATCTCTATTTTTAAGAGCAGAGACTATCCTATATTGTTATTAAGGATCATATTGACCTCTCTTTTCTGCGGTTAACTTCCTGTAACTTTTCTAAGGTAGTGATAAGTTTCCAAGTTTTGGGCAGATCTATTAAACCTAAAGCTTCTTAGGGCCTTCGCTGCTATTCTTTTTGCATTTTCACATTCCTTATCAAACCACTCCTGTTTTTGTACTGACACCGACCCTTGAAAATGGGACTTCTTGGACACTTTTTTCATACCAGATCTATCTGCAGCTGACTGAATGATTTGTACTAAAGAGGCTACTGCTCTATCAAAGCTACTATTATCAATCATTTCAAACTATTGATCATAAGGGAAAAATAAAAATAGGTCATGCAAGCATGAAGAAAACTGGGTTTCACGTGACCACGTTGTATTGATCTCACTTACTATCATTCTCCTTATTTTCTTCCTCTGAGCTACACCTGACATTGAGATTTAGTGTAAGATGCAATGGCTTATATATTGATTCTAACCTCTCTATGACATCATATTTTTGATTACCTCAAGCAATTGACTGTCTGCCAGAAAATAATCAATCTAACTAGCTGAATAATTACAATAACAAGTATAGGGTGTAATGTTTTTGTCCACTCCAGACCTTCCACTAACTATTCTAAGTCCAGTGGATTTTGCAAGTTCTAAAAGAGCATACCCATGATGATTGGGTTCCCTTGTATCCATATTTGATCTACTTGTGGGTACATTGTCAGCAACGTAATCAATATTATCAAGTAACTGGAAAGTTTTTTTTATCAAAGTCTATGTAGTCATTTTCATTTGCTTTATGATATCTCCTCCCAACAAGAAATGATCATCTGGTTCCAAGGATTTAAAACATGCAATATCATTTTCAACTATAGATAAAGTCTCTTCATCCGAGTGCACAGATGAATTTTCAGGTGTGTAGTACATTAAACCTAATATAACATTGTGATGTATACCAATATTTACACTGTTAAGCTTTGTCAACAAAACATTATTAGATTCACTAGATAAAACTTCAACTTTTAATAAATCCGCAAGCATATTTTTAACAAAACATACTATTCCACCCGAATTCCTAATAGCATTAAGTTTTTTAGGTCTCACACATGCAAATGTTTTGTATTCCACTATATCAAACTGATCAGCACTCTCTGCCCAAGTCTAAATAAATCCAAGAAAATCATACTGTGTAATAAAATTATGAAAATCACACTTATCTATGCATTCACTGGTTCCAGCTAACTTTTTCTCCGTCCTGATATGTTCATGCAAGAAATTTCCATGCCTCGGCCTGGTTCCTATCCAGAAGCTGGAATTGAACTCTTTTGTGTCTCATCATATACGTACACTTTACCATCTACAACAAGATTGTCATATCGCAAATTTGCCATCTTGTTCTCTCTCAAACAGTCCTTTAAAAAGGGTATTAGATTTTTTCGAGTGTTTCTAACTCTCTCCGGAAAAAGAGATGCCGATTTGGTGAGCCTTAGCTAGTTCTCTATTCTCAGTTGCATGTATTTCTCCTGTATCCCTTGCTTCTTTTGACTTTGTTTATACTTTTCTGGAATCATTGATTTGTCCTTATAACGTGTGAAATTTTTGGATACATATGGTACTTTATGTCTATATTTATTTGGAATTATTTATCGTCCTAAAGATTTTTGCATTTTTATAACTTTACTTTTATTTGTCAGTATATTATCATAGACTTGTTGCTTCCTGGTTTGGATAGATGAAGTAATTCATTAACTTATAATTTATTAATTTTCTAAGGGACAAAACCATTATTGGAATGTGCATTATTTATAAGTGGTGGATGTGGTATGCTTCCTAGGAACCAATGTATGCGTTCCGGTGGTTAGGGAGCACGATTTTTTGTGATAAGTGTCTTAGTCCTCCCCACCCTTGGAGAACCGCCTTCGTCAATGACGGCATTTCTTTTGCACTATCGTTACCAAATTGAGACTGATAAAAAAGGTAGCACGCACTGGTAGGTCTCCTTGTGGAATTTATGGTAGCCTTTGAATCTATACCTGCCTACATTTTGACTTGCTTGTAACAGGAGTCAGAAATGCATGTAACATCGTCCCAGATCTAGCTGCAAACATTGCCCTGGCATATATAGATCAATGGTGTACCCATGATGATAACTTCAACAAAAAGTGCGCTTCTAACCTACCTTTGTACTAAGGAACAGACCATGGTATTTCTCTAAAGTTAGTAAGTGCGGTATTTGCTGTTGATGAAAAGATTATTTACTCTTCTACATCATTCAGAACCAGCTTGGCCCGCTATCTGATGGGGTTCCCCTTTCTATCTTGCGGTATACTGATTATTTTCCTATGTATTATTTCACTCCACAGAGTAGTTAGGTACCGTACATACAACCATTTCAATGACGAAGGCATCAACTCAATGTTTTGTCAAAAGAGATATGCAGCTTGAATATAGGTGGACAAATGGGGGTTAATGGTACCATTTTATAAGTGTAGAAAGATTTTAAATATAATCTTCATGTAGCGGCGTTTTGTGTCGGCAGCAACAGAAGGTAGGACGTACATGGATACGGTACTTAAGCTTGTGTATCGCAGTTGCCATAGCAACAAATTTATAGTATCAGCCACCGAAAAGTAACCTCCGCAGGTGTGCCAGACAGCAGGCCGCACCGCGTGCTTAGGAGAAGCCAAGGATAGTGGTGCGAGGACTACTTGCTATCTCCCTGTCTGGACCCCAACCGCCGAATCAACCCCGTGGCCCAGTGATCAGCAACATGCGCACTCTGACTGGCGAGGATCTAAAGTAAGATTTGATGTCATCTTAACATAGTTAAATTATGGTATCAAATTACATACTATTACGGACTTTGCCACATTCCAGTTCAATAACGATTGCAGATGTGATATTTTCTTTTTAAAAAAAGGTTATCATTCAAATACCCAAAATACATGGGAAATTTAGGCATGCATCCATGTTTTTACAGTAAAACTTCAGCCAGAACAATTCTAATGTTGTCAATATTCTATCCTAGTTTACTGTCCAATGAACAAGATTAACAGCTATCATGATTTCAGATGGTTAGAATGCCACAGTATCGATATATGATTCACTATGAAAGTAGAAATCGTCTCTAAATAAACCCCTCACCTTTTCAAAATCATTTTAGTCAGAAAAAAAAGAATAAAACAAACATGGACAACAAGGAGGATGACAACTGTCAATTTTATAGATGGTTTATTGTTTATTTATATAATCCTGTGGTGTGGGGGAGAGGTATACTGTTGATGTTCTCATTCTAAGAATCATCAATGGTCTAGCTTTACTGTTCAATCCGCTGCCGGCTATTTTAAGAAACGATGAAATCTGAGCCGATTTAGCTGAACCGCAGAATTTCATTAACACAACACAGCCACAAACGTTTACAAAACAATCTGGTTTCGTAAGCAAGCAACGTCATCTAGAAAACTGGTATAGTTGTTATCAGTAATTCCTCGTAATGCCATAGTCAGTAACGTGTTAAAAGTGCTTTAAAACCAAACAAACAGCAATAAACTATCAAAATAATATTAAAAGATTATTATAAGACCATCAAAGTTATTTTCAATGAAGTGAAAGACGAAAATATCAGGATTTTCGTAATTGAGTTTGGAAACGAAATTGTGGAAAAATCACACGAATCGCGAAAGAAAATCAGAAACCAACTACAGTCTATCAAAAGCAAAATACTTTAAAGATTTGTAGAAACTATATCATTAGTTTATAAAATATCTTGATCAATAACCTATAAAAGAGTGAAAAACCACGTAAGGGAAACAATACATATAGTGTATGATATAGATTTCTTGAATTTGGTGCTCAAATTTTTTTATGACCTTGATCTTTCACCACCATGCAGGTTAGCATAGGAGGATGATTTAACATGATCTTCATGTATATAACAAGAAAAACACTGATTACAGATTGTACAAGCCTCTGGAGATAAAACTACAAAACCATTACGAATCAGGAAAGAATACTGGAACAAGATTTAAATGACTCAAATGTCATAAGGTGAGTTTGTCAATACAGTTTAAACTTAAGGTGGATTGGTATTTAACAAAAATACAGAAATTCAGGCCCATATCGTGAATTTTATACAAAGTCACATGGTGATAAACAGATATCAGGAATTTAAACTGGTTCTTAACAGGCAAAATATGTTGTAAACATTATTTACAGTTTTTCTTGATGCAAATTATTAAATAATAGACAAATTTCAAAGATACGATGATGATCATTAAAGTGGTATAAAACTTATGGGCACATTCTTCTTATTTAGTCAAAATTTACTTGACGAAATGCTTCCTATTTATCTTATTTCTGTTACATTTTAAAATTGTATACATTTCTTTCAAGATAAAAAAAAAATTAGATTTTTTTTAAGAATGTAATTTATTGTCATTTAAAACTTTCTTTTTGAGTGATCGATTATCATAAAAAAAAACCACAGGTTTTCCAGCCAAAATGTTACGTTTTAAGACTTTTTGCGTTTTGATGTTGCAACAGCCTTGCCGAATTCCACGGCTATTCTTCGCTTTTGACACATCGGTCAAGCGGACCGTACATCATAGATGCAGTAGACTGTAAAATGATCTGAAATCTTGCAACACTCCAGGGTAGAACAAGTTTCTCTTTCAAAAGAAAGTGGTCGTGGAGCTGGAATCAGAGGTGTATGATTTGCCAACGCCGATTGGGAAAATGATTCGAAACGTAAAACAATCACAAAAATAAACAATAATTGTTAAACATGTACACCGCAAGAAAATATACAATCAGCGTAAATTAGAAACAGAAAAAAACCCCTTATATTTCAATAGGTATGCATTGTATTCTGATTTGTTTGAAAAATAATGTTTCAATTTTTTTCACTCCATCTGCTAAATTTATTCCTATAGGAAGTTTTGGGCGTTCTCTTTGTGACATCACAGTCACCCAAGTACATTTAATATTTGAGTGGCAATCAGTTCATTCGCCACTGCTAAGTCCTTACTCGCGTATAAGTAGGGTTCAACTGCAAACAACATAGACCCTAATCTGCCATAGCATAATGCGGCAGATCAGGGTCTATGTTGTTTGTTCTACTGATTAGTGACAATAAACTGCATATAGACCAAAATTTGCACGCGCATTATGCGACGGCAGATCTGAATCTGTGTAGTTTGCAGTTGGATCAGATCTATACGCTGTAGCGTACTCACGGGGGGGGGGGGGCGGACGGGGCTCTTGCCCCGGGCGCCAGAGGTCTTGGGGCGCCAAAACAGCTGATACAAATTCGGGCCTCGTATTCTGGCCCTTTGGGCCATCATCGTCGCCACCCCCCTCACCCCCACCCCCAGGCGCCATTTACCTTTGGTACGCCACTGCCTATACGAGAGTTAGGACGGTACTTGAACTGCACTATGACATATAACCAGAGTCTTGCGATGATTTAATGCTATTAAAGACTAAATTTGTCTTGGTCGTCTTTTGCAGCTATGTTTAGGGTGTACGTAAAGGATTATAATGAATCAGCTGCCACTACCTCTCTTGCTAAGCTGTTCCAAGAATCAATAATTCTAAGTGAAAGACATTTTTTCTTTCCGTTCTTCCGCTAACACTTTTTCTGAAGCTCCAGCGAATGTCCTATGGTTCCTGAATTTCCTGCTTTTTGAAACAATTTCTCTGAATTTGTCTTGTCTGTTTTATTTATCATTTTGGAAACCTCTTTAAGATTGTGTCTCTTCTGTCTATACTGGTCAATTTTGGTAAACTCAGTTTTCGTAATCTTTCAGGGTCGCTATGAGTAAATTATTGATATTTAGTATACAGTTTCTGCTAGATTTCAACTCATGTAATATTCAGATCTGGATTAAATAACTGAAATCTTACATTAATTAGCTCAGTATCACCTAAAAAGAAATGATTGGAGCAGCAAAGACTAAAATAAACATAAGACGATGAATCATAGTAAGGCGTTTGTGTTCATGTACCAGTTCAGTTCATTGGAAAGCTGAATTGCTATTCATATATTTTTTAATACTGTCTATACTCACCTATAAGTTGGGTGCAACTGCAAACTGCACAGAACCAGATCTGACCTCGCATAATGCGCAGGAAGATCTGGGTCTAGGCAGATTTTAGGATAACAAACAACATAGACCCTGATCTGCCGGCGCATTATTCGCCGGCAGATCATGGTCTATATTGTTTGCAGTTGGACTCGACTTATAACTGAGTACCTCACTCCTTGGACTTGCACGGTATTTCCAGCTTTGTATATAGGCATAGATGAAAGTATAATATTTATTCGATGATTAACGTTTCATTTGTGGAAAGCTGCAGAGACACATGGATTCTTCTTTCAAATGTAAGTTAGTGCCATTTTTCACGTAGAAGTGATGACATACTTGTAGAAATATCTGCTGGCATCATCGCTTTGGTTTGACAGTGTATCAAAACAAGCTATATGCTCCTGAAAAAATACCGGTGATCCGGGTGGAATATAATCTTGTTCTATCTGAAGAAAAAATCACAAAATTTGTCATTCATTTGTTCGTAATTTCTTACAGGTCTAACGCATAAAGTCGTGAGAGAGTTCGTTATTAAGGAAAAGGTCTCCACATCAAACGATGCCATGATTACTGATAAGAGACACTGTAAACGTGAATACCAGTAAGAGGACTATGGAAAATCTCGAGTTATTAACCTTTTCTCATTCTCTCTCTCTCTCTCTCTCTCTCTCTCTCTCTCTCTCTCTCTCTCTCTCTCTCTCTCTCTCTATATATATATATATATATATATATATATATATATATATATATAGAGAGAGAGAGAGAGAGAGAGAGAGAGAGAGAGAGAGACGGTATATATATATATATATATATATATATATATATATATATATATATATATATATATATATATATATATACAAGGGACCATGTATTAGAGGGTTTTTGACACGTTGTGTTCACTCCGAACATAATATTTTCATGATTTTGACCCATTTTAGTATATTGTCTGAAAGAGAATCAGAAGACGGGGACATCAGTCATCAGCATCCTATTATTGCTGGATATAATTATAAACGTCTGTTTTATGGTGGTAAAGTTAATTGATAAAATTAATGGAAAGTTGTCACCTATTCCAAGAAAAATGGAGACTCGTCAAAAAGAGGCGGCTATTTCCAGAATGGATATTCCGTATTTGAAGACAAGCTGTTTATAACATATCATTTCTTCTGTAAGCCATGAACATTGGTCTAATGTGATAGGGTATTCGTTAGTATACACAGAAAACAAGGAATGGTCAGTGACTTTCAACCATTGCATTCGTGGTGATCTCCCAACTACCGTAATTACTATGTTTGCTATTACTGCTGCTGTGATTATGCATCCCATAGCATCCGTTAAATTACTCCCTCATTGAGAAGACAGAGCCATTGCAATTGTTTTCACACTTTGTTACAAGTTGAAAAGGCAATTTTTAAATATATACTATAGGAAATCTGCCATGAGTGCTCATATTAAATGAAAGTCATGAGTTGAATAATCTCTGTCATTGCCAGCCTCTGCGAAAAAAAGATTCAAATCAGTCAACGAGTTTCATTAACTTCATTTGATGTGGTAGAAAATTGTTATGATATGGGTATATGAATTTAAATGAAACATTAGTCCTGTGTCACAAACGACTTACAACTTTCTGTTTGTAAAACAAATACTGGACGATATTAAAAAGAAACTGAGTTAAAGTTAACATCTGACATGTGCGATTTATGACACCACAAATATACTTTAGCTGGTGTGTGAATTTCTATATCCAATTAACATTTTAAAAGTTATGACACCACCAATATACTTTAGCTGGTGTGTGAATTTCTATATCCAATTTATATTAAAAGTTATGACACCACCAATATACTTAAGATGGTGTGTGAATTTCTATATCCAATTTATATTAAAAGTTGTGACACCACCAATATACTTTAGCTGGTGTGTGAATTTCTATATCCAATTTATACTAAATGTACTGGATTCATTTTCGGCATTATTCATTCAAGAAATTTTGAAATTACGTCTACATTACCTCAGTGACGTTGTCAGAAGGCCTCATTTCCGCAGCAATTCTTCAGTTTTTTTGTTTGGTTGTTTTTTGTGGGGTTTTTTTATTTAAGAGAGTTACCATTATTGATTGTAAAGTGGAAGAGTTTAGTCTGATGTAAATAGAATTTAGATTAAATATGGTATACATGACAAAGAGTGTGAAGAAATCAAACATTTTGAATTATATTTTCCTCCTTTCCATCCTAAAAGAACTGGATAATAATGACGATGATTAGATGAAAAAGAATTCAATATGGATTCAGATAAGTAAATACAAATAAAAAATAAATGAGGATGAAATAAAGAAAGGAACAAATAAAAAATAGCTAAAATAGCATAAAAAAGAAGGTGGAAGGTAAGATTGTAAATGCTATAACAGGGTATGTATATATAGTTTTTATATAAGAAAATGTTTCCCTGATAATTCAAGATAAAAAAGAAACAATTGAACGATTAAATCACCTTTTCGAGTAACAAAATAAGAAGACATAAAATAAACCATGTCATCTTGATATTTTATTTCGGCTATTTGGTTTGGTTTGGTGATTTACGGCACCGCAACACAAGTTGGTTAATTAGTGCCGAGGCAATTGGAGTAAAGTGCCTTGCCCAAGGACACACCACGGTAGCTGACCCAGGCTGGTCCGAAGAATTCGAACCCGCTCTCTTTCGGTCGTGAATCCGGCACGCTAACCACTGAGCCATTGCGGCTCCTTATTTCGGCTATAAAGCAAGTTTCAGAATTGGTTATCATGGTAGCCAATGGGGAAAGTACAGAAAAAGGAATCAAGGAATATACAGCTTTAATGCAGATATAGAATGCATAATAATTTGTTTTAAATTTGCTTGTGCAATGTTTCTTATGCGTACAACAGACAAGGAGAAGGAAAAATAGTAATAAACTTTTCCCGATTAAATATACAATTGAAAATTTAAAAAAATCCTAATGTATGAAAGTGTGGGGAAAATATGAAGTCAAGTATTTGCAAGTACTCTGCTTACTCTCCAACCTTCACTTACATGACCGACTTGAACCAATGGTTGCACAATATTATGCTTTTCATGCTACCGACTAGAAACTCTCCCAATTAGCATGGAGGCTACATACCCCATAAAGTCAAAGAGACTGTAGCTGTCCTTCTTTGTCGCGGTTTCACTCTACCTAAGACAATGAAGACATTATAGATGCATAGGTTCATGATGAAACAGAAGATATACTTCCACCATTTCTTAGTTGGACGGTCCACTGGCTACTTTGCTCTTAGCTGATTGGAGCGATCTACCCTTGCCATAAACCTCCGGTAGTTTGCCTTTGCTATTCCGCGTGTTATTTCTAACCGTGACCTATCCTTCTGACGACGAAAAGAATATCACTCCAACAACCTTACTGTTTGTAGACAGAAAGTGTACTTGACTAAACAAAATCGTTGACCATTCATCGATCTGATCAGACTTCCATAGTGTTGTATCTTGTATGTCTCAGGCCGATTTCGAAGTTAAAACCAGGGTTTTTGGTAGGTGGGGGTGGAAAGCTGGTATCTGCCATACGGTATTGGTACCCCCCTCTCTCTGTCTGTCTGTCTGTCTCTCTCTCCATAATTTGAATCAATTTTGTCGAGAGAAAATTCCCATTGACTGTTATGACTCATCCAATTCTGCTGATCACGTTGCTAGAGGCCTTGCAAGGAAATATTCTGTTATTGCCCTGTTTGAATCTCGCAAACCAAAGCTGCTAGGGGAGACGACTGGAAATTTCCATAGCTTTAATACCCACTGAGACACAAAGTTAAACTTTGAAGACAAGACGAAAATTGATTTTTCCACAATTTTGATGTCATACCACAATTTTGATGTCATATATATATATATATATATATATATATATATATATATATATATATATATATATATATATATATATATATATATAAATATATATATATATATATATATATATATATATATATATATATATATATATATATATATATATATATATATGGCCTATTTTTTTCATACCTTATATTAGATATTTAAACTGGAAGTTAACAAATAAATTGTCACAAGTCGTATTTACTGGAATAAAATTAGAGTGTCAACTTTCTATTTTGCACATTTTTGTTCCGCACGCTGAGGCTCTGATTAAAGTGAGTCACTAGGTCAGTACACTAGAATTCTTTGTCATATCTCCATCCACACTTCCCTTGTCACAAACTTTTCCATACTTAAGATAAGTTGACCCGAGAACTTTGAATTGTTTGCACCGTAGTTGTTATTGTTTATATAACTAATAACAATAGCGTATAGTAGCGTACATCTGCAAAAAAAAACAGGTTTATTGCAAAGGATATTGTTTGTCACACACACACACACACATTTAATTTGACCTGTAGAAAAGGAAAAGATCCTTGAAGAGATAATGAGTGGATGTACTTGAAACTTTACTGTAACTATTTGATTTGACATCAGTACTTCCATAAATTCAATTAAGGATTGTCTGTTTATTTGTTACGTTCATTTAAGTATGAACCGAAAATACTTTGTAAAAACTATTTGCACAGCGTTTTTTTTTGTGTGGGTGTGTTTCAATTCACACTTCAATGGAAGTAAAAACATATATATACTAGTCAATTCTCATAACTAAATTTTACATCTAAAAATGACAAAATAATAATATTTCTTTTTTTAAAAATGTGCATTAAATAGACCATTCTAAACTTGTCTAACCAATCCTGAATATATGCATAATAGGCATCAGTATCCGTAATTTGCATACAGCCAATCAGGAGACGATAACAAAGTTGTCTGACAACATGACATATAAACTGACCCTTGGTCAATAAACTATTTTTTGAGCAGCCTCCATTGGACTATACTGTCAAATTACCCGACTATAGGCCTAGATACAAAGCTTGTTTAATCGCGAGGCAAAATCTACTAATCAGTAACGCCCAAATAATCTACTCATCAAGACCTTACTGGATGATAAATCGTCATAATGTACATGTAAACATTTAATTTTAAAAAGAATTTGAAATGTCAGGCCCGCGACTGTCCCACTGTCTTATTCATGACTATCTACATTTTTTATCATTCCAACTGTAAGCTTTATATTTTCAGAGTTTTTGAAGTATAATTAGTTTTTTTCTTTCATTGTTTATTTTTTTATTAACAGCATTATATCTTACACACCGTAAACATAGTGTGATCACATTTCCCACGTCGTTGATGTAACCAAACAATATGTCAAAATAGCTTGCAAATACTTTACACATAATTCTCTGTGAATGTCGGGAAAAGTAGTGCCAGTAGGCGGGGCTAAATTAATTTTTTTCTTTTTCTTCTGTTCATTCATTTATAAACAAAAGAAATTCAAAGGGGCCTGGTCAATCAGATTGCTGGAAATCATAATGAAGAAAAAAAAAATGTTATTATTGTACAATCAGCTAAATTTTATAACAGTAAGTATCATATTGACAACCTGCTTACAGTCCTTCCACACTGTTGCAACAAGATTGCCATGCTATCGAGTCTTGTTGTGTTCACGACGCATATTCATTCAAGGGAGGCTGAAGTCCCACAGGAAAGCCAGGTCTGTCTGGGTTTATGGTACCACTGCTGTATATTCCCTTTCTTTCAAGAATGAGAAAACAACTCGACACTTGTAAAGTAGGAATCCATAAACAAGTGGGGACACTTCCACTTCAAATCTTTGCTAAGGGCTTTTACAACTTTGACATATAGATAGGGTCCTCCATCTTCATCATAACGGCCAAGTCCTTGTTTCCAAGAAAAGGATTTCGTAACCAATAAATCTTATAGGTTAACAGCTTTACAACTCCCGTAAAAAGCCAGTCCTATAAAGACTTTTATTTCGTCATGTGTTGTTGGCATCCAGCTCTCATCTATTTCAACTTCCTGTCGTCATGTGTTGTTGGGATTCAGTTCTCATATATTCCAACTTCCTGTTGTTGCTCTCCATATCTGTTCGTTTCAGTAGCAAAGTAGTCAAAGAGGTACTCCACTTACATCAGGTGGAAAGCAATTGAGAGGCGTGGCATCACGTAGAAGAGTATGTGTACTTGTTTAATCTAATGCCATTGTTTACCGAATATTGGTGCGTCTGCAAACACCGAGACTTGGAATTCTGTACGTTACGACCCCCAAAACTCACGTCATTATATTATTACATGGATGGAATCACGCAAAAGTATAGATACAATGTATTGAAAAACATCATCCCTACGATATTATATAATAATAATAATAATAATAATAATAATAATAATAATAATAATAATAATAAAACCACTGACGATTATCAATATCTGCAACGTGTATTTACAAGAAAACATGATAATAGCTTGTGCTCGATGAGTTATTTTTGGTAACGCCAGTTCTCAAACGGGGTGCCCACAATATTAACGTCCTAAAAACACCAATTGGCGATTTCCAGCTATCATATTCATTACTAGATATCCCAAACTACCTTAACTGATTGTTTGCAGATCCAAAGATTCGAGATTATTTACATTTTGTTGCACCTATTCATGGCATTGACAGTTTCAATTTTGACGAAAGCACTGGCAAATGGAACGAGAAGTGAACTCAAGGATTTCCTTACGCGATACGCAGCAATTATACACGTCATGACAAATACATACCATTTTGGCGCAACAGTACACGAGACTTTATTTTGCAATTTATTTTAATGAGATTTGGTAAACAAAAGGCATTAAATCATGATGGAGGATGGGAAAAAATAAATAAAAATAAAGTTTGATATACAATAGGTATACATCAGCAGGAATGTGTACGTGTACCATTCGACAAAGAATTTGATTTCGAGCATTACACACAAAAGAAGACTTGTTAAAAGATTCAGAACAAACCCAACACGTGTTTTTTTTTTTTTTTTTGGGGGGGGGTGTTCTTTATTTTTTTCCCCTCCACTTATCTTGAGTAATTTGCAATCAGCTTGCGGACACGTGATCAATTCATTTCAAAATTAGGCTGGTGAGGCTTCATTCTTTCACACCTGCTAAAATAGTAAGGGAATGCCCAAGTAGCTTCTGTGTCATATAATACCCATGAAAAGTTTCCGTCAAAAATGAACAGTAATTTTATGTTTCAAGGTATTCAGATTCTCTTTATTAAATATTATAAATACTTCTACACGATCAATTGTGGTTTTTCAGTGCTAAATTTGATTTTTCGAAAGGCAGTTTTTCTTCCCCTATGCAAGATCATTTATTTTTATATCATTCATTCATGTAACACATGTTTAAATATAACAAAGAGTTTTTTAATGTTTTTACACCTCATTCATGGTAAATTTGCCCAAAATCTTAGCGAATTGTTCCATTTTAGATCGCCGTACACGAAGACGCCTATTCAGAATCGTATTTGCCTAACTAAAGTGTTAGATCAGTTTCATTCGAACATTGATCTAAAACCGGAAGTCAGATTTAATTCCAAGTTTACTCACGCACAGACACTTATATGATGTGTCTATTTCTTAGGGCTGATCAATTACTGAAGTGTGTATTAGAATGAACACACACTTATTTAGGTAGTAGAGAGAAAAACAGAATGATACAAGATGAATATCTGAGGAATCAGGCATTGATACCAGACGTGTATCGGAGGAAATCAGGCAGTGATACTAGACGTGTATATGAGGAAATCAGGCAGTGATACTAGACGAGTATCTGAGGAAATTGGGCAGTGATACCAGACGAGTATCTGAGGAAATTAGGCAGTGATACCAGACGTGTATCCGAGGAAATCAGGCAGTGATATTAGACGTGTATCTAAGGCAAAAGGGTTGAGTCTCAAATACAAAGTATTTGTTTCTTTATTATATCTATAGATCATAAATGGAAAATACCTATCATATAAAACATCAACACATCATTGTTGTTTTCAATCATTTACTATTCTGATTGATAAATAATCATTATCTTCTCGAAGTCTACAAAGACACGAAGGAAAAACGAATGAAAAAGGAAGGTATTAGAAAAATTCGACGTAACTTGTCTTTTCAGTGACAAGATATATGGCTTTGACATGAACATTTTCTTGGAGAAAATCGCTTTTGTACCGAATAAAAAACTGAATAGCCTAGAATTTTAGAAGACTACATCTATTAATTTGTATCAATTTATCATTAATTTGAACATCAATAAACTGACACACTTTTAAATGTATAGATTTTTTAAAATTCCTCTTTTAGGCAGAAAATGCCTATGCTGTGTATATATAATTATAGCTGAGTTTGGTTTTGGTTTGTTTCGTTCTATATGGCTCACAACACAAGTAGGTTATTTAGTACCGAGGCGACTCGAGTAAAGTGCCTTTGCCAAGGCTACACCACGGCAGATGACCCAGGCTTGTCCGATGGTAGTATTCGAACCCGCACCCTTTCGGTCTTGAGTCCGGCACGCTAACCACTGAGCCACCTCGGCCTCCGATAGCTGAATTTGAGGGGGAAAATGTCTGTATTGTGTATACATGATTATAGCTGAGTTTGAAGCGGAAATTCCTTGTACTGTGTATATATGATTATAGCTGAGTTTGAGGCGGAAAATGCCTGTACTGTGTATATATGATTATAGCTGAGTTTGAGGCGGAAAATGCCTGTACTGTGTATATATGATTATAGCTGAGTTTGAGGCGGAAAATGCGTGTACTGTGTATATATGATTATAGCTGAGTTTGAGGGGGAAAATGTCTGTATTGTGTATACATGATTATAGCTGAGTTTGAGGCGGAAAATGCCTGTACTGTGTATATATGATTATAGCTGAGTTTGAGGCGGAAAATGCGTGTACTGTGTATATGTGATTATAGCTGAGTTTGAGGCGGAAAATGCCTGTACTGTGTATATATGATTATAGCTGAGTTTGAGGCGGAAAATGCTTCTTCTGTGTATATATAATCACAGATGAGTTTTAATTTAAATGCAGATTTGAAACCATGCCATAACATTTCTTTACTTTTTTCTATTTGACAGTTCTCGATATAGTAAGTTAGCATGAATACACATTAAGAATATATATATATATATATATATATATATATATATATATATATATATATATATATATATACATATATATATATATATATATACTGTTGAACAGTTTTTGCAACTAACAAAATTTAGCATGAAAATGTTTTATTATCATTGATAGTATTCAGTTTTTGTCAACAAGAACGTTAGTGGAGACAGCATATCAAGTATATAAATAGCTTAGAGGTTATAGGCAAACTGTTTGATCCTTATAGTACGAAGGCTGTTTTACATCTGTGATATATATATATATATATATATATATATATATATATATATATATATATATATATATATATATATATATATATATATATACAGCCTCCCATATTTAGGTTACAAGTGAATTTACAACTTACAACAAACAATAAAAACGCGTAACGCAACAGCTGAGAGAAGGAAGAGTTTTATTATTTAATTTTTTTTAACGAAAACCACGACACGCAAGAATAAACATGCATGCACACGAAAACATAGAACAAAGGAGGTCGGACTATTTAAAGAAAAATATCCACCAAATAATACAGGTTGTGACATAACATGTAAATGATAAAACAGACACCAACACAACCAGTGACCTATCCGTTGATGATAACCTAATGTTGGAAGTTTAAAGTCCGTAAACACCATACAAGTTTCTTGACATGAAAGTATCCATCCGTTGTCAAGTATCCTATCACTTGTTTCATGATTATGATACAGATATTTAGCTTGTGACTTTAAATACCGTATATACTCGCTTATAAGTCCAGTCCAACTACAAAGAGATCAGGGTCTATGTTGCTTGTTCTACTGAGTATTCCTAACAAACTGCATAGATCCAGATCTGCCGGCGCATTCTATATACTGTACCAGGCTTCCGAACTAAAGTTTAATATCTCGCACCAAAGCAAAATGTAGCAAAAGTCGCCGCAACAGAGGTTGAATGATATTTTTCACACTCTATTAACTCTCTTTCGTTCAGTGATGTAGTGTTAAAACTACGAGTCGATATCTTTTGACTGAACCAATGTTCGGACTGAGAACATTACGACACTCTTGCTGGATTATACATCTCTCAAAAAAAAAAAAATAATAATAATAATAATAATAATAATAATCATATTAATTTGAAAAAATAAGAATATTTTTTTTTACCAGTGTGGACCTTTGCAGAAATTAAAGTCACGAAAATCACATCAGATTGTCGACACCAAAATGTGTAAATAAGCAGACAATATTTTAAGAATATTTTTAAACTGCTGGGTCATGCTGATGATACACTTTGTACACATAATCAACCTTTTCTCTTAAAACTGATTATATTTTGAAAAGAGTATGCAGAGGCCCATATAAGTTTACTTTAACATTTTGTCAATTGTTGTCTCGTCGACGAGCTATACCAGTACAACAACTCTTGCAGGTTCTCATCTATAGATTAATTAATTTAGATTTTCCGTGCGTTTGGCTTTTTTCTGCTTCTTCTTTTCTTTTCTTTCTATGGCAAATGATGACAAAGGGGGTAGTGAGCATACACAGTAAAAGGGTCTGCATCGGTTCATTAGCTACAGCCCCCCCCCCCCCCTTTCGTGTATATAAGCGAAATATATTCTGACTTGAACAATTTTAACTATTGCTTTGTATCCTCAGAAAGACCCTTGGTTGGTGGATAGTGTTGACAACCTTTGCTAGCCTCTTCGCCCTGACATATCTTCGCACGTTGGATTTATCTCCCCATGGAACCGTCATCACAAAGGCCCTGGCCACATACGACTACGTCATAGGTGAGCTATATGAAAATAAAAAATATGTGCTTTTTGGTGCAATGTTTCAAAGATACATTATGTCTTCATTTACTTCCAATATCCCACTCCCTGCCGTGTAACATTGAAGGATAGGAAAACCTATAGAGATGCCCAGAACATCAACAATTGTTTTTTTTAAAATATCGTATCATTGAAACTTCCTTTACTAAATAATTGTCCTTTTCTTTCAGTGGGAGGTGGCGTGGCGGGATCAGTCCTGGCAGCCAGGTTATCTGAGGATACTAGCCTTACAATCCTAGTACTAGAGGCAGGTGGCGAGGAGACCGGTAACATCTGGTACCATGTTCCTCTTACCGCTTTCGTTACGCACGCCACCGACGCTGACTGGAGGTACAAAACTGTGCAACAGAAACACGCATGCTCTGCGGCAAAAGAACAGGCACGTATTTTCGTTGAATTAATTATTTTCGTTTATTAGTTTAAAATACACGCCTCTCTTGATTGATAGATCGACAGAGAGGATATTTTCTCCCAGGGCATTTTCCCTTACCGTAACATATACCCATACAATAAAGGTTTAAAAAAAATATTTATAGAAAAATAATCTCGACAAGATATTTACCTCAGGGGAAGGATGGGTGGTTTAATCACAATAACGATTCGCTTTCCAAATGATCACTGTTAAGGCGATACACAAGGAAAATTAGCTACTATTGAGATTCCATGTTATATTCAATTTCGTATGATCACACTTTAAAATTCTGCAGTAGTAATGTATTCAGTTAGTATTTTACTGTATACACGAATCACTGGACAGGGTAGCAATATTGGCGTCGAATTATGGAGCAAACATTTGATCAATTTATAGAAATGAGTGAAAGTATTTCAATTATTTGGAATAAGAATCTCATTTCTCACGAGATGACTAGAGGATAAGCAAATTCCAATGATCAAAGCAATTAAATATATGGCACTGTAAAAGATAAGAATCTATGCGAAATATTTAAAAGACATGCAAACATGCTCCCCATCTTTAATGTCTCTGTGTTTAGTTTGTTAGTGATAGGAATCAAAACGCGCGATTGTACTTTTCCTAAACAAGAACAACAACAAGAAAATTAGTCTAGTCACACATATAAACATATTTTTTTCCCCCGAGTAAATCAACAAATACAATCAGATGAACTATTTAGTTTTCCTAAATATATACAAAAGTAACAAATCTCCAGGACCTGATGGATTTTCCATCCATGGGTTATCTTACAAATTATTTTTTAACATGACATTATCCCAAATATAAGCCTTTGAAAAACAACGAATTTCATTTAGTTAGAAACAGGGTATTATTTTTTGCTTAGGAGGTAAACCAAGACAGTTAAAAACGAGAAAACGACTGGCCTTCTATTACCTTTATATATGTAGTTTTATAAATTATAATCAGGATGTATAGCCAAAGGGTTAAAATGTTTTGGAAACAATAATCTTATAATCGCAAATCTGATTTATGAAGGGTAGATACATAGGTGCATAAACTAGATTAATATACGATTGAATGCACTGTTCCGAAAAATATATTCTTTGTCAACTTGCCATTATTTATTTTGAACAAACGTTCGATATGGTATCGTTAAATTTTCTTTAAAAAGTTATAAAGCAGTTTAATTTTGGAAATTTTAAACAAATGTAGATTAAAATATTTAGAAGAAATATATCCTTGGCAGTTATGCAGAATGGATTTATATTAAATTTCTTTGCAGTTATGCAGAATGGATTTATATCAAATTTCTTTGCCGGTATGCAGAATGGATTTATATCAAATTTCTTTGCAGCAAAGAGATAAGAAGACAATATCCCACTTAAATCTTTTTAAAAAAAATCTGTGCAGAGATATTAGTTTGATAAGATGGAATAGAGATATAAAAAGTTATAGTAGTAAATAATAAAACACATACAACTACAGTTTGTAGATAATACCATACTTATAATTGATAGATCTCAGAAATGATTTTCTTCTGACCTATAAGAATACTTTTGCTTCCATACCAGGTCTTAAAGTAAATTATGACAAAACTAATGTAATATGGATAGAAAGTAAACATTTTAGCAATTTATATATATATATATATATATATATATATATATATATATATATATATATATATATATATAAATATAGATATATATATATATATATATATATATATATATCTATATACTATATTAGATAGGCACGATAATCTTTTCTTTGTTTTTGTTATACACGAATACACGAATACACGATAATCCTTTCTTTGCTTTTGTTATACACGAATACTCGATAATCCTTTCTTTGCTTTTGTTATACACGAATACACGATAATCCTTTCTTTGCTTTTGTTATGCACGAATAAACGATAATCCTTTCTTTGCCTTTGTTATACAACTTTGTTGGGCTGACGTAAGCAAAAAATTGTAACGTAGTTTACCTGTTTTTAAAACTTTTTACATTTTTCTTCTTTCCTTCTTCTGTTCTTTTTATCTTTTGTTTGTAGATTTCCCCTGTCATTCAAACATGTAGGAGTCAAGAATTTCCATTGGCTTTTCTGTTAAGTGTTTGTTTTATGGATGTAAGCTGTTTCTTTCCCCGACGAAGAGCTTGTTTACCGTGGTTCGTTCGAAAAGTTGGGAAACGGTTTTGTATTTACGTCGTTATAAATTTTTGTGTCAATATAAACACACACACACACACACACACACACACACATACACACACATATATGTATGTATGTATATATATGTATATATATATATGTGTATATATATATATATATATATATATATATATATATATATATATATATATATATATATATATATAACACAACAAATAATTTAAATGTACAAGGTCTGGGTGATGTTTTAAAATATTGTTTTTCGATTTCTATATGGCAAATAAATAATTAATTTATCTTCAAAATTCTCTAAGAAATGGGGTTTATTGGCAGAACATACCCAAATAATAATAATAACAGTAACTCTGCTCATGTATGTTTTTGCTGTGAATCAATGAATCAATAAAAATGCGCAAAAGAACATTTTTTTTTTAGGAACAAAAGGGTTTTATATTGGATGAATTTGTAGAAATGACAAGAATGATAACATTTTAGTGTGTAGCTCCTGTCAGTATTTCACGCGATAGAAAAGCATGTCAACCATATACCCCATTTACATTCCCTCATATTAGTTGCACTAACTGAAATCTATGGAACTGTAGAATCTGACACACAAGACCGTTGTGCATATAATCTCGTTGTTTTATCTATTCAACCGGCAGAAGTGCGTGTTAACACGTTTAAACTGCTGGATTGGTTTTTCTTGTGACAAATTATACTTGGGATCTTGCTTTCATTTTTCGAAGATTGTTGTAATTATTACCGTACATACTCGCGTAAAAGTCAGGAATAACTGCAAACAACATGGACCCTAATATGCCATCGCATAATGCGCCGGCAGATCAGGGTCTGTGTTGCTTGTTCTACTGATTACTCCTCACAAAATACATATACCCAGATATACCGGCGCATTATGCGACGGCATTTCTAGGTCTATGCAGTTTTCAATTGTTTCTGACTTATACGCGACTATACACGGTAATTGTCTTGGCTCGACATGATGTTATGATAGTATATATGTATGTATATGTGGGTGTATCTATATATGTTTGTAATTTGGTTTTCATGAATTCATGCATGTTTTTTTTCTTTTCTAAAAATAAGTACAATATGCATTAGAGTATGTACTTTATATTACTGATTTTTAATAATCATGTACAAAAACTGAAATAATACTGCTTTGAAAAACTCCTTGTGATATTTAGATGAGAAATTGCAATTTTTACGTGGGAAGAATATTTATCCTTTTTTATTTTAATTTTTATTTACATCCTATTTTAATGTGGCTTTACATTTGTTAATAATCCAGTCTTATATTCAGGCTCAAAGATGTTTGCAAGCAATAAAGAATTTAATGTCCGAGGTACAATTAAATATAAAATAATAAAACAAAATGTATCTGTTTAATTATCTAGAGTATCATTTGCAAAGAGAACGACTGTACATTATTGACAAAAGTTTTAGCTTATTTCCAAAAGATAACAATCCCTAAGGACTTTTATTGACCCTGAAAAGAAAATGAACAAATTGATTTTTCTTCCTGCCTATTTGTTTGGTAAAGACAAAGAAAAAAGCAAGACTTTTTCCCATGTAATTTGACAAACAATGTATTTTACATAATTTATGCTGAGATGTTTCGTCTACTTTTCAATTTTTATATCTGTCAGCCTTAAAT
Organism: Margaritifera margaritifera; assembly: GCA_029931535.1. Taxonomy (NCBI): domain Eukaryota; kingdom Metazoa; phylum Mollusca; class Bivalvia; order Unionida; family Margaritiferidae; genus Margaritifera; species Margaritifera margaritifera. The sequence goes on along the minus strand of JAQPZY010001583.1, from coordinate 1,640,612 downwards.
ATCAGTGCTTTTCGATATTTCATTACAGAGATGTAGTCTTGTGAGAGGAAGAATTCTGGGTGGCTCTGGCATGACAAACAACATGGTTTATTCTCGCGGATCACGTGATGATTATGAAACTTGGGCAAACCTCAGTTCTTCTGCATGGAATTTCGAAAACATACTGCCATACTTTTTAAAGTCAGAGGATATGCGAATAGAACACTTTAAACAGTCTGGTAAGGTATTTTTTCCAACACTATGCACACAATAGGATCATTTCAAGGGAGATGAAAGTTTGTCCAAGGCATCGGTTTATTTAAATTACTATAAAAATTTTTAAAAAATCTCTGTTCAAGTTGCTCTAAATTTAAATTGCTAAAATACTTTTTCTTTTCATGCATTGAAAAACTTGATATATTTTCCAGAGAGACAAATCCTCCTGATGTCTTCATATTTTCACATGTTCACAGGTATACGCAAGAACCCGTTTGTATTGCTTTTTATCTGTTAAAATAAGTAATGTTACCGGTCATCCTATTTAGGTTTCACACCTTGCAAAGAAAGATGCAACAAAGCAATGACGTTATATAAGGCAAGATGGGTGCAAAGTCTGATTTTTACACATGTAAGGTGTTTTTAATGGCATCCATTGTAAGAGATGCTGACAAAATGGTATATAAGACATGAATGTTTGGTCTGAGATCGCGATTTCATAATAGGTTCACAGTTTGCAGAAATATACAAGTACCAGATTTTATTGTTGCTTTTTTTGTAGCACTCCGACTTTGAGCGAAATAAAAACACATTTCAAAAAGTGTAATATGACCAAAATATTTTAATGTGGATTGACTTTGCTTTCAGAAATACAATCTGAGACACATGATATTCTATAAACAATGCACATGCCATTCCCAAGATATAGTTTCAATGTATAACATTTCACTTCTTGTAATGTTTCTTTAAGTATGCTGATATTTTGTCATCAAGTTTGAAATTTTTTTTTTGTGAAGAAAAAAGCAATATTGACGTCGATTAGTTGCGATTTGCGCGCAAAGTTTTGCATCTTTTGAGATGGAATATAATCTGCATTTAACATGTGGCCGGTCAGCCACATTCTCGATGACTGTAACCAGATTCTCTTTCATGACCTAAGTGCTGACAACGTCAATCTTCATTTTTCAGAGTATCATTCAACAGGCGGACTACTTTCTGTGTCGGATACATCAGTTGTAGAACCTGAACTGAGTGAAGCGTTTCTGGAGGCAGGAAAGGAGTTGGGATATGACACTACTGACTGTAATGGCAAAGCGGACATAGGTTAGAAGAAAGGATGACAACAATGCCCGATTGTTTTGAATCCAATTAGTGGTAACAAGCTGATTCATCCATAGAGTCAAATGATTAAAAGCGTAACTATTTGAAATATTTTCAATATGAAATTACATTAAGAATTTGGCTAATTTAAGATGACTTTCTTCTAACAGTCATTTCAGTACAAGTTCAAATTAACTTATGCGATTATGCTCATAACATAAGTTCTTTGAGAAAGCATGAACTATACAGTCTGTCTTTAAAATTCCCAAGATTATTAAGACATGCCAAAGCTTCATTGGTAATAATAAACACCTGTTTTGTATAATTACCTCACTGCCAAGAAGCCCATATGTATTCATATGTTTATATATATATATATATATATATATATATATATATATATATATATATATATATATATATATATATAAACGAAAGTACCGAATCAAGCATAATTTTGGATGCTATTGATTCTGAAGTCCATAAAACTCAAAAGAAGAAAACTTGACTCTACAATTTGCTTTGTTTTGATTTCTTTCTTTCTTACTTAACGTCTTTAGGGTTTTGCTTGATGCAGTCCACGGTGGATGATGGACAGAGAGGAAGTACTGTCAATTACTTCCTCAGACCCGCTATGTATCGGCCAAATCTCCATGTCATCATACATTCCGTGGTTATCAAGGTACAAACCTTTTGATCATACGTCCTGCGTCATTCTTCCTATAACGACTTTGGGTGTATTGTGGCACTCTGACCAAAAGTGTCTGTTTTGACCAAGCATTGGTCAACTTGAAACGTGTTGACAACCGGAAAGGTCAGATGGGAACAAAGAAGTTGACCTTCTGTCCGCCATCTTGGTTCAGTTCATAAACAACCACTAAATACGTTCCACTGTGTGAACCATCTTTCTTTTGTTAAACTAATAGTAATCAGCGGTTATACTTTCATCGGAACAATAATGCCATTCTTTCATTACCAAGGTCGCCAAAATGTCTGAAAAGTCACCAGAAGTAAACTAATAAGTTTTTGGTCATATCGCCATTTGCCTTTCGTACATCGCATTTGTCAACGCTTATGCGTTCACTTCATATTGGTAAATAAGTAAGTCTTTGAAAACTTACAGTTTTTTTTGAAGCTGAAATATCTTCATTACGGACAGAAGCAATTCTTAAAGAGCTCTGTATCGTCCGTAACATTATAATAATCTGATCTAGTTTTAATGAACAAAGCGATTCCTGTTGTATCTTTACTGGTCAATATTCAACGTCGTCGTTAAGTAGCCATTTTTCACAGAAAAAGGCACAAATTGTTGTTTAGCATCGCAGCGGGCACAAGACAAAAGGTTTTGGGAAATGGTTAGCAGTGCATAACTAACTGTCTAATGATTTACTTGTGTCATTAAACGCCACCATTCATTTTATTGTCTGTGCTTTCAACGGCGGAGACGGTTGTGTTCAGTTATCTATGTTGAAGGGATGGGGGAACAGCAGAACAGTAAGTAAACTGCGGACCCTGGGATAACGATTATGAAACAATAACAGCAAAACAAACAAATAAACATACAGCAAATTGTATATGCTTGCACCAGCCATATAATGTGAAGCTTTCTAAATTCAGATTGGTGGAGTTATTAACAAATCGTAACGTGCAGCTTCCTACATTCCAGCCAACGCCATCCTGCACCTCGAAGTCCTATGCTTTCGTCACATTTATCTAAAATGTCAGTATCATGCAAATTTCCGCCACAGTTCGTATTTCAACCTTGTATTGAATTTATATACGTTAAGACATAATGAACACGTAAGTATAGACAAAAATTTGAAAACAATTATAGGCAAACACGAAAGAATAAAGAATGATGATTAACAGAATCTATGGAACATTGTAAATGGTACAGGTTAGTAATGAACACACTTTGCAGTTAATTTAATACTCGATATTTATCGGGAATGAATCCAGATTCCTTGAATCGTATTCAAGCCGGAATTCATTATATGATGTTTACGATAAACATGAATATATTTTGGAAATTAGTCATGAATTGTGGAGAAAAGGAACATCAGATTTCATAAATGTAATTCCAATTTGCTTGCCCGGTCATTTCATGTATGCACAACAGAAGATGTATTTTGGTGCTCCATAAAATACTTAGGATAATAAAAAAAAAATATAAAAAATAGAATTGTGTTACTTTCCGTTATGTATGCATGTATGACATGACCTAGAAAATGAGCAGGTTGACTATAAAATCTGGATCTGTAAAGATAAATCTAACATGTACATTTTCTTTGTGCATAGTATTTTATCAAAAATATTTAAAGCTACATCTACAATAAAGGTACAAACTGATTGTTCTTCTGATCTAACACCGTATAAAAAGGTAGATGTAAATATTACAGATTTCCCATATATTCATTTCGGCGCTGGATCATATTTTTATATCCATTTCCAGTATTTGGTGCCTCCAACCGCTTTATTTACCACTTTTCTTGCTAGATTTTAATACAGAACAACAGAGCCGTCGGTGTAGAATACTTGCGCAACGGACGGAAGCAAACAGTGGGGGCAACAAGGGAGGTAATTCTGTCCGCTGGCGCAATAGAGTCACCACACATCCTTCTTCTGTCAGGGATAGGACCCAGGCTCCATCTGCAGCATTTCAAAGTAAGCGCCTGTCTCCATTGAGAGAAATGTAAATTAGAGTTAGAGAAGAATAGTTCTAAGTCAAGCTTAATAGCTGGAATCGTAGCTCTGAATACAGGAAACTTAATAAATGCAATCGTATCTATGAATATAGGTACACAAAAAATGAACCTTAAACAGAGAAAGCACAGAATTGCACGAGGAAAATAAGAGAACAGCAGCAAAGTTGACTGTATAAATAAACAACATCCATTATACCGGAATGAAGATTACATCTCCTTTTAAAAGAAAATATAACTAACCTAGATTTAAATTAGACAATCTACAGAAATGATGGAACTGAACACATCCATACATAAGTAACTCAGAGGGTGTTTGTGTGCAATGGATCTTTTGCTACCATGTTTCTGAAATTATTCTCAGTAACAAAGTTTGAACAGGAAAACTGTCTAGGAATCCCATAGTACACTCACGTCGTCTAGCGACACACGAGAGTAACGTGAATTCCATTATAAAACACATTTAAGAGAAATTTCATTCCTTCTGCATTCTAGAAATGTCTTTTACTGCAGATCCCTATCCACGCTGACCTGCCAGTAGGAGATAATCTTCAAGATCACATGATATTCAGCCTAAGAATAGCAGCTAATCAGAGTAGTTCTATTACAGCAGACAGAGCGTTCAGTCTACTGTCCCAAATGAAGTATTTCCTTTTTAGCAACGGTAAGTTGTCATTGTGTTCTTTTCTAAGATGTAAACTTGAACGTAACCTGTAACTCTTCTGCATATGAGACAATACTTATCTCGACTGAAAATGTATCTGTTCTCCTCATCTTGTTTAAATCTGAAGTAAAACGCACGAGTTTCTTTGAGATTACATCATAAAATGGCTAGGTCACTAGAGTGTTCTTGATCAGTGGAAATGTCCATTCTGATAAAACAAATATCTTTACGTAAGTAAACTCTTGACTATAAATCAGCATATACTTTCTAACTGACTGAATGATTGGCGGTGACTGCAAGAATAGACTGTGATCAAAATAAATAAACACCCTGTAATTATCCATATTCTTTCCTATTCCTCATCTTGAAATACTTAATAAGCAAAACATGATTTTTGCATGGCTTAACAAAGACTTAAATCAAATAAATTCTATTCAAAAGCTCATTTCTATGGAGGTGTATAGTAAACGCAAACTTGTAGTAACAAAACTCATTTAGATCTATTTGTGTGATCATCTTCATTGCAGGAGACAGTCTTTAACGTCTGAACATGGTACATTATGTGACCATAATCTTACCATCCCAAAAATCACTAAATTGGACGTTGTTATATTACGTAATGAATCTTTCAGGTGTTCTAGGCTCCAACGCTGGATTGCTTGCCTCAGCATTTATCAAAACAGATCCCCGATCCAGGCGCGGGAAACCAGATATAGAGCTGACTTTAAACGCTGTAATGAATGAGCAAGAATTGAAGAATTATTTCGTGGAAAGTCCAAAAGTAAGTAATCCTTGCATAAATCCAGGTATTAATCAATCCAGTTAATTTGCTGTACGTGGTTTTAGCAGTTCAATACGTTCAAAAGAATCATCATATGCAATGTATAAGCAATACTTTCCTTTGAAACTCTGAATGTTACAATATGTTTCATATCTTTACTGTAGATATAATTGATCAGACTAAACTGACTCAAGGACTTTAGAAAAACATCAGTGTTGTTTGTCATTAAATAGGATTCCTAAGAAATACAGGTGTGTGTGTGTGTGTGTGTGTGTGTGTGTGTGTGTGTGTGTAATGATATTCAGACACCTATCCATCAAATGTTTTCTATCAATGAGGTAATTGTAAGAGATCATTACAAGTATCATTTATGAAAAATATATCTCTAGCTTAAAATACTTCCATCAACATGAATGAAAGAACCTATATCAATCTATGATACCTACAAGGTTACATGGGCTGTGTTGAATCATATTATCAATTTGCACTGTTTTTTCTCAGGAACAAAAACATTTCATTTACTCAGTCCTTTTTTCTCAAGTGGCAATTGGTTCTTTAAAACACATCAGGATTTGTTATCTCGCATGAACATATTAAATACTTTTGAAAAAATAAGAAGAAAAAGTGATGATTTCTCAGAATATCGTAAGTTTACTGTTGCGATGATAAATTCGAATGTTTTCTTAACTACGTGTTCTTTTGCCAAATCCATAAAGTATTGCACATAAATATAATAAATGAAGGGTCTAAATTGTTTGCTCAAATATAATTTAAGCAATATTCAAAATTTAAAAGCTTAAGAAATTAAGTTAAGAGCTTACGTGTTTTTGTATATATTTGTTATATATATATATATATATATATATATATATATATATATATATATATATATATATATATATATATATGTCATCCGTTTTTCTTCAAAATATTACAGTAAATGCGAAACTAGTGGAAAAATGTATCGCACATTGTGTTGTTTTTATTTCAATTCTCTCTCTCTCTGTGCGTACACACACACACACACACACACACACATATATATATATATATATACATATATATATATATATATATATATATATATATATTCAGATAGGTCAGTCGCAGAACACCATGGAGGAAACCGACGGGTTTACTATATCTGTAAAACTGCTCAATCCAAAGAGCAGGGGAGTCGTTCAGCTCAAGAGCAGCAATCCTTTGAATCTGCCATTAATTGACCCAGTCTATTTAAAAGAGCAAGATGACATTAACACCTTCATCAGAGGTAAGAACTGTGCGTAATGCATGTTTTTGTTTCAAAGTTTATATTCTCTAACGATGAAATTCCAAACCTTACAGTGCTGACAACTATACAAGGAGTGCAGTAACTTAAGGTCTATCTATCTATTTATCTGTCTCATGCAATATGGTTATATTTGACCATAATTGTTTCATCTTTTCATAAGGTATCAAAGTGGCGCTGTCTTTACTAAATACCAAACCTTTTCGAAAGATGAAGGCACACTTGGCAGACAAACCGTATCCGTCCTGTATCCAGCACCGGATGCACAGTGATGCCTACTGGACATGCGTGCTGAGGCACCTTGCTGTTTCTTCAAATCAGCCTACCTCCACGTGCAGGCTCGGACCAGTTATGGGGTTAGACAGTGTCCTCGATCCCCAGTTGAGGTATTGTTTTAAAATCTTTTTCTTTTCAATTTTACTTTCATATTACATTAAAATGAGTACTACTGTACATGATCTATCGTACATTTTAACCGTGAATATCCTATTTCTCGCGTGACACGGCCCTGAGTGAGCATATATAAAATATCAACAATGTTCCTGAGACACGAACAATACCTATATTTGAAAAATCTAGGAAGTAAAAATCACTGGCCTCAAAACAGCTGAAACTGGACGTATGATGTAAAGGTGTTTTTTGTGTAGTTTCATGCGTAAAATTATGTACTATATTTTCAATATCATTGCAGGGTGAAGGGCATTGCAAACCTAAGGGTTGTAGATGCTTCCGTCATGCCCACAATGGTTTCCGGTGACACGTATGCAGCTACCATAATGATTGGAGAGAAAGCAGCTGATATGATAAGAGGGAAAAATACAGTGGAAAAATTCCGAAAGCGGATTAAAAAGCTTAATCTTGTTTCTTGATGAACCGATTATAATTTTTGTAAGGTGTTTGTGTATATCAGAATCCTGAGATTCGGTGTAAGATGATTTCCTTTAGCATTGAGACGACTGTTCTGTGGGCCTAGCACTGGATATTTGGTAGCACAGTTGTTCAGTGATATGTTCCGTTTTAAGGGGCGTATTCAGATAGCAGAAACAGGGGAATGCGATACGTATAAAATATAGATAAAATACAAAAGGTTTTTACTCTAACGCGCATATCGACTCGGATTGACCGTAGCGTTTTTTTCACCGCTCCAATAGAAAACTCCCATCTACCTAAAGCAGTGATAGTTTACTCATAGACTATAGTCTGTTTCCCAAACTATCTGAGACAAATAAACTGAATTGAGAGTTGCCTCTTATTGCAGTCACGGGCTATACACTATTCCTGATCATTTGAGTCAAGTTCGCATTATCGAGGCTTTGGGGTGGGCTCAACAGGCAAATAATGGCCACCTTCTTGTTAACTTACAAGCTTATAACTTGTGATCAATGATAGACGTTGAGAATCGCGTTCTCTCTTCGGCGCGCTACACTCGTACTCGTTGATCGGCGAACGTCGACTGGGGTTATCAATTTTACGTTTGACAACGGCAGCTCTTGCTACGATGAATCCGAAACGGTAGTATTTGGAAAGTGAAGTTACTTTTTCTCAGAGGTAGGTAACTCAACACAGAAAAAGTAATTTTTAAAGAAGGTGACACTGTTACCTTAGAGTTTGGAGTTATAATATTAAAACTTCACTTCTTTCAAAGTAGTTATTCCTCAAGGAATGATAAGTCATCAATTCAAAACTTTCTCAGGTTTCAATGAACACATAAAAGTGTCTTAGTTTCGTGTGTAGATTATCTAAAATGCAAAAGATGGCTGCTAATTACCTGCTGAACGAAATGTGAATATAAATTCAGTCTCAGGTGGAGTACACAATGGCGCCGTTAAATTTAGTCAAAATGTTATTTTGGATTTATTTGGTTGGTTGGTTTGTTGTTTATGTGTTCGTTTATTTTACATTTAACGAGGCTATATATTTGGCAGTAAACCAGTCTTCCATACGGGATTTAACATATTTACACGCAGTGTAAATATAAATTAAAAACTCCAATCAAATCAGATAAGAGAAAGAAATATTGGACAATCTGTAACTTACGAGCATCACACAAAATATTTGAAAACAGGTATACCAAAGAGGTGGCTGTATTGATTCAGGTAATTTCCTGTACGTAACGCATACAAATATATTGATTAGTACACTGACAGCTTTGTAACCTGGGCGTGATCTATAGTATTCAGCCACATTTCACCATCCTGAAATAAAAGCTTAGACTATCGTTCAAAGAGTTAAGCTTTTGAACCTGTCTACCATAAGGTGATTGGATTGCATTGCTTGGATCCAGACCAGTAGAAGCTTGTGAGTGAGATGTGTACGAAATTTTGGTAAAGCCAGTATTGTGCGTGCATTTTATATCATTTGGTGCAGCAGTATACGTTCTTCCTACAAGGACAATCTGATTGAAATCAGATCTTCTGATCTGCATTGTATACGGTTTTGTCGCGTTAAGGAGCAAGTTAGAAAATCTGCGTTTAATCAGATTGGGTACAACGATATAAACATTATCACCATAAATGTAACTATGTATTGAAATTTCTCTTTCTCTCTCTCACCACACACACACACACACACACACACACACACACACACACACACATACACACACACACACACATATATATATATATATATATATATATATATATATATATATATATATATATAGTTTAAAGTATATGTGTCTATCTGTATACTGTTCATTTGAATAAAAACCTGAAAACCTTTGTGAATTTAATGACAATATGTTGGCGTAGTAATCGTAGGCGCACTGGCGAGTACATGGATTGATGGCCGAGAGATTAATGCATGGTTTGATAATAAAAACTTAAACTCAGCAGCTACAGAAACGAAGAATATTTAATTATATCATTCGTCAATTAAATTTGTGTTCTGCTCTTGCAGTTATATTTTACACAGGCTGTTAGTATTTATAAGATCAGCACTTTTTTCACAGTCATATCCCTCTCTCTCTCTCTCTCTCTCTCTCACACACACACACACACACACACACACACACACACACACACACACACACACACATATGCCTCAGACGGTAAATAAAATTGTAAAATATTGTCTTACTACAAACAGTTTATTTATCAAACGACTAACTCTACTTGCTGTTGGAATTTTTAGGGGTTCTTACAAAAACATTCCAGGTAATTTGTTTCTTCTTTTTTTCTGAATTTCAAGGGTAAGTTTTCCATGTGCCTTGCTTGGTATAGGTTTCTGCTTTTCATTCCTTTTTCATCATCCATGAAGACATCTCTTCGCTTAGTACTGTGCATAATAATTCGCCCAGAAGGCTTTACTTGGGAATACATTTTTAAAACAAAGAAAAAAACAAAACAAACAAAAACAAAAACAAAGAAAAGGCAAGGAAACATAGATTTCAATAGTTGATCACCATATCATCATACACTACAGCACGAGGCACAACATTCTGCTGGATGAAACGGGGTGAAACTGGAACCAGTCTGATCACTGTACTCAACTCCTGAACCATTTAACAATCTTTTCTCAAGCTTATTTTATTCACTACAACATTTTCATGGGATACAAAGATATGTTGTTAAATGTTTCAGTTAGTGCATGTAAGATTGAACAAGGCATTATAAATGATAAAATGAGAAAGTTACGATCAGGGGCGATAATGCAAAAAATACTTGTACTGAAGATATACAATTTGCGGTGTATGGAAACATTTTTAGAATACCGCTTGACTTTCATATACTAACAGGTCATTGTCATTGTCCACTTGTGCTGTTCCAAGGGATTTGAGATTTAATACCATATTTGAAAATAATTGTAAAATCCCAGATTGTGGTAACAAACCTGAAAACATGTTTTGTCGTACGATTCGGTTACTTCGGAATCAATTGCACGAACAAATTAATGACAAATATACAAACAGACTTGTTTTCTTCTATAACTACATTACAAGAGAGAGAGAGAGAGAGAGAGAGAAAGAGAGAGAAAGAGAGAGAGAGAGCCAATGGAACTTTAACAATTTCAGTTTGCAGGAGCCACTAAGTATTTTTTTTGGAATAACAAAAGCATACAGAACTTAGTAACACAAGTGTTAACCTCTGTTTTTACTATGATAGCCATTGCATCTGGCATAATTTGAGAAGTACAATTGAGAAGTACAATCGATACCAGACTGCATTATAATTGCTTAAATTAGCTAACGTTCAAGAAGATATCTACCTACAGATAAAAAGACAAAATGTTGATTCTCACAACATGTATATTTATTTTGTGTCGGATGTTCAGGTAAACATTTAAAACAATCAACAGGAGAAAATCATGTTTTAGGCATACATAAATGTATTTGATAAAGCCTCATAACATTGATGAAAAACTTTGTACTGAATCTATTAGAGGCTGAATACAAGAACTTTTTTGACTACATCGATTTTCACTGACCAACATTTGTGATCAACAAGATTTACAATGAAAGTAGTTACTCAAGGATGAAAAGATGACCTAAGATAAGTTAGAGTTACTAATTAATATAAATCAAGGTACACATACCTTGTTTATGACTGATGACTGTGGAAATCTCCGAGATATAAACAAGAAAGGAACGAACCTAATGAAAGTAGCTTTTGTGGTATACATTTTGAAATAAATAAAACTCTGTAATCAAAGATTTCATAGAAAATACACGTTTTTTGTCTATAGTGTTTTCCAAGGACGAAACAAAACAAAATCAATTTAATTTGTGCTTGATTAGAAACTCATGATATTCCATATGAAATGAAAGGAGAAAAATAAAGATACTTTGAAACAAAACAACAGAAACAAACTTTTAAAGGGTATAAAGTTTCCATTTCACGACTGAGTACTGATTTGTCTGTTTGGTAATGTGTTTACATTGTCAAAAAAAAAACAAAACAAAACAAAAACAAAAACAAAACAAAAAACAACAACAAAAAACAAATATATAAAAAAAATACAAAAACAACAATAACAAAATAAAACGCTTGTCGACATGCGCAGTCAATTCTACTTTGTTTCATGCTATGTAACTCGTGATTGTATAACCTGGAAACTCTCCTTGTGACTTAATAAACAATCGTTACACATTTTGAATTTCAGATTCGTTTTAATCACTCATTATCTTATTCGATTAGACGCTTTCTTTTCGTCTTTATCTGTTGTGAATGAACCCACAAACCTCACTAATCGGAACACCATTAAACTCATCCTTATAATGTCCAGCAAATTTGTTATAGTAGTCATCCGTGTGATAAAATTTGATGCTATCCTTCATGACACTATGAAAGTTCTCTGTTGCAGCATAGATATATAATTAATCAATTTTTGTCATGAACAGTCTCTTTCCACCAACGTATATGTCTGTTTGTTTTTAGCTTTGTGGAAGAAGATTCCTGATAATGTAATATTTGTTCCATACATTTTTGAATTTAGACGACTTATAACTTGTTACTATACATATGGTGAGAGGAAATACTATATCCTCCGTGCAAGAATGAGAAACTAATTGTAATGCCCTAAATAACAAGTTCTTTAGTAACCATGTAATTCAGCCATCATCTTGCAATTGAAGAGAGACACCTGAAACTGCATCTCATTATCTTTTGGAGTGGAGACGTTATATAGATCAATGCATGATATTATTTCTAAATTTTAATCACCAACTTTTGCCAGCGACGATTGACATGCTATTTACAGGTTCATCTCAACTGTCTTATGATCTAAATTGTACAGTGTTTAAAGCTCTTCGAAATGTTATTAAGAAAAACAGACGATTTTCCTGATTTTCTTCATATGTTTGTAAATGTTTCCTTACACTACCTATGAAAAAATATTATTATATGTATCATTGTATCATGTATATCAATGTATTTTACTCATCTCTCTCTCTCTCTCTCTCTCTCTCTCTCTCTCTCTCTCTCTCTCTCTCTCTCTCTCTCTGCCCTAGTTAATATGCTAAGTGCATTATATGTAGGGAAAGGGTTGAACAAAAGTTGGCGAACTTGTTGCCCAATCCCAGTTGCTACTTTAATATTGGCAACACCTATGTTTAGATCTACATTCTCTAGGTATATCGAGGGTTCAACGTAAAACTACTGTAACTCAAATTTTCCACATTTTACAGGAGAAAGAAAAACCTTTCTCATTTTTCTGTTACACTTAATTATATCATCATATGCACACAAATAACAGCTACTCATAGAAATAAAGCCAGCAAGAGTGAAATTTTTGAAAATAGTTTTTAAAAAAATAATAAAAAAATAAGCATTTGAGTGAGTTACAACAGTGTTGCAGCAAAATGGTGTTCTAATTGGTCTGTTTGATTTATGCAAAACTATGGTAACTTGACTTGCAGTAGTACTGTTGAATTACCTGACAGCATGTGTTTTATGCAAAACTATGGTAACTTGACTTATAGTAGTATTGCAAAATAGTTTAGTCCATTCTTAGTCATTTTCATAGGCAAAACTAATGTAACTCAGTTTCCAACAGTATTGCTTAAAAACTGAAGAACATATACATATAATATATACTCAATTATAATACACAACTTTAAAAACTTGAACAATACATAACATTTTAAATGCTAAACTGCTAATACTGCATAGTTAAACAATTCTAATGCAGTTTTAAAGTAACATTCACTTGAAAATTAATATAAAATTTTAAATTCATATTTCATTTCTGTAAAATTTTGACTTAGCTTAATTTACAATGTACGCCACAATAAGTACAAATTTCAGGGGTTTAAGGATTTTTAAAAATGTCATAATGTCATGTTGAAACAAGGTTTTTTGTGCAAGAGCTCTCTGTTAGTTTGATTTATAATTGCATAAGAAAAGACAATATCTACTCATAATAAATCCACAGACCATTGCAGTGGTTCTTAACTATTAAGCTCCGCATAATTGGCAATGCAATAGAAGCTACATGTAAAATGGATGCAGTATTTACATGGCAACTTAGGGTAGGGGAAACTAATTTATCTTGTAGCTGAATTTTGTATATTGCTGATCTAAATTGTTTTATAGTAGCAAAACACGTTTTTAAAAAATGTTTGATGATTTGTTTTAAATGCAAGTAAAATATACATTTTGGGTTCATGCTGCACGCTGTTACTTCATTTTAGAATTATAATTTGTGAAATATAAACAATATTATAGTATAGTTCAGTCGTTTTGACTGGAATCAAGTAACATTTTGTGCACACTTTGCTCACCATAACAATAGATTGGAGAAGAGATGAATGCACAAAATGAGAATAAAAGCATAAGTGCAGATATGGGAAATACCATGGAAAAAATTGATTTATACTTGATTGTGAAGGAAAAATAATGGTAGGAAGATCTGAAACCATGATTCAAAATAATTCTTATATTTTAATTCACACTAAGCTCAAAACTCTAGCATTTATTTGGCTAATGTTGCATAATTGATGAATCAGATTTTATAAGTTAGAGCAGAAGTTGAAAATCTTGTGAAATAATAGTCTAGTTCTCATAATACGAGAACCCATATCATGGTTGTGCCTTGATCCGATATATGACTAAAAACTGATTATTGCAATGTTTCATTGTTTTTGAAATTGATTTTAATGAAATAAATATGCAGTATTTCATTATTTTTGTAATCAATTTTAAGTAAATGAACATGCAGTTCACTGCATCTTATTACCAAACACAGAACTGTGTATACCCAGTAAGACCATATTGGTCCAAGTAGGATTTTGTTGAAAGTGTCTATGGTGAACTCAAAACTGATGCCAGTTTGATAATTTAATATACATTTAATCCAGAAAATGACCTTTTGGACATAAACTTTTCTAATTAATCTGAGTTTGAGCATTCAGATTTAACAGCTTTTCTGCCTGAATATACAAGTTAAGAACTTTTACGATACAACTGTTCATAAATCAGATGCAACTTAGGCTCATGGAAAATTCAGAAACTCAGGGCATTATTTTGAGAAATATTTATGCAACCAGCAATGAAGTAATAATGCTGTGCCATTTATTACTGATATGTAGTAGATAAACTGTGGTGATAAATATGTCAGTTTGTAGTACAACTGTAGTATAGCACGCATACTAAAATGAAAGGAAGAATTCGTGAAAGGATTTTTGTGTGTGCAAAGGCTGACTAAATCATCATATTTTTCTTTTGAGATGAGAGGTCTTTGTCTTTCAGTTGTTGCAGGATGATGTTATGTGAATTGGGAGGAATCTCATGGCTTCGCCTAAGATGTTGAGCTAGGTTTATTTCATAGACATGGCCCTTATATTCATACCAAAATTGTATCAAGTTTAGATTTCGTGCTGTAATTTTCATAGTTCTAATTATAGACCAGTAGAATTTACTCCCTATTTACATCCAGAGCAAGAATTTTCAATTGCTTTGACACTTCTTTGAAAATGTTGAAATCATTGATGTCCGTTTCCTTTACAATATACGGTTTTTGAGGCCTTGCTGCACTAAGAATGGCAGCCCACTGGGGAGTTGTATATACTGTTATGTTTCTACTGGCATTTTCTATTGCTGCATGTATGCTATCATTCTCATTTTGGGTGTGACCCTTTTCTATAAACTTGTGGTCAATGGATATAAGATTGAATGTTTTTTAAGGCATAAAACAGCATTGATACAAAACAAGTGTTCTTGTTTTGGCCTCCACAGTTGTCTAAATAAAAAACTACCCCCCCCCCCATTTTCACTACAAACTTTAAACAATTTGTAAATGCAAGATGCAATTTCACACGAAACTCGTCCAGATATACTTTTATTTCATACGAAACTGTAACTTTCTGAATTTCCAAGATTGTAAAGTGTGAGGTTCAAAGTGTTAGTCTTCTCTTATAACAGCAGGCTGACTCAAAACATTTTGGTGTCATAAGGACCTCTTGTAAATCAAAGCTGAAACAATTCACTTTGAGACTGAGCTGAATGTTCTTTGCTTTACTTTTGTTTTCTCTACTTCTTTCTTTGTTCCTTGTGTGATTGTCATATATTCCTTTCATTTCTAATTTTTCTGTGTCACTAGAAGTTTTGAATTTTGTGCATAGATCGCACTTATCCTTAACAGGGTAATGAAATGCCAAATTAAATTTTAAACAGGTCTTCTGTAAAAATAGATGCTGAAACTGGTTTATACCTCTCTTCAAAAGACGTGCTTACATCAAAATTTTAATTATTTTTAAATTAAAGTTTGGAGATAGGTAACTTTAATTGGAATTTCTCCTAAAGTAGTGACTTTCAACACATGGGAAATATTTGATGTGATATCTAACTTTGGCCAATTGATCTTCTTGTATTTTATTTGGTCTGTTCGAGTGTTTACCCCTTCCTTCCCCATAAGATATCCCTGCAGCCACTGCCTTGGATACAGCTGTGTAAATTCTTTGGTCACTAATATCTAAGGTATGAAGGGAAAATGTCTTACAGACTTTGTGTTTCACATTATGTACAGCAAAAATATAATTTATTAAAAGACACCTTCTACTTGTCAAAACTGTCTTTTGCTTGGTTTCATATGATTTTGCATCCGTAAGAAGAATCTCTTTGCCTTATTATATCACCTAGGGACCAGAATGTATGAAAGATTTTTCCCCATTCTTCCTGAAGTATTTTTTCATGACACCTCTACCTACATTTAGGACAATATCCTTCAACTGTCCAGAGTTTTAAAAATTTTTGTTTGCTATATTTCTCTGCCAGGTATCTTCTCTAGTGCTTTCGACTCTGTCTACAATTGTCCCTAGTCTTTGTCCCATCAGTCATATCCTGCCTATTTTCCTTGCCACACTTTTTTTTTTATCAATGCCTCATTATCATTATTTAGTGCTACCTTTACTGTACCTTCCTTATAGAGTATGTCCATCATAATATTTACATGCACACTCTCATTATCATTGCTTTTTTGTATCCGTTCTCAATATTGCTGATTTTCCCTACATTTTAATATGTGCTAATGACATCTCTGATGATAATGTTTCTCTCCAGCAATTTTAAGCTTTCACAGTAAATACTAGCAAAGCCTGCAACTGGGCAAGGGTCACATCGTCATCAGAGCTATCATCATCATCATGTACCATTTGTTTCAAATGAGCTAAAGGAATGTTTTCATCAGAAACTTCAGTATCAAAGTCTTTTGTGACCAATGTTGTGCCAGATTATGATTCTTAGTCACTAAAACCTAAAACGCTATTACTGGTAGTAGAGCCTGAGTCTGCATATATACAGTCTGTTCTTTGTACCATGATGGATACTGCATGGAACTATTTCAAATGGGCAGTTGTCCCCCAGGGTAAGTGACAGTGTAAGGTCTCAGATAAACTTGAACAGATGGCCTACTATTTAGATGAGTTGTCACTACTGCTGAACCAACTGTTGATGACAGTCCACTGGTATTCCTACTGTGTGAGTCAAAAACACTAATCATTGGTTAATTGTTGGTCCAAAGGAGCCCAATGGTGTATGATGTTGTCTTGCTACCAACTGTCAAGAAGGCATAATTCAAAATTTCAAGACATCTGATGTCTTGTTCAAGGTTCTGGATTGGATCTGTGTCATCACTGGATTGGAACAGTATATCACTTGCTGGTTCATATAATGTTACTTGTCAAAATCCACCTTCTGTGCATATTTTACTGGGAAGTTCATAAGGCAGTAGATATGGTTGGCCCAACACACTTGCAACATTGGTAAAAAGATCACCCTTAATCAATATTTTGTCCAATGTGGTTTGTGACCAGTTTTCTAAGGGCTTTTTGAATGCCTTGATAAATGCCACAATGACACTACAGGTACATTGGCATCCACTCCCCTTAAACAGAGGTTAGCTTCATGCATTAATGCACACAGGCTCTTGATGGTACCTAAAATCAAATAGAACACATGCTGGTGTATGAAATAAAGAAGAACCTTTCCCCCCTGTCATATGAAACTCTTATATAGATTTATACATCACCCCCTTTAAATTATCTTGACCATCCCACCCCACCCCCATCCTGTCCATATTTTTATGTACATAGTAATAATTCTTAAAGCTTTTTTTCCATTCAGATATAGATGATATTTGACAAAATATTCATCCATATTTCCATGATATTTAAGAAACTTGAATATCTATAAGTACAATATTATGTACCTAATATTTCTAGTTTTGCTTGCATCATTTTTATTTTGCATGTTTACTAAAGAAGCAAGCATAATATGTCAAAATGAATCAGTTTTTATGCATCGCTGATAAAAACATTCACAACTTGTAAAATTCTGTAAAACGGTTGCTGCCTTTTCTTTTACATACATGCATCATATATTATTCTTTTTATTCAGAAAAGTAACTTTTCTAATGATAAACTCAAAGCAAAAAATCCAAGTGTAGCAAAAGCAATTTCTTTGTAAACAAAACAAAAAAAAAAAAAAAAAAAAAAGAACAAGGAAAAATAATACTTACCAGAATCTTCATTCAGATCTTCCACTTTTGAAACTTCTTTAATCATCAAAATTTAGGGTGAAGGTCGCAAAAGGGAGAAGTTACTTTTGCAAATATGCATGTTATATATGTTTTTTAATGAGAAAACAATTAACGGATCCTAATTTCTAAAGATGAATCAGGATTTATTTCCCTCAGTTATTTTTCAAATCATAAAATAGATGATTTTAAATTAAATTCTATAAACGTATACTAATTTACAGTAGTTTTGCAGGTATCAAAGAACTCCTTCATTAAACTACTCTGGTATGCAATACTACTGTAACTCAAGTTACAACACTATTACAGAAATTGATATGAGAGATAGTAAATGAAAAAAGTGACAAATCTATGAAAACTGTGTGCATTGAGGCCTACAAATTTGAGAATAGGTGTGGAAAGTTATTTTATTCCAAAATATGAAATAAAAACATTTTGATGAAAATTTGCTACAGTTGCTTTGCGTTCAACCCTTGTTATACTGAATAACCTTAATCTTGAGCTCTCGTACTCACTATAAGTTGTTTCTTAACACCTTTGTCCAAGCATTAGTATTTGTTTGCTTTGGCGTATCTATCAGGAATCGTGTTAATTCCACCTCGTATTCCATTTACAATCACCAGGAACATAACATAATCTATCAATAGTTCTAATTCAACAGAAAATATCCTTATATTTGCATCATGGGTTAGTCCTGGTGCATGAGCTGGGTTTAGTTTGTAATTTTTCATACAGAAACTCTTCTTCAAACCTGTCACATAACATTAATATATTTTTCTTGGCATAATAGTAATGTAGGCCTTCAAATGTTTGAAAATTAAAATCTTCCGTGACATCTTTACCGTATTGGTAGTTTGATATATTTTAATTGGTAAGTGATGGATACAACTGTTTTGTGGTATAGCTGTTTCAATTA
Source organism: Margaritifera margaritifera (assembly GCA_029931535.1). Taxonomy (NCBI): domain Eukaryota; kingdom Metazoa; phylum Mollusca; class Bivalvia; order Unionida; family Margaritiferidae; genus Margaritifera; species Margaritifera margaritifera. Next base: position 1,621,493 of record JAQPZY010001583.1, on the reverse strand, counting down.
CGCTTTATAAGCTATCCATGTGTTTATATGGTTAAATGTCTTTTCTCAAATATTTAGACTGCATATTTGTAAACTATTTCAAATATTTAACTAGCTGTGTTTATTATTTACTCTTGCAAATCGTTTGCCACTAACCGTGCATATCTCGCTCCTTATCGTTCTCTCTAAGATATGTTTGTCAGTATTTGTGAGTAACTTGATAGTAGTTGCTTGAAGATATGGTTTTCAGTATTTGTGAGTAACTTGATAGTAGTTGCTTGAAGATATGGTTGTCAGTATTTGTGAGTAACTTGATAGTAGTTGCTTGAAGATATGGTTGTCAGTATTTGTGAGTAACTTGATAGTAGTTGCTTTACTGATATATTTAAGCAAACAGTCCCAGCTTAGAGATAACAAACTGTATTAATGCAATATAGTCTGTTTAAACTTTTGAAACGTATCTACCAAAACTAGAACATCTGTTTTCAGATATAAATCATGATAGTCGCCCAATGGTTTACATAGACAATGATCCCATATGGATTTAGCATAAGCATACTTGGCATCAGTTATATTTTTAGTTTTAATTATAGAATACAAATGTTTTAGATCAGATTGCTCTGGTTCTTTGGACTGTTTAAATGAATCCATATAATTATAGGGACATATAATTTTATTTCGAAGTGAAGAAAATGGGTATTTATTTTTTTCAGCAATTATTTTAGTAATTTTAAACTCGTCATCTGTCAAACTATTTATTATATTATCCAATGCTCCAGCAATGAATTGCGTGCTATCAAGAAATTTCATTTGTTCAATTGAGAATGACATATACTTGTCCATATTTTTCGCAATGCATGCTATTCTTTTGTCTGTGCACTATGGAGTACTTTGCACTATCAGATGTGAGTAATATCTACTGAGATTATGGAAAATTACAGGTACTTTTGTTTATGCGGAATTAATTTTAGTTTCAATTTACATTTCTTGTGGATCGCGCCTCTCTATCTTGCTGTGTCGTGGCAATGATCTCAATCAACGTTTAGTCCTTTCTTTCAGAGATAACAATGTGTTGCAGATTAAAAGTTTGCCTCATCATCAACAGACATTTTAAGTTTTGTTGGTTGAATAGAAACGTAATTTATTTTATTCAGAATAATATCCAATGATCTCATAAAATGCTGTATCACATTTTGTCCTCAGTAAATTTTAATATCACCAAGAATGTCCCCATCATATCAAAGAATAACACAGCAATAGCTATACGGGATATAATTTGCAGTTCACTTTGTTTTGTAACCCTCTTTTTCTGGCTGTTCAAGTTTGGCGTTGAGTTCCTCAAAATTCGCACAAATGGTAAATGGCACTGGTATCAAGTTTTGATAGTTTTTGAATTTCAATAGATTTTGTTTTGTGTCTGGGCAAACAACGCGCTGATCTACTTCTCGTATGCCATTGTAATAATCCATACGAGTATCAAGTCAAAAATATTAAAACGATATCGGCATATATATTTTCGGTGTTAGTTTTTACTGTTATGAACCAGCATTGATACGTTTTTAATCCAAACATAATGGTACTTGGTAACTTCTTTTATTACCTCGCTTATCAATAATAAATCGATCATCTTCAAGTTTTTATTTTCGAGTTTGTTGATGTTTAATGGATATAAATCATTATCAGACCCAGACGCGTTGATTCTTATATTGTTTAAATTTTCAAACTTTGAACTGTCTTTTATTTTACTGGAAATTACATACTGCCAAAACTCACTTCCGTTCCAAATCATTCCTAATATTTTGTTCATCGTTGTGCATCTTTTTTTTTGTTTTTGGCGGATGTAAAGTAGACAATATATCCAATTAGAAGAAACGATTGTCATTGCTAGTAATGTTTACACAGGATTTTGTTGCTTCGATTTAAAAAAAAAAATTAATGTATGATGAACCACGAAATGGTACATAATTTAAAATATTGACTCCTAATGATTGCTAGCCTGTCAATCCCCAGCCTGAGTCGCCGCCTTGAAAGTCTTCAAATCACTACGAATTTTACAAAATGATTGGCCTATTGCATCTCTGATTTCGTCCGCATTTAAAATTGGAATCATTTTACTCCAGAAAAAAGTTCTATTTTGTCATCAGATTTTTTAAGTTTGCTGAAACCTATTTTTGGATCAACCAGAAATTCCACACCTTTATTTTCTTTTAACCCATCTTAAACGTTATGTATTCCTTCTCGACTGTTATTAAAAACTGGTGGATACTGATTGCTTTTTCTTCTGAATGTGGCATAGTTTCATAATTTTGTTGCGAATTTGTTTGATAGTATGCTCTCACTTTTGAATGGGAAAGCAGATATAAATCGTTCATTGTCATCGTCATCATCACCATCTTATTCCTCTTGAATTTCAGCTTCTGGTTTTTCCTCTTCTTCCCGAATAGGCTCTGGTATTTGGAATGATCACGCTTGCATCAAGTTTGTTCTTGGTTTTGGTATTGCCTTTCCACTTGTGTTTTGCAGAAATATTGTTCTTGGTTTTGGTACTGGTTTCAGTTGTTTTCCCAGAAATATTGTTATTGGTTTTGTTACTGGCCTATCAGTTTTTTTTAATCAGATTTGTTCGAATTCTGTTAATTCCTTTTTAAAATTTAGCTTTTATTTTTTTGTCTCTCAATTTGTTTTTCACTTTTTAGTTTATGTTTTACAGTCTTTATGTTTTGGTTTTTATTTTGCCGAATATATCGTCTATCTTTGACAACTTGGCCAAAGATTGCACCATCCTTTTCTTTTCAGTAGTCTGTTTTCTTACGTCTTTGTCCAATTGTTTGGTGAATCGTTTCATTGAAATAATTTATTTTTATTGGCTGTCAATATTTGCATTATTTCTTCATTTGACAAAACATGATTAACTAGTCGGAAAATATTTTTCATTCCTTCTTTATTACTATGATATATTTGTCTTTTTAACATGGGTTTAAATTTTCCAGTCCGTCTATATCACTATTATATATTTTTCTCTTTAAACCCGTGTTTGAATGTTCTATTCCTTCTATATTACTATTATATATTTTTCTCTTTAAGCTCGTGTAAAAAATAATTTACAGAAATAATATATAAGTATAATATATAGAAATGTGTAAATTGTGTAAGTCTGGTGATATCTTAATACCAAATGAAACAATTTGCCATATATGTTTCACAAAAGAATCATTTGATAAATTGCATGTAACTGGTAAATAACTAAATAATTATAGCAACTACTGCCGCGACTACCGAAATAAATATTAGAGATAATGGTGACGGATATGTTTGTTTAAATTGTGCTAGTCACCAAGGGTAAACATTTTCAATTCATTAAATTGAATATTTTCAAAACAAAAATGACAATGTATAAAAGGCAATATCATGTAACAATATATTACGTGATTATGAAATTATAAATAAAACTATTTTGGACTACCAAACAAAAGAAAAAATAATTTAACATGTTTTAAAAGTAGCTGATTTGCTTGAAACTGAAAATTAAAGAACAATGAAATTTTATTATATTTTTTTTTCCATTCTTTGAAATTTTTAATGTTGATATTAATATACCTAAAATAAAAACGAAAATAATTAAAAATTATTATGACTCTTTATGGGATAGTATTAAAAACCGACTTTGAGATGATTTAATAAGGTATGTTTATCAATCCAGCACGCCGAGTGCTTGTGATATTTATTATTATCATAATTGATTTCAATTTCATTTCCAAAATTCAGTTTTGTTATCTCTTCCCGAGTTATATTATATTTAGTATTTTATCTCTATGTTATAATTAATTTTATTGTGTGGTTGTTATCTTTTTCTTTATACAACGATGAAATAGTATTCATATTATTATTTTTCTGTGTATGCATAATATTTCTATTATATTATATAATTATATAATATAATGAGCTATACATCGTGGCGAACAGACTGATATTGATGCAACTAAATATGCGACCAGGAGTGAAGTCATAAATCTTAAAAATGTGATCGATGAGTATTTACATAGTTGCCCGGTGCCACTGCCTGACGTCGATAATAAAATACATGTGACTCTCGACATGGTCTATCCATCAAATCGTCAATATCGCAGATCATGAACATGCAAATTCTGTTCCAACGAAACGGTATGTTGATGTTAGTAACGTGACAAGACGCTATTAGCTGACGTCGTATGTTAGAAAGTCTAGATACACATCAGCAGCCGACTTATTTTTTTATATAAAAAAACAAAAAAAACACAAAAAAAAAAAAAAGACGCAACAAGCAGACAAATTCATGGTTGCGATGGTATTACTACAGAAGGAAAAAACTTTTATTCTAAATCTGGTGATCAAGAAAACCATGTTGATTTTAATTCACCTGGCACGCCATTGACATACTACGCGGGGACTGGTTTGTTGATAAAGGAAGATAATACGAACATTGCGCCTTTTGGTTTTGATAATAATAATAGCATCCGTTTTTTTTTCAAACACTAAATATGAATAATAGTGCGATCAGAAATATTGGTGATCCTAATGCGAGCCAGGACGCAACTACAAAAAATACGTTGATCGTGCGATGTGCAAAATTACCAATACAATCAGGACAATTTATTTAAAAAAAAGAGTGAGGATATTATACCCTGAGTATTAAATATGGGAACAAATATAATCACTTCATGATACGTTGCAAAAAATGACAATTGTTTTAAACCAATACACATTATATCAATAACCACTAAACGTTCTGTCGATACCAATTATTTAAACAAGAGTGCTAGCATCAACATGGTGGTGGCGATGAGTGGGTGGGTGGGATAAAATCACCTCAAGTTACGCCGCAAAAGATGACAATGATTTGATAAAAAAGCTGTATTGTTACGCCTATTTAATCTATAATGTGTGTTTAAATTTTGTCCATGATGTAAGTAGTACTATAGATTATGGTCACTAATAACAGAATGTTGACTAACATTTGAGTTCAAGGACAGTCTTGTTGACAGTTAGACTGTTTTTTCCCCACATTTTATTGCTTCACATCCAGTTGATAGAGGTCAAGTGGAAATGTGTATAAATATGGATTTGGTAAACAAATAATTCATTCCTGTTTTAGATCAGTCTGTGGGAATCCAACTGAGATAAGATTTTATAGTTTGAAATAAGATATATTTCGAGAGGAATTATTTACTTAATATATTCATTGGAATTACTAAAGTGCTCATTGCCTTTTAAAATAATTCATTACTTTGGACTTTTGTGAACTCATTCAAAGACATTCTGGATTGTATAATTGTGTTATATCAGAACATTCAAGACTATTGGAACTCATTCGGAACATTCTATATTTTTGGACTTGTGATTAGGACATTTAGGATTACTTGGAATTTGATTCACAATATTGTAAGTATCTCTTGAATTTCACTTTGTATTGTAGGGAAATAAATTGCTTGTTGATATTACTTACATTGTTGGTTCACTTTCTTTCTGTTACATATTTTGTAAGACCTAGAGTAATAACAGTATGTTGACACATGACTTTCAAAGATGATCCAGCCAATATATTTCTATTCACAGCAGGCAAGACCCTCTCGCAGTGAAACATATATTGAGGTCTGTATGTATTGAGAACATTACCTATTAATCTGAACGGTGTGCTTTCTTGTATCTGAAAATACAAATTTACCTGTTGTTAGCGATACCATAATATTAGATTCAGGTTTTTATTCTATTTTATTCCAATAAAGTGATTTTGAGCCTGCCATTAAACAATATTCGTATATAGTGCTCTATGGCTCATAAAACGGCATAGAAGTCATTATTAAATTCGAATTTGTGGTGCGTTGTGGTTATAAATCTTTTCTTCATATTGCCACTGATGTTAGACACCAATTTGAAGCATTTTTGTTTCTTCAATATTTAGTTTTGCGATTTGATATAACATAATAATGTAATGTTGACCAACATAACAGATGTTAACCAATTACATGAGTATTTAACCCGCTTTTGTAGCACTTATAAAAGATCGTATAAGCTATATGGTACTGTGCACAAAACTATTGCTTTGCACAGCAGTATGATTGCAGGTCTCCAGCTCTTTCCTCATTACCAACGTTACCCGTATTTATAAGCATTATATATGTTGTTCATCTTATAACAGTTGCTAAAAATAGCTATTTGAAATTGGATGACAAAAAAGTTGGTTCAAATTGAACCATAGGTTTATGAAACAATTGTTAACCTATGTAAAATCAAATTATGACGCTGACAATTAGGATATGTATTTGATAAAATAAAGGAATCCCAAAAATACTGAAAACTAAGTTGAGCCTTTAGAGATTTATTTGAAACGTTATATGCTATACGGTAATGAAACACAAGCTTAAATCAATATGCATTTATCAAATTGTACTGGCCTTTTGCACATCGGGCATTAATTCAAGACAACAGAAATGTTTTTGCAGTTTTGATTGAGCGTGTTTTTACATTCTTCTGATGAGCATATTAAGCAACTATTATCACCAACCCTTTCATTTGTTAAATTTTATTTTGTATGTAACATCTTTATTGGCTCATGTATTAGGCAATATTTTTTAATTCCTTATGTATGACAATAATTATATAAATTATTTTATATGATATTATCTCATTGTTGCATGTAACAACTGTATAAACAGAGCATATGGAAGATAAACATAATGCCATTTTAACATTGCTCATTTCACATGCAGTTACAAATGCCGTATTATCTTTTCTTATGTTATTCTGGCAATGTTGCTATAGCAATATGGCCACCTTCACAGGCCAAATTAAAACTGTCACCATATAAATAATTATTATCTAGGTTTAATAACCATTTAGTCACGTCTATGTCTGTTCCAACACGCAAATGAAAATGCCTCGTCGTCAACAGCGTGAATGGTAACGTTCGCTGGTGAATATAACCATTTAGCTACATCCAAATGTCATTGGTTGCAATTCTATCAAAATAATTGATCATAACTGGCATGAATGTCCATTGACGCAACTGTACTGAAATGCACAATCATAATCCGCATGAATATTGATGTTTCCTATTGAATACAACCATTTAGAGACATCTAAATGACCGTTTTCACAACAACACCAAAATATATTGTTAGCAAAAGCACGAATGTTGATCTTTACCAGTGAATACAACCATTTGGCGACATCTAAATGACATTGTTCGCAAATGAGACTAGTGGCTTTTGTGGCTTCTTCTTAATATGCATACATATAGACGTTTTCCAAGGAATACAACCATTTTGCGTCCTCAAGATGCCCATTACTACAACTATTTATGAATGACCAGGGTTCAATGTTGTTAGCACCTATTAATGCATATATCCATCTTGCGACATCTAAATGTCCATTTTGGCATGCCATGGCAAATGCATAATCATTTCTGCAATGTATATCAATACTAGGATCTTGCTCATACAACACTTTTGTTACATTAGTATGTCCATTTTCATATGCAAACATAGAACATCTTGATGTCATCAAATAAATCTTTTTTGTTCTTCTTTATTTTCTTTAATAAACATTTGAACAGATAAAGTTTTCCTGAAAGATCCGCTTGTCTAAATTCTTGGAATATCTTTTTACACTTCACACATGCCTACAGTTTACTCATTTAAGCCATTTAAATTTCAGTGTAACGATATTATATAATGGAAATAATAAATTTTGATATTGAAGAAAATAAAATCAAAAACATAAACATATTTTTTTTAATGCCACGATGTCATTATATGCTTGTTGGCAGCACCAGCCAAGGAAAAACAAACCTATTAATAAACTTGTTGTTGAAATATCTTACATATGATGAAGTTACAGTATACTATCAATCAAGATCGGCCAAAATATAATATGTAGCTTAAATTATTCGATGTAATACATTATGAAACTCATAATAACATTATATCTCTATTTGACACGGACGATGTTTTCCTGTGGGAGAACTTGATAAAGAAACAAATAAAATAGTTATCAAAACTGACAATACTAACATGAATAGAATCAAAGAATATTTCAGTTTGAGTCGGAATAAAAATTGCAATTGTATATATTAAAGACAATCTTATTTTGACGTGCCAAAATAATGCATAATTAGAAATACAGAATGTTTTTTGCTATGGTCAGGACAACAAAGATACACGGCAGATTTCTGACGATCATTACTCTGTGATGTTACAATCCATATATATATATATATATATATATATATATATATATATATATATATATATATATATATATATATATATATATATATATATATATAGTTTTTTATAGTTTTTTTTGCTATTGATAAAACAAGTATGAACACGCCAGAAAGATATCATAAAGGTTTTGATAATTTGTTGGTTGGCGGTGTAAAATAACAATATACTGTACCATATTATATTATATAATATTTATTGAAAAATAATGTAAACTAATGTAAAATAACAATATAATAATGGCATTATACTGTACCATGTTATAAACAATTATATTAATAATGTCTTGTTTCATATTAAAAAGCGCCCCCATCCTGATATGTAGTATGATATAGCTTGGGTTCATGTATAAGACGCTTTAATTTAGATTTGTAAAATTCTTCAATATTGATTTTTAAAACTCTTTAATATAGATTTTTAAAATTCTTTGGGAAAAAAAACCTTAGAATTTCAATCGTTATTGGCGGACCTATTTGAAGTCCTGGTGTAGTAGTATGAGTTTTTACCGGTTAATTTGTCGAATTTATATCGATTTGCAACATCTAGCGTACACACAGGACCCAGATGGAACGTGTTTCGATGTTTTAGTTTATACGATATGCCCAATTCTTGAGTAAATGTTTGTGCTTCTGTCACGACGATGTTTTCAAAATTACAATACGTAACATATGGGACGTTTAATTGGCTTTGATTGTTTTTGAATTGTTCAACAGGAATATTCTTCAGGCATTATATAGATCGTGTTATCTACGTTGTTACAAAGTCTTTTGTGTTTAATTATTTTGTCTGGCCTATGGTAAAATGCAATCACTTTTAACAGAGATATTTCTGTCGATCATTGTTTTTCATCTGTGATGACAACAATGTTGTTTTTTTTCTCTCGAAATTGTAGATGCATAAATTGATTTTCATAAATATATCTGAAGGATTTCGACCAATAGACAGAAATATAACTATGCTATACTAATAAATTAATACATGTGTGCTATTCAGTTTCAAAACATTCCAGTTTATCTTTTCTTTTGGTTAATTCCATCTCACAAATGTAGTATCGTTTCAAAAAGTTTTTAAACAAAGGTAGAGATGGAGGTTTTCTTTCATGGCGCATAATATATATGTATCTTTTACATATTAGTAATATACAATTAATTACCTTGCCTGCTTCTAACATACCTACAATTATTCATTGAAGTGAAAAGGTATGTGAGAAATTAGTGTTATTTCTGATCCACTGATCTAAATCATTCTAAAACTGTTTCTCGATAGCACAATCCCCAAAAAGATGGTTTAATGTTTCAGGTGAATCCATACAAAAATAACATTTATTATTATTTGCTATTCCAATTTTTTTCTAGAAAAGTGTTTGTTGCAAGAATTGTATGCAGTAATTTATACTGACACCTAATTAAATTAGAATCTTTTATAATTTTGTATGTTAGGCAAAGTGCTTTGTCCAGTCCAACTTATTTGGTAGATTAAATTGTATTTTCCATTTAGTTAGTGCTTTAGTTTCTATTATTTCTGTGTCTTTCACCAAGCTATTATAAATATTCCTTCAGCCTGTCCTAGTTTCAAGGAGAAGTCATATCTGTCTTGCAATCCACGTTTTTCTAAAATTTCTGGTTGGAGTTCGATAGATAATCTATACATATATCATTTCACTGAGTTAATGATCACCGCATATTGTAAAAACTTGGTCCCAACATGAATAATTCTTATCTTTATCACCTTTAGGAATACAAGTAATGACTCCTTCCTTTTGAGTTTCTGAGAAACTATTTATTTCATAAACATAGTTAATTGACCTAACTAAAAAATATCCTAAATCATTCATAAAAAAATAAAAAAATAAAAATAAAATAAAATAAAAAGTAAAAAAAATGAAAAATTAAATTCAGTAGAAAACCCACCGGAACCTGGACTCTTACAATTTTTCATGCTTTTTAGGGCAGCTAAAGCTTCAGAAAATGATATCTTGCTCCCTAAGTCGTGGTTCTGTTTTCTATGTAGTTTTCAATATCAGAGTCATAACGTTTTAAGTTGAGATCGATGTTTTCAGCATCTCGTGATGCATATAGACTTTCATAATAGGATTTTGTCTCTTCAAGTATTTCCTTTTCTTTGGTAAGGATAGTGTTGTCACTTTTTATAAAACTTTTATTATTTTTGCTAAGATAGTTTCGATTCTCTAAATTGCAAATATATTTCGTCATTTTCTCGCCTTCTGCAATCCATCTAACTCTAGACCTTATTATATGACCCTGAAGTTTTTCCTGACGCAATTCTTGTAATTCATTTTTTTTTTCACATATCAAATTAGTATTAATTATTTCATTTCCATTTAATAAAACATTAATCTTTTGAATTAAATCTTTTTCTCTAGTACCTCTTTGCCTTTTCTTGAATAAAGAATAAGATATTGTTTTTGCACTAATCTCCATTAGAAGAATTTCAAAAAATAATTGCTCATTTATCTTAAATTTTATTTCATCATTTGGAATATCACTGACATTACTTAGGACATAAATATCAGACAAATATTGTAAATTAATGTCTTTAATTATATCTTTTATATTTTCAATATATGTCCTGTCTTTAAGTAGTGAGTTATTGAATTTCCAAAAAGATGTTTCTTTCTTAAAGCTCCCTATTTTATACACTAATGTTAAAAGAGAATGGTCAGTTCTATACCATGGTTCAATATCTGCAGCTTCAACATCTGTAAGCAAGTTCTCAAAAATCAGGAAACAATCCAGCCTTGCTCTTTTGTTTCTACTCCTCCAAGTGTATCTTTTCTTTTCTCCATGAATTTCTCTCCAAATATCAATGAACCCAAACTCATTATAAGTTTTTCTCTTGATCTTGGGTTGTTCAATCTTACATAATTATATGTATCATGTTGTTGATTCATAACTAAATTAAAATCTCCTCCTATGATTATCCAGCTATCATGATAGTCGTTTACATGAGTTTTCAACTGTTGATAAAAATTAGAGAATCTTTATTTGGACCATAAATATTTATTAATGTTATGTTCTTATTTTCTATTTGCATATCTATAATAATCTTATTTCCCTCTGTATCTTTTTGTATTCGTTTCAATTTAAATTCAAAATTATTGTTAAAAAGGGCTACTACTCGTCTAGATTGACTTGAAAATTACTATAAAAAAGCATTCATGTTCCCACTGACTACGTATATTAATATTCTTCTTTTTGTAGGAATGTGTATCTTGTAGAAAATAAATTGAAAACTGTTTTTGTTTTGAAAAATGTAGGACATCTCTCCTCTGAGGACAACAATCTTGACACCAGTGTATTCGAACATAGTGATACCTTCCATTTGTATAAGCATTTGGACCGCCATACTGAAATGTTATTAACGTGTCTTTATCTATTTCAGTTGCTTTAAAAGGATTGATGCAGTTTCTATCAGCAGCTGCTCTGCTGTCGTCCCAATCCAATAATTCATACATATTTGTGGATATACCAAATATGCATTATCCGTATTTTATTTTATGTTAATACAGGTTTTTTGTCCTTAAACCATTCAAGCAAATCGACATTTGAGCTTCCTCAGAACTGTTGAAATCTGTTTATGTGCAATATTAAATATTCAATCCTGTCAATCATCCATCTTGTATTTTCGTTTATTTCCTGTTCAAATTTGGTATGTAAAATGTCGAACAAACGTTGAATAACATTATCTATTTAATATATTTAGAGACATTATTCTGTGCAAAATCATTTCTGTACTCAACTTGGTCTCCCTTCCGGGTGACTAAATGCCATTAATCAATTCATACAAATCTTTGGTTGTTGCCAACGTACAATCTGTACACATTAAGATAAATATTTCTGTTAAATTAATCTCTAGGTAGTTTAGTGACAATACTGTTTAAAGTATGTCTGTTTTTACGTTTTTATTATTTTCTAGTAAGAGAACATATTAAGGGCTGTTTTAATTGTTTTCTCGCTTGTTTTTGGTATTAGCAGATCATATATCGAAGGATTCACTTTGATTAAAACAGCAATAACTCAATATATAGTTGATTATTTTGCATGAGTGTTGGATGGACTGAGATAAATTATATATGAATAGTGGGGGTTTTTTTTGTTTGTGTGGAAAGATAGGAAGAAGAAAAATTAAATGTTTATTTATATATGTATATCACAAAATAAAACATCAATATCGATAAACTATACATTAAAATTTCAAAAACATAAAATAAATATTCGACAGTCAAGTTTGATTATATAATTGATCCACTCATTCTTGTATCTGCTCCATCCTCTCAATATCAGTCATATTGTCCTCGAGAATCCTACTGTACATTTTTTTTTCTTTCATTAATTTGAGATTTTGTGTATTTTTTCTTCTGAAAAATTAGCTAATTTTTTTTGTAGTCAGCTCCTTCTTTGTCTTTTGATTCTTTAATTCTTAGAGCCTTTCACCTTTCCCTTTTCACATAAATGTTGTAGTTCTCGAACACGTTGGTAAAAGATCAGTTTATTTTCCGCTGCTAACTTTGGTTTTACTAATTATATGACTCGTTCAAGCAATTTTGAAATTCATCTATGTAATCCTTTTTCTCCATATCATAAATTAAAAGAAATATTGCCATGCGTGAGTGTGATACACGCACTATGATAAAGACAGAACAAATTGACTTTACCCTTATACAGTATATTTGTCAGTACGGTTTATCTGCTCGCCTACGCTGTAGATTGTTCTTGTTCAACAAGACAAAATACCTTTAATTTAATGACGTATACAGTGCAGTTGTTTCTCGTACTGTTTTCCGACCAATCCATGGAGTGGATTTTTCTTGTTCAACAACAAAAGTGAACTTAAACCTTATGACGTATACAACTATCTAAATTTTCTCTTACTGGCTCTTGTTGGGTTATATGAGTACAAACAAGTAAACAAAGTGAGCAATGCATGGCCGGATCCATAAATTATTAAAAGTGGGTTTAATTGTGAGAAGGGGTAATTCGTTTTGCTCAAATTGGACATATTGAAACAAACCTAACTATCTGCCAAATTATTTTCTTATCAAGTGCATTTGCATATATCATTATAGATGGAGATAATACATAATCTCCTTTTATTGTCTACATTCCCCTGATGTTGGAATGTTTATACCTCTGCAAATAATATTAACTGTAGTAGCAGTTCTTGAAAGATGAATTTTATATACAAGAAATGTAATGTAATGAATGAATTGTTCAAATATTCATCATCTGGGGAAATATTTTTGATGCCCAGTTTGTACACGATAGTATTGTAAACTGTCTTCACTTACCTTCTACTCTGAGTAGAGAAATAAGTAGTTGTATCCATTTTTTTTTTCTCCAGGATTAAGGTAATACTCATGTATTTTCATAATTTTTCTTCATCAGTGTGATGAAATTGTTTACATTCAAAGTTTAATCTGCTTACAATTGATTGTGAAATGTGTGCTATTTTTGCCGTTTGAAATCGGGCGCCATTTTTACTATAGTGTGTATTGGCCGTTGAGAATTCTTTCATATTTGGTAATATTCGTGAAAACTGTGTTGTTGAATTTCCCGAGTGTGTTCTCAAAACCTATAAATAGGGGTGAGATCCGCCGTTCTGGCAGTTGTGGTTCAGCTGGGTTCCAGTGAAAGTCTAAAGACCAAACATACAAAAATCTCTCTATCCAATCTCGACTGTAAATTTCTTTAAGCGTAACAAGGTAGAATAGTTATTAACGACACATTAAATTATTAAAAGTAGATTAGTTTCAGATAGTAAATCTTGATTTTGACCATTCGAGTGTGTATTCACACTCGACACACTGCCGACCAATGCGGAGAACACATTGTTTCATTGGTCATTTTCAAATATAAACTTTGTCGTTGAGACATGCTACCAATACTGATTGTAATAATTCTCATAAGTTGTTTCAACGTTTATTTCCCTCTTCATATCAGATAAAAGTTTCCACATAGTGATTTTATTGACGACACTGTTACTGTGTCGTCATCAACAAAGACGTCTGCTAGCCATTGAAAAATCAGTAAATTACTACGCCGACATACATCCGAGGCATAATTTTCTCTCGCAGAAATAGCCGAGGTAGTTCCGAGTGATATATAAAGCCTCCTCACGATAGAGACTCACGTAGCATACATGTAACGTGTCGGAACACATCTGTAACTGTTATCTAATTTGGAGGGAAATGTTAATGTAATTTGAGATAGATTGCTCTGATTTTGTAATGTAATACAAACAATGGCAGGTTATACACCATCAAGAGTTTTTGCTTCAATTCCTATACCATTTAAAGAGAATCTCCGACCCGTGCAAATGGATGAAAATTTGGATATGTTTCTTCCTGGCAGGGGGTCGACTAATCGCCAGATAACAGTGACAGCAGTTGGGGAGGTGTCCCTACCCCCAGACAGGTGCAGGGTGACGATCAAGGTTACCAGTCAGAAAGATAATGTATCAGATCTTAAGAACAGCGTTCAGAGGCGACTGGAATACATTCTGCAGACCATTCACAACCAAGGAATAAAAGTAAGCTGTGGGCGAAAAAGTGTCACATATTTTCGAGTCTTCCGTTAATCATAGATTAGTAAGTGTCTAGTGGGATAAATCAACCCCCAGATCTGTAGTGATACTGATGGACGGTTTGGGTCTGATTATTAAATTGTGCAATTGGTGCAGACAAATCTATTAATCTATCTGCAACACATCAGTGTACAGTTTAGACTCAATAGTATTTCTCGCGGCTCTTGCATTACGGTCGGTGGATGGGTCCTTTAGGCGGTATTTACAGTATATTTCTGGATCAGATCTTGTGTTTGACAACCTGTAAATTTACGTAGAATAATGCAACTTCACAATTTCAAATTTAATGGCCATAGCTGTTTCATCAGATCCAGCAACCAATCAGATGTGACTTTCACTTATTTGAAAGTTTCAGTTGCTTTGGTCATTAGTCCTACAATGTAAGACGTCCACCCTGATATTTATGATGTTTGGGTGCTACGTCTTACTATTTAAATAAATGGCGTTGTGTAGCGTGATCCCCGGTCAACTGATAAGGGTACTAGAGGTCACATTTTCAGGAATATCTCACACATTTGGCAGCCCATATTGACACTTTTCCACAAATTAAAGTCTGATTGCTTTAGTCAGACTATACTTACTCTGATGTCTTTTTCCTAACTGAATCAAATTCTGACACAAGCAAGTGGACACCTTTTCAAGTTCCGTTGTCATACATTTCAACATTTCAGTTGGTTGAAATGCGATGGGAGCAGAGGAATGCTGAAGTCGATTAAGATGAAATAAGTGTCTTACATGAAACGAAGCTGCATAACTGCTTTTATCAACACTAGTATACTTTTCTTCGTTTCGTTAAAGAAAAAAACTCCAACTTTAACCAACTTCTGCATTCCTTGGTTAACATAGATATGTCTCTTTGTTTCATTTATGTTTTCTATCAGAAGAAAATATTTTTGCCAGAATAACATGTTCTAGAGATAAAATATGTTTGTTTAAACTTAAGTAACACATGAGGACAAGATTTTGTAATGTACAACAAGGCATATATCTTTCTTTTTAGGACAACAAGGTCTTACAAACAAACGTAATGGCATCTTTATTATTATATTGGAATTTTTATTGTCATCTACAATACAGAATAGACGTGTCTGTCAGATCTGCTGATGATGATGTGTTTTTATGGTTATTATTGTCATTGGTGTTGTTAACTGATGCTTCTAAAATTAACAGTTGTGAATCCAGATACCAATCATTTAAACTTTACATGAGAAATATGAATATAAAATAGTTTTTGGTCAATGTATAATTGGTGTGTTTTTATCCAAAGAGGTCAAAAGTTACTTTTCGATGTCATTCTTTAGGTGGTACTTATCTCGAGACTGTCATATTTTTTACCCAAATTAATCTGAACATGTTTTCCTATGAAATTTTCTCTGTTGAGCCACAGTTTAAAAAGACTCACTGTATTTGTAGAATGCTATAGTGTTTTAATAATAATGATAATAATAATAATAATAGATAAATAAATTTGTTCAAAATATCGGGTAATTCTCTAAGATTAAATGATTGAATTGTTTGTAGCATACAAAACATTTTAGAACCAAATATTTTTTAATTAAATATATTATATAACTAATTATTTAATTACAAAAATCATTTGAAAATAAAGGAAAGATATGAATACATCAGTGGACATCATTGCATGTCTGGTATGAAAATGTCAATTAGAATATGATTTGAAATATTTGATTTTAAAAATATTTTTGATTCATTTATTTTGATATAATTTCCTATATGTAAGTTGGATCCTTCTCACATTAAAATATCTTGATATTAAAATAATCCTAAAGATTATGAGAAGATACTGTAAAATTCATATGCAGCACAGTTTTGTAAAGAAAGAAAGGAAAGCAAACTCCTGAAATTATTGATGGCAGCAAAACCCGACTGTACTCAGAATATTGATAGCAAACAAATTTTCTTCCAATTACTGGAAACATTATGAAAATAAAAGTGGAGTTTTGTATACTTCAAAATTATATTGTGGTAGACTAAGAGTTAATATGAATGATATGGACTGGATTTTTCTGTGGCACCATCTAATAGGGAGATAACTCACTAATGAAAGCCATTCATTGATTCTTCTTTGTTCCCTAATCAAGATTGGAGTTTTTAAAAATAAATGTATTAAAATGATTTTCCTTCAGGACACTGATATGAAGGTACACAAGCAAATGAAAAGGATAGACTCATTTTATGAGATGACTGCGGAGGTGGTTGTGGTATTCCTGGACTTTCACAAATGTCAGACAGCTTGTAACCTACTGGTGGAAAAACTTGATGAGACAGTCATTGTGTGTCCACCAGAATTTTACCATGCCAGTTCTACACTGGAAAATCTCAGGTACCTCACACAGTTGCATACCATATTTTGTCAGTGTTACTGTTTTTTTTTATTATTGCATCAGCACTTTTATTGATATAATGTGATTGGTCATATCCTTCCATGTGGCTGTCCTTGGTTATCCTTGTAACCTGGACTCATCCACACCAAATGAATGAGGGTGATCATTTGAGTAGTGTGCTTCATGAGGATATAAAGATGACTTTTAAAAAAAAATCTTTGATGCAAACCCCCCCCCCCCCCCATGGAGGAGGGGTTAGGGTTCAAAAGGTCACACTTTGATGGGTAATTTGGACTCATCCATGTAACCTGAACTCATTGTATACCAGTTATATTCAGGATGCAGCCCCCCCCCCCCCCCGCACACAGACATATGGAGGAGGGATGGGGTTCACAATATCACACTTTCATGAGTACTTTGGACTCCTCTTCCATGTAACCTGAACTCATTCTACACCAGTTATATCCTGGATGCAGCTCCATGCATTGAGGAGGGGTTGGGATTCAAAACGTTACACTTGTATGAGTTATTTGGACTCAACCATGTAACCCGAACTCATTCTACACCAGTTATATCCTGGATGAAGCCCTTTGCATGGAGGAGTGGTTGTAACATGGGGTTCGTGAAGCCCCCATCATGTAGGAAGGATTGGGGTTAAAAAGGTTGCACTTTGATGGGTAATTTGGACTTTTCCATGTAAGCCGAACTCATTCTACACAAGTTACATCCTGGATACAGCTGCATGCATAAAGGAGGAGTTGGGATTCAGAAGGTCACAATTTCATGGGTAATTTGGACTCTTACATGTAACCGGAACTCAGTCTATACCAGTTATATCCTGGCTGCAGCTCCCTGCATGGAGGAGGGTTTAGGGTTTAACAGGTCATACTTTCATGTGCAATATGGATTCTTCCATGTAACCTGAACTCGTTCTACACCAATTGAGGGAGGATAGTCATAAAGATAAGTGGGATGTAATTTCCAATCCTAAATGCATCCATGCGACCAGGAGGTTAAAATAATAAATACAAATGCTGTTAGATGTATTTTATGATATCTTCCATCTCTAGTCTTTATAAGTTTCTACATGTATCTTTCTTTTGTTTTTAGACCAATAGCATTCTGTAGGCTTTTGAAAATGGAAGTCCATAGTCACAATTCCTTAGAACTGAGAGTCCATAGTCACAATTCCTTAGAACTGAGAGTCCAGTACATAGAAAGATGTAGAAAAAATATTGACAACTGAAAATCCACAACCAGAAACTGAAGGTCTTAGAAGCAGGGACTCTCACTGCAGAAAATCTCTGGCATCAGTGTTTTGAAAAGCGTCTTGACCTTATTCTTTTTCCTGAAATCAAACATCCAAATCCACTGAAAACCTTTTATACAGATGTTTCTATTAAATGTCTTTGCATTGTTTTATTTAAGATAATTCTTTTAAAACATTTTATTACAACTATTGGTCAATATTTTGTCAAAAATAATTTGGCATATGGCTAAATAGCATGATTTTCCTTTTTATAAAGATAAAAGGGCTTTTAAAAATATATTGTGTAGAAATTGAATGTGTTTTGTGTGCTTGTACTTGTGTGTAAAGAATTGTAGCATTTATTAAAAGTTTGAATGATATGTATTATTGTAATGGTTGAAATAGAATCCAAATATCCTTTGCAAATTTATCTCATGTTGATAAAGTTCTATAAGGAAGTGAACGGTAATTTTGTCTTTAAAAATAATCCCAGGTTGTAACATTTTCATGTTAAATTTGTTTTGTAAATTATTATACTGAATATATATTAACAAAATCAAATATAAATTCATATTTGGAAGAATGAAGACCTACTTCTAAGACAAAACAAAAGTTGATTTAAAAAAAATAAATAAATGTTTTTACTTGATTTTTTTTTGTCATTGAGACAGTTATTGTAATATAATTAAAGATGTCTTATTTTATATGAGTACCAATGACTCCTTTGTGGTTAGCTGAACATTCTTTATTGATGGTGAAATTTATTGAAGACCCAAGCTATGTAAGCAGATTTTTCATTTGATAATAAAGCATAACATATTGTACAGTCAGTTAATTGTTCAACTTATAAACATGCAGTGAGGAATTCTGCAGTGCACATGTGTTCACACAGGGTTTGCCCCCTGGTGGTCTATGCTTTAATATGATAATAGAGATCATTTAGACACATTAGTGAATTAATTAATGTAATAAGTGTTAAATAAATAGTTTTAAAATCAAGCTATTTCTACTTATCTGGAGAACAAACAGGGTCAAATTTGAAGCAGCTCATTTGATTTTACAATAACAATATCAGTATCATATTGTTTTATATATAATAGATCTTGAGCGAACCTTAATTGTGGAAATTTGCAAAATCTATGTATCTATCTTTCTATATCTTTCTTTCTTGCTTGCTTGCTGCCATCATCGCAAAGATTCATCATCATCAACTTTTGCTCAGGGTGAAAAGCATGTAAGTTTACCCACATCAATTCCAACCTGGTCTCTTATTTAAGTGTATGTTTCTGTACCTACTATTTTTTTTATACCATCAGTTATGATTACACCTGAATAACATTAGAAGAATATTACTGACATGTAAGCCTAGATAATTTATTCTTAGTAATAATTTATATCAACCATATCTTTTTGTATCATTCACATTACATTGCCCTCCCTATCTCTCTTACTCTCTGTGTATGTATATGTGTGTGTTTGTGTTATGTGTGCATATATATATATATATATATATATTTATATATATATATATATATAAATATATATATATATATATATATATATATATATATATATAAATATATATATATATATAATGTGTTTCCTTGTTTAGACAGCAAGCAAGTCTCTTGGCCATTCATAATGCAAAGCAGAAAGCCCAAGAAATGGCAAGATTCGTTCACCTGGCTGTGGGACGACCAGTCAGCATTCAGGAGGAGGAAAGCAAAGAGTGGGAGGGGCCTTCGGACAGCACTGCAGATGTTGATGCGAATCCGACCATACAGCAGCGCATATCACAAAACACAGTCACAGTGGCCTGTAGAGTTTCTGCCTGTTTTGAACTGAAACCCAAAGTGAAAACAAAATCAGCCAAATCATGAAGGATATCTTCCTAACCAGTTCTGTGATAATATAAATAATGTATTTATCTGATAAAAATCCCATGCTTGATGATAAACCCTCCTCCATTTTTGTATTAATATATTAGACTGGAGCCAAGATCTTATCATTGGGAGAAATACTGCATATAAAGGAGACAATTTTTCTTTCACATCAATTAAATAATATATTACAGTTTATCAGCATCATTTAATTTATTGCTAACGGATGACAGTTATGCCTTATATTATAGAAACAATTTATCTTTGTATTGCAGTCAGAAACCTGCAGCAGACTTTCTGTTTGTATGTGTTATTAACATCAAGAATTAAAACATACATAAAAATCTCTCTTTCTTTCACCTGACATGCTTTAAAAAATTACTCCCAAAGTGATATCCCTCAAATCCTGTGACATCCTTTGATTTCAGTCATGACATTCTTATAAATGTGCACAGACCTGCAGTCAGCTTCCCCCTGGGCATTTGTGCTGCTTTGTTGTTTACATTTTGAGTGTGCAATTAGTACAATTAAAACAATAGTTGTTTGTACAGTGATGTACAGGGGTTGCGATTGACAGATAAAAAAGATAACAATCACTTTTGGGTGTTGATTAACTCAGCTTTTTTTGCTTGCTTAGGCTAGCGTCTCTCACCATTTCTTTCCTCATCAAATACAGAAATATGTTGGAAATAATTAACACCATGTTTTGTTCAAAGCAAAGTCAAAAAGAAATCAGAAATAGAAAATAATTTGTCCAGTGTGTGACAGTGACCTAATTGAAGATGAATTCCATATGGTAATGCTGTGTCCTGCCTATGATCATTTGAGACAGAGATTTATTCACAATAGAGTATGAAAATGTTATACATGTAAATGATGGGAGTGTTTTTAATACTCTTCCAGGACTTGTTATAAATGATGGGAGTGCTTTTAATACTCTTCCAAGACTTGTTATAAATGATAGGAGTGTTTTTAATACTCTTCCAAGACTTGTTATTAATGATAGGAGTGTTTTTAATATTCTTCCAAGACTTGTTATAAATGACGGGAGTGTTTTTAATACTCTTCCAAGATTTGTTATAAATGATAGGAGTGTTTTTATTACTCTTCCGAGACTTAACACAATTTAAGTAGTTTTTCTCTTAGGTTTAATTAAATTCCACAGTTTAAGTAAAGGTAGAGGATACAGGTTGTTTTAGATTTTTATTTATAGATTGGGTCATCAGCAGCTTTGCATAACTTTTCTCTTTTATGTAGTTTGACTCTACTGATCGTTCAGACCGTCAAAAATAGGAGAATCAACACATATTGATTTATCCTCTGACCAACAACATTTTAATGCTATTCTAAGCAAGTTTGAAAGTCAGTTATGCTTGACCTTGGGTTGAAGTCAAAGGTCAGTACTTGCGTTTGTGTACTTCACTGAGCTTATGAATACAGTGACTTGCACAGATATCAATGACCAGAGTTTGTATTTCATTGTATTTTCAATAAACAAGCATTCTGACATTGATTTTAAGGTTAAAGGTCTTGACGGGGATTTTTATCTGTGATGGCTTGTTAGCATAACACAAGCAAATATGAATAGATTTGTATAAAACCCTGTTTGTGGATAAATACCTTGAATGATGCCAGTTCAGTAAGTTGGGTTTTTTTCTTTCTCCAAATATTATCAATTATGGATTAAACCAAACTTGGGACACAAGTATATTTTGACAAGATCTGAGATGAGTTCAGTGATCTTCTATCCATGCTATTGGGTTTAAGGTCAAAGGCCATCACAAAGATTTTTGGACTCAACTGATCGTGTGATCGTGTTAACTCAAACAGATAAGAGTGTATTTTTGTTACCAGATTTGGTGTGTTTGAGTTTCTCTTAAATTCTCGGCAAATAAATAGATAAAAGGAAGAAACAGACTTATCATTCATTCCTGCAATTTACTTTTGGCCACTATAGCATCAGTCCCATTGAGTGATGCTTGTACTACCAAAGACTGATGCTTGACAATCAAGTAATTGGAACAGCATTTGATGTATTTCAACCAAATTTGGCATGCAGCTTTATATTGATAATACCGTGAATAAATTTGATTTCCAGCATTCCATGCCTTCATTCAGAGGAACTATGGCATCTGATCGCCTGTTCTCCAACTTTTGTTTTCTACAGCATAGGATTGTCAGATTTAAACTGAAGCTTGCAAGCAGCATTTTTATTGACAAGCCCTTGAACAAGTTTGATTTCCAGCATTCAGCTGCTTCATTTAGAGGAGTTGTGGTCTTGACTTTGGTTTCTGCAGCATAATTTTACTAATGATGGTTAGAATTCAACTAAATTTGGTATACCCTTTATATTAAATGAAACCCGAGATGAGCTCCATTTCCAGCTTCCTCTCCTGATATATGGAAGTCATGGCCACTGATGTTCCATACGAATAGACAGGTTTTTGAAGCATTAATTGACCTATGAATGTTGGATATTAATTCAGTTTGATGTGAAGCTTTATATTGGTGAGACATTGGAATGAACTTAACTTTCAGGATCTGCTTTTCTTGTTTGTTCACCGCAGTATTGTGAATGATAGCCATGTCTGTAGCTCAGTATTGTGAATGATATCCATGTTTGTAGCTCAGTATTGTGAATGATATCCATGTCTGTAGCTCAGTATTGTGAATGATATCTATGTCTGTAGCTCAGTGAATTTTCGTGTGAGCATCTCAAAATGTAGCTAAAATTACCCAATTATTTGGTGCACAAATGATTTCAAGACCATGTTGAGAAAGAGTGGTCTCTGTACATGTGATCCACAATGTTGACCCTAGACAAATCATATAAACAGGCATTAAGTAGAAATGTATAATAGTTTAAAGAAAACTGGATATGTAGACGATGTTTGTTTTACCTGTAACACATGACAGCTAGCCTTAACCGCTCAGTCGTGTATTGAAAATGGACTCTTCCATGACTCCAGGACCAACTTGGTGGATTACATGTACACAGATCACTCTTAAAGGTGCACCATTGCAATACCAGTAATCAATGGATTTCAAGTGAATTTCTTTTGGAGTTTTACATTATTGAACTTTTGCATGAGTTTTACATCTATTTTTTTTTAGCTCACCCCACTGTAAGGTCATGCATCATGTATCTGGCAACAATTGCTATTTAATTTTTTTTCTCAAAACCCACAAATTTTGACCAAATTTGGCAGAGAGCATCCCATTTCAAATTTATAAATACAAATGATCTTGATCCACCCTCTAATATGGCTGGCACTACCAAAATTAGAGACAAATGACTTCTCAAAAACTGCTGAACATAATTTGATCAAATTTTACAGAAAGGATCATGGCAGGAATACCTTTCAATTTTGTACAAATGCTGCTAATTCACTTTCAAATATGGCTGCTGTTACTCTAAACAGAAAAATCTTTAAATGACTTCTCAATAAGGCCAACAAAATAATGTGTTTCCGGTTGGCCGACCGTCCCTGTTTCTCACTGCCGACCCTAGCACTTTTTTCCCCCATGGTAAAAAAACAAAAAAACAATTATTAAAAAAGACAAACAAATGGCTTATCCGTGGGACAAGGTCTATACTTGAGAATTTTTAAGTTTTCTTGTTGACTACTGGTATATATTGCTGTTATAGGGGGTTCAGGTTAGACAGAAGCCATTAGCCAGGAAACCTTAGTACAGAAGAACCTGGGGATTCAGGTTAGCTACTGTTGCTAAAAATATTGAAACCGTTAAATGACTTTTTCTCCAAAACCACTTAATAGAATTTGACCAAACTTGATAGAAAGCATGCTAGTATGAAACCATTTCAAATTTATACAAATGATGCTGATCCACAATCAAATAAGGCCATTGTTACTAAGAAAAACCTGTCAGTTACTTTTTTTCTGAAAAATCACTGAACAGAATTTTACGAAATTTGACAGAAAGCATCCTGGCATAGAGATCTTTGAAGTTTATACAACTTATGCTGATCAGCCATCAAATATGGCCACTGTTACTAAAAGTAGAACATTTAATCGACTTCTTCTGAAAAACTGCTCAGCAAAATTTAAAAAACCATGTAGAAAGCTTCCTGGTTTCAAGTTTGTACAAATGCCAATTCACCATCAAATACGCAGGGATCACATAACTAGGCGAAGTGGTTGACTAAGTCACTGAAAAAATGTAAGCTTTGTCTTCTTTTAAGAAAGCAAAAATGACTTTTTCCTGCTTTCTTTTAGATGTACACTGAGTGACAATAGTTTATGGCTTTTGAGATGCTTCTTCGACCCTGCTGAGTAGTTACAGTGTTGTATCCCCACACAAAATGTATTGATGCCTTAGCAGGTGTTGATATCAATTGCACTGACAAACAAACTCATAAACATTCACAGGCATATGTTTTAATAGCTGATTGACCATTAAAACAGTGCTCATTATTGGAATCTACAAGTATCATCAACAGGAAATACATGGACACTCTTCCAAATATGGGCTTGTTACTTAAGGTTTATGTGCCCTTCTTGGTCATTACACCATGCATTTTGGCCATATGACTTCACATGAGCACAGCTGAAACTATATATTGTAATTAATTTTAACTGATAGGAGTACCTAGATTACATTATTGTAATTACAAATAGGTATAAATAGTTAATTAACTGTCACTAGAAGAAGGAATAAAATTTTTTTACTTTTCAAAACTTCACCAAAAATTGACAGTCCCAAAGATTCACATTTAATTATGAATTAACCCATAAACATACACACTTCCAAGTATGAATACACAGCATATGAACATGATGCATTCATACAAAATGTGTTTATGATAAACAAACAATGCAGAGAATTTTCTACTTGAAGATAAACTGCTGTTTAAAAACACTGTTAAATGCAAATATGGATAATGAGAAATAGAGGATACAGTTAAAACAAGAGAACCCAAGGCAGACACACACACATACACAAACACGCACACACATATATATATTTATACACATACATATATTGCATTTCTTCCCTTGCTCTAACTTCTACCCTATTCTGTTTAAAAGGAGAAGTCATTTCATAAAATTCAGAGAGAAAGCATATGTTTCAATTTGTGTTTATTACTAAGAAAAAGAGATAAATCAAGAGAGTGGGAGAAAGATAGTGACAAAGAGTGCAAGAAAATAAAACGTAATAATAAATTAGGACAAACAACAATTCTTTTCAAATACAATACTTTAAAGTACCCCAAGTCAATGCTCTGTAACACTTGTGTACACTTGTAGAAGTAATATTGAGAATGTTCTGTTTTTCCTTATTTCTTTTTTATTTATAAAAATTATATACCGTTCCATTACATTTTTGTTCTCAGCTCTACTGGTCATAGACCAGATGAGCTTATGGGATGGTTTTTGTCCATTGTCTGTCTGTCCATCCATTACCACAAGTTTCTTATCGCTATTCCTCCTAAACTACATAGAGGATTGGCATGAAAGTTTACACACACATTCATCCCATGCTCAAGTTGGTCCTAGATGAAAATAGTGGTCATCTTGAAAATCTTGTTTTCATAACTACTTCTGAATGGTTTGTCATATCAACATGGGATTTTCACTGAAATGATTTCTTATGAAGTCTAGTAAATGGTGCTGAGCTGATGCCCAGTATGGCTACCACAGCAGCCATCTTGAAATATTATTGCTACTCCTTATGAACGGAAAGTTGTGTGGACATGGGGTTTTTGCCAGAAAATTCTAATGGTGTTTAGTTGGTTCTAAATGAAAATAATGCTGCTTGCACGTCCAATATGGCTGCCACAGTGGACATCTTGAAAATCTTTTTATTGCTACTCCAGAATGGATGGTCATATCAATGTGGGATTTACACTAAAAGACTTCTTATGATGTCTAGTTGGTCTTGAATTAAAATGGTATCACTCAGACATTAAATATTGCTGCCACAGTGGCCATCTTGTAAATATTGTTATTGCTTCTCCTCCTGAACAGAAAGTCATATCAACATGTGGGGTTTTTTATCAGAAGACTTCTTATGATGTCTGGTTGCTCCTAAATGAAAACAGTGCCGATCTGATATCGGCCACCACGGCAGCTATCTTGAAAATCTTGCTATCACTACTCCTTCTGAATGGAAAGTCTGATCTACACTGGCTTTTCACCCAAAGACTTCTTATGATGTTTAGTTGGTCTCGAATGAAAATGGCGCCGATCTGACTTCCGATATGGCCTCCACAGTGGCCATCTTCATAATCTTGTTTTCGCTACTTCTCCTAAGGGGGATAGTCATATTGACATTGGATTTTCAACAAAGACTTCTTGTGATGTCTGGTTGATCCTAAATGAAAATGGTGCCGATCTGACATCCAATATTCCCGCAATGGCTGCTATCTTGAAAATCTTGTCACTACTCCTCGTAAGTGGAAAGTTGTATCGACATGGGGTTTCACGAGACGACTTTTATAATGTCTAATTGGTTCAAAACAAAAATGGCGCCGATCTGACATACAATATGGCAACCATCTTAAGACTCTTGTTATCGCTGCGCCAACAATGGAAAATCTCTTTTACCAGAAGGCTTATATGGTATCTAGTTGGGGCTAAATGAAAATGATGCCGATCTGATATCCAATATGGCCACCATGGTTGCCATCTTGAAATTATCGTTCTCGCTACTCCTGAATGTATGGTCATATTCGCATTAGGTTTTCACCAAAAGATTTCTACTCGTGTCTAGTTGGTTCGAAATGAAAATGGTGTCAATCCTACACCCACTATGGCCGCCACAGCGGCTAATTTGAAAATCTTGTTATTGCTGGAAAATATAAGCAGTTGAAACGAAGAAATGGTCTTATCTTGAATTCCTGGAAATTATTTTCGGTCAGTAGAGAGTCAGTCCCTTCGAGGGACTCTTGCTTTCCATACATTGTTTTGGATTTAACTACCTTTGAACTTAAACCCAAGTCTAGTATTGATTAATTTACTGCTAGTTTGAATACACCAGACCTCAATAAGATCTATTTTGCCAATGACTGATTTGCTCATCATTATTGTAATTCCAAATAGCGTTTTGTTTGTTAGTTCTTTGTTTGTTGCTTAAATGGTTGCTACAGTTGCGAATCTAAACATTAAAAAAATGCATTTTGCATATACCACCTTCACTGACTTGTACGTTTAATAAAATTTCTACTCGGTAAAGCGTCGACTTTTCTCTGTCCGTCCATTTTTCTATCTAGTCAATGTAAAATCAGCTGGTAGTGTCTAACAGTGTACTGTTCACAGGTTCCGGATGTATGCCCATACCAAACTATATAGTGAGAAGCTTACAAGCAAGTAAATAAATAAAGTAAATATTGTTTTCATATTTTTGCAAAGCTCCTGTGAAAATGCTGTCTTTAACAAAATCTTCACAGGACATAAAAAGTTATTGCTTTAATTGCCTCAGTTTTTCACCATTATCACAAACAGATTTTTTAAAAGACTGTCTTTCTTTAAAATTTTCAGCACTGTAATATTTTATTTCAAAACATCCGTAGAGCATTCTGTTGTAGATCATGCACAAATATTTCTTCCACAGTAAAGACTACGCTTTGAAAAATATTTAAAATCAACTATTAGAATAAAACTGTCTTTTCTCCCTAAAACTCCCATTTTCCCCATTTTTTTCAACCCTAGTTTGAGCCCTGTTGTCTTCTCTGCTTTTTGGAGACCCTGTTTAGCAATTTCATGATTTCAGATTGCACTAAAACATTTTAAATTTTTTTTCCCTTTCTACATATCTACATATGTCTGCATATTTTATACATCCATCGAGTCACACATACGTACTCCCTCATTCTGATTGGTGGGTAAAAACACGCTGGATTGTTTACGTGAAGGCGATACTTTTGTAAAGTCCTCCGAGTCACGCCAGATGTCATCTTACGTTCTGATTCGTGGATACAAAACGCAATGGATGGAATGAGTGGGACGTGCTCTGATTGGCTGAGCTCCCAAAAATGACGCGCCATGATTGGCAACGTGCCCAAACTAGTTGCAATCCCTTTCCTGACTTTGTAAGGTACATTCTTTAGCCACTCTTGCCATTCATCATTGAACTATCAAAGTTGAGCTTAAGCCGGAGACTGAAACAATGGTTCATTTGGAGAAGGTGGGGCGCGTCCTGAGCTGAGTGTAAGACCTTCTATCAGAGAAGACGATTGATGGAGAGAACTTTGATGCACTATATGACCTCCTATGGATTTTCTTCAACAACACATAAGAGCGAAAAGAGAAAAAAGAAGATCAGCTGAAGCAGGAATATGAGTAGGAGCAGCAATATCAAAAGCAGAAGCAACAAGAACAACTGCAGTAACAAGACGTATTTCTACCTAAAGTGGAGAACTGGAAAAGAGAGGCTAATCAGCCTCACTTTTCAGTGACTGTCAGGGTGGACCCATGGTGAGAAGATCACTGGGCGCTGAATTGTTCTGTCTGTGGAGCCCTGGTCTGTAGGCATGGACATTAAAAACAGTTATGGACATTAAACCAATGGCCCTTTTTGAGGACCACCCAGTATGCTAGAAACAGAATACTAATGATTATTGGCGACTTGTTTGTTTTGTGTTTATACATGTGTTTCTGTGTTTGTATGGAATCCCACCCACCCACAAGAGCAACAACAACAAAGAATCAAAGAATCAAACATTCCCTTCCCTTTTCAGTTTCTTTGTATGTGTGTGAGGGCTGAAAGGTGTTAGTTATTCTATGATAACATACACCCTTAGCCCTTATCCGTTTTGCTTGTATGGATGTTGGATGGTATAAAGGTGTGTTAGTGCCCTTTCCGGCATCCGTTTGCTTGTATATGTTTGTATATCTTTTGTCTTTGTGTGTATTCAAAACAAAACTTAAATAGTCCTTCCCATCCCTTTGTAATGCGCGATTGTATGTGTATGGCTTAGTCGTCATACCCTAACTCCTTCCCTCCCTTTTGTATGTGCGACTGTGTGTTTGTGTCCGTGTTAGTCATCATATCCTAACCCTCTTTCCTCCCTTTTGTATGTATGATTCTTTGTTGGATTGTTAGGGTGTGGGTGTTGAATTATAAAAATGGATGTTTGTCGGTCTGTATAAGAAGAGGTGTTAGCCCTCATATTCCTACCCTCACTCTCTCCCCCTCCACACACACACACACACACACACTCCGCCCAATTTCCGTGACTTTAAGCATCACGGTACAATTACAGGATATCGCGACAAGAACAAAGATACAAGCATATGCCTACCTTTATATAAACTAAAGCTCCATCAGTGTATCAAACACATATCCACCTGTTCACTACAAGACATTGAGAAAACTGCCATAAGTCAGAGAGAGTCCATATCGTCATAAACAAATTTGCACTATGTCGACCTGTTTCGGTGACTGTTTTAGAAACCAGTTTGTTTGCAGTGCAGTCAAAAATGTAAGGCCTCAACTTCAAGTAAAATGAAAGTAATGGTAACTTGAATCATGAAACATCCGAAATAAACATATTTTTACAAGAATGTTTGTCTTATGTGGATCTTACTCTTCTAAATGATATGTACATATACATATGTATTCCTCATTATCACAGTTGCTTACAACAGTATATTAAATGAGTCCAGTGTTTACAGTTATGACAATCACATTGTACCCACTTTGTGAAAAGCAAAGAAATGTAGTTTTTCAGTTCATTTCGTTGATATTCTTTGCAGACACAGCACTTTTCACTATCTTCAATCCCATTTTCTGCTTCACTTTTTGATGACACAGGGACCACCTGTAACCCTGAAGGGCCTGTTTTAATAACTGATGATGACTCTTTATCATGGCTTTCTTTTAACTTTTTGGCTGGTTTATTTTCTTGTCTTTCCTGGCGATTTTCTTTTTAAGCTTTCATTTTTTTTAACCTTTTTACCATTTATGTTCTGTTTATTGTATGTACTCCCCAGCTACTTCTGTGAGGGATACTCCACTAACTCGTCTTGCTTGCAATAAACCGATTTGGTGCTTGAAAGAACTATTCTGGTCTGTTTTCCACTGATTTCGCTCAAAATCCCCTAATTGACCTCATTTTCCTGGTGATTGTCCTGTATATTCTAACTTAAACGGACTGTACGCACTGTGTATACTGTAGCTGGTTTTAGTTGTTTAGCTTCAACAGCTGAAGGATCATAAGTGTATATAAGTGTTCTTTTGAAGTCTGCTTTAAGATTGGCAGATGAAAAGGCATTAGCATAAACTTTCGAGGCTAGGGAAATAACGTTGTATCAGGTGATTTTTGAGAATGAGTTTTCTCGCATGAACTTGTGACATTTTGAGTTGTATATCCTCTGTAATGGGCCAAAACACCCAACATCAATGGGCAGCAGAATGTGACTCATATAAAATGATATACAGATTTACTGAATTAGACTACATTTGTATCATTATTACTAAAAGTGAAACTTTGGTTTTTGGTGTATGTGAAAATATATTTGTGTATGTAAATGGAGGTACACAAGCAGAGAGGAGAAATAGTAAATCCTTCTGGTGGGCTGTCTGTAGTGATCGAAACACAAAAGAGCACTCATTATTGTCGAACACTGTATTTTTTATGGAGGAGGCCTTAATCATATGACATTCACGTGATCTTAGAGAGCAGAGTAATGTCTGACAGAATTGATTGATTATTTTTTATTTCTTTCTTTACGATATTTAATCCTAATTACAAAAAAGGTATTAGTAAAAAATGCTTATATATTGGGTGGTATGGAAAATATTTGTTTAACTTGCCAGTTTTTTGCACATTTTCCAGTTATGTTATGACAAATGACAGCAGATTGTTTTTTTGGAAACACACGTAAGCTGATGGTGTCCAGTAACTACGCTTGCGCGAAGCAGAGGTCACCGAAACAGGTCGGTTACCGATACTGGGCGGTCAAAGATAAATATGCTATCTTCATATGCTTTCCTAACCAAAGTCTATTGTTTAGAATGCATTTTATGATATCAAATGTTGACACTTGATTTTTAGAGCACAAAAAGCCAAAGGATATATACCAAGCTCGGCTTGATTTTTGTGTCATAATCATTCATTACCTTTTTAATTTCTTGATCGTTCTGTATGATTTCTTTATTCAGATCTCTCTAACTGTTCCAACTAAGATTGTAAAGTGCCATAGTTTTCCAGAGTTATTTTTATTCTCACCATGTCCATCTTAGATGCATCTATCTTTGTATTATCCTCTATTCTATCGGTTATATATCTTTGATAGCGTTAGGTTAACCGTCTGCTCTTTCTTTTACTGGATCCAGATGTATGATAACAGTAGATAAGGTTCCGAATCTATGCACATCAAACATCGTTTTTTCTGTTCTCATCAATCAGTTTTATAGTTCTGATACTTTGTTGGCTCTTTCCGTAGTATCCTGCTAAATCGCTGATAATTTATTGTCAATTTGTTCCCTCTACGTCTTTATATTTTTCAAATTGTCGTCCTCCAGTGTGTTCCATATTTGAGCGCTAACTCGTTTTTGTAAAAAATTCTATTAGCCACATCAAATTTCACTATTGGTTCGGCTAGGTAGGTAATATGGTGATTATAGTGATTGTTGGGGTCTAAGTCAATGCCAATTGTTCGACCTAGCGATGCATCCATCTCTTTTTTAAAATTAATTTTTGTATTTGTCTAATTGTGTAACGTTAAGAACTCACTGAGACATATAAGCGATATTTCTCCAATCATTCTATACGTGATCTACTATATTTAATTTACACAGAAACATAAGTTACGGTCAAACTGGTAAAATCTATAACGTTCACATCTTAATCTCTGATGCTGATATATAATCTCTAAATTGCACCACTTTGTAATTTTCTGTAATGTCAGTTAACATTGTATGAAACAAAGTCACAATGAAAAACATTTTTAACTGGTAAATACTCTAGTAAAAGTCGAATAATTTCCCTTGAAATAATGTTTAGTGTTATTGATCTGATAGAGGAACATTTATGCGTTTTGGAGTTTTAAAAAAACCCCGCAAGCTGTATATGATTCAATAGATGCTTGTATAATTAGATGGCTATTGAATGCTAACAATTTAGTGCTGTAGTTCGTTATGTATACTGTTCAATCGTCACTCAGAGTGATTTTTACTTTTACGTTTTGTTTCAAGCCATCAACAGCAATACGTACTTCAATGCCACCATTTGCAGTGAAAGCCTCTCTGACTTTATTCATGTACCTATCGAGCTTGTAATCGCCATCAGGAAATAAAACAGTTGTTAATACATTGTTTTCTCATTTATGTGGTAAAAGATATTGTATTTAGTTCATCTCAAATATTTTAATACCCAACAACACAATCTATTCTCTGCTTTTTGTTATCAAATGGACTGGAAATAGAGATATTTCTCAGAGAGCCCGACTATTGTTATATAGCTCTCTATATAGCAGTTTATTTATTAAATAATTTATTGAGTAACAATTTTGTCAGGGAAAAGTCAACTTGCTATCATGTAGTCAGTTGTGAACTGGCAAAAAAATTGGAATAATCAGCTTGAAAACTTCTATAATTGATTATTGATGGTGGACCAATTGCAAATATCGATATTTTTCTCAAAAGCATTTTATATGCAACAGTAAGACCGCAGCTTAATATTGCAGGGTAAATTGTGTTGATAATATTTTTTGTTTCGCTTCACACACTTAGCAAATAATTTTATTAATAAAAAAAGTAGCAATGTATATTCAATTTAACATTTGTGACTACAGTGGTAATAGTTTTGTCAAGTAAAAGTCGATATGCTATCAGTTAGTCGATTGTGAACTGGCTAAATAAAAATGAAATGATTAGCTTTGCAATTTCCTTATTGTCCATGTTTAATGGCGAACATATTGACATCTAAAAAAGCATTTTCAAAAGCAAGCTGTATGCAGCTGTGAGAGCAGATTTAAGTGCTTCATGGTAAACAGAGTTGATAATTTTGTTCCGCTCGGCATCTTCTGAATAATTACCGTAACAGTTTGTCTACAGGATGTTTACGGTAAATCAGACTTTAAGTTTAGATTGCATTTTGCTTTAAAAAATTGCTACAATGCCTTCGGGGGAATAGAAGATCACAAAGAAAAATTGAATCATTCAAGATCGCTAAATTTTTCGCTGAGGAGATAATGAACAGTAATGTCAAATCTAATTTCCTTGCACGGTAAGCAGCTACGCCTCTAATGGCAACTATTGTAGCAAAGACAAAATAATCAGTACAGCTTCTGCTTTGCTATTTGATTGTAAAACGTTTCTTCAACATCTTCTATTCATAATTGCTTTGTGTTTTCATGTTGAAATCTATATGTTTCAAAGATATCACACGACCTGTCAGTGCAGATAGAGGCAAATCTAGCCTAAATGATTAAAATCCAGTGAAGTATCTAATTCAATTAAATGTCATGTCTGTCCAAGTTGTCGATCGAATGAAATCTGCTAATCAATGATATCATCCTATAGGTGAGCCACAATTCATTTCTAGCTTATCCATTTCTTCGTTATTTGAATAATGTCTGAAGGTGGTGAAGACTTCGAACTGAAAGAAATTGTAAATCTCGAATATGAAGACAACAATTTCGAACATATGCAACTCCAAACAGAAGTTGATTACGCTGTAAATCTTTCTATAGCAAAATGTTGATGTTCAAGGTACTAATCAAAACAATATTAAAATAAAGAAATTATTTACAATATCTTACTATCTTGTAGATTCGGACTTCGTAAGTCAATATGCAAGACATTTGCTTAGAGATAGTATTTGTGATATATATATATATATATATATATATATATATATATATATATATATATATATATATATATATATATATAATCTCACATTTTGATCATAATTAAATCGTTTTATTGATACCGATACAATACCTATACATGTACCTCGGTTACTTTCATTCTAATGTCTTGAGACGGTCCCTCATAGAAAGCACATGGATGCTTTGGGTTAGTTAGATAGGCAATCATTTCATCTATTGTGCATACTTTTGTAATCCGTCACAACGATGCGATTAACTGTTCTGTAGTCATTTCTTACAGAATGACAATATTGTATAGTGCCATGTTTGTTTAATGTGTATTTCTGTATTTTACTTGCCTCCTTGAACGTGCCTCCCTCAGCTTGTAATGGTGCCATTGGTCCCATCATCCTTTGTTACTGAGCTCAAAGTTGTGGCAATCCCGTTTCTGACACCAGTGTCGGATAACCTTGGTTGTCTCCGTTAAATATGTTAATGTAAAGATTCAAGATTCCCCGAGAGTGCGAAGAATATAAATATGGCTCAGTAAATCCAGTTTTCAGACAGACAACACTTGCGTGATAAGTCGTCTGTTTCTCTTGTGATATAAATTTCGGCCTAGAAAAATCAAATTGGAAATTGATAAAAATTACTATTTCTTTTTTTTTTTTTAAAGAAAATTGAACAACATTAGCAGACTTAAATCAAGTAAGATCATTTCTGAAATTTTTAATTTCAAAGGTGTGTTAATTTATTATAATTTCATAAATTTGTTCAATATAGTTTCACTTGTCCAGATTTTGGGTTTGTCCAGATTTTAAGTCATATAGAAATTCGGATTTGTACAAAATATTTCTAAGAAATAATATTGCTAAAAAGAATTAATTTAAGAAATGCCTGCTATTTTTCTTTAGTAGCAATTACACATCTGGTTTGACAGAATTCAGTAAATTTATTATTTCAGCAAGTTTTAGATTCCAGTATATTATTTCAGCAAGTTTTAGATTCCATATAACATCTTTAAGTAAACCGAATTAAGTCGATTTTACTCTGATAATACAAAACGTAGAATTTATTTACCAAATTTAATTTAGAAAAATATAAATTTAGATTAATTGTTTTACCCTTAATTTTAATTCTCCATAATATTTGTAATAAGGAAATATGTTAATTTTAAGAACACTTGTAATGGTGGTTTACTGTGAAATCCTTCATTTATGTCAATATCATTGTATTTAAATTAAATTGAGACTATGTAAATAAGAGAAAAGAAGAATGAACACAATGAAAGTAAAGCATAATACATTCTTTATTTACCGTAAGATCATAAAGAGCACATATTTCGTCTTCTTCTCTCTGTGATCTCTTCTGTCTTTGCAGACCTTATTAGACACACATATCACCACAACACAACTTGCATATTCGCATATTTCTACACTCTTTTCACTTCAACCCAGTATGTGTTATGATTGTTTGAAGAACCCTGACAAGCGAACGTAACTATATATATATATATATATATATATATATATATATATATATATATATATATATATATATATATATATATATATATATATATATTCCATAAGAAGATACATTAATGCTCTCTCTTGAAATCACAATGTAAGGATAAGCAAATGGTAGCACAAAGCTTGTATTATCTGGTTCAATTGAGAGACAAACCGGAGGATTAAACGTTACGAAAACATTAAACAGTGGGAATATATCAAACAGACACTATCATACCTCCATCATAATACATACATTTTGGGATAGTTTAAATATATATTGAGACACAGAAAAAATGCAGCCTAAATATGTAATTGAACCTATTGTTGTCGTACAAAGGCAATCCATAAAAACATCTGAGGAAATGGATATGCAACATTTTAGTTGTGCAAATCTACAGTTTAGGAATGAACTTAGACAACTTGAAATTGAAATACATGAATTGTTTGATGAAATGCACAGAGCACAACATTTACCTGAGATCAAGAGCAAAGTATGTGGGAAGGTTATCCACTCTACAAGAATACAATATTGTACGTTGGTTATTTTCTGAACAAGAAGAAACGTGGACATTGGATTGCAAAAACCTTGTCTAATTGCAGCCTAAAAAGTAGAAGCTTTTAAAATCGAACTGTACCATCATGACGAAGAGATAAGGAAATTTGAAGAAGAAATTGAGAAAGAAAAAGATGATAGTAAAATAATGTATTACAAAATGGACGGAACAAAGTAAAATTATGCGGTGAAGATTAATTGCCAATATCGAAATTTTAAAAATATTTGCATGTTCAGCATGGAATATTTTAAATTATGATCAGAAGGGCGCTTCCGCGATGAGACATACTGAAACTAATATTCAATGGAAAGGGTGCGATAATAGCTGATATGGCTACAGCAACAGCTATGACAATATCAACCGTTGCTTTATCTATAGCAAATTTGGTAAAGAAAAGTGCTGTAACTACTGGTAGAGGAGGTTCATAACCTCCTTCTCCAGGTGAATCTTTTCTGACAAAATTAAAAATGGATTGACACATTTAGCTGAATTTTGGTTTCGCCAGAAAACCAGCATCAACATTGTTTGGAATTATTAGTAGCATGATGAAAGTTGTAAACAAAGTATCTAGAAGACTAAAATTTCGTCAACGTAGTTTATCTTTCTCTTCGAGAGAATATAACCTATTCAAATAAACATAAACCACACCAGTTCCACAAACAGTTAGAATCAAATTAATTAATGTTTATTTATTTCGTAGTCAATATTGTCTGGCGTTTTTTTCTTCTTAGCGTTTATAAATTGAACTTTGTCCACACGTACGTTTTGTGTGACTTCGTGATTGCCATGTGTCGTGGTGTCAGAAACAACTTGTGCCGGAGGTAAAATAGAATTGGCAGAACTGACAGTAGCTCAACATTGTCGTTGTCTCGATAAGGCATCTGAGACTCTCAGCAAAGCTGGACAAGCCTTGTCGCGTAGCAAAATGGTCACTGGGGGCGAGGAGTTGCAGAGGAATATCATCATCATAGTTCTTCTTTTCAACATAATATTTACTTCTTTTCTGTCAGTAGCTATTTCTTATCGTAATGTCATAGATTGTTTATCAGCCTTTGGAATACCACCCTTTGTTACCTCAGCATTGATATTATAATTTAACCTTAGTTTAAAAGAGTCACTAGATTTTTATAAATTGTTTGTTGTATCGAAATATACTACCCATTTTCATTATCATGTCAGTAGGTAACAGGAAGATACAGTCACCATCAACAGTATAGTCCAGTTTCATTATTAAATATGTTATGCATTGTTGGAATTTTATCGTTGTTTTCATCTGTGTCGTGACAGATTTTGGGGATAAATTAGACAAGCGGCCAGAGCTACTGTTTGATGTATACCAATGTACAAATATTCTGCGTATGATTCATGACTGTGGAAATTTAAATGACGTAATGCAGAAAGCTTGTTTTTGTTTGTTTTGTTGGGTTTACCGCCAGTTTAGCACTTGGTAGGCTATACATTGCGGCCAGTATATTTGGTGGAGGAAGAACCCAGGAAGACCCTGGGAGAAGCACCGACCCCCGGCAAGCTTTTTCACATACCCACGTTGGTCGAGTCGAGACTAAAACTCACGCGGACAGGGGTGAGATATGTGAGTGATTTGTAAGGGCCAGAGCCTTAGACCACTCGGCCACCTGGGGCCCCTAAGCAGAAAACAACTAATTTAATCAGGAGGTCACAAAGTAAGCTGTAACACTGGTAAATAAATAGTAATATGGTAGATCTTTTTTTAAACTAGTATTTGTTTTATAGCACGTGGAACTGTTTTCTGAGTGTGTCCGGCATACCTTGGCAGGGTTCGTTAAACCAGTTGGCACGTATTTTTCATATTTTAAGACACTCAAAATTTTCGAAATGTCATGTGTTGATCAGTCAGCACACAAAGTGGCTGGTGGAAAGCAATTATCTATGGACTAGAATATAGAGATATGAGGGAATCGGTTGACACATGCGCGGAGAAAGTGGTGGGACTATTCAAAAGCAAATTAGGAACGAAGATCTCGGGCGATGACATAAGCACCACACATCGCTTGGGCCATTCTCTGAATCAGCGGACAGAAATGTGATCTGTCAGTTTATCTCCCAAAGGAAGAGACTGGAAGTCATTCAAAGGAGGAATACTTTAAAGGGTTCAAACTATGTGATAAAGGAAGATATAATGAAAGCAACATATGACTTTATGGAAAAAGTAAAACAGCATAAATCTGTAGAATCTGTGCGGTTTTTCGATGGAAGAATATTTGGAAAAATGAATAATGGAAAAAATTCAGAATTTGGATCAGAGAAGACCTCTCAAAACGAAAAGACCGCATTCCGAAGTAAAATCGGACAGCAGAGTACAAGCTGAGGAGATATGTAAGCAAAAACTGTTATAGATAACTGTCATGTAACTTTTTAAAATTTCACATAGGGAAGTGTTCCTTCCTCCATGCTTTGTCGTATATTCGACATTTAACTTACTTAAATTGTTTGTAAATAACTGTGTATTTCCTATTTATCCTTCTTTCTATCTTGATAAGGAAGATAACTCTTGTTAAGCGTGCAAAAGTGTAAAGGATTTCCCAAACTTATCTATTTTTAAAAATCTTTTTTTCTGTATATAGTTCTAGCTTTCGTTCTGACAAAGACAGATAGAAAATCAGTCTGCTTTTGCTACTCCAAATCATCTAACGACTTACTGCAAGCAGGGAAAGCACATACAATCCACTTCTGGTCTTAATACATTCAGGGCACAAGGGACAGTTTTTATGTATACATTTAATGCCACATCCATCTGCCTAATATAGAAATTTATACAAAAAATAAAATACACATGTAAGGTCAAAAAGATCAATATATTTAGATAGCTATAATAAAATAAAACATAAGAATATCATTCACTTGACCTGACAAGTCAATAGAAGTTCATAGCAAAAAAAGTTTATGCACCCCAACCCCAAATGTATACATGCATTTTTCACGTCTGAAGGTCATTTTTGACACAAAGTGATGCTCACAGTGCAAGCGCAAGCCCCTTCCCTATGTGATAATTTAAAGAAATACATTGTGTACTAAACAGCTTGATGCAATTTAAACTAGTTGAGATCCAGGCCGTTTTTGAGATATTTTGCTTGCCTTGAACCCACGTGTCTACTGTTATAGGTGCCTAGCTCTGCTTCCTAGCCGACTAATTCGTATTTCACTGTCTAAATACTGTGAAGTAACTATGGGAGGTGTACATGCCTCACATCAATATCAAGAACCACACAAGCCCGAAACATCTAATTAACACATATATCCATATCTTAACTTTAAACTATAATAGCTGAAAAAGTCACATCATAGTTTAAGAAATTTGAAAGGGGCCAATTTACGAAACTATCCCCTGCCACCTCGGGGGTGGGGGGGGGGTATCCGTTGGTGAGCAAAAAGCAACATCTTTATCATCTATATGCAGTGAAGAATAATGAAGCAGACAACACGGACTATATCATTTTGATTGCTCAAGATTATTAAAATAAAAATAAATTCTAGAAACTCAAGTTTCGAAGACTTAATAATATAAGTCACATATTTTAGCGGCGAAACAACAATCAAAACAATCACAAAAATATTCTTATTTAATTACTGAGAATCGGCTTTAACATTTTAAAAATATTTCTGCATATAGCAAGTTCTGTCAACAATATTGAATCACTTTTGACAATTTTGTTACCTTCTCTTTCAGACATCACCTGATGCTTTGTTTACTCCCTCTCTCTTTCTCTCTCTCGCTCTTACTGACAAAATGAACTTTCTTTATATGTAACCAAAGATTCACAAATCAAACGTTCACTATGGCAGTTTAGGATAAGAGTGGCTCTGCAAATACTCAAATTAATGCACTCATTAATATCAAATATCAAGAATTGTATAATAAGATAAACGGACGAGAACTGCTTCCATGAATTGCCTAGTGCTTCCATGAATTGCCTAGGGTTAGGGGACTATGTCAAAAAGAGGGATGTTTTGAATTACTTAAAAAAGAAAGAATGTTCAATATATCTATTACAATATACACATTTTAAAACACGATGGGAGACTATATTAGAAATATTTTATAAAAGACGGGAGACGTATATTACATCATCTTGGGGTAACCAATGTATCTTCAATTCTTTTACATCCAATCTAAGGGGAGTAGCTATTTTATTGAACAATAAACTTTCAATTTACCATACATAGAATAAAATCAGATGCAAATTTCAACACGACATATTTCGACACTGATGTGATACAGGATATAGATGACTTAAAAAATCAGCATATGATTATTGGAGGTGACTTTAATTTAGTTATGAATCAAGATCTTGATACATATAATTATAACTCCCTAAATAGCCCAAGGCAAGAGATGCATAATTGATATTTGTACTGAATATAGTCTAACTGGTATCTGGCGATGACGAAATATGGATACAAAAAGATACACTTGGTGGATACAAAAAGATACACTCGGAGAAAGAACAACCCCATGAAGCAGGAAAGGTTAGATTTCTTCCAAGTTTCAGAAACTTTTACACCGGCAAATGATGCCTGTATAGAACCAGGTTACAGAACTGACCATTCTCTAGTGCAACTAACTCTTATCTGGTTTGGCACTTGTTAACTACTCAGTTCAAGAGTGCCAGAACAAATATATGTGTCCCACATCAAATTCTAACTTGAAACCAACTACAGCTTCTGAGATTATATTCTCCATTTATGATCAATTAGTTTTGAAATGCTTTTATTAGACAAAAGAGGTAAAACTATGGCAGCTATTATTACTAAACCATCATTCCTAATATAGGCCTCAAAACATTCCTTGTAAGTCTAGTAAAAATGTATACATTGCTCAGAATTTTCTGTAAACTGTGACGGAAATACAGATTTTTTAAATATCATGCAAATTATCTAAAAAGTGAAAAATAAAAGGATTTTAGGGGTTGTCCCAGTCATGTACCATATGTGGGACTGACCATTGAATTATCAAGGGGGGAGGTCACCTTGGATTTTTTGTTTTAAAAAACAAATTCTTGCACCCAAATAACTAGACAAAAAATATTCTTGCTCTGATGTTTAGAAAAAAAGAATGTATTATATCCATTACACTAGATGAAAAAATACATTGTCTTGAGGTAAAAGAAAAACAAATCTGGTTCCAAAGAAATTCCCTGACCACCACCTCAAATTAAATGGTCAGTCCCTAAGAATAGACAATGATTTGTTGATTAACAGCATTATTGTTTCTTAGTATCTACATTGATGGTACAAGTTACAATGCCAAATGGTCACTTGTCATGTCTCAACATCCTAGCGACTGGTGACAAATTAGATTGGACCCGTCTGTCTCAATCATTGATACATTTCTTGTTTCATTAAAAGACAGTAGATGGCATGAAAAATAACACAAGTGTTTTGCAAAGCCAAACCAACAGAAGGAGGGAATCATTTAATCTCTTGACTCTGAAGCTCATTTTAAATGATGTTATTCATGTATATTTACATGTGTATTTATATCCATTGAACAATCCATGATCTCTGATCAGCCTGTGATGAGCTGTAAATAAATAAATAAGTAAATAAGTCATTTAATTAAGTTTAAAGAAAGTGTAAGCCATTTTGCTAATATAGTTTGGCTGAGATCGCCAGAGCAATAAATAAGGTGTTTATTTTTTCCTCTTGTTAGATACGGCGAGTCAAGCAGGGCTTGTGGGTGGAATTGGGGATCTGTGGATATGTGTTCCATGCTTAGAAATTTTATTATACCGGATCCAGGACAGTTATCCTTTTTGGTGCAAGACGTAACAGTATAATCTGTTGTCATAATTAATGGGTCATTACTGTATGTTCCTATTATGACAACAGATGTGATTCATTACATTATTACAATTTGGATTATGCTAACGTCGTACTTATAATTTTCACTGTGCTACATTGTAACTTCCAGGGTGGTATGTATTTTTACCGTTAAGGTGATTAACATATATATCAAAATAAATTGTCAGAATGCAGAGAGGATATTCAAAGATGGAATGATGCAATGTAGAATGCTGACATGTGTAATATTAAAAGCATGTACACAGAATCACTCACATGGAATTTACATATCAAATTTAGAAAGAAATATTGGCATTTGTACACTTGCAACCCAGAATGCGCATCCTACACACACACACACACACACACACACACACAGAGAGAAAATGCAAACAAATAATAATGCAAAATAAAATATACACTGTATATTGGTAGAAAATATATATATAGAATTATGTCAGTGATTCCCATACGTAAGTGTTACCGGTGTCAATGTGATTACTAT
This sequence comes from Margaritifera margaritifera, assembly GCA_029931535.1. Lineage (NCBI taxonomy): Eukaryota > Metazoa > Mollusca > Bivalvia > Unionida > Margaritiferidae > Margaritifera > Margaritifera margaritifera. The sequence continues at coordinate 1,579,002 of JAQPZY010001583.1, read as the reverse complement.
CTTGCAATGTAAGTGAGATTCATGTTCAAAAGAGACAAAAGTTCAATGCCTAAGAAATATAACTCAGGATATCAGGTTGAATAAAATTCTCATCCTTTTTGTGAAACTGAATGAGTGAATAATACAAACCGTATTTAACCATATTTCAATGTACTTTTTCAAGCACAAACAAACCTGTTTAAAGCAGCCAATTCTGGGAAGTAAGAAGAATTGTCTCCTAATACATAATTATTTTGTTTGAAAGAGGTTTTTGTCCATAATAATTTGGTGTAGGGTATCTTGAAGAAATGGCTATTTAAGAAAGATGATTGTTTAGTAGAGGTGATCTTTAGGTCAGGTTTGACAAAAACAATTTTGATTTTGATTTATATATATGAATAATATAACATATATCAGCAATCAGATGTGGAGATCAGACAACTAAAACTAGCACCCAATCCAGAGCTGTCTAAATGATTTCGGAGGTCCTGAGCGTGCAGGCCCTTTTCATCCAGAGTGGTCTTAATGATTTAGAAGGCCCTGGGCACAATGTAAGTGGGGGCCAATTCGTGTTACAATTGGACTACATATAGGTTAACTGTGAGACAATTGGACTAAATATAGGTTAACTGTGAGACAAAAATTGACAATGAATCTTGTAATTAAATTTTTACTGCAATCAAAACTCGATAGTACCTTTATACAAAAACAATTGATACATATTTACATTTACAAACATTGTTTTAATTTGTGGGCAGTAAAGTGGTGGATTATAGATGAAAATTCAATTTCTTTAAGTACATCGGATTCAGTGCTCATCAAAGACAGATAATTCAATCTCTACTGTAGATTACAAGCGCCAGGCTCATTGTTTATCAACTTCAATTTAAGAAAATGATATTTCACCACTGTAGTTTATTACAATCATAGACAAAAAGATTTGCAAAGCATTTTCAGTGCTGGGGAATGTGGATTCTAACTTGGTCTTTATCTTCTAATAAAGACTGGGCATTGACATTGGTTCTGCTTTTTCTGAAACCTAATGTTTGAAATAATGGCATTCAAAAATTATATCCGCTTTACCTCCAGCTGCACTAGATAGAGCAGTGTTGTTTTCTTGTTCATTCTGCCTCTGAGTAGATTGAGTAGAAGTAAGGATAGCAGTGGCAGCTGTCTCGATTGTGCAGACAAAAATGAAAACACTTGTGGTAATTTTGCGAATTTCTCTTTTCTTCAGCTGCTTGTTTCTTTTGACAAATCCATTTGCATAAGATTGTTTCATTGCTGCTTATTTTGAAACTCCAGATAAAAATGCAACTTGGGCTAATATTATAGTTACTAGTGTTTACTACCTGCATAATTCTCGGAAATGGTTTCAGCGCTAGCCACTGTTCCTTTATGGACTCGTGGGCTATTTGAACCCCAAGGCCCAAGCCAGAATTTGCGCATGTAGTGCAATGCTAGGAACAGGATTACTGTAGTAGTTTTATCAATTCATGTATATTAATTTAAACGGATATTTCTAGCTTTGAGGTAAACAAGAAAAACCAAAACAGTCACAATAATTTAAAACTGATACGTGTATACACGTATTACAAAAATAAAACAGCACTGATGGAGGCAAGTGTCCCTCAGGCCAGTGCTTTAAGACAGGACTGACTCAGACATAAACCAATTTTATTTAGAGTCAGAATTGCATTTACATAATAAGAAACATTAGCTTGTTTGAGCTATTCTACCGACTTTAAGCTATTTTACTGACTATAACCTATTTTACCAACTATGCTTCATCTACAAAGAATCTTAAAAAAATACCTGTACATGTATATGTGGTTTCAAAATGTTTTCAAAGGGTGGTAAATAATTCCATACATTTTTTGGAAATCAATTATCCCATAATCAAAACCAATAAACATTGCTTTTAAAATCATGCTCATGCCATAAAATCTTGTTATTCCAGTTGGGCTAACTAAGAGATAATAAAACCCATTATTAAGGTTATTGATTTCCATAACATATCACATAAGGCAAGTATGTTTTCAAATAAATCTTCAATGTTGAACTGTGTGTGATAAAACAGTCAATAAACTCCCACAATATTAGTATCATTTGTCATTGACTCGGCCCAAAAATTCACGTTATCAAAGAGAATTTTGTCAAACTCTACACAACCTGATTTTAATTCTTAGCAGAAACCACCGGAGATTATCAGGTGATAACCTATATTCATATTCAGGCTGGAGACGAACAAAGAGATCATTTGTTGTAATTTATTTCCACCTGTACATCTCATGTAATATTTGTGACAAAAGCTCTTAAAGGTTGACTCTCGACTTTCCAGAACTGATAACCCCTAAAGACCTGTTACCCTGGTGGGGGGGGGGGGATGATTTATCTGAAATAACCCTTTTATGCTTCCATTTTCAGGACGACTTGACCACTTGTACTCTAGGATACAAACTGAGCAACCAACTATGCAGACTACAGATATGCAATTATTTATGTCGCTCTAACTAATAGGTATAAACTCCATACCTGTATCTAGGTACATTAAAATTGTAGAAAAATACCTGTGGAGGTCATGCTCAGGTGTTACAGGCGTAAAGAGAGTTTGATATTATTCAGACCGGGTGTGGTACATGTATATGTGGCAGATATTCTTTGTGCTCATAATCAAGGATCTTTTAGATCTGGTAAGGTTTTCAAAACTTTTCTTTGAATCAGAGATATTCATTTCACATTTTCTGTTAATACCATCACAGTAGCGGATCAAGAGGGGTGACAATGTGAGGAGTTAATTAAAATGAAAGTAGTACTTTTTTTTTGAAAAACAGTGAAGTTGACAATTTTAAGCAAAACGAACACTCACTGCTCAAAATCAAGCCCTCGTAAAAAAAAAAAAAAATAAAATAAAACTTGTATTGGTCTCAGAACAGTGGACAAAGATTTCTGTAGATTATTTTAGTCAAATTAAAATGTAGCAGTACTTTGCAACAACAATTTGATTCTCTTCCATTTGTCATATATGTAAAGTTTCCTAGCAAATCTTTTATTATGTACATGTATACAAACATGTCTTTTGGGGGGGTAAAAGAGGGTATCTGAGAACTTATAACAGTGAGGTTTGTATATAATGTGAGGGGACCATTGCATCAATTTAAAACTGAAATATTACTGAAAATAATTTAAATACTTATGAGATTGCAAATATTTATACTGTGTACTTTTGTGGGATAAAAAGAACATTGTTAGTTTACAGTTTACCTGCTAAAGTCTCTAAATGGTTAAGGGACTGACCATTTTATCTTCGAGATAGTTTGGGGGCTAAGACTTTTTAAAGCCAGAGTATTCTTGTTCGTACATTCAAAGACATAATTTTTTAAACCAAATAGTTGGGACAGAATAGGCAGACAAGGAGAGCAAAATATTTTCTTGCAAAGGAAGGATATGATTTATTTTAAAATCTCAGTTAGCATCCCCTCCCTGGGGATAAATCTCAGACACCCTCCCCTCCCCAGGGATAAATCTTAGTCGCCACTCCTCCCAGGGGATAAATCTAAATTACCCTCCCCTCCCAGGGGATAAATCTAAGTCACTCTCCTCTCCCCGTGGATAATTCTCATTCACCCTCCCCTCCCTGGGGATAATTCTCAGTCACCCTACCCTCCCTGGGAATAAATCTCAGTCGCCCTCCCCTCTGTAAAAATAAAAACCTAAGTCGCCATCTCCTCCCAGGGGATACATTTAAAGTCACCCTAACCTCCTAAGGGGATGAATCTAAGTCACCCTCCCTGGGGATAAATCTCAGTCACCCTCCCATCTATGATGATAAATCTTAGTCACCATCCCCTTCAAGGGTTAAATGACCTGTGTCTTATTTTATGAAAATGATCCTCCATTTAAAGATTAAGGAGGAAGGATTCTTGTGTATAAGATTTGACAGATAAATAAAATTTATAAAAACAACTTAGTAAATTATTTTACCCTTTAGGAATTCCTTTTAATCTTTGACCCCATATATATATATATATATATATATATATATATATATATATATATATATATATATATATATATATATATATATATATTCTGCCATCTTTCACATCAAGGCTAAGAGCATGGCCATATTAGGTGAAGGGCAGTGAACTGGAGAGATTTATGTCCAGTTTGATACAGTTTGATAAAGTTTACAGCTTCAACATAATTACAATCATTCTTTGACCTCAGTGTATATTGAGTGGTGTAGCGCGGGGGGGGGGGGGGGCGAAGGGGGCGGTGGCCCCAGGGGTACTTTCTAGGGGGCGGCAATTTGGTAAGAGTACTATATATATATTATAAATAATACGAATGGATTTGGGGCGTAATTTTGGTAGTTGGCCCAAGGCGGACTTTGCCTCAATACACCACTGTGTATATTGCCTGGCTGCATTGATACTTTTATGATCTTCAACATAGCAGAATGTGACTGATGTTCTGATTCTCACTTTAGGCACATGTTTAATGTAAAATGAAGGAGTTGAACTGATAATAAATTTTCTGAGCCTTAAGGTCTCATGTTACTAGTACTCTCTCTTTCTCCAATCTGTGTGATGAGCACGCATATATATACATACATATATATATATATATATATATATATATATATATATATATATATATAAGCATTATTTGTATGTCAACTTTTTAAAACATTGTATATCAATACATACCTTGGAATATGAATATGGATTTAAATTTACTGTATGTACCTGCTTATAAGTCGACCCCAACTGCAAACTGCACAGACCCCGATCTGCTTTCACATAATGCACTGGTAGATTTGGGTCTCTGCGGTTTGTTGGGAGTAATCAGTATAACAAACAACACAGACCATGATCTGCTGGTGCATTATGTGGTGGCAGATCAGGGTCTATGTTGTTTGCAGTTGAACTCAACTTATAAGTGAGTATATATGGTATGTAAACTACCATACTTGTCTTAATATTCTATATCCTCTAATTCTTGTATTCACTATCAATGGATAAAAACATTAAAAAAATTCCTTATAATTATTCGTAAATCGTACAAAATAATTTTAAAAAGTATACACAAATTTAAAATATTTACAGTATATTGGATATTTTAAAAAAATTCAAGAAATTTAAATCACATTGAAATGACCTGCCATTATAAACATAATGAGTAATCAATAACTTACAATCATACATTGTGACATATTTTCCTATGCAAACTGGACATGTTTTAAAAGACTAAATTTCATTGTCTGGAGTACAAGTAAGTAAACTGAACATTCATTGGTTTCTGCCAAAAATAGACACTACAGCTTAGAATCAGATCTGCTAATGTGCCAGCACATCAGGTCCTATAGTCACAAAATCCCCTGAGCATAAAAACTGAATTTTGGCAATAACTTATAGTTTGAATCCCTACATACACACCAAATTTCAATGATATTGATATATTCTAATTAGGAGTTTTCATTTTGGAATTTTCAGTCCAAGTTCAATTTTTTTGTACCCACTGCTCAAAAATTGTTTTGGTGTATTCACTGTTTGCTGAAAATAATATGCAAAATGAATAATGCAGCCACTGATCTGCGGAAAAGAAATCCAGACTCTTGGTATCAGCTTAAAATTCACAGGTCTATTTCATTTTGTTACCAGTTTACTGCCAGTAACATATTTTAAAATGGCATTTCATCCGAATATGTATTGAAAAGCATCAAAAACACAAATTCTAACATTAGGTTTTTCAGTTCAACTTTAACTGCTGTGAAATTCTTTTTTGTGTCATCAAATAATTATTCAGCTGACTAACTGTGGTGCATATTTACATATCACACAATGCAATGTGCATATAGTGTTTGTTTACATGCGTGATATCATAAGGACATAGGTAACTAAATTTGGTACCAACAAATTGGGACACTTTAACATGAAAATCTCTCAAAAGCTTGAAACCTTGTACATATTTAAGTACAAACTGGAATAGATGGCCCTTACATTATGTTTTCAAGTTGTTTTTTTTAACTTTATATTTTTCAAAATAAAATTGTTTAATGAAAGTTTATTATAATCACCATTAATAACTTTAATGTAGTGTTAACTATCTGATTATATGTATTAATCCCTTTTCTTTTCCAGTTCATGGACAAATAACTCTGGTAAAAAATCTGAAGCTCAAAGCTGATAACAACTTCCCAATTCATGATAATTCGTCTTTGTGCTACATGACATGATTTGACAAAGGAGCCAGTTACCATTGACAGAAATATCCAACATTACAATTCATCTGCAAAAAAAATAGAAGTTATATGTTCTTGTTATTGATTGTTAAGCAGCCAAGACATTTTAACATACTTCTAACATAGAGAAAACAAATATAGCAGCAGCAGATGACTTTTTACACAATGACTCTAGTGATATAGCCACTGAATCCAGGGATCTCCCATGGAAGGAAAACTAGTTGCGTAGCAACTGGAATTTCCTGTTGAAGGATAACTACATGAAATGATATGACCACGAAGCCAGTTGCTATATACAGCTTTATGGTGGATCTGCAGAATGAGGTCAAACCCATCTAATGTTTAAGCATGTAAGAATAAGCATGTAATCGCTATTGATCATAAAGCAGTAAAGAAACTTGTACCACTTCTGACAAAGAGAAACAAAGAAAACAGCAGACAACTTTTTATGACCACCTTACTGGCAGTAGCCACTGAATTCTAAGACTTCATTGTATGATCTGACCAAGGTGCCAGTTGCCTTTTGCAGAAGAATGCAATTTTATGATGTATATGCTAAAAAAAGAGGTAAAAACTAATGGTGATTGATCATAAAGCAGCCAAGAAACCATAACTGCTTCTGACAAAGAGAAAACAACGACAGCAGCAGAGAACTTTTAAATGACCACTATCCTTGCGGTCGCTACTGAATTCTTCAATTTCTACTAAAATGAAAAGAGGATTGGTAACTGTACATTAAATGCCACTGACAAGACTACAGCCCATTATGATATCTGCTTCCATCAAGAATGATGTCTGTTTCTGGTGAGTTTGAACCATGTTAACAGAAATTATTAATCAACAAAAAGGAATTATCAGAATGAAAAAATTATATTTTCTAAAAAAAAAGGAAAAAAAAAAAAAAAAAAAAAAGAAATACATGAGAAAAACTTGCAATATCTATAATCTCTGACTCTTTTTTAAAAAAAATCTAAAACAACTTTTGAAATTTTCAAATATAACCATAACTGATAAAATATATATTCTTTAATGAGATGTTATCTTTTGCAAATTGAAGTACAAAGTGTAAATACTGTAGACTCCCTTCATTATTATGTCTGAATAAGTTTTCTTTCCAATGTCAAAGGTACAGATCTTAAGTATCAACCAGTATTTATTATGTCTTTTTTCCATGTTGTAGCAAACAAATTTCACTTGTCCCAGGATATTTTGCTTTATTAAAGCTTCACTGTTTTGAAGATAACATCTGTTTTGATTATCACTGCCAAATGAAAGAATACTCAGTATATCTATTTCAAGATACCCATTTTATAAAACGATGGGAGACGTATATTAGATCATCATGGGGTTACGAATCTATGTTTAATTCTTTTACATCCAATTCAAGAGGAGTAGCTATTTTACTGAATAATAACTTTCACTTTCCCATTCATAGAGTAGAGTCATTTGCAAATGGCAACAAGATAGTTTAAGATATTTCAACTCACAATTACAGGTTTACACTTATAAACATTTACGGTCCTAATCTTGAGACGCCAAATTTCTACACTGATGTGAGGCAGGATATAGAAGACTTAAAAAATCAGCATATAATTATTGGAGGTGACTTCAATTTAGTTATAAATCAAGAACTTAATACATATAATTACAACTTCCTAAATAGCCCAAAGGCAAGCGCTGCAGTAATTGATATTTGTACTGAATATAAATCTGACTGATATCTGGCTAGAAAGAAAATGGATAAAAAAAGATACACTTGGAGAAAGAACAACTCCATCAAGCAGGTAAGGTTAGATTTCTTCCTAGTTTCAGAAACTACTTTTACATCGGAAAATGATGCTTGTATAGAACCAGGTTATAGAACTGACCATTCTCAAATTTTCTAACTTTTAGCAAGGCATTTTAAGGTTCGATCTCTCTCTCTTTTATATTAAATCTTGTGTCACTGTAAATGAACAGTGTTCACCATGGTTTGAAATCAATAGAGGATGTAGACAAAGTGATCCCCTATCCCCATACATTTTTATTTTATGTGCAGAGATATTAGCCCATTTGATTCGGAAATATCCAAATATTAAAGGAATTCAAATAAAAAACACTGGATATCTTGTTTCACGGTATGCAGGTGACACCGCTCTCACCCTAAATGGTCCAAAGAAGTCCCTTAAGTCAGTTGTAGATCTTATCTTCCAATATTATATATTTTCAGGAAAAGATAAAATGAAAAGGAAAATTTTGTGTAAAGGGTATTTTAAAGCTGGTTTGACAGTGATAGATGTAAACATATTTGTGCATTCTTTGAAACAAACTTGGGTAAGAAGACTTGTCACCTCTAAACCTAAATGGAATGAGATTTTAACAATTTACATGCCAAATATAGAAAAGGTTTTCGCTTTTGGCATAGATTTTATGACAAAGGTGAGAAATACTTTGAATGAATTTTGGAAAGATGCATTTGCAGCATATATTACATAATAAATTTATTGCAGAGAACTCTGAAGATATTATTAAAACTCCAATATGGATGAATCCTAATATTAATGTTGGAAATTACAGCGTTATGTACATGCACTGAGTGAAAAAGGGAATTTTGTATGTAACCGATTTAGTCAATGAAAATGGTTCATGGAATAATATCGATGATTTTTGTAATAAGTTTGGAATGCATGTCAGCATTGTAGAGTTTCAAGGCATGCACAGAGCCATCCAGTCTTTTTCTAACAAACTTGATATAAACATTAATTATAATATATATGAACCTTTTATAAATAAATCTTTAATGTTGCTCCTTAAGGAAAAAAGGGCTGTAAAAGTATACATCAAAAATTGGAAATTAATACTTCTAGGCCAACATCAATATTGAAATGGAATCAAGAATATGAGTTTTTAGATGAGAGTGATAGGAATGAATACTTCTTCTTGCCTTTAAAATAAACTAAGTGTCCTAGACTGAGATGGTTTCAAACTAAAATAATGCATATAAATTTACCAACAAATATATTTTTGAACAAAATTGGAAAAGTCCTTACATGTTACGACTCCTCAGATTTTATCTCATTTTGTTTTGGAACTGTTCCAAAACTGAGTCATTACTTATTATTTGTATTTGGTGGATAAAGAGCAAGTGTAATCATCTGCATAATTTTCAAGTTTCAAAAAGAGAATTAATTTTTTTAAGTATAATAGACCAAAACAAAAGAGATACAGTGATCAATCTCCTTTTCTTGCAACGGAAGTCATATATCTATAAATGTAGATTTAAGAATCAAATACCGAAAATGACTCATTTTAAAAAAGAAATGAAGTTTTACTACATGTCAGAAAAATATTATGCATATATAAATTGTACATGGAGAAAATTTAATGACAAATGGCTACTATATAAATATCTTTTTGAATGATTCGTTCTATGTTTACAAGTCACGACTACAATTTAGAATAAAGCTCGGATATGTCCATATATGAAATAAAGCATGCGTGCATTGATGTATATACGGCCCCAATATTTTAATGCTTTTGTTGAGTATATTAGAAAAAGAAAAAAAGCATGTAATAGTTGTGTATACGCATCTATAAAGTAGAGCTATTTCAAAGGTATTAATACAGTAGATTGTTGAAGTACTATTTGTCTCTTAATGTATGTATTTTTTTATATTTTTTTTAAGTAGATTGGTAGTAAAAGAAAATAATCATTTTAAAATGATAACAAAATGCAAATATTATTAATGAGTGAAGTTACTCTATAACACTTTTTGTAATAAGAAGTGAATGTTTAATCTAATGGTAACATGCATACGTGCATGTGTATATATGTGTATGTATGTGCATGTATGTATATATGTATGTATGTGTATGCATGTATATATGTGTATGTCTGTGTATATATATGTGTGTATATATGAGTGTACATGTATAAAATGGTTACGCTAAATACATTTGTTTGCGCTCATACTCTCTCTCTAAGAGACTTCTGACACTTTTTAACTCTCAACATTTGACCTTTGTTTCCCTCTCTCTTTTACTCTCCCCTATAAAGCAGCCAATATTAAATTCTGAATTGGGCTTATAATTAGAATATAATACTATGTACTGGTGTTAACTATTATTCTCTGTAAAGTTACTCGCAAAGTAATTCGCAATTATAAATGATATGTGAGGTAGTCAGTGCGATGGTTACCCGAACCACTGCTCTATGTACGTGGAATGACAAAAATCATATTGGGTAAAAAATAATAATAATCTAATCAAACTAGCTTCTAGTTGTAGAAACTTTAAATTATCATTATAGCATGCAAAAGAACAACTCTGTAATCAAAGCTTTGAGAGAGAATACACGTTCTGTCCTTGTCTTGTTATAAAGGTAAACAAGTCGTTATCCTGAATGAGTAAAGTTTTAACCTTAAGCCACATCCTTCTTGAAAAGTCCAGGAATTTTCATATTCATTTGTTATAAACCAAATATGTTGTACTTGTGATAGTCACTAGTGCCATAAAACATGATTTTTGTAATCCGTGATGTCGCTGTAAGTGTTTTCTGCACAACATGATACGATAAGGAATCAGTATCAGTAATATAAAGTTGCATTATATCACTGTGTTCGCTTTTCAACATGTTGTAGTAAAATTCGTACATCAATCATTCTAACACTGTAAATCCACCATAATGTTGCTTTGATTAATTTAATTTTCTTGTTTTTAAATCTCACTAACACTAATCCATAGTCAATGATTATTTTCCTGACTAATGACAGATTTCTCTCTGGCATTTCAAAAGATATATTATCATCTGTACATCATATTCTTACTGATTTTTTTCTGAGATTTTATATATATATGAAATCTATTCTTTACATATGGATTTCGCTAAGTGTATAATTTTCACAGTCATCTAATTTTCTGTGAACTGTAACTCCATACAAAGGCATTCACATTCGAAAAAAATTCAGTTATGTGTATGAAAATTTTTAGAAAATCTTCTATTGCAAATTTCTTGCACGGCCCTACAGCAAACTATTCTCAGCATTATGAAAGCTAAAGTTCCTCAAACATTGCACATATTTTTTAATTTGTTCAATTTAGTCAGCGATTTATAATATTTGAAAGTCTGGACTGTATTAATTTGTATTAAATCAGAAAATCACTTGTAATTTTTTTGAAAAATGTTTATCCACACTATTTGTCTTTCTCAGGCCAATGAGTTTGGACTCTCATAAATAGACAAGTGTATACTGTCAACATTTCACGGTGAAAGATGGCTTTTCTCAGAAGAATTTTTAAAGGGTCTTCTCAAAAAGAAGACAAATCCAGCTTTTCGACTGAGGTATGTTTTTTTGATAGCCTATTCGTGAACATCGTGTGTTCACTATCGCATGCCCTTACATAGTATAAAAAGTATAGTGTAAATAGAAAACATTACAATGAGAAAAACCAAATAAGAAAGAAAGAAAGGAAAAAAATAATTTAAAAGAAAACAGCAAAAACCAACACGAACAGACGGTTATATCTTTCCTTTAAGTTGCTTCATGTTCAGATCCAAACAAAGTCTATTTTTCTTCATTTTATTTTGAAAGGAGAGTTAAAATTTTCTAACATTTAAAGGGGAAAAAGAATCACGTTTTATTGTCTATAATTAACATAAAGACGTTATACCTTCATGGTCTTTTCAACGAGATCACACATCATATCATATTATAATTTTAAAATAGTACTCCTTTCTCTTTTAGAAATCATCTAAAGAAGCAAAGTGCCTTCTTGTAGCAGCCATCGATTTTGGAACGACATTTTCTAGCTGGGCATTTTCCTTCAGGCATGAGTACGAGTCAAATCCAACAAACATTGTAATCAAAAATTGGAAAAGCAGGAATAACATTTCTCTCAAGGCTCCCACAACTGTTCTTATTCGCCCAGATGGTAAAACATTTGAAGCTTTTGGATATGACGCTGAAAACAAGTTTGCAGAATTAACTTCTCAGATAGAGCATCGTGAATGGTATTTATTCCGGAACTTCAAGATGTCTCTATTCGACAATGAGGTATTTCAACCTAACATTTGAAACATTTGACAAGGAAAATAGGAAACAAACAAATAATTTTGAAAGCTTATATTCGTCTGCAGATACAATTTAGACAAGTGGCTAGAGTAAATATCGCTAGTTTTCAGTGAAAGAGAGTAATGCGATGTATGATATAATTTGTACAGATGAAAATTGAACTTATGTGTTAATGTTTATAGACTGAATTAAAACAATGGGCCATGGATTGGTGAACATGAAGAAAACATCTGAACCAATATTACATTTAGCGTCACGTCAATAAATAAGAAATATATCTCAGCTTTTATAATTTAGCATTCCGCTTCCCTCACAATCCATGACACAAGTTTTTAGGATAAGCTATAATGTGTAGTCTTCGCTCCTTCGGTGTTCTCCAAGGTTGATTACTATATAAAATATAATCCATGTTCTGCTTTTAAAAAATTCTTATGTATATTTAATAAACTATTTAACATTTAATTTGTCAGTGCCTCCAACGGAACATTTTGATCAAGGATGAAGAGGGAAAAGAGCTCTCTGCGATGACAGTTTTTAGTCTTGCCATAGAGTACCTCAAGAAGGATCTATTCTCTGAATGCAGTAAAGGATTCAAGGGAGAATTGTTAGAGAAGTACATTAGATGGGTGTTAACGGTTCCAGCAATTTGGAACGACGGAGCGAAAGAGTTTATGCGCGAAGCTGCAGAGGCGGTAATCCAATTTTTTCTTCTTTTTTATCTATCATCGCTACAATTATATATTTCTTGCCAAGTAAATCATTAGACGATATTCTGAATGTCATGAATTAAATATACCTAAATTTTGTGGAGCAAAAAAACAAGGGTCTTGCACTCCATCTGCTGCCTCCCATGTGAGTGGCATTATAATGACCCAGCCATTTTGCTCCACCAAGCGAGACAGGAAAACCTGGCATACCAGGATAAAACTTTAAGCATGTAGTAATTTCTTACATATTTCATAATGATATATTGAAATATATCTGTGGGAGAAAAATGATATCGCTGCAGTGGCGATATCGCTTTTGGAACTACTTTCTTTTTCCATTTTTTGCCCTTATGTATGTTATTCGGACCTGTATTTCCATACGTAGGCCTATTTCATTTTTTGTTCTTCTTTTTACTCTCTCTCTCTCTCTCTCTCTCTCTCTCTCTCTCTCTCTCTCCATCAGGATGAACAGATCTTAAAATGTGTCAAGACTGTTGACCCTCTAGTATACATCTATGTAATCAATGAGAAGGCGCCATCAAGAATGCCTAAAAATGAAACCCGAACAACAAATTGAAGGTTTCAAGAATTAACTTTTTATAATTCGTTTTCCACATTAATCATGCAAATTGTCGGTGACTGAACTTACATGACCTGTTGCTATTCGATATTCTGTGTCACCCATACAGTATCTTATACCTGTTACACTCAATGACAAACGGTGCACATTTTTAAGAAAAACTCTTGGTTAAATATAGTAACAAAATTGTTTAAGTAGTGATTTTAGCTCTAATCACAATCATAATTATGTCTGAAAACAATAGAGAAATTAGGCATAGATGAGTGTTCATGGCAAACCAAAATTAAGTGACAATCGAGTGTTACCGAAATAGACTGCAAGCTTGCCTACACACAAAAATTCACGTTTGAATGCAGAAATTAAAAAATTGAAACCAAAAGCCTTACAAGTAAACTCATAATCATTAAAATCTTTTGTTTAATGATGTTATGCTCTGAAGTCTGTTGGAGCGTTCTGTCATGTTTCAACATAATAACCCCACCCTTACAATGTTCACTGTATTAATCCGCGTAGGAAATGTGTTAACGAAAAAAAAAGTCTTTTCATTTTCGTATGAAAACAGTCATTAATCTGACAAAATACACAATTCAAAGCATTATATGTACAATCTAAATTTGTATAAAAAAAACTCGCGGTTCTAAAATTATTGTAATATTTCGGAACTTCTTTTATCGGTGTAGTAATGCAGCCGGTAATCGCATTGATACAGAATGGAGAAACAAGTCAGTGCAAATCAAAGGTTTTGCCTTAAAATATATTATGAAAAGGAAAATCTACATTTTTTAGTAGATATAAGGAAATATTTCACTCGTGAAGTGGAAACATTTTGAATTATCATTCGTGACAATACAATGTTTCCACTTGACTCGTGAAATATTTCCTTATATCCAATCAAAAAATGTAGATATCCTCTACATAAACAAAATTTCAGTGAAACACATCAACTGGTGTAGAACATATGTCACTGTGAAAGCCTTTAGCACAAAATGCCGCCATCACTTATCAGAATACAAACATCAAGCATATAGTACAATTATTCCAATGGTTTGGTTGCATACAGCAACTACACAATCTTAACTCTGATGCTGCCACAGCTTACGTCTGGAGAAGTGATATCTATGTTTCCCTACTCACAGGCGAGAAAGATACCTTTTCTTAATTTTAAACTTAAGTGAATGATCAATACAATTTTGCTATTAGGTTTTTAAGGAACTTATGTTTAATTCGTGGACTTTCAATTACACAACATTCAGAAGTTTAATTTTTAACAATTACCTGTATATTTGCATCTTGGAAGGAAACATTTCATAATTGAAGTGGAAAGGTCAATGCAAGAACAAGTATAAAGTATTCAACCGTGTCTGAACTAAATGTGATAGATGCTTGACTTCGTTGATTTGTATGTGCCTCTTATATGATGGACCCTAATTATGCATTTGGTTTTACACAATAGGAACATAACAACATTGAAGAAAGTATGATCATCTGGACCATCTAGTATAGACTTGATCATTTATGAAGACCTAAAACTCATAATATGATCATGCATGAAGCCGCTTAATCAAAATTTGAGCCATTTTTAAAATAATACATTCCATTTTTTGTTTGTTTGAGATTTTTATATCTATTTTTGTGTTTTATTAAGGGATTAGCATACTACCCGTTCTTTGTCACTTTAATAAAATATTTTATGTTGCTGACACACTTTACTAAAACAAATATAATATCAGGGAGAAGGCTTAAATTCAATATCGACTAAAAATAGTTGAATTATAACTTGTGTTCTTTCTTTGAATAACAACGAAAATGCTTAGTTTTAGATACTGCAAAGGCCTAATGTTTTTGCGAACTATTAGCAAATTGACCAAACCCTCCAGAAATATGCAACGTAGTTAAAAGCTAAACTTTTATTTTCCAGTAAAATGAATATACAGAATCGAGGCATATATTTTTCACACGAGGGAAAAAAATGCATATTTTTTTCCATACAATATTGTTTTACAATATTTTTACTAGGCTGGAATTCCAAGGCAACAACTTACCATTGCTCTTGAACCCGAGGCAGCTTCAGTATACTGCAAGCATATTCGTCTTCAATCAAGTTCATCCGCTGGAAAAGTAGAGATGGTTCAGTTATCTCGTGGTACACGGTATATGATTATTGATGCTGGAGGTACATTTGAAGATCATTACTTATTTTCTAAATTCTGTCTAAATAACGTTTTTTTTTTTGTATCATTTATCGGTGATAATTTGTTTATTTGCTATATGATAGAAAAATGTCAGTGACGAAGTTTGTTCAGAACAACTATTACTAACGTCTCAAAAAGTCACATGTTAATAGACCAGCAATATATACGTCGTAAACTAAGCCCGATACCAATGTCCTCTGAATACATTTATATAATGTATCCTTTACTATAGAATTATATCTCTCGTGATTAGGTTTATATGCGAGATTTTAAAGTGACAAAGAAACCAAGTGGCGATGATTTATTTGTGAGAAAATTGTGTTCTATTTTGCAGTTCTTTTCATTACTAATCAGAGGAGCCCATTTAAAGGAATAAAACATTATTAGCTGAATCGAATAGAGTCTACACAGCTTTTCTTCTAAACACTAATGTATACAGCTTACTAAATGGTTATTTGATACTATTATAGAAGAAAATGCAGCTGTCTGTCACTGATTAAAACGAATTTCTATGCTAAAAACAAAGGAAACAAAAACAAAGCAAATGGGATCCCTTGGCAGCCCCAATGGAAAAATAATTATATTATTTCAAAAAACCTTGCATGCGATCGGTTGTGAGGGTGACTTAGGTGTGAGTTGCATTTAGTTTTTCTTCTTTAAAGCTGGAATGGCATATGGATTTAGTATTCTTTTTGAGAAGTCGGCGGTACTTTTTGCACTGAACAAACTTTCTCGCTTACATTTTGTTATTAGATTATAAATAACCGTTATGTCCACAAAAAAGTCAAACCACATTGTTTTACATAGTGTAATAATGTTCGGATGAATTTTGAGTGTTGACACGATACAAAATGAGTCGAACAAGGGCTCAGTAAACTGGATTTTATGTCCGAGATAGGTCTGCGATACACACAATAAACGAATGTGATAAGTACACTTTCTCCAACTCAATTTGAGCGAATCAATGTCTTTATGATCGATGATGTGACGGTCCAAGGCATTAGATCGATAAACTAGACCCTGGATCTTATAATAAAAGCCACTAAGCCTTCCAGCTGTGGAAATTCCTTGTAAACAAAACGAAAACACCAAAATAGACCATTTAAATATTATATCTTGCCATGGTGGTTGTAAGTCTCTTGATGTATCAGAAATGTACTTTTATTGCTAATTCGTAGAATAGCTTTTTTTTTGTTTGTTTTGTTTTTTAAAAAAATATTTTAACAGGAGAGGGAAACAGCTGGAAGATAACAACAAGCAAGTACATTTAAGCTTAAAGTATATTTAGAAACAAACAATCCCATGACATCTATTTGAGCATCCCACCCCAAGAAAAGAGCAAAAACACATTTCAAAATTTAGCAGAGACTAAGGGAATAAATGTATACGGCAAAATATTTCCAATATTATTTTGATTTAAAAAAAGCTACTTCAATCAATATTTTAAAAAAAAAATCATACATAAAATACAACCAAGACATGAGTTGATTTCACTCAAGAGGCTAAAAAAAGTGTTCCTTCTGCAAAAGTTAGGATTTTTAATCTTCCAGTTCACCAACCCTCCTCCCCCCCCCCCAAAAAAAAAAAAAAAAAAATTAAAACGTATGTACTTAAAAATTCTTTAAATTCGTGACATAGTGGTAAGGACATTAAATTCTAACTGATATCTTTTTTTCTTTTCGTGAGTAATGAAACATTTGAATAGCGCCTTTAGCAACATACATTTACTTTGGATTCGGTATTTGTTCTCTCAAGAGATGGCAGGTTATATTTCTATATATTAGCTAATATTCTGCCACGCCATAGTAATACTGAGCATACATTTAATTTCCTTGAATCACATGAGCTTCATTTGATTAAAAAGATTATTTAATCTTTGATGTGATATGGTATTGAAAAGTGTGCTTTGAATGCAGGTGGAACAGTTGACACGACAGTACACGAGGTCATAGACGATCACAAAGTGAAGGAAATTTTCAAGGCAACGGGTGGTGCTTGGGGAGGCCAGAAAGTAGAAGAATCCTTTAAACAATTCCTAATTAAGTTATTTGGTAATAAAGTGATTCAAGAGTTTAAAAAAGTTGCGATGGATGACTACTTTGATTTCTTTCGTGACTTTGAAGTGACGAAAAGGAATATCCAAGCAGACAGGGAGAGCAATCAATATTTGAAACTACCAGAACGACTTGTCGAGACCTTCAAACAAATTTCAGGAGAGAATCTGAAAGAGAGTATAACTGGGTCTCGTTTTGCATCGAATCTTGAGCTGTTGCCAGGGAATAAACTTAGAATGGATCATGAAGTCTTCAACAATTTCTTTTCTGAGTCTGTGAATAAGTTAGCAGATCACATGCAAGCTTTCTATGATGCCAATGAGCAATTTGGGATATCCGTTGCTCTTCTTGTCGGAGGTTTTTCAGAATCCCCTCTGCTGTTCAATGCAGTAAAAGACAGGTATCCTGCCTGGAAGGTTGTGGTCCCTTATGATGCAGGACTTGTAGTGCTGAAAGGAGCAGTCCTTTTTGGTCACGATCCATTGTGTATAACGTACAGGGTTTGCAGGTATATGTATGGAATATCACATGCAATCGATTTTGAGGACGGTGTACATCCAATGCAAAATTTAATGGTCACTCCTAACGGTCGTTGGATTTGTAATGGTGTCTTCAAGCCGCTTATTAAGGAAGGAGATTTTTATAAATGTGGGGATGTCATTTACAAATGTACACTTTATCCAGTGGATGACGACCTCGACCACGTCTTCCTTCCCATCTATGCTAGCAAAGACAAAAACGTCAAGTACACCACCGACAATTCCTGTGTGATGTTAGGAGAGCTTAGGGTGGATGAGCTTGATATGAGTGTTTCCCGTCTTGAAAGAGAAACTGACATTAAAATAATGCTTGGAATTTCTGAAATGATAGTTCAGGCAACTGACAAAAAATCTAAGAGGAAACTTAAAGCGTCAATTAACATTTTGCAATGAAAATTAATACGTATTATTACCTTCTAGTAAATTATTATCCCTCAAGTGTATTTCTGACTTATTGTGATCTCTGTCAATGGCATCTCTCGGCTATCCGCAGATAGGCTATATTGCAATCAATGCACATAAAATAAGCAATCTTTTATGAAAAAGAATATGTTTGTTTTCCTTCACATGTGTAAGAATAAGTCAGAATTTATGCCTACAATTATCTGCATTGTCAGAGCCTGACGTAAAGTACGTTAATTAATAAGGGATGGATGATCATTCATAAATGCATTTGGCTATCTCGGAAATGGAAAGCATCACCAGCGAGCTGGCAAACAAATGAGTGATACCCTGCCTCGGTAGGTTACCACAGGTCTTATTTGCTTCAATTCGCTACACAACTGAAATACTTGACTGTTTGCCAGATTTAAATATTAAAAAATGTTAGAAAAACTAAGGGCACTAAAAAAGCATACTGAACATTGTCACATGCCAATGCAAAAATCTAAGGAAAATAAAGATTTAAATTTATGAAATTACAAGATGAAATCCAATATGAATTGTCTGTGATATAAATGTTATAAGAAATCACCTTCTCCAGGTAAACAATCGAAACATATCTGACGTATCTAAAAGAAAATCCGCTTGAGGGAGCTTGCTAACCGTTTTTCTTCTGTAAATGTTCTATGCAGATCTATAAGGGCAAGCTTGAATAGTTCCCAGTCTGAAGTATGGAATTGACTTTGCCACAATCAAGTGGACATGCCTAATGCTTACTACATTTTCATACATACTAATAATCTAAGTATTATATTAGTAATACTTTCCAACAAAGTGTCTATTCAAATAATTCCTTCAAATTACTATATTTATTTGATAATTTGCTATTCACATTTCTTTCAATTGTTTAAAGCGTCATTAGATTCATGTTGTGTTCCTTGTCCAGACATGAAACTTTAAATTAACAGTCGAGTCAATTTTGTGACTGGCTATTCACTTGAAATTTTGAAATCAAATATCTGCGAAGCTATTGATGATACTTGTTTGAGAATTGTAATCTCTGGCTACTGTTTCCACTACATATTTCAGCAAACATTTTAAAACTTTTGCTTGAGTGAAACCACGATTTCTGAGAAACACCTTTTGAATAAATTCCCCCTTCTTTCTCCTGAAACGTGACATTAACTCTAGGCATGATTATTCCACAGTCGTTTGATATGTCCGCATTGGGTCTTCTGTATCTCTGTTGACAAAGCTCTGTCAATGATAATTCAATGACCCCACGTTATATATTGGATTTCATCTCCCATCGCTAAAGCCCATTTTCTTGATAGTTGGCAATGCGGAAAAATACTTTATAGCATAAATATATAAATAGCATACACTTTCGATTGTATTTGCAAAACGGCGCAAATTTGAAGCTTCCCTGGTTCTATTAAGCCATAATCTACTTTTAGCAGAACTTTTGAAGTTGACATCACCTTGTGTGCAATCTATGCTTCATGCATGTTTGTATATATGATGTATGTATATACGGATGGATGGATAAATAAAGAAATAAAAATGGATATATTTTGTCTTTACTGTTTGTAGGTGTTATCAAACACATGACCAAATGCATGTAATTTAAGGAGGTTGACAATTTACATTGATCGCATTGTTAAAACTCTTGTGTTTTAAACATCGTGAGAATGAACACAATATGGTTGTAATTTAAATACAATAGTAATCGTGACAATAAATTGTCTCCGCGTTCTGCGAAAAGGAAAATTTTGTTGATAATTGAACACTCAAATGCTTATTTAATAAGATGCATGCTAACTATTTACTCATCGGTGTTTGAAAACAATATACTAAAACTAGTCAAAAATTACTTGAGTATTTCTTATTGTTGTCTTCCCAAACACCACCAAAACGCCAGTTTTCATTCAGCAGGTAAGTTTATAAATCGCGTCAAGTGGTTATTTTTCTTTAACTTGGCGCCATCATAAAGTAGGTTATTGTTGATGAACATCAGTCATATACTAAACGTAATTCTGTCTCAGTAGTAGTAAGGATTTAGCACCCATTACCTCTGACCTTCACCCTAAGCCATTGGTCCCCACAATTTGACTAAAAACCTAGGCCACCGACCCCAGGATTGTATGAGTTAAATTTGACTCACTAACCCCTAAAATGTTTTGAGAGAGACCTGGCTCACTAACTCCACAAATTTATGAGAGAAACCTGGCTCACTACCCCCCCCCCCCCCCACTTTTATGAGAGAAACCTGGTTCAGTGGTAGTAAGATTTTTTTATCAGTCAAACCTGGCTCACTAACCCCCAAAATAGTTGGTATAACAACAAAATCCGAACTGAGTTGTCGTCAAATTATTTAATGAGAGAAACTTGGCTCAGTGGTAGTAAGAATATTTTATGAGAAAAATCCTGGCTCACTAACCCCACAAAATAGTTGTTATAACAAAACACTGGTCGAATGGTCATCAAATATTTATGAGCGCAACTCCTGGCTCAGTGGTCGTCTCACTTTTTAGAGAAACAAGGGTCACTGCTCGTCAAATTTTATGAGAGAAACTGGGCCACTGGGCCTCAAACTTTTTTGCTAGGAAACTTGGTCCACTGGTCATCCAAACAGTTCTTATAACTTATAATTGGCTAAACGGTCGTGGTGTCGCATATTTCCCCAATTTTATTAATTTAAGTATGCAGCGAATCCTATTAACTATGGAGTTAATCCAGACAACAATGAATTTCTTTTCCAAAATGCACAACCTATTGCCTAAAGCCTCGCCCCTGTGGATAGACATAGGAAAGAAACAAGTTACCCACAGGGCAGAGGCCGCATCTCATTTGGAGATCTTTTTACTTACACGATAGTAATTTGCCGTTAGTTCAGACATTTTGTGCTGCTTGTTTCACGCGGCTTTTTATGCAAATCATACATGGAAGCAGCCCTTTCTCAGGGCCATTCTGGCGGAAGTAGGCTGCTTTATTTGTACACATAGTGGTTCATTTGGCCTTTGTATCTTTGTTTGTGTTACAAGGCTCTCATTGCATGTACTTTGCACATTACCAGCGCCTTTCTGGCTGACCTGGTCTACTTCATTTAGTGTTTCCATTGCAATTTAAAAAAAAATATGTTTCCATTTTCTTTAACTTTGCTTTTCAAATTTACCGTGTAATGTTTTTGTTCTGCTTTTTATGTGGCTAGCCTTAAGCAATAAGGTGATACCCAACTATGCAAGCAAAATATGTTAGGCAGAAACCTAGGTTCGAACCAACAACCTTTGGTTTACAAGTTCATGTATGACGATTAGAGCGATTGGAACAACTCGTTCAGATATTAATGACTAATTCTAGTCTATATGAGGATTGAATACACCACCGTCTGTTAGCTAACTTAGATAAATAACTTTTTTATTAATAATATCTACAGAGAATCAGTCCACATGGCTTAAAGCCTCAGTCCCGTGCCCCGTACTATAATAAAATATATAGGTCTATTAAAACATTCTTACACATTTTATTTTATCACACAGAGAAAAGCCATGTGGATTTAATACCAGACCATTCAAGAGATAACTTATGTTCAAAAATGTATACAGTTTAATTATCACATAGAAATAAATATTTACTATATTCAAATAAACCAACGTGGGCTTAGGATATATTCCCGTCTGTATAGATATACATACATATAGATATACATACATATAGATATACATACATATAGATATACATACATATAGATATACATACATATAGATATACATACATGCGAACTGAGGCTTTAAGCCATGAGGACTGCCTTCCACACTTTGTAAACAAGCCAACGGCAATGGCGCGAATGGCTCGAAAGGTGCAAATAGCCCGATCGATGAGACACGCAGTATATATCCTTCATAATTAACATTACATTTGAGAATAATAATAATAAGGCAAAACAACTTTAATTTTTAAAGAACTGTATTTGAAGTATAAATAATAAGACTCCAAAATTCCAGTCGGTTTGCTAATGAGCCTATGAAATATTCCCCGCGGACCAGTCCTATGTACATGTATTTTAGTATACCTTGATAAAATCAAGTTTGGAAGAAGGAACGTTAGAACTGAATCCGTAAACAGGACTGCTTTACTCGCTCTGGTAAACAAGTTAATTTCACTGGTGCAAAAGTTGTAAATAGACCGATCAATAGCAACTCGCATAATACCAAATATATTGGGGCATATGCGCGTTGGCTTATATACTAGACTTTTGCGTATGGTGCGTTTTTGCTGTTATAACAACTAATCTGAAGGCCATACAATTTGTACTAATAAATGTCAAACACTAAATGTCCGGTTGCTTTCACGAATATTATTCAATTGTGGGGGCAAATTAAACTTGATAAAAAAAAGAAGGTAGTAAAGCAATATTTTAAGTCCAATAAGAAGCAATATGTAAGTCCTATAAAATATTCTAATCACTCTACTTACACATTACATAAACAGACCAAAAAATATGATTTTTATACAGAAGGGTTTATGTTAGTCACGCGGACGATCAATACCAGACAGCAATAGTTGATTTACAAGAATACCAACAAGTTTAATAATGGTTATAGATATACTGTGACAGTGGTATATGTCATTTCAAAATATGCCTGGGCTAAGAAAATAAAAAACAAAAAATAGGAATGACAGACATGGTGCCTATATAGAAAGATTAAAAGTTATTAAAAAAAACCTGAAAATTAGAGCTCGATGAAGGAAAGGAATTTTGTAACGTAAAAGTAGAGAAATTATTGGCGAATTAAAATATTTAATGTTTTTCCACTCATTCACACAAAAACGTGTCTGTTGGAGAAAGATTTATTAGAATTCTTTAGACTAGGATGTATAAGTATTTTACTGAAAATAAAACCAGAAAATGGGTAGATATATTGCAAAATCTTTTTGATTGATACAATCAATTATACAGTCGATATATAGATATGTCTGCAATTGAAGCAAGCAAGGAAGAAAATAGATATAAAGTATGGATAAACTACAGATACCTACGGACCGCCGAAATATAACATAGGCAAGAAAGTCAGGGTCTCAAAATATAAGTCTGTCTTTGTTAAAGGCTATCTTCCTAATTTCACGGAAGAGATTTTTATAATCAGAGAAGTAATTTTAGGAGACCCTCTAGTATATCAAATTACAAGACTTTAATGGAGAGAATATTGAGGAAATATTTTACGAGGAGAAGCTATCTCTACATTACAAGCAAGAGGATGTATTAAAGGTTGATATAAGTAAAAACAGTGAATGACAAAAATAGGTGCTGATGAAATGGAAAGGATATGATGAATCCTTTTACAATTGGAACCATGAAGCGCAGTCATAAAGTCCCATCCAAAACAGCGTAGTACTTACATGTAAAACAATTACACTATATAAATGGAACTAATTGTCTGTTATGCGTGTTATTAAATTAAGTCTATTGATGAAATGGACCGTCAAAATACCCAATACACATGATGTAATGAGAGCGCAAATATAATGAAATCTCAATGGTGTGATACAAGAGATAAACAAAATCAGAGATTAAAACTACATAACAATTACCTGTGAATGTGGAAAATCTATTTAAGAAAAGAAAAGATGCTCAACTTCTATTATAAAAAAGTAGATTTCACACAAATTTTTTTTAATTGGAAAAATCCTAAAAATAGACTAAATTATTATAACTTAAATTTTGATTGAAAGAGAATATTACTATGTATATGGCACATAACTTGACGCAAACATACCAAATATAAGGGAAGGCAATTACAGCCTCCTCTGATGTGTCTTCCAGCAAGAAGAGTCATGAAAATAATTGTGAATGAAACTAAAAAAATAATTGTCGAAAGAAAGTTACAAAAACATTAAATTAATACAGATTTGAAGCTGGAAAAAAAATTAACCAGATTTTTAAAAAAACAAACCCATATATATGAAAACAAATAGGTATTTAAATTATGCATGTAGATTATTATCTTTGTTTTCCATTTCCCAGTACACTAAACTGGGTTTACGTATAAATCTGATAAAGCAGTCAGCATCTCCAACACGTGAGTTTCGCATGTTCTTGGTGTCTCAGTTTTATAAAATAGCATATTTCCGCCTGGTAACCTCATTTTGGATGTAGTCAGTTCAGTCTTCAAACCTATAATTGGAATACAAATGATGGTATTCTGTAATTCCTGAACCAGTCTAAGTGATTTGGCTCCATTACATATTAGGGCAATGATTACCATATTTGGAGTTTTTGTGTCGAGATCACTTCAAGCATTGTTGAAGGAAAATATGGATTATCTTTCATATTTTCTGATACAAGATAATATTAATAGATCTATATTATTTTGGTGATATATTCTGTTGTTAAAGACTATCTTTAAGTTATAAAAAAATATTGATATTAAGACTGGTTAACGTTCATAGACAAAGTTTTTTTTAGTAAACCTTATCGCCCACAGCAGTACATGTACACGATGAATCAACTTTCATAGTTTTACAAACAAACAAACAAACAAACAAAAAAAAAATCCAAAAAGAACCAGAAATTCTTTATTTGTAAAAGAATATTGAAACATTATCATACAAATGTTCTTCATTGGCAAGTAAGGATATAATGCCACCTGATTTTCCTACCTAGGTAATGTACTTGCAGCACACCGATACACAATCATGACAATAAAGTTATTAATTTTCCAGAAAATATTCAGCAAAATTTGTAATTTCATTTGTAAATAAATTATCCGGACAGAGAGTAAAGTATATATTTAAGTGTTCAGATATTTGGGTCAATGAGAGTAAAATCATTAAATCATGGAATTTAAATTCATCATGCTTCATTTCCCTACCAATAAATCTCATAAAAGTCTCACATGCAAAGCAAAACAAATGTCATCAACCACATGAATAGCCACCATTGATCAGAGGTCAGTGTGCCCGACTGACAATCAGTGGGCTAGGAGTTCAAATTCTTCCCATACCAGCCTGAAACACCACCTGTGGTGGGTCTTGGGACAAGGCACTTCACTCCTATTGCCTCAGCACTAATTAGTCTTTTATGTGCTGATGTGCTGTTAAAAAAATCAATCAATAAATCAATCAATTGAATCATCCAAAGTGATATGATTTGGAAAACAGATTGATTAATTTCCAAGTTACAAATAAAAATAGAAAGTATAATCAAAAAGTCTGTTTCAAATAGTCTATTATCATTTGTTTCAATTAAAGCACACACATGGGTTGAGAAAGAACTATAATCAAATTCCAACAAGATTATTCTGTAATATGTCACATGATAATTTAAAATAAATCATGCTAAAAACTACCCTGATTTCATTATGAAAGGTATACATGGAGAGAAGAATAATACGTGCTAACTTGAGATTACTTTGAACTTGGTGAGATGAAAACTGCCATAAAATCCACAAGTGATTGGTTGGTAAAAAAAAAAAAAAACTAGCATAAACTATACTCAGATTTCTCCATTATGACATATTAGTCTTGCTATATATATATATATATATATATATATATATATATATATATATATATATATATATATATGTATATATATATATATATATATATATATATATATATATATATATATATATATATATACACACACACACATACACAAATACATAAATATGAACACTTTAAATTCATTGGTTCTTAAATTTATTACTAACTTTACCCACAAATAAATCACACCCAACTGCAAACTATGTGTGTAAGTATGTTTAGAGTTTAATGGCACATCAGCACAATCCTGGCCACACAGTACCAAACAAAATCTACTTAGCAAAATGACAAACACCTTGATAACAATCCCAGGGAAGACAAACCCCTCCATGACAAAGTAAATATCTACTATGAGACAAAATATAAAAGGTAAAGATGCTGCTAAACATTCCCCATAATTCATGCAGATAAAAAGTAAATGCAAACAAGGGCAAAATCCTTAAAATTCAATGTCAAATTTTTTCTGAATCAACTTCAATAGTAGATGCAAATCTACTGTTGAATAATGTGCTGGCAGATCAGTTCTACTCTGTGTAAATTCAAAAACTAAAACCTGAATAAACCCATGTCTGCTGGTACATTATGTGACATCTGATCTGGGTGTATGCTGTTTGCAGACCCATGTCTGCTGGCACATTATGCGATATCTGATCTGGGTGTATGCTGTTTGTAGACCCATGTCTGCTGGTACATTATGTGACATCTGATCTGGGTGCATGCTGTTTGTAGACTCATGTCTGCTGACACATTATGTGATATCTGATCTGGGTGCATGCCATTTGTAGACTCATGTCTGCTCGTACATTATGTGACTTCTGATCTGGGACTATTTTGTTTGTAGACCCATGTCTGCTGGCACATTATGTAACATCGGATCTGGGTCTATGCTGTTTGTATACCCATGTCTGCTGGTACATTATGTGACATCTGATCTGGGTCTATGCTGTTGGTATACCCATGTCTGCTGTTACATTATGTGACATCTGATATGCGGCTATTCTGTTTGTAGACCCATGTCTTCTGTTACATTATGTGCCACTGATCTGGGTCTATGCTGTTTACAGAGGGGTGCACATTATACAAGAGCAAACATGGTAAAAATGAATGGGGGGTAAGCACCTCTATCAAGTAAATATGCAAATATAATTATTAATGCCCAATTACTTAAATTGAAGAGCATGTTGACAAAACAAGAGACACAAGTGGGCCTGATGTTGCTCACCTGGCTTACATAACAGCTGACTAATTCACTAGGCAGGCTTATGTAGTAGTGTAAGAACACATCCTATGTAAACTATCTCCCAAATTTTATATCAAATGTGATATTACTTATTTTACTATATCCTGATAAAATTCTTTCTCAAGATGAAAGCATAATTAATATGCACAGTCTCTTGCTCATAATCAAAGTCATCCAAGATCTCGATGATAATAAACCCAACAGTAAAAAAATATGGCATATATTGCAAGTTTGATGAAAACTGGATCAGATATATAGTCTCCAGAGTAGTAACAAGCAAAGTCAATCAGATGCAAGATCACTTCATTAAAAATATGCATGGATCTTGTTCATTATCGAACTCATTTGAAATCTTAATGATACAAGTATATATTCCAAGTCTGATCATATGTGGATCAGAAATTTGGCCTCCCAAGCGATAACATAGGTTACCAAATCAGGTGGAAGATCACCTCATTAATATGCATGGATCTCGGTCATTATTGAACTTGTCCGAGATTTTGATAATATAAACCCATATAGCAAGTTTGATTTAAATTGGATCAGAAATATGGACTCCAGAGTGGTAACAAGCAATTGTTCATGGACAGACACACTATGGACGACAAGGACAGGGCCATACCATAAGCTCACTTGGTGTTATGGTTTATTGAGCTAAAAATTGACCTGTAATTACCATGGACTTTTTAGAATAATCCTGAATGTAAAATATGGTAAATATGTTTACAATACATTTCAAGATGTCAGTTTGACAATTTGAATCAAGTCCATTGTGAACTTTAAGACTGACATTTTACTTGCTTAATGTGGGATATTTATCTTTATCTTTATCTCACAAGTTCTTCTGGTCTATGACCAGCAAAGCTAAAAACTACAAATGCTCAATTCTCCTGTATGTACAAATGCTCAACTAACTTGAAAATGCAAGTATTTCTAAACTCTCAAGATGAAAAATTTACAAATGTAAGAATTCTACTATATATACAAATACCTAATTTGAAAATGCATTTCTAAATATAACAAACCTGATCCTTCTAAACATTTTGATATATGACTTAGTAAAGAAATACAAAATCTGATATTTGTATATAATGTGCCTGAGATGGTTATAGAGTATTAATAGAAAAAAAATTGACAAATATAGGGAAAACAGGAATGGTACTTGATGAGATTTAACATGGCTGGCACAATACATACATTCTACTTGATGTCTTCCTTGCCAATAGAAGAGGTTGTAAAAAATGTGAAATTTTTACAAACAAGTTTTGCATGAATAAAAATAATAAAAAAGTTCTTAACGTGCACAACTCTTTACAGATTTTACTGCATTTACTTGGCATTGGTCTGATACCAAAACATCATTTGACTGTAAAAAAACCCCATGGTTTGTTGATGCGAACATGGCACATAAAAAAAGAAATAAAAACAAGGAAGATTTCACAACCTTTATAGCTAAAACTTATTTACATCAGTTGATGTTTACAATGGCATAATATTCAACTCAAATATAGGCCATATTTATAATCTTATAAATGACTGTGTTAAGAAACAGACATTTCCACATCAATTTGAAACACTTTACATAAAAAGATGATTTTTGAGACAAAAAATTGCTAAGGATTATTATCCTAAGAAAATAAGTCCAGTGTATGATAATCCAATATTTGCCAACATCTTTTACAAGCAAACTGTCAATATCACCACTTAGCCATACTTCTTGCAATACATTATTCAGCAATATTCTTTACTGTTGCAAAAAGAGTCCAAATTAAAAACCAGGTTTTTTTTTTTTAAAGATTATTCATACATCACTTTTATTTACTAAGTTACATGCTGTAACTTTTAAATAAACTAGAATTCTGCAGAATGCTACAACTCACCTGCAAAGTTGTGATAAAATCTTAAAACCTTGCAAAGTCACTGGAGCAAGAAAGGTAGTTTACTGTATCCTACTTTTGTCTTTGGTATATAGTACTCACCAAAATTAATCCATCTATCAAGTTTAACGACTGTACATACAACACTGTCAGAGAAACTGAGCTCCAAGTGAAAACCTGCTTAATCAATTGAGTGAAAAGTAGGTCACAGTGACAACAGTGCCGGAGATAATAAGCTAATTGCAACAACAACAAAAATTATGTTGACACCTACAACAATAACAATGACAAAACCAATGCTTTGCAAGCATGACAAAGAGTACCTTTCCTGCATCATAACAATCATTTAGCTGAATGATTTGTGCATGGGAAACAAAGTTAAAGCATACACAAAAGCACTAATAAATGTTTAATCAGTGGTGCATCCACTTCAATCAATCAGTAGCAATGAGGAATGTTTTCAAATCATACATGCATGATGTGACATTATTGGGTAAACAAATTAGAGACGCAAACAATGGCAGTTTCCTTTGTTCCTGTTTTCCTCATCTTCTTTCCTCAAAAGACTGAACATGTCCTCATTGGGGAACAGATGGGTCATATTTACAAGACTGGACTGTACCTTCTGTCCAAGTTCATTTATTATAAATCTAATAGTCTAGACCAGTCTTAGCATAAAATCTGATATACTGACTGTCTTAATAGATCTAACGAACATGCACCTCGCTATGAAGGTAAGATTCCAATAAAATATAAGCCCCATTATCCAAATCTTGATAATCTGAATAACTGGTTTATCCACACCAACGCAATCAATCCCAAACATTTCTAATAAAATACACAAACAACAACTATTGATTAATTCTTATTCCCAAAGAAATTGGGTAATCACTGTACCACTTGTACAATATAATGAACTCAAATATCAACCCATACAATGGTAGGTACATGTACAAGCACAAATTAAATATGTTCAAACTCAAATCTACATGTGAACAGGGATGGTGCATGATGGGAAAAAAAAACATCCTCTCTGCCATCCCAAAACTATGACAATAACATTTTCATACAATGCTCATGGAGTTAAACTTTGGTCACATATTCTATGAGATTCAAACAAAAAATAATTGTATAATTCTTTCAGGTCAACAAGTCAAGAAAATTCGTAAGCATTAAAGTAAAAACTAAAAATTCTCATCTGTCGTTTCAAATAAGGGAGACTACTTTCACAACATGTACACATATTACCCTAATTTTTCCACAATCTGAGAAATTTCACTGATGACATATTAAATCGATCAACAATCATTTTGTCTGACTTTCTACTGAATGCTTAAGTATCCCCAGACCATGGGACCTGGTAAATATATTCTCTGGAAGGTAAGAAAAGAAGGGATCAGAAATGCCCTGTGACATTTAGTTATACAGGTCTTATTATAATCTATTATAATCACAACGTCTCAGAGCTTGTGTTTGAGGATGCCACTCCCTCTGTGGACATTTTCTTGAAAACCTCATTCAAGTCTTCATCTTCACCTTCCTCACTATATGACATCCGTGGAGATTTCCGAAACCCACGACTCGCAAATCCCTGCAGCTTTCCAGTGGCAGCAAGCAAAAGTCCGAAATAAGGTGGTGAAGGTTTCATTGGGCGGGAGATGTACTCTGGGTGATACTGCACCCCAATAAAGTATGGATGATCTGCCAATGATAGCAAAGGTCAAGGTCATTCTGGTATACAAATGATGATAAACTACACGCTTTTGATTCACACATAAATATATCCCCTCAGGATGCATGTGAAAGTCTCATGACAACATAGCAAGAGAGTTAGTGATTTGAATTAATATGCAAAGACTTTAATAACATTGTTATTGGGACCTGATAAGTAGGTCATAATGATCTTGCCATACAACTGTGTGATACTTCTCAGGATGCACTCAGGTATAAAATTTCATAACAGAATGAGCAAGATAATGGAAGATATAACACAAAACTTAAAATTTGTTATGCACAAGATGATAACAAAGTTTATACCAATAATGACAATGAAACTTATGTGCAGGCTAGCTAAAAAAAATCCTCTTTCAATCAATATGTGAACACAAGAGGTTACTGTGAATTCATTTATTTTAATGGGTATCAAATTCTGTGATTTTGCAAAACATTATATTTTCATTGGCATTTTATAATCACATTCTTTGATATGCCTTGGGCATGTTGGATAGTGATGTTATCCTGAGTCTAAAGTTGTATCACAATATTGCCACTTTTTTTTTTACAATACTGTCATGATTATATTGTGATGTTTAATCTATTGTGTGCCTGGCCATGAGTCAAGGCCAATGTTAAATCCTGAAGAAAACTTTTCCACTAAACATTGCAGATGGTTGCTATCCACGTCTGATAAACATGTACAGATTCAAAAGTACTGAGGACACTGCTGATTACAGTAAACATGCTACTTTGTATTAGTGCTCTGTGAATTGGGAGACAGATTTACATGGGCTGAGAGGTGGGGAATCTGAAATCTATATAATATCGCTGATGCATCACGTTGGCAATATATGATGACATATCTAGTGTAAATTGTTCTATTTTCATCACAGTTATTTTGTTAAATTTCTGCTTCATTGCAACCATGAAATCCACACAAAACTGAGCTAGTAGTGATGGGTGCTTTGCAAAGGGCCATGCTCTCAATATGTTGCTCAGAAGGGCCTTAAACAGATGAACCTTCATTGAGATGATGGGCATTCAGGAAACATAACTCTTCTAAATAATGACATGCTTGAAATCCAAATCATTCAAGGTCTCATCAACTTAAACTTAATGAAGTTATGCACAGAAAACAAAGGATGACAGGCAATCAGGGGCTATAACTCTTCTAAATAATAATGTGGAACACTTGAAATTAAACTCATTTAAGGTTTCATCAATATAAATGCTGAATTTAGTTGAAATCCAACAAAACTTAGTAAAGTTGAGCTGTGGAAAACAAAATCTGGCGAACAGGCAACCAGGTGCCATAATTCCTATAAATGATGTCGTGAAATGGTGGAAATCAAACTGACTCAAGGTATCGTCAATCTGAAGTCACATGCCAAATTTGGCTGAAATCAATGCATGTCTGTAAGTTATGCTGATTACATATATTTGCTGTAGTGGAGGTGTAATACTGAAGGAAAAAGGACAACAACTCCACCAAAATTAGACCTGAAAACATGAAACCTTTAAAAAGTACATCTACATGTAATAGGCAATTCACCTACCAAATTAGATCCACTTATGTGTAAGGGCTGCACAACTATGCTGGTTACAAAATCGGATGTGAAAATAGAAATTTAAAAGTTTAGGGCGATACTCAATTCACAATGGAGTTGATGAGACAAATATATAAAAGGTCTTTGAGGTAATTTACACACCAAACTGCATGAGAATATGTTCAATGGTTCCAGAGCCATGCTGGTTATATGAACCTGCAGTAGTGATCGAAAAAGGGCAATAACTCTCTCAAACTTGAACCCTGAAAAACAAAACCTTTGAAAGACACATCAACATTTAATAGGCAATTCACCTACCATTGGTATCCAGTTATATGTAAGGGTTGCAGAACCATGCTACTTTCTACAAGTGTGCATGAATGGACAGATGAAAAGATGGATGGACAGAAAAGGTGATTACTATAGGACCCCCACATCTCAATGCAGAGCACTAATACTTTACAAGTGAAAGTGAGTACACAGTATGCAGTTTATGGTAATTCTGACTTACCATCAAGCTCCATAATCTCCATTCTCTCACCATCTTCACTACGTCCCACAAACTTCATCCCTTTCTCTTCAAATTTCGATACCATGGCGGGGTTTATCTTATAAAAGTACAAAAGTATAAAAGACAAAATAAGATGCCTACTTCAAACTTTTCTTACATGTTTATAGATGAAAGGTTGGTACAGATAGTGTCAAATAATATTCTCTCACCAAATAGTCAGCCTGTGTTTCACCCAGTCTAGATAAGCTCACATCTGCCCTGTGATGTAATTTACTAGGCATCACTGACATTTGTTTTATAACACACTTAATATCACTGTAATGTAAATGAAATGACATTGTTACTACATATTACAAGCAAGATGTACACATACCATATATACTCGCATATAAGCAGAGTCCATATGCAAACAACATAGACCCTGATCTGCTGTCGCATAATGCACCGGCAGATCAGGGTCTATGTTGTTTGTTCTACTGATTAGTACTTACAAACTGCATAGACCCAGATCTGCTGGGGCATTATGCAACAGCAGATCTGGGTCTATGCAGTTTGAGTTGGTATCAGATTATATGCGAGTATATATGGTACCTTTATCTGTGCATAAAATGTGTTCTAGAAAAAAATGAATGGTCAAGAAACAAGAATCTTCTTGTCTGTTGGAACCTATGACATCAGAGCCAATTCCTAAGTCCATAATTTTGTCACTCATACATGGATCAATATCTGCTAGCCTTTATTACAAAAATGTGTGACTTACAGAGGTTAATAGCTTGATCATTCTCATTATGTCAGGTAATCTATAAGTATTACCTTGCTCAAGTATTCAAGACTTTTTGTCCCCCATACCACTGTTGTCTCCGACATAAAAACTTAATTAAATAGGAAATTAGTGTGAAAAAATACTGCCAAACTGAGGATTCTTCTTTATCCAACGTGCAAGCTATCCACAAAGTTTGATGACTGTAAATGGCAAAGAACTTGTGTTATTGTGCTGAAACCATTTTTCTGCTTACAGTCATAGTGTTCTTTGCCATTCGAGCATTTGAACCCAAAATCAATGAGCTTTTTTTGTTGCATCACAAAGTACCTGACCTACTTCTCCTTCCCTAAAAAAAAAAAAAAAAAATTAACTGGATGTAGTGGAGCCAATACGCTTTTGGGAAAGCTAATACTTGTTCTCGAGAGTACTGAGAACAGCACATTACTTGCTTGCCCCGTGTTTAATGGTCCTCTATGTAGATAATTGAAATTTGTCTGCAGAAAATGTTTCTTCTTTCAGTCACAATAACCTTGACACTTGGAACCAAAAATTGACAGGCTTCTTCCTTATCCTAAGTGCAAAACATTCACTTTTTCAGTCAGAGACCTTGACCTTTGACCCCAAAATCAATAGGTTTCTTCCTTACCCCAAGTGCAAGCCATCCACAAAGTTTGGTTGAGGTATGTCATGAAGAACTATTTTTCTTCTTTCAGTTAGAGTGACCCTGACCTTGACCTTTTGACTCCAAAGTCAATTGGTTCTTCACTGCCCTAAATGCAAGCCATCCACAATGTTTAGTCACTGTGCATAATGGAGAATTCAAATTATTGTGTAGAAACTATTTTTTTTCTTCCAGTCAGTGTCCATGACTTCTGACTTTTTTGTTTTAGCCCAAAATCGATAAGGTTCTTCCTTGCTCCAAGTGCATGCCATCCACCAAGTTAGGCAACTGTTAATATTTGAGAACTTGAGTTTTTGTGCATGGAAACTATTTTCTTTTCTTTCAGTGACCTTGACCTTTGAGCTTTTGACCATGAAATCATTAATGGGTTCTTCCTTACCCCAAAAGGCAAGCCATCCACAAAGTTTGATTACTGTAGATGCTGGAGAACTAGAGTTATTGTGTAGAAACAATTTTTGGAAGAGTTGGAAAATTTCTCTTGAAAATTTGAAGGATACCCTATATGACAATGGACAACAAGCCAGCACACTGTATGATGGTAGATCAGGGTCTAAGTTTTTTTTTGCTGTTGGACTTGACTTATAAGTGAGTATATATGGTATATAATTAAATGATAAATGAAGTATGTTGAACTACCCTTTTGATGAAGAGAACATCTTACCTCATATCTATGCCTGTGTCTTTCTTCCACAAAATCTTTGTTCCCATACAGTTTTTCTAAAAAGGAATCAGAATTTGCATTGATACTTCATAAATCTTGAGTCACTGATTTTAACAGAATAAAAATCTGTTGATGACACTGATATTCTACTGGTCACCAAGTAAAGAACTGTCCACTGAGAAGACAACTTTAGCTTCCATTTTTATTTGTTTCAATAAACTGACTTGCGAGAAAGCTGCAATGCATAAATAAATAGTGAATCACTAATAATTAGATTAACTGTAAGAACTTTGGTATTAGTAAATTTTATCAAAATCTTGTTGCACCAAAGACAAACATGTATTATTCATTTAGATGTGAAGTTAGTGGAAAATACTTTTGTAACCTTGAATTTAAATCCAGAAAATACTTAAGTCACATCTGCATATAAACTGTAGAGATTGCATAATACTCTTTACCCCCCACCCCCCACCCCCGCAAGAATCTTCCAGTATACGTTGGAGTTAGCAAATTCATTGACAAAATAAAGTTCAGGAATTTAGAAACGAACTTTGTAAATCAATGTTACTTATAAACTTCTACAATTTTGGTATCAATTAACACCCAAGTTGTTCTAAAGCCATGAGTATTGAGTATTTCTTTGAGTTGCCAAGTTTATTAACAACATCAAATTGTACCAAAATCAATGTTGCAATTTATGACTTCAAAAAACGTTGTCCTAAAGCTGCCCTAATCTTCACAAGCCAAAGGTCATCAATCCACTTCATTCTGTCTCAACCCTCGGCATATGAAGCTATCTGAAAAAATGTTTTTGCACAAGTGCCCTCTTGCAGATAAAGAGTTATTGCCTGTAGCAAGCAAAATCAATTGACCAATGACAGAACTCGTTACATGACCCATTAGGTATTCAATATGCCGACTTCCATTATGTCCACATGCCTTAACTATAAGAAAAACTTGTGTGTGAAATGTTAAATTGGAGAAACTTACATGCATCACATGACATTGTCTATGGAGGATTCTATGATTATTCCGAACTATCTTCCTAGGTAATTGTAACAAACAAGTTTCTTTCAGCTGCATCCAATCACACATTGAACCAGTAGATACTGTTTTGGCTAATTATGTATTGCCATGGGTAGAAGTGGAACAATGTGAACAAATGACCCTTGGCTAGCGAAGATGAGGTTGCATCAGACAAAGCAAGATTCAATAAAATGTATAATTCTTCTCATTCTTAAACCTTAACATCTTATTCAGAAAGGTAACAAAAGAGTGTATTTCCCATGCTAATATCAAACAAACAGCCATCCTGGTAATTCACGTGCCTGATTACTTTACATTCTACTCCTCAAGTTATCTACACATATTTTTATTTCTGACTGACTGCATTTGTCTCTGCCATGGTGAAGCAACACACTATATTCCTACACCATCAACTGTGCATTTAGACACTATAGTCTTTCTCCAAAACTAGCTTAAAGAAAGAAACCACACAATCTTTTCATCCTGCACAGACTGCCTATGTACTTTTCCTAATCATTTCAGTCAGAATTGCATCATGAATCAGCTAGTATTTTCCATGTAGTGGTCATTTTGACTCATTTAACAGCAAAAGCCAATGTACATACATGCAGATTCTGTAGTTACTTTTCAAATTATGCATGTGCCACTTGTTACGATAAGTTGTGAACTCTGAGAATCCTGCTCTCTATGAAATGAACCATACTCAACTGTTTTTCAGAAAGGGTAGCCTAGAATTGTAAATTTCACTTTTAACAAAGGCAGCCACTGCTACTTTCAATCTGAATCTATCATTAATTTACTCACTCATCAAGCTGCTGTCTGTTTTGAATAAAGTCTTTCTCTTTCCCAGTCTCATTGTTCCTCCCATTTGACCCTGATTATGTTCTGGCATATCAATCACCTGTAATTGTAAAAAATTGGGAGAGTGAAAGGAAAACAAGAATACCACAAATGGCACATAATATCAAGCCAACATAAGGTTAGTTGTTTGAATGTATTTTCTGCAGTATACTTTGTATACATACGAAAAGACATCTATAGGCATGGTTCCAACACTACTCCTGTGTCAATTTTCACCCATCTGGAATTTGTTCATTGACCAAAATTTCCTAAGAACTGAGCTGTTTAAGGTTCTTTTCGAGCAAAGAGAAACATGTACCAAGTTTCCTATAGTCAGTTACAAGGAAGTTTAGTTATTGTCCAGAACAACATGCACGGGCACAATGTACTTTTTGGGGGTAAAACTACTTTTAATTATGTAATACTTGCATGTTATTATTATGTTGTTTTCACTTTTTCTGGTGTTAGTCCCCAGTCAAAGGTCAATTCCCTCCTCCAATTAACTGGAGGCCTAGAACAAAAATAAACACAGCCCAAATCTGATGCCTTAGTCACTTCTATCATTTGGAATATTGTTCTTCTTGACTTGCACCAATACTGAAAGGACATCAGAGGGAGGAGGGAATTTGGTAATAATAACAAATATTATGTAATTAAAATTTATTTAAACACCAAAAGTAATATTTTAATAGCAGTAATACATTATCTGTTATTATTACACTGCCGACTTTTCCAGCCCTGAGGTAGGCTGATGGTCCCATAAATAGCTGTCAGAGTGAACATACCATATGTTGCCCATAGGGTGCTCACTGCAGACAGGAGTATGGCTTTTTGACAACTTTCTGGTTTGACACAATTGGGCCTAAAGTTTAAATGCCTTCACTCTGGTGCAACAATGAATTAAGATGCACAGAAGAGAAGATGTAGTGACCAGGAGGAAACTTTCATGATATTATCCAGAGAAGAATGATTAAGTGAGGCCGAAGATGCAGCAAAAGCCCTAACTCATGGACTTTGATTCTCATTAAGAAAATATCTCTCAATGAGAGATTGATAACTTCTTTTGATAGAATAATCCACCTAGAGATGGTGTCTGCCAAAATATCAGAGGTACTTCTGCAAGGGCAAAAGAGACCTTTTCAACAATTTCTTTTCCGTTTTGATTTAGCCCCCCAAAAAATGTAAGGCCTTAACCAGTCAAAGAAGTCTATCTCGATCATCCATAGAACATATGTGAAAGAGACTAGGGATTTCAACTGGTTCAGGAGTTACCAAAGATAGCTGATTCTTGGCCAAAAAGCCAGGCTGGCAAAGATGGGAGACTTAGTAATAGTTGCCACTGAATTGTAGGCAACCCTCTTCCACCAAAAAGACACATATTTCACTCCTCCTAGCTGATGCTAAAGACAGAAGGAAGACAATCTTTAAGGTAAGCTTTTCAAAAGATGCCGCACTCAAGAGTTCATTATGTAGTTTAGATAATGTGCTATGCCCCTTACCATAGCTGAGTGGGGAGACAGCAGAATATCAGATTTTTCTGAGTCCCCAAAAGCATCTCCAAATGGAATGGATCCAAGTGTCTGAAGACAAGGCTTTGGACAAAGATCCTGGGGAAGAAGACGGTAAACTTAAACTTTGTTTACTGCCTTATGAAATGTCCACACTTACTCATCTTCTGTTGCCTGACCAGTGGGTTGGGACAGAGATGGGGACATTAGAGAAGAACAAACCAATGCAATTAGGGCTTCCTCAAACACATCCGAGTCCACTATAATGGAGAGTTCATCATCCTGTCTCCACTGACAAGGCAAAACAGGTCTATCCATTTAATTCTCTCTCCTTGGAGAAGGGGACTGGCAATTTTGTCTCAATGCAGAAGGAAAGAAGTGGTGGCTAAAAACCCTCCTATTCTTTTGATAATGAACGTGGAATAGGGAATGGGGTCAGCTGACCAATGGAGCCATGGGAAAGTCATCCATGGTGCGACAGTGGAGAAAAGAAGACATCCCAGACTCACCGCATGGTGGTGCAAACCCCAAGCCCAGTAGGGTCTGAATGTAAACATAGGAAAAGGGGAGATGGGGTGTTGACCCAGTCCCTTTACCTAGATGATGCAGGTTGCTCCCTCATCCTGGTCATGGAATTATGATGTTGCTGGGGATTTTATTCCCAACATCTTGATCTGACCGGTGAACCATCCAACTGGTGGAACCAAAGAGAGGAGGATGAGGCAGTTTCCTTCTTCCTGTTGCTGTAGGAGCCACAGCTCTCTGCCAGATCCCACACCTCATCTGACCATATGTGCAGAAAGGACATCCATCCATGCAAGTGAACTTAGTACATGCCCAGCAGGTGGGGTGAGTGTCCCCAGTAGCCTTTTTATGGTCACATTTGCCAACTTGTGGCATGCTCAAAGGCTGAAAGGAAATACTAAAAATAAATGATTGGAACAAAACTGAAAGAAATTATGGCAAAAGACCCTTGAATTAGCGAACATCTTCGAGTGTCCTTAGCCATGTATTTATCTACACAGAATCCAAGAAAAAAAGAGAATATTATTCCGAATGATGAAAGTGACTAAGGCATTGAACTGAGAATATGTTTATTTTTGTTCAAGGTCTCCAATTACTAATTGGAAGAGGGAATTTACCTCTGACTGGGGATTAGTGCCCGGAAAACTGAAAACAATATAATAAAAAAAGGTAATGTTTTACTATTTAAATCTATTTTTGTTAACAATGACCTTGATCTTCATGGTTGAGACTCCCAAATCAATAGGGCTCATTCTTTGGTAAAGGGATTATAATATATTCACAAAGTTTCGTAAAAATTTTATATGAGCTTTTACCTTCTGGCCTAGAATTAAATACAAAGGCCATATATATTTTTTTAGTAAAACAGCAACCTTGACCTTGAAGGTACATAGCCCCAAATCAATAGTGTCTCTCCTGGGCAAAGAGATGCACAGTTTCATATAAGTGCAACATGTTGTGCCTAAGTTATTGTCCAAAAATTAAATGTAATGGCCAAATCTGCTTTTAGTAAGTGACCTTGACCTTGGAGCTTATGATCCCCAAATCTATAAGGTTTTTCCTTGACCTACATGAAACAAAAGTATAACATTTTTCTAAATTCTGTTATCTAGAACTTAAGTAATCACCCAGTAATAAAATGCATTAGCAAAATCTATTTATACCAAAAGAAACCTGGACGTTGGAACATTTGTTCCTCAAATCAATAGGGACCTCCTGGGGCTAAGGGGAACAAATGTGCTAAATTTATCTGAATTCAGTTATTTTTAAGCTAAGTTACATGTATCATCTGCAAATGGAATGCATAGGTAAAATATATTTTTAACAACAGCGACTCAGACATTCAAACTCAAAACTCAATAGGATTCTTCCTTGCAGAGATGCTGCCAGAAATTTTCTTGAGGGGGAGGTCCCCCACACCTACCTCCAGAGGAGGGGTGGGGGAATCATCAGGAAGGTGGGCAAGGGTAAACTATGCTGAATGGTAGCTGTGACAACATTATTATAAGGTGTAGAAACACCTAAATTGAAAACAAGCATTTAATGATTTTGTATCACTTCGCTGACAATAAATGTACAAGGTATATGCATACCTAATTGTTGATCAGCTGGTTAATATTCTTCTTTGTTTCTTATCACTCCCCTTCAAAAAAGCCTTTGCAAACTGAAAATAACTGACTGGACCACGCACACACACACACAGACACACATCTGTATAGTCATCAGTTTATTTACTGTTTCAGATCATTCCCCACACGTTTATGAAACTCTATCACTGTAGTAAGAAAATGTCAGATAAATGGAAACAAAAAATATTTTCCATATATATATATATATATATATATATATATATATATATATATATATATATATATATATATATATATATATATATATATATATATATATACACACACACATATATAAGCACATATATACATATAATCCAAATTATATATCTGTATATGATTTTATTTCATTTTGTTCTCAGATATTCTGACATTTTCTTACTACAGTGATAGAGTTTCAAAGGTATGTGGTTACCCTATTTCTCAGAGTAGTGTGAATTTTGCTTTGAGAACTGAATCACCTTTCACAATCAGTTTTTTATAAAGGCAGAACTGCTGCAATTATGGCCAGTCTGAATAGATTCGGGAACTGGCTTTCAGGTATCCAAAACACAATTTTCCACAAATTACACATGTTGTTCCTTGGATATTTCTGTCAATTTATTAGATTTTCTGCAAGGCCTAAACCATAGTAAATGACATCATGCCCTTTATTTCTGTATCACAGCTTTCTGCGCTATGTTTGGTTGGCAGCAAACCATCAGATATTTCATCCTCCCTAGTTTCGTCCTTAACAGATAATCTTTCCACCTCTGTGACTTTCCTAAAGATATGTTACCTTTTATTTCAACTGCTGTTGTGCTTTAGATAGTTCCCTAATGGCTGATCAATGGATCAATTTACTACACTGCTCCAAGAAACAACTCAATTGGAATACCTCCATAGTTTCTGCAATACTCTAACAGATCTCCATCATAAAGGTGCTTGTATTCAAACAATATTCTCCATAGATATAGGATTAATTGAGATCACGGAGATAAGGCAAAAAAGATGATGATCTGATCAACCTAATTAAAAAACAAAAAATTAAAAAATTGCGCATTGGGTACAAGAAATCGTGGGAACCACAGAAAACTTGCGTGATCTTTCCCCCATTGGGTTTAAAAAGTTGCGTGACTCTCGATAATTTTTGTGAGAAACCTGTGATCCTGCGGCCTGGCAGCATCTGTCCTTGGTGCTAAGGGGAATACATGTACCAAGTTGCACTGAAATCTGTTAACTAAAACTTTAGCTAACTTAAAACTTAAGTCATCATCTGGAAACTAAAAATGTATGCCTGCCTGTTCATATCATGAGGATGGATGCTAGCAAACTATAATAACCTGCAATTTTAAGGCGGGGGAGGATGAGAATGGGGTAGAAAGTAAAAAATCCTTCCTGTTGTGTATCATTAACCTGAGCAAAGTCACGTATTCTTTTTGTACTTCAAAATCATACATAGCCACTGATGTGTGTAAAGTAACTCATTGTGACCTCCTTTTGATCTTGGTGAATGCAAAAACTTTCCAACAAAATCTTAATACTGCTGTTGATGAGAATGACACCACTAATGCCAGTGGAAAGTGCTACCTGAATTTCAGCTATGTTTCATAGGCTAGACAATAAAAACTACCATCATTGACCCCTGCACTTGATGGAATTAGGGTATAAAGTGCCAAAATCCTCGGAGGCAGAATACATGTTTATTACACTGTCACTTTCCATGTCCCTAACACACAGATATTAACATTATTGTTATACAAGACTTCTGTCAATCAGAATAACTTGTAGTCTTTTTAAAATAAATTCCTTGAGTCTATCTCTTCTTTTGCTGCCAACTTTTGTGCAACTCTAAAATACAGTACATCTGTTGAGCTGTGAAGCTCTTGTAAAAACTGATGCTGCATTACCTGAAAAGTCACTTACTTTAATATTAATGAATGTTGACAAAACATAACAATCTGTGAGAAACCACTGGCTGTTTAGGACCAATGTTACCTAAAAAGACCTGACCTTGCATACTAAGGAAAACTGTTTCATGATATTGATCAAAACAACTGTCTGCAATGAGTTTTTTTTTTGCTTTTGAATCTATTACTGGTGGCATCTAATGTTGAAATTTAAAGATCTACAGGGTGGATAAGAGTAGATTTGAGAATTTACTGAAATTCTAAATCTAAAACGCTTAGAAGATTGAACTTAGAAAGTTCAAGAAAAATTAAAACAAAAACAAAAAAAACAAAAAAATTTTTTTTGTGGACTTAATAAAATAAAAATATTGATAATAATGGAGTGTTGAAGTGATACTAATTTACACAAGATCAGATAGGATAACATAACTCCCGTGTTCTTGCTATTCAGGGTCCTTTTTTCTATTGTAAACATACTGATCAAAATCATCTTTATATTTTTTATAAATTATGTTTTCTTTATATGTCAATAAAGAATTTATGTTAACATTTGAAACATTAATGGAGGAATTATTGTGGTTTCCTTTAGAAGCATTTTCTACTATTGCTTCAAGTATTGCCAGCAGTGAAACTATGTTGAAGGGAGATTATTAGGTCTAATCATGTACCTAAATTTGTGTTGCCTCCCTTGACATACAAAACTGATCTTCTAAGGATTTATATACTTTGTTACTAATTTTATTAAGACCATAAAGTTTGTTATTATTAACAGTAATAAAAACTATTTTGTTACTATTATCAGTAATACAAACTATATCTGGTACAGAGGAACTAAAATCCATCCAAGAAAAAAAATTTGGAATCAACCATTCATTTGGATTACTCTCAAACAAGAATTTGCTAGTGTCTTTCACTCATTATTATATTGTTGGAGATCCCCGCTTGACTCCCTCTTTCCCTTTCTCTCTCACATGTGCATACACACACACGAAGCTTCATCAACTAATGGGTGGTGGTGAAAAGAGTGAGGAGTGTTATCTCACCACAGGATGTTTGGTTTGTGAATCGTTTTCAGTGGAATTGGCATCTTTCCAGCCCAGTACATTTCGTGCAAATTCTATGACAGAACATTGCAGCCCAAGGCAGACACCTGCAAGAAGAGTTCATATTTAATTAATTGCAAATCTTATGAGCTCGTTTTTTTAAATTTTTTATTTATGCACTTAAACTATTACTGAAGTATTTATAATAGAAGAGAATAAAAGGAAAATTTCATAGAAAGTGGTGATTACAATATCTTCCAAGTAAACCCTTGATAGTAAGAAGTTATAGGAGAATGACGGACTTCAATGCCATAAAATGGGCAACATTAAAGAATGACACCAGTATGACTATTACAAGACACACTCTGCCCCTGCCCCCCCCCCTAGTGAGCCCCCCCCCCCCCCCCCCCAGTGAGCCCACCTTTTATTTAGGGAAGTAAAAATTAACACTAATATCAATCTAAGGTTTCGATGGACATATGGACACACACATGGATGCCAATGTGATCACTATATAAAATTTCTGCCAAAGCAAAAAAAAACTATTTGTCTTGGGAAG
The DNA here is from genome assembly GCA_029931535.1 of Margaritifera margaritifera. NCBI lineage: Eukaryota > Metazoa > Mollusca > Bivalvia > Unionida > Margaritiferidae > Margaritifera > Margaritifera margaritifera. The sequence continues at coordinate 1,534,710 of JAQPZY010001583.1, read as the reverse complement.
GCAGCTTTAAAGGGCAGTCCAAGCTTATGATCTGTGATGGAATTTGGCTGACTGTGTTAAAGGGAAGTTCTGGTGTTGGTTGAAGAAGTGAAACTACAATAGCAAACTTGAAACACTTTTTTCCTGCATGTCTTTGATTAGCCCTTTATCAATCACGTGTCTTCTAGACATGACATGTATCATGTTGGTATATAGAATAAAGAGCTTATAATTAAATAATCAATCTATGTGTATGTGTGTATATTGCATGCGTAAACCTATGTGTGATCTCATGTAATTCCATCTGTAAATGATAATGTAATTGATTCATGCATGAAAAGTAGGTCACTGCAATCTTGTTCTCCTGTGCAAATTTCAACTGATGCAAGGAATACCATATTTAGCTGTGTATAACGTGCACTTTTTACAAATAATTTTCTTATCTTAAGTCGGGGGTGCGCGTTTTATACATAAACTAAGAAAAAAAGATTTTTTCCAGGTCGATCTGATGAGAGGATGAAGGCACTATAGCCGCCTACATGTGTCACATTCACTCCTTGTGAAATATTAAATCCGTTTTACATTGCATTGTAACTAAATTGTTTACCGGTACTAGCCGTATTAAAGAAATAAATAATGCTTACAAATAGTCTTGTTTTTTGATTGCTTATGTTAATAAACTGGTTTCATTTCACATCACTGTGTAGCGTTTTGTTCTGTGCCTCGACCAGAAATACATGTACATAATGACTGGCAACGTGTTCAAAAGCTGTGCAAAGTGCCGAATTGGAGCAGAACAAATACCACTGTGTGGATTACCGTACTTGTTCCGTAAATGTTCAGTATTCCATAACTGTTGATCTAATACATTTTTTCTTCATTTATTCTTGGTTGAATTGAAATATAATATGTGTAGAATTCAAGCAGTGTTAATGTTCTCATCAGAGGCACCTTTAGGGGACATTTTTTGTGACTACGGTCTCTTTCTTACGGTAACAGTGACACATTGTGGAACAAAATAATCAATTAATGTATGAAGTCAGAAAATATTTTTTTCTTTGGAAAATAAACTTGGTTCTTAGTTTTAATTTCTCATCTTAAATGATAGTATTTTGTATTTATTTCTGACCATAGAGTGATCAATGTTTCATTGACTAAGTGTGGTCTTTTTAAGGTTATCAGCAGAACAAATATATGATTACCGTACCTGTAAATGTTCAATATTCGACAACTGTGGATCTAATTAATTTTGTCTTCATTTATTCGTGTTTGAATTGAAATATAATATTTAGAATTCAAGCAGTGTTAATGTTCTAATTTTTTTTCGTGACTACGGTTAGTCTGTTATGGTAACATTGACACAGCATTAATGTATGAAGTCAGAAAACATTTTGTTTTTTCCTTTGGAAAATAAACTTGTTTCTTAGTTTTATTTCTCATCTTAAATCATAGTATTTTGCGATATCTTTGCGACTATACAGTTATCAATGCTTCATTGACTCAGTGTGGCCTTTTCGCGGTAATCAGCGCAAGGTAAGCTTTGATACGCTCAACATAGTTACAATGATTTGTCACTGTGAGCAATATTTAATTGATTCAGCGTGGTGTTTTTAACGGTGATCAGTGCTTCATTGACTCAGTGTGGTCTTTTCAAGGTAATCGGCACCGGCTAAAGCTTTGATGTGCTAAACATAGTCACGTTGCTTTGTCTAGGTAAGTTTGCAATGTATTTACTTTTCTTCAGAAAATAAACTTGTTTCTTTGTTTTATTTCTCATTTTAAACAACAGTATTCGATACGGTACTTCTTTGTTACAATACAGTGAGCAGTGTTTAATTGACTCAGCGTGGTGTTTTTAAAGGTAATCAGCGCCGGCTAAAGCTTTGATGGGCCAAACTTAAGTACAATGCATTGTCTTGGTAAATTCTAGCTTGGACATGGAGATATATTTTAGAGGTGTAATGATAATCCAAATAAGTATAAATACTGGACCTAAACTTTCACATAGCATATTGTGTTCGATCTTGAATCTGAACGAATGTAGTCAAAGTATCAACATGGGTCATATAAGAAATTCGTACAATGCGAAAGACAAGCTAACCATCATTGCCTATGCAGAAACACATGGTAACAGAGCTGCTGGGAGGGAGTTTAATGTAGGAGAGTCTTCTGTCAGGGAGTAGAGAAGAATGAAAGAAAGACTTAAGAAAATACAGAGAACAAAACAGGTAGTCAGAGGGACAAGTGCAAAGTATTAGGATGTAGAGAGTGGAGTCCTTGAATGTGTCATGGATAGAAGAAGACAGGGAATCTCAGTATCCACGACAGAGATTCGCTTTCAGGCAATATTGATTGCAAAACAGAAGAAAATAGACGACTACAAGGGGTCTGTGAGCTGGGACTATGCATTTTTACGATGGCACGACTTGCCATGCATCATCATCCATGCCTTCAAAAAGTGCTGCATCTCAAATAAAATGGATGGCACAGAGGATGACATCTTGTGGGAGGACAATGCTAAGCGAGAAGACCACTCAGAGAGTGAGGACGAAGACGAAGATGAAAGCTGTTATGCAGCAACACCAGGAATGATGACAGACAAGGACATACAGTGACTTTTTGAGAGTGATGACGACGAAGAGGAATTTGACGGATTTGATGCAATAGATTGAACTCTATCAACTATGCAAACCTTTAAAGGGCCCTTTTAAGGGCCAACCATAAAATCGGAAAGATATAATTTCAATATTGCCACTTTTTTCATTCACTATCCAAAATGGCAGACTGTTGTCGCACTATGAAAACGGAGCGAAATAGTCACGATTTTGAAATTTATTATATCACATGAGCGTTATATGGCAGAACTACATTTTTTCCACTCACTCTGGGTCGAAAATCGGGATGCGCGTTTTACATCGGTGTGTGTTATACACAGCTAAATACGGTATTCGGAACAAGTTCAATAAAGATAACACTAATGATAACCTAATGTAAAAAAAAAGTAAGTCACTGTGATCTACCATCCCTTCTGGGGTGAGCACAATGATGCAAGAACACCTTGACCAAGTTCCACATGGATACCATGCCTAAAGCTGGAGATTTGCAGAGTAAGCAATAAAATGTTATGTATATTTAATTTAGAATACGTGTCCATGAGGTAAGTAATACTTTAGTCATTTTGTAAACAACGTATTTACTGCATTTGAGTTCAAGGTCTGTCTTGCTTACATATCATTTAACGATTAGATTGGAATTTTCCATGTCTTATGTGAGAAAAGTCATGTACGCAGAGGAAATTTGGGTGCTGGGTGTATAGCACAACATCTCCTGTATTCTGTACAGGCAAGCTAAAAATACAGACACATAAATTCATGTGCAGTATTCATTTTTACTTATGAAACAAGCTGCATACAGCACTCCAAGAACCTATCAAACTTCTGTAGCCATAGGGTAACCTACTTGAACATTTTAGTGGCTGTTTAAAATTTTAGGTTGCTAAGCAGTAATATTTTGGTTTCCTTAGACATTGACAGCAGAAATCAATTGAGTAGGGAATTAATGGTAGATGACATAAAATGAAGGTCTGAACTGGCAGTCTCACAATAGAAGAGGTATTATGCTGTGAATTCCATCTGCCAAATGTTTTTAGCTTAAAATGTGGTATATATTTGTAATTAGGAAGTGTTTAATTCATTATTTAGTTGCTGCCTTATGATTTTGAAGGTCATCAGAGGGCAACCAGAGGACAATTTTCACTCGCCAATTCTGAATTTCTGTTGCAACTTGGAGCACTGGTATACACATCAACCTGAAACATTACCTAGGAAAGGAATTTTCTTTGTTCGTGCCCAGTTGACAGCAAGGATCTTTCCCTCAGTACCACGACTTCCAAAACCACCTGGCACCAACACACCACTGAAAAAGAAAACTTTAATTATTAAAAAGTTATGTTTACATCAAATGACCTGATCTACATGTGCCCACACTTTCCTTGCACTTTACTACAATAAATCCTTGGCTATTTTTAGTTCAATCCCTAGTTCCCACACATATACAGAAACATACTGCAGGCATTCCACATAAGTACATTTTAAAAATAAGCGTATACATTTAATATCCAGATTTTACAGTATTTGCTCAATAAAAGTTTTGCCTAAACTGTATTTGAGACCAATATAAAGGTTTATATATAACAAAGAAAAGGTTTGAATGGTTTAACAATCAAATTTTGACTTTTGTAGCTTCGAAAAACACTCGTATATGACCTGTCTGTCTAACCCTGTGTATGTGGTTTTGTGCATTTGCAAGTATGTGTGTGTGTGTGCAGGCACATGGCTACATTCAGTATAGGCATGTGTGTGTGTGTGCATGTATGCATGCATGTGTTGGGGAGGTGGGGGGCATGTGTCATGCATGCACTGGCACATTAAAAAGCTATTCTGCATAAGGTATCCCATTGTACTTTTTAATCGATGCCAAAATTCATTACATTTGTAAAGGAAGTGGTTGCTGTTGTTCCAATGATAGTATAAAATAGCACTTTGAATGAAAGCCATCCATCTTCAGGGACCATATATTGGGGGATTCTCTTGAGTATTCTTGTAAAATAGGTTCCTGTGCATACTTACTTTGCACTGACCAACTGGTGCCAGGCTTCATGGTATCTACAGGGATCCTCCTGAAGCATCTCTATCTCCAAATCTGCAGCCTCTATGTACTGAAACAATACAAGGACATTTTTTCTTTTTACATTTCAAACTATAAACCGTACTTCCTACATCATTTATTGTCTTTACTTTTTGGGGAAAAAATGCGCGACGTAGTGAGCATGATGTCTGTCATTTATATCAGCATAAACTCAGTGTTAAAGTTTTGTGTAAATGGGAAAGACGCAAGTCACCTGCTGAATCTACCGTATGTACTCGCTTATAAGTCGAGTCTAACTGCAAACTGCACAGACCCAGATCTGCCATTGCAAATGCGCTGGCAGATCTGGGTCTATGCAGTTTGTTAGGAGTAATCAGTAGAACAAACAACATAGACCCTGATAAGCTGGTGCATTATGCAATGGCAGATAAGGGTCTATGTTCTATGTTGTTTGCAGTTGGACTGGACTTGTACATGAGTATACGGTATGTACAATTTTATGATGACGTAAAGATATAAAGCATATAAATGCTGAACTACATACTCTAATACTGTAGTATCAGAAATTTTTGTGGGGGACCAATTTTCGTGGTTTACGTTGTTGCCCCAAACCACGAATTTAAATATCCAATGAAAAATTAGCCACATATGATGAAGCCCCCCCCCCCTGCTCATTTTCTTGCTGTGTGTCGTTCCTAGAGATTAAGGAACCTACTAGTATTTCATAAATCAATGTCAATAGTGTAATTTGGTATAAAATATTAGCTTTTACACGTGTTTGTTTTATTTTAACCCTTTGAAAAAAGAATTATAAAGCATTTTATATTGTTTCAATGCACCCGTGCCAATAAGATACCGATAGCTGTAATTTCCATACTGCCTTAAATCAATATGTGAGATAAGGATAGAGAGAAATGAGAAAAAACATAAGGTATTCAAACACTAGTAATGCTGAAAATGAAAGAAAGAATAATAAAAAATAGTAGTATATGAAAATTAAATTTAATACTTATTCAAATCGATCCTTCACTCGAGTACAACTGTTGTTGAACAATTTAAATCCTCCTGAAACCACATTTCATTGTATTCATGCATTTTTATTCCAAAAGAACAACAAGCCTGTAAAATACTAGAACTATTGCTTGAAGCACTATTATTAATGAAACACTATGTATATACACTAATTACAGGAGAGTATTAAAGCTCACACTTCACTGATTTTAGGACAAAGCCACTGTATTTACATAATGTCAATCAAGTCTCAATGTACACACAAATGCTTGTCAGGTAAATAATGCCGAAATTGCAGAATTAGACAAGTCCAGCTTTCTCCAAACCACTGATAATTAGGTCCCATCTTTCACTCATTGTCGCATGAGCTGCAATTATCCATTCAGCCCGAATTGGCTTGATTAATGAGGTTGCAATCAGTGATCGTCACCAGTAACATCTTCCTTTTTTTCGTGATGGTCTCCATGACCTGTTTAGCATACAATTTGTGGAAGTGTGATTTTAATTATTCTTTGTACTCTTTATTTATTGTCAAGTCTAGTGGTTGAAGTTGGTCTGTACATGAGGCAGGCACAAACAAATTCATGATTCCACTGTCTTTCAATTTAGTTAGCATCTTCTCACATTGATGGGCTCCAAACATATCAAATATTGCCACGGTCTGCTGATTGCATTGAGCAAAGGGTAGCCGGTCATGTGTTTTGTTCCCTTTATGGACAGTGGTTTAAGTTAGAGATCATACAGGTGTACTTTAATAACCGATTGACTTAGTGTTGTTGGCTCTGTCAGCTTCCATTGATGTTGAGCACTTAGACGAAAACATGATTAAGTGATTGATATTGACATGTGTTATTTGTGATCATAGAGGCAGTAGTATTGTTTTAGTGTTATTGGCTGCGTCAGCTTCCACTGATGTTATTCACTTGGACAAAAACACGGTGTCAGTATTGAACTTGTCAGGTCTTTGATTTGTGCTCATACATGTGGTAGCATTGTTATAAACATTCAAGTGACTACCGTTTGCGTCGGCAGAGTTTTATTCTTTATTTTGGGTATTTGTAGAGGTTAAACCATGAAATTAAACACTTAGTAATATGCAAACCTTGACAGGCAAAACCACAAATTTAAGTACCCACGAAAATATTTTTTTTTTACAAAACCATGAAAATTGAGCCCCATGAAAATAAATGATACTACAGTATTAGATATGTGTAGGAAAACTTGGTAAAACACTATTTCATGCCTTATTACAACATAAACAATATCCACACTAAATATTTTATTTATATCAATTTCTTGCACATCAATCTCCATTCATGATCCCAAGATAAGGCCTCCGTAACTCGAGGAATTGTAAAACTTGAGCATAAAATATTTCAATTTGCAGATTGAAGTTAAACTTTATTAGTCAACCATTAACAACACTATACCAAAGTTGAATTGTTTTCTTTTAGTGATAGTGTAGGATGACTAGATAGTAGGATGGCCCACCTTCACATTAAGCCTGTGACTGACGGCCAGGGCTGAGTGTTGAAGAGATTTTATCACCGAGGCATACGAGTCTTCCAGCTTGGTATACTTTCCGACAAGTGCAATGGTGACTTCCCTCAACAAACGATCATATCTGAAAAAATATTTCATGGTTAGATCATTAAAATTCAAGATGCCAGTTCTTGGTAAACCAACAATATATTTATTAAATATCTATGTTTCTGGTATTTATCCTTTTCATCCCACTGACAGTAGATAGCAGATTCCATTACACTGGTATATGCCGGTTTTTATCGATAAATTTAGCCTCAGTACCGGAAGAAAACTAGCCTATTGGTATTTGTGTACCGACAAAGTGAAAACGTGCTTCAAGTCGTGAAACTGTCTCAACATCAAAGTTGGTCAGAAGCCAACTTCTTCTTTTCGTTTGCTGCTACAATTTAAGTCATATTCATGCTAACTTTGATCCAGGGAATCATACCATTGTTAACAATTTACCTATAAATTATATATGTACTATATATAACAACACAAGGGAGGACACTTAACCCAATTCTCATGTGACCTATTTAAGAATGGACACCAATATCTAGTGCTACACTTCATGTAGAGTAATAACTTTAGCACAGATGTTTTGCTTAGAGATTCAGCTTTTTAGGCCAAAAACAAATTCGTTTCAATATCCCACCTTTAAGGAATGCTAGCCCATTTGCCAGTGTTACTGCTTGACATGGCCATGATAGCGCCTGCTTAATATGCACATGCAATGCACTGAATGGAATACTGCCCTCTCATTAGTAAACTGAAAATGACGTAATGCACCTACTGATAACCTCATTTTCAGTTGACCAATGAGAGGGCTGTGTTCCATTCAGCGGTTTCACTTACATATTAAGCGGGAGCAATCATGGCCATGTCCAGTGGTAACATCAATGTCGAGTCTTAAATAGATCACAGGACAAATGTGAGAAGTGTCCTCCCCTGTACTATTATATATATATATATATATATATATATATATATATATATATATATATATATATATATATATATATATATATATATATATATATATATACTATTTATAGGTAAACTGTAAGAAACAACAGGAGTCACTGTGATTCAACAAATGTAAAGAAGCAGAAAGACAGATACTTTAAAGATACTTTAATTTTCATTGTTTCGTATACCTGCAATTAGTCACACACAGTGATTGACAACAACACAGCACTGGAAGGAGAGTAGGCTTATCTCTTTGATGGCTTTGGGCAGTTAAAAACACTGCCTGAAGCCATCACAATGATAAGCAGACTCTCCTTCCACTTGTGCGTGACAAATTGCAGGTGTGCGAAACAATAAAACTTGAAGAACGTGTCTTTCTGCTTCTGTCCATTTGCGTTGAATGATCTCTAATAAGTTATTTCATTTGTATACCATTTATGTTTTTATGTCTTCTTGTTCAAAACAAATTAATAACCACATGTTTCTTGCTGAGGAACCAGCTTGTTTGGGATTTTGCCGCTTTCTATTTTTAAATGACCATAAGTCATGTAATCTATAAGCCATGCTGAAGTTGGAAGACTTTCACTTGTGCCAAGACACTAAAACTAAACTGTTTATGTGGAGCATGTAAACACCTGTAACTATTTACTTTACAAGTGAACTCTGAACCACAGTTATTGTGTGTGGTTTAATTTGGTGACTGGCAGTGACGATATTGGAATGGAATTACAGTATTGCCATGGTGTTGACTTACATTGTTGTTGATTATCAACACAGCTCTATAAAGGTCAGAAACTTATTCACTTCATTTTCTTTTTTTAAAGTATTGTTTACAACAACTTTCTCTATTAACTTTATGGTAACAGATAAACCATGTTTGATGAGATTGGTTGATTAGCATTTGTACTGGTAAAATTTGGCTGTGTACTGACTTTTCCCGTCCTTGACGGTACAAGGTACCGGTAACTGTGCAACCCTAGTGGAATCTCCGAGATAGTTAATTAAATCTTCTTAGAAATCAATAATGCAACAAGTTTTAAGAACAAGAGTGTTTGTAAAACACATATCCCCTTACTCACCTGCTCTGTTCCACTCACTCCAAAAAATCTGTGCCCCTATGGTCAAATCCAAGGGGGTAAGAATAAATCCTGGGGTCAATTTTAGTTCCAGTTTCGAATTTATTTTTTCATGCCAATTAAATGTTTATAGTAAAGTCTCCCCTACTCGACACTCAGTTCCTGGTAAATTATTCACATAAAAACAAAATGCTGGATAAACATGACTGGACCTTGGTGCTTGCCTCTAGGTGACTTCCTACATGTATCAAGGTCTATATGGATATAAGTGGCATAAGAAATAAATAAAAAGGTAAATGAAATATGACACTGAGAAAAAGAAAGACTACACATGTTTTATGAGAAAAAGGAAAAATATTGTAATTTAGAGGGAGAAATGAAGAGATTTTTATATTATGCATATGTTAATGTGTGTAACTGATAGAAACTGAAAAAAATCTTCTAATAGAAAGTTTAGATGTCTGAGTAACATAAACTGACCAACAACGAAAAACAAAACAACAGGAAACTAAAATGAAAACAAAAATGTCGAATATGTAAGTCATTAACTAAAATCATAGTGTCTATGTGCAGAGATTTTACAATAAGAAAAATCGTTGTTTGCCACTTCTCGTCTTAAATCCTGAGCTTTTTTATATTTATCCTTGTGGCATCTAATGTGTGAAAGGAAAGTTAGTTTACATTCAAAAATAAGCTCTAAATAATTTGGTTTCCTCCACAAATGGGATAAAAGAACAGTCAAAATTTGGGTCATCATGAATTCTATGTAATCAATAAAAGTGGATACAAAAAGTTTTTGATTTAAAAAATTTGAACTCATTTTCTTCTGCCCATTTCTAGAATCTATTTAAGCATATCTGTAGTGATGTTCAATAGTATGCATACTCTTTGATTTACAGCAGATAAAAAAGTCATTGACATCTAATGAGCAGTCATTTCATGCAATAAGGCATTTCACTGGGTTGTTAATTTTGATGTTGAAAAGGGTGACTGACAAGATGCTGCCCTGAGATACACTCATATCCTGAGGATAGCTTTCAGAAAGGGTAGTATCTACCGTAACTCTGAAATTTCTATCAAAAAATTGGATATTAAGTTAGGTAGGCAACCCCTTAGACCTCAGCTGAATCGGTCATTCATTATGCTGTTATTCCATGTGGTGTCATAATCTTTCTCCAAGTCAAACAAGATGGCAATAATATGTTCTTTCTTTTTGAAAGCTTTTCTGATAACTGCTTGAAGTCTAATTAGACAGTCAATTGTGTTACAGATACACTTAAGCTATGCCATCACTACCTGACAGAACACATTTTTTTTTCTCTTCCTGCAAGCAATACTAGGGAGACAATTATATTTATATTTCTAGAAGAAGCTTAAATAAAATACGAATTAAATATAGTATGCAATAAAATTAGAATTAAATATAGCATGTAATCACATTAGAATTAAATATAGCATGTGGCAAAACTAACATCATTTGAGTCTGATACAAAAATAAACGATTGTGTAACTGACCTGTCTGCAAGCTCTCTCCACCCCGACATAAATTTTTTGGGTTTGGGGATGTGAGGTTCAATCTGCAGTCTCTGGATCAAATAGCTGGTAACTCCCTGTTCATCTAGGAGAAGTGGCACTCTGTATATTGATGTTAAATCATGAATACTGATAACCTGCAATGGAAATGGAAATTAACACTGGACTTTCTGCCTTTCAATCATTTGATGTATACTGCCTCTCATGATAAACCCTACTGATATCAATGTATTGAGAATACTGATGGCTTGGTGGTTTAAAGTGATACTAATTTATGTAAGTTCAGAAGGAAGATGATAACTCCACAGATATTACTATTCATGGTAAATTTTACTATCATAAACAGACTGCTCTAAATAATCTTTATACTATTATTTAACATGGTTTTCTTGTCAGGTCACTAGAGAATTTATATTAACATCTGAAACATTATTTGAGGAACTATTGTGGTGATTTCCTTTTTAAAGCATTTTCTATAATTGTTTCATGTATTACCATCAATGGAACAATATCAAAGGGAGACGACTACTATAAGGTCTAATCATCTACCTAAATCTGAGTTGCCTCCCTTGAAAAAATTGTAGACTTGAAAAACTGAAAGAATTCAATTTAACTCCACAGCTGAGTCATGGTGGATATGATCCTTGGTGTCATTTTTAATTTTGGAGCATACAAATTGGGTTATAAAGCTTTGTGAGAATGTAGAGGATTATGAAATTTCAAACAGAGATACATAATGTTTTACCACGACAAAGATGAACAAGAATTATGTAGTCTGATCCGTGTTTCAAGGACTTTTGGGTAAAGAATGAACTTCCACAAAGTGCCTTGAAAGGCCAGTCATTCACACCTTTTCTTTAATTTCTTTAGGAAATAACAAAGTTTATTTCTGCACAGTACACAAAGTCACTGCATCAAACAAAAATAACCCTAGTTTTATGAATCTTTCCATGATGATCGGGTCATTTCAGTATAACCAGAGTAATTAATAATAAATTGTTCTAGTGATTAGTCCAAACAAAGTGCATAGACCCAGATCTACTGTCATATTATGCGGCACCAGATCAGGGTCAATTCTGCTTGCAGTTGGAGCCGATTTATAAACGAGTATATATGGTAATTGGCTATAAGGATTAAAAAGCATTCTTGATTGCATGGAGTGGTGACTTTACACAAAATCAATAGTGTTGATGACAACACCAATGCAGACAATGCTATCTTTATCTGCCTAAAATCTAAACAAAAGCATCTCTCATCTCTCTCTCTCTCTCTCTAAAAGTATTCCACTTAAGATATAATTTGTTTGAAGTGAAAAGAAAATTACTTGAAGCATGATTTGTTATATTCTGTCATCATTACTAGTCTGGACTACTGGCAAAATATGCAGGCATGACTTGCAGAATGGCATTGGTATTTTTCATAAAGAAAAGTGATTCTATGTTGTCATGTTGTTTGGTTCAAATGATCATACTTTTGATCCTGCCTGTCACTTTATTTTCAATAAGCATATCTGAGTGGAGTCAAGTCAGAACCCATGAAAAATTCCACTTTCAAAACAAGGTGAGTAATTTAGGTCTATTCAGGTCAAAGATGGCCATCCAGTCTGATTGGTCCTTGTCATGGTCTATATTTACTCTCCCATGACATCTGAATGTGTTGGAAATTTCCCTTGATCATAGCAGGAGCTAACTCAAAGAGCCAGAGAAAGAAGATAGCCATCTGCGAGATCAAAGCATTAAAAGGGACAATGTTGTTGTCTCTATATCAACACCCAAGACCCAACCAATTCCCCTCATAAACCTTCAAAATGGATGGCCTTCTTGCTCGTGAGATTGTCTCTATGGATGAAGGTTGGAACTCTTTTCTGTTCAAGGTTATCCTGTCAAGGGTCAATTGTGAAGAAGTCTGTCATGGCAGGATGAAATACTTGTGAATGAGATTGAGCAGGTTGAATTTTGCCTGCATTTTCCTGGAGATGTCTATCGCTAATTTGAGTAGATCATCACTCATGACTTGTCCTATTTAAAAAGGGCTACCAGAACTACCAGTACCTTGCAATTCTGATCCCTGATTTTCCAAATGACTCTCATGATCAGAACAGCTGGCAGGATGGCATAGACACAAATCCATCTTAAATGACTGCCGGAACATCCACAGTTAAGGCCTCTGGATCCAGGATGGGAGGGATGAAGGTAGTCATCTCGTTATTAAGCCTCGTTGCAAAGAGATCTATCACTGGATGACCCATGAGTGCGCAAATCTGCTGAAAGTTCAAAGGGTGAAGAAACCACTCAATGTGCAAAGTCTGGCCCCTTCTTGAATTGGCCAAAACACTGAATCTGCCAGGAATGTGTCTGATCTGGACTTTTATCATGTGCCAGGAGCACCAGCGCAGAAAGTCCCAGACCAGGACACATAGGTCTGGTGATCTGGTTACCCCCCACCCGATTTGAGGAAATAGGTGCCCACAACAGAATTGTCTGACATAAGGAGGATCTCTTTCCTGCACAGCTGGAAAAAAATGAAAGGCATTCATTATAGCCTTCATTTCCAGAAGGTTTATATGTAGTGCCTACTTATCTGGGCTCCAACTGCTGCCTACCGTTGTGAAGGGAGGCAACTGGTGAGTCCTCAGGCCAGCTAAACTGGCTTGCCTTGCCACTGATGCAGGATCTGTTTTATCTCAGTTGAGATTCAACCATGCTGATCTACACAACCTAAACGGGTTGCCATTGAGCCAGCTGTGTCATCTGCAAAGGGCACATATAAAGGCCGGCCTAGAGAAATCAAATTCACCACTGCATTGAACAAACAGAGGAGTTGCAGAAACTCTCATGTTTGAGATCACCACCGAGAAATAAGGAATACGTGCCTATGAAGCTGGCAGTGGTATGAATACATATCCCCATAGTAGGCCATAAATGACAGAACAGTCAGCCAGTCTGCAGTCAAACTTGCCGTTAAAACTGACCATTGATCAAAAGTGGCAATGGACAGTTGGTTGGCCAGCTGGGTGGCCATGCAGCCGACTTGCTGGATATAAGATGAAACAGTAGAGCCATCTTGCAACCCTACTCATCGAAACTACTCAACTCTGGTCAATAGTATTTATGGATGGCCAGTCAGCCAGTAGAAAGTACTGGTTAGGAGTTGGGACAGCGGCAGATGCCATAGACTGAAGAGAGAGGCAGACAGAAAGCTCTAGTGAGGTCAGCAGAAAACCCAATGTGCAAAAGCTTATAAGCACTTTGGCCCTGCTCTGGCATGCAGGGACCCACTCTGCCGAAAGAAGGAAGTCAGATTTCATCACGTCCATGCCATCATGCCAGTGATTGAATGGTGGGACAACAGGCAAGAAAGAGAATGCACTTCAGCCAACATCTGCAATCTTGGATTACTGGATCAATCTTCTCATCTGATATATGTGCAGCAAATGAGAAGGTGGCAACATGTATCCCTGCTTTTCATTTTTCTCCACAGAACAGTGGACCAAGGCCTTTTTTGTCCAGCTTGCATGGACACTGATAGATATAGGTGAAGTACATTTAGTACACCAGAGGCATGTCTCACAAGTGATCTGTAAGATCTTGAACTTTTTACACTTAGTGCAAACTGTATACCAATTAACAGACCAAAGTTATAACTTCACTGCAGATGGATGGCTTAAACAAAGCCCAGAGTAATTCTAGCTACACTGACATGATGTTACCTGAGTGAAAGCTTGAACTGAAGAACATCTGGTAGATGGTAGCCACCTAGCAGTGACAAGGGGAGGTAATTATAATAGTATCTTGGAAGAGCTACTAGCATGTATATTTTATACAGACAAAACAGATGAATATTTTCATCTTTCTGGGAGGGCTACATTTGGGATGTAGTGGAAGTTATTTCCTAAAGTTAATGAGATTGGGTAATATATTTGATGGGAGAAAATTGCTGTAATGGCCTGAAAATCTAATTTTTTGATCTTCTTATGATTACAAATATGCTTGCCAGATTAAATATTTCTATGTGGAGTGTTTTTTGCGCAATCTTTCTAACAAGCTTCTTGAGATGGACAAACATATGAATTTATAGATGGACATAACCAAGTCAAGATACCTCACTGAAAACAGTAGTGGCATACAAATTAAACTGTTGTTAACCTGATTTGGCTCTACATGACAGAAAAGAGAGACCTTCTCCTTAACAGAGTCCACAATAGGCGTGTTGCTGCGACACACAATCTGTAATAAAAGGAGATACTATGTTACTAAGTAGGAAAGGCAAGAACTAGTAACCATACAGAACTATTTACTTACATATGATTTCACTGTAAGTTTTGGTTAAGAGCAAGTTTGCTTTAATATTTTTTCTTTTTCTTTAGATTTTTATGTATTTTTTCATAAGTATTTAACTCTCCAGAAAGGGACAAGACATGTGAGAAAATGTAAATTGTTCCGATCTGTATTTAAAAGAATGTAAATATTTACCCCATGGTGAATATTTCCTTAAAATCCTGAATAGAGGTAGCATAATACATTTTTTTCCATTACCATATTTTGGTGTATATAACGTGCACTTTTTTCCCCCTAATTTCTTATTTTCAGGAGAGGGTGCATGTTTTACAGAAGAACAAGAAAAAAGAAAGATTTTTTCCCAGGTCAATCCAATGAAAGAATCAGGGCACTAAAGCTACCACCGCGTCACAATCACTCCTTGTGAAATATTAAATCCATCACATTGTAATTAAATTATTTACTAGCCTTTATTAAAGAATTAAATACTACTTACAAACCTCAATAGTCTCGTTCTTTGATTGCTTATGTTAATAAACTCATTTCATTTCACATCACTATGTATCTTTTTTTGCTATGTGACTCGACCGGAAATATATGTACATACAACTGGTAAATTGTTGTTCTACTCTGTCACGTTTACGTTCAAGCTGTGCAAAGTACTGCATTGCAGTGGTACAAATATGATTACCATACCTGTAAATTGTCCATTTTCGATAACTGTTGATCTAATACATTTTTCTTCATTTATTAATTTCTTTATTCATGGTGGATTTGAAGAAAAAAAATGTTGAATTCAAAGAGTTAATTTTCTCATCATAGGCACATTTCGGGGACAGCTTTTCCCTAATGAATTAGCTTAATGTATGTTCCATTTTAGTGGTTATTTAAGTATCAATACCTAAAGTGTGTGTGAATTCATTCTGACAACAGTTCACATCTGCAGTCATAAGCTCTTTACTGAAAATCAAAAAGATATACTTTCAATATTGCCACTTTTTTCATTCTTTCTTTTATATCTTTAAAAAATTACTGGTCATGATCAGGTGATACATACTGACAGGAAAGACCAGAGAAACAGTCAAGCACTTGTTTATTGTAAACAATTCAAACATCGTGTAACAAATGATGGTTGTTTCACTATCCAAAATGGACGATTACTGGTGTACTATGAAAATGGAGCGAAATTATCACATGTACAATATACTGTAGTATCAAAAAGTTTCGTGGGGTACCAATTTTCGTGGATTTCATTGTTGCTCTGAACCACGAATTTAGAGACCCAACGAAAAATTAGCCACATATGATAAAGAAGTCCCCCTCACCCACTCATTTTCTTTAACTGCGCTTCGTTCCTAGAGATCAACAAAGCTATTTGATAAATCAATCTGATTTCTGTAATCTGGTAAACATTAATAGCTTTTACACGTTTTTGTTTTATTTTAACCCTTAAAAAAGAACGATAAAGCATTTTATATTGTTTCAATGTACACATATCTATACGGTATCCGGTAGCTGTAATTTCCACTCACTGCCTTAAATCAATATGTTGTAAGATAAGGATAGGGAGAAACGAGAAAAAGCATAAGGTATTCAAATACTGTTATTACTGAAAATGAAAGAAAGAATAAGAAATTATGCTATAAATGAAAATTAGATTTAATACTTATTCAAATCGATTCTTCATTCAAGTGAAACTATTGCCAAAAAATTTTAATCCTCGTGAAAGCACTTTTCATTATATCCACAGGGGCTTGTATTGTTGCTTGCAATTTACCTATCAATCATATATGTACTATAGTACATGTATGATTGATAGGTAAATTGTAAGCAACGATATGAGCCCCTGTGGTTTTATCCATGCATGCTTAATCCCAATGAACAACATAGCTGTAAAATACTAGAACTATTGCTAGAAGCACAATTACTAATGAGACACTGTATATATACACTAATTACTGCAGAGTATTGAAGCTCACACTTCACTGATTTTTGGACAAAACCGCTGAATCAACATCACGTCAAACAAGTCTGCTGGTACACACAAATGTTTGTCGGGTAAATAATCCTGAAATTGTTAAATTAAAGAAGTCCAGCATTCTCAAAGCTACGGATAATTAGGTTTATTCTTTCACACATTTTCGTGTGAGCCACAATTTATCCATTTGGCATGAATTGGCTTGATTGACGAGGTTTCCAGGTAAAGTCTAGTGGTTGAAGTCGGTTCGTACATAAGGCAGGCTCCAACAAAGAAGTGATTCCATTGTTTTTCATTTTAGTCAGCATCTCCGTACTTTGATGGGCTCTAAATACATGAACTTTAATAACTGATTAGCTTCATGGTGTTGACTGCATCGGTTCTCTTTGATGCTGAGTGTAAGTGATTTATCTTGACAAATGTTTGATTTCTGCTCATATAGGTGGTAGTATTGTCTTAACCATTGAAGCGACCGTCGTTTGTTGTCATCACTGTTTTGTTCTTTTGTATTTTTTCTTTTGGGTACTAGTATTTGTAGAGGTTAGTCCACGAAATTAAATACCTACAAATATGCAAACTTTGACAGGCAAAACCACGAATTTATGCACCCACGAAAATGACCTTTTTCTTTTACCAAACCACGAAAGTTGAGACCCACAAAAATAAATGATACTACAGTATAGCAGAACTAAGTTTTTTCCCTCATTCTTGGTCAAAAATCATAGTGCGCATTATATATATCAGGATATAATCTCATTCAAACAGAATAAGCCAGAATAGGAATCAGATACGTATTTAATGGCAC
Source organism: Margaritifera margaritifera (assembly GCA_029931535.1). Classification (NCBI taxonomy): domain Eukaryota; kingdom Metazoa; phylum Mollusca; class Bivalvia; order Unionida; family Margaritiferidae; genus Margaritifera; species Margaritifera margaritifera. The sequence goes on along the minus strand of JAQPZY010001583.1, from coordinate 1,516,911 downwards.
CTCAGTGAAAAATTTCACAAAAACTTTATGAATGGAAAACCTTCCAAATAAACGGAAACATTAAGTACTACATGATCAAATATAAAAGGCAAAGATGTTCAATTCCATAAAATGCATATACAAAAAAGTAAATGACTTTCTCCAAACACTGAGATGACCCCATGGTATACAAACGAGGAAACAATGTTTAAACTTAATCTTTCTTTGCTAGATAAGGTAATTATGACTTTAAGATCAATGGATTTTCCGTGGGACAAAATCTCTTCTGCTAAGATCCTCGATGTTTGCAGTGCTGTGTCCCATCATAATTCCAAGGCAACTTTTCTGTCTCAGTAAATACACATTCAATAACCTGTCTCAGTAAATACACATTCAATAACCTGTCTCAGTAAATACACATTCAATAACCTGTCTCAGTAAATACACATTCAATAACCTGTTTATTACATACATCTATCTTATCTATCACTATTATTGCAGCAGAATAGTACTTAACTTTTCCTTATCTCATCACCATTTCATCATATCATTTTAAACGTTGACTTAAGAAACCCTCGTAGTAGTGACATAATATCAAGTACCCATTGAAATATAAACAAGACATTACATCATAGACAAATTAATGTAATGTCCATGTATTATTGACATCATATCAGCCTTGACAAAGTCAAGATATAGGCAAATAGTCAATACTTGTCCACACTGTTAAATCAAGTAAATGGAAATAGAGTATATAGAAGTTCTTACCAGGTCTGGCGACAAACCAAGTCCTCTCAGTTCTCGCACACTTGCTTGTGTTGGCTTTGTTTTCTGTTCACCTAAAGATTTTGGCTTAAATAGACAACAATTCAATTTATCAAGTCAGAACTATAATTGAGAAGAAAAAAAACACAAATATATTAATTTCATTGTATTCTAGATAACTTCTGTTCATGTCATTTAGAATCCGATTTATTTTGTGCCCATAGCCTCAAGACCACCTCGATTGGGTCTGGGCTACTTATTTTGTGCCTGTAGCCTAGAGTCTACCTGGATGTGGGAATGGGCTACTTCTTTACTTCAGGACCTTTCCAACCATTTATTTTTTTGTTGAAAATGTAATAAGCAAATTGATGTCCCCCACTTTAGTGGGCCCCATCAATATCAAACTGCCTATAAAATTTGGCTGAAATCCAATAATAATTAAGGAAGTTATTGTGTGGAAGCGAAAGTGACTGGGTCTGACAATAAGGGCTATAATTTCATTAACAATGAAGAATGCTGACAATCAAACGCAGCCAAGGTCTCATGAAAATCAAGCTGCATACTAATTTGTGTTGAAAGCCAATAATTGATTAAGGAAATTATTGTGCAGAAATGAAAATGGGTGTGTCTGACAATCAAGATCAAACAAGGTCTGATCAAGATCAAGTAGCAAACCCCAAAATTTGGTTAAAATCAAATAATAAAGGGATTTACTGTGAGGAAAAGAAAGTGGATCTGACAATCGACCTATAATTGCACCGAACAATGACACAGAATGCTGACAATTGAACAAAAAGTCAAGGTCTCATCAATATCAAGCAGCACACCAAAAATGGTTTAAATCCAATAATAATCAAGGGGTTTATTGTGCGGAAAAGAAAGTGGACGCATATGACAATCAGGGGCCATAAATCTGCTTAAGGATGCAGAAGTCTGACAAATGAACTCAACCAAGATCTCATTAATATCAAGCTGCATACGAAACTGGAATGAAATCCAATAATAATTAAGGGAATTTTTGTATAGAAACAAACATGGGTTGATCTGACAATCATGGGCTATAGCTCTGTCAAATGGTGACAAAGTGTATTGCCAATTAAACTAATGAAAGTTCTCAACAATATTAAGCCACACACCAACTTGGTTCAAATCTAATAATAATTAAGGGAGTTATTGTGCTGAAATGAAAGTGGGCTGTAAGGAAGGACAGATGGGTGGAAGGAAGGAAAGATGGAAGGATGTATGGACAGGCCCAATTTAGTGTCCCCCATTTTCTACCAAAAGAGGGGAACAAAAATAGTTAACGTGGAACAATCAGTAATTACTCATAAGAAGGAAGGAGGGTAGTCTAACAGCTAACAAATACATATTAAAGTGCCTTCTCTGGGGTTCTGAATTTAAACTGAACTCCCAATAACTTCCAAGGCTAATGAATTTAGGCTAAGCACGTAGGTGCCTACTGGGTTACTAATCTTAAAATGTGATCCTAGGTTCTTTTCCTAATAGCCTGTTGGACAACTGAATTTAAACTGGCTCCTAATAGCCTGCTGGGCTACCATCTGATTTGGAAATCTGTTGGACCCTTCTGATTAACACCAATACCTCCTGCTTACACTGAACAGCAATTTTTTTCAGATTTAAACACTAAACATTTCATCAATATATGTAAATTCAACACTAAGTATGCTGATTTTTTTAAATCTGAAAAACTCTGGATGTTTGCTAATAGTCTACTTTAGGGAGGAAAATGAAAATTGGTAAGTTGTAAAGATACAAATCAAAGACTGATGGGGCTAAGATATCAAGGTAATGTGATTTCTTTGACATCTTTGAGGTTCCAGTTTCAGAGTCATCTAAAAACATGTTTGTTCATGCCCTTGTTCATTCAGTTGGCTTTTATTTGGAACATTGGGGGGTGGGGGGATAATCACTCGAGTACTAAATGTTCAAAAGTTATTTTGCTATTTACTAAATTTTGGGAATTCCATATGATTTTGGGGAAAGGGCTTTTCTTCTCCAGAAATGGAGAGTGCTGCAGGTTTCTGAGGAACAATCAAAAGCTAGAGCAATGGTGAACAATTTGATCAAATAAATATACCATGACCTCTCCTGGATCCCACATTAAACCCATGATGGAGACTAGTCTACAGTTAAAATAAGGCCATAATTCTTCTGAAATAGGTTTGTGTACCAAGACTGCTCAACATGCATATCTTCTGATGATGACCATAATATGTACCAAGTTTCACAGCAATGCACCAAACACTGCAATAGTTGCATTCACAAAATTCTCTCACATACTGCATCCAGCTGCAAGTAAAAAAGGGCAATAACTCTTACAAAAATCATGGGAGCACAAAGATGATGAGCATAATATGTATCAAGTTTCACACATGTTGTACTTCTATCTTACACTGCATTCATCTACAGGACAAAAAGAATGACAACTCAAAAACATGTGATTGCAAATTGAATGTACTGAAACTGTGGAGTGGAAAGGTATGGAGTACTTAGTTGCAACACTGTTAACGTTGGTGTTGCTTCTCATCTTCTTTAGACCATACATATAGGAGATTAAAACATGGCCGATTCTTTTGGTTCATGCTTAAGTTCTGTTTTTCAATATGTTTACATTTTCCTGGGGACTGAAATAACGTACAAGAAACAAGCCAAGTAACATCAGTTTTTATTAAAGTGTGATTACTTTGCTGTTCGACTTAAGGGATAGCCTTATACTGTATGTGTGGATTTGGTTGTCCGGGATTGGATTTTTCATTCATTTGTTTTTAGACAATTAATTAAATATTTTTGTATGTTTTCAGCCAGAAAAGTAATTACTTTTGTCATCCAAATACATGCAGAAAATATGACAAACTTTCTAGGCATGAATAGGCCATCATTTAGGCAACCAGCATTGGCTCCTGGATCTCTCCCTGCACTCTGTGAACTAGCCTTGGTTCTCAACTTAGAAATTGTTTAAAGTCCCACCCTTAAAGTATATATACAATTATTTTGCACTACAAGGGGAGTTAATTTAAGCAGCCAGCATGAATTTCTGGGTCTTTCCTTACCTCCTTGGGGTCATCACTTGGAAACCAATTAGATCCCCACCTAAAGTAGCCATTCTGGTTCAGTGGGGATAGGGCATTGGACTTGTGATCAGAAGAGTGTGGGTTTGATTCCCACTATCGGATAGGCCACCAAATTTCTCAGGATTTTTTAAGGCCACTGCTTTCTTTTTTATTAAAAGCTAAAAATATAAATTTAAAATAATCTAAAACTAACGGCATTGAATATATGAAGTGCCATAAAAAATGCATCTACATGTGAGAACATACAGAAAATATTTCAGGAACTTTAATATGGCACTGTTATGTTAAGGTGTTTAGCAGATTTGGTTAGTTTTTTTTACACAATAAGAAAGTGTCTTACCAAAGAACACAATACAGCAAATTCATTCATAAGATTGTACACACTCAGTCATTTTGCAAACTAATCTTATTTATAATTTATTTTATCAACTTTGAGTGTTACTTATTATATTTCTATTTAACATTATTTCTACATTTTAAATTATTTTCTGATGAGAACTCTGCAAAACCCCAAACCTGCAATTCTTATTTAACAGTTTTTCATTTTCTTGTAACAGTGGCCATATTTAATGGTGGATAATTATCATTTGTACAAACTTTGAAAGTTCTTCATAGCAGGGTGCTTTATTTCACGTTTTGACAAATCTTATTTTAGTTTTAGAAAAAGTTATTGAGAGCTTATTCTATTTCTAGCAACAGTGGCCATATCGGACAGTAAATCAGCATCGCTGATATACATCTAAAAGGGTTTCATGCAAGAATGCTTTGTCAAATATGACCGAATTCTGTTCACAGGTTTTGAAAAAGAAGTCACTTAAAGATTTTTTCAGGTTTAGTACTGGCAACAATATTTAATGGTAGATTAGCATCATGGGAACAAATCTGATAGTTCTCCATTCCAGGATGCTTTATGTCAAGTTTGGTAAATTTCTATTAAACAGTTGTCGCGATGTTATTTAAAGGTTTTTCTATTGTTTAATAACAGTGCCATATTTGATAGCAGATTGGCATAATTTGTATAAATTGTAAAGGTCTTCTTGCCAGGATGCTTTCTGTAGAGTTTACTGAAATTCTATTCAGCTGTTTGTAATTTAAAGGCTTTCTATTTTTTTGTAACTGTGGCCATATTGATTGGAATCATTTGTACAAACTTAAAGTTTTTCATGCTAGTATGCTTTCTGTCAACTTTAGTCAAATTCTATTCTGCAGTTTTGGAAAAGAAGACTAAAGTTTCTTCAGTTTTTAAAACCAGTGGCCAAATCTGAAGAAGAAGTCATTTTTACGTTTTTCTATTTTAATAACAGTAGGTTTTCTATTTTTTTTTTTTTTATTAACAATGACTATTCTTGAAGGTGTATTATCATCATATGTACAAATATGAAAGGATGCTCTGTGCCAAAACTTAATCAAAACTGGTCTGGTACATTTTGAAAAGAAGTTTAAAATATGAATTGTTGACATACAGGATGGATGCAGGGCCATACCATAAGCTCACTTGGCCTTATAATCAGGTTAACTAAACTGCAGAATGAATGGACATAGAGGAGGATTCCTATATACCCCTGCCTCTATAATCTCTCATCACTTTGTCTTCAAATCTCAGTATATGTTAATGTGGTTAAATTGAAACAGTAGATCAAATTTGTGAAAAATCATTGTTGCAACAAATTTAATGTAAATTCATCTCACCTGGGGTACTAAGCTGACATGTACACAGCAGAAATTTTCCCTTTTCACACGAAACTGGAACTGTCTAAATGCTTCCACAAAGGGCATACCCTCAATATCACCTATTGTCCCACCTAACTGAAAGATACATTAACTGCAAATTATATTAAATACAATAAGCAACAAATTTTTAGTCTTCCTTTAGTGACAAATTTACAAGGCCTCATTAAGGGTGCAAGAATTCCTACACTGATGTACTAACACACAAAGGAGGATGCAGAGAAAGCCATCTCAATGTTTTTTCTATTCAAAATTCGGCTAGTTATATGAAAGCTTTTAAGTTGTCTAGGCTAGGCTGACATTCCTGAAATAGTAACAAAAAATGAAGTATAGGTGAGTGCTTAATGCCAAATGGTCACACAATTTCAAATGCTGCAAATAACAAGCTCCATTGATTTTCATCAAATCTTTTGAAAGCATAATTTCCATAATATACACAGTGTGTAAAAATCTAATGTACTCTTGTTACTATGCACCCTAAAGTCGTGTTGGATTATGGAACTCTACAACTAGTTTAACTACCTGTATCTGGTAAAATAAAATGGTTTTCAAAAATCATTCTTCGGTGTAGTGAAAAATTTGTCAATCTTTATTAAAAAATATAATTAAAAAACAGAAAGAAAAGGTTGTAAGCATGAACATTTGTATTAATTTGGTGATGCCAGGATGTTCATGGTAAAACATGGAAGAAACATCTTTTACTATAAATGCATTTTTTGTAATGAGGGAATCTTTGCAACTGAAAATAGCAGCAATGGTTATCAACAGATAAACTTTATCATGACAATCAGACATTGGCACCAATTTCATCAACACATGACTTTATGCTAAGTCTAGACTAAGACATTTGATCGGTCAATTTTAAGTCACATTTAAATTTCAGCCAATCAGAATGCTGGATTCAAGACTAAAGTTAAAGTCCAGACTTAAGTTATGTTGATGAAATCCTGACTTGGCCAGTCTCGTTACTGAAAGTGCATAGTCCATAGAGTATAAAATACCATTAACAACAAGAATAAAAAAGATATATTGGATTGTGGTGTAGTTCACCTCAAATACCTGTAGAATCGTAACTTTAGAGAAAAGTTTAAGATTAACCACAACTACCAGAAGCAAGAGCGCCTTGAAAGGATTGACACTATACTTACCAGGAAATTCAAGATAAGACCATGTCTACTTTTTAACTGCGGGGTGTTGAAACCATCTCCAATATTTTTACGGGATAACAAGTTTTTCAAATTAGCCACTGTGGTGGCCATATTGGCTGTAAGATTGGCACCTTTTTCATTTTGGACAAAGTAGACATGATTATAAGTTATTTGGTGAAAACCCCATGTGAATATGACCATCCATTTAGATGGAGAAGCATATAAGATTTTCAAGATGGCAGCTGTGGCAGTCATATTGGATGTCCGATTGGCACCATTTTCATTTAGGTTCAACTAGATTAAGGAATGAATATGTGTATAAAGTTTCATGGTACTCCTCCAAATAGTTAAGGAGGTGCAGCGACAACAAACTTGTACTAACAGATGAACAACAGGCCATCCAATAAACTTTTCTGGACTATGATCAGAAAAGCGAACAATATAACTGTAAAAGCGATGTCAGGAATCAAGCTGAAGCTCTCAAAAATTTTACTAATTGGAAAAAGATTTGAAATATAAGTTCATTACCTCTATAATACAGACACCTGGTATTGCATTGTCCCCATCAACTGGTATCTTGGCCACTCTCTCTACCCACTCCTGTATGGCATTGGTAATGTGGGGCACAACTGAAATAATTTTGATGTACAGTTAGAAATGACCTAACCAGACAGCACTAAGAAGCGAGTATGTGTGTAAAGGAATTAATGGCATGTCGGCACAATCCTAGCTATATAGTACTGATTGAAAGTTAACTTCCAAAGATGTAAAGGTACAAATTTCAAAAGTTTGAAAAGCCTGAGCTCCAGTTTAAACAGCGATGTTGACACCAACTGGCTGTAGAGTATGTAATTGGTGTATCCAATAAAGTTCTCTATCTTTCTGATTAATGTTGCTACTAGAGAGCTCTGGATCAGATTGGATGATTTCTATTATCTGATACTGAATACAATTAGTGTTGTGGTAAGGTTGGTTAAAATGTTTAGACACTGGGGTCTCCTTCTTATTACAGATGTCCCTTAAGTGTTCTTTAATTTTCACTTGGAATTCCTTTTGGTCTCACCTTATTATTGTTTGCCACAGAGATGGCAGGTGAGTAAATAAATAACATTACATGTAGTACAGTGACCTCTTAACTTTGAAATATATTTGAGGTTTGTAAATGTGCTTCTAAATATTTTAGATTTGTCCATTTTCATGCAAAATGTGCAGTTAACGGTCTCACAATCTAGTACTTTGTTTGCAAATGTTTTACTTCACACTCATCTGTTTTGTTCAGTGTATCGGTAAAAGTAATGCTAGTTAGTTTCCTCGAGGTATCCAAAAGGATAGTGTTCCACGAGGTTACAAATTCTGGGCAATTCGTACACCTCGGGCGCAAGTTGATCTCTAGCCCTCAAGCTATTCTGCCTTTTTGGCAGCACATTTGAAGATAGTCTGCTATTTTTTGTAGTTTGACAAATTTTGAAAGTAGTTTCCTAGCTTCTTTGTACAAATTTCAAAAACTTGACGAAGAGAAACCCTTACAAAACAAATGAAAACATGTACTCCTACAAGATAACAGATAAAGATGTCACAAGTCTGTAAAAGGTAGATAAAATAAAAAATAAAGGTAACAAATATAAAATCTTGAAAGTATAAGATCAAACATTTAAAAAAAATATAAACTGCATTCTTTTAGAAGTGTAAGATTTTTTCTGGTGGTACATCATTATAAAGCTTCTTAATCGAGTACATAACAAAAACATTTGGTCTCACAGAGTGGAAGTCAATACACTCAACAAGACTGTGTTCCACTGTCAAAGTTATGCACTCTGGTTGGTGTTCACCCTTCAGGTGGTATGAATGAGTCAGATATGTGTGTCATATATGCAAGAGGCACAATACCACATCACATCTGTGATTCATTCTATATGATAGATGCCACTTTCCAATGATGGGTTTGATGTTCTGAAGCTTTTCTGTGATGTATCCATTCTACATATTTTGCCAAGTTTATACAACATTCCAATTTATATAATATTTGAAGTCACAATAAGGAATCTTCCATTCAGAAACATTATAGCTTGTTCATACACAAAGATTATTTAATAAATGCAGCTGCATAATCTAACCCTATAATATACTGTACAAAATCTTGTGAAGAAAATTATTTCATAACTTTTCCAATATCAGCTGAGACACTAGTGGGCCTGATATCACTGACCTGGCTTACACAACTTAACAGTTGATCATTTCACTATGCAGGATAATGTAGTATTGCAAGAACACAACCTAAGTGAACCATCTCCCAAATGTTATATCATGTTGATTTTACCTATTTTACTAAAGTCTGATAAAAATTCTTTCTACAGATAAAGGCATAATTAATATGCACAGTCTTCTGCCCACAACAGAAGTCATCCAAGATCTTTTAAAGTTAAGAATACAGGCAAAACTTTAATCAGTGGTCTACAGAGTTAGATGTCTTTAACATGAACAAAGACTATAATTCACATTTGTCTTTTTTTAGGCCATGCGTTACTTTACTCTTGGAAATTAAAATCTTTCGTAAGAAAAGTATATTAGAGTATTTCTATATTATTAAAGGCTAGAAATAAGAAATATAAATTCCAAATAATTGGTGAGTAATGTCAATGAATATATGAAATGCCATAAAATAACGCACAATACATGCAAAAACATAAAAGGCAATACTAGCAATTGTCAAATTCCATTTCACCCAACATATCAAACTTGTGTCCAAATATTTAAGAATTTAAAATGTGGCAACGTATTTATAAATATTTCTCTGCAAAAAAATGTATAAACTTACGACATAGTTTTTACAAGAAAAATGTTCTTATTGGAGCAAAACCAATATTAGAAGAAAAAAAACCCACAATAACTTGCAAACATCTAGAAATGTGTGAATAAATTCTAATCCTTAACTGCAACACATTGCATAGTTCATGCTAGCCTGCAACTGTACAGTTTCTCTAACACTATTTCTCTTATAGTTGTTCTTATAAATGAAAAATTATCCATTTGAATCCCCAAGGTGTATTATTTTGCTTATCTTTATTAATTGTTCTATTGAAATGTATGCATCTTGCATTCTAAAATATGTTTACTTCATATTTTTTGCAAAGGAAAGAAATCTGTAATCCCAAGCATGTGATACTCATTAATCAATATCATTGGTTACTTCCCTTGCTTTGTTTAACTTCACAGAGAGAGAACACATATTACAAAAGGAAAAAAAAAAAATTAAATTGCATACGATTTGAGAACTATTTCTAACTGCACCGAATATAATCAATATGCACAGATCTTGCTCATTATTAAATTGGGCTTCTTGATGATTTAAGTCTATTTACCATGTTCACTCAAAATTGTAACACAAATATGGTCTCCAGAGGGGTAACAAGATCAGCCAATATGATGCATGATAACCTCATTAATATGTGTGGAACTCACTTATTATTGAACTCATGTGAGATCTTGATCATATAAGCCCATATTCCAAGTCTGATCAAAATTGGATCAGAAATAAGTCTTCCAGAGTGGCAACTAGCTCAGCCAATTAGATTCAAGATCACCTCATTACTAAGCATGTATCTTGCTCATTATCGAACTTGTTTGAGACCTTGCTGATATAAGCATATATTTAAAGTTTAATCAAAGTCAGATTACAAATATGGCCTCCAGAGTGGAAACAGACTCAATCAATCAGATGCAAGATTACCTCATCAATATGCACAGATCTCGCTCATATTAAAATTCATCTGAGATATTGATGATATAAACCTACATTTCAAGTTTGATTAAAACTGGATCAAAAACATGGCCTCCTGAGTGGTAAAAAGCAAATGCTGATGGACGGATGATGGACACATGGTCATAACATAAGCTCGCTGGGCTTTATGACCAGGTGAGTTAAAAATACTACATAATTTTACCATTGCTTATCATAGACAGGAAACAAGAGTTCCAAAGAACATGGAATCTCACCTGAAAACTGTACTGTAATTGCCCAACTGTATCAATTTTTCTTTCAAAATCTTGAGCACAGAATCTAAATACTGATGAGGATGATGCCATCATAACTGACAGAAAAGAGATACCTATGTCTCACCCTAAGCTAATGTAGACAAGACAAAAATCATTTTACAAATGCAATAAAACCGAATATGATTGACCCCTTTTTGTTAAGCCAACCTTTGATTTAGCTTGAAAGTAAAAAACTTTACCACTGACTTTGATCTATGGTGTGGATGGATGTATGGAGCAAAACGCATATGGACAACAAAGTGATTGCCATGTTCAGCTTCTAAATGCAGGCTTGACAATAAAATGGACCAAACCAAACCCATTTATAATGAACTCTAGCAAATTTAAAGTGACTCCAAAATACTGATAGAGCTGCGGTGGCTTAGTGGTTAGCATGCTGGACTCACGACTGAAAGGGTGCGGGTTAGAATCCTACCCATGGACCAGTATGGGTCAGCTACTGTGGTATGTCCTTAGGCAAGACACTTTACTCCAATTGCCTCGGCACTAAAAAACCTACTTGTGTTGCTGTGCCAAACCAAACTAAAATACTGATTGAAATTTGACTATAATCTGTGCATATATTCATATTTCAAAGGAAACTGTTTGTAAAAAAACATTTTGCTGGACCCTGGTAGTTTATTATAGAAAGATTCCTCTATATATAACAAGTGTTCCTCATAATCCAGTGTCTCACCTGCATCTGTATGCTTGTCAGTACAGCACCTGAATCTGACTCGTATAAACTTTCACACAAAACTTTAATATTATTGACAACCATGACTATCCCATTGGGTAAGTGAAATCTCACCATGCTTGCTCAGGTGAGACAAAAACGTAACATTCCAGCAGAGACGATTTCTACAGTTGTGTAAGATACAAACCCTGCACTGTTTTGCCAAGGTAATCTCCCCGCCTCTCCTTGCTGATAACATGTTGGTATATCTTTCCTGTTGTTATGTTGTTGTCTTTGTGCAAAGTAATATCAAGGAAACGCTCATAGTTGCCAAGGTCGAGGTCTACCTCACCTCCATCATCAAGGACAAATACTTCCCCTGCAAACAATAAATCATTTTTCACATTTTCCAAATTAGGTATACAAAAAAAAAGTGATCAAGGCATGGTGGAAGTTGACTTAAAATAAGACTGAAATAATATTCAAACATTTCAAATAGTAGCAATATTTATCTCATATCTCTGATCAATCTGAACAAAATATCTTTTGTTCAACATTTATTACTTGAGTAATTACTAAGCACTAAAAGAATATATGTTAAACCTCGTTTTCAGTAATTGTATCTTTCATTGAAAGTTACTGACATATCCTGTATCTCATGATCAAAAATACACATCTGAATGCCCAATGGATATTTTCATTATCGAACGATAAGCTCTGCCCACTTAGTTACTGTTGCTACTAGCTCACAAGCTATTGTCAAAATGGCGGATTCACTAGCATCAGCAACAGAATCATTAGTACCGGTAAATATTCCCGACAATATTTATGAAACTTTTCTACCTGACTGCAAGAATATTTTATTTAGATCATGTGTTAAAGAAAGGCTTGAACTCCTATACACTAGAATACGTTCATGAAATTAAGATTTTTTTATGGCGAATATCAGGTGAAAGTTGTTCACGTTGCTGGCGGTCTATGAGAAAGAACAAACATCCTCACAAACTTCAAGTAGACATTTCGCTAGAAGAGGACAAAATAACAATCTTTCTGTTCTTGCAAAGTTGGGTATTTTTATTAATTAAATCAGAATCTCAAGTATGATCTCAGTAATTTTTTTTTTTTAAAATTTAAAATAAAGCTTTTGTTATGTACTCACACCCGTTAAATTTGTATCATACATGTATAAGTGTCATGTAAGAATAAAAACCAAGCACTTTTTCTGATCTACGATAAATTTTTTTTATTCATTATCAATTAATAATTTAATAATGTTTAGGAAAAACATTAAAGTTATACAAATTATATAAACAATTTATACAAAGTTTCTTGAGTGATTGAAGGGAGTGTTTTACGTTCTTTATGCCATGTTAACATGTATCTTCAGTTGGACGGATAAAAGCATTTTATAAGGGTATCATTGATAAACCAGTAAATTTAAATTATTTCAGATCCATGAAAAATGATCATTTATCCTGATTTCTTCAAAAAGAAAGAAATAATGGCATGTCGAAATAAACAACTACAGGCATAATGACGGGGTTATATTTGCATCCGCTTTTACCTTTGTTCGCTAATTAATGTGACGCATTTAACTGATTTCATTGATGTCATAACATTTTGCAGGTGTTATAAAATAGGTAATTTGTGAGAGACAAGTTTTATTTGAAGTCAGCATGACAAAAATACAATAAATGGCAGGATATAGCTTGCTGTTATTTATAGTCTCAGGCCTTGCTGTTATTTATAGTCTCAGGCCTTGCTGTTATTTATAGTCTCAGGCCTTGCTGTTATTTATAGTCTCAGGCCTTGCTGTTATTTATAGTCTCAGGAATTGCTGTTATTTATAGTCTCAGGCCTTGCTGTTATTTATAGTCTCAGGCCTAATAAAGACAAAAGGAATATTTTATAAGTTTCACCTCTTCATAAAGTTAAAATATTTATTATAAAAAAAATCCATAATAAAAATTTTATTAAAAAAAAATCAATGAAAAATTTTGAAATAAATGATGTCAAATTCAGTTTTGCAAGTATAGATATTTAATAGAATTATTACCATTCCAGAATTTAATGTACAGGATGAAAATGGTTTAGAAACACCACAACCCACAATATTTTATTAAATATCTCCAAGAGAAACAACCTGAGCCAGTCAATGATATAGTTGTTGCCAGACCATCAGAGAATAAAAATAGAAAACCATTTTTTTGTCAATTTGATACCAATTACAAGTAAATGCTCAATTTTGAAAATTGTAACAAAATCAACACTAATGAAGTATGATGCAGGATTGCAATATTCCAAATTTCATTTAAAAAAACAAAAACAATCCAATGTAATAAAAAGACAAAAATAAATAACATGTATACACACATTTTCTTTATTGCATGTAATGTTAATATTTTGACTGAAATAAGAAATATAATTCTAACATATGCATACAATTAGCATAAAACTGTATTCAAAATTTTCACAAGCACAACAAAATAATAATGTCATTATTTTAAACAGCTTTGTGTATTTAAATATGAAACATGATTATAATAAATGTATGACTTCCAACGCAGACATTGTTGGTTTTTGATTTGGGATTTTTAAAAAAAATAATCTCCCTTGAAGCTGTTCAGGGTAACAACAATCTGCATTGCATACACAGAAAATCGAGAGTATGCCTCCTATGTGTATAGGATTTATTGAAAATAGTTTACCTCTTATAGGGCAAGATTGAATATTTCCAAGGTTATCGTTTATTCTCATACATAAATTGATTTTACGCAAATGTATAAGGCTTTCTTGCCCTATAAGAGGTAAACTATTTTCAATAAATCCTATACACATAGGAGGCATACTCTCGATTTTCCGTCTGCTGATTATCCGTGTGTCAGTGCTGGCAAAAAAAAAAAAAAAAAATATTATAAAGAAAACTAGTCTTGAACAGGTAGTCTTTAGAAACTTTAGAAAACTATATTGAAATATGTACATAATAAGGCTTTGAGGCACACGACAGGATGTATCAATTGCACCCCATTGACCTTATGACACTGAAATATACACGGTTCTCGTCTAGCTAAGACAGGCAGCTTAACATTCTACTGTTCAGCCGACACAAGAAATGTACAAATAAATACTGAGTCTGTAATAGACTGGATACAGTGTATCATTTAATATGATAAAAAGTCGGTCAGTTTATGCAACTGTTTAAAGACAATTAAAAGGTAAGGCGGGCAAAGATAAACAGACACCTTTCAGAGATTTATTGAATTGGCTCACAATAGCTAGGGTGATGTGTCCTGTCAAATCCTTTGAGCATTGCTGAGGGAGAGCCCATTAGGCTACTTTGCATAGGTAAAGTACACTAAGTGGAAGAACCCAATTTGTCTGAAGTTAAGTACATCAAAGAGAGAGAATCTAATGAGAATCGGCACGTACAAATGTGTAGGAGACTTCGACTTTGAAACTGCATTCAGCAAGTGGGCAGCCGTAAAATCACGACACATACTCATGTGACATTCGATTTTATTATTTTTATGAAACAACATTTTAATAGTGCAAAACATTATAAATAAGCATACAAAACAGTCATGCAATGATGTATTCTGTAATATTGTGGTATTGTATTGTTTGCTGTCAATAAAGTAATAAATACTCCATCTTTTTCAATTTTCATTGCCTACTACATTAATAGACATGGAAAAATACTTACTCCTTGCTTGGCAACACTTTTTGAAAATTGGCGACAAAATATTGAGATTTGCGATTTTTTTGGCGACAACTTTTTTAAAGCCAGCACCATCCCTGTATATGTACGCTTACCATTTTTATTCTTTCAGAGTGACCATAACCTTTGACCCTGAAATCAATAGGGTTCTTCCTTATCTCAACTGCAGGCCATCCTCAATGTTTGGTAGCCACAGTTGATGGAGAACTCAAGTTACTGAGCAGAAAAAAAAATTCTTCTTTTATTATGTGACCTTGACCTTTGAACTTGAAATGGATTGACCTTTGACTCCAAACTTGATAGGCTTCTTTCATATCCCACATGCAAGTCATCAACAAAATTGTTAACCGTAGATTGTGGAGAACTCGAGTCATTGTGCAGAAACCCATTTTTCTTTTTTCTGTCACAATGACCTTGACCTTGGAGGGTTTTTTTTTACCCCAGAATAGATACGGTTATTCCTACCCCAAGTTCAAACCATCCACAAAATGTGGTAACTGTAGATGGTGGACAACTCGTGTTATTGTGTGGAAACCATTTTTCTTCATTCAGTCACGGTGAACTTTGCTTCTGAGATTTTGATCATGAAAATCATAGGATTCTTCATACCCCAAGTTCAAAACCATCCAAAAAGTGTGGTAACTGTAAATGGTGGGCACCTTGAGTTCTTGTAGGGAAAAGTTTTTCTTATTTCATTCACAGTCACCTAGACTTTTGACCTTTTGACCCAGAAATCGACAGAGTTCTTTCTTATCCCAAGTGCAAGCTATACACAAACTTTGGTAACTGTAGATGGTGAACAGCTCGAGTTAGAGTGCAGAAACAAAATTGGTAACAAACACACAGATTGATGGATGGACATATCATGACATAATATGCTCCACCTTATGGCTGGCATATATAAATCTGGAGATCCTGGATATAGGAACTATCACAAAAGAAGCACTAATCCTGTAAGTAAAATAGATTTATGAGACCTTAAGTCAATAAAATCATATGATAAATTTCAACAAGCTTGCACATACAGTGATGCAAGATGGACATAAGTATTGTAGTTGGCAATTTGGGCAAAATAATCACCCTCATCCGTCAAATTTCACTTCAACATGCCAAAAAAGACAAGTTGACTTTGCCTTGCCATGAATTGGCACCTACAACATAGCATGGATTTACTTATAAAACTTGTTTATAGACATGCAACAGACAAAACATCATTTATAATCAACCTAGTCCTTCTGTACTCATTTAGTAGCTTCTGATGCCCTCAAGTATGCACTGGATTATGATTTCATACATGTGCCTCACATCACTCACTGAAATCCCCTGCATACTCAAAATGCTCACTCCTTGCTTTCCATGTAGTTTATTAATGGTAAAGACTTCCTGTAAACTAAACTGGATCAAGCAGGGCAAACATGACACTTTAATGGCTAATCTGACAGACAACAACATAAAAGTAATCACTAGATTATACTATGTGTGATAAGTAGTCAGGGCTCTCAACAGACTTTCAGGATGAGGAGTCCTGGACTCTTCATTCAGGGAACTCAGGAGTCCCCAACCTAGTTCTGAGAGTCCATGGCATAAACTCTCGAGTCCCTCACTTTCAAAAGAACAGAAAGGAAAATGAAAGAGTACATGATCATTATTTTATTATATATCTGGATTAAATTCTCAGCCTCATAAGATCACATTAGAGATAAACCATTTTTCAGTAATTGTCCAAAACAATTCATATCATGCTGTACTCTACCATCTGCAAACTAGCTTTTCAGATGAGTTAGTTTCTTTACTTTTTCCTGTTCTTTGAACTAATAAATGCATGTATGACATTCTGGTTATCTAAGTCTTTAAGTACAGGAAGCTCCTCCATTATTCCGATTAATTAATTCAGTGTTTCATTGTATGGAACTGTGCTACTTTGCAGTCATCATTTTTCGCACAAAATTCGAGTGTTTTCTCAACAGCATATGGGATTGTCTGGCGGATAGCTTCAAGTTAGTATTTCCATTTAGAGTGACAGGATTTTGCTTTCCAGCAGTCTTACACCAGTCACAAATTGCTTTTAATGTATCATCTGATTCCACTTTTTTCAACCATAAAAACGGCTTCTCCCAATCTGGTTTCTGATTCTCATATTCAAAGTTCTGCCACCATTTTTACCAGTGTCCTTCACCGTAGTTGAGATGGAGTCAGCATCATACATACATTGCAAGTTTGAGTTTTCTTTCTTGTCATCACTTGCGCTCTCACTTTTGTATATTTTGTGCCTTTATCAGCATTAGTGTCATTTTCATTGCAAGTCCATTTCCCGAAAAATGAAAACAGATTCTGCTGACTCATTTTTATGAGATAAAGTTCTTTTCTGCACTCCTTTAAAAAGTATCTACTGATACTGTAGTGCCCTAGTCTAAATCACGTTTTGAAGTAGCAGTTATTATTATTATTATTATTATTATTATTATCATTATTGCATATTAATGATTTGACAGTATTGTTCAACTCTGAGAAAGCTTTGATTACTTTCATGATTTATATACGCGTCATCACCTAGTTAAACATCGTTAAGACAACAAAGGGCATCGTTTATTCGCCAAACAATTGCAGGTGCTTACATACACATTCAATAGAACATCGGTTTCTTCAAGTCGTCACATCAGAGGATTAACTGTTAATTAGTCACACTGGCTTCTTGCCTGTTTATTTAAGTCTAGCCATTAGCTATTCCACAGATTGGCCATGGCTGACCAAAAATATAAAAACGGGAGCATCACGGGGAAAAATTAGGCACGTCATGGGGATACATTACAGAGAAAAGGTCCTCTGAGAATTTCACATGTCCCGCTGGCAGTAATTCGGAAAGGATTTAAGATGTTAATGAATTATAGTTGAATTGCTAAAGAGCTCAAGCAGTATAAAACAGGGTTGGTTTGGCTTCGGTGTTTAAAGTTTGTTGAGATGGATTATATTATGTGTAATCAGTAGTAACTGGGAAGGATTAAAGACATTAATGGTTTATTGTTAGATTAGTCCTTACTAAAGAGCTCAAGTGGCATAAAACAGGTTGGTTTGGCTTAGGGTATTTCAAGTTTGTTGAGATATCCAAGTGTACGTTATCTCCCAATGCTAAAATACCAAAATCTAAAGGAACCAAAATATCACATGAAATTCCATAATTGATGGAAACAAGAATTTCAGTGGCTTGAATCAAGTTCAAAGGGACATGATTATGCATTCTGCCATTCCTGTAAAGTCAATTTTAAGAAGAAATTCCCAAATTTGACTCTGCACCAATCTTGAGCAGTGCTGGCAAGCAGTTAGCAACCTGAATCTACCCACAAGCAGGAAACAATTTAAACTTTTTGGTTCACTCAGTAGAGTTGTACTAACATTACCACATTCCAAAGCAGACACTGAAAGGACATTTCTATTCAAAGGAAATTTCAGACTGACTCCAGAGGAAACCTGGATCCAGTAACAATACATCATCTCCTAAGTGTTGAGATCAACAATGACGCTTTATAATATTTAGAGTGGGAGAATGCCATCACATGCTGTAGACATGTTTTTAAACTTTTCTTAATTTTCAAATTAGAGAGGTTTTAATACTTTTGTTGCTATGCGCAGTGAAATCCTGATATAGCACACTTCGTTATAGCACGAATTTGGATATACCACAATTGTGGCATGGCTCCCAAAATTTCATATATTTTTTTCATACGTGAAAATTTTCTTCTTCTTCAAAATACAAAAAATAATGTGTACAAAATTAGTTATCATTTTGGGGTAGAGATCGTGTATGAATTAGGATATAACACGATCATGGCATGGCTCCTAAAGTTTTACAATAATTTCACACATTTCTTGAAGTACTGCAAAATTTTGTGCCAAATAAACAAGAGTTTGATTTAATAATTTGGCAAGATGTATTGCATTCTTAAAGAAAAAAGTGTCTTATGATTACATCTTTCTTTATATGAATAAAGATGTTAAACGTTTTTCTATTTGTGAATATTCATTTCAAATGTGTCAGTAGCCAACACTGTATTTTCATCCTAGCTTATTTTTGACAGCTGTCAGCTCATTAAAAAGTTTATAAGTGTTAATCGTATTATTATTGAATCATGAACAATAAAGCGAGTAAGTCTTCCTTGTGTTTTTCTTCAATGCATTCTGTGTACAATTGTTGCTCAAAAGAAAGAAGATCAATTAATTTAAGTAATTGCTAATCATCAAAGTCAATCTCACTGCTAAAGGTTGTTCAAAATATGGGGCAATGATTTATAAAAACATATTTAAAAAAAACAGAAAAATAACCACAAAAAAAACCCCCAAACACTCGCATGTGGTTTTGCGGTGTTATCAGACAATTGTCACACGATCAACTGACCAGTGAATAATATCATGCATTCCCTATACACATGACCCCGTTGTTCCTTAACAATTATTCTTGCTCTAGTCGTTCAAACAAATAGGTGTCAGAGTGTTAATTAGTGGGCATTTACAATGGATAACGGGATACAGAAACGTAAAGCTTTTACTGTTAAAGAGAAGCTTGAAGCCCTGGGCAGGATTAGGTCCGGAGTTAAACAAATGCAATTAGCTTCGAGATTTAGGGGTTCACAAGTCAAGAAAACAATGTGGTGGACTGAAAACGTTTTTTACCCGAATTTATAAATCAATAAATGTACCCACCTTTTTAAGGGAAAACAATTGACTATCAATGCCTGCTCAATCAACTGTCACCATCCCCCCCCCCCCCCCCCCCCCCCCCCCCCCCCGGACTGAAACAAGTTTATGGCCTGAATCATCAGGAGCAGTTTTGGTCATTGCCACGCACATGTAACACCCCCCCCCCCCTTTTTCATCTTAACCCTTTTTATTTTCCAGCCTTAGATCATTCACATATACACAGGAAAGTGTTACCACTGTTTGGAACAAAACCATTTTAGTTGTAGGGGTGCAGCGATTGGCTAATATAATCAAACATTCTACTTTCCGCATTTGCTCTGCAGTGAAGCAAAGTCATAGTAATAAACAAAAGTTTCATCGAACATTGGGTTTATTATATATATTTTTTTCTCTGTCCGTTAACTGTTTGATGGAACTCACTATGACCAATACAATCGAATAGTTTACTCCCAAGCTGGCTTCAGGCAGTTACGTGTATACACACCTTTAAAATTCTCATCACAAGTATATTACGAGGTCAATACAATACATTTGACCTCCTGCATGAATTTTCAGCTCTAGTACATGTCCTTTTTAAGCTTAAATACAGGCTTCTTTTTAGAAACACATAATGTCTGAATCATGCATTTTATTGTTGGTCAGAAATCAGACTCTTTGGACAAGTCCAGCAAATATGAATGTTGTGGCCCAAAACAAAACTTGTTCATAAGTTTGTGTGAAATGTATTAGCAAGAAATTAAATATTAGGATTAAACTGGATCTATCAACAATTTTAAAAAAATATAAATTATGCTTCTTTGTGCACATTTTTGATGGAATTACTATTATGGATACAACCAGATTTGACTGGTGAGAACACTCTCTCTTAAATATTTACGCTAAGTTGACAATTTCGTATACATAAAAATAAATACTAAATATGTAATGACTGTTTTAAGTAGTTCTTATTTAATATGGAACAAGTTTATAACTGCGTCAATGAAGTCTGTAGTATTGCCCCGCCCGCTCCCCTCTGGGCTCGCGTTGAATTCAGACACATAATGATCCATGTGTTACGGAATCATACCTTTTTACCTTTTTTAATGATTTAATTTACTAATTTATGATTTCTGTTTTAGTCTGAATAGGGGTTAGCATATCAGTATAGATACGACTATTGCTCGATCAATAAGTGGTCACATGATCAATTGCGCGGGAAATGAAGTCGACCTGGCTTTGTACTTTTTAGAAATCAACATTGAAAGGTCACATTCCATACTACACAATAACATTATGTTTACTCTTTAAGATTTTAGTACACTAGACCTTTGGGTAAATGACGCGTAACCTAGTTCCTGATTGGTTCTTAGAGGGTTGTGTTATTTTGAAATACCATAGTATTAAAATAGGAGAAAGGATATTCCCTTTTTATTCTACGCACTTAGTAAAGATATATAGGGAATAATCTTTGGAATTATCATTCTTTACAATTGTTTGATCGAGGAGAGGTTATTGAAATTATTCAGTTCTGTGTGGAATTTATTTAATTAGTAATTCATCTGAATTACTATACAGCTCCGTGGAATTATCGGACATTATTCTAAAACTTGTGAGATTCCAGACTTGCAAGGATTATTTTGGATTACATCAGAACTTATCATTTTCAGCACATTACAGGCTTTTTCATTCGGAATACCACATCCGGATTATTCTGATTAACAACAGGAAGTGAACTTTAAAACATTTTAGGACCTTTTAGGATTTTCTATACTGTAAGTTATTTTAATTCTTTCACTTTGATTGTTTGTTGAATTATTTTAATTCTTTTAATATTTTAGAAAATTAAAGTTTTGCATTTTAATCTTGAAAGCTTGTTTGTGTCTTTTATTCTGTTACATTACCCCTAGAGTCGTAACAGGATAAATTGGGGGCTCGTATTACGGGATTAGAAATTAGAATAATTTCGGGATCCGAATTTAAATATTTTGAAATTTAGATTTAATTAAATATTTTCGAAGTTTTAATATTTCAGAGATTTTGATACTTCGGAAAGTTTTCTTTTTGGGATTTGAATTTCATTGTTTGAAATTTTAGTGGTTTTTTGATTTTCAGATTAAGAAATAAAGAGAAACTAACAGGCTTTCATAATGACATCCAGAGTAGAGAGTTTCTTAGCTGATCCTACCCAGGAGAAATTTGAGTCCTTAAAGAAGGACGAATTACTTGAAATTGCTCAACATTATAGTCTTACTGAAGCGAAGGCTTCCATGTTGAAGCAGGATATTAGAAGTATCTTGATTCAATATTTGGTACAATCAGGTATTTTTGAAGAGGGGGTTTCAAGTGTTAAAAAAAAATCTCTGTCTGGTTTGGGAAAGAAATTACAGATAGCTAAGGACATAGAGATTGAAAAGATCAAACTTCAATGGGAACAGATGCAGATGCAGAAAGAAGGGAAGAAAGAAAGGAATTAAGAAAAAGAGAAGATAAAATAAGAGAGGGAGAAATTCAGAAGGAATTAAGAGAAAGAGAAATTCAGAAGGAATTAAGAGAAAGAGAAATTCAGAAGGAATTAAGAGATAGAGAGGATAAAATAAGAGATAATGAGATCCAACGGGGAATAGAGAAGGAAGTAAGAGAAAATGAGGAAAGAGAGAGAGAGACAAAATTAGAGAATTTAGACTAAGGGAATTAGAATTGACCAGCAAAGGGCACTCTCATGACAATCAGGGTTCATACTTTGATTTGGCCAAACATTTGAGACAGGTTCCCCCTTTTAGAGAAAAGGAGATAGACAAATATTTTCTCAGTTTTGAGAAAATTGCAGAGAATCTGGAATGGCCAAAAGAGAAGTGGACCTCATTATTGCAGAGTGTGTTAACTGGCAAAGCTAGTGATGTTTATACTGCACTCTCATCTGAACAATCTGCTGATTATGAAGTGGTCAAAGAATACATTTTAAGAGCTTACGAGTTGGTACCTGAAACTCATCGTCAAAACTTTAGAGAATGTAAAAAGGAAACAAATCAAACTCATGTAGAATTTGCTTGGGAAAAGAAACGTTTGTTTACAAGATGGTGTAGATCTAAGAAGGTTGAAGGCAATTATGATAATCTTGAACAACTGGTATTGATTGAAGAATTCAAGAATTGTGTCAGTGATGATATTAAGGTGTATCTTAATGAGAAAGGAGTTGAGACTTTAGAAAAGGCAGCCATCACAGCTGATGAATATTCTTCAATACACAAGGTTCCATTGATAACTAAAACTTTTCCTCAACAACCTTATGTTAAGAAATTATTTCAAACTCGTTCAGGAAATTTCAGACCTCAGGGTGATGTGATTGTAAAGAATCAAAATTCTGATAGGGAATATCAGAAAACCTTATCTCTGCCCACGTGTTCATATTGTAAGATGAAGGGACACGTTATTTCTGATTGCTTAAAGTTGCAATTTAGGCCTCAGAATTATAATAGAGCAGTTCCAAATGCTCTAGTTATCAAGAAGTCAAGGTCAGGGTCATTTATCAATGAGAATGATATTTGTTTGGAGGCTAGCTTACCTCAGTCTGATTTTATAATGAAGAATTACGAACCATTCATGTCGAAGGGTTCTGTGTCACTTGTTGGTGACTTGGATAAGGCTACTCCTATTAAGATATTAAGAGATACAGGAGCTTCTCAGAGTCTGTTGTTAGATAGTACTTTGCCGTTTTCTGAGAAGTCTTCTACTAGTGAAAGTGTATTAATACAGGGGGTAGATTGTCGATATGTTAATGTCCATCTTCATTGTGTTAATTTGTCATCAGACTTAGTTTCGGGACCTGTGACCATAGGAGCAGTGGCTTCTTTGCCTATTAAGGGCATCCATTTATTACTAGGTAATGACCTAGCTAAAGATAAGGTCGTGGTTAATCCACTTGTAACTAACAAGCTTAGAATGGATCAAAGAGTTGATCATATTGAAGTAGAAATCCCTGGTTTAAATCCAGCTTGTGAAGTTACTAGAGCTATGGCAAAGTATGCTCTTGAGAATATTGTTGTTGAACAGGATGTATTTCCTTTAGCGGATACCTTTGTGGGTCAGGCTTTTCATGAGGTCACTTCTGCTCCTCAATCTAGTATTGATAGTGATACTCTTTCAACTACTATGTCTCATAAAAATAGTCAGGGTGTAATAAGACAAGCACTAGATGTCTTACAACAGGGAGATTCGGATATCTCCTGTTTGTTTCAGGGGGCTATGACTGAAACTGAAGCCACGCAAGAAGGTACTTGTTACTTCTTGACGAGTGAAGTCCTTGAACGGAAAAGGAGATTGCTTAGGGTAATTGCTGGTGATGAGTGGTCAGTTGGTAAAATAGTAGTTCCTAGATACTATCGTCAGGAATTACTTAGTGTAGTCCATGAAACGTCGTTTAGGAATAAATGAGACGATGTTAGGCAACCAATACTTGTCGGCGAAGTGTGCGTCTACAAGTTTTATAAAAGCTATTCCTTTGTGGAATATTAAAACTGAGACCATAGTGAGAGTTTTGGTCGGGTTCTTCACACTGTTTGGTCTTCTGAAGCTGATACTATATCAGGCTTTAGAACGAATTATTGTAACATATTGTTATGAGATGGTATATAATTGGGAATTGTTGTGGAACAGGAAGGGAGTAGGTTGAAGGTCTCCAATTATTGTTGTTTGCTGCGAGGGGTCAGTGTAGGAGTTTTTTTTAGTCAGATAATAGAGTATTATTTTTGCTACCTATACCCCAAAAATCCTCGTTAGGTTAAGTATTTTGGTCCTTATACTACTAACAAAAGGTTAGGGAATTTAAATTATTATTAATACTTCTGGGAGGAGAAAGCAGAAACAACTTTGTCAAAATGTTAGATTGTTAGAACAATATGTAGATAGAGATAGCCACATAAATTATCGATTACTTTAGTAGTACTTGTCTCACACATTGAAGATTTGAATGAAGATGAGAAATCCGATAGGATGATTTGAAGTCACTACACTTCGCACATACTGCCGCCTGAAATTTACGAACTGAAATAGTTGATAGAAGAAAAATGAATATTTATTTACAGACATTCTACACGAACCAAATAAAAGTGACTGGAGTTTACCATGTTTCAGTGCAGAAACAAAATAACACTTTCCGTATATGTGTAAAGTATAGAAAGTAAATAGAGTCACCGGGACATATTCATTTCCAGTTTCGACAGGATTGGAAATGACTAATACGTCGCAAGATATTGACCTATTGAAGAGATTCTACCAAATTTCACTTACGGAGAGAAAGAAAAATTTGCATTCATGACTCCAGAACTTGACCAATACAAAGTCGTATCATTTGGGCTGAAGGTTCCCCAAGTTTCCAACGTCTGATGAATATAATAACATCCGAATAGAAATTGCGATGCATACATCGAAGATGTCATCATCTGCAACGACATGTGGCAAGATCTAATAGAACCATTCTTCAAGAGATTCAGTGAAGCGAACCTGATCATCAATATTAAAGTGACTTTTATCGTGCCTGTGTTACCTTTTCAGGGCATGATTGTGAGACATGGACAAATAAAATCAATAGAAGCTAAGGTTACGGCTATTTCTTAGTAAAATTTAATCGATGATGTATTTTCATGTGTATAATACCACCGTTACACTGTTTTGTATACATGACTGTATCATGAATTAATTTATTTTCTTTTTTATTTAATTACTTGTATGTTGGAAGTACATATTAAAAAATAAGTTTTTATTGCATAAATCCTTATTTTTTCCGTGATGGTTGAGGGTGTTATGGAATCATACCTTTTTACCTTTTTATAATGATTTAATTTACTAATTTATGATTTCTGTTTTAGTCTGAATAGGGGTTAGCATATCAGTATAGATACGACTATTGCTCGATCAATAAGTGGTCACATGATCAATTGCGCGGGAAATGAAGTCGACCTGGCTTTGTACTTTTTAGAAATCAACATTGAAAGGTCACATTCCATACTACACAATAACATTATGTTTACTCTTTAAGATTTTAGTACACTAGACTTTTGGGTAAATGACGCGTAACCTAGTTCCTGATTGGTTCTTAGAGGGTTGTGTTATTTTGAAATACCATAGTATTAAAATAGGAGAAAGGATATTCCCTTTTTATTCTACGCACTTAGTAAAGATATATAGGGAATAATCTTTGGAATTATCATTCTTTACAATTGCTTGATTGAGGAGAGGTTATTGAAATTATTCAGTTCTGTGTGGAATTTATTTAATTAGTAATTCATCTGAATTACTATACAGCTCGTGGAATTATCGGACATTATTCTAAAACTTGTGAGATTCCAGACTTGCAAGGATTATTTTGGATTACATCAGAACTTATCATTTTCAGCACATTACAGGCTTTTTCATTCGGAATACCACATCCGGATTATTCTGATTAACAACAGGAAGTGAACTTTAAAACATTTTAGGACTTTTTAGGATATTCTATACTGTAAGTTATTTTAATTCTTTCACTTTGATTGTTTGTTGAATTATTTTAATTCTTTTAATATTTTAGGAAATTAAAGTTTTGCATTTTAATCTTGAAAGCTTGTTTGTGTCTTTTATTCTGCTACATTACCCCTAGAGTCGTAACACATGACAAAATGACTAAATATTATACTTCTGTGTGCATATTTTCGATGGAATTACTATGGATTCACTCTTATGCATGCCACAAGATCGGTTGGTAAGTACACGTGTTGATACTTTAACTATTCATGCTCTGCATTAGACGTACATATATATGTACCAATGCATGGTTCTCTGAATAAAGCAAAATATTATATGTGCAATCTCTGTGTTTTCACTACATGTGTATTTCTCGTTTAATATGCATTGATTTAAGATGGTAACTGTGCCAATGAAGCTTGTAGTTTTGCACCCACTATTATACCCCCCCCCCCCTTTTTTGGGTGCATGCATCATTTTCTTCAGCTAAATGACTTGGTTGGTTATAGCACGGTTCGGTACATAGCACAATGTCGTTTTGTGGACCCCAGCCATCGTGCTATAGCGGGATTTCACTGTATGTAGTATTTACCATGCTCATATGGAGAGAAGGTTCCAGCATCGATATTGATGTATGGGTCAATTTTAATGGATGTGACTCGTATCCCATATGACTTGAGGATTGTTCCCAGACTACTGGCGATAACTCCCTTTCCAATACCACTGATCACACCTCCTGTCACTAAGATGTACTTCATGGCTAGGTTTCTCAACAGTGATGATAGGACAGCTGAAAAGAGGAAGACTATATAACTTGCATGGAATTTCAAGAATATTTTAAGGCATGTTCTGGAGAAAAAATAATTTATGTCAATCATGTCATATAGCAGCCTGTAGCCAAATATTTTTTGCAGGCACTTGTCAAGGACAACTGACTCTGGAAATATGACTGGTCAGATTTCTTACTGGTCTCATTTTTGTCGAAGTGACTTATCCTGACCCAACCTTTTTTAGTGTCACTATTTCAAACTTCGGTTTGAGACCTATCTCAGATACTAATTTCTCATTTGCACTATTGTTTGACTGGAATTACTTAATCAGCTGATCACTAGTATCAACATTTTCCCTTTCATGATGTCTTGCTCAGATAAAGATCATGTTACCTTCTTGTAACTTTTTTTTTTCTTTTTAAAAACAAAATCAACAACAAATACCAATGTTGCTATACATCATTTTAATTAATATTTATTCACTTACTGCTCCACATTTCAAAATGTGGTAAGATTCGTTCACAGAATCACTAAAGATTGATTAGCACCCAATTTTTGTCAGAAATCGCCATATTTTGCACAGAAAAATAATGACATGTGATGTACCAGAAAAGACAACTGTATTTTGGAATTTTCCACTTCTGTACGTACCCTCATTTGTTTTAGGTTTCAACCATTAGCTAACAATTATTTCTCTCTCATTCTCACCTTTCTCTGAGGCTTTTTTCATTCATAATTAATAACTATCTCTCTTTAATGTTACAATGGGCAATCCTACAAGTTGTTTGTCTTTGAAATTAAGTTCCTTGTAACACTGATCAATGGGCAATCCTACAAGTTGTTTGTGTTGGAAATCAAGTCCCTTGTATCACACTGGTCAAAGGGCAATCCTACAAGATGTTTGCATTGGACTCCGATCACAATTATTACTTCTGGGTCAGTACCCATGAATGTAGTCCCAGTCTATTTTTAGAGTATTTTTGCTCTCCTCTTTTGGTGGTGATCCTTGGCTTAGATTTAATCATTCTTAGTACCGATTGAAAGGAAATTGTTTATTCTTTAAAACATGAGCATTATGGTGTGACTGTCTGTATTTTGGCGATAGTGCACAGTGAGTAATCTGGCATGGATGTGTGCCTGGAAGTGAAATCTGTGTGACCCATGATATGTTTTTTGTGACAGATCAGCCTCTCAAAGAACATGTTAACCAATGACAAGAACTTCACTGCAAAGTTCATTTTTAAAGATACTTTAGATTAACATATGATTTGGACACATTAGAAAGTTCAGTACTGACAAGCAAATGTAGAGACCATATAGGGAAATTGTGGTCCACATCCTGTCAGTGTGTTAACCATAAAACTTTAAACTGGAATGGCATGTTTATTATTAGAGTTTCGGACATGAAATTCAGACATTTTATGTACACTTACTTTAAAAATAAAACTATCAAATTAACAATTAAAATTTTTAAATTCTTCCTTAAAATGTAAATTTAAATTTTTTAAAGTTTGCAAAAAGAATGCACATTTACAATATACATGTAGTCTCTGTGGGTTTGATGCTCATTATTATCAGCATGTATGTATTATTTCACCATATACAAGTTCAAATGATGGATATTTTTCAAATTCAGTCTGACAAAATATCTTTAAAGGTCAAAATGAGGCAAAACACATTCAGACATCATTCTAGTTGATATTGTGCCTGCAATGAGGCATTCATGCAAAACACATTCAGACATCATTCTAGTTGATATTGTGCCTGCAATGAGGCATTCATGCAAAACACATTCAGACATCATTCTAGTTGATATTGTGCCTGCAATGAGGTATTCATGCAAAACACATTCAGACATCATTCTAGTTGATATTGTGCCTGCAGGTCATTTACACTATATATTATGGGTCCAAGCAGTTAATTTATGTACATATGATGGCGTGACATATGACTAACATATATCTGCTTATGTGACTTACAATATGTTTATAAACATAGTTACATAGTACTTAATGAGAGGATGGATATGAAGACCATAGTACAACCTACCCAGTCTGTCCAATATGCCATTTTAAACTGTCAGAGAATGAAAAATGTAAAAAGAAATGTAAGTCAAATGGACAAAATGTACTTTCTCCTGGTCTTATTACATGGATGTATGAAAACAGGAAATAAAGTCTAACATGAAATGCATTCCTTTCTATTGTTAATTTTGCTTGAGACATTGATTGACAGGGTGCGGCATTGTAGCATACGCTGATATGCATCCTAATGAGCCACTGTACTTGATAATTGTTCACTGACACTTTTAAAATACACCAGAAATGTTCAAATAGATCATACTGAATTAACTTTGTACAACTGATAATACTAAGTACGTGGTTATATGTCCCACATGAGCAAATGTCCATAGTTTAGAATTTTTGGGATCAGAATTTCACATTCAGTTGATGATATAGGATCTTAAGTGTACATCTACTTGATCTGTCTGGCACAAACAATTTTTTTTTTCATCATGAATTAGCTTACTTAAGGTTATATTTTTAATTTAGTACTTTGCCACTCAACCTCCCTGTATACTGGTATGTACTAATTGTTGCACAAATTATTAAACCTCACCATCCCCACATTGCCTTAAACTTTATGAAAGCTAGTGTACCTTATTAGTTATTTAGCCTGTAAATGGCTGAACATACTCTAATAAACATACTTCTGGAAACCTCATATATTTTGGGGATGAATAGTCACCTTAGTACATGTCCATTGCTTCACATTTCTAAGTGTCATTATGTCAAATTTAATGTTTTTTTCCCCCATGCTTGCACACAAAATGTCATTTTGATATCTCCATATCTAGTACCTTTTCACTTCATTTACTGACATCTTAATGATCTGAGATTAGGAAAACATGCGTTATCTCTTTTCAGGTCTTGCTTAGTACATCTATTTGGAACAAGGCTGAAGAATTAGATTAGCTTGATACCAAGGCCTCATTTGGACATGTCAAATGTATCCAGAAAAAGTCATTGGGATTAGTTCATACCACCACACTGGCATATTGTACCTCAAAAACATGGCTTAGATCTTCACGAGAGAGATCAACACCACTGTTCAGTAAGGTAGAGCCTCCCATGATTTAGGGGTCACCTGTTATGGCTGTTGACACTGAAATGCTTTGCATGTATTTTTATATAAAACATGGTACTTGTCCCATCACTGGAGGAAATTTGAGTGCGCTAGTAACTACATTAACAATTGGCTGAGTACCTGACACAATAAATCTATAAAACAGCACTTGTCATTCTTTGTTTAGTGTGTACACCTACCGGTACATACATTTGAACAGTTATATTGCAAAATGCCTCAAAAATCACTATGAGATATCATGCTTCACTATTCCTGGGCAAAATGTTACAAGCTGCACAGACCCAAGCTACCACTTGTTTTAAATATCATTCATTGGCCAATTTTACTGTCTAAATTTTGTTAGTTTCATGTTTTAAATTTGTATGAAATTTTTTTATTTCATGTTATATTTTTTATATTTATCAATGTTTTTCTGTTTCAAACATATTTTCAGATAGAAATTATCTTGAATTGTAATTAAATTATTACCACATTGAAAAATTCCTATAATTATGGAAGACATATCAAATTTAGTTTTGTGGTCCCAAAAGCATTTAAAAGAAATTGTTTATTCGTTAGAAAATGAGCATTATGGTGTGATTGTCTGGGTATATTTTGGCAACAGTGCACAGTGAATGATGTGGCACTGATGTGTGCCCAGAAGTGAAATATGTCACTCATGGCATGTTTTGTTTACAGTCTGCCTCTCACCTATCACAAGAACTCCACCGTGAGTTCATCTTAGAAGATACTTTAGATTAATATATGATTTGCTACGATTTGAACATACTGGAAAGCTCAGTACTGACAAACAAATGTAAAGATTATTATAGGGAAAATTATTGTGACCCAAGTTCTGTTGAAAATCAAGGCCCTTATATTACTGATACAACCTCAAAAATATGCTACACTTCTATGCATCAGTTACATTTTCACTCAATTAAGAATCATCTGAAACAATTTTCCTAAATGTAGCAGTTTTGATGCAAAGAAAGATTTGTTTCTACATTGTTTTTCATTGTCTGTTCTATTTTTATCCTCTTTTCTCAAAAAGGCAACTCATGAGTGAATTTACTAGTTAAACAAGAGGCAGTCATATTGGATATCATATTGGTACTATTTTCATTTAGGACCTACCAGACATCATATATTTAGGACCAACTAGACATTGTATGTTGTTTTTTTTGAAAACCCTACATCGATACAATCCGTTCTTAAGGAGTACTATTAACCAGATTTTCAAGACTGGATGTCCAAGGGGATTGCCAACGGACACCACTTTCATTTAGTCCAACAAGACATCATAACAAGACTTTCAGTGAAAACTCCATGTCAATATGACCATTGTTCAGGATGAGCAGCAATAACAAGATTTTCAAAATAGTCACCATGGTAGCCATATTGGCTGTCAGACCAGCACCATTTTCATTTAGAACCATCTAGACATCATACAAAGAATTTATAGTGAAAACCCAATGTCAATATCATTATCCATTTATGAGTACAGCTCTCCCTCGTTACAACAATGTAGTCAAGGTCCACAACCGCCGAACGTGCTATGTACCAAACCACATTATATTGAGAATTGTTATATGTATGGAACCATGATATATTGAGGATAGTGTAATATACTGAACAGTGGTATAGCAGGCACTATCAGTTGTTTTAAACAATGGTATTTTGAAATGGAAATGAAGATAAAAGACTAAGTTTCACCTTGTTTTATTTCAACCCATACTGTTATAGATTGGTGTGATTTTGGTCATGGGGTCCATAGTACACCGAGTTATATCTGGAATCACATTATAATGGGCGAGAGCTGTAGTACTGATGACAAGATTTTTAAAATGGCTGCTATAGCAAGCATACTGGACATCGAAGGGGCATTATTTTTATTTAGAAACAACTAGACCTTGGGATGAATGTGTCTGTCAAGTTTGGTGGCAATCCTCCCAATAGTTTAGAAGCAGCAATAACAAACTTGTGTACTTTATGTGGCTCATACAACATGGGTTAGGTCAGAAATCCAATAATTTTAATAACTTGGCTACATTTTGTTCTATCTTACAAGTGATCAGTTACAGTTGCATATTACTATGGATTAGAAAAACAGATGATCAGTTTTGGCTAAATACAAAAGTAAGTTTGGTGACCATGAAGAAAAAAGGATCAATCTGCTTACCACAAACACAAAACACCTTTCCTTTACTGGCCCTAAGCGTATCTACCAGAAAGGGAAAGGTGATTACAATAATCAAAAGCTATTAACTGGTAGTTCTTGACCCTGTTACATGTACTGTTGAAAAACGCTTCAAGGCATTTTAAACTGAATTAAGTTGACAAATCTCACAAATTTCTGCTTCTATTAGAACCTTTTTCAACAAGGTTGTATCATCATACAGATCATTCATATAAATTTTTAGTTAACAATAACACCAAAATATCAGTGTTTGAAAAAAAGAGCATTTTCCTGTTTTCTTCAAATGTTTGTAAATGGTCACTTACAACACCTATGTAAATATTATTATCTGTATCACATATATTCATGTATTTCACTCATAGTCCTCTTTCTCTCTCTCTCTCCCTCCCTGACTCGCATATTAAGTTTAGTGCTTTTATGTAGGGGAAGGACTCTACCCAAGTTAGAGAACTTCCTGCCCAACCCCAACTGCTTCATTACTATAGCAACAAAATATGTTTACATTAAAAACAATAAAGTCTAATGACTGCATAATGTGTGTTGAAAATGATAATATTTTTGGCATGAATTTAACATCTGCATCCTCTTTTACCTTCTTATCGGTTGTATCTATTTCTACTTATATTTGTATTGTGCTATATGTCATATGTATGATTTTTCCTACTTGGTCCAAAAATTCCTGCCAATATATATGATGCTTGTTGTATTTATATATCAATAATAAGTTAAATTTCCATCAATGTCTATTTCTATAATTATATACTGCAAACTTGGGGATACAGAAGTCATAAGAGGTAGGACTGGATTAGTATACCAATAAACAGGTAGAGATAGATATTAAATACCGATATGATAACTGATAATCATTCATAACTGATTAAAAATAAATTTTAACATCCTACAAACATTTGACTTGTCAAAGTTTATGTTCAATAAACAGAATAAATCAATAAAATTTAAATTTTTCATATGAAACAGTCAATCACACAATACAGGAAGTAAACAAAATCGACTATGTAGAGCTACACGTCTTAGTTTCACATCTGCACAACCAATAGTGCAGCTAATGTGTTCCCATATTATTGGCAAACGGAACATGTCAGTGTAATATGGCATAAGTTCAGCGAACAACAATTTACGGGTAAAAACATGCTAGAATAGCTATAAATGTCCATCATCAATACATATCATGTATTAGAAGTTACACATTGTGATACATATCACATCAAACGTGAGCTGTTGATACCCAACCCAAGAGGCAACATATGGAGACAAACTCTTTCTGTGGCATCTTATGGCAGTAATCCAACTTAGATCTTGGGAGTTTTGAAATGAGTACACTTTCTATTGAAAAATTGTGACATTGTATTTTAAGGATTTTACCCCTTTTTGCCTTTATCTTAGTTTTCTATACTTTTTTGGTTGAGTTTTTGCAATATCTTTATAATTTTATTTTGTTTCATGATGCATATTTACTTTTGGTTAGCAAGGTTTGTCTTCCTATGAATTTTGGCAAGGTTTCTGCCTTTACCATTTTCACTACCTACTTTTCGTTCTATAATAATACTGGAATCTGAAATTTCAATATTGGTATTTCATTTCTTCATTTTTTTGCAATAAATACTAGTGTTTTGCTTTGTTTTGTTTAACTTGTGTCATCACTTTTTAATGGACGAACATCAAAATATAATGAGCACTGTATGTGTAACATTGTGCTGATATGCTGTTAAATCTTATAAGATTTCTACTTATATAATTCATCAAAAAAACTTGTATGGTGTAGAGCTTTATGTTCTATGGTAAAAATAGTTTCCATTATGAACAAGAGTTGTTGGAGGACTGCACAGATCGATTATTTGAAATGACGTAATATGAAATAGAGCAAAAACTGATAACATGAGAAATAATATTTGCATAACATTTCTTATTACCAACATTATTAAAATAGTTGACACCCAAAAAGGTCATGGTGACTTACTTATGGTATGGTAGCATAGTATTTCACAAGATGCTTCAAGTATAAGATTTAAGTAAAGGTATTATTTGTCAACAAATTCACACAAACAGCCTTTTCAAAGAAGTCTGTCGGGTGTAAACATAGAGCATAATGACATAAGTGACAGCCCAGGGCTGGGGGAGGGGGAAAGCACTGCTCACACTTCTTAAATGTCTAAAATGTGTCAACTCCAGGGTTAATACTTACCAATAGGGGTGAAACGATACACCTGTGCCGCGTATCGATACGATTCACAGCCTACGATACGATACATTATCGATTCTCGGTTTAAAGAATAAGAAGGTAAACGACTAATAATTATTCATGACTGGTGAAGATTAAAGTAACTTATATAGGGTAGATATCGTTTTGTATCGATTCTTCGCCTCTTGTATCGATATGTGTATCGATATGGCAAAAGTATCGATGCATCGATATATCGATGAATCGTTTCACCCATACTTGCCAAGATATTTATGCAGAAAAGAAACCCAACCAAACTCGTTCAAAATAAGAAAAAAGGCCATGGTAACCTAATTATTGTTATAATCATTCCAGATGCTTCCACGCATACAAATTAATGACCAGAAAATAAAGAGACACATTGATATAAATACAACCCGGTGTCAAAAAAATAAGCATGTATTAGTTTTTGACCCTAAACCTGACACTTCTCCCTACTCAAAGCATCACAAGATTCCCGGTAAATATTTACTACAATAGACAATAAACACATCTACAAAGAATAAAGTGTAAATTCAATAAACTCAGGACCAACAGTTGATAACAAATTGTCAAAAATCATTCAAGCATGAAATTTAGGTACATGTAAAAAATAATTAACACAGTAATGTAATACTTCTCCAAACACTTCCATGTACAAGGTTCTATGAATATGGGGTGAAGTGTCTCTAAGACATGTAGCTAAATAGAAACTGGCCCCAAAACTCTAACAATGTCCTAGTTTTTTTTAACCCTACCTAACCTCTATTCACCTCAGCCAAGTTGCAACAAACTATCTGTAACCATTTTTAAGAATTAACAGCCCTAAAAAGAATACATATCATTACTTCATGATCTTATGAAACTTGCCCTAAAAACTTGAACCTGAAACAAAGTCTCTATATACATTTTAAGGTTCACTATAACACTGGATTCATTATAAATGTATTTTGTCCATGACATCAAATGAGTACAGCAGAAACTATACACTGTAATGAATTCTAACTGCTGGTATTACTTAGATTACATTATGATAATTGCTAATACAGGAAAATCTTTAATAAATTGCCACTAGAACAAATCTATTTTTTTCAATTTTGTTTTTAAAGCTTCAACAAATATCGACAAAGTCCAATGTACTTCAAGGTTAGTTTTAAACAACGCTTTTAAATGTACAAGCAAGCATGTGTACAAATATCTTTACACCAACGTGGTCATGTATTCAGACCATAATGCTCAGTAACCTCAATTTTACAACTACATTTCATTTCATGGAATCAATATAAATGTGCATTTTTTGAATGTCCTGGACTTTGGTGAAAATTTAGAAACTGAAGAGAAGAAAGAAAAAAAAAACATTGTTTATTCTATAGTTTTACCATAATGTAATCTAAGTACTACGACCAGTTAGAATTCATTACAATGTCTAGTTTACACTGTGCTCATTTGACAACATATGGCCAAAATGCATGGTGTAATGACCAAAGTAATATGATGAACCTCATGGCCTTAAAACCCCACCCTGTCAAAATGTGATATATTCTTGGATAATTAACAATATTTCTACCATAAACCACCCACAGAATTATAAATGAAGCAGATTAGAAGAAGAACTTGCCCCAAAACTTTAACCAAGGTGGGTCGTGGAGGTGGATGACTAGATAAGCTTACCTTATTCTTCTTCAGAGTTTCGGTACAGTCACTAAACCGACTCTGATACCGCGTGCATCTTCGAATAGTCGGGCTAAAGATATACGACACAATTTATCATTCATATTTTTCACCATACAAAAATATGGTGTGATACGCTTGTCAGAAAAAAGCGCTGCTTGTATAATTAGCCTAGCTAGATTGACAAAGGAATCAAGACGTCCTCTCAGAGAGTCCTTTGACCAGTACTGACTGGATATTTAAACTACATAACACTCTCTATTTACTCTCGTCTACTCAGTACGATTTAAACAACCCCCCCCCCCCCAAAAAAAAAGGCGAAATTATTTTTACATTTCATACTTGTAGTTTCCAGGCACCTCTAATTTTAACATAAATATATTCAATTCAAATTATAAAACACGAGTTAAAACCCATGTTTTTTAACAAATATAATAGTCCGTACCAGAAAATCCAATCACAACAAAGAACATGCGGTAACCCCAACATGTGTTTCACTGATGATAATTCGACTGGAACATAGCTCGATAATTTCCGTCAGTACGAGAAATAATAACCTCGGAGGTAGTTGTAGGAATACACATCAATTTTGTGTTTGGTGATTTCCTCCCACCCTTACCCTGGCGGACTGTACCAGATATGATACGACAGAAAAATCCGACAAGACTCCGATTGTAACTTTGTCGCCTTCCGTCGCCATATTGTGCCATTTGAACAAAACTAGTTTCGAATATAGTTCTCAATGGCGACGAATTACTTCCGAGGTTTCTTTCGACACCTAATGGAAAATGCAGACAATATTCCGATTGTGATGATCTTAAGATATGCTGATACCATGTTACTTAGTAACAGAGGGTCAGGGAACCAGGCTAATCGTACCTGCGGCTCTCACCAAACTTGTATATTTCCGGTGTTTTTCAAACCGAGTACTTCAATCTGAGCATTATGGGATTGCGGACTACATTGCAAGATTTACTTACCTCCGAAATTAAAGAGCTTAGCAACATGTAAAACTTCACACCTCCAAAACTAAAGATTTGACAACGGATGTGCTCCAAAAACATTTGCAATTTTACGTTTTCCAACAACACATGTAATTTTTTTTCTTCTTTTAAATGAAGATTTGTATTTAGTTTAAATTAAATTAGACTGTCCGTAGCAAGTCATGAAATGAAACAAAGTAATGGGGAACCGTGTTTGGAACAATTTTGTTGTTGGTCGGCGTAGGGATAATATACAAAATTGGATAGTAAATCGCCAGATAACCGAGGCACTTAGCGGTGATGGTGCAGAGTATAGGTATCACTCAGGGCCGGATTAACACCTTCAGAGACCATAAGCACTGAAAAGATTATGGTGCCCCCCCCCCCCCCCAATGTAATTAAAAAAAAAACAAACAACTAATTTCTCTTCTTTTTTTTTTTTTTTGCCCTGCTTTGCTGGCGTCAAGGCCAAAAACTTTACTGAATGAGAAAGTTTGGTTTCCTGGAACAGATATACAAATTGAGAAACTTTGTAACTCGTGCATACCTTGACTTGCCGCTGAAACAAAGAGCACTATAGAACCACTTACAATGACAGACCTACCTCTAGCGCCTTGGTCATGTATTAGTGCTGACTTTTATGGATCATTCCCTACACGTGAATACTTGCTGGTAGTAGCAGACATTATTCGAGATACCCTGAAGTGACAATAATGTACTTAACGTCGGCAAAGGCAACAATACCAAAACTGGACAAAGTATTTCAGTTTTTGATATATCTGACAAAGTCAAAACTGATATTTAATGGCAACGAACATCAGAAAATCACACTACTATGGCAGAAGGCAAATGATAAAGCTGAAAGGTTTATGCGAACTTTAAAAAAAGACTGTAAGAACGGTGAACGCTGATAATCTAAACTGGAAAAAAAGATGTAGAAATATTGAAGACATTATCGAGCAGCTCCTAATTAAACAACAAACACTGCACCAGCAACTTCAGTATCTGGTCGAAACATCAAGACCAAATTACCAAAACTTACCACCAAAAGAAACAATAAAAGAATCAGTCAATACGACATAAGGGCAAAACAACGCATGAAAGCCATGCTGACAAACCCACCCATGCTACACCAGCTAACATGGAGATCAAGTAATTGTCAAACAGAATAAAAAAATAATTTTAAAAAATCTCCTTTCCGTTCAATACAGCCGAGTACACCATTCAGTCATGAAAGGGACCATGGTCACAGCAGAACGTGAATGAATGTGTGCAACACAAAATGCTTTTCATTTTAAGAAAGTAAACACACACGAAAACAACGATGACAGTGAACATGTAGAAAATCAACATCAGGAAAGTGACACAGAGACAGAGATTCCTAAAGAAAAAATTCCCGAGGTCCAATCTGAGATAGAACCGATTAACCCCCTCCCCCAAGCATATCTGAAGGATTATATGTGCACTTAAGTATTATAATCAAGGCTTATAGGACTAATAATCCCCTGGCTTTTCATAGCAGAAATAATTTATAATCACTTTAGAAATTATTAGCCTGTTCCAGTGTACGCCAGGATAAAACTAGTAGCACAAGGCGTATGCATATGTTTTGCTTATTCCATTTGTTTTTTATATTCGGAGGAAGGCAGTTTTTTGTTTGCACTAATATAAATTGTATTGTGTCTGAAGAACGGTGTGATAAACGAGGGAGGGAATATGAACTTTTGTAAGTCAATAATAAAGACAATATGCCTGAAGTACAGGACTTACAAGTAGAAGTATAACGTACAACACATGAAATCTATCCCAAATTAACTATATTGGCTTTGACTTTTAGTTATTTATTAATAAGGGGAGAAATGTAGTGTCCAGAATCATTTAGCTAAATCTAAACTTTGACAGGCAATTAATCGAGTCAGCAGCAAGTTCTTGGATGGCCTTATCTAGAGCAGGCGGTAATGTTTCATGTCTGTGAGGTATATACCAACCTTGGCTCATATCTAAACTATAATTATCAGTTTCACACGCACCATTTTGTTTAAATGCATGCTTGCTATCAGAGAAAGTGTTAGTCAGTAAAGAATGCAGAACCAGAAAGTTCAGGTTTGTTTTCTCTTACATACATAGACAAGATACAATAAACTGGACTTTCGTGAACGTAGTAAAGATGTCTGAAATACTGTTTGTTGTCAGTCATTTACAGCAAAATAAAAACATGCATAACTTTCTGTTTTATAAATAGCTTTTATGTTTTATCACACAAGACAACTGAACAACTGTCAACAACAGTTGCTTTTATTGTCAGCAATTTGCGATGTTTATTTAGTCCTTTCAATGGAATGATTTCAAATTGATGTCAAATTATTTTCATTTTCATGGTTGATTCTAAAATAGCTACTTATCACCATGTGCTGTTTTCAAACGAACTTTGATTTCCATTAATTATTTCTTTGTTTTCGTTGAATAATTGTAGATTGATGTTGCAACGTTTACAAGATCTTCAATTTATACTTGAAATTCAGCCGTATAATTTTTTTGTATGTATTTACCAACTTAAAATACATATTTTTTTCCTTCATCGTGCTGCACTGGCTTAACTATCGTGATATCAGAGTTGATGCTGCTTATTTCAATGTTGACATCTTTAAATTTAATCTATAAATCTGCATCTTTTCTGAAACACTGGGGTATAAATTTTAGGTTTGAAATCAACAAATTAAAAAAAAAAAAAATGTATTTTCTTAAATGTTATTTTCAACACAACTAGCTGTGCCCGCTCTTCGATCGCTTCCAAACTTGTAAACAAATATGCGTTAGCTCTATACACCAACATTGTTGCTTTCATGTAAAGCGACAGAAATAGTTATACCACATCTCTGTAAACTGTTGAATTAAATACATTGGTGTTTG
Source organism: Margaritifera margaritifera (assembly GCA_029931535.1). Taxonomy (NCBI): domain Eukaryota; kingdom Metazoa; phylum Mollusca; class Bivalvia; order Unionida; family Margaritiferidae; genus Margaritifera; species Margaritifera margaritifera. The sequence continues at coordinate 1,476,729 of JAQPZY010001583.1, read as the reverse complement.
TTCCATTATTTATGTTGTGTAACAAATTTAATATTTATTATATTGTGTTTTGCTAATTGTCTTTATAGTTTTACTTAAATTTCTGGAAATTTCTCGATTTCTTTTTTTATTTACGTCTGCCCATGCGAGAAAAAGATCGCACTATTTCAAATTTGACACTGGTTTAATTTGATCTATATATCAACATCTTCACCATTGTTATGATGATGATGATGATGATCATCATCATCATTATAATGCTGCTGTTTGCTGTTTATGGCATTTGCTTGCTGCCTGTGCTGCTGCTCCTTATTGGTGTAATGTAGGTTTAGAGGAACAACTGTGTTGGCTATCGGGATCGGCATTTGGAATGAATATTTTACAATTTGGTCTTTCAGACTAGTGTCCCTTTCTGTCATGGACGAAACTTTGCGGGAGATCTGAAGGGTAGATTTACATATTTACTCATCTAATTTCTAAATTGCTAATTGAGGAATGGCAGAAACATTAGCATCTGAAGCATATTCTTTTCCTGAAGCTGAATCACCCGAGCAACCAAGGATCAGTTTTAGCGACCTTCGATCAAGTTTAGCCGGGAACAAAAAATTGACATCGAAATATCATAACTGTGAATTAAATCAACCAACAGCATGTGATCACGGCACTTTTCATCATTCGAGAGATAAAGAAAATTATGCAAATGGTAGTAATGCAGACAGTGAAACCCGATCTGACAGATATAGTAACTCAGACTGTGTGACAATGACAGACTGCTTTAGTGATACAACGGCAGCTGTACCTGATACAAGGGAGACAACCGCTGGAGAGATTACTGTCTGCTACATTTACAGTCCTGACCTTGTCAAAAAGTCAGATGATCTACCTAAAATTCCAATGCGGGTAAATCAGATAATGAGCAATAATATATATATATATATATATATATATATATATATATATATATATATATATATATATATATATATATATATATATATATCATTAGTCTTTCAGATACAGGTGCAGAAGTATTTTTGGTTGATATTGTATTGAGACTTGATATTTGAGACTTGATATCCTGGAGCCCTCAGTATTAACGCACTTAAGCATTTACTTTCACCTTTTCAGAATTATACTCTTTTTATAGTGATACCTCTCACTGAATTTGAAACATTTAGTTATTTTAGAAAAGCATGCATGTCAAATGACATTGATATATTCCCTCATATTCTTCTTGGCATTCTTTTAACCAGACAGCCCCTTGTCGGAAAGTTTGTGTATATAGTCACTTGTTTATGATGCACTTCACATGAGTATACTTCTGCCTGTTACACCGTTGTACATAAGCTCTGGTAAAATAATTACATTGCAGAGCAACAACAATAGCACATAGAAAACTTAACTTTATAGGAAAAGTAGCATTCCTAAAGCTTTTCTTATATTTATTATAATTTTGGTTTTGGGACAGATTTAATCTCAATAACTAAAAGAATCAAACAGGAAAAATCATTATGGTATTATAATAAACTTGTTTATTTGTAATAAAAAAATATTAGATTAGTGTATGACCTATTTTTTAAAACTTAATTGGCACTGGCAGTGTGAATATGCAGAGCCTCAATTCTTGAATGTACTCTTTTTGGAACTAAGAAAACTGTTTTGCATTCTTCATAACATATTTCTCTAGAAGTGCAAATAATCAGAGACAGAGGACATAAAGTTACATGAGAAGGTTTTATTTTCAATTATTATTGTTCTTACCATTATTGAACAAGTTTAAAAAAATTAAATTGGCCAAAATAAGTTAAATATTAAGATTCTCTTAAAGGATGATTGAAAATTTACTGTTAAAGTAAAATTGCTTATTTATCAGATAGAAAATCCTAATACTTTGATTTAAATAAGCAAACAATATAGAGGATGCCGATTTAATTATGAAATATGTTGTAAAAGTATGTGCTTCTTTTAAATTTACACAAATTATAATAACAAAGAACACCTCTGAACACCAGTAATGACAGATCCACATAAAACTTTATAACATCTGTACACTATTCTAAACAGTGTTACTGACGCAGTTGTCAACTGTGAGTCACATGTTGAGTAGCAGACTGGATGCCTGTTATGGCGGGAAGTTGATTTGCTCTGTCAGAATAGTTAGTAAGGATTTATATGAGGACTTACTGATTGGAAAAAAGAGAATTAGTGAAATGGAGTTTTTTCATGGTATGAAATCCCGGTATCTTTTTTTCATTTCACAACTGATAATGATAGGATTTTCAAAAACAATTTCTGTGTGACTCAGTGTTGATCAGTGTAACCAAATGTTGTGGTTGTGATGTCATTGAGAGATGCATTCTCTTGAGAACTGTGAGTTTATGACACTGCATCAAAATAGGGTGTGGGAAGTATGGGAAGTAAGAACAGTATTCCAGTGGACCTAGTTTTTCCGACTTTTCCTAGATCTTCCTGTGTCTTTGTCACATTCCTTATTTTTCCCAACTATCCCAACTTTTGTTAGTTTTGTGTTGAAAATCTATCACACACTTCATGGACAGTCTTAACAAAGCGAATTAATATATGGGTCACTGTGATGTGGAGTTGGGTGTTATGGAAGATAGAGGCAACCAGGATGAAAGAGACAACTAGTATGTGAGTAAGAGCATGATTTTGTTCATATTTTCATGGTTAGTCAAGTAAAGGTTTTTTTTTCTTAAGTAATTTACATAACGTATGATTTTTCTTTATAAACTTTCCCTATTTTTCCCTATCTTTCCTTTTTAGTATTATTTTTTAAAAAGTAGCCCTACTCATGGCTAATTACCATAGTGGTCCAGATATGCTATAATTTCAGCTTGCATTTTATCTTATATTGTATTTCAAAAAATAGTGCCAAGATTTTGAGACTTATTTTGTTTGTCGGAGAAATATGAACCCCCATGTTTACTGTCATAAATCAGCTGTTTTTCTGTGTCATGTACAGATATACTTTTATTTTCAAGTAATTATCACATGAGAACTCTTCCGATGGCAACTTTACATAATTTCTTTTGGGGACAAGCACAAAGTTGTAGATGAGCCTGATTCTTATGAGACTGGCCAACAGAAAGTAGTTAATGCATCTAGTTTTGATAAAGAAAACAACATCAAAGAGACTGAGAAATCCGTAGAATGAATCATGGAATAAGACATTTCCATGAGCCACAAAATGAGAAAACAATGTAACACTATTAGCTTGACTTGTTTCCAGACTTTTCTGTTTTAGCTGAAGTGTTGCTGGTTTCACCAATAATATCAGTGGCTTGTGAGAGAGGTTTCTTATAACAAGACAAAGGACTGTGGATGTTTAAAACAAGACACTGTAATGAAATTGATGAAGGTGATGGAGAAAGGTCCAAAACTTAAGGATTTTGATCCTGAACCTGCTCTGGAGACGTTTGTTAAAGTTTGTTTAAGAAAAAAGTGAATGTAGTATGCTGTACTGTGTTGCATCAAGATGAAATGAAAAAAAAGTGAATGGAATATGGTCATTTGTTTCTTCTTCCAGTGTCTTGCAACTTTATTGATTTGAAATGGAATTAAGATAATTAAATAAATTAATATAGAAAAGAAACTGTAATATCTTCCTCGATTCCTTCTAGCTGTTGCATCACAAAAAATCACAATTATCACTGTTCCCAAATGCTTAAGTTTTTCCCTTTGCAGTGTAACTGATCTGGTCATTGAGTAGCAGTTGATCCTGTTGAAGTTGATTTAGAAGAAATAAACTATGTATTAATGTTCATGATTTCTGACACTGTTTCTTATATTAGCAGTGATTGAATATTATCACTGAAGTCTCCTTTGTTGTGTTTCTAGCATTTTGGAAAAGAATTGCCTTATTAGGTCAACATATCACTGTATCTTCAATGAAGTCCTGAGGTTTGGATTTACCAAGAGTAGGATACTTCTTGTGGCAGATTAAGACCCTCATTAAAATAATTACTGATGGTCAATCATAATAAAAACTGTTTGACTGGACATTTGCTCCACTGACTGGCACATTCAGACAACAAAAACAATTGGGTAAATGTTACCATATGATATGCAAAGTGAAGTCAAATCAGCCTCCAAGAAGGGCTGGGTGCACTCCAGAGAGGGCAGGATGCCATCTAGAGATGGAGGGAAGGGTGTAGGTTCCTTCTTAAATAGGATTGGAACAAAACTGGATGCTGACTCTGACCTGGATGGCAGAAAAAAAATAGAATCAAAGTGGACAAGATGTTGACTTTGTAAAAATCAGTTAACTCTGCTGATTCTCTAATAGATATAATGTAAAAACCCTCTCATGGGACTTAATAATAGGAAATATGTGAGACTTCCCTCAGTTTAGGAATATTTTACTTTATTCATCACTACCCTCTGCAGCTTCCATATCTTTTGCTATCCATTATTGCAGTGCCTTTATATTATTCTATCAATTGTGAAAAGCTGGACAGCATTCACAAAGTTTATATTTTGGTGATAACTGATAAAATAATGTAATTGTTTGTGCTGTTTTGCCTGCATTAGCAGAAAGCAAGACATGTACATGACCTTTCCAGCATTAACAGAGATATATCTAACATTTATTATTGCACATCACAAAATATAAATTTTCCTCCTATTGGTTGAAAGTTGATCATATGGTATTAACTGTTATTTGGTACATGTACATACTCTTTTAGTCTAATTTTTATGATAGTAACTGGTCCAATATTTATTTTTATATGGACCACATGTCAGATATGGATCAGTCCATATCAGTGAATGATGACATATCACACATGTTGCATTGTAGGACATACAGAAAGAATGAATAATGTAGTGACCAGGCAATATCAGATATGGACAGGTCCATATCAGAGGATGGCATCGTAACTTGTTGCAGGACATAAAGAATGAATGAAGGAAAAGATTGTTCAGTGCAATAAAAGCAATAGTTATGAAAAAGGCAGTATCATTGGGTATAAACAGCCCTTAAGCCAGGGCCTGGAATCTCAGGTTGATAAAGCCAGGGCCAGGAATCTCAGGTTGATAAAGCCAGGGCCTGGAATCTCAGGTTGATAAAGCCAGGTCCTGGAATCTCAGGTTGATAAAGCCCAAACCAAAGTCTCTGGCCATATCAGCCTGGTGGAATAGGCTCTCCCCATTGGACAGTTCAAACCTGATCATAATGCCCACTTTGTATGTAACTAATGCTTAAATATTTTGTTGACTGATTTGAGGACAAGACAAGGTAGAAACTAAAATGATTCAACAGTATATATGTATATATACTGGATTCATTTCCAAGTGGTAACAGCAGTGACATATATACAGGGTGTTTGTTTAATTTTTATTAGCCATATTATGAAATATTGTAAATATTTTTTTCATTTTTTTGAAGGCCAGTATGGTGCATTCCCTTATAGAGGCATATGGCTTGCTGAGATACATGCAGTAAGTAAACTGTTTTTGTTGTTGTTTTTTTACAGATTTATAAAATGCCTGTGATAATTTATGGAAAAGTCAAAGTAAAAGCTGAAGACATAAGACTAAATGAGAAAACTGTCATGAAATTTACCAAGATAAACTTAAACAATTTGTTTTGACAAAGAAATAAAGTACAAGAAAACTTCCCTATAATAGCCCCTTTGTAGCCAAGCCACCTCTGCACACTGGCCATGTATTTTAGTTCCAGTAAGGTAGTTCTAATACTAACTGAACCTCCATATACTGGCCACCTCTGTAAAATAGCCAAAAGTTTTCACTGTAGTTCATTTGAATTTGGAGAAAAGCATACCTCCGAGTTCTTATCTCTATATGTCTCCAATAGGGAACTTTATTGCCACAATTTTTTGTCGGATGACAAAGTAATTCCATTCTATTGATTGGTAATACCTATACTTTTTTTAATCAATTCATCTGCCTTCAACATTTTGGTTAATGTTTGAGTTTAGCTTACTTTCTTACATGCTGTTGCTTTTAGTCATGTAGCTTGATATATAAGTGCCTTATTTGGAGTATATCATTCAGCAGAATTAGGTCACTGTATACTGACCCATAATATTTCATACTCCATTGATTTTATTGCATTGTAATAGGACAGTTTCTTAGGCATAATTGTAATCCCTGCAGACTCATTTAGCATGATGAGGAGCAGTATCATTCAGACAAACCATACAGCCATTATCAATTTTCTTCTTTTTATGACCCTGCAGAATTTATGGAGAGGACATATACAGTATGTCTGCTTAATAACCTTTTAAGGATTTCATGGATTGAAACCTAATTGGTTTGAGGCTTGAGATTAAGAAGATATAGGTCAATATCAATTTTCCTTTTCTTCTCACAAAATTTTGCAGAGGTATTGTCCTAGTTTTGATGTAAAACTTTGCCCGTCAGTTATTGGTGGGGGCATCTGTGTCATATGGACACATTTCTAGTTTAAATATTTTAGCACATACACATGTGTCCTTTTCCTTTCATATGCTTTGTAATTGTTGTCCTTGAATGTTTTATCAGAAATCTAGGAATATTATCCATCTGCATGCATGTACTAAATTCATTTTACAAAATATATAGTTTAGATAAGTACTGTATACCAACAGTCTGATTAAAATTGAGAGCTCTGACATAAAGGAGATATGACAAACGCCCATAAAGGTTTATGTTCAGGCAACCGATGTAATTCCTGGTTCATTTATTTTTTGTCACCTTTCAGATAAAGATTTGTATTTCATGTTAGGGAGAGTTATCATTAGTAACAAGATATTCCGATTGTCAGTTTTCACTTTCAGCAGTATGAAAGCTGTAATATGATTAGTGAATAGAAAGGTCAACAGAACATAATCTCATAATGTGATCATCAGATCTACTTATTGATAAGGTCTCGATTTTAATCAGATTGTTTATACCAAATTCATATATTTTATCCTCTTTCAGAATTATATCCCCCTCAGAGGCCACTCTAGAAGACTTGAAACAGTTCCACACTGAGGACTACCTCAACTTTCTGGGAAAAATTGCTGATCAGGATGATGAGGAGAAGTTTGATGAGGATGCACATCAATATGGACTTGGTAGGGCTCTAGATCAGTGGAATGTAGAGTGATGGAGTTGACTGGAGTTTAGGAAGATGAAAGATAGGATTAAGAGGTGTATCAACAATGAGTAGTATGTTATAATGTGGGACGATGTGGAGAAGTACATTTACAAGTGCTCCATCACTATAAATCCTCTCTGTATAAATTTGTCAAATTTTGTTTTATCATAATTTATTTCCCAGTACTTTTATTTTTTGTTAATGAGAAACACTTCTAATATTATTTTGCATCATTAAATACTTTATTTTTATATGCCTGTCTTAAATCCGGCATATTATGTTACGGTATTGTCCATTTGTAACATTTGCTTGTACGTACCTTAACTTTGTAATTGTTGGAGAGATTTTCGAGAGATTAAATATTGGAATGGAATCATGTTTACCAAATGCTGTATAAATATAAGACAAGTCACATGGCAGAATGTTCTAGAATATGTGTCGTCTTAATGGAATTTACCTGTGTGGACATGACTTTTTACACACAACCCTAAAGGAAATTCTAGTTTTATCTGTAAACAAAATGAACCCTGACCTTAAATTGAATCAACAACTTGTTTACCTAAACTGTCCTTGAACTCAAATACTAAGTAAACAACCTAATTCAAGGACAATAGTTAACCATGTGGACCTTACACACAACAATAAGGTTTGAGCAAATATTAAAGTCGAGAAACATTTATAATTTCCTAAAATATTTATAATATTATATAAACATCATACATAACATTATGAGCATCAACTCAGCAGATCCAGTCAGTAAGGAGGACATTGGTAAAGCAATTGGACACTGGTTGACATCAGGAGCTGGAGGAAAATATTGCTTTAATTGAAATGGAATAAAACTTTGAGTGAACAAAATCAGACATAAATATTGTTTGAAAACATTGTAAAACATAAACTATTTTTGTAATGAGTACTGGTTTACATTAGGACCTGGAGAAAATATTGCTTCTAATGAAATAAAATCATATCAAAAGTTTCATAGACAAGGTCACACACAATTTATTTCTGAAGCACACTATTCCGAATGGCCAATAAAGAAGAGAAAATGTGTCAGTTTAAAGCATTTTTATATTTTTTTTTTATTTAAAGTATAGCAGTTTCAGTGTTATGTCAAACTAATAGTAAGAAAAATTGTCACTTGTGGCAAGTCAAATTTAATTCAGGGTTAGTGATTTTTTTAAAAGCCACTTGCCTGGGCCCTGTGCCTGAAAGTTGCTTTTTACAGGGTTCATGCAAAGTCTGGAAAAGTATGGTAAAAAAAGAGTGCTTTTTCCAGACCTTGAAAAAGTATGGAAAATAAAGATTTTGCCCTAAAGGTCTGCAAAAGGTATGGAATTTTGGGTTGCTGTGTTTTATTTTTGTTGTTGCTTGAACTCATTTATGTGTGGCACTGATGTTTGTCTTTGTGGGGTCAGCTGCTGCACACCAATTCAGTGCAGTTGGTGAGACATGTGTGACCTGTCACCCACTAATGATTGGTGGATACTATATTAGATCATGTGGATACCACATGCTCATTTATAGTGACACAGATTTTGAATACATGTGCCAGAAAAGTCTGGAAAAAATTGCAAAAGAGTCTGGAAAAGGTCTGGAATCTTTTTTTACCAACAGCCATATGAGCCCTGTTCTTACTCACTGGTCAAGGTCACTATGTAATTCTGTATCCTTATTTGGAGTATAACTTGTGAACCACTGAAAATATTTTAATGAAATTTTATGCAAGTGTATGACTAGGCAATGTGTCGTTTACCTGCCTCAAAGTCAAGGTCACTGCAAGGGAAAATCTAATTTTGTGACTTGTATCCTTGTATGGAGTATAACTTTTAAACCACTGAAGATATTTTAATGAAACTTTGCCCATGTATATATCCTGACCATATGGTGTGTCACCTACTATAGCATTGTGCCCTGCTTCAAGGTCAAGATTACAACAAGGGAAGATATAATTATGTGACTTGTATCCTTGTCTGGAGTATAACTTTTGAACCACTGAAGATATTTTAATTAATAAAACTTTAATCAATTATATATCGTGTATTGACCATGTGTCGCATACCATAGCCCCAGACCTCAAGATAAAGGTAATGGTAAGCGAAAGTATAAATCAGTGAACTTTATCCATTTACAGGTTTAACTTTTGAACAAATGAAGATATTTTAATGAAACTTAAGCCTGTTATATATCTTGATTTGATAATGTGTTGCATAAAGTCACAACAAACAAAGGATTATAAAAATCAGTGGCCAATTTCCATAACCAGGCTCTCTGTCAATGTCCATCCTTTGAGACGTAAGTTTATTGATGTGAACTCAATTTGGAAACTCTGTGATGATGTACCATCAGAGAAAATTATGGACATTTTGAGGGAATGCAGTTTAGGTAGCAATAGACAGTTTTCGACTGTGGCCTGTTGTAAAAAATGTATACCCTGTCACCTTTGAAGCCATCTGCTTTAAAATTAAATCCCAATAACCCTTAATATTTATGAATTTTCAAACTTGTCAGATAATGGAGAAAGTGAATCAGTGAAAAGATTGGCACAACAAAACTGATACTTCTGTGATTACTCTCTTTAAAGTCACAATAATCCCCTCTCTGCAACGTGTCAATACACCTAAAATTTGTGATTTTCAAACCATTAAAGAACCCATACTAAACAAAACCAGAGATATATCATATAAAAGGCAGTGACAATTCCATCCCAGATGTTCCTTTTATGAATAGAATAATGGACTGATTTCCCACAAAATCATTTACTGTAAAAATTATGTTAAATGCACAAAAACAGCTTGGAGAAAATGGTCAGCCACTCGTGCACATTGTAGGCCAAAACTTAATTTCAGAGCCAGCTAGCACAAGTGTGTCTCTTCACTAGAATCATGCATTCTTGACACCATTGTAAACAAAAATGAACGAGAAACATGGAGATAAAGTATGGATGTCTCTTCAAGCAAAAAATTACCCAATGGCCAATGATCTAAAAATTTTTTTTTTTTACCCAAAGGACAGTGATCTATAACTATTTAGTGTTACCTTATAATACAAATGTTAACTCAATATTTTAAGGATTTTATATTTTGTACCTTTATCTTTTATGTTATATACCTTTTAAAGAACTTTAACATCTTAACCTTTCATTTTTTATCTTATAGTACTGTATAATTACATTCATTTGGAAGGGTTTATCTTCCTGAAGTTTTATGCAATTTTTCATCTTTACTTTTTAGAACTTAAATTTTAATTGGCTCGGTATAGTCAGTATTGTGCTGACTTGCCATTAATCTCTTTACATACAAGTCCCTAGCTCAAAGGTCCATGTCATTAGTAGGGAAAAGGTCACAAGTCATTATTCTTTGTGTTTTAATTCACTGTGAGGACACAGCCTTGTTGTAGCATCTCTCAGTATAAGCAAGGCTCAACATTAACGGTTGCCTGATTGCCCAAGGCAAATGAACTAAGGTCAGGGCAAGTGAAAGGTAAGAAAAAGCTTGTATGACCAAGCAAGTGATTTTGGAGATTTACTGATAAAAACAGAGAAAATGTTTCTAGACAGTATAACTCATATGATGAGATAAAGTAAATTTTAATTCCACACCATTTTCCTTGTTCGCTTCATAATAATTTTGAGACTTTTGCTGAAATATTTCATTTGGTTTACTCAAAACAAAAGTCTACTGCAAATGTAATCCATTGCTGCCATAATCCATCTTGATCCTTTCTGCTTATAAGCATCAAATATAGTTACGACATTGCCCTATTTAAACTAGATAACTCAATATAGATTTCTAATAAAAACCGGTAGATTTTGTTGTATTAGTGTGGCTTACATGTAATTGTTATGTGTCAAATCTGAAGTAATGCTTTTTGTACAACATTCAGACAGACCATTGTACAGCTGTTAAATGTGGTTTTGTATGGGTTTTCATAGTCCATGGAGAAGGAAGATAGAGGGTAGGAAAAAAGGAAAAGTTAGATAATGTACAAATAGAGAACATGAAAGGGACAAGTGTAGGACAGAATTTCTGCCAAAATGGAAACATGATTACATGTGGCCTGGTATTGCAAAGGATTACTGACTCAAGGTCACAGACTATAATTTTATTATTGAATCCTTTACGCATATTTGTTTATTTTTTTAATATTTATTTTTGTCATACTAGCACCATTAATTACTTTGTTATTTCTGAATTATTTCTAATCATTTAAATTTGTTTCCTTTTATGTTGATTTAGTTTTTCCTGAAAGCTATATGAGCTTCCTGTATTCTAGTTGTACTACCTTTACATTTAAATTTGACTATTATTAATTCACTCAAGTATCAGTAAGTTTTGCTACTATTTCTTTCTTTTTCATTTTGATTCAGAATAGGTATAAGCAAATAATGCATTGGTCAGTGGAGTAGGTTCAGTGTGAACTTGCCTGACTCGACAAGTGAGCTAACCAATATATATCAGGCCTTGTTAAGGCTCCATTATATAAAATGCAGGTCACTTGTATGGCTACCATGAACAGTGCTATGAAGATGGAGCACTGTATTTGGAAGCAAATCAGTTTTATTTGTATAGACTGGGTATGCAGAAAAATATTTAGTGCAGAAGGATGAGGTAAACAGCGATGAGGCACAGCAGTGTAATGTAGTGTGGAATAGTGTAGAAAGATGAGGAGAACAATGATGAGGCACAGCAGTGTAATGTAGTGTATGTTGTGGAGGTGTAGTAGTGTGGACTGAATAGGAAAAAAGTATAGTATTTTGCCATGAGATGTGCTAAATGAGAATCAGCGGTATTACTGGATGGAGAGTGTAGTGTAATGTGGTGAAGTGTAGGAAGATGAGAAGTTATGTGAAGAAGCTCAGTAAGATGGACTGTGTAGGTATTGTAATGTAGTATGCTATTGTATATGAGGATAAGAAGTGGAATGAGGATACACATCAGTACAGACTTCGTTGGAAGCTTACATACAAGAATGAGGAATACTAAATATTTGTCGTTTGAAATTTAATATGCTTTTTTTCAGGTTATGACTGTCCAGTTTACAAAGAGGTGTATGAGTTGGCCTGTCTAGTCAGCGGGGCCACATTGAAAGCAGCTGATCTATTAATTTCCTCAGAAGCAAGGATTGTTATGAACTGGTTTGGTGGCTGGCACCATGCCAAAAGGTTAGTAGCTTTATTTGATACCACTCTCGTGTTGGAGGGGGTTGGTGGGTGGGGGCATAATTTGTGATCTAGAACAAGCCTTTGCAATTCCTAGTTTTTCCAGCAACTCGAACTTGACAACTTGGTTCAATCTGTGGCTGCCAAGCAGGGTCCGAGTTGGGAGTTCAGGGGCTGAAAAAAAGGACCAGGACCAGGACCCACAGGGTCATAGTTAGTGGCAAGTCCTGGACTTTTTGTGGCAGGTCCTCAAACTCCAATGAGTGGTCTTGTAACTGTATTTATCTATTTTCCATTATCTATTTTCAGATACATGTTCGTAAAATTAAAACCATAAACTTCAGTTTGCATTTTTCCAAACTTGTGACATAGTTACATGGATTTAGTTTTGATTGTTTATAACTAGCATTCTTCAAGCTTATAAACATAACAAATTTTAATCAAGTTAGCTCAAATCTCAATAAAATCATGGCAAGTTTTGAGTTAGGATTTTTGGACCAAGTTGGAACATTACCAGTCCTGCCTGCAACTGGTGACCCTGATGTTGAAATATTCCCACCCCGAATGGATACATGTGATAGCTTTTTATACCCCTGTGACGAGGGCATATTAAATGTAAAAAATGCTGAATACTAAGCCTAATTAAAGTACAGGCAATTTAAAAGTAGAGTGCAATTTTTCATTTATTTTCTGAAACAATTCTGCCTTGACAGATCTTGTGCTGCAAAACTATATAGCACTCTAAGGGTTAAGATAAATTGTATAAATAAAAATCTAAAAAGAAATTAAAAAGTAAGGATATTTATTTTTAATTAGAATACCTCTGTCTGAAAAAGCTGACTATGGCATTGATGGACTTAAAACCCTAATACAAAATTGTGGAACAGATCAGAAAACTGGCATACATGTAGTAGTCAGCAAAGCTTTGATTCAAGAAAGTGAAACTTTGGCAGAGTTTTTGTTAGTGAAAAATATTATTTTGGAGCATAGATATCCAAGAGACAATACCTATGAGCTGCTGAAAATTGTACATAACAACCATAAAGAACATTTTTCCAACTTGTTCAAGCTGGCTTAGCTAGCTATGCATATGTGAAAGAGGGTTCTCAGGACAGAACAATATTCATACACAGATAAGGAACAAATTAAGCTCAAAAATAATCAACAGATTAATGCTTATACAACTAGAGGAGACATCTTTTGAGGATTTTGATTTCAATAGAGCATGAAGAAAGAAAGAGATGGATAATTATGTGTTAGGTAAATATTGAACTATGGCCATTTCCTCCTCCCCCTCATTTTTTATCTACTCCCCCTTTATTTTGATGACAAGGGGGTGGGGGAGCTCCCCCTTGAGATAAAATCCTGGCAGCATCTCTGCTTTTTTCACTTCCACTCATACTCCAGGGTTCTGCCTTTCGGTATGGCCATGGGGTCAAGAATAATTATGGGGACATATTTTGGTTGAAGTTTTTTTTCATCACTTATATTTCCATAATCATCACATACAACCATTCTCTCAGTATAACTTCTTCCCTTGGGTTCTATCCCTGGATGGGGTCATGTGATCAAGAAATATATTGGTGATACATTTTTGGTATAAGTTGTTGGTTAAAGTTTTTCCAGTATTTGCATACCTGTCAGCCATTATGCTTTTTGTGTAATCATTACACTATTTTTCACTGAATTGCATCTTTTAGTGTCAGCTTTTTAATACAACACATCATATAAATATGAGAATATTCTAGAAAAGAAGGCTGCTGCATAAAAATACACTATTCTTCACTGAATTATATCTTACACCTGTCTGTATATGGATTACACTTATTTGGCACATTAAAAAAATAAAAAAAATAAAGCAATAAAAAGTTGTGTTTGTCCTTTTTATTATCATCTCTTTAATATGACACATCATATAAATTTTGAGAATATTCTAGAAAAGAAGGCTGCTGCATAAAAATAGTGCAAGAGTACACTTATCCATTGTAGGCCTACATGTACTTTTCTAACACTTTCATTATGTTCTATTTATAGCAGCTATTTATGACAAATTTAAAAAACAAACATAGGTTTCTTCAATTTATAACTTATCTTTGCTGATTCATTATATCAATGAAGAGAATTGGTTACCGGACCAGTCTATACTTTAAAGAAATGGCACAAAAGTTAAGCGAAACAGGCTATATCTGTGTGAATCCTGGATGTTAAATGGCTGAAAAATGTTAGAGGAGAGGGATCTTTTTAAACTTTAAGACATGGCGAATCAGAAAAATGACAATAGTGCTTTACAAATTTAAAATAAAATATATGAGAGATGTAATACTGCACTCATGTTGAGCACATCATCATGCTCATTGCAGGGTTTGTGGAATTGACTTTCGGTCACTCAGTGGAAAGTTGGACATGTAGACTAGTTAAAGTGTGTGTTGTATATGTAATTTGTCAGTATGTTTTGTGTTTGTATTCTGGTACTAATCCACATGAATTTTGCCAATTTGTGACAAGAACTTTAAAAAGCTGCATATCCAGGTTACTAGCAAAAATAAATGTACATTTTTCATAGTTTGTTGTAATTATGGCATGTAATATATAGATTACACTTTTATGCTCAGATTACACTTTTATACTCAGATTACACTTTTATGCTCAGATTACACTTTTATACTCAGATTACACTTTTATGATCAGATTACACTTTTATGCTCAGATTACACTTTTATACTCAGATTACACTTTTATGATCAGATTACACTTTTATACTCAGATTACACTTTTATGATCAGATTACGCTTTTTTGCCACTTAGATTATGTTTAAACCTCTCTAGGTGTTGGTACATATGCATTTATATGTCAGTAACTGCTTTTCACTTCATATTTGGAATTTAATGTCGTAACATATGCCCCTTTTCCCACTGCCACTCTTGTGCCTGGATGGGGCCATGGGGTCAAGAATTATAATAGGGATACATTTTGTTTAAAGGTTTTGGTCAGAGTGTTTTTCTTCACTTATATTTTTGACCAATTCATTTCTTGTTTGGAATGTAGCATCATCACACACTCACCTTATGAATTTTCCTACTCCTACACCTGGGTCTTGTCCATGAGTTGGGCCATGGGGTCAGTATGTAGGACACATTTTGTTTAAAGTTTTGGGTCCATCTCATATGATCCCAGATTTAATTTTCTCCCAATACTGTGTTTTCTTCTTCAAATATGTTACCTGATCATAATACATGAGGAGTATGATCACTACCTTGGAAATCCAGCACTCCCACTAAAGTGGAAGTCAGATAAGAGTGATCTCCCTATTAATTGGGGGATTGGCCAGTTATGCCAGTTACTACTTCCGCTTGTGCTAGGAAGCATGCTCTTTTTTCAAACCTTGCCAAACTGTTATCCAGTTGTGCCATTTCGCCATTTTAACCATTTTGGGTAGTTTTCTTGAGAAGGTATAGGCAGAAAGAAATGGTACAGCAGCCCATCCAGACCAATTGTAGATATACTATCAGCACAGACATACCACTATACTGACTACAGTGATCTTTTCCCCTAGATAGCCAGTACTGGACTTCAGCGCCAAATGCCACACAGCTGTGGACGACCAAATGCCACACAGCTGTGGACGACACCAGCACTAGCACAGTCTCAACCTACAGATTCATCTCTCGTTACCGGGTACGGTGATTGATTTTGCCAGTATACCTATTTCTGGCTTCAAGACTCAGATAGTGCCTGGGTATCTGGCCATTACATTTCCAGCACTGGCTACCGCTGGAACGCTAATTATATCAAGTATTCAGCATAAGAATTTGGTATAGTGATAGATTTTCCTAGTATACCCATTCCCAGCTTTAAGACACAGCATATAGGCACCCTGCCATTGCAGTCCCAGCACTGGCTCTGATCCAAACACCAATCATATCTTGTATTTGGCACCCAAATTATGTACGGTGATTGATTATCTCAGTATACTAATTCCCTTGCTTCAAGACATATATAGCACCCAGCATCCAGCACTGACTCTAAGCCAGACACCAAGCATATTTAGCATATCCACTGGAATCATTGAACTATCTCACTCCATCCAATACCAGACATTCAGAAATATAGTGGACCATCACTGGACAGTTCTTTTACCAGTCTTGGTTCTGTGTTGACCCAGTACTGGCTACGGTGACACCCCATTCTTGGACACGTGGTACCAGGCCCGTACTGTCGAGGATATACATTGTGAATGCCTGGAGATAACTGTGTCATTGCAAAGATTCATACTCGCAAGTGTTAGCTTCCTTTTTTGATTTGACAATGTTCAGAGAGAATCAGCCTTCCATGCATCGATCTACAAGCTTTTCCAGCTTCCGTCTACATAGATCTGTCTGCCTTCACTTGCTGCCCAAGGCCTCTTTCCAATTCCAGCATCCATTGATCTCTTTGTCAAGAATGACAACCCATTTTTCAACCAACTATCACAGTCTGGTCAAGTTGCTGACATACTTCATTGCTTTGTAAGGCCACTTCAAGATCAATGTGTCAACAGTCCTTTTCTTTTGAACTGGCAATGGCCAGCAATTTTAATCTAGTTTTGCTACTAGGCACAGCAGCTGAACTTTTCCCCTGTAGTTCCAGCTGTTGACAGAATGATGGTCCTGGAACTGTCAGCTTTCCTCAGTATAGGGACCAGAAGTCCTTCCTTGACATGCAACAGCTGCTTCAAAATGTCACAGTGATATGACCCATGTTTCCATGGCTGTTTATTAAATGATCTGAATATAGCCTAAACCCTTTTGTTCAAAACCCTGCTGCGAAGTCAGTTTCTCATATAATTCATGCCGTAACAGAACAGCTTAACACTCACTAATCTAATGCCATAGCTGTGTCTGTTAATCTTCACCTGGCAGAAGAGATGCATTTCTCTCCACATTTGCTATCTGGGCAATCATCTCATAGCCACTTTTAACCGAAATAGGCAACCAAAGAGGCAAACCTCACAGGCCCAGCGACCCATAGTCATGCCCTGATTTTCTTGGCGGTTATTCCATTGCAGATTCAGCCTTTGGAAATTACAATCTCTATATGGATGCCAGCATATTGGGCTGGGTACCCCTGCCCTCATTTGAAGTCAGCAGGATGTCACCCCTTCAGAAGCATTCATTACGCATCAGTCTCCTGGAGATGAAGGTTATACTGAGTGCATTTCAGTTGTGGCAGGAGAAGCTGCCTGGAAAGAGCATCCTCATTCTCTTTGACAGCTTCACTGTGGATGATCACATTGGAAGGTAAGGGGGAATCAAATGCCCAGATCTCTGCCTTCTGGGGTGGGATTTTCTAAGGTGGTGTTATCATTGACAAATCTACATGCAAGTCTAGCACAACCCAGACAGACACATTGTCCTGGTGGGTGCAATGTTGTGACAGAATCAGCAAATTCAAACCAAATGGTCTTTTCAGCCCAGATGAATCAGCACCTGCTGGGGTGACCACTCATGGATCTGTTTGTGACAGGGTTGAATGCAAAACTACCAACCTTTGTCTCATCATTCCAGATCTAAAAGCCTGGGCAGTCAATGCGCATTCCATGAACTGGAAAGGTCTAGATGCATATGTATTCCCTTCAGCCCTGTTGATCATCAAAGTCTTACAGAAAGCGAGGGAATCAGTGTGCCATCATGGATAAATAATCTATTGAAGTTAGCAGCAGAAATTCCCAGGAAAATCTTTGGATTTCCTCACCCTCTCACACAACTGTGAATAAAGGTGTTTCATCTGAACCTAGAATTTTAGAACTTGCATGCCTGACAAATATCAAGCAAGCCCTCAATGTAAACAATTCTCAGAACAAGTGATGGACAGAATAGCTCAGGCAAGAAGACCCACCACTTCGAAAGCATATGAAGGGAAGTGGAGATGGTTCTTTGAGCGGTGTAAGTGGAAACACATAATTCCAGTATAAACCTTGATACCACAAATAACTAACTTTCTCCTTTGGCTTTTTGAAGAGAAGCAGTTAGTCTCATGACTATAAAAGGCTATCATTCCATGATTTCAGACATGTTTTGTCTTAATGGAAGGGAGGATATAGGCCAAAACAAAGAACTCTTCAACCTTTTGGTAAATTTTGATTTGTCTCAGCTTTGGCTCTGTGTCTGAAAAGGAATCTACTATGGGTTCTGACATGGCTGACATCACATGTACAACCTACTTCCTAGTCATTTTGGCTGCAACAGGCAAAATCAGTGAGATAAATGCCTTGTCTGTCAATCTGAACTATCTGCAATTTCATCACGATGGTTAAATTTCACTTATGACAGCTATTGCTTTCTTTGCCAAGAACAGACTCCTGCTCAGTACTTTGTTGTTAAACCTCTTTCCCCTCATTGGACTTTTAGCCTCAAGATCTCATTTATTTCTGCATTGAAAGAAGGAAAGGATGATATCTCAGCTCAGGCTGTATCATCCTAGATATGATGGGTTATTCGCTCTGCAAATAAAGAACCCAAGAGCAAATAAGTTTGTTGCATATATCGGCTCACAAGGTTAGGGCAGTATCCACTAGCATAGCATTCGAGTGTAACTGTTCCCTAACTGACATTATTCAGGATGTGGGATGGAGGTCTGAGATGACTTTCTTTAGCTTTTACCTCAGAGATCTTGTATTTGAAAGGGCTCACTTTGGGCTGGTGGGACCTATAGCAGCAGCACAGCAGGCTTCCTTGCCAGGTCATTAGCAGCTTCATGATGATGCGGCCACTTGATTTCCACTGGATTTGTGGGGGGAATTTTTCCTTCAAGCTGTGGCTGGGTATATTGAGATGCTAACCTATATCTATTATAAGACAAGGCGCTTAAGGGACTAGCCTATATCTATTATTAGATAAGGTGCTTAAGGGATCAGAGAATGGTCCTTTTCTGAGGTAAGGGGATGTAACTCCCTCCACCTCTTACCAATTCTCTAAATGCATTATGTACTTGTAACATATTTGAAGAAGATATCAATTTTTGAGTAAAATGTTATTCTTTGATAACACTTATCTGATCATAATACAGGCACACCCTCCCAGTCTGCTCACATTTACATTAAAACCTGACAGGGCATGCATATCTATGTCAGTTGTAACTGATGTATGGACAGGATTTGGTGCCAATCCCTCTACAAATGGAGGATCACTCTTGTTTGACTTCCACCTTAGTGGGCAGACAACTTTCAGCACTTCTGTTGGTGAAAACAAGCTTGACAGCGCTGGATTTTGAGAGTTAGTAGACATACTCCGAATGTATTATGATTGTATAAATATTATTGAAGAAACATATTTTACTTCAAAAACTGGTTTCCCCTGGTCTCTGGATAATGCCATGGGGTTAAGACTTAGCACACATTTTGGTTTATTTTTTTCTGATATTTAATTAACTCCTTACTCAGTTCACTTTATAGACGGAATATTATGTGATCCCATATGTCCTATTCTCCATAACGTACCATTGCTCCATTGTTATGTTTCTTGGTGCAGCAATGGGGTCAAGAATTCAAAGCATTTTAAAAATATGACATCACATTCTTACCTATCATTATGTATCACTCATTGGATTATGTTCTTCGATGGGATCATTAGATCAAAGAGTATGATACTTTTTTTTTGGTTATAGTGTTTTGCATCCAATTTACATGCTATTTGGAATATAACAATGACATATACTTCTTATGGCATTACTGCCCTTGGATCATGCCTCTGATTGGGACCATGGGGTAATGGACTTACACCAGCTTTGCTTTGGGGGCATATCATATGTTTTTTTAAGCAGTTTTTGATATTTTCTCTCATTACTGTTTCAAATTTAGTATTCAGGATAAAAATTGTGCATGAAAGTAATATGTCACTACTAGACATTTGAAGAGAAAATGAAGAGATGATGTCAGAACATATACATGTATCATGATATTTTTTTGTGTGTGAAATAATAGAATCCATATGCACTGTGAGGGATAGTAAGGATAGCAAAATCCCACCTAAGGGACAGAATTCATTGGCAAGGAGGAGACTTTGTTTGACTCCTACCAACAAATTCTGACCACAAGGTTCATCATGTGTCGGTGTGGGATAGAGAAATCTCACTCACAGGGATATGGATTATTTTTCAACATTTCCGTTTCAAATAATGTGTTGTGTTTGTAGTGGCCATTATTTGGGTCATAGGCAGGATGATGTCAATTTCATGTCATAAGGTGAAATCATGTGTGATAGAGTTATCCAACATGGCTTTCTCACATGGGCATACTATATAACAAATGTGCAGGAATGAGAGAATAGAAGTTTCTCTCATTTCTATATATGTGTGATACAGTTTGCCTATGTGAGAACGGCATGTGGGTTGTTCCTATCCAGGGTTCATGCTGGACTCACAGTTTAGGGCAAATGTGACTTCTGTCCCCAGCCAGAATAGGGCAAAGTATTGGGAAAATAGGAAAAGTGTGTGTAGAGAATCCAAAATCTAGAATGTTCAGAACAGTCACTTAAACAGCCCCTTTACAAACCTTTGAGCCAAATAATAAAGAAACTAAGAAATACTCATTGAACTTTTAAAAAATATTAAAATCCTTTGAAGTTTGGCTCAGCAAAATTGTTGATTGACTTAGTTTTTGCAAAAGATGATAACCTTGAAAATAGTTTACTATCAAAATCAGGTGACAGATATCTGGGTATAAGCCCTCTTTTACTACTTTTTACAGGACACACTATAAAATAAACTTTTTAACTTTAATCAGTTTATAAAGCTCCAATAAGTAATGGCTAAACATTTGTGGAATTTCATTTCTTCCAGTTTCATGTATGTATATATTTGAGGGTTATCTCATAGATTGTAATATAATTGCAGACATAGTCATTAAATTGACACAAAACCTAATCCAAAATCATGAAAATGCTATATTTAAACTGTTGTACAGTGTTTTTATACATAAAAAAGGACAAAAGAGTTGATATCGCACTCAGAATACGAAAGCATTAATTGGCCAAAAAGGGTGGGGTGAACACATCAATAGGAGAACAAGTGAAGTAAACTTTGCTTTATCTGCATATTTGGGTGAAATGACAGGCAAGCTCAATGACCATTTAGGCTGAATTGCCCCCCACCCCACACCCACGTGGATCCCTCTTTCCCACACAAGTGCACTCATTTACACTTTAGATGACATCATTATTCGCATGATGTCATGAATGTCTGCTATGTTTCTTGTCTTTTTTAGAATTTGAAAAACAAATTTTTCTGGCTTTTAAACAGTGAGCTTTGTTTCTTTGTTGCAAACCGAACTTTTTATACTCTATCTATAGACATAAAATCTTTTAGAAACTACTATGCATTTTTAAATCTATGTTCATACCAATGATACACCATTTTTTTCTTCTCCAAACTATTTCCTAGTGAGAAATGTGATAAAATAATCCATCATATGCGATGGTGTGAGATAGGGAAAGATCAGAATTTGTGGGTAGGAATGAAGCATTGCTAATTTGCATGACACAAATTCAAAGCCTAGGGTGGGATTTCCCTTTCCCACACCAGTGCATATGGTGGATTCTGTTGATCTCACATTGCTGTCTCACATGAATAAATTCAGACACAGTGAGTAACATTTATGAACAACATAAGAAACTAGTAATATTGCTAAACTCTTTTGTTTTGCAGAGACAGTGCTGCTGGTTTGTGTTATGTGAATGATATTGTATTGGGAATTCAGCGGCTTAGACAAAGGTTTGACAGAGTGCTTTATGTTGACCTTGACCTTCACCATGGGGATGGTATGTAGACTTTATAATGTCAGATGGTTGTCAAACCATATTCCTTAAACATTTTTTTTACTGTTATAACCTTCTTTCCATTGACACTGTGAATTCACTTCTCCTTCTTCAGATACATTACCTCATCATAATACATTAGGGGAATATCCAATGCCTCACAAATCCAGCCCTCCCAAGCTAAAAAAGATGTTCACCACGTCTTTTGACTTGTTATTGTAAGGAAAGTGCTAAAAGTTTATCAGCTTCCTTAGGCAGAAGTCCAACAGGAGTGGTCTCCTATCAGATAGAGAGATTGGGTGCCAAATCCCTGTCAGTCACCAGTTGCTACTTCTGCTTGTGCCTGGTGAGCATGTTCTTACTAGAGGCCTTGCAAATACCATCCACTTTGTGCCCTTTCACGTTCCTAATGTTCCTTCAGTTTCCTCACCTAAGGGCAGTATACTCCATCTGTTGTCTAGTACTTACAGTTCATCATGGTGGTTTAGTAAATACAGTTCATCTCAGTTCTTGAAAATATTTGTTGTTATAATTTATTCCAAGTAATATAATTTCTGTAAATTTCTCTGGCATTTATTCTAATTCATAGAGTCCACTTCATGGTTAGTTCAGTGTGATGCTTGACTGATTTCATTTATATGTGCCATAGTCTTGCTCTCTCTAATTGCAGGTATCAACAGTGGGCATGATTAAATGTGGGGTGTGTAAGCATGTTAAGCTGGCTGAAAATAATGACCCCAGCTGTATACATTGTATGGGTTGTAGTTAGAACTATAATTGTGATGTTTGCTGTCACTGGTCCAAAGAGAGATGGGCAACCATCATGGCCAAGCAGTTGACCTGACCTGGGCAATAAGAGAGCCAAGGAAAGCTCACACCAGGATGCAGATGCCATCAGTATTGCGGCTGATGCCACCTCCATTGCTAATTTCCTCATGACTGAGTCACTGGAGGCAGACAGTTTGCCCATTCAAGAAAAGATCTGACAATCTTTGCCAGCATAGGCTTCTCATACAGTTACAGCCCCACTGTCACCCACAGTGCCACAGATAAAGCATTCCATCATGAAACAGACTACTGGGCCCATACTAACATGGTACATTAGCCCATCTTGACAAGTCCTGGATATTCCATCACTTCAAACAGACACTGGTACTGGCTATGATGGTAATTTCCTCAATAACCAGTACCAAATTTCAGCTCTAGACGTCAGTGGGGCATGAATCATAACTCCACAGCCATGACTAACACCATCTACCACTGTGACTGGGTACAGTGATTTGTCTTCCCAGTATACCCAGTTCTTCATTCAAAATACATACAGTGTCCAGCACCTGGTCACAGCAGGTTGAGACACGTCTTTTGTCACAGATGCCCAGCATAAGTGGCACAGAATTTTGTCAACCATTCCACACACTATTCAGTACTGGACCAATGGATGTATCACAGACTGGCACTGCACATGTCCATCACTGGTTCTGACTGTATTGCAACCTAGTACCAGTTACATTGACTCCCTTTTTCTGGACACATGGTACCTGTCTCGGACCTTTGAGAACCCTCAAAGTGAACACCTAGAGGTCACTATGTCCCAGTATGGATGGACTCCCACCCACATTCACTGTCCCTGACAATTCGCTTCACCAGCTTGGTCATCAATCACTCACAAGGTTTCCCTTCCACCCCACTCTTCCAAGTTTGAAGAAACATGCTCTCAAGTACCATCTTTCTTCCTTAATCTGATGATATCCAGGGAAGACCCAGTCTTCTTTGCATCAATTGAAGAAGTCTTCTGGCCTCTACCTTCTTCTGGTTCATCAGTGACCTCTTACAGTACTCCTGCATCTGTCAATCTCTGAATCATGAATCCTTTTATGACATGCAACAAGTAGTTTGCAGCATTGTAGTGATTGGTTGTATGCTCAACTTGGTCTTAATGACTATATTGCAGCAATCTGAACATAGCATAGACTCCTCCATCAAGAACACTGCCAACAGACACATTTGGGAATCAGTCTCATGTATGGCCTTGTACTAAATAGGGAAGCCCAATGCTTACTCTCTGATGCCATAATTGTCTCTAGTAATCTCCTGGTAATGAAATGAGATGCATTCCTATCCACATCCAAGTGACTAAAAGACCATCACAAAGCCATCTAGAGACTGCAACCTTTATCATCTAAACTCTTATTGCAGAGCCAGATAGACATCAGAAAACAGGTCACCAAAGAGCCAAACCTTGTACCAGTCCAGCGAACCAGAACACAACCTTTGTTTCTCAGAAGGGATCAGAGAAGTGGGTAGGACCCCAGTTTGGCATGTCATACTCTCCTTAGATAGGGTACAGTTTCCCAGAGCAAGAGCTGACAAGACATGGAGGGAGAATGACCAGTTTTGATCCAGCTGCTCTTTCTGGCATCTTCTTGCAGAGGATGATACCATGCTTGTGCTGCACATTTCTGTGACCTTTGGTGGTGGTGGGGGGGAGAGGAGTCTTCAACACTTCACATCGGAATGTGAGAGACCCTGCCCCAATGACCCTCGGCTTTTGCTAGAAATTAACACCATTGCACAAAAGGATCAGTCAAGCTTTTCACATAAGCTCTCTCAACCAACAGCTTTGAGCACCCATGTTCAGCATGGATACCCCAATATCGGTCCCCAATGCTGTTTGTGTGGAAGACCTTATGGGTCAAAAGTACAGGGTGAGCTATCTTTATAGCAAGACGTGAAATCTTTTGTTATGCTCATGTTTCATCTCTGACACTTTGTCAACAAGGACAAATCCTATCTTATTCTGTCCCAACCCTTCATTAATTCTTCTGAGTTTGTCTCCCCAAGAATGTCCCTCCTCCACTTGGAGAATCAAATGTTAGCCCAGGAATCTCTTTGCTCTTGGGTCTTCTCAGTGTGGCTGTGAACCCTCTTGCCTTGGATCACAAGTTTATGAGACCCCTATGGATCACCCTTCTATCCCACTGGTGGCTGAAACTTTGCCCACCAGACCCAGCAATCAAAGTTTCGAGCTATATGAGGTTCCATCTCAGCAACTTAGGAGGAGCTCCCCTTGCTCACAGGTCACAGTCTATACTGCTGCCAACATGACTGGTCATGGTGCCCACCTCCTGTCCTCCTTTAAAGTGAGTGGAGTTGGCTCCATCATGTGTGCTTAACACAAATCAACCCCCTTGAGATGAAAGCCACAGCAAATGTCTTTAAAACGTGGCAGGAGCTTTTATCTATAGAGGGTGCTTTCATTCTTCCCATCAACTCGGCTGTTGTTAGTCATTTTAGAAGGCAAGGGAGAACCAAGTTCCCAGACCTCTGCCTTCCCATTGTAGATTTTCTAGAGTGAGATCCTCATTGATAAATCCACATTCAAGTTTGCCACACCTCAGGCTGACTCATGTTTCTAGCAGACTCACCATCCCAATGGAATCAGCTAATCCACACTGCGTGGTCCTTTCACCCTTTTGTCTTTTGTAGAATCTGTATCTTCAATCAAATCTTTACCTGCTGGGGTCAACCCCTTGTGGACCTTGTTGTGTCAAGATGGAATATCATGACCCTTGTCACACCAGCCCCAGGTCTAAAAACCTGAGCAACTGATGTGCACACATTTACCCATAACCCTGTGATTCCCAAAATATTGCAGACAGTGAGGGAATTCAGGCATTAACTAATCCTGACTGCTCTCCTCAAGCATATAAAATCATCCTTAATCTAGCTGCACAGATTCCCAGGATGGACCTGCCTCCCCCTCACCTGCCAAGTACAGCTGTACATGCAGTTTCTCCACTTAAATCCAGAGACAATGAACCTGCA
The DNA here is from genome assembly GCA_029931535.1 of Margaritifera margaritifera. NCBI lineage: Eukaryota > Metazoa > Mollusca > Bivalvia > Unionida > Margaritiferidae > Margaritifera > Margaritifera margaritifera. Next base: position 1,450,870 of record JAQPZY010001583.1, on the reverse strand, counting down.
TGCCTGGTACATATCAAAGAAGCCCTCAGAAAGAAACATTTCTCAAAAATGGTGGTGGAGAGAATTGCTCTTGCAAGGAGACCCACCACATTTAAAGTCAATGAATGGAAATGGAGAGATTTCTCCCATTTGGTGCAAGCAGAGATACATCTCTCCATTAAAAGCTACCAAAAGTAGGTAACTTCTTCTGTTGGCTTTTTGAGGAGTACAAGTAAGCACCAATCACAATCAAGATCCACTGTTCCACAATCTTTGACGCATTTTGCCATCATGGCAGTCCTCTTTGATCTTCTAAGCCAGTTTTGACTTGTCTCAAACGAAGACCTTGGCCCTAACGTGGGTTTTGATGTGGTTGAACAAGGCACTCTTCAAATCATTGTTTAGAGCCTCGCTGACTCACCTTTCATACAAGATCTGCTTCTTAGTCACTCTAGCTCCAGCAAGCAGAATCACTGAAATCCATGCCATATTGGTCAGTCTGATTTATTTGCAATCAGTGAGATTCATGCCATATCAGTCAATCTGAGCTATCTGCAGTCAGTGAGATCCATGCCATATCAGTCACTCTGAGCTATCTGCAGTCAGTGAGATCCATGCCATATCAGTCAATCTGAGCTATCTGCAGTCAGTGAGATCCATGCCATATCAGTCAATCTGAGCTATCTACAGTCTGTGAGATCCATGCCATATCAGTCAATCTGAGCTATCTTCAGTCAGTGAGATCCATGTCATATTGGTCAATCTGAGCTATCTGCAGTCAGTGAGATCCATGCCATATCAGTCAATCTGAGCTATCTACAGTCAGATATATCCATGCCATATCAGTCAATCTGAGCTATCTGCAGTCAGTGAGATCCATGTCATATCAGTCAGTCTGAGCTATCTACAGTCTGTGAGATCCATGCCATATCAGTCAATCTGAGCTATCTACAGTCTGTGAGATCCATGCCATATCAGTCAATCTGAGCTATCTGAAGTCAGATATATCCATGCCATATTGGTCAATCTGAGCCATATGCAGTCAGATATATCCATGCCATATTGGTCAGTCTGAGCTATCTGCAGTCAGATATATCCATGCCATATCAGTCAATCTGAGCCATATGCAGTCAGATATATCCATGCCATATTGGTCAGTCTGAGCTATATGCAGTCAGATATATCCATGTCATATTGGTCAGTCTGAGCTATCTGCAGTCAGATATATCCATGCCTTATCAGTCAGTCTGAGCTATCTGCAGTCAGATATATCCATACCATATCAGTCAGTCTGAGCTATCTGCAGTCAGATATATCCATGCCATATCGGTAAGTCTGAGCTATCTGCAGTGAGATATATCCATGTCGTATCAGTCAATCTGAGCTATCTGCAGTCAGATATATCCATGTCATATCAGTCAATCTGAGCTATATGCAGTTCCACACAATATTAAAATAAAAGCACATGAAGGCAAATACAATAATAATTTATATCAAACTTCATTAGATGGGTAAGTGATTACTTTGGGCTTTTTGTGTTGGGTGGAGTTGTGGCACTTTAAACACATTGGATATTCAAACAATTGCACTCTCACCCACCCTGATATATGTGCAATATAATAAATAATTATTACACACTTTCGGTGTGAAGTAAAGGCTAAAAGAGCTGAAAGGGAAAATGCATAATAAAATTAAAGAATGATATTATTGTAGAATTATGTTTTAAAGCACACCCCTGATTTTAATAATATCTATCTTCAGTTACTCTAAGACATTACTAATCAATATAAATGACTATTATGGACTTCATTTCATTTAATGGTGAAACAGCAAATCATAAATATGTAAATAAGCTACTGTCTATACTCTTGTATAAGTCAGAGCCAACTGCAAATTGCATAGATCCAGATCTGCCATTGCATAATGCACCTGCAGATCTGGGTCTATGCAGATTGTTAGGAAAAATGCGTAGAACAAACAACATAGACTCTGATATGCCAGCACATTATGTGACGGTAGATCAATGTCTATTTTGTTTGCAGTTGGACTTGACTTATAGGCGAGTAATATGGTACATTGATTTTCATTACATTGTTCATCACAATGTAAACCTTCATGTCTATAAGTACAATCAGGACCTTTGTTAGTTTGATTTGGATGGATATTGGTTGCAAGACAATCATTTTATACAGTTATGACCTACAAAGAAGATGTTCTACATATTAGTTATTATAGGTTTTGGGAGATAATTCAGCTTTAAGGAGACAATTCAGGATAAAACTCATCGACAGTACACTCCAGATTTAAGTAATTTCATTCTGTTGTCATTCTAAGATGTTCCTGATAAATATAAACAACTGTAACATACTTCATGGACAATTGTTTTGAAGCCAGGAATTTTTCCCTGAGCATCCTTTTGTAATTTACAGGTGTGGAAGATGCTTTCTGTACAACCAACAAGGTGCTCACTGTATCTGTACATAAACACTCCCCAGGATTCTTTCCAGGTATGAATTGAATGCATTTCCATTCTTAGTTTTATTGTATAAGGCATATTTATCTTATAGGTGATCCAGTTTGTTATGCCTTTATTATGCTTCACTGCTTGAAGTGGGGGCATCGTAATTTGGTCTTGCTATGCTTTTATTATGCCTCACTGCTTGAAGTGGGGGCATCGTAATTTGATCTTGCTATGCCTTTATTATGCCTCACTGCTTGAAGTGGGGGCATCGTAATTTGGTCTTGTTATGCCTTTCTTATTCCTCACTGCTTGAAGTGGGGGCATCATAATTTGGTCTTGTTATGCCTTTCTTATGCCTCACTGCTTGAATTGGGGGCATCATAATTTGGTCTTGTTATGCCTTTCTTATGCCTCACTGCTTGAAGTGGGGACATCATAATTTGGTCCTGTTCATCTTTCCATCTGTATTTGCACCTGTCCATCCCTAGAAGCTTGTTAGCTAGATTGCACAAAAACCACTTAGCATAGACAAATGAAAATCTGATAGCATTTTTGTAGCCATAGGTAGATGACCTGATTATATTTTCAGTCTATTACAGCAGTGTTTCAGTCTATTACAGCAGTGTTTCAGTCTTGTACACATGTTTCAACTCTCGACTTTTTTGACAAAAACATTACTGTTTTGATATAGCAAAAACCACTTGAGGCGGAAAAATGAAATTGTTTAGGCATGTTTGTAATAATAATAATAGTAATAATAATAATAATAATAATAATATCCTCTGTTTGTCCAGGGTGACATAATAAACTAACAGCTAGTTTACATTATGGCCCTGCAATTTAAACAAATATACATGTAATTAGTAAAGAATCTATAAGGTTAATATCTGCTGCATAAAAGAATACAAATATAATAGAAGTTGATACAAATTATACAAGGTAAACTTACTATTGTCACATAGATAACACAGCTATCACATACAAATGTTATGCGGTCTTAAAATCAGAATTGCTATTTAAAATATTTGTAGAGGTTTAATTTCTTAAAAGCTGAAACATAATGTGCTTGTTTAATATCCTGCCACAAGCTGTTCCATAAAACTATTCCAGTGTAAGCAAAAGATTTCTTAAAATACATTGACTGGGCTCTTGGCATCATTGTTTTCACTGGACTGTGTACTTCTTGTGGTGCTAAATTATTTATGATCTTGAAAATAAGAACAGCTTTTCTAAAAAAAAGTATGCAGATGTAGATAACCTAATTAGATTTTCATGCACATGGGGCATAAATTTACATAATTTTTAAACTTTAGCTGTTTTTTAATTAGACTTTTTGGTCTGCAGTGGGGGTATATGTGTTTCACATACACAGATCTAGTTGAACATGTAATTATGTTTAACCATGGTTAGTTTACATTAATCAATTCCATTTTTGGTAAACAAGCATTTCTCAATACTCATGGAATAACCGTCATTGTGGAATATTTTGGTTTTACCTCAACTAACATGGTTTAACTGTGTAACTTTTGTCAAATATTCCCTGCACCATTAGAAATTATTTGGACACCGTGACTGACTTGAATGATTTTTTTTACTGCAATAAACTTTCATCGTTACATAACCGTCGGCATCATATTGACTTTAAAAACAGCCTTGTAGATTGACTTTAGAAACAGACTTGTTGATTGACTTTAAAAACAGACTTGTTGATTTAATTTAAAAACAGCCTTGTAGATATCGTTATGACATGTCACAGTATTATACACTATACAGTCACTAGGGAATAATTATATATTTTATTCATCATTTAAATACTCATTCACTTATAATAAAAAATACAACTCTCTGAACACATTGTATCATATGCTTCATATAAAAAAAATTATATTAAATCTCCGTTCACCTCAGTGGCCTATTTTTTGTGATGAAAAGTCACTGTGATAACTTGAGTATTGGCATTAACTTACCTTTCTCAGACACTTTTGCATGTGGGAGTTAATTATGTGAATGCACTCAAACTTACCGTATAGGTTACCTTTATTTTAATGGTCACCTGGTCCCAATGGCTATTGCATTTCACCTGTCAAGTATCCTGTATAAAAGTTATGCATTAAAGAGATGCTTGCTTTCTATAGTCAATGGCAAGGTGTTTCCTAATAAGATAGTGGTTTCTGTAGTCAGTGGCAAGGTGTTTCCTAATAAGACAGTGGTTTCTATAATCAATGGCAAGGTGTTTCCTAATAAGACAGTGGTTGCTGTAATCAATGGCAAGGTGTTTCCTAATAAAACTGGTTTCTGTAGTCAATGGCAAGGTGTTTCCTAATAAGACAGTGGTTTCTGTTGTCAATAGCAAGGTGTTTCCTAATAAGACAGTGGTTTCTGTAGTCAATGGCAAGGTGTTTCCTAATAAGACAGTGGTTTCTATAATCAATGGCAAGGTGTTTTTTAATAAGACAGTGGTTTCTATAATCAATGGCAAGGTGTTTCCTAATAAGACAGTGGTTTCTGTAGTCAATGGCAAGGTGTTTCCTAATAAGACAGTGGTTTCTATCTACTTTAAGTGGTTACAGAAGCATATCAACAGTGACCATTCTATGTATGTAAATGAAGTGTTTGTTTTGTGAAAAAGGTATTGATTTGACATATTAGTGATGTGTTGATAGTATCAGTGCATGAGTGGATCGTGATATTTTCTGTCATGATAGTGTATCACAATACATAACCCAACTATCAATACTTGATGATAGTTTAGTCAGCTGTTATTAAACCATTAATTTGGAAAGAAAAATTCCAGAAAATTTGACCCGCAGTTATTAAGTTATTGTCAGCTTTTTGCGATTTCTTGGAATTCACACTAGTTTCAGCCACTTACCTCAATGATAAAACCTAATTATTTTAATTTTGTATAAGACCTGTTAAGTTGTACAAAAAAAGTACGCTTAAATCCTTTCAATTTCAAGTGTTGATCAATACAGAAAGACAGACTAGCGACAACAACTATATTTTTCAGCTATATTCTTTATTAGACATAATAATCGTTGTTGTAAGCGGTCCAACACGATGGTGTCAAGTGTAAAAAACCCAAATGTCTCCTAAGACTAATGGTGACAGCTTGAAATTGTGCTTGAAATATGGCATTTTAATTTGTTCTATTACTAATGTATTGAAATCTTGAGGAAAATTCAGGAGGTCATTTCTTTTAAATGTTTTAGCATTAATTATTAAAAATTAATGTCTGTTCAGTGTATCGCTAGTCATTCAAAGTAGAATGATTGATTCATTTTGTTGCAGTCATCATTTTAGTCTTATTTTTTTAATCAAAAGTAATCAATCTTAGAATGTTGAAATATAAAGATCATTTTTATTGAAAAATGTATTTGTTATCATTAGTTTTGGTTGTTGGTTTTCTCCAGTGCTTTACTATGGCTACCCCATCCAATTACATTGGTCTCTTATGGATTCAAAGCAAGTAATAATGCATAATAAGGTATTATACCCATAAAAACAGCTTAAAATCTGACTTAGAAATTACATGATACTATCGTGATATATATCACGATGCTAGATGACTATTGTGATATGTATTGTGATACGTTTTTTGCCGGCGATACCCAACGCTATTAGATATAGACACATATTTTTCATCATGCACAAAAAAATCTAATTCAGCTTTCAGGCACTGCTCATGCTTGTTAGATTCCTCCTAGTTTTTGTCAATAATACTGACATTATTTCACTTTTCAAAATCATCTTCCAATATATTTTCAATACTTTAACGTTAAAATTAGTTTACCTCTTTATCTATAATGAACTACAGTGAACTACTGCCTAACTCATTCTACCTTAAATAAGTTGCCATACAGGTCCATTCTAAAAATAGCCTAATTCGAGCTGAGATCCTCACCAGGCTGAACCAGTTCTCATTATCTACCTTTATGAGTCTGTAATATATTCATTTGAGTTATTTGCTTTTTTCAGTAAGTGCAGTAAGTGCATTTCCATTTGCATTTTTATACTTAATATCTTGGTAGTGATAATCATATCATGAACCACTATTGTTCTAGAAATGACACTTCAACCTGCATCAGTGGCTGTTCAAATTATCCCAAACAGGCGGATGTTGCAATAATGTTATACTGACATCCATGGAGTAAATGCAATTGTTACACATTATTTATTGATATTTTAATTTTTAAATAGCTGTCTGTGACATGTACAGGTAATAATATAGTGATCCATGATTATTCTCCCTTATTGATTCTCTATTGCACACATGCAGATTCAGTGCATGCTTTCCCCAGCAAAGCAAAGTCAAGAAGATCGATTCTTTGCAATTCAGTTCCGCTGTTTGAATAAATGCATTTACAAGTTGAAGTTGATTGTTGTTCTTCAGCTTACTCTGAAAGCCACTAAAGTCTGAGATGACACAGAAGTAATTTAAATTTCAAAGTATATGCTTTTTTGAGAATTGCAATGAGAACTGGTTGCTGATGAAAAGGGACGCTTGTGTTGGCATTATGATTATTGTAAGAAGGAAAATGCAAAGAAAGGCATAAAACTTCATAATAGTATTTATCCTGTAGCTGGTACACTTTACATACAGTGTTTGTGGTTTATTATTTTTTATATGTCAACATGTTAACATATCATTGATCGAAGAATATTGTTTAGAATAAGACTGATAAATAATAACGACAACAATAATAATAATAATAATAAAAATAAAAATAATGATAATATTTTGTCATGATATTTGTTCAAAAACCAAACTTGATATATGCACCTCCATTCAAAGGTCACCTGTGTTAAGAGGCCAGTTTGGCCTTTTCCTGCAGGTGGCTGCTTTAGACATGTGTGACAGTACATTCATCTGAATAAGTATAACTCATCACCATCAATACAATCACATTAAACCTTTTCTTATGCTTTTCTGACCACTTTTTGTCAGCTCTACGTTTCTAACATTGTTTCAGACATTGTAATTTTTAGCTAAATTGGCTGCAAAACCATATGAGCTTATGGTATGGCTCTACATCTGTAACGTGTAGCCCTTCATACATTGTGCATCTATCAACAATTGCTATTTTCAACTTCTTCTAAAAAAAAGCCACTTAACCAATTTCAGCCAAATTTGGCAGAGAACATCCTGGCATAAAGGGCTTTCAAACTACAACTGATGCCAATCTGCCATCAAATATGATCACCATTACTTAAAACAGAAAAATTTGAAATGACTTCTTCTCAGAAACTTTCTTTACAGAATTTAAGATTCAAAGGAAAACATCCTGTCATAAAGAGCTTACAATTTTGTACAGTTGATGCTGATTTGCCTTCAGATATGGCTGCCAGTACTAAAAATAGAGTAACCTTTAAATGACTTCTCAAAAATTGCAAAATAGAATTTGATCAAATTTGATGCACAGCATTCTGGTGTGAAGGGCTTTGAAGTTTTTATAATACATATTTACTATCAAATATGGCCACTGTTAATAAAAACAGAAAAATTTCTTCTCAAAAAGGCTCAACAAAATTTGACCATGTTTGAAAGAAAGCACCCTGGCATGTATGGCTTTCAAGTTTATACAAATGGTGCTGTTTCACCTTCAAATATGGTCGCATACTAAAAATAGAAAAACATCTAATAAAAACAATTTTTCTAAAAAATACTGTTGAACAGAATTTAACTAAAGTTTATGGAAAGCAACTGAGCATTAAGGCCTTTAGAGTTTATACAAATGATATCGATCTGCTATCAAATATGGCTACTGTTACTTAAAACAGAAACAAAATATTTAAATGACCACTTATAAAATCATCGGAACAGAATTTGACCAAATTTGTCAGAAAGCATCCTGTCATAAAGAGCTTTCAGGTTTTGTAAAAATTACACCTATTTGTCATCAAGTATGGCCACTGTTACTAAAATAGAAGAAAAAAACCTTAATCGATTTATCAAAACTAATCGACTTACCAAAAACCTCTGAACAGAATTTTATTAAATTTAATTGAAAGCATCCTGGCATGAAGGCCTTGAAATTTATACAAATGATGCATATCCACCATCAAATATGGCTGTTGTTACTAAAAATAAACACAATTTTAACAACCTCAAAAACCGCCGAACAGATTTTGACCAAATTTGACAGAGAGTGTCTTAGCATGAAGATCTTTGAGATTTATACAAATGACGCCAATCTGTTATCACATATAGCTGCCATTATTAAAAATATAAATAAACATTTAAACAACTTTATTCAAAAAAATACAGCTAAACAGAATTTGACAACTTTGACAGAAAGTATCCTGGTACAAAGACCTTTCAATAGTTGATAAATGATGCTAACATGTGCCATGAAATGTGAATAAAGTTTTAAAAACAATAGAGAAACCTTGAAACAATTTTTTTCATAACATATAAAATCAACAGCATGGGAATACATTTCTAAAAAGAAGCATCTTACTAACCAAGATTTATTGCCCAGCTGCTCTTGTATTTGGTTGTTAGGTAGATGTCAGTCAGGTGGGTGATCTCAAGCCCACTTTGACCTCTTGTTTTGATACATTCCTCATGAGGGGTACTATGTGTTTCTTCCACAATCAATCACAGGAACATTCTTCTTGTGGTCCTCTTTTTACGTCTTTTGTTTCTACTGATAATACTCACATATAGGCCACGTCCAAGTGCAAACAACATAGACCCTGATATGCCATCGCATAATGCGCTAGCAGATCAGGGTCTATGTTGTTTGTTCTACTGATTAGTCCTTACAAACTGCATAGGCCCAGATCTGCTGGCGCATTATGCGACGGCAGATCTGGGTCTATGCAGTTTGCAGCTGGTATCGGTTTATACGGGAGTATATACGGTATCTGTTTGTTGAGTGCTATTTTTCGTTCAATCTTGAAACTTAATGAGAGCCTTCATCACCAACAGTAGCCTGTATATTAAGTGAGATATTTATCAGCTGCCACATATCATACCATCTATACTCGTTTATAAGTCGAGTCCAACTGCAAACAATATAAACCCTGATCTGCCATTGTGTAATGTGCCAGCAGATCAGGGTCAGTGTTATTTGTTTTACTGATAATCCTAACAAACTGCATAGACCCAGATCTGCCAGCATATTATGTGATGGCAGATCTGGGTCTGTGCAGTATGTAGTTTTACTCGACTTGTAAGCACATGGTAATTTCAAAGTCTTGTTCATTTATTTGATTGTAAGCTTCCATAGACTATAAATTTAAAGCCATTAATCAATGAAACTGTCAATCTTCTACAATACCATGATGGTTTACAGAAAGAGGTAAACTGAGTTGTTTTTTTAAAAAAAAATCTGAGACTTTATTAGGACAATCTAGTTTTGTGCTATATAGGGGTGAATAACCATGTTTGTTATTTACTCATGACTAGGCACAGGCAGTGTGACAGATGTTGGGCTGGGTAAGGGAAAGTACTACAGTGTTAACATCCCCCTCCATGATGGGATCAAAGATGAACAGTTTGTACCACTTGTTTGCAGGTAAGTTTGTTTATATACACTGACTCCATCAAAACTTTGCTCTGAGTAATGATTTGTCTTGTGTCTCTACATGCTAAATTCAACTCCCACAAATCTGAAGTCTGCACAACATGTGTATATTTCTAACTAACGAGAAAATGACAGTATAAACCTAAGTAATTAGACTGAAGTAAATTGAACTCAAAACTTGTTAGCCCTTGTGCATATAAATACAGTCAAACCTGTCTACAGCAGCCACCCATGGGAAAATGCCAAAGTGGCCTTTGTAGACAGGTGACCTTTGAAGGCAGGTTCAGCTCTCAAACTTGGTTCATGACACATACATGTACTATGCACTGAATAGCATTAGCATTATTATTATTAGTAGTAGTATGCCATCAAGATACATATATTTAGTTTAGCTAACTAGCAAACAGAAAAATAATCAAATAAAAGTTTCCACTTTAATCCATCATTTACATTAAATCATCACTTATCAGTAAAAACGGCGTCTAAAAAAAGTTACTAATTGATAGCTTACCTGTGATTGTCAAACACAGGACTGACTTTTTGTTAGGCCAGCTGGTATAATTAGGCATGAAAACAGGTGTTCACACTTCAAACGATTGATTAAGCAGTTGCTCAAACTCACCGAGATCAAAAGACAATCAGTTTTTGTGAGAGACCTTTGATCATTAGGGAATGAAAAGAAGCTTCCTGTGGCTATTGTTAGTAGCATATAAACCGTAAGGGATATCACAAGTGCAGCGTACATGTATCTCTACTCATTTGGTGTAATTGTACATACTCTCTTACACTCCGGATTAACGTTGTTCTCAAAATCGGCCATAATATCTTGGTTACGGTTAATAATTCCTTGGATCTGAGTTTGCTCAACTCCCATTTCTGCTGCATTTATTCGACTACTTTGTCCACTGTTCAACAAACAAATTGCTTCAATTCTCTCATGTAAGGACAAAAACCACCTTGCTTTCGAAGCCGACATGTTGACACCTTTGTGTTTGACTGACAGCGTGACTGAACTATGGTAAGTACAATCGAGATATAAAATACTTGGAGCGGTCACTGCTGATATGCTCCAGTGACTGCTTAAGGCAGGGTGAAACCAGTGTCTGATTAGGAAAAACCTGGCCATTGACCACTGAAAGCAGGTGACCATTAAATCCAGGGCATTTATATAAGAAATTTGCCGGGGAGAAATTAGAATAACTGTCGTGACCAGGTGACTGCTGAACACGGGTGACCGTTAGGACAGGTTTGACTGTAGTAGCCCATTTTATATGCATGAGCAGTAATTTTTCTAGGAAAATTTTTAAATTGAGGATAATCTTCTTGGAGGAAAATAATTATGAACTTTGAATTTTGTTAACTTTTTGAAAATCTAAATGATTTTGAGAAGTATTTATCAGAAAAGGGGGCTCATTTGTGAGCCCTGAGGTCGCCCAAAACATCAGAAATTAGATTTTCATGTTTAACATAGTCAGTTAATACTTGCTGCAGACACTCTTAGAACACAGTTGTTCCTGTCTACTCATTGTAGAAATGGAAACTAGCTCAAATTTGGTATTTAGATAGCAGTACTGGTAGAATGACAGCATGGGCTAGCTTGAGATGTTAAGTGCTGTACTTTAGGGTGCAATAGCACTGTTAGCTGCAAGCCACACTAAAACAAAACTTCACCCATGGTCTGACCCCTGTGCTGTGCTGCTCCTGATACCTTATGATTGGTTTTACTTGTTTTTTTGTTGTTGCTGCAGATTTAGACTTGCCAGTCATACAACAAGTTTGAAAATGATTTTTTTTATAATGCACTCTTGATAATACAGGTTGTGGTTTCAAATGTTCATTTGCAAGACAGCAATAAGGAAAGCAGAAAAATCCACTGACCATTCACCTTATATTGTCAAACACTAACATCTTGCATGTGCTAGTTCTGTGGACCGAATCTTGGACTATAGAGGTGCAAAGCAAGTGTATCAATCAAAAAAGACACAAGAAGCCATAGTGGGTCTGAGATCATTCACTTGGCTGACATTTGACTATTAGCCAAATACAAAAGCATATGGGTCAGTAGGATACATTCTTTTGAAATTTCTTCTACTGTTGTTGATTGTTTATGGTTACGAAAACAATGATTTCAAGGTTTCTCTGTTTTGGTTATCATCATCTATATTTGAAGGCACATCAGCATCATATATCCAGTATTGCAAGGCCTTTATGCCAGGATGCTTTCAATAAAATTTGTTTAAATTCTATTCAGCAGTCTTTAGCTCACCTGTCTGGCATTCTTTAATAATTGCTATACTTATCTTCTTCTCAAAGCCCCCTGCATCAGTTTCAACCAAATTTGGCAGGCAGCTTCCTGGCATGAAGGCCTTTCAAGTACAAATGATGCTGTTCAACATTCAAATATGGTCACACAACTAAATATAGAAAATCCTTTAAGTGACTTCTAAAAAACTATTGAACAAAATTTAACCATATTTGACATAAGGCATCCTGGCATGAAGGCCTTTTAATTTTATACAAATGATGCCAATTTGTCATCAAATATGGCTGCTGATACTAAAAATAGAAAACCTTTAAATGAATTTTTCTCAAAAACTGATGAAAAGAATTTGACTAAATATGACAGAAGCATCTTGGCATAAAGGCCTTTTAATTTTGTACAAATGATGCTTATCTGCCATCAAGTATGGGTGCTGTTATTAAATAAATAATAACCTTTAAACAACTTCTCAAAATGACTGCTGAACAGAATTTGACCAAATTTGACAGAAAGCATCCTGATATGAAGGCCTTTCAAGTTTGTACAGATGATGCCAGTCCCCCATCAAATATGGCTGCTATTACTAAAATTTTAGCATGTTTAACAGCTTTTCCAAAAATGCAAAACAGAATTTGACCAAATTTGACAGAAAGAATCCTAACTTGAAGGCCTATTAGATTGATACAAACAATATTGATTTGCCATTAAATATGGTAGTGGTTACAAAAAATGGAAAAATATTTAAATAAGTTGATTTTGTAAAAAAAAACTGATTTTTAGAATTTGACCAACTTTGACAGAAAGCATTCAGGCATAAGGGTCTTTCAGTGTTGGACAAATAATGCTGATATGCCATAAAATGTTGACGAAGATACAAAAAGAAAAGAGTAACATAGAAACAACTGTTTTCATAATATATGCAATCAACAGCATTGGATGAAATTTCTACAGAAAGCATCCTACATGCCCAGATTTCTTGGCCAACTGCTCTCACATTTGGCTATGAAGCAGATGTCAGAGAGGGTGAGCAGTCTTAGGCTTGCTTGAGCCTCTTGACTGAGGTAAAGCTGTTTAAATATTTTCTGTTTTTAGTAACAGCATCCCAGGATGCTTTCTGTCAATATTTTCAAACTCTGGCATTATGTGTATAAATTTGAAAGCTCTTCATGCCAGGGTGTTCTGTACATAGTTTGTTTGAAATTATTCCAATGGTTTTTGAGAAAAAGATTAAAATAGCAAACATGGACAAACAGATAGCACATGCAGGATGGAGGGCCATACTATAAGCTCACTGATGGCCAGGCACACTATGCTGTACCTGTACTTTTAGGATCCTGACTCTTGTTAAGGACCATTACAAGCCTGAAGTGGTGGTTTGCCAGTGTGGAGCAGACGGATTGGCTGGGGATCCCATGGAGTCCTTTAACCTGACCCCAGTGGCCCTAATGAAGTGTATCTACCTCCTGCTCAGCTGGAACCTTCCCATCATGCTCCTAGGAGGAGGTGATAATAATAATAATAATAATAATAATAATGATACTGTGGATTCACCTTTTTGTTTGGGGGATACCAATTTTAGTAATTTCATGGATACTAAAAACACAAATTTAAAAACCCAATAAAGAATGATCTTTATACAGAAACAAGAGGGCTCCTTCCTCAATCCACGAATTTAAGTACCAACAAAAATGTGATTTTTAGCAGAATGATGATAATTCATACTCACAAAAATATATGAATTCACAGTATTGATAATGCGTATAAGTATTGATTTCCTTTTAAATTTATGAAACTAAAATAACTGTTTACATAATTTTAGCTTTAGCAAGCAAGGTGTAGAAAGTATCTGGTGAATTCTGAAAGTTTCATACAAGTAAGCAAAATTTTTTTAAAAGATTTAAAATTTCAGCAACAGAATAATTTTGTTTTAAAAACTGAAAAGTATTCAAATGGTATAAATTGAATTTTATACTTCTGCATATTCAGACAGTATTATATTAGTATAATAATTGAAACTTATGACATTGAGACAGTATTACACTAGTGTAATAAATCAAAGTTATGGCATTGAGATACAGTATTACACTAGTATAATAAATCACAGTTATGGCATTGAGATACAGTATTACACTAGTATAATAAATCACAGTTATGGCATTGAGATACAGTATTACACTAGTATAATAAATCAAAGTTATGGCATTGAGATACAGTATTACACTAGTATAATAAATCAAAGTTACAACATTGAGACAGTGTTACACTAGTATAATAAATCAAAGTTATGGCATTGAGATACAGTATTACACTAGTATAATAAATCACAGTTATGGCATTGAGATACAGTATTACACTAGTGTAATAAATCACAGTTATGGCATTGAGATACAGTATTACACTAGTATAATAAATCAAAGTTACAACATTGAGACAGTGTTACACTAGTATAATAAATCAAACTTATGACATTGAGACACAGTATTACACTAGTATAATAAATCAAAGTTACAACATTGAGACAGTGTTACACTAGTATAATAAATCAAACTTATGACATTGAGACACAGTATTACACTAGTATAATAAATCACGGTTATGGCATTGAGATACAGTATTACACTAGTATAGTAAATCACGGTTATGGCATTGAGACACAGTATTACACTAGTATAGTAAATCACGGTTATGGCATTGAGATACAGTATTACACTAGTATAATAAATCACGGTTATGACATTGAGACACAGTATTACACTAGTATAGTAAATCACGGTTATGGCATTGAGATACAGTATTACACTAGTATAATAAATCAAAGTTACAACATTGAGACACAGTATTACACTAGTATAGTAAATCATGGTTATGGCATTGAGATACAGTATTACACTAGTATAATAAATCAAAGTTACAACATTGAGACAGTGTTACACTAGTATAGTAAATCACGGTTATGGCATTGAGATACAGTATTACACTAGTATAATAAATCAAACTTATGACATTAAGATACAGTATTACACTAGTATAATAAATCAAACTTATGACATTAAGATACAGTATTACACTAGTATAGTAAATCACGGTTATGGCATTGAGGTACAGTATTACACTAGTATAATAAATCAAAGTTACAACATTGAGACCAAGTATTACACTAGCATAATAAATCAAACTTATGACATTGAGACACAGTATTACACTAGTATAGTAAATCACGGTTATGGCATTGAGATACAGTATGACACTAGTATAATAAATGAAAGTTACAACATTGAGACAAAGTATTACACTAGTATAATAAAAATAACTTATGACATTGAGACACAGTATTACACTAGTATAATAAATCACGGTTATGGCATTGAGATACAGTATTACACTAGTATAATAAATGAAAGTTACAACATTGAGACAAAGTATTACACTAGTATAATAAAAATAACTTATGACATTGAGACACAGTATTACACTAGTATAATAAATCACGGTTATGGCATTGAGATACAGTATTACACTAGTATAATAAATGAAAGTTACAACATTGAGACACAGTATTACACTAGGATAATAAATCAAACTTATGACATTTGTTTATAAAACAAATGAGTCTTTAATTTCATGTTATGAATAAATATTTCTTTGTTTAATTTAAAATTGGCTTTTTTGTAGGAGGGTACCACCATGCCAACACTGCACGCTGTTGGGCCTACATTACAAGTGTAGTTTTGGGTAGAAAATTGGTGCGTGAAATTCCTGACCACAAGGTTAGTTATAACCTTATAAGCTGTTAATCAAGGTTAGACTTACTGCAAAAAAAGTATAGGTTCATATAGTCTTGTGAAATCCTGAACAAAAGGTAGACTTTCCAGGCTTTGAATAAAAATAAGACAAGGTCTGCAATGCAATGAAATATCATGGAATTCAGTAACTTGTGGCAAATGTCAAAACATGGCAGTCATGTCAGTAAATGGTTTGTCAACAAAATTAGTATTATGTAAAGAATCTGATTCTAAAAGAAATGATAATAGGCCTATTCCACCAGTTAATATACCATATGTACTCGCTTTTAAGTTGAGTTCAACTGCAAACAGAATAGACAATGATCTGCTGTCGCATAATGCTCTGGCATATCAGGATCTGTGTTGTTTGTTCAACTGATTACTCCTAACAAGCTGCATAGACCCAGATCTGCTGGTGCATTATGGGATGGCAGGTCTGGGTACCATATTTTGGTGCGTATAACGTGCACTGATGTATAACGCGCACCCTGATTTTCGACCCAGAATGAGGGGAACAAATGTAATTCTGCCATATAACGCGCATGTGATATAATACATTTTTAAATCTTGATAATTTTGCTCTGTTTCATAATGCAACAACAGTTGGTCATTTTGAATAGTGCACTGATCATCATTTGTTACACGACGTTTGAATTCTGTACAATAAACCAGCGCATGACTGTTTCTTTGGTCTTTCCTGTCAGTACGCGGCACCCGCTTATGAACAATACATTTTTTTTACAGATATCGTAAACGAAAAAATGAAAAAGTGGCACATTTTAAAGTATATCTTTCCAGTTTAATGTTGGCCCTTAAAAGGGCCGTTTTAAGGTTCGCCTTGTTGATGGAGTTCAGTCTATTGCATCAAATCCCTCAAATTCATCTTCATCGTCATCACTCTCGAAAAGTCACTGTATGTCCATGTCTGTCATCATTCCTGGCATTTTAAAATCGAACACAAGATGCTATGTGAAAGTTCAGGTCCAGTGTTTATACTTATTTGAACTATCATGACACCTCTAAAATGTATTTCAGTGCCCTAGATAGAATTTACCAAGACAATACTTCGTAATTATGTTTGGCACATCAAAACTTTAGCCGGTGCTGATTACCTTTAAAAACACCATGCTGAGTCAATTAAATATTGCTCACTCTATTGTAACAAAGAAGGATCAACTACTGTGGTTTAAGATGAGAAATAAAACAAAGAACCAAGCTTATTTTCTGAAGAAAAGTAAATAAATTGCAAATTTACCTAGACAAAGCATTGTAACTGTGTTTAGCACATCAAAGCTTAGCCAGTGCTGATTACCGTGAAAAGACCATACTGAGTCAATGAAGCATTGATTACTGTAAAGTTGCAAAGATATATCAAATACTATGATTTAAGATGAGAAATAAAACTAAGAACCAAGTTTATTTTCCAAAGAAGAAAAAAGTTTTTCGACTTATTACATTATTAATCGATTATTTTGTTTCATGATGTGTCATTGTTACCGTAACAGACTAACTAGAGTCACGAAAAGATGCCCCCTAAATGTGCCTCTGATGAGAACATAAACACTGCTTTAATTCTAAATATTATATTTCAATTCAAATGAGAATAAATGAAGAAAAAATGTATTAGATCCACAGTTATCGAATATTGAACATTTACAGGTACGGTAATCATATATTTGTTCCGCTGATAACCTTGAAAAGAGCACACCAAGTCAATGAAGCATTAATCACTGTATAGTCACAAAGAAATATAAAATACTATCATTTAAGATGAGAAATAAAACTAAGAACCAAGTTTATTTTCCAAAGAATTTTTTTTTCCGACTTCATACTTTAATTGATTATTTTGTTTCGCAATGTTTCAGTGTTACCATAACAGACAAATCATAGTTGCAAAAAAATATGTCCCCTAAAGGTGCCTCTAATGAGAACATTAACACTGCTTGAATTCTAAATATTATATTTCAATTAAACCAAGAATAAATTAATAAAAATGTATTAGATCCACAGTTACGGAATACTGAACATTTATGGTACAGATATGGTAATCATCATATTCGTTCTGCTGCAATGTGGTACTTTGCACAGCTTTAGAACAACAAGTTATTAGTCGTTATGGACATGTATTTCCAGTCGAGGCACAGAACAAAATGCTACACAGTGATGTGAAACGAAATGAGTTTATTAAGATAAGCAATCAAAGAACAAGACTGGCATGGTTTGTAAGCAATATTTATTTCTTTAATAAGGCTAGTATTGGCAAACAACTTAGTTACAATGCAACATGCAACGGATTTAAAATTTCGCATGGAGTGAATGTGACACATGTGGGCAGCTATAGTGCCTTCATCCTTTCCTCAGATCAACCTGGAAAAAAACTTTTTTTTTTAGTTCTTCTATAAGACGCGCACCCCCGACTGAAAATAAGAAAATTAGGTGAAAAAGTGCACGTTATTCACAGCTAAATACAGTATGTACAGTTTGCAGTTGGACTTGACTTATAAACAAGTATACTAGTATATAGTATACTTGAAAAACATCAAGTTTTAGGGAGGTTGGATCCATTTCTCAGGGATTGGTGCCTGCCATATATGTCCACTAGCCCAGGGGAATAGTGTAAGTTCAAAATTTACTAGTCCATGGGAGATTTTATTCGTCTCCAAAAAGCTAGTACCCTTCAAATTTGTGGTAAATTCTAGCCAGATACTTCACCATCATGGCACAGGAATCTGAGGTTCTATCTTTATAATGAGCCTGGGGTTTGGGCATTTAATAATAATAATACAGTGAAACCCCGCTATAGCACGCTTTGTTATAGCACCAATTCGGATATAACATGATCGTGGCATGGCTCCCGAAGTTTCATATATTTTTTTCAAAGTATGAAAAATAATGTGTAAAAAAATAATTGTCATTTTGAGGTAGAGATCATGTATGAATTTGGATATAACATGATCGTGGTGCGGCTCCCAAAATTGTACAATAATTTCACAAATTTCTTGAAGTACTGCAAAGTTTTTGTGCCAAAATAAACAATAGTTTGATATAATAATTTGGCAAGATGTATTGTATTCTTGAAGAAAAAAGTGTCTTCTGATAGCATCTTTCTTTACATGAATAAAGATGTTAAACATTTCTATTTGTGAATATTCATTTCAAATTTGTCTGTAGTCAACACTGAATTTTGATCTTAGCTTATTTTTGAAAGATGTCATCTCATTAAAAAGTTGATAAGTGTTAATCTTATTATTATTGAATCATAAACATTAAAGCCAGTAAGTCTTCTTTTTGTTTTTATTCAATGCATTCTGTGTACAGTTGTTGTTCAAAAGAAAGAAGATTCTCATCCGAATGTATAAATCAATTAATTTAAGTAATTGCTAATCATCAAAGTCAGTCTCACTGCTAAAGGTTGTTTAAATTATGGGGCAATGATTTATAAAAACATTTTAAAAAAAGAAAAAAACAAAAAAAAACAAAACTGCCAACACGCGCATGTGGCTTTGTGGTGTTATCAGACAATTGTCACGCAATCAACTGACCAGTGAATAATAGCATGCATTCCCTATGCAAATGACCCCATTGTTCCTTAACAATTATTCTTGCTTTAGTTGGTCAAACAAATAGGTGTCAGAGTGTTAATTAGTTGGTATTTACAAAGGATAACGGGATACAGAAACGTAAAGCTACTACTGTTAAAGAGAAGCTTGAAGCCCTGGGCAGGATTAAGTCGGGAGTTAAACAAATGCAATTAGCTTTGAGAGTCAAGCAAAGAATGTGGTGGAGTGAAAAAGTTTCTTACCCGAATTTATAAATCAATTAATTTACCTACCTTTTTAAGGGAAGACAATAGACTATTAATGCCTGCTCAATCAACTGTCATACACACCCACTGAAACAAGTTTATGGCCCGAATTGTCAGGAGGAGTTTTGGTCATTGCCACACACATGTAACACCCTCCCCCTCATCTTAACCCTTTTTATTTTCTAACTTCAAATCATTCACATATACACAGAAAACTGTCCTTCCAGTGATTGGAACAGAACCATCTAAGTTGTAGGGGTGGCACGATTGGCTAATATAATAAAACATCCTACTCCCCGCTTTCGCTCTGAGGTGAAGCAAAGTCACAGTTATAAACAAACCTTTAAATGAATATTGGGTTTATTTTATTTATTTTTTCCTCTGTACATTAGAGAATGACTTGACTTTTTATGGAACTCGCTGTGTACCCATATAATCGAATGGTTTACTCCCAAGCTGGGTTCAGGCAGTTTTACATGTGTACACACACCTGCAGAATTATCGTCGCAAATACATTACGAGGTCAATACAGTACATTTTACCTCCTGTATGAATTTTCAGCTCAAGTAAAATGTACTTTTCAAGCGTAAATACAAGCCTAGAAACTCCCAATGTCTGAATCATGCAGTTTATTGTCGGTCAGAAATCAGACCCTTTGGACATGTCCAGCAAATATGAATGTTGTGGGGGAAAAAAAACTTTGTCATAAGTTTGTGTGAATGTATAAGCAAGGTATTAAATATTATGATTTGACTGGATCTATCAAACATTTTTTAAAATATAAATCATGCTTCTTTGTGCACATTTTTGATGGAATTACTATTATGGATACAACCAGATTCAACCAGTGAGTACACGTACTCTTAATTATTTATGCTAAGTTGCCAATTTCGTATTCATAAAAATAAATATTAAATATGTAATGACCGTTTTAAGTAGTTATTGTTTAATTTAGAACAAGTTCAGTGAATTCTGTAGTATTGCCCCCCCCCCCCCACCTGATTTAAGATGGTAATTGTGCCAATGAAGCATGTAGTTTTGTGCCCACTATTATACCCCCCAGCCTTTTTTTTTTTGATGCGTGCATCATTTTCTTCAGCTAAATGATTTGGTTGGTTATAGCATGGTTTGGTAGTTAGCACGATGTTGTTTTGTGGACCCCGACCATCGTGCTATAGCTTGGTTTCACTGTAATAATGATAATAATAATAATATTATTATTTTATGCTACACCATGAATTACTGGATTTCCGAGTGAAATAATCGTGATATTTCACTGGAGTGAAAAAATTTGGATGTCAATAGACATTGACAACATTATGACTAAGAAATTTCAAGGTGTTGTAAGATGCTTATGTGGTGTAAAGGTAAATATGGCCGCCTTACATCCAGACAACCCGGGTTAAAATCCAGCAATGGGCAAATAATTTTTGTTTCTTCATTTTGTTTTTATCTGCTATTTTACCTTGAATTGGAAAGGAGCATTATGTTACTACTGATATTTTATGTGCGAATATACACAGAAACAGAGCAGAACATAAACGGTAAACCGCTGACATTATTGTGCAGGATACAGTAAGAAATCTGCTACTTCAGTCTGTTATACTGATTGCTAGAGAATACTTTTGAGCATAAAATAAAAAGAAAATTTGCTTGGCTCTGAGTCAATAACGGATATATTTCATCTCGTGGGTGAAAAACTTAAGTATTTTCATGAGTGGTGAAGTGGTGTATTTCATTCATACATGTACTTCAGTACTTATTATTATTATTATTAATACAGTTTTTAATGGAGTATGGTCCAGACTATGAACTTCAGATAGAAGTGGGGAACATGAAAAACCACAACTCAAATGAGTACCTACACAGAGTTTACAGACAAGTTACTGGTAAGTTACTTGACATCTTTGGCCTTGTTTAATTAACATCTATTGAATTTGATTATATCATTTGCAAACGATATAAGGTCTTTTTTGCAATTTATGGATGCTGCAGTCAAAACAAATGTGAATAAGTTTTAGTTAAAATGACCTTCACACAATGTTTCAGTTAAACTTAACAGAACAAGTCAGAAATGTATAAGTCAGCAATTTTTACCCCCAGTTCTTGGTTGTTTTTTTTCTTCCAGACTTCATAGCCACAAGTAATGAATAAATTACCTGAGGCAGCTTACATACATAAGCAAAAACTTTGTAAAAAAAAATAAAACTTGATTTTATTGTGGAAGAATTTTTATCTATTTTGACAACTGACATCTATAAAACAACAGACTTTGTAAAGCATATTAATGATTTTTAAAGATGCAAGTTTTAACAGTTTCAAATTCAAAGGTGTTAGGAGGGCAGGAAAGAAAATTGCCATATAAGGTTAAATATTTACACATAACTGTAATACTTATTTCTTCCACATAAAAGCAGCAATTTATCTTCAATCAGTTCTGATATGTTAATCTTTACTGATTTTTTTCCTTTTATATTTTGTTTTCAGAGAACATTTCTCATATTGTATAACAAAAGGCTGACAAAATAATTCAATAATGGAATGATATTTGCTGAAGAAGACTTGCCCTAAAACTGAATGGAGAGGTGTCAACATATTGAAAAGAAAATTCTTCATCAGAGTCGATCAACATGTTATGTAATGCATTGCTGCTAGGTTTTTAAAATATTGTCCATTTTGCTGGATAGAAAGACGTTGATGGGGAAAATTAACTGATATTAGCAATTTGTAGCTCTGGTCTGGTTGGTTCTTAATGAAAATGGTCACTGCCAATTTGATACACAGTAGGGTCGATGGCCATCTTGAAAATCTTGTTATCACTATTCCTCCTGAATGGATGGTTGTATCAACATGGGGTTTTCACAAAAAGACTTCTTATGATCTCTAGTTGGTCCTAAATAAAAATGGTGGCCCTAAGACATCCAATATGGCACCATGGTGGTGGCAATCTCGAAAATGTTGTCATGGATACTCCAGAACAGATGGACATATAAGCACAGGGTTTTCACTAAGAGACTAATGTTGGTTGTAAATGAAAATGGTGTGATTTGACATTCAAAATGGCCAACTTGGCATCCATCTTGAAAATCTTATCTCTACTCCTCCAGAACAGTTGGTCATATCAACATTATGATTTGACTAAAAGACTTCTTGTGATGTCAGGTTAGTCCTAAATGAAAATGGTGCCCATTGGACATGCCCTCAGACATTTCATATGGCTGTTACAGTGACCATCTTGACAATCTTATTATTACTCATCCAGAACAGATGGTCATATTGACATGAAAGATTGCATATGATGTCCAGTTTATCCTAAATAAAAATGGTACCAATCTTACATCCAGTATTGCTATGATGGAAGCCATCTTGGAAATGTTATTACTGCTACTCCAGATTGGACTGACATGATATCTGCAGTTTTGTCAAGGAGTTTTGAAAACCAAACCTAATTGACTTTGGGGTCACGTCAGAAGCCATTGTTTGCATTTTTGTACTTCACTGAGCTTATGAACACTGTGACTTGTACATACACAGTAAGACCTGTCTTGAGCAACCTCTGCTATAAGCGACCACCTGTCATTTACGACCACAATTGTAATCCACGGATCAATTTTATTATATAAACGCACTGTCGTGAGTGACCACCTGCAGAACACAACCACCGACCACAATTTCTTGGCAAAATATGCGTTTCAACACTTCTATGAATGACTGCATCAGAAAAAACAGAGATAAACACCACTGACCTTTATTTAATCCTTTGTAACCACGACCGCTTAAAAAGTAATGACTGTTATAAACAAAATAAAAAAAAAAACCCAAAATTATGTTGGCTACAGGTTTCTAACATTTTACAGGTCATGCATGTAGTGTCATATGTTACAGATTGTAAACCAGACTAGATTTTACAGGTCATGCATGTAGTGTCATATGTTACAGATTGTAAACCAGACTAGATTTTACAGGTCATGCATGTAGTGTCATATGTTACAGATTGTAAACCAGACTAGATTTTACAGGTCATGCATGTAGTGTCATATGTTACAGATTGTAAACCAGATTGTTCATTTGGAATTACAAACAAGAAATTAGGCTGGCTACCGGTCGCTTAAATTTTACAGGTCATGCATGTAGTGTCATGTGTTATATAGATTGTAAACCAGACTAGAGTACATGCATTTTGTTCAATCGGAATTACCTTGGCTGTTTCTGCAAGACTAAACTATGATCTTTAGGATTGACCATGAAGTTGCAAATGGCAGATTGTTCTAAAATAACACTGCTATGAACTGCTATCACAAGAACTGAGACAAACACCACTGACATTTATTTAATCTTTCGTAACAATGACCACTTAAAAAGTTATGACTGTTCTAAACAAAAAAAACAGGCTGGCTACCAGTTTCCTAAATTTTACAGGTCATGCATGTAGTGTCCTTTGTTTTAGACTGTAAACCAAACTAAAGTACATGTCACTAACTGCCATTGTAGTGCCGATGTCAATGTAGCGGTCACATACATCGTTTGCCTTTGGAGTTAATCCGTAATGCCAGTGGTGAATGAGGTCTTGGTCTTTGTCTTTAATACCAGTAGGTGAGAATCGTTTTCCAGATTCAATTATTATTGTCAAAGGTTTGTGTTGTTTGTTGCTTTCTTTTTTGATGTTACAGTGATTACAGTCCACACACCAAGCCATCATCTGTTGACCTTATTGCAGCCGGTTACACCCTTTGTTTCTAGAGTTAATCCCTTTATGTCGTTGGTGAATTAAGCCTTTGACTTTTGTCTATAAATAAATTTATTCTGTTTCTGGACAAGTTAATTATGTCTTTTTATTTAATTAATTGGTACTGTATATGCTCACTTATAAGTTGATGTTTTTTTACTTAGAATTTGATTCATGCAGAGTAGGGGTCATCTTATAAGCGCGACATTAAAAAAAATAAAATCTTGGGGTAATGTTGGAAACTCTAGATGTTTGCAGTACATAAAAATACTGTCAATTCATATATTTTTACGTTTTCATGCCACTATTCCTATGCAGTAATGCATATATGGTATGCACTGTGTTTATCCATTTCATGACGGTATTCATTACACAATACATGTATCTACAGTTTTTTGGATTTTATCAATTTGAAAATATTACCGGTAAATTAAATACTACCTACCGCAAAATGAAGTGTCCGTCAATGTTTACCGTGGGTGTTTACTAGTAAGTATATTGCCTCCATTTTTGTGCAAGTCCGAACAACCTGTATTTGTATTAATATTTGTGTTTTGCTGTATAAAGACTGTGCTTGATGCAATAAAAGTTTTGATTTAATTTGTATTTTCCTTTTCCACAAGTCAGATTTAATTCCCAAGTGATATTTCCCAAGTTATCTGCCAGTGCACGTGGGTCGATAAACCTTTGGCTTGTAAAGGGACTCACTTTGTTTTCAAGTTGACAATCCTTTTGATCAAGCCGCCAATCTATACTTGTTCGGTGACAAGTAGAGTTCTACAATGTCCTGTGCATATACTTTGACCTTAATCCATTTGCTTGTAAAGGCACCACACTCTTTGTTTTCCCACGTGACAACCCTTTGATCAAGCCGCGAGTTTGATACTTGTTCAGTGCCAAGTAACAGAGGGTGGCTATTTTGAACTCCCTGTGATCTTGCTGCACAATTGACATGTGTTCAGTTGCAGCCTTTAATACATTTTTGACTTTATGATCAAATGTGACCTATAATTGAATCGTGGATTTATCATATAAATGGATTTAAAATGTCAAGCATTATGGATTTCAGTGGACTTCATTACACAAAGATGGACAAATTGTAAGTTGTCAATTTATTTGTGACATATTTCACTCAATAATATAATTTTATTTTACGCTGGTTTTGTCTTTATTTTTCTTATCTATCCAGTTTGGCTTGTTTATATTTCCAAAGTGTGTTTCTGACTCACTTCGAAGTCACCCCTTCAGACGGATCTGACTTCCAAAATACACCCCGACTTATAGGAGGGTCAAAGAGAAATTCACTTTTTGCAGCCCTAAAAAGGGGGGGGTCGACTTATTGTCGAGTTGACTTATAATCGAGTATATATGGTACATATACATTGTATATGTATTCCATATTTCCTCAAATCCTGATCAAAACCGCTACAGTCGTTATTACAATTGATCACTGATAATGTTAATGCCTAGTACCTTAATAACAATGGCAGAACCTCCAATGAAAAAGAGACAAATTCTAACACTGGAGGAAAGAATTAATGTAATTGAAAGAAGTGAAAAAGTGCAAAATAGCGGCCAGTTTAAACGTTGGTAAAACTTAAATTCAGGGTGTTATAAAAGACAAGGAGTCAATTAAACAAATTCATATGCTAATAAATGTACATGTGATCTTCAGCTGTAAATGTGATTCATGTTTAATGATAGATGTATATCTTTATTGCTATATAAAATTATTTCCAGATGAATGCATGTAATATTTTAACAAGAAGTATGAACAAAGAATACAATAAATGTACAGTGATTGTGGTTATTTTTTCTTCTTAAACAGTGCTGAATTTCGACCTTGGAAATGTTTTTTTTGTACAAACCTGTTATGAGAGACCACCTGTCTTGAGAGACTGCTTTTAGTTGGCAGAAGGGGCGGTCTCTCAAGACAGGTTTTACTGTACAAGTGAATTTTGACCAGACCTTGTATTTACAGTGCCAGGTCAAAAGTGAGTAGCCAGCTGAGTAGAAAAGTCAATATCATTTGGCATAATATGATTTCAAATGGACACTGCATGGATAAGGATTATTGTTAGTTTGAGTTTATCTGTGTACACTATATAACGTCTTGACTGTAGTGTGAAATTGTAAATTTGTAGCTAGCGCTGTTGCCTCAAAATAAGGAATAGATGGTCAGAAGCGGGTGATAATTTATATTAGCTGAGAAACAGTTTAGTGGTAGAATAATATCTGGAATATCACATTCTACAATTCATAAACTTTTAAAAAAGGTTTCATAAAAGGGGGTCTATATAATAAACAAGAAATAAGCAGGAGACCAAAAGTCATGAGCAAAAGGTTGATCATTTACTTTCTCATCTTGATCATTGCAATTTTTGACAATCACATACAATTCATTGCAATTTACAGACAATCTTTGCCAGACCTGTCACTATTCGTGTTTCTGAAAGCATTGTCAACAGAAGATCAAAGAATTTAAGATTAGGTAAGGCACTGTAAGAAAGCAGACTTCAATTTCTCAGCAGAATTGTGCATCGCATATTTCCTGGTTTAAAGAGAGACCTAACTGGACACTTGA
Organism: Margaritifera margaritifera; assembly: GCA_029931535.1. NCBI lineage: Eukaryota > Metazoa > Mollusca > Bivalvia > Unionida > Margaritiferidae > Margaritifera > Margaritifera margaritifera. The sequence goes on along the minus strand of JAQPZY010001583.1, from coordinate 1,423,741 downwards.
AAGCAGGTAGTCATAGTAATTTTTAGAGAAGAAATTAATGTTCTTTTAGACAAAGATCAAAAGTTTATATTCAGAAAAAACCCAATGAAGAATGGTTACCAGTGTTTCTAGATCCATACAGTGCACACTTGCCATTCAGGAATATTTTGGCCGTTTTTCTGGGAGTGCATTACCTGCAACGGTGTTGGAAATCTGAGGGAAAAATTGACATGAACAAGTGTAGCAGCATCTCTGAAAAAATTTATGGCCAGTTGTTGCACAAGAGTTTCCAAATGGGGAATGGGCCTTCCAATAGGATAATTGTCTGGTCCATGTTTCTATGAGGACAAAACAAGTGTAAAATGATAAAACATGGAATCTTAGACTGTCCATAATAGTCCTCAGACCTCTTTTTTTTTTTTTTAAATATGGCATACAATTAAATCCAAATTTGAAAAGACTACATAAAATGAAATCTAGGTCTGATCACATTCATGATGTTCATCAAATTTGAGACTCTCAGTCAATCTTAACCAAATGACTTGTGACTCTATAACTAAGCAATTACGAGCTATGATAAGAGCCAGGGGATCAGTTACCAAGCATTAGATGTGAAAGTACCATTTTCTTTCATATATTTGTCAGGAGATTCTTTAGAAATAGCTGTGATGTTAGTTTTCCTTCTAATGATGGCAAGTGGTTACTTACTTTTGACCCAGTACTGTAGTTGCAGTCAAATGAACAAGTTGCTAGTCAGCACTCTTACATTGATTTTAAGGTCAAAGGTCTTGACTTAGCTTTTAGCTATACATGTACTTGACTTAGGTTTTTAGCTGTACTGGCTTGTAAGAATAATAACAACAACAAAAGTATGAATTAAATTTTATCTTTTAACACGGTGGATATATCCGGAGAATATCTTGAATGATACCACTTAAGTAAAAAAATATTACTTATAGATTTGACCACAGTTATCATGTGGTTATATCTTGACATTGTCTGAGACAAGTTCATTGACCTTCTATTCATGATATCTGGGTTGAGGTCAAAGGCCATGACAAAGAATTTTTTACTGCACTTACAGGTATCTTGTGGGCACATTAACTTAAACATAAGAAAATAGTTTTGTTATCAAATTGGGTATGTTGGAGTTTCTCAAGAATATCAAAGATGGTTTCAATACTTGGCAGTTAAAAAGAAGAAATGGACTTGTGATGGATTCCTTGAAAATCTTTTAAGCCAGTAGAGTGTCAGTCCATTCAAGGGACTTTGTTACCCATTCACTTGCTCCTACAATGATGGAGCTACCAACTTATGGAGATGAATTTAAAATAAAATTTTCATGTTATCTTTCCAAATGATCACCTGTATCAATATGTTGCCTTATTTTTTTATATAAATTGCATTTCAAATGATCACCTACATCAGTATGTTGCCTTATTTTCAAATGATCACCTACATCAATATATTGCCTTATTTTAAAATGATCACCTACATCAATATATTGCCTTATTTCCAAATGATCACTTACATCAATGTTGCCTTATTTCCAAATGATCACTTACATCAATATGTTGCCTTATTTTCAAATGATCACCTACATCAATGTTGCCTTATTTCCAAATGATCACCTACATCAATATGTTGCCTTATTTCCAAATGATCACCTGCATCAATATGTTGCTTTATTTCCAAATGATCACCTACATCAGTATGTTGCCTTATTTCCAAATGATCACCTACATCAATATATTGCCTTACTTCCAAATGATCACTTGCATCAATATATTGTCTTATTTTCAAATGATCACCTGCATCAATATGTTGCCTTATTTCCAAATGATCACCTGCATCAATATGTTGCCTTATTTCCAAATGATCACCTGTATCAATATATTGTCTTATTTCCAAATGATCACCTACATCAATATATTGCCTTACTTCCAAATGATCACCTGCATCAATATATTGCCTTATTTCCAAATGATCACCTACATCAATATATTTCCTTATTTCCAAATGATCACCTGCATCAATGTTGCCTTATTTCCAAATGATCACCTGTATCAATATATTGTCTTATTTCCAAATGATCACCTACATCAATATGTTGCCTTATTTCCAAATGATCACCTACATCAATATGTTGCCTTATTTCCAAATGATCACCTACATCAATATGTTGCCTTATTTCCAAATGATCACTTACATCAATATGTTGCCTTATTTCCAAATGATCACTTACATCAATATGTTGCCTTATTTTCAGATGATCACCTGCATCAATATGTTGCCTTACTTTATTATATAAATTGTATTCAAACAGATTTTAAGTCTTAAGTTGGTCTTTCATATTTAATTCCAAAATTTGAAGACAGTGAAAATTCTCTCTGGGGTAAACCAGCAGTAAAACTTATTACATGCAAAAGACTCGCAGATTTATCATGTGTATTGTAATGAACCGTATTTTGTTAGATTATTTTACATGAACTCAATTTCAAATATGTAGCAGTCTGCATCCCTGTAATTTTATTAAGAGCTAAAGATTTAATAATGAAGATCAAATTTTTGACTATTGCAGAATAAACATAGATATAAGAGAGGTGGATTGGTATACCAGTAAACTGGTGTAGGTCAATATTACAGCAGATACAATAACCAATATTCATTCTTAACTGTATCAGTTTGATGAGAAATTTTAAAATTCCAACAAATGCTGTACTTTTCATCAAAGCTGATGTTGGATAAATAGAATAAATCAGTAAAATAGCTGTTTTCCATTTGAATCAGTCTATCACAAAGTACCATATATACTCACCTATAAGCTGGGTCCAACTGCAAACAACATAGACCCTGATCTGCCATTGCATAATGTTGTTTGTTCTACTGATTAGTCCTTACAAACAACATAGACCCTGATCTGCCATCGTATAATGTTGTTTGTTCTACTGATTAGTCCTTACAAACTGCATAGACCCAGATCTGCCAGTGCATTATGCGACGGCAGATCTGGGTCTATGCAGTTTGCAGTTGGTATCGGCTTATATGCGAGTATATACGATAAACAAAATGTAGTGCTAAATGTCTAGTCTTAGTTTTTGCAAGTGTTGGCAGAACTAATTGTGCAGCTAGTGTGTCCCCATATCCTGGGTATATGGAATATTGTAGTGTAATATAACTTAAGTTAATCAAACACAAGAACAATTTACAGGTAAACAATCTTGAGTAGCATCAAATTTTGTATCGTTTGTACAGATTGTGTATTGGAAGTTGTGTATCATGATATGCAAGCTGCCGATACCCAGCTCTTGGTGAGAGAGCGAGAGAGAGAGAGAGAGAATACTGGGGGTCCAAAATTTTCCTGGCATTTTCACTAAAAATTAATGTGTTCATCAGTAATTTTTAATATCAATGCATCAGTAAAAAGGTATTATTAGTTGTAATAAATAAGAAAGTATTTAAAACTCCATTACTAGAGGTTTCAAAAAATGCATGGTTTTCTATTTCAGGTTTGCTGTCTTTTCAGTTCTAGTACTGTTCATTCAATGTTTGACCTTTTTTTTTTAGACTATTTATTTGTAAACATATTTTCTTCAAACAGCTATGCTATAGAATTTCCCCAACAGTGTCACTAATGTTTAATGCTTGTCATCAGAGAGACTTAAAACCTCAAAAATACATAACACCAAACTTGACAAGACTTATCTTGTCTTGTCCACTAGTGAAGTTTTATTTGAATAGGTCATCATAAAAGTATTTTAGAATGATAATAAAGCTTAGTTATGTTGCTTTTATCTTTTTCTGTAGCTTTAATTCTCTCATGCGTTATGGCTATGGTGGGTTTAAACAACTTAGAAAACATGTGACTAAATGGGATAATATCTATCGTCTGAAATGTTGAGTTAGCAACTGATCATTTTAGCTCGTTTAACAGACGTGCATTTGTTTTCTTTATAGTACACTGAGATCCGTATGTAAGAAAATTAAATTCATCATTTATTCATTTCTTCAGTTATTTGTTCAATCATTCATTTGTTCCAATTTTTGGTGCAGTTTAGTATGGTGCAACAAGGTTCTATTCTTTTCTTGATCAACATTTTAGATATTATTCTCTTTGACTTTGTAAGAGTAGCTACATGTACTTTTCTCTGAAGAACCAAGATGCAAATTCTTGATTAGATACTGAGCCCTGATATGATTGCAACAGAAGCATGCAATTCCAAAGATATTTTCTATGACACAAATGTAAACTCCAGAATAAAAATGATCTTATATTTCAGAATATACATCTTTAATTCACTTAATGTGGTTTTACCATTTTCTGTATTATTGACCATGTCCTCCTATCAGTGCCTTCCATATATACTTGGTTATAAGCAGAGTCCAACTGCAAACTGCACAGACCCAGATCTGTCATTGTATAATGTGCCAGCAGATCTGGATTAATTCAGTTTGTTAGCAGTAATCAGTAGAATAAATAACATACACCCTGATTTGCTGGTGCATTATGCAGTGGCATATCAAGGTCTGTGTTGTTTGCAGTTGGACTCAACTTAAAAGTATAGATGGTACATCTCTAACTTCATTTCAGTCAATAACTTTAAAGGCATGGAGCTTAAGATCAAATTTAAATGAACTTTTTTTTCTGTCACAATTTCACTGATTTATGGCCCCTTTTCAGCTTTGAATGCTCTTACACCATATTGGCAGGGACATTTATGTCTGACACATTTCTAGTTTAGCTAATGAAAAATACTCTTTTGCAATTTTTAAGAGTAGTTTAAATTATAATGAAATCTGCCTTAGTGAACATCTCCATATAAAGGGAACCTGTTCATATATTTAAGGGCATTTTTTTTACCCCTTCTCCTTAGTTTACTTACATGTTTCATCTTTCTGTAAAGGATACCTATAGAAGGGGCAACATTTTGTGGTCCCTTGAGTGTCTTTTATAGACAGGCTTCACTGTAGTAAAAATTAAAGAGTTTCAGCTTTTAGTGCAGTGCACTCTCGTTATAACAGTTCATATGAGTCATTACAGTGACCTCCTTTTGTAAGTGATGCCACCTGATACCGAGACATGTTTAAACAAGGCTGTGTTATAATATAATACTGCACAAAACAAATAAAGTATTTTAATATGATTTGAGATGCATTATATTGGGTTCATTACAACCAAGAACTAAATTCAAGTTTTGAAAAAAATACTGTTGAACAAAATTTAACCAATTTAAAAGGAATCCATGACCATACCTGCATTATAAAGAGCTGTAAGCATAAACATATTTAAGATTGTAGCTGAAAACATTCTGAATAACTGAAGAAAATAAAAATCCAACAAGAACTAGATTTGTGTTTGTAAAACACACATGCCCCCATGGCAGACACTCGCCAAAAATTCTAAACCGTAGAATAAAAATTTTTTAAAAAATGGGATGAAAATCTAATCAGGTCATCTTTACATATATATTAGCCAGTGCATGAAATTTATGGCTATTGTTTTTCAGTGAAGCTAATGGTTCAGTTTATTTACAACTTTTACCTTCAAAATCAAACATTTCTTGCAAAGTTTTTTGAATGGAGGAGCACGAACAAATTGTCCAACTTATCTATACTGATGTGGTGTTGATTTTTAGCCTTTCACATTTCATCCACACACGCCATGATGACATTTTCATGTGTTAAAGAGATTTTCTCCATTGTGTGTCTTTACTTTTGGTATGATTCTGCAACTGCTGTCTATACAATAATTGTAACATCAACAGACATTTTAGTGAAACTGTTTTGCATGCTCTCTTCACATCGTAATTCAGGTAGTCTGTTTAAATCCTAGAACAATATAAACATTCACTTTACAATGTTATCCCAGACAATATATATATATATATATATATATATATATATATATATATATATATATATATATATATATATATATATATATATATATATATATATATCTTTTTATTAATCAATCATCTCAATTGTTCAGTCAAATCATGTCTTTTTCAAACTTAAACAACAATTATATAATTATACATGAATTTTCTACTACAGAGAAGAACTCTGATTTTAAAGTTTAAAGAAAAGTGATAATGGTGATGATGATGACAATGACAGCAACTTCAACAGCACAATTGCAAAAACAACCACAATAATAATAATAATCACCATTATTATTATCTGCTTTAATCATATACGTGTAATTTATGATGAATTTATAACATAATCATGCCACACAATATTTGCCAAAAAATTTGAGTTTTTCTTAAACAAACAGTGGATGCAAATCAGAGCAGAAAATGAAATGCAGGAGCCCTGTTCAAAACGGCATACAGAATGTGCCCAAACTGAGTGGCAATTGCACCAGCAGTGTTTGTAGAACTTTTTTTATGAAAGCCCATACAAATACATTTATTATACTGTTTTACTACAGCCGAAATGTGTTTGTGACCTCTGTAATAATAATTATTTATATTAGCCTGGAAAGTCTTGATTTTTAATTTCAGGTAAACTATGGATAGGAATGTGCCATGCTGCCCAGGGTCCCAGTCATGTACATTTTTAATTCATATACCAATATTCATGTACTCAAGTTAAATGCTGGGTGGAACCAGCTCGATGTATCATGTTAGTATCATGGTATTTCATGTCAAGGTAAATGTGCAATTTGTTAATTTTTCCTTATCTTTAATTTGAGTCAGACAGTTATCATCGAGTTGATGAAGCCAAGGTGACTAATTATGGAGACATTTCAAACAACGCCAATATCAGCAATACATCCCATACCAGAATTAAGAGAGTAAACACACACACACACACACCACAGGCCAGATTTCAGATACATGACAATCTTAGACAAGTTTACTGTCTATTGAATGAACACCAGTTGATCGGCTTAAGGGGAAAAAAAACATGCAAGCACCAAATGCCATCATCGTTATTGTTCATCATAGACTCGAGATACAAGTGTATAGCAACAACAAAAAAATATAATCCTTGCAGATAATTGTGCTTTTATTTTTCTCTCCAGAACAATCTAACATGCATTTAGCTCTTTATCTACACATTATGTGACCTAGGACTAATACAGCCAAGTATGTATGGTCTCTAATGCAACTAGAAAATCAAATAAATATAATTTACTGCATGAAAATAGATATAGTCTGCAGTGGTACAGAGCAGTACCATTAATTTTATTTTATCTCAGAATTATAAACTTTTTTGTAATAAAATTTGTCCTTGTAAATATATCACAAGAGTCATCAAAACTTGTGTTATAATTAAATTTCAAATATTGTTTTCAGATTAGAACATAATTATTTTGAGAAAGAATGAATGCTGTCACCAGCAACAAAAATCATTTGGCTCCATGCTTTATTGTATGTATAGCTAATGATCTGGATAGTGTTAGCTAACCAATGGATTATGTGATGATCTGGGATGAGTGTGGTAGTGTGCTAACTATTCATTTCTGTGATTCCAGTTCTGTTCTCCATTTCCAGCTTTTGCAAGCAATGGTTGGTGGTTTCCTCTGTGTTTTTCGGTTTCTCCAACTCAGAGAACCACATGATGCCAACATTTGTGCCATGCAGAGCACATCTTAAAGGTTGTTTAAAAAAAGCACACAAAAAACAGGTTATCGATTTAATTGGAAGTTTAAGTTTTAAAATTGTTTGATGGTAAGTATAATGGACAAAAGTGAAATGTGAATGAAACAACTATTACATCAATAAAATGTAAGGCAAAGTATGAAATAAAAAATTCAAATGAAATCAGCCAACCCCCAAATAGACAATACATTATTTATTTATTTATTTATTTTCAATTCGCTTTCAGGTCAAAATTTTTTCTCCATATATAGGTTATTAAATACTTTGTACAGAAAGTCATTCTATAACTTCAAAGACAAATCAAATACTCGATGCCAGTAGTGGGATATGCTGCTTAGTACATTTCAGTTTTGCTCATGCAAAGAATTTGTACTGAACTTATGACTGCAGTGATCTTGAACATTTCTTTTACGGTTCTGACTGACAGTTCTTTCTGTTTGGACAAAGAAGTCTGGTAAAAAAAAATCTAGACTGGTAGTTGAATGGATAGTAAAGCTCCTCCAACTGATTTGTTCAAGTCTTTACCTGCATTGAGGATGTTGATATATTTTGGCTTTTATACCCACAAACCTGGTGTTGTTTTTATGCCCACAAACCTGGTGTTGATTTTATGAAAGATAACACAATTGTTCAAGTCTTTACCAGCAATGAGGAAGGAAATATCTTTTGGCTTTTATGCCCACAAACCTGGTGTTGATTTTATGGAAGATAACACAGTTTGTTCAAGTCTTTACCAGCATTGCGGAAGTAGATATCTTTTGGCTTTTATGCCCACAAACCTGGTATTGATTTTATGAAAGATAACACAGATCGTGATGAAAAAGCAACAAACCTCAATATTTTGTGACAGAGTTAACATAAAACAAAACAAAAACAAGAATCACACCTCGTAGACTTTTCCTGGAGTGTACAGATTGCCTGTACAAACATGTTTGTTGTAAAGCCAGACCACAATATCAATATATCACGTGTTAAGAGTTTTATGGTAACAGAAAGTAGTGATTCCATGGAAAATATATCTTTGTGAAACTTGAGGAAATTAACCCAAAACACACTGCACTTTGATTGTTTGACCCATCTCTCTGAGCATAGGATATATTTTGTCAAAAAGTTGTTTGAATTGCATAGTATATGCGATTACATTGACCTACACTACTGTAATGTTCCATGATGTCGGTTTGTGGCATTACAGTTGGTTTGTAAATGCCCCAAGGGACTCAGATATTTGAGATACAGAAAGACCAACTTTAGGTTATGAAATGGCTTACTTTCCACTATTAAAAACAGCAAAAAGCCTAATTTTGAACTAGTATGCTAAAAGTACTGTTTTCTCATGTACAGGCCAATATGCATACAAACATGCATATCAAATTTCATTTTTGTACTTCACATAGTTTTTACTAAATTGTGTTTAAAAAAAAAAAAAAAACCCAAAAGTTAGCAAAATTGGAAATTGGTATAATGGGCTGAAAATATAACCAGGTAATCGACATACAATACAAATATGCATACCAAATTTCATTTGACTAAATCAAGTGGTTTTTGCTTAATTGTGCTTAAGGTTTTTGTCCATCTAAGTTCAAAAATTAAAAATCTCTGTAAAAAATGAAAAAACAGCTGTAATTATTTGAAAATCTAATCAGGCTATATATGTGACCATGGTAAAGTTTGTAAAATTTCATGGCTCTAAGTCATATAGTTTTTAGTTCACTTCTATGATTTAGAGGAGAGCTATTGTACTATCCTCGGCATCAGTGTCAGCATCCACATAAAAAGGATATACATATGCACATATGTACATATTTCATAGCCCCTACCCCCCTGGGGAAATTGCTAACTTTGTACATGTACATTAGTTGTACATTCTTAGTTAAGTTTTAGCTTGTGTTTGATGTTCAACTGTGTCCCAACCAAATTATCCTCGGCATCAGTGTCAGCATCCACATAAAAAGGATATACATATGCACATATGTACATATTTCATAGCACCTACCCCCTGGGAAAGGGCTAACTTTGTACATGTACATTAGTTGTACATTCTTGGTTAAGTTTTAGCTTGTGTTTGATGTTCAACTGTGTCCCAACCAAATTTGGAATGAGTTTCATAGCACCTACCCCCTTGAGAATGGGCTAACGTACATGTACATTTAGTTGTACATTTTTGGCTAAGTTTTAGCTGAGGTTTTTTGTAACTTATATACATACTTTTATACTTAAAAGTATAATACTTGGTGAGAGGATGCAACTTAATGAGTACTACACCTTCATCACAAAGTCAGTCAAATGTGAATCATACTTCATGTTTCACTGACTTAAGTTAAATTGTGTTTTATGTCTCCAGTTGTATTCATGCTAGAATCATACAGACTAGATGACTGTATGCATCTCTGACCAATTTTCCAGCAAACCTGGTACAGATACTGGATGAAAGACCTTTCAGATTTGTACAAACTCAACAGAAAGCATCCTGGCTTGATCAGTTGATGACATATTAAATTTATACAAATGATGCAGATCTGTCATCAAATATGATCACTATTACAAAAAAAAAAGAAAAAAAACCTTTAAATGACTTCTCCAAAACAGCTGAAAAGAATTTGACCAAACTTAACAGAAAGCATTTGAGGATGAAGACCTTTCAAGTTTATACAAATGATTCCAATCTGTCATAAATTATAGTCACTGTTACTAAAAAATATAAAAACCGTTAACTGACTTCTCTAAAACCACTAAATAGAATTTGACCAAACAGGACAGAAAGCATCCTGGCATCAAGGTCTTTTTAGTTTATACTAATGATGCCAATATGCCATCAAATATGGCTGCAGTTACTACAAATAGAAATCATTCAATAGCTTCTGAATAACTGCTCAACAGAATTTGACAAAATTTGACAGAAATTTTCCTGGCTTGAATAAGTTTCTGATTTATACAAAAGGTGCCATTCTGCCAACAAATATGGTTGCCATTACTAAAAGTAGAAAACTGTTTACACAACTTTATGTAAAAAAAAAATGTTTAACAGAATTTGACCAACTCTGACACAAAGCATACTGGCATAAGGGTCTTTCATCTTTCAATATTGAACAAAAGATGCTGATGTGCGATCAGATATGGATGAAAAATAAAAAATAAACAAATAGAGAAACCTTGAAACATTTGCTTTCATAACACGAAATCATCAGCACTGGATCCATTTCAACAGAAAGCATCCTACTGACCCAGATTTCTTGACCAACTGCTCTTGCCTTAGGCTATTAGGCATATGTCAGCCAGGTGAGTGATTTCATGGGCACTTGGGCCTATTGTTTAATATGTTCACACATAGTAAAATTTCTTACTTGTAATACACAAATTTCAGTAATAGTACAGTGGAAATCTTTAGTTAATACAGGGCTGTGCCTGAATTTCACCAGTAGAACCTAAGTCTAGACTTAAACTTTTCCAGCAATTTGATTGGATGAAATTTAAGTCCGATCAATTCATTGACTTATATTTTATCCAAACTTTTGCCCTCTGGCAATGTCAGAAAAATACAACAGAAGAGCAAAATTAATGCAATAAATAAATAATCTTTAATACATCTTTAATTTACATAATTCTTAATATTGAATGGTTACTATATTTGATATATGGAGGCAAGTTCTTGCATATTTAAATCAATATGTATGTTATTTCTTTTACATGCAAAGCAATTTTAAATTTAATTTTAAAGTGTTTTAATGAGTCTGTATGTAAAAATATCTACTAAATTACAGTAAGCAAGACAAATAGACCATTCACCAACAAGAAACCCCAATATACATACACAGCATTTCTGCCACATGTCTTCAAGAAGAATGAACAATACCATATATACTTGCTTTTAAGTTGAGTCCAACTACAAACTGCACAGACCCAAATCTGCTATTACATAATGTGCTGGCAGATATGAATCTATGCAGTTTGTTAGGAGTAATCAGTAGAACAAAACAACAATGACCATGATCTGCTGGTGCATTATGTGACAGCAGATCAGGGTCTATGTTATTTGCAGTTGGACTCAACTTATAAGCAAGTTTATACAGTTCATAAATCATTAAGGAAGTCGGTTATGGTGTTAGTATAATACATAAAATATATCAAGAGTATTGTTTTGAAGATTGTGACTTTTAAATTTACATTTTTAAACTAAAAATGTAAATTCAAAAGTCACGATCTTCAAAAAAATACACTTGATGGAAGATTTAAAAAAAAACAATTGACGTCTTTTATCTAACACTTAATATGCTTCTTCCCAACTGACTAACATACTGAACTGAAATTATCTACACTACTAGATCTTTAGAATCCAGTTTTCTGCTTCTGTAACATAAACTGGCCATATCAATTGCTTTTGCATTATGAAGTTTAGCATAAAACATTATCAAATTTGCCCTTTAAAAGTTTCTGTTTAAAATGGGGTAAAAATTTGGGGGGGTTTTGGTGGTGTGAGATTGAAGGTATTATTGTTGTTGTTAATATGATCCCTTTGATAAGTGGAACACTGCTGTGTCCACCTAAATTCAACCAAGAACTTGGAAAATTATTTACTGGTATAGTATTGATTCTCCTACAGGTATTGTTTACAAGATTTTGCTGCATGGATGGATGAAAAGATGGATACTACCGGTAGTTCTAAGTGTTCTTTCCTTTGTGGCAAGGGATAATAATTTTACATATAAGTTAACTTTAAACAATACATGATAATACTACAAATAGTTCTGTAATAAAATGAAAATAAACAAACAGGTTTCTGATCAAAGTTTTTAATCCCCTTTAAATATCAAATAAAGTCTTCAAGTTTTTTTAAAGACAATTATGTCTTAAAGAATAAAAAAACTGTTGTTAAAATGTTAACCTTTGTAAATTACTTAAGAACACAGCAACTTTACTATTAAGTTATGCAACAATAACATTAAGAAAATATATATATATATATATATATATATATATATATATATATATATATATATAACACAATCAATACTACTGTCACATGAAAATAATTCAAAGTGTAGATACATGCAGTTATGACTTCTGATCAAACAAAACAAAATAAAATCATTACTCTTTCCATATATAATTTGTAAGTTGTAGTGAACTTACAACCAGCTCATGTACATTGTATAAAGAAAAAATATCTAGAATTGATGATTCAGTAAATAGTTATCAAAGTTAATAACATCATTAATCATGCAAAATAAAGCATTTTGCAGACTGTAGACATTCTCCTGAAATATATTCCTTTAATTAACATTCGTCCTGATAAAAATAGCTACAAATGCAAGTTTGTGGGACAGGAAATCGAAAACCAACAGTTTAAAAGTTTTCCCTAAATTTGTGTAATATCAGAGGCTTGCTCATATGGCAACACTGAAATTTCTAGTTCAAATGCACCCATACCTTAGAGGCTTGTTCGTATGCAAACACCTAATTTCTAGTTCAAATGCACCCATACCTTAGAGGCTTGTTCGTATGCAAACACCTAATTTCTAGTTACCCTTTCAAATGCCCCCATACCTCAGTAGCTTGCTCATATAACAACAAAAAGTTGTTTAAAGTTTTTTTCTATTTTTAATAATGGTGGCCATAATGGGTGACGGATTGGCATCAATCAAACAAATCTGAAAGGCCTTGTTGCCAGAATATTCCCTGCAAAATTACATACAAATCAGTTAAAGGCTGTTATATTTAAACATGCAAGGTACCCAGGGAAGGCAGTTGTATAAAAAATATATGCTAGGGTACACTGATTACTCAAAAGAATTCATGTGAAAATGATACAAAATTGTAATCTGCCTCTATGGGTGACTACCCCACACTGAGAGCGCCTTCCCTGGGTCCCAAGTATGTTTTACTGCAACAGTCCTATATGGTTTTTGAGAAGAATTCATCAATAGCAACTGTGAACTGACAACAGATGAAGGATGATGCAAGACATACCATACCATATAAAAAATATTGAAATTCCCGGAACCTGGTGTATCACCTGCATCCGTACAATGATGTATTCACCCCATATCTGACTTGCAAAAACCTCAATGCAAAATTTTATTATTGATGACATTGTTGCTGCTGCCAGCAGAAAAATTATGCTCATGTCTCACAATTCTTACATTGGTAACAAAAAATTACTGGCCAAATCTGAAAATTCCTGATTTTGGGCTATTGAGCTTATAACAATTTCAAACACCGATTTTAAGATCAAGACTTTGCTGTTCATTATGTTGGGGAAGAATAATGTTTTTATTTTATTGGGAAAAGAAGTTTAAAATACACCTTATATGTACAATTATGCAATACTGAAATTCTTCAGGTATACTGCAAGATACTTTACAAACATAATGCACAAATGATTTCATAAGTTTTAATGTTTCCCGGAACAAAAGGGATGATTTGGAACCTGAAGGCAAGCACGAGGATTGAAAATCTTTTCTGAGTGTTGTCTGATCATTGAGTACTTGATCAATCATCAAATAAATAATCTATTTGAGAATTGCCTTTTGAAAGGATTAAAATAAGATGAGAAAAAAATATTTGTTCAACTGTCACATGCAATCCAGATATTTAAACACGAAAGTATACAAGACAAGGTGAAACAACCATATTTATGTAAGAATATATGTCGGTTCAGTTAAGTGGTTTATGTGATTTTATTAAATATCTGGATCACCCTGCCTGTCACTGCATTTGTTTCACTCATCATGAGCTGGCATTGGTTTGGTCCTTGTTCTTAATGCTGGAAAAAAAAAGGTCTTCAGTAGGGCTGTAGTAATACAGTAATATGTATTGAAGATCTATATCTGAAAAGCTAAATAATATATCATATTGTCACACACATATTGTAATGCACCATGGAAACTTTAAAGTCTATGTAATTTTGTAAATATGCTGACACTGCAAAAGATGAAGTAACGGTAGCTGGCTTCTGGATTAAAAGATTCTTGGTACAAGCATTAACAGAGAATTCATACTAGGTTTTTACATTTACTTCAAGAACAAATGACAATTTGTTTCTTTCTAATGAAAAATAGGATTAAGTGAGGAAAATAAAATAGTGCTTGCAAATATGTACAACAAAACGCCGAAAAGTAGTCTCTGGTAAAAGGAAAATAGATATGAAAGCTGAAAGCAATCTGTAGCCATTTGCTGAAATTAAACCCCTGCAGTTAAAAGAAAATAATGTACATTTTGGTGGTACCAAAAGCAGACCTAAAATGCTGGTATGTAAATTATGGTGTATAGGGAAAAACCGAATGCTGGAATGTAAATTATGGTATATCTAGAAAAACCGAATGCTGGAATGTAAATTATGGTATATAGAGAAAAACCGAATGCTGGAATGTAAATTATGGCATATAGGGAAAAACCGAATGCTGGAATGTAAATTATGGTATATTGGGAAAAACCGAATGCTGGAATGTAAATTATGGTATATTGGGAAAAACAGAATGCTGGAATGTAAATTATGCTATATTGGGAAAAACCGAATGCTGCAGCCACATCAGAAGACTAGAATCCTGATTAATGTGTCTATGGTGTAAGGATAGGTACAGCTAAATGCTAGAGCACTATCATAAGTACCAGAGAGTATAGACAATTCCTGGTATTCAAAGAGAGGAATTCAATAAAAATATAATACTGGAATGCAGTGTGAGGTACAAGGCTAATGAAGTTTTAAACAAGAGACCCTAAGACCCTTGTATATACTCATAAGTTGGATCCAACTGCAAACTGCACAGACCCAGATCTGCCTTCACATAATATGCTGGCAGATCTGGGTCTATGCAGTTTGTTAGGACTAATCAGTACAACAAATAACACAGACCCAGATCTGCCTTCACATAATATGCTGGCAGATCTGGGTCTATGCAGTTTGTTAGGACTAATCAGTACAACAAATAACACAGACCCTATTCTGCTGACACATAATGCGATGGCAGATCTGGGTCTATATTATTTGCAGTTGGGCTTGACTTATAAGCGAATATACACTGCATTCTTAACATTGACCTTAACCTTGGGTGTGGATGGATGAATATTTTGATGTATGTATTGACATGTACATAGAGGCCAAAGTGATTGCTATGTTGAACTTCAGCCATGAACCGATCAGCAAAATTTGTGTTTAAAAGTTAAAACTTCAGTATTTAATGTTGCATAACAAGTTGGCCAACTTAATAGGACAAGTTCTTGATGTCTCAGATATTGTTATAATTTTGAGGGTGAAGAAAACTGGGGATCCCAAGAAAAATATTAACCATAACCAATCTCACCATCCTACATCACAAGCAAATGGATTACTTTCGGTTTGTTCTCACTAGCTTTGTGTCAACCAATCACAACAACTAGTCGAAGTTTTTTAAGATATCCAAGTCGATAAGATAAGAAAACCTGATGAAGCAAGTAACTTCAACTGTCTTTGTTGCACTCCATTCTTATCACAAAAAATTGCTTCTTGTAAAATTCCAGGCAAAAACTTGGTTTGAATCAAATGTTGCCATTCAGAAAAACAACCTTGATTCAAGGTACCGTATATACTCGCGTATAATCTGGGTCTAAATGCAAACAACACAGACCCTGATCTGTCGTCGCATAATGCGCCAGCAAATCAGGGTCTATGTTGTTTGTTCTACTGATTAGTCCTTACAAACTGCATAGACCCAGATCTGCCGGTGCATTATGCGATGGCAGATCTGGGTCTATGCAGTTTGCATCGGCTTATAGTGAGTATATACAGTATGTATTGTATACATATGCACAAGCTTGAAGTGATTCAATTGCCTGTGACATAGGATAATTAAAGTATTGTTAATTGATGAGCTACCAAAT
This sequence comes from Margaritifera margaritifera, assembly GCA_029931535.1. Classification (NCBI taxonomy): domain Eukaryota; kingdom Metazoa; phylum Mollusca; class Bivalvia; order Unionida; family Margaritiferidae; genus Margaritifera; species Margaritifera margaritifera. The sequence continues at coordinate 1,407,296 of JAQPZY010001583.1, read as the reverse complement.
ACCCTAGCACATGCTGGAACTGGGGACTGAGTCTGGGATCAAGGAGTTGCAAAGCAAGTGTGTTATCACAAGGATGCATTATTCAACTTAGAAGAGTTAAATGCTCAAGTATAATATGTGATACAAGCAGATACAAATGACAGATTACAATCTGTGACATCTATAGTATGACAAAAGTGAATGCTCGAGTGCTATTCTTGGTAACAGGAGAGTTAGACTGACCAGTATTCCCATTCACTCAGGCCATAGCCCTTCACACCATTCAGTTGGAAGTGGGCAAATCTTTCATGGATTTTGGCATCTCTGTCATCTCCAATGTAGAAAATGGCTGTCTGAATGACCTTTACTTGAAGGTCATAGTCTACACCACCTGATAATGAAGAAAAAAAAGGTACTAAATTCTGAGGAAAAACATCAAACTTTTGTTTCCATCTGGATCAATGTAAGCATATCAAGTGAAATTATATCGGATTATGAAACTTGGGACCTTTGATGTAAATAACAATTTATAGATGTCATCTAAGTCACTGTTTCAAAAAGACTACTCACAGAGAATCAAAATTATGTACCCATAATGTGCATATAAAAAAAAATGACTGAGATAGAAATGCATCAAATTTAATAAAATTAATGATTTTGTGCTATGACAGATGATTTGATTGAAGGATCAAAAATATTTTAAAAGTAATTATCATCAAGTGACAATATTTAAAAGAAGAAACAGGAAAATAAACAATGCACAGAAATATAGACATTATCACATATATAAAGTTTGATGTATTTTTGGCCAGACTGCAAAACAATTCCAGCTGATGGATTGATGATGTCTGTCTGTCCATCCATCTAGTGTCAACACTGAGGTTCTAGTTCGCATTTAGGTTATTTTCCAAGAATGTATTGCTTGTAGAGTCACACAACCTAGTAACTACATAAATATTTTTTCATGAGAAGTACTACAACCATCAGTGAAAACTAAGTCATTGTGACATACATTTCATGGTTTGCAACCCTGCCACACTGTCATTGGCAGCTTCTTGGTTTTTCTAATCTAAAGTCCATGTTATTTCAACTCTAGGATTGACAGTTTTTGTTTAGAAGGAAATAATATCAACAACAATGAATGAATTTTCTGGCATTCATCAGTACAGTGAACCCCATTAATATTAGAGCTCTTAGAACCAGTACCAAGTTTTTGTGTGTGTTTACCATAATGGGAATTTCATTATAAATAAACAGTTACAAGTAAACAGGTTATTTCGGTTTGGCTGAAAATCACCTCTTCATTATATCCAAACTTCATTACATCCAAATTTGTTTTCAAAAACAATTTCCAATGTACACCACTCCCTCGATAACTCATGCCTGGATAACTCTGGAACCCACTTATAACGTGGGGTCAGGCATGGATCCCATATTTTAAACTAGAAAATACAAACAATTTGCCCCTATTTGTTGAACATGAAGAAAATCACGATCAAAATTGGTAAATGAAACCTTGATACATCGGTAATTTTATCATCAAAAACAGTGGTTAGTACCTGGAAATTTGAATCAACATGATGAAATTCTCAATTTTTAATAAGAAGGCATATATTTTTAATTTTTTTTTCAAACAACATTCTCAGTAGTGTAAATAACAATATTTGATGAAATTTTGATCAATGAAAATGTCACTAATGCCTACTGGTGGCAATACTTTAATAAATAAATATCAATTAAATAAGTCATGTCAAGTGAAATTAATGTTTTAGTTCTATCTTTTAATTTGGTTTCAGTATAATCATCATAAATGCAATATGCCTTCTTGTATTCAAATGTAAAAAATGTCAATCTACCGTCACAGCTATGTTTGCAAGCATTTAAATGAGAACCTAATCAAGTGCTGACCGTTTTGATCCCCAACTTGCAGAAGTATTTGTTGTATTGTTACACTCAATTAAAAGCAGACCTGCTTTGTACTATCACATTAATTATGTCTTTGTGTCAAATGAAATAAAGGTGTGGAATAAAATACAAGTTAAAAGGCATGCAAATCCTACCTGCATAAGAGCTAGTGGTCACAGTTGTGTGTCGGGTCAACTCATTTCAATTAAGCAATCGAACACTGCTATAAATATTATTATCAAGTAGGTAATATAATTAAACTACATTAAATTTGCCTGCTCATTCACAACGTGTGATCAAAGATAACAAGGCAACCAACTGATATGATTACTTGGTGAATAAAAAGCTTTGTTTCACAGATATGGTTCATTATGGAAAAGCGAGTTCCAGAGTTTGTAGGGAACTAAAAATTCTTGAATTGGTGCTCAGAAATTTCCTCAAGGATGAGAAGACATTTCACTATTACTTGCAATGAAATTATGGCATCAATATTTTACTAACTGAACAATAAGAAAATCGAGTTTCGACATTGACAGTTGTTTCACTAAATAAATGTCCCTAGTTTCTGAAAGAAAAGAATCTTGCTTTGTTCTGAATCAACAACAACAAAAAGCAGTGATGTAATACACAATGTTTTCGCATACACATGATGGTTGTTGAAACCTGTTGGAGTAATGTTGTTAATGATCTTTCAGAGGTTGGGTATGTTTAAAATAAAGGTAATTTATACAAAAAAGCGAACAACTTCATTAGAAAAAGCTCTTTATTGACAATTATTCCCAACGTGATTATAAAATAAGTATTCAGTTATTAAACAGCCCCATTACCCTCCACCCCTCTGGGTTTTCTTGATGTCCAGCAGGGATGGCATCCCCTTTTTAATTTTTATGAGGTCCCTCTGTTGCTCGGGCCCGCATTTAAAGTGCAGTCTATGTTTTTGGACCCTGTTGTGTGCAAGTTGTAGAGGTACAGGTGTATTCTGAATTCTATATACCTGCTGTGAACCTAAAGCTGAACTCGGTGGGCGGTCTTCCATCATCTCCAAACTTATAAAATTCAAACTCTGAACTGGACACTGCATCCATACGGCCATCAGGGTGAAAGATATAGCCTATAGTCAACCTGAAAAAGAAACAGAATGGTATTAGTGAAAACATAAAAGGAATTTCTGAGAGTATTCTATGTATTCACTATTACAATTGCATCTGGTTAACATAAAACTCATATTTAATGTAATACCCTGTGCAATAATATAAATGTGCATAGATTGTGTGAAGTAAAGGTCATAATAAAAAGTGCATGTTAAACAAAAAATCCCCACCATATGTGACATATGTACATGCCAAGCTCCTTTGGTCTATGTTGGGAGCTCTCCACTTTGGAGGTGCTTTCTCTCTCTGAATAGTGTACATGTAGTGCAATAGTGTAAGCTCTATCTTTGAGACTGAAGTAGTGTCAGCTCTATCTTGGTGACTGAATTAAGAGGTAACAAAACACCAAATATGGATAGTGGAATGTTCTGAGATGATATTGTTGCAGGATGCATCTGCCATGCTTGTGTAGCATATTATGCATTGATGATCAGGGTCTCAAATCTATGGTTCACGAGGAGGTGTGTGTAAGAGTTTCTCTTTCCCTAACTTACTAACTCTTTCAAAATGGATAAGGTTTCTCTTTCCCTAACTTACTAGCTCTTTCAAAATGGATGGGGAAGATGTGACTTTTTAAAACTGTTTACTGGAGAAATATTGAGCTACGAGTCCTGCCAGCAGCGCAAATCACACACAGTCATAAGGACATTCATATGCACCAATGCATATTCCCCACATTAATAACAGTTGAATAGGTCAATAATCTGGCATTTTTATTCAGAACTTTTGCAGTCTCTGTAAGTTTTATTCAGGACTTGTGTAACTTTATTCAGGTTAGATAGTTCTTTTGTAGAACTAAGAGTTTTTCTTCCGAACTCAGGTAAATTACATTCATAACTAAAGAAATTCAATCTAGTACAGACATATTTATACTAAACAGTCACGTAATAACACTGCAAGACCACAACTGGGACTATTTACTTGAAACATAACATGGACTATTTGCTTGAAACAAGAGCATTAACTCTTACAAATAGACATTTTACTTACTTAAGGGTGTTAATAAAGTATAAGTATCAAAAATAAATGCAAAGCAGTCCATAACAATATTTTCAAAGCAGGTTCTAACAGCAGTCACTTGCCTCCTATGAGACATGCTGGGATTGAGGCACCTATGCTTATTAATGGATATTTTAATACCAATTGGGACCATGTGGAGGGGTGTTAGCTTATTTCTACATTTATATGCCAAAGGTACTGAAACTACTTGACACTAGGTCATTTTGCTGCCACATGATGATGTCTGGACAAGCACACAGAAGTTACCCTTGGTTTTCAATTTCACATGACTAACGACAAGAAGAAAATGAAGAATTTAGACTGGATGCAAGTCAATGATTATCCAGATACTGTGTTGCCGCACCCCCGCCATCATCCCTCACCCTTGAGCTTTGATAATGAGGGCTATATGCACAGAAGCTATATTCCATATCTGAAGAGAGTGGGATAAAATATCATTGAAATAAAAAGAAAGTAAAAACACTGCAACACTGAGGTGATCTAGGGTGTGGACTCGCATACATATGGACACACATGCCAAAGTGATTGATATATAAAGTTTTCTCCAAGGCCTGCTAGACAAAAACTATGTGCTAAATATTCCAAAATTCTTATTAAAAGAGACACACACACGTGCATGAAAAACTGTACGATGCCAGTATCAAGAAATAGCTCTTTTGGCGCTAAGGGAAATATCTCTATACCTAGATGCAGTGGTAGATTTGAACATAAACTACTCTTTTGCTAAAGGAGATAACTACATGTATATAGCTGAAAGCAATTAAAGCAATGTGAAAAGAAATAGCTCACTAGTACTAAGGGAGATAACTCCATACCTGGATGTAGTGATAGGCATGGATACAGCTCCAATGCATATAGTTTTCCCATCCTCACAGCTTATGTACTGTAATCCATAACGGTGAATCAGCTTCCAATCTCTTACTTTTCCTGTAAATAAGCAAATCAGTGTCACAGTAAAACTGAAGAAAAAAAACATGTCATGGTTCAAATTAGATACAACATAAAACAAATATACAATTAAATCTGCTATAGCTACCATCTGGATATAAGTTGGTTGGGTTGTTGGTTGGCTTTAACTGTTACTGCACTTTTAACACATTAATGACTATATCATGCCTGGGAATAGGAGCAAAGTGCCTTTCCCAAGGACACGTTAAGGCAGCTAACCCAGTCTGGACAAGGCAGGTATCAAACCTGCAATCCTTGGTTTACGAGTCCAATGATCAACCAACTAAGCTACAGCAGCTACCCCACCCACCTACATATAAAAGTCAAGCTTCAATGTTCATAATTATTACAGTATAAATTTCCTGTGTGTAAAAAGACCATCCTCTCATCAAGACCACTTCAAGATAGTCCACCTAAATCTTATACAAAAATTTAAACCTGATATTTCTTTTCAAATGAACAATTTTACCGAGTTACAATTAAAATGTTTCGACGTCTTTACTTGAAATGACCTAAATATTATAGAATATAGTAATTTATTATTTTTATGAGTACCGTATATACTCGCTTATAAGTCTATGTTTTTTACTTAGAATTTGACTCGTACAGAGTAGGGGTCGTCTTATAAGCGAGACATTAAAAAAATTAAAAAATCTTGGGGTAACGCTGGAAACTCTAGATGTTTGCAGTACATAAAAATACTGTCAATTCATATATTTTTACGTTTTCATGCCACTATTCCTATGCAGTAATGCATATATGGTATGCACTGTGTTTATCCATTTCATGACGGTATTCATTACACAATACATGTATCTACAGTTATTTGGATTTTATTAATTTGAAAATATTACCGGTAAATTAAATACTACCTACCGCAAAATTAAGTGTCCATCAATGTTTACCGTGGGTGTTTACTAGTAAGTATATTGCCTCCATTTTCGTGCAATTCCGAACAACCTGTATTTGTATTAATATTTGTGTTTTGCTGTATAAAGACTGTGCTTGATGCAATAAAAGCTTTGATTTAATTTGTATTTTCCTTTTCCACAAGTCAGATTTAATTCCCAAGTGATATTTCCCAAGTTATCTGCCAGTGCATGTGGGCCGATAAGCCTTTGGCTTGTAAAGGTAATCACTTTGTTTTCAAGTTGTCAATCCTTTTGATCAAGCTGCCAATCTAGTGCCAAGTAGAGTTCTACAACTTCCTGTGCATATACTTTGATCTTAATCCCTTTGCTTGTAAAGGCACCACACTCTTTGTTTTCCCACATGACAACCCTTAGATCAAGCCGCGAGTTCAGTGCCAAGTAACAGAGGGAGGCTATTTGAACTCCCTGTGATCTTGCCGCACAATTGACATGTGTTCAGTTGCAGACTTTAATAGATTTCTGACTTTATGATCAAAGTGTTACTCACAGAGCCCAAGCTCAGTCTTTGCATAAGCACCCGCATATGACAGTAAAGCCGAAAATCGGAGTCGGATGAGATTTACGATGACTAGACGACGACGATTTACAATGACTAGACGATATCGGATTTCAGAACTTTATCAGACAATGAGGATTAATTCTTGGACTTTGTACCAGATGACATTGGATAGTGACATTTATCGGATACCGTGAATCACAAAAAAGTGGACTTCACTTTCATTGTTTATTTGCACGACGTGTGGAATTAATATATTACGGGATATTGTGAATCGGATCATTCTTAACTTCTATTTTTATACTGGTATGTGAACTATAATTGAATTCGTGGATTTATCATATAAATAGATTTGGAGTCGGACGATGTTTACGATGACGGGATGACATTGGAGGAATTTATTACTTTATTTGGTAACTCTGGTGATGAGGATAAATTCTTGGGCTTTGAACCAGAGGACATTAGACAGTGACATTTATAGGATACCAATTTTATACCTGTATGTGACCTATAATCCAATTCATGGATTTATCATATAAATGGATTAAAAATGTTAAGCTATATGGATTTCATTACACGAAGATGGACAAAATGTAATTTGTAAATTTATTTGTACATATTCAGCTCAATAATACAATTGTATTTATTCTACATTGGTTTTTGTTTTTATTTGTCCTATCTATCTATATTTCTATCTATCTATCCAGTTTGGCTCGTTTATTTTTCCTAAGTGCAGCTCTGACTCAGTGATGACATGTCACCCCTTGCAGACGGATTTAATTTGCAAAAAACACCTCGACTTATAGGAGGGTCATAGCTGAATTGGCTTTTTGCAGCCATGAAAAGGTGGGGTCAACTTATAGTCGAGTCGACTTATAATCGAGTATATACGGTACTGAACATTTATTTTGATAAGGTAGGTGAATCCATCTACTCATGGTCAATTATATTAAATTTTACATGAAAGAAGCATTTACTCAGAATACTGTCAAAAAGTGATCGTGCACTTTATCTTGTCTCATATTTGATTTACCAGTTTAATGAGGGTAAGTGCTGGAAATTTGCTTCCAGCCAGGATTATTTTTATCTCTATTAGGGATAAGCAAATTTTCATCCAATGATATATGGAAAAAAAACAGGAAGATAAGTTCAAAATATGTTTGATAGAGAAGGGGCTTGTTTAATTTCCGAACAAAGAAAAAGATCTTGCTCAGTAGGCTGAATATAATACACACTTTCCTGTATAATACTCTATACAAAGCCTGTATGGTTTGTTTTCAAAATATCAAAATATTGTACAATTCATGATATATTTAAGTAGCGTATTTACATTTAATATTGATGATGGTAAAATGTTAACATCATAAAGTTTTTAAGTAAAAATGTTATCAAAAAGATGCTTTTCAATTGTCATTTCATAGTTCCATGGTCAGTTATGTCATATTGACCAACATCTTTCAGCATTGACCTTAGCAGACAACAGAACCATAACTGATCTTTGAACTACAATATGTATGGCTGATAGGAAAACACCCATTAAGTGGAACAGAAATATGATTTTACATACAACAGAAACGGGTCTTACATGTGTGCTCATTTCAAATTAAATTATTCCAAAAGTTTCATAAATTCCATTTGAAATGTTTTATTTGGTTGGTGTTTTATGGCACAGCAACACAAGTAGGTTATTTAGTACCATGGCAATTGGCATAAAGCGCCTTGTCCAAGGACACACCATGGTACCCGACCCAGGCTGAAATGATGGTAGGATTCGAACCCACACACTTCTGGTCACAAGTCTGACATGCTAACTTCTTAGCCACCACAGCTCCTTCATTTGAAATGTGCACAAAGGTAATCACATGACAAAAAATACTGATTTCATTTCATGAAACAACATAAGAGTGTAGTGAAATGACTTTGAAAAACCATGATTCATGTCATTTTTTGTACCCTTTAATTTTTATTACACAGCTGATCAATAAAAACAAGTTTTTTTTGTTTTATAATTCTTAGTACATTGAAGTTTTTTTTCATTATTTGTGCAAATGAAGTCAAAAAACAGAAAATCAATGTGTTTAGAATTAAAGTATATATGCATACACTGTAAAACAAAATGGCAGACATGAAGATTATATTCACTGAAAATGTGTTCTATACTTCACTTATTTATTTTTATTCATATTCGTTTTAAGAATTTCTCTCAAAGACCACCATGTAAAGAAAGGTGCTAGCTATTTTCACCAGAATGTACATTAAACTAAACTAACTACAAGAATGGCGGCTTTTTTGTACATCTAATCAACAGCTATCAATATATCCAATCATATTAAAATAATACATACCAGCATCCTTCATAAAGAGCTTATTTTGGATGAAGCATGGAAAGATATTTATAGAAATGCACGTATTCAATTTAGCAAATCCTAATGAAAATCCGAATTAAATTGTCTCCAGTATCAATAACAAGTCAGCATCTCTTTTCACAACAACTTGATTATTCTGTACATACGAGCTTTGTCTTATAGAAATCAAAGCTCCTTGTGAGTGAAAACAACCAGAGAAACAATCAAGACTTTATGAACTAGCTTGTATGTTGAGGTAGTGAATTTTTGAGTATATGTAATGTTTGTGTGATTCAGTGTGACAACAGTTCACATACATAATCTTGAGATTCTCACTTTAAATAACAAAGGTGTTGTAAAATTTAAATCATTTGTCTATAGACAACCCCCATTCCATCCCAACCTTTCTCAAGAGCTGACTTTAGCGGCAATTAGCACTGTTAACCAATAAACATATTTATTTTTAATTAGCTTTTGGACATGTGCTGTTTGGTATATATTTTCAATCTTTCTAAGTTTCATTCAAACGATGTGAGTCTATGTCACTGTATAAGGTACAGTGTATGCCAGGTGCTACTCTTGTAACTTTCATAACACACCAGTGACACTTTTGTACCTGCTGAATGCAAAGTAATAACCATGCCTGGCATGAGTATAGACGAGAGACCCAAATGCCACCTGACTACAGGAAGTGTACATGCACTTATTGATATAGTGTATATTGGTCATTCTTCTTTGGTGCAGCTGTAGCCATAATTTTACTTGTACAGAAAACAACATTGCAAGTTAAATGTGAAGGTGACTAATTTTGCAAACTAGTATGATCCGTCTTGAGATATGAACTGAATGGAGTACATATGGATGTAAATATTGTAATTAATTAAATCTGAGATATATACATGTGTATCTCTGAAACTGAAGAAGTATGGTATGTCTTTGCTTTTATCATTTCCATTTACTATTACTGTTTTCTGGTTGACAAGAGCTACTGATAAACAGGGCCATTTGAAAAGTAAATTGAGCAATATAGCATAAAAAAGGGCTGAAATCCCCCCCCCCCCCCCCCAAAGCAAACTAACTACATTCACTCATTTGGATTTCCCTTTCAGTAATAAATATACTACATGACTTTATAAATCTGGATATCACAGCAGTCATGTGATAAAATGTATTTTAAAACCGAAAATGATCGATTTTAGGGTGCACAAATATTTTCCCCTATTTTTGTCAATGCTTCAACTAAAAGGACCTCTTAAAATAGAGGAGGCACAGACATCATACACACAGACCTCTTAAGATAGAGGAGGTACAGACATCATACACACAATGTTAAAATATTATCTTGATTCTGGTATGTCTAGGGGTTAGAAAATGTAACAAAAGAAAGAATGACTCGAAACAAGCTTTCACAATTTCTAAAATATAAATTTAATTTCCTAAAATATTAAATATTTCAAACAAACAAAGTGAAAGAATTAAAAATAACTTACTGTTTAGAAATTGCTAAATAATCCTAAATTTCCTATTGAATTTTGATATTCAGGAAGTTAATTAAAAGTATTCCGAATGAATGAATGTTCCGAATGAAGTCATTATTGTGTTGATATGCCACCAGAAACACAGTTTTAAATCCAAATGTTATTAATCCCAGGTAAACTCCTGTGAATGTAGAATTTTGTTAAGTTCCTTGATGAATTGTACTTAAATCCAAAATGTACTATTTAGATAATAGAATTTCACTAGCTGATTTTACAAACAATAATCTTCCTCAATAACCTTATAATTGTGATGAACTGCAAAGAATGCCCATTCAGTGGCTATATTGGGATTATAAAGTCTCTAACAGCGTAAAAAAGAATCTAAAACTCTAAACTCCGACTTAGAATGAGTTCTGTCAACAACCTTCTTTAACTAAATCAGAAACTAGGATGTTACTGCTTGTAGTGCCTTTGCACTACAACTAAAATACCTTATTTCAAATCAACAAGATGTTGATATAGGATTCAGGTCATAAACATCTGCATGTGCCGCTATGTACACGTGGTTCACCATTGTGGGTTAAGCTGACCGACATAATTATTGATTTTCCCTGGACTTAGCATGACTCATGTAAACATGTTGATTTGTACTTTACAAAATAGCGTAGGCTACTGAACTAAGGAATTATAATACAATGATTATAAACCCAAATGAAAACTATTATAATTTAAAGATAATACATAATGCCGTAACAGTTCTTTTCTTAACTGCCTGTCAACAAAAGCTTTGATCGTTCTAAATTAAGTTAAAAATGGGAATGTTGCTGATCTTTATCTACTTTTTAGCAGAGTAAATATTAATATCAATTCAAAACATTTTTCTATAAAAAGTTCAGTCTTTCTCAAGAAATTGATATCAGACTTAGCTACTTGCATGTATTTTGAAAAATATCACCTACCAGTATTACTTAAGCAAACAAATGGCATTATAGCACATGTGCATCCCACTTTAGAACATCGAAAGCTTTCATTACTAGGCACATCATTCGACTAGTAAGTCCAAATTTTAGCATCTGTATAATGTCTGTATCTTCAATATACTTGAAAATCCTTTTGCTTCTCAACTAAAGCATTGATCAAAGAGAGAAAAAGAGGTATTTTGAAACCATAACATGACCATTTTTAGGTTTTCCATATTCAAAATGACCATTTTTTTAATTGTTGGCTATTGCAATGAAGAACCAGAAAAAAGACGTTTTAGTATGTCAGTATGTTGCTGATATAGACAAGATACACATCATACTGAAGTATGACCTTGTTTTTCAATAATAGCACCTATTAACAAAGGCTTTGAATGTTCTAAATTTGACCAAAATAGACATTATTGCTGACCTTGACCTACATTGATGACTACTTTGAGTCCAGTAAGTGGTAACATCCATTCCAAACATAATTTAGGGGTAGAAAAATCCACTGCCTGGGACAACTAAAAAGTAATGTCGGGCAACCATTTTTCTCAATGCGAAAGTGCAGCTGGGCAACTAAAAATATATTATTAAAAACCGATAATGTTAAAAATTATAATGAACATTAAACTGTTACATCGGTCATTGAGGTGTTTACTTACATACAGCATAGTGCACCAATTATCTCATTATATAATCCATTTTTGTTTTGGTAAATGTTATTGGTACAAGTCCATACCAATCCACAGGTGTGTGGCATGTGAAGTAATGGCTACCATATAAACCCAATTCCCACATGGATAAATAAGCTGACAGCTGCCCCAGTTTAGTTACAGATAATAGTATCGGATCAATGATAACATTACATAATTGTATAAACTCAGATAATTCGAATAATCATCATATATTGATAAGTTTCTGGTCAGGAATGTCCCAATTACTAGAAAGCAGACAGACCACAAGACACATCGTAAATAAAGGGAAATTGTTCGATGACAAGGAATATGACAGTAAAAAGCATGTTCATTGCTGTTAGAGTTCACGGACAGATCAGTTCTCATAGGTGGAATACAGTGAAAAGAAAAATGGTGGACATATGTTTTGAAGTTTGTGCACAGAATTTCCCAAGCATGAAGACAAAATTTCCCCTATTCATCTCTGGTCCAAGAATGAAGAACCTGATTGTCAAACTTGTCTCACACAAGTTAATAGATGTGACTGCCTATTGTCTTATTCTAACTTGTGAATTTTGTGTTCATTTCTATTTTAGATAAAATGATATGTAGCTAGACTTGTGTTACACTCTTGTATTACATCACACACTTTACCATCTCTCTTTCACTCTTTCAAAAATTTGTCTACCCGTGGATTATACATACACACATCTTAATTTTTCTTGTCAAATAATTTTGATTACATAAATTAATTGGTCAGGCAACTGCAGTAATTTACTGGGCAACAAGAGACAAATCTGGGCAACCAGATTTTCTGCTGGGCATCTAGATTTTAATAGTTGGTTGCCAAGGGATATCCATGGATTTTCAAAATTTGTCTACAACTGTAATTTCTGTAAAATTTCAAACTGTACTCTACAAAATGAAGTAAATCTCATCTATCTGTAAGCTGATCAAAGATATAACCTATTACAAGGGCCAAAAATGGCCCTTGTAGTATGTACCCCTTTATCTGTGGTAAACAAACAAAAAAAAACTGATTTCAACATCTATTCAGAATTGCATGCTTCTGTTGTCTGTTGATCTAATAGTGCTCTGCTTTAAACTGGATCATTTTCTACATATTTGAATGGATACATTAATGGTCCAAAATTTGGTATGGCCATTTACATACAGGCCATACTGCTTGCAATGACCAGGACTATGAAAGCCTTAAATGTAAGTTTTCATGTAATAAAGGATGTTTTATTGTACATTTTGAAGAATCTTTAGTTGTCTTCTTACCATAAGTGTGATCCCTTACGCCACGGATTTTAACTTTTACATCTTCTCTTCCCTGGATCTGGACCACACCTGTTGTATCACCAAACTGCTCATAATGGGTTTGATGAGACCTAAGAATCAGGTAATAAAAACCCATCTTAATGAAGGGAACAAAAATTGGACATTCATAGGGTAGGAAAAATTATTGTTTTGCCTGTAATTTTCTTTACCTTCTAATTTTCATAAACTATCAATCCATAAAATTATTTTTTCCTTTCATATTTTATACAGAGAATTTTGTATTCTTATGAAGATTCTGTAAGTATATTTATTTATAATTTAGAATCAGCTGAAAATTATATATTTGTTTACTAAAATAAATAATTGTTGAAAAATGTATAAAATTACACTCAATACTTTAACTGATTTTTTGCTGTCTTAACATGGGGAATAAGGATTCACTATCAACATTCTCTTTGACAATAATTGCTATTACTCTGCTCCACCTAACCTCTCTTTTCTTTATCTTCCATGCTTGGTTTAACATCTGTAAGGATGATCACTTGTGAAATGTTGGAGTATTTAACGTTTAGAATTTTTTTCTTTTTAGATAGCTGACGGTCCAAGCAATCTAAAATCACCCAAAAATGTATAGTGTTTGTGTTCTTTTCTTACACTACTCCTAGTTAAATGTCTATCCCGAAGTAACGGCCATTACACAGAAAAGCACTGGAACAAGTATCCTGTCACTATTTGTTCATAAAATAATTGTTGAATAAATATTTAAAAATTGATTAAATTTGCACAGGTTGAAGATCAGATTCCCTTTTATCAAATACACAAAGAATAGGGTATGTTGGAGTATGAAATTTGTTAGTTTGACACAATTACTGAGATCACTTCAGTTTTCTGCATACAAATCTTGTGCAGTTGATAAATTGTGGAAGATTTTCAAAGGTATCTTATACTTTTCATTAACTTTATCATTTTCTTTCACAGGACTGTTACTGCATCATTAAAATTGTACAAGACTTTTTCTTTTCATTATTTAATAAAAGACAAGAGTCACAACCATGTCCAGACTCTCCCAGAGTTCATAGTACAATATACCTACCATACGTACTCGCGTATAAGTCGATACCAACTGCAAACGGCATAGACCCAGATCTGCCATCACATAATGCGCAGCAGATCTGGGTCTATGCAGTTTGTAAGGACTAATCATTAGAACAAACAACATAGACTCTGATCTGCCAGCGCATTATGCAATGGCAGATCAGGGTCTGTGTTGTTTGCATTTGGACCCAGATTATACACAAGTACATACAGTAGGTAAAAAGTGGGGTCATATCGATGACATCATAACATAGTGATCACATCATTTCAAACTGCACAGTAAATATTGACTTTACAAAACCAGACTACCTTAGCAGAAAATAAGTTGTTCAGAATGTTAGTCACATGTACTGTGTACCTCCTATATAGCTCAAAATGTTAGTCACATGTACTATGTATTTCCTATATAGTTCAAAATGTTAGTCACATGTATTGTGTATCTCCTATGTATTTTAGAATGTTACTCACATGTAATGTGTACCTCCTATGTAGTTCAGAATGTGTCAGATGACTGTACTGTATCTATTATGTAGATCTTAATATTAGTCACATGCACTGTGCACCTCCTATGTAGTTTAGAATGTTAGTCACATGTAGTGTGTATCTCCTATGTAGTTTAGAATGTTAGTCACATGTAGTGTGTATCTCCTATGTAGTAGTGAATGTTAGTCACATGTACTGTGTATCTCCTATAGAGGAATTTTATTACAGTAAATAATTAACTTCAACCTCCTAAAGATATGTGCTTAAAACAACATGTCTTAACCCATTTTATCCTGTTTACCAATTTCAACTGCAGTGACTGATTCCTGAGAAGCAATTCCAAATACGGTGTGGTAAAATGGAGCATCATAGAGCAGCAGCAGCAGAAATTATGATGACCTTCACCATGTTTACTAAAAATGTTGTAACATTGTTATTTATTGATTAAAGTATATAAAACTATATATCTCTGAAAAGGTAACAAGATTTGCAACACAATGATATGTTTTGTTATCATTTACCAATGTATATGTTCACAAATGTATTTTGAAATATGACTTGAAAGAAAAACAATATTGATTAAAAAACTTACCTTGATGTTCAGTGAATCTTTTGTCCATAAAGATGAATGAAATGCTCCTAATATTATAGGAATAAAATGAAGACAGTTCAATTTCCAGTATTTTGGTCCAGATTTGAAGTTTCTAGCACTGTTAGTTCAAAAGTTATAACAATTTTACAAAAACTGGTCAATAAAACTTCTTGAACAATTTTTTACTTCACATTCTAAAACATGTACTCCCGTTTAAGTGTGCAGTTTCTGATGTAAGTATATTACAAATTCTAATTCTATTGTTGTTAAACATCAGCTTTATGCATTTAAACACCTTGTGATGTTTTTCTTGACATTCAGCATGTACTGGGACATTGCATTTCATAATAACCAAATTTTGTTACCCCTCCTCTCTCTCCAGGTTGAGCAGCCAGTGAACATTCATGAGAGGTTTTTTTTCCCCATACATTTTTTCAATTGTATGTTGCACTGTTCTTCTGGTAGGCTCTGGAACAAGTACTGCAGCCTTTCCAGCTCATGTATGACCAACAAAAGATGCAACAAGGTCCTCAAGGTAGTTTTGAAATGCTGGCCACATACTTTTTACTTAGTCTGGATTGGTGTCCCGTGCATTGTAGGCTGCAACTTCCACGAGATAAAAGAAAATTCTATGCCACCATTTTTGACTGAGAAGATAATATCCAACCATCTGGTCACATAGATCAACTCCTTTCATGTTTTGCTGGTAATCTGACAGCATTTTTGGAACTTCAACCTGTTGTTGAACATGCATACCAGAACATGTTTACTATGCCACAAGACACATACAGCTTTTGTATCTTGACAAACACAAAATGTAAGTTCATCTTTCTGTGCTACTTTGTATTCATGTTTATTAAGTTTCAACTGTTTTGGTTGCAACTCTTCCAGTAACCCCTTCCTGTTGTTACGGATAGTTCCACAGGCCATCACCCCCCCGGGTATGTAAGTCTCTCAATAACTCTGTGCTGGAATCCATCATTACTCTGTATGCCAGTCCATTTTCTTGACCATCTTCTATGTTTCTATATAATTGGGAGCAAAAAAATACAATGAGATTAACCACAGGATTAAGAAGAGCATAAAGAAAGCAAAAGAAAGCTGGTTAGAGGACCAATGCAAGGAAGTCGAGAAAAGCCTGAACCAGAATGACAGTAAAAAGGCATACCAGTTGGTGAAAGACCTGACAACAGAGAAACAGGGGAGATCCAATACGATTCAGGACAAGGCTGGTAAGAGTCTGACAGAAAACCAAGACATTCTTAACAGATGGACGGAATACTGTTTGGAGCTTTACAACCAGGAGATTTCTGGAGACTAAGCTGTACTAAACATACTACTGACCACAACAGAGGTTGACCACCCGATCCTCAGGTATGAAGTAGAGGCTGCAGTAAAGGTGCTAAAGAAGGGGAAGTCAGTTGGGGTAGACAATATATCAGCAGAACTTGTTAAAGCAGGAGGAACGTCCATGATAGATGTCCTCACGACAATCTGTAACCAAATCTGGCAAACAGGAGAATGGCCCACCCCATGGACCCAGTCTCTGATCATGACTCTTCCTAAAAAAGGGAATCTACAACTGTGCCAGAACTACCGAACAATCAGTCTCATCAGTCACCCAAGCAAGGTTATGCTTAAGATCATCCTCAATAGACTGAAACCCCAAGCAGAGCACATCATTGCAGAAGAACAGGCAGGTTTCAGAGCAGGACGTAGCACTACAGAACAGATCTTCAATCTCAGAATCCTCTGTGAAAAATATCTCCAGCATCAACAGAACCTTTATCATGTCTTTATTGACTTCAAGAAGGCTTTCGACAAGGTATGGCATGCAGCCTTGTGGGCCACCATGCGGATATACAACAAAAATGCAAAACTAATCCGCACTATCAAAACCCTGTATGACTAGGCGACTAGTACAGTTCTCGTCAATAGCAACATAGGGGACTGGTTCAGAACCACAGTTGGAGTAAGGCAGGGGTGCCTTCTCTCACCCACTCTCTTCAACATCTACCTGGAAAGGATCATGTCCGACGCCTTGGAAGACAATGAGGTCAGTGTCAGTGTTGGAGGCAGAACAATCACTAACCTGTGCTTCACTGATGATATTGATGGCTTAGCAGGAGATGAAGAAAAAATGGAAACCTTAGCAAACCGTCTCAATCAAGCATCACTAAGATATGGGATGGAGATCAACGCTGAAAAGACAAACCTAATGACAAACAACCCGAGTGGCATCCAAAAGGAAATAAGAGTGAATGGACAGAAGCTGGGCACAGTAACAAGCTTCAAGTACCTAGGTGCTATCGCCTCTGATGAAGGTTCAAAACCTGAGGTTCTTTCCAGGATTGCGCAGACAACAGCTGCTCTGGCTAGGCTGAAGCCTCTTTGGAAAGACAGCAACATCACGCCTGGGTCCAAGATCAAGCTTATGCGCTCCCTTGTCATGTCCATATTCCTATATGCATGTGAGACATGGACCCTAACAGCAGAAATAGAGAGAAGAATCCATGCCTTTGAGATGAGATGTTATCGAAGGATCCTGAAAATCTCATACTTAGACCATGTCTCTAATGCGGAGGTGCGCACTAAAATCCAAGGCGCAATTGAACCTTATGAAGCTCTGCTCACCACTGTAAAGAAACACAAACTAAGATGGTATCGTCATGTCTCACGCTCAATTGGCCTGTCAAAGACAATCCTACAGGGCACAGTGAGAGGAAAGAGAAAACTAGGCAGACAGAAGAAGAGATGGGAAGACAATATCAAAGAGTGGACATGCATGGACTTTGCAAAGTCCCAAAGAGCAGTGGAGAACAGGGCGAAATGGAGAGAGATTGTCGCAAAGTCATCAGTGGCGCCCCTATGACCAGCAAGGTTACGGGAGAAATGAGAAAAAGAAAGGAATACTTGGAATCTGTGCATATATCCAGTTGAACTGTCTGCCATATTTCATAGTTTTACCCCCCATTTTGTTGGTTTTGCTGGGAGGTACTGTCTAAAAGACAGTCGTCCTTTAAATTTAATCATACTTTCATCAATTGTTGCATTTGTTTTAGGGATGAAATTGGATGAAAATCTCTGGTCTAAATAGTCAAGGTACCATCTAATTTTCTTTAGTTTATCTGGTGGCCACCCCTACAGCTTCACTGTCATGTAGATGTAAATATCTCCAAATACGATCAAATCTGTCACGAGACATGATTTTATTAAAAGCTGTGACAAATGTACTTATTTTGTCGCCAATAGTTATGTCTTGATGGAAGTCTGATTATTCCCATGCCAAAAAATAAGCTTATAAAGGCCTTCATTATAATAAGATCTACTGGCATCCACTTTGGCAATTTCAGTATTTTGGTGGTGGTGGTGGTGGTGGTGGGGGGGATTTTTCCAATGTTCCTGTTTAGCATAACGGTTAGTCTCATCAACTAGTTTTATCCAAATGACATCATCCCAAAGTAATTCAAAATAATTCTGTGAATTGGCTTCTTCTAGGTGTTGAAATGTTGCCCCTTCTATCAATTTAAATCATGGCTGTAACCAAGATGAAAAATTATCCCTGGCCCATTTTCCTTGAAAGCCTTTAAATTCCAAGCACTTTTCCAACCACATTTTTTTAAAAATCTCACTGTGCAGGCATGCTTTGATCATTTGCTTATTTGGTGATGAAGTACACAACTCTTTGTGATCTATAACACATGTTTCTATATAGAGACAACACAAATACATATTAGATTATGACCATAGTCATATTCAGGATAGAAAGGCATACTACGACTGTAGTTGTATTCAGAATAGAATGAGATACTGCGACTGTAGTCATATTCAGGATAAAATGGGTTAAGCAAGAATCAAAATATACAAAAATTGCAGTTACAGTGATATTCTTGAATATTTTTTGTTCATTACCAACTTGTAAACATGAAGTCATAGTACGAGGACACAAACACACACACATATATATATAGTTTGTTTTGAGACATTCCTCAAGTGTGTTTATGAGTGTTTGTGTTTTACTATTGAGCATATTTAAAACTGCTCTACAGGATTTTACTTTTAAGTTTACACTAGGCAGTCACTTGGATTTTAACTCGTGTCCTACGAGATGCAAAGTTAGTGCCTGTTTACAGTGCCATCCCATAAAATTAAGTAAAATACTCTGCTTTTATCTGAGAATATTTTCCACTAAATCAAGAATTAACAAATGTCACATACATACTGTTTAAGGGTGTCGAAAAATTTCCTGGACCATTTTTCTCTAGCAATAGCATCAGCTAGCACAGCAGTATGCAGCTCAGTATCAAAATCAAAATACTTGGTACAGGCATCCCAGTCCAGGTCAAAATGGACTTTCAGCATCTCTCCTGTTTCTTGTACCCTGAAAAAAATAAACGAAATGATTAAAACAAAATAGATAATCTAGCCTGAATAAAATATGTTCCCAAGAATCTAACCTTTGACCTAAGAACTCACTATTACAGGTTATCTTCCATGTCCCCTGGTAAGCTAAGCTGGTGAAAAATCTGACAGCAATTCAACAAACCAAATAACACACCTATAAAAGAAAACAGGTATCTGACTGGCCATGTATCAAAACTTGCAGCAGTAGAATCCAGAACAAGTTGGTTGAGATTTTAATGCTATTCTGATGTTATGAAACTTCCTTTGAAATACAGTCATATAAAACAAGCGTTATTCTAGGATGTGTGATTACAGGATTCATGCTAATTTCCCAAAAACACTCATATTAAAATTGAAAAAGTGCAAAAAATTTACAATTTTAAAATTTTTACAATATTTACAATTTTTTTATCGCCAAAGGAGGCAAACATTATAAGCCACTGGCTTTCATTCTAATCCTTTACCTTCTATATTGTACATCTTGTAATCTCCAAATACAATTTATGAAATAAAATATGTTTAATCTAAATGGTGAAAAAGCTTTTACATTTACAAGAACATGACAGAGCTGTATGGAGGGACACCAAGTCAAAACTAATATAATTGTTTCTGTCGGCAAGTATTGGAAAATACCGGTACATAAAGCATACCTCTGATCTTACAATAAATGCTGATTATGAGATGGGGAGAGGGTGCTCTGTATATTTTCTGCTTCCTGACAAGTGCCTGTGGAAAAAAATGTGGTGATGGTGGTGGGTGGTGGTGATATGCACTGGCATGGTAAATCCAACATATGTGAACAAGATAGAGTTTACAATCAGTCACAAAGAAACAGCAGAGTAGCCAAAGTTCACAAGCAGAAAGATAAACTGAGCTTCCTTTGGTTGGTCAGGAGGTAGTTCTTGTATTCTGTCCATATCTTCAACTGTATTATGCAATTTTCTGTCATATCCAGCATTTTTCCCGCTGGCCTGCTGTTCTTTACTAGTCTGTTGCTTCCACAACCAGAGTACAATATAAAATGCTGCGCATTTTAGTGTATACCATTTGCTGGGTTGAGAATGTACCCCATACATTGGCCTTGGGTCAATTCGGAATAAACATTTAACTATCAGTCCAACAATAAGAGTTAAAATCATAGTGTAATACAATGTAACAAAATGAGACACAGAGATGAAGAGTAAAGTTCAAACAAATAAGCCAGTGTTTAGTAGATGACAGAATGAAAGATCCATACCTCATGTATATCTCTCCGGCACAAAAATAACACATAATTTTTTCATATCTTGTCTTCATTTACATCGTTAAATCCACACACACACACCCTTTACAAAATATCTGCACATTTTATATGAATGCAGGAATTTTCCCCCCTAAAGTTTTGGTTCTAAACAGGACTATGACAAAATGTAATGATCAACAATGATGCAAAATTGCTATTTAAAGTTGTCACACTTTGGGTAACAATCTCAGATTTGTGGATTTTATAAGCAGTGTAATCTAATTTGCACCTATACAACGATTTTTAATGTCCTGAATCCTTTATTACATGTACAGCATTGTTCTCCTATAATAACTACTTTAAAAAAGAGTCCCATGTGGACCCAAGACTGCTCACTGGGCTGACATTGGCCTAAAAGCCACACGCAAAATAAATTAATAATACAAAATGTTTTTTTAAGTATGCTCTTGACACATTACATAACAGCATAATGACTATATCCACAGTTTGGCTGATATATTGTGGTCAGTCATGTCTGTCCATTTGTATGACAGAGTATGTGCCTACACCTGTTGGTTTGTTTTCCTTGTTGACTCTATCCACATCAATGTTTAAATAGAGAGAATGATGTTTTGCAAGGACGAGTAGATAACAACAAAGATTCTGAATGCTTGCAACCCCTTGGAGTGAATGGGTTGGGTGTAAGTTTTTATAATCTGAACTCCCTCTACACTGATTGAGAAAGGGTGATTTTGAGGCTAAGTAAATGACAAATAAAGTTTTTAGTTTGTAGATGCTGCCAAATGGTGTGGATGAAGGGGGGGGGGGGTCAATGTCACATTTTCATAAGTAATAAAAAATAGAGGAATTTGCGATGGCTTCCATCTCTAGTTCAACATTTTATATTTATGTTGATCTAATTTTTTAATTCAGGTTTTTAATAGGTGGGCACTAAATTTATGAGACTAGATTGCTCATTGGTAATTAATCTAAATTCTTAATGTAAATTAAAACAAAAACAACAGAAATTACAGTAACTCTCCATCATATTTGATTTTCCATTTTTTCATTGGCTCCACCACAAAAATATGAAGTCCCCCAGCAGCATATTCATTTTCTTTAGTGCCCTCTAGTGTTGTATCTGGCAGGGCAGGTAACTCCAGTAGACCTATGTCAGGAAGCTGAAATAAAAAAGAAAAGAAAACTTGATGATTCAATAATGATTCTAAAAATAAAGTTAGAAAGGGCATATTTAATTTACTGTAAAGTGACAATCCTGATGCAAATGTCATCTCCATATAACAAAGAAAGCCACTAGTAGATGAGGAAAAGTTAAAATTTAAATGTTTGCAAAGCAATTATTATTTTAGGTCATTATAGGTTCATTTGTTTTCTTAGGAATCAGTTTTTAAAATTTTGCAAAAAGGGACATTTTCATCAGAACTTGACAGTAAATTTTGGGATTTGCTTTGCTTTCTAAGTTTGACAGCACAGCAACTGTAGGTTATTTAGTGCCAATGCAATTGGCAAGGATACACCACTTGGAGCAGTTCTTATGCAGTCAGGCAAGCCTGTAGCATTTTGCAACAAGGTCCATGACTGATAAAGAAACAAGATATGTACAGACAGAAAAAGAACTGCAAACTGTTCTTCACTATCAAAAGAATTGATATATATGCTTATGGTCATCATGTAAAAGTTGAATCAGATCATAAACCTCTAAAATTAATCCTCAAGAAACCTCTATAGGCTGCACTGCCTAGACTTCGTGGAATGCTGATTGTCCTGCAAATGAGCTAACTGCAGTAGATGCGTTGTCCAGAACGTAAAGATGACGTACACAGCTGATAAGGACATGTAAAGTGAAACAGAGTGCTGTATGCACATGATCATGTCAAATATCCAGGTTGCAGATATGCAATTAGAAGCAATAAAAAATAGAAATCAATTTCACAAAACAAGCATCCCTCAAAAGGGACTGTGTGAAAAAAAATTCTATGAATTCAAGATAAGACAATTTCTTCTTTCTAACTGCTGAGTCTGGAAACCATCTCTGATATACTTGAGTGATAAGATTTTCAAATTAGCCACTGTAGCAGCCGTATTGTCATTTTCATTTACAACAAAGCAGTAGAAGACTTCTTGTGAAAATCCCATGTTGATATGACCATCCATTTAGGAGAATTAATGACAAGATATTCAATATGTTCATTGTGGCAATTATATTTGAGGTCAGATCAGCACCATTTCCATTCAGGACCAACTAGATATCACAGTTAGTCTTCTGGTGAAAACCCAAGGTTGATCCGACTTTCCATTTAGCAGGAGTAGCAATAACAAGATTTTCAAGATGGCTGTCATGGTGCCACACTGGATGTCAAATCAGCACTGTTTTTAATTAGTACCTACTAGACACCATAACAAGTCATCTGGTGAAAACTCTATGTTGATATGACTTTTCCTCTATGAGGAGTAGCAATAAGATTTTAAAGATGGCCTCTGTGGTGACCATATTGGATATGAGATCGGCACAATGTTTATTTAGGACCAACTAGACACCATAAGAAGTCTTCTGGTGAAAACTCCATGCTGATATGACTTTCCATTCACGAGAAGTAGCAATAATAAGATTTTTAAGACATCTGCTGTGGTAACCATATTGGATTTCAGATTGGCACCATTTTCATTTAAGATCAAATAGATATATAAGAAGTCTTGCACTGAAAACCACATGTTGATAACCATCCATTCAGGTGGAGTAGCCATAACAAGATTTTCAAAATGGCTGCTGTGGTGGCCATATTGGATGTCTAGATGGCACCATTCTGATATCAACCAACTTAACATCATAAAAAGTCTTTTAGTGAAAACCCCATGTTGATATAACCATCCATCCATTCAGGATTAGCAATAAAAAAAATTTCAAGATGGTCACTGTGGTAGCCATACTGGATTTCAAAGTGGAACCATTTTCATTTAGGACCAACCAGACATCGTAAGAAGTCTTCTGGTGAAAACACCATGCTGACACAACTTTACATTCAGGAGGAGTATTGATAACAAGATTTTCAAGCTGCATGGTGGTGCAGCCATATTGGATCTCAGATTGGTACCATTTTCATTTAGGACCAACTAGACATCCTGAGAAGTCTTTTAGTGAAACCGTATGTTGATATAATCATCCATTCAGGACTAGAAGTGTCAAGATTTTCAAAATGGCTGTTGTGATGGCCATATTGGTTGTCTGAGCAGCACCATTTTCATTTGGGACCAACTAGACCTTGGGATGAAAGTGTGTGTAAAGTTTCATTGCAATCCTCCAAGTAATTTAGGAGAAGTAACAATAACAAACTTGTGCTACTAGACGGACGGATGTAGGACGATGGATGGACAACAGGTTATGATCAGTAGAACTAAAAATGGACAAATTGTGAGAAATGATTCAAACGGGATGGCCAAGTGACAAACAAGTCTCACCTTTTGAAATCAGAAACCTCTGGAACTGCAGAGATGAGCTTTCAGAAGTAGATTGGTTAGTTCTAAAAGGACAAATGACTGTAACAACATATGCCCTTCAGAAAGAAATGCAAAAGAAGTTACATGTACACACAAGTCACATGGGCATTGTGAAATTGAAGACACAGTACTGAATTGTTCTACTTGCCGAGAATGCAGAATGTCAAATCAAAAAGAATCTTTATTGTCTACACAACCTACTGCACCATGGGAAATGGTTGGAACAGATTTATTTCTGTGGAATAATTACAACTATATCTTGATAGTAAACTATTGCTCAAGATATTTTGAAGTTGTGAAGATAGAAAATACGCGAGCAAGCACAAAAAAAGGTCTATCTTTGCAAGACAAGAAATTTCACATGAAGAAAGGAGTGATAATGGCCTACAGTTCTCCTCAAATGAATAAGGTCAGTTTGCACAAACCTGGGGATCCAAACATACCATGTCAAGTCCCAAGTATCCATAGTCTAATGGTTTAGCAGATGCATTCTCAATAAAGCAAAGTAAGATGGCAAAACCCCATATTTATTGATTGTGGAGTACAAAACCCACCATCTGATGATATAGATCTCCAGCACAAATACTGATGAGCTGAAAACTTCTATCAACTTTGCCGGCAAACAGCTGTGCCCCAAAGTTATAAAACAAAGAAGCTGAATGAAAGAAATACAAGCAAAAGAAACAGTATGATAGAACAGCTAAAGAGCTTCCAAACCTGACTTCTGGGGACAAAGTAAGGATCAGAAGACAAGATATTTGGGAACCAGTTGTAGTTATTGTAAAAAGTAATACTCCATGGTCATATGACGTGCAAACTCACGAAGGAAAAAAAAAACAGAAGACATCTGTTGCAAAAAGAGATGTTGCCAATATATACAATATATATGAAGAAACTAACAATGAGATCACCAAACTGAATGATATGATGCCAACAGTTCAGAATGAGCCAAACAGGAAAGGAAGATTTGAACAAGAAGTGGATGTCTAATAAAAAAAACCTGCAAGATTCAAAGATTTTGTTATCTGAATTCAACAATTTTGCTGAAATGGATTGTATTTTGTGAATATCAGAAGCTGAGTAAGGATGATTGTGAATGTTAAAAAGTTTGAACTTACTTTTAAACTACATTTAGTAGAACTACTAAAATGCATCTAGGAATTACCATAAATATAAATTCATGTGTGGAAATATAACCTTTTCAAGTTTGGATCTGTCTACAAAATTCATGTGTGGAAATATAACCTTTTCAAGTTTGGATCTGTCAACAAAATTCATTAAAAAAATAAATATTGGCCATGTGAATAAATCATAAAAAGACTAAACTTATTTTTAGGGGGTGTTGTGGTAGTATATTGTACTAACATTCGGCTGCCACAAATGGCCTGACAGTTAGAGGTCACATAAGGTCAGCTCTAGGCTACATACTCAGCTGCAACCCAACATGCATTATGATAACAATAGCAGGGTTGAGCAAATCCCATAGCCCGACATCCCGGATTATTCAATTTCCAAATCGGGCAAGTAAAATTTTCCAAGTCGCTAGTCCGGGACAAGTGCTTTTTTCCTATTTTAAAAAAGTCGGGCAAGTTCTTATTTTCATGCTTTCATCGCTATATCTATCTTTATTTGGACATCCATGCACTCCGGGCGTACTGAATACTTAATTCTACCCCTCTCCATGTATACATTTACATCCTGTATAACACCTATAAGTGGTCAGTAATGATTGTCGCATATGCGCACGTTCTGTTACCGCTTGACTGCATATTGGGCTTAAGCGACCAAATTATCGGCAAATCAAAACATGTCAACCAAAACAAAGCTGGTATGATTAATTAGCAGTGTTTTAAGCGGCTTTGCTGCATTATGTTTACTCAAACCAGATCCTCACAAGTGGCTCACTCTGATTTTAATCCAGCAAGTCAGTGTAATTAAATTAATGAAAGGTACTTTACCAACATCAGTTTTGGCTTCCTTTATGAACTGATTAAATTACAGTAATGATTCTTTAATTTTTAATTGATTATACAGAGGATTAACTTCCACGTGCAATATTGCGTTTGAAGCGAAACAATTACACTAATTAATGAGCTGTCTCTGTTTGTATTTTAAAATGAGAAAATGTATGTTTTGATCACTTTAGAAGTAGTTGTCCAGCAAGCTGATATTTACTCTGTGGATAAAATGAGTTTGCTAAATTATTTTTGCAAGGAAGGTAATAAGGATGATTCAGAGAAGGGACATTTTTTTGAAAGTGGAGGGATAAAATGTAAGACTGCAACTGAGTTTGAGAATTCCTTAAACCAAGAGAGTTTACAAATTCTAATGAAAATTTCAGCAAATGGACTAGAGCTTGAGGACTTTAACCCAGACACAGCTATCAACTGCTGGCTTAGCGCTGGTGCAAGTGGCAGACATGTAGATATATGTTTTTTTCAAATCCAGCAGCTAAAACATATATACCTGAAGTAGCCAAATGTATATCAACCAATGTTTTTGAAAAATTAAATTCTTTTAAGAAATAATTATGTTGTATATTATTTTGTTTGTTCTTTCTATGGAGATTAAGTGCATATGTCTCATCAAATCTTGGCATGTGATTACCATTTTGGGACAAGTGAAAAGAAAGATGGGACAAGTGAAAAGTGAGGTGGGACAAGTGAATTTTCTGAAACCACTTGTCCAGGACAAGTGAATGAAAAAATATTTGCTCAGCCCTGAATAGCATGAGAAACTGAACTGAGTGTGTTTTCCCTGTCTAATCAGTTCTAGTCTACCCATTCAAGTTGTTAGATCAAACCTTTGTGTTATATTATCATGCAAAGTGTTAAAGTATAACATAATGAATCCAGGGTAATTGTGAATGGGGCCTGATACTATAATTTTAGGAAAAACTGGACTGATTAGGAACAAAATTTTCAGAAGTAAATTGCTACATTTTGGAAATCTGCATGATTATTAAGTATTTCTCATTGGGACAGAAGCCATTTTTGGACCCCTAAAAATATCTCTTATTTGAACAGGGTCCATTTCACACCTCCCCTCAAAATGAACATCTGTTGCTTCAAGTTTACTCATGTTTACCCGCAGGTACACTATGGTCTGGACGATGTTGTTTTGTCGTCTAGCAGTGGCAGCCACCAAAAACTGTCCCTCAGCATTGCTCCCTGTAAAGTATACTGCATCCACTGCCTGAAAAATAGTGAAATAAGTTGTTGATGCAACACATAAATCTAAAGGATACAGTGCAGATCTCTAAAATTTCACCCATCCACTTGTATTTTATGAGGAGTGGCTGAGGAAGAGTAAGTCATTTTTTTAAGATGCTCATCCACTTGGACAAGTGGCACTTTTTAGCAGATTCAGTATTATGTGCAGTGTAGGATGAGTAAAACTGGTGTAGAACAAGTAAAGATTCCAAGTCACTTGCCCTGCTGGACAAATAGCCAACTGAACATTTTTTTAGCCCAGCAGTTTAGACTCATTGATCTGACACAGAACTGTAAATAAACAGGGATAGAAAATCCACTTGTTCACACATCCTGTCAAGTGATGGGTGGGTAAGGACGAGTGACATTTTTCTATATAGATCTGGGTCTGTGCAGTTTGCAGTTGGATCTGACTTATATGTAAGTACATATGGTATATGTACAAAGTTTGGTCAAAAAGGACAAAATTCAAAATGTCACTCTCTTATACCAACTATAGCCCCATTATATATTCTTTAGCTTTTTCTACATCCTTGCCTTTAATCCTTTTTAAGTTTTCAAAGATTAAAATCCATGCTAAAATACTATCCAACCTTTGATAAGACACCTATGATGACACTTTGCGGATATCTAAATTTTTTGACCCCCTATCCCAGGGCCTTTGTGGCCAAAACTCCATTATAACATACATAATATCTTGGGAGTTATTTAAGAACTGTACCAAATAGGAAAAGAAAAAAAGTTAATCAGCAGAAAAAAGGGCAGATATTTTTAGGGATCTTAAAACCCTGCTAAGTGGTTTTGCAGGGGCAGGGGGAAAACTAGGGGTTACAAAAAAATTTGGAAAACTTATATCCAACCTAAATCCCATTTAAGTCACTTGCTGCATCTGAAAACCATATCATGAACAGAGAAAGGTTGCAGTTACAATGACATCAAAAGCCTTCAGTTTCAAGCCCATAAAAACATGGTTTAGTGAAATCCTATTTTTTAACCTCTTGACTTCAAGTCAATGAAAATCCATTCCATGCATAGAAGCTCTCCAAGACTCTTGATTGGAACCCATGAGGTCTTTGTGATGTCTTATTTTTATGACCTGATTGGCAACTGACCCATCTACCTCCATCCCACCCCCACTTCAGGGATCCTGAAGCCAACTATGAACAGCACACTGCATGAATTGTATATATTGAGTAATTTAAAAACTGTACAAAAACTGAACATGACAAGAATAAAAAAAAGAGAAGAAAGAGAATTTTAAAATGTATGTTAAGGTACCTGCCATTTTTGACTTTTGTACTAAAAGGTCATTCTGACTACTAAAAACTTGCTGACCAAATGCTAAAATGCTGATTGTTGTAACTGTCGATTATTTTCAATCATTTGCAGATTTTCATGATAAAAATATAACAGTTCGAACTATTTTCGCATCGTTTGTCAAGGGAAGTAGTACATTATTGACAAAAATAACCAAACAACAGTTTGGAATATTTTCTCATCATTTGTCATAGGAGCTTGTAAATTACTGATCATTTTTCAGGCTTTAGTGGTCAGTGAAATGCTGACTTGAAAGACTGGCCAGCATTTTTTCCTCTTTCCAAATGCTTTTTTAAAAAAAAGCCAGGTGTAATGAGGGGAAATAGAGCACATGCATTTGTTCTGTTGGTAAAGATTGGAAAATACTGGAACATGGAGTGGGTGTAGGCTGATTGGACTGTGGCTGATCCGTACCAAGTTACAGGCTGATTCGGATCAAAAGCCAGGCTGATTCAGACCATATTACAGACTGATTCGGACCATGTGAAATATTA
Organism: Margaritifera margaritifera; assembly: GCA_029931535.1. Lineage (NCBI taxonomy): Eukaryota > Metazoa > Mollusca > Bivalvia > Unionida > Margaritiferidae > Margaritifera > Margaritifera margaritifera. Next base: position 1,377,784 of record JAQPZY010001583.1, on the reverse strand, counting down.
TTAAGTTGCATCTTAGATTTAAATGTGACATTTACAATTGTTTAAATTATGATATTTCTCAACTGAAAAGGTTGTTTCCTTGCTCTGGATAATTCATGATTCATTACTCTGAAAAATTTGCTATTTTCATTGTTTTTTTTAATTTGATTTGTATTATGTATTTAAATTTCATTTCATCTGTCATTGTCAACGAACGCTAGTGACTCAGTTGATGACGTCAGGATCTCAAAACAAGCGCGTGAGGTCGCAAGAAACATGGCGCACGAATCAAGGATAATTCGATGGTCGACGATAACATTCCACATGGTCCGAATTAACCTGGTATTTGGTCCGAATCAGCCCGTAACAGCATTCCATGGAGCATCCCACTGATCTCACAATTAATGTTGATTCTGATATGTGGAGAGGGTACTCTATATTTTCCGCTTACGGACATGTGCGTGTGGAAAAAAGGTGGTGGGTGGTGGTGACATACGTAAGATTGAGTTTACGATCAGTCACAAAGAAACAGCAGACTAAAGCCAAATTTCACAAGCTGAAAGATAAATTGAAATACCTTTGGTTGGTCAGGAGGTAGTTCTTGTATTCTGTCCATATCTTCAGCTGTATTACGCGATTTTCTGCCGTATCCAGCATTTTCCCCGCTGGCTTGCTGTTCTGTACTAGTCTGTCGCTTCCGCAACCAAAGTACGATATAAAACACTGCATATTTTAGTGTATACCATTTGCTAGGTTGAGAATATACCCCATTTATTGGCCTTGGGTCGATTCTAAATAAATATTTAACTATCAGTCCAACAATGAGCGTTAAAATTATAGCGTAATACATTGTAACAAAAATGAGACGCTGAGATAACGTGTGAAGTCCAAACAAATGAGCTGGTGTTTGTTCCGGTTATGATAACCCCGGATACTGTTGTAGAAGACAGACTGAAAGATCCGTACCTTACGTATATCTCTCCTGCAAAATTCACGGTTGTCATGCGATCCCATTTTTGAAAACCGTTATGAACAAATTAGATTTTCTACAAAATTAATTTTCACTGACGTATGCAATAAATATAGAATTATGAGAAAGCGGATGCATTTTCCAGATTTGTAATATATGTTATTATTTTTCTTTTATTAAAGTAAGTTTCGTCGCAGATGTGCAGTGTGTTTTAGGATTATAACAAAAATAAAATGAGAAAGTATAAAGGGAAGAGAAGAGACGAGAGAGAGAGAGAGAGAGAGAGAGAGAGAGAGAGAGAGAGAGAGAGAGAGAGAGAGAGAAGAAACTTTATTTAAATTCGGTATACATTTTATAAAACAGAGTAGCATTATATCTTAATGACTACCGAACTGACGAGATAAAACAAAAACTCAACATTCATGCATCTAGTATCTAGGCTACGAATATAATTTAAAACAACGTAAAGGCATGGTATTTGACATACATACTCTAAAAAAAACATACAAATAAAAGTAGAGAACTTTAAGTGTTGTAAACAATACAATATACACATGAAAATAACGGATCAGAATTTTAAAAAAAAAAAGAAAAAAAGAATTTTTTTAAATAGCTAAAATCTGAACAAATGAAGTTACTGCGCATAAGAGGGGTATTATATGACAGTATAAATATTTAGCAAAATGTTTTTCGTCTAACTTGAATATTGGGGGCGGGGGTACGCTTCCATGTTTATTCTATAGAAAAACTGAAACTCGAAATTTGTCCTTAAGACATGAATGCCCTTGCCAATTTGATGCTTTTTAAGATGGTTCCATTTGCAAGGGAAAATTTGTAAATAAGGCAAAATCATAACTGAGTAAAACTTTGATGGCAAAAAAAAAAAAATGTGAAAATCGAAATTGACCTGGGTTTTTCTGATATATTAAACCTTAAACTAAATTTACCGGTCAATCCAGACTTATAAGGCTACTAATTCTTGATGCCAAGATAAAGTTAAAAACAAACAAGGCTACGAAGCAGTCAAAATCTGACGGAAAAAGAAAACTATCAAGTAGAACAAAATTGAAGTCTTTGTTAATATAATTAGCCTCATATCAAATATGATTTCCATCCATGAAGTCTTTTAAACGTTATCTAGTGGAAACATAATCTGTGATGGACGGATGGACACGACGGATGGACAAAATGCCAGGGATGTAAATAAATAATTGAAATTTCATGATGCACAATGCACATTCTTCATCTTGCTAGACTGGCAATGTGATGCTTTTGTGTTAAAATGTTGCGACATGGTTGTTGTTGTTGCTGTTGTTGTTGTTGTTGTTGTTGTTGTTGTTGTTGTTGTTGTTGTTGTTGATGATGATGATGATCTTATTTTGATATCCAATCTACTCTTTGGGTCAAAATGGTGATGCAATAGAAGGAATTTCACCCGATTCGCACAGAGTCTAAATACTCATTATGGACTCTTTCCTTTATTAACATCATCCAGATTGAAAATTGAGATCGTTTATTATTATTAAGACTCATGAGTAGAGAAGGAATTTTAGTTCGAACAATTGGGCGCTCAGATAATTAATTAAGATGCACTAAAGAAAATACAAGGTGTCAGTCACTTATAAATTCAGATTGAAGACTCACGTAATGGTGATCAATAAACTGACTATGTAGAATGTATGGGATTTACAATGGAGAAAAAACTGTACCATTATGCTGACTGATCCTGATGTTTTTCTTTTTTTTTTCTTCCCCCATTTAAGATTGACATAAAGGTAATTACTCTGCTGGTCATTGTAATATAATTTGCTCGTAAACATGCACTTTTTCCGACAGCGACGAGTTCTTATCTTAACGTATAAACACACTGATCTCACTAGCTACCAAATTGAGTTGAAATTAGTCAATTTGACCCTTTTCGTATTTCCGCCAAGTCTGCAGTAATCGACCAGTAAGTGAGAAAATATTGTTGTATTGACATTCCTTGTTCACAAATCTGACTAACTACTATAAAGACGGAATAAAAGTATGCATGTATGTGTAGAGTTGTATTAGTACAATTCTGGCTATACAGTACAGAGTAAATTTATTTATCTCCTAAAAGGCATAAAACAAAGATATAGGCAAAAAATGTAAAATCATTTAAATACAAAATAATATGAAAAAAATATAAACCGAATGTTTAAAAAAGTCCAAGAACTTCCCAATAGGAATGTCATCACCGGACGCATCACAGGGCGAAATGTTTGTCTCTGTTCGTCACCTCGTATGAGACGCAGGAGGATGCATCAAACCTATTCTACATCCTCAAATGGGAAATGAAGGTAAGGGGGTGGGGCAAAAGAAAAGGTGAGTATTGTGCTTTTTTTTTAAATTTATTTTTTGTTTTCTTCTGAAAATCTAAATCGCTGATGGAATGTTCTTAATCAGTAGACACTATAATGACATGTAATTTTGGAGTCATATCGTTTAATGGACTGTAATGTACTAGAGCATAGGTTCTCTAACTATGGGTCGCGAACCATTTGTGGGCCACCGGCTTGCTGTAGGTGATATATTAGTCATATAAAGAATACCCAGAAGTGGGCCACGGGTGCAAAAAGTTTGCGAACCATTGTACTAGTGTAAAGAGTATGTCAATGTGGTCATGTAAGCGCATTTACTCAAATTAATTTAAATATTGATTGTTCTAAAATTTAATACTAATATAGTTTAACCAAAGTCTATTCAATCCTGATTATTGAATGCACTGCACCTTAAATGTCATCAGAAACACTTCCAGACGAAAATTATTGATCACTATGGACTTATACGACGGTGGCCAGGTACTAAACTGGGTCAAGAAAACAAATAACTGGGTAGTACACATTTTTTTCAATACGCGCAGCTTTCATTGTGACATCACAGCACGCGATGTTAAATCCGGTTTGTTCTGGATCACACCTTTAGGTTGATCTCGTCCAAAAATGTCCACGTACTTTAACATTGTTTTGCCGTGTGTATTTATTGGGGCTTGTAAAATAATGACATTTCAAATGAATATGGCTGTATGAGGATCCAAAAAAAGTGAATAATTGCCATTTAAAGGTATGTGTAATCACATTCTAAAAAGTGAAACCGATTACTTACATAGTCAGTACTGCACGCCTATATGACCCGTAAGACTTGTACTATAAAAACAAGCATTGTGTTGCTCTCACTACAAATAAGGCCATGTTTTCGTATTTCTTATTTGATTTTTGTAGCTTGAAATGAATCCTTCTTTTCTTCAAACATATATAAAGACATTATTGGAATGCAGTCTTGTGAGTAAATAGCAGTAGATCGCACTCTTTCTTGAAAAATGTAAAGAATTTGAAGGTAATACGATGTTATGGTTCTCGAGTGGGTCACCCCAGAAGCAACGGATTGGTCAAAATGATCTAGTAGAAGGTGCACTAACTGGTTTTTCATGAAGAAGGAAAAAAGCTTGTTTTACCCCAAAAAATTCGTTGAAAAATCATAAATTTTGGAAGAAATGAATTGTGTGGAAAACTTCAAGACTATAAAAATATAAATTACAGGCAAATAAAAATCAATTATAATTTAGGAATCACAATGAAATTCAGCCATTTCACAAAAAGCCATTTGTTTTTGTCAGTGTTCGCTTCTAATTTCTTAGCTTGAATGGGTTCTTCTGCTTCTTCTTCTTATGAAATATCTTCCTTTCACTTCTTTTTCTTTTCCTTTAATTTCATTTGACGTTCTGGACACTCAGAAAAGCTATGCCCTTGTTCGTGTCACACAAAACATTTGTGTTGGCTTTTGTCTCAGGACCTGGTTTCTCTGTTGTTAGGATAACAGCTTCCTATTCTTTGACGTTGTATATGCTGTTTTGTATTCCTTTTTAACAGCTCTATAGTGTTAAATCTCCTTGTTCAAGGTATTTTTTTATCTCGTTGATTTTTTGCTGATGTTGTTACAGTACACGATGTGTAGGATTTAGCTGTGTTATACTGGATGCCTTTTTACTAATACATCTAACAATACAAGCTACCATGTTTATCTAGCGCTATAGGTCTGCTATGGAAAACATTTATTGAAAACAAATTCCTCAGTTATAAGTCCATATACAATCAGGTAGTCGATTGTGAACTGGCTTAAAAAATGGAATGTTTAGCTATCCTTCTTCAATAACCACTGTTGATGGCTGACCAATTGCAGATATCAATAGCTTTTACAGAAGCATGCTGTTCTCAACAGTAAGAACAGAGCTAAATGTTCCTTGATAAATTGTGCTGATAACGTGTTTTTGTTTCAGTCAACATTTGTGTGCTATTTGTTACTAAAAAGAAGTTAAAGTATTTATCAATGTAGATTTGATTTTGCATTTGTGGTAAGTATTCACAATTTTGCAGGCTAAAGTTCATGTGCTATAAGGTATTCGGTTATAAACTGACTTAGTGAAAATGAAATAATTATATTTACACTTTCTTCAGTCTCTATTTTTGATGGTAGACTTATTGACATCTTAAACTACGTCTTTAAAAGCATAATGTATTCGACGTTGAGAATAGACTTAAGTGCTGCATGGTAAAGAGATTTAATACTGTGTTGTTGTTGTTATTTCATTCGACATCAGTTTATTTAATACTTGAAAAACATATGCATGTCTGGGATAGATTTATAATATACTAACATGATTGGATTATAGTTTAGCTGACTTTATTGATTGTTCATTGTTAAATCCAGCATTATTTGGAGTATCATGGTGACGGCTTTGTGAAATAAAAATATTGTGCTTTCAGATCCAATAAACAGCATGTCAAAACAGTTATACAACCACATGTCAAATAATAGATTGTGCTGCTTTAACTTGTTTCATTTGTTTCGTGTTTTCAGTATCTTGTAATTTTGTACACTCTTGTTATTCAACATTCAAACGTTCAGCTTTCGCTTTTTTAAATTCCTGTGAAGGTTTTCCAAGCTGCCTACCAAGTTCAGCCCAACGAGGACCATTTGAGTTTGGGAAGTTACCAATGCAGGTTCTTTGCTACCCCTTTTGTCTTGTTTACCATAAATTTGTTTGACAAAGAAATTTGGAAAGTTAACTAAACATAATTTCAAGATATTAAAATGCTTCTTTTTAAGTTGATTAAAAAGTTTACTTTGAATAGCTAAAATAGTTTAAATTGAATATGGACAAATGAAAACAGTGGTCTCAAAGGTGTGTCCTATATGTAAAGCAGCTAAAAACACAAATTACTGAGTTTTATAAAGCTGGTTCTTAGTGTAAGCCTTGCCATAACGAGTACAGTAACAAAAGTTATAAAGTGGTGAGAAGAAAGCAGAGAACGTCAAAAGGAATACGATAATACAAGGTATAAAGAAAACAAAGAGTTCTTAAAAGGAAATGCTAAAACTGGAGCGAAGTAAACAGAGATTACTGTGATGAATGCAATAAACAAAAATATCACATTAGTAAAAACCACAGAATACCACATTTAGCAAGAAACAGGATCTTAAAGGCATTAAGGCAAAACATCAAATAAGATACATCATTGAAAATATTTTGTGTTCCATCAATTGATTTTTCTTGAAGATGGCTAAACTTTACAAAACCTGAAGATGATTAAGACATATATTGTGTCATACCATGTGCCTCTATTCGCTTTTCTGATCCTGTAATGACAAGAAAATATTTTCATGGGTCAGATTGAAGGTATATGATAGCCAGTGACAACATGTCCAAAAATGCTGAGATGTCATCAAGAAAAGAGATTTTTGAACAATATTGTGCAATCTAATTTCTCCGTGAGTCCTTATTGCACGGTATGCAGTCTATCCTAACATTAGAGTTGTCATAATAATGGTTGTCAGAGGTACATATGCATCAATAACAAAGCAACCGGTACACATTTATTATCAATCATTTTTGTTCAGTATTTACATATTCATTATTCTCTGTGGCCTTTTAAAAATTGATAATTAAAAATTTGCAGATAGAGGCAAACCTAGTTTAAATAGTAAACATCACGTGAAGTATCTAATTCCATTATTGTCATAGTCATTTTCAGTTTATTTGGCAAACTGTCAGGGTTGTCGATTGGGAAAAGAAAATGCCAGTCAACGATGTCACAGTGTAAATTACGACATCTAACAATCATTTGGAAATTTTAGCAGCTGTAGCATTTGCAAAGTTTTCATACGTCTTCTTGGTTTGTTTCCCGACCATGTTTCTAACTATTTTAAATTAAACTTTACTGGTTGTCATTGTATGTACCATTTGCAATATATATATTTTCAGTTTCTGTTTGTGTTTTTCAGTTTCGGAAGAATTGGAGTTGTGGCTATTTTTCTTCGATAAATTCCGATTCTTTTCCAAATCGTGTTTAACGATACAAAAGGCTGAGGGTGGTGGAGATTTTAAATTTAAAAAAAAATAAAAATCATGTATATGATGAAAATGTTGATAAAATTGAAAGATATAATCAAATAATATTTGATGATATTGAAAATCTTGCAGGTGGCTTTAATGAAGTAAGATGAACACTAATTGTTAAGAAATTCAGGATGTTAATTAGACTCAGCCTTTGTAATCAGGTATGCAAGCGGTATGTATAAAGATGGTAAAAGCGTTATACACATTAAGTCTATAGCATCCAACAGTAAAGTTGATTTGAGTATCTTTGTGGTACAAATAGAGAGAAAAGCTGGATGATATTGTTTTACGAAAGAATTCAGTAATGCTGATTTACTAAATAAACAAACTGGTTCTTCGTCCGCCATAACAGCTGAATTTTGAGATAGATAAAATAGACTTAGAGACACAGAAGAAACACGACCTAGATATCCACCTGAACCTACTGTTGTACTAAGGCTGCCAATACAAGTACACGAGGAATATCATGACGAAGAGATAAAAATACTTCAGGAAAAATTAACGAAGAAACCAGTGATCGTGAAAAAGTATATATTTCACAATGAACTGACCGAATTTAAATTATGAAATCAGAACTAGTTGGAAATATAAAACAATTCGAAGGTCTTTACAAGTTCAACATAGAGAAAAATTAAAGAAATAATAAGTGAATTCCCTCCCTTGTAAAGAGTGGTATATTCTTTTCTATAAAGTTCATTAACGAAATCCCACAACTAGCTCTTGTCATCCACCCTGTCTGGTTTAATTGATTTTTTTTCAAATCATGTCACGCCGTGATCTGTATTTTTTCATAGAGTCATCATTGTCAAATTTGAATGTGTACCTTTTAAAAATGTTTAGTTGTTTGTATGCATTAGTATGATGTATTTGTATATCGTTAAATGCATTTGCTATGTTAACTTTGTTAAGAGGAGTCAGCCAATATAGAGAATTAAACTGGGTTGCAGGACAATGGTAAGGTTATGTACAGGTCTTTTATTTAAAATCTAAAGACCATCGCAGGTGGTGAAGTTTCCAGAAATGAGAACACATTAGCAGTAGAGTCTATTATTTTTTTTTTTTTGATCAACAAAAGTATCTGCGTCCATGAGTAAACGTAGTTAAGTCTACTTACCCATGATAAAGTGTTAGTTTTTGCCAACTAAAAATTAGTATGAAATTAGCTTTTCCTACGTAAATATACAGAGCCTATATTTACTGTTTTTCCAAACTCATAAGTACTTGCGTGTTGATTTTATGCACTAATCTTTTCATTTAACCTATTGTAATATCCGTCTGGCTCGTTTATTTTACATCGTTGCCTATCTGATAGTTTGTATTTCATTTTTCAATTTCTTCATTGAGCTTTTCCCTGTTGTATATGAAACATTTTACAAATGCTGATTGTGCTTCGCACAAGTGAATCCTGTATGACTGCACTATTTATTTCAGAAGTCTAATATACATTATTACTAGATGTCAAATAAAAGTTATGTGAAAACTGAATCTTCAAAATCTGTATATCTACTCAAATCTGAAAGATGTACTGGTTTTTACTTCATCCAGAAATTGTGAAAGTTCTTTCCATATCAACTGACGTTGGTAAATGTTGTGGTAATTCTTTGTGATTGAAGGATTTATAAATGCGTTAAAATTGTTCGTGGTATAAATTGTGTCCAGGAAAAATGCATACTTGATTGAGCATTGGTGTAATTCGCTACGCTCCTTTGAATGAAATTTAAAAGATGTTTAAATGTCAACATGATCGAATCAACAAATATGTGACTTTCGTTTCCTTTAATTTTGTTAAAATTCTCGTATTCCAGCTTATATTTGTTTTTCAGTTTTTTTTCAAAATTTTGTGAAAATCAACATCTTATTGTAAAGGTTATATCCTTTCATTTCTTCGGGATTGTTATTTGTTACCCAACTAGGACATTGTCTAAGCTATGAGCGCCTTACTAATTTGCTTTGTAAAGTTGGGCAGGTAGCCATTTGCAAATATTGTTTTGTATTTCGAAATTCTGTATTGCCTATTTTAAATTTAGGCATTCCAAATGTTTTGACTCTAAAATTCTGTCCCTCATTTTTACGAAAATATGTAATGTTATAACCATTCAATTTATATCTAATCGCCACCTTTGTGTCAGGACTTATATAAACGAGTGGGAGAGAGAAAACAGATTTCCAATTTGTTATTATAGTTGCCTACTGGAGAGGAATTTATTTTAAAAGCAAAATAACCTACATTTGTCACACATATTAAGATGTTTTCTTTTCAAAACTGAATTTCCTTCTAGCATGAAAATATCTTGATAATGTTTCGTTAACCCTGCCATCAGGAGGGTGTAAGATCATTACTATAGTATGCCCCGTAACTGTTGCATTAGCTAGATCAGTAAATATTATTCATGAAAAACTATGGAATCTAATACAACGGACTGGTGGCATAACTAATGTTTCTCCAGCTGATTCTATTTTGCTGAATCATCACTCACATGCATTTACATTTCTGTTAATAAAATGTACAATTTTAAAACAATCGTATTTCATATCGTTTTTGTCACGTTGTCTCATCTGTTTTTCAACAATTGGTTGAGCCCAACAATATTATTTCGGAAAACAAACTCGGTATGTAAGTTATCAAGATATATGTTTACTTCTGCAAATAAAGTCGATTCACTGAATTCAATGACACACAAAGTATTGTTTATGGCTTTTATTCGTTAAATAATTCTTATGTACAAAAAAGAGAAGATAAAAAATAAAAAGGGTTACAAATTTAAAGAGGTTTAGCAAAATATATAGTTATCAAAACATTTTCATAAGAAATGCCCTTTATATGAAGAAAAAATATGATGAAACAAATCTTCCAAAACTCTAGATTTTAATACACATTTTTTATAATAATGATCAGCCGTTATACCTATTTGTGTGCACTTTCATTTATCATTTTGGCGACAAGAACTGTATATCGACTTCCAATTATGAATATTTCTTTAATAGTTGCTGATTTTCAACTTTGTGTAAACAATGCTAAGCAATTGAGAAACATTTGATCAAAAATTCATGCTCAGTAAATCTATAGTAGTCTAAACTATTATTGGACAATTTCTGATACTGTAATATTTCTTGTTTAGTTCCTTGTGATAAAGTTTGCTCTTGTCATGTTTGGTTTCGTTTCCATATTAGAAACTTATATTTTTCTCACTTTATATCTGCTGCAACTTGTTGTGCCTTCCTTTTGTAAAATGAACGAAGAGGTAATCATTACAATACTAACCCAATATGAAATCTCCACGAGTTGTTACCATTAACACGTCATTTTTTATATGTTACCAACATTAGCTCAGCTTACTCAGTTCCTAAGGAATGAAACAATTTATTTAGCATCTGTCCATCTACTTTCGTTTCCATGTGGGTATAAATCATCTTCTGTTTTGACATTTTAATCATCATTAAAATTTTTGTTGCTTTACTTTTCTATACCAAATGTGAGTAAACGTTTTTAAAGGTGAGTATACTTTATCTTTTAACTGATTAATTTGTATTTAAGATATCAGGAAAGATATTTAACGCATTTTGACAAAGAATGAATAATATTTCAGAGTATACCAGTACCAAAAGGTAGGTGAAAATGCTTTCTAAAAGAGAATATTTATGTATTTACTGGGTCCTACTAATGATTCCCAATATGACCTCATCGTTTTGTCTATTGAATATTTATACATTTACTGGGTCATACTAATGATTCCCACTAGACCTCATCGTTTTGTCTATTGAATATGTATACATTTACTGGGTCATACTAATGATTCCCACTAGACCTCATCGTTTTGTCTATTGAATATTTATACATTTACTGGGTCATACTAATGATTCCCACTAGACCTCATCGTTTTGTCTATTGAATATTTATACATTTACTGGGTCATACTAATGATTCCCACTAGACCTCATCGTTTTGTCTATTGAATATTTATACATTTACTGGCTCATACTAACGATTCCCACTAGACCTCATCGTTTTGTCTATTGAATATTTATACATTTACTGGGTCATACTAATGATGCATTTACTGGGTCATACTAATGATTCCCACTAGACCTCATCGTTTTGTCTAGAGAGTGGCTCTATAGGGCGACATCGTGTCCATCACATGACCCCAATTGTAATAGATCAGTTTTTCTTCCAGCTCTTCCATTGTGTCTAATTTGGTGACCATATTCAGCTGAAATAGAAGTTTGACTGTAAACAAATCACATCTTTTAAGATGATACTGACCTATTAAAAATCGAACAGACACATTGTATTGATATATTAGTTCTATTCGAGTACTTTTACGGTAATCTTGAAAACAAGGAGAGGTAAAGTTTCAAAATTCTTTTAATCTTGTTGCCCTCATCTTTAAAGTTTGAAACATTTGTCTTCAGGAATATTAGCAGTTCTTGATGCCGCATGTTCATATTTCGTTTAATAAATAAACTGAACTTTCTATGTCTTGGAATGCCAAATATATATATATATATATATATATATATATATATATATATATATATATATATATATATATATATATATATATATATATATATATATATATATATATATATATATATATATATATATATATATATAATAAAATGCCCCAAAACCCAAAAGGGAGCACACGAAGTAGCCTCTCGCTCAAATAATATATGGAAGGATGGAAACAAATGAAATAATTTCAACGGTTATATTATTTGTCTACACTTCATTACTTTTATTTGTTGCACAGTCATTTCACATTACAAAAATAACCACAAGTCAACTGATGCAGAAGATTTTCAAAAAATATATCACGCTACGCACTTAAGACCTAAAGATGTTTTATATCATTATTAGATTTCGTATTTGTTTGTTTGTTTATTTGTCGTTATATCTGTTCTTTGCTTTTTTTCATGTAACATGTGGGTGGGGGAGAACAGCGTAAGTCCCCTTTCAGACCCACAAAAGGGTCCAACAAACGACCAACCTCCATTTTTAAAACGTCCCGCCACGGCTACCAACTGTAAGACAAACAGCTAGGCATGTTCGAATAAATATGCTCATCTTTTGTGTAGCCTCTCAAGAGACATAAGGGACCTTCCTCCCCGTCCCCCCGTTGACCTAGGGCGTCTCTACTTATCCATTTTGACACATGCACCAGCCGTGTATACAGAACAGGGCAATATTCCTTGTGGAAAAAATGCTTGCGCTTGGATCACATTAGGAAGTACAGAAATGTGTAACAATAGTTGTATAAACGAATATTGTCAGATATACACACAGAGACCTCTTATAGGTGGTGGAACTTATCTTTGTACGGGGTGCGGTATTTGGTGTTAAAGCACGCAACGCACTTTGTAGGACGTGTGGTCCCCATAACCCTGGAGCGGCGCAGTACTGCGGTAACTCAGTAGCGGCTCGACGACCTGGGGGCGCTTGGACTAGAAACGAGCAGGCCCCAAAGCAGGAAGCTCTGTGCTATGGCGCTATTGAAATCGAGGAACCCGAAGTCCTCTTTAACATTGACAAGGTTGCGCCGGACCCTGCGCCTGTTCCTACCAACCAAAATCTTGAATGGTATTGTCGTCTTCGTGACTCCAAGGAAGAGTTTGAAGTCGACAGCTCTGCATATGTCTTTGGTACATTTCGCATCGAAGAGAAAGACCTGCTTGGACTTGGCGACCGTGACATTATGACAGTAGTACTTGAAGAGCTTCTATTCCTCCTGTCCTACTGACAGGCGACGCGCTTTCATTCATATTAAGTTTCTCTACTATGACGAGGAGGAGAAGGAGAGGGCTGTAACTGACAAGCATGACCCGGTGAAGACAGAGCAATGCAAGGGCGGAAAAGGTGGTTGAGATTTCTTGATGCGAAACCTCTGCTCCTTACTCGCATTGACAAGCCTTACTATGAAAATGCTTACTGCAGTTGTGTACGACCTCTACACCATTCGAGAGCCCGACCGAGACAACTTGGCTCCTTTGAGGGTAGGCAACCTAATCCCATTGCGCAGCGTGTGAAGACCACTTTGAAAACGTCATCAGCGGCTAATGGGTTATAGGTTGCTCGATGCAATAAATAAATAAATAAATAAATAAATAAATACGAAATGAGAAATGCGAGTCCGTGAATCAGATGCAGCCGTCAATGACGTTGTCGAGCTGGAAAGGTAATTTCTGAAGGACGTAGCCGGCGCTGACATTTATAATTGCGGCAAGTAATGCTCGAGGGGAACATAAATATAGCTTATCGTCCACAACGGTCACGCTGGGCAAATAAAAAACAACAACAACAACAACAAAAAAACCGCTTTACGTCGCATTCTGAGCGAGTTGAGTACTACAAGGGCGACGTCTGGGATGTCATTTAGCGGATTACGGAAGGCGAACCAAAGGCAAATTGGGTTCTTGGCGGCAGAGACAAAAAACTGGACCCCAAACTTACCAGTTTCTACTGGCAGACGGTCGATGCTTCAGAACTCGGGAAAGCATCTGCAGATTATCAAGGCCTGCAGCAAGTACACTTCTGCAGCGGAAGAGTTGGCTACTAAAGTTTTTAGCAAGGCCACAGCCGCTGCTAGTGGTACCCAAGAGATAAACGACAGGAAGCAACCCAGCGGCCATGCTGGAGGACATACAGCGGACATGCGTCAGATTTGGACATGGCGGACTTTGGAATAACACTGATGGCTACAAGGCGGCTGAGGTTGTGAGCCATGACATGGCTGCCTGTTACCCCGGCAGCTTCTTGGGTATGGGGGAGTGTGCACCATACTATGAACGGTTTGGCAACCCGTGCAACGGGATGACATGTGTAACTATTAATGGACCACTCACTCAAGACCTCACGGGATTCGCACAGCTGCGCCCTTGGGCCTTTGCTTTCGACTGTCACCCAGTTATTTTTGCCTGGTTTGACCGTCACTTTAGCAAGCCTAACGAAAACGAGGCTGCCCTCGAGACGGGTGTTTGTTCGCATCTTGAGGAGTCCCAGGACATTTATTTCCACCTGAAGCGGACCAAAGTCTAGCTGTCGGAGAATAAGGAAATGGGTTGCATTATTATAGGCCAATTTACAGCCGGTAGTTCAAACGACTGCAAGCGCATGACGCGCCGGCTGGTTACAGATCGGGGAGATCTGGACTTTCTAGTGCGCCCCTGCCGCGAGACCAACTCTCTGGATGGTTTAGACAAGGCACTCCTCGGGAACGTCATTACACTGGGCTTCAATGCTGTAAAAGTTTCCTACTCAGGCCGGACGGGTTTTAACTGACTCTATTTACATCAAGCCTGAGCACTTGATCTGACTAGATAACGTCTACAAATATGCCGCCCTAGTGTGCTTCAAATGTTGTCAAAACGACAATAGTACTCATTTCTGAGGACAGTGGCATGTTAAAAGCTTCTGGCCCACAGTGCCAGTGCAGCCTGCATGCAAAACCCGAATACTGAATTTGCACACAGAGCAGAACTTAAGTGCCAGACTCAACAGCTCCCAGGGCCGACAATCAGTTGGCAACGCACCTCAGTTTCTATTTAAAAGATGTTGGAGGCTTTGTCAAGATGACACATCCAATTGCCTTCCTTAGTAACCTCAACCAGCTCGCTCATATCCCGACACAATGACTCACAAAAGAGATGCGGTATCAGTACGTTGGTGATGATATCCGTACAGAAACTTACCACATTTTCTTTCGCTGGAACGGTCATGAGGAATGGACACCAGAACGTATCGGTTAGAAATACATTCCGCAGGTTATTGTTTTGCACGAGATTTGCAAAGTCCCTGAAAACATTCTCGAGACCTTTCTCAAGTGGTTAGAACTGTGGGGCGTTCAAGTTGTCTGCAGTGGTGACCAAGGCCAACCCCACCAATAGCCGGAGATCTGCCACATGACTGGCAGCGCGAGTTCGCGAAACGCAAGGGCTACTACGAAGAAGTAGAGGAAGGCTACAGTGCCAAGGACGAGGCCCATAGAAACATAAAAAAGAAGATGGGCCTTAAATCTGATAGTGTGCAGTGCCAGGAGACGCTCAAGGCCCTTTCCGCCTGTCGCGGCTGGAGTTCCTTCGTGAGCAGTGGAAGCCCGCGGACACGCTCGTGGTCTCCCGCATAGTTGTGCGGGACAGGACACAGCAACTCTTATTAAAGCGTCACAAAAAGCACTTTCTAGAAACGTCAGTCGCACTCCTCTACCAGCCACATGACAACCGGCGACAAAATATCCTTGCTACAGTTCCAGGGACAAACAAGCAGCAAGAGCTTGCGCTAAACGACATTGTCAAAGTTACCACTGCAGCCGCCAAGAGTGTCTTCCTTTTTGCAAAGAGCACAGACTCGTTTGGGATATGCAATTACCGTGCACAGCTCCCAAGGGCGTACCATTACCCCCCCCCCTTGCATATGGATTGTCGATGACTACCTCCAATGGTCCAATCTCGCGTATTTGGCTGTGTCCCGCGTGGAGTACCTGTCTTAACTCGAGCCTGTCGCTGCACCACTGGCTGAGGGGGCTGAGGTTAAGCATGCGCCTGAGCAGGAAATGCGCAAGGTTGTCCAAACGAAGCTTCTCACATATAAGCACCAAGACAAGGCCCGTGGCTAGATTGTAACCCGTGCAGGGCGGCTGGCATTTAGTCGTTGCGTTTGCGCTAGCAGAAAGCAGCATCTCCCTGGGCGTACTGGTCCCTAAACAGCCAATCGGCATGAGTACGATTGAACCGCTCAACAATTCCCTGCGCACAGTGGACGCTGGCCTTCCCCACCTCACTTGCACGCTGCGCTTGGGAAAAAGTTGAGACACGGCATCCATAAACTCCCGGCCGGGGTCAACCTGCAACAAATGGGGCCACTTTAGCGGCTCTCGCTTGTAGATATGTGCCAAAGGGTCAGCGACTTTGGAAACCACCTTTGTGGCCAAGGACTCAACCTCCTTGTAACGACTGGCGACATCAACCATGGTCAGCGCGTACTTGTAAGTGTATCGCCCAACCTTGTCGTGTGGCAGAAACAAGAGGTCGGCCTGGTACACCTCGTTAAGGGTTAACATTTTAAAGCGCAACGGGGGCATTCTGCGCAGTGCCGGCATTTAAATCTTAGCCATTCGATAGCAACATCTTGTCAGACTTGGGCGGGATTGTACAAGCGTTTTGACCACTGTCACGCCCTTCCAGTAACATCGCGGTCTGTGGTATATCGCCGCAAGCTTAGTATGTGGTTTTAACATATTTAGCAGTTTGCCGTGCTTTATCGTTCCGACAGCTATTGAGCTACTAACGAAAAGCTCTTGCTCCAACTCGACAGCGTAAATAAGTGCCCGCGCTTGCTAGGTTAAACAAACATATTCATAGGCTACATAGCCGACGGCAGCCTAGCCACCCCCACCCCCGAAACAACAATACAAAAATCATCTCGTATTCTTGCTGGTGGGGTGAGGGCATACGAAAGCCAGAATGCTTGTGGACCGTCGTCTGTTTTTCCACCTGTCACCAGGCACTACTCGCGTGCAGATTCGGTGACGTCTTGGTAAGTCCTTTCGGCATGCAGTTCGTCTTGCTCTTTATGATTGAGGTAATCGAAACGCTGGTTGCACTTACGTTGGTACTCGGCATGTATAGCTTGGAGCTATTCCATAGTCTTGTCGTGGCGGATTCGTTTGGCTGTGGCCGTATCTGGTTGAAATGAAGAGAAAAAGTAGTTTTAGCCAATGAATGCGAGGGCGTTAACAACTGATCCGCAGAGCATCAGATCAGCATAGACCATTATTGCTTTTAGACGAACATGATGATATTAGCAGGAGTAATGCCTTGTTTAATTAGCATGTTCTGCGTCCAAAGGCTCAGCGCAATGATGGTTACGGCCTTTGTTGCGTCTTTGGAGTCTAAATCGGTTTCGTTTTCAATAAGCGTTTGGCCATCATCGAACACCCAATTTCAAAGTCACGGAGTACAGCTCCATGGTGTAGAAAACTATCGTCTTCATGCTTTCTGCCGGCGTATTCGGGTTGATGTTCCACGTACGTCTTTCTTATTCACCACAATCCTGCGACGGTGCAGCACTCGGATGTACAAAATAGGCACCTTTCCCATGTAGTGCTCCTGATCATGCGTGTGAGTTCTGCGTGGGTCATATTGTCGTACTCCAGAGAGATACCGCTGATGGCGAAGTTCGCTTCCTTATTAGTGCGCTGGATCACCCTGTTGTAGTCGTTAAACTTCCGCTCGAAGGTGAGGTCAGACTGGTAGTATGACATGTGATCATTTAGCATCTCGAAGGTACAAAGAAACGGTTCCGAAACGCGGCAGCGATAGACGCATCGTGCTTGGTATCATCAACGGTATTGCCAGCGCCTACATGTATGGCGGCAGTGTTGGTGTTTTGTATACCCCAATGGGCTGGATTAGTTCGCTCTTTGTCCGTCAGTCACAGATTCTTGTAGACGTCCCAAATATCGGCATCGTCAATAAGGGCTACTTAATTCCCTTCAAGATTTACGCTGATCTTTTCGACAATGGTGCGGCCGAGGTTTATTACGACTGTACGGTTGGCGGCAATCGGCACTACTGAGCCGCAGCTCAAAGCATTGTAAATACCAGCCTAACAGTGTCGGGAACAATAACATCGTTGCTGTTGAGGTTTGGAAATCTGAAAATAAGCTGCTATTTTTGGTCTATGGTGCTCGGGTTATCAGTCGACAGGACGGTGCTCCGGACTCTCTTCACACCACGCGCGCGGCGGAGGGGTCAAGTTTGTTTCCGTATTGAGACATTTAGCATATTGAAGTTCGGTTGTCATTTATTAAAACGCAGAGCTGATCTGTTAACGCTTAAGTTCTACGATAGCTGAAGAAGGCTATGATGTTGAAATGGAAGATTTTGGTAGAGAAACACAGGAATTGGAAAGCCGGCGAAAAAAATGTGTTGCCAAAGTGGCATATTGTGTGTGTTTTCGTCTGCTTTTTTAATACATTTAAAAGAATGATAGTCACCTTACGAACATGCCAAATGTTTGTTTTATCGTTGGAAGCCTTGGAGGGACATTTTAAAAAAATGGAGGCTGGTCGTTTGTTGGTCGTTTGTGGCGTCGGAAAGGGGGGCTGGAGGATCGAAGATGCCTGGCTATGCTCCCAGTAACTTACTCTGTTCACCTAACTTACTCTCTGCCCCACCCACACCCACTCTGCTGCTAGATTCAACAAGAAAAACGTTACAGAGTGATTGCTAAGAGAAAAAAACACATGCAATGTTCTTTGATTAAGGCTTCTATGATGTGATATTATGGGATAAATTCGTCTTGATTACGACGGATGATGCTGTACGTACTTACCACGTGCAGAATGGGTGACGGATACATGCGTATTTTAACATCATGCACAGGCAGGCAGCTGAACCATCTGGAAACAGAGCAAACAAAAAGAATAGACATTAAAAATGCACACTACTGAAAGTTCCTCTGAACAAAAGACAAAATCAGCACACAGGTTTCTCGTTCAAGAGTTTTGAGAGAATCTCCTGTGTTAGTATTGTGCTTATTTTGGCTTTGCCTCCGATAACGTACCACTTTTGTCTTTTACAAAGAAAAGGTCCAATGTAAATAATTAAAAATATTTTGATAGTGTCATTATTATTTGTTAATGTACTTGTAACGAATAATTATAATTTAATTATATTTTCACATAAAAGGTGTCCAAGGTACGCCAGCCTTGGTATCGTCTCGTTTTCTGGATCAATTAAAAATATAAAATTCCAACTGAGTGAGATTGAAATGAAAATGTCGGAATGATCTGAAATACATGGAATGAGTGGCATTTTCTTGTAACACTCAACAATATACAAGCAAGGCATCTGCCTTGGTTTTATAGGCATACTTGCACCATAAATATCTATCGCAGTTCACAATTAACTCTTTAGTTTAATTCCTTTGCGAAAACGGGATACATTTTTTACTAGACGCACATTCATTCACGGTTTACCGCATGACATTTCTCTATATATTAGTATATAACATAGGAACTTTATTTTGTGTAAAAAGATGATTTATTCATTGGAGTTTTTGATGTCATAAGTGTCAATCGATCACAATGTCCACTTTCCACACACACTGTCCACACTTGTCTACATAAATAAACTTCCTTAATACTCTGGACAATGCTGAAATAAAACACTCAATCATGCATGAAGTTAAAAATAAAACACTCAATCATGCATGAAGTTAAAAAAAACATTCAATCATGCATGAAGTTAAAAATAAAACATTCAGTCATGCGTGAAGTTAAAAATAGAACGTTCAATCATGCATGAAGTTACAAATAAAACACTCAATCATGCTTGAAGTTAAAAATAGAACACTCAATCATGCATGAAGTTAAAAATAACAACATTAAGTTTGATGAGCATAGAGCTTTATATAACTCAACGAATGAGACGTCACAAAACAAATATACATTGACTTTGATCGAAAGATAAATAATTTGGATTGATATGGCAGGAATATAATGCATCTAAACAACGACAAATGTGACTATTTCTTTTATTTAGAATTATTATATTGGCTATGGTCACGCTTATTCCTTTATTGAGAATTATTATATACCTATGGTCACGCTTATTCTTTTATTACTGAATTCACCTTTTCCAAGAAGGATTTCAAAACCGAGATTTATTTTGTTTTGTTCTGTGCTCGGCAGGAATACTTACTCCTCCCTGCAAACATTCTTCATGTCTTGTCCGATGCGAAACCGGTCGAGGGCAGATTTTCTGTGAAAAATATAAAAGGTAGTGGATCATATATGAGATCTCTGTTATAAATGCATCCGTATTAATCTTGCGAATGTTGTGAAACTTCATTATCAAAAGCTTGTCCTATGCGTAGTTGATTTTTGACATCGCCACCCCCCCCCCACTCCTCTCCTAATATATATTTTCGTCGTATATTATACACTTTGAACTAGACATAGTTTTACCAACTTATACATAATGTCACCGTACCAAATCAGCAAAGTCATAAACTCATTTACAAAGTGATTAAATATGTATGCTTAATATTAAAAATATCAAGAAGTTTGTTTGGTTAAAGGTTTACAGAGAGAGAGAGAGAGAGAGAGAGAGAGAGAGAGAGAGAGAGAGAGAGAGAGAGAGAGAGAGGGGGGGGGAGGGTTGGGGGTTGGGGTGGGGGGAGAATAATTTTAAAAATCAATTTTCCTTTAAAGCAAAGTCATCATATGTCCAAAGTGCTTGTATACCTTGTTATTGTCGCTATCTGATTCGATTTTCTTACAATTGTATACCTACATCATTACACATATTACTGTGTTCTATTGTGCAGCAGTATTGATAACGTTTGGAAAACAGACTCTATGATACAGGTTATGAATTATTCAACTAGTTGATATATTTTGTGAACGTTTCCAAATACGTGTAGTTGGATAAAATTCCCTAAATGTTCTGACGCAAAATTATGAATGACGGTTCAGGATTTAATGTTGCTATCAAGCAGTCTGAGATAGAGTTAACACTTCCAGCCAATCAAAAGTGACTTTACAAAAGTAAAATCCTTTCAGATCGCCAGGGCCTGACTTCACTATACGTCTGAAATGTTCGTCCTTAAATTGAGATTACTCAGTATATTTATTATTGTTTGGTTTTAATGCATGAGTTGTTCTCTGAACATAAAGCAGGCATTAAGGATTACAATACAGACATAATATCATGCATTTTCCTGAAATTAGTTTTGTTTTATTTCTGAAACAAATGGGGATTTCCTCAAATTTTAGAAATTCCTCAACTCGTTTTTCATGAAAAAAGCCACTTCCGTGTGAACAATTTTAAAACTTAAGAACTATTTTTTTATCCTTCGTGCTGTATCTACCCCTCACAAAATCCCAATATTGTCAGAAATATCAAAAGCAAGATAATGCAGAATCTCAATTCGAGAAGGTTTTTTTTTTAGCAGTTTAGTGAAACTGGGCCAGGCCTGTACGTGTGCCTTTGTTGCTATTCTAACCATAAAAATGATTTGGTTGATATGTTTTGGTGTTTTACGCCATCGGGCCGAAGCAGGTAAAGTGCTTTTCCTAAAGAAACACCACAGTAATCCATTCGGGTTAATCTGATGGTGGAAATCGAAGCGTCTTCCTTCTGGTGATAAGTCCAACGCCTTAACAACTGTACTACCGCGGCGTCCGTAAAATCGACCAGTTTCTTTTATAAAAAGTAATTTTATAAAAAGTCAATTCTAAATATAAATGAGCATCCAACTGACCTAAACGAATACAGGTGCCAGTCCATAAAATATATACTAGCTTAGAAAATTCACAATGAAAAAGTCATGAATTCATTAATAAGGTGGTTAAGGGCTATTGGTAATGCGAATAGGCTTAACAGGGTGGGTGGGTGTGGTATAGCCATATTTCACGTATTGTACGTAATAAGTGAAAAGTTAGAAACTACTAACTTAAAAAACTGTCATTTAAATGTGCAGGTACAATCTGTTTTGCGGAAAAGACATTTTTCTAAGAGCTAAAATAGGCAATTTGATACTGCATTTTACGCGCAACAGATCACGGCATTGAGATAGTATTGAGCTATTGCATTGTAATCATCGTGTTGCATGAAGACTAAGCAAGATGCAACGAGCGTTGCATTTTTCATATACACTGAGGCTTGCGTACAATGCATATGGCAAACATCACGATGCCATGTAATGGGGGATGTCATATTGGTCTTCTTCCAGTCAACCCAGTCCCATGACTAACAGTCATATTACACGCATACCTGTAACCTGATGGCTATCAATCTTTCCATATTAAATGTATTGCTGTTGTCGGTACTGTTAATAGCGAAGAAAATTCCTAAACCTTCCTGAAATACATACTATGACACGACTTATTTGCTTGTTTACATTTTACTTCTTTTCCGCTCTTCTTTCACTACGTGTAGTTCTGTAAATATTAATCCACCGAAATTTATATCTTCGAGTATTATCAGTCCTTCGTTCTTAATACCCGTCTAAAGATAATGAAAAATACTTGACATTAGCTAATTATCCGAAATAAACCTTATAAATGGGATATATATATATATATATATATATATATATATATATATATATATATATATATATATATATATATATTGAAATTGCTTGTAAATATGAGAACTACTGTAGTTTTGGTATGTGTTTCCGTTAGTGTGTGAGAAGGCACTTCCCGTAACGCAAGAGAGTGGTTCAAATTAAGAAAAAGACAAATTTTAAAAGAATTATAAACTGATTAGGTAAGATATATGAGCAGTTGCATACTTTAGAATAATGTACTTTGTTCAAGTCTGTTGGCTGTTACGATTGTCAATAATCGTGAATATTAAACTAAGTATACCTCAACATGCTTAGTGACGGTCAATATGACATGTATATATATGCACGTGCTTTTCTACAGTGGATTCTACGGTGGGTCGAACAAGCCACGTGTATGTACAGAAAGACATGTGAGCGGAGAATATGAAAATAGTCCTGACTGTTCATTTTGGGGATCATCACAATGTTTGGGACTGAAAATTGTGTCATTATTATTATTACCAAAATACATGCACAAATGTGTCATTGTCTCCATCATAAAAGGCTGCTTATGGCCAGTACAGGTCTCTCTAAATTTGCTTATGAACTACTGTCAAGGTTGTTTAAGACAGGAAAGAATCCATTTTATTTGCAAACAGTATGTGCAGAAAAACAGCTCATATTCAATTTCTCCAAGTTTTATACCAAATCCACTTCTCCTTGCTACTAAATGGATTATTCATAAGTGTCAGTGACATTTCCTTTTCATTGCATACATACTTCATATAGCTGTACACCGCATCAAAGTCTGTGGACAAAAAGGTATGGAATTGGTTTTATTATAAGTTATTCTTTCACATACTCATTGCTAAATGTTACAGAATACTTAACTGAAAGAAATGGGACATCACTATTACCATAATTTTTAGCCATTTCTTTACAATCAGAGTAACATTCCCCACCCAGCTGTACTGAATTGTGCATTACCAATGGCCCTTAAAGACGGTGAGAGAATTATTCTAGGTTACAAATAAGGGAAATTTTCCTATATCATTTTTGTCGAGCCCTCATTAGTGGGACGGGAAACATATCAGCCACTTTTTCGGCAGCTGCCGTGGCGTAAAAAACTTGTTAAAGGTCTGGTCAAAGTTTTTAATTTTCATATATTTACAAAACCCCTTGATATATTTTCATCATGCTTGGAGTTAATCATTATAAAGATAGGACAACTCATTCTACGACATGTTCGCTCGCCCCTTTTACCTTAGGGTCAAGGTTACTCTCATAGAAAATTTGTTTGAAGGTTTTGGTTAATGTTTTTTCTATTTACTTAGATTTCCCCACTATAGATTTTTATGCTACTTGGCATGAGTCATTATTAAACTCAGGTAATTCATTCTTCGACATGCTCGTTGTCCCCTCTGACGTCGGAATCAATGGCACAGTCATAGAATATGTGTGCTAAGGTTTTCTTTAAGTTTATTCCTTTTCCCTGATGGATTTCCTTCATACTTGGATGAGTCATTATGAAGTCATGACAATTCATTCTGTGTGATGCGCGATTAATTTGACCTTGGGATCAAAACCAATGTCATATACAATTTGGATTAGGATTTTGTTTGAAGTTTTTTTCATATGCTTATATTTGCTAAGCCCTTTTTTATGGATTTTGTTTTTTTTACATGAGACGACGCAAGGGCAGTTTATTCATGCTTGCTCAAACTTTTGACCCTGGCGTCAAGGTCACACGTTTTACAGCAATGGTTTTACAGTAGTGTTCACATGCAGGTCCTGTCCTTTCCAAAGAAGCGGATAGTTGTCTCGTTTTTGTTGACATAGAACTATATAAATTCAGATGGGATTTAAAGGTTTTAGAACAAATCTTGCCGCACACTAGAAAAATACATTTTTAGTAATAGAAGCATGCTTCACTCAGAACAATATTTAGAGTTCGCCCATAAAATAATGGCGAGGTTAAGGGCAAAGGCCTCACAGAAGAATATCTCTTGCAGATTTCGGATTTTATAAATCTGACCTTATTTCTGATAGCAGGTTCCAGTTTGAGATACTTATTTTGATACGTAGCTACTAGTAACGTCGACACAAAGTCAATTTAATCAAAACTTGTATTGCATGAAACACACTTTATAACAAGCACAAATTTTAATAGAAATAGCACTTGTAAGTAAAATCAACCACGTCCACTAGTCATGTGTGTGCTCATGTTTTAACGCATCAATCAAAGGACGACTGAGCTCTATGCACAATCAAGGACACACAATAGACTCATGGATTTAACCATAACCTCGCCATCGGTTCATGTACGAATGGTAATCTGGTGATCAGCCATTAACTTACCTCAGGCATTTATTAATAAAGAACTCTCCGGCAAAGGAAAACAATTCTACATCATACTTTGGCTTTAACTTTCTGTCCAAAATACGTTTCTTCGTTTCTGCATTTGATCCTCCATCAAAGGGAGTTCTATATAATAATAATAATAGTAATAATAATAATAATAATAATAATAATAGGATAAAGATGAAAATCAGGTTCGTAATGAAGACAATGATAATTACAACGAAATTGCATACCTGTATTTCCATTCCTTCCCTTGGACAGTATGTAGAGGAAATTCTATCTATAAGTCGTTGTGTGGTAACCTGCGCTCATACTCAGTCGAGTGAATACTTTCCAAAGATGAGGGGACGGGGGTGGGTGGGAAGTAATTGTTTTTTGTATGTGTAACTGATACGAAAAATGGTAACGTTTTTAGTTTTCCTTGATTCATGTTTATTAACATATATTCAAAAGCTTTAATGTCTCAAGCGAAGCTTGTAACAAAGAAACTCCACAGTAACTGCACTGATTCAAATTTTTCTAATAGCAGAAATGGTCACGACTAAATAATAAATAATTGTATAAAATCCTGGGAAATTAAAAAACAATCTTGCTAATCAATACAGACATATTCTGAAAGTTCACACGAAATGTTGAATCTTTTTAAAACAACAACAAAAAACTACAATAACAGCAGCAACAACAAATTATACCTTTTTTTGATGGAAGATGATCCTGTAAACTGAGGAATATTATCTAGTATTCACTAAGAGACGATGCCTGTAATGTAAATTTTGTGCATGTCTCTGTATGAAATTTTTTTTATGATATAAAGACGTGGATTGTAAACCTTTTCCCGTAAAAATCCTGCATAATATTAAAAATCGATTGCTTACAATCCAGTGATAATTTCGTATGCCACGCAGCCAACGTTGAAGATGTCTCCAGGATAGTCCATCGTGTTATAACGGATCCGTTCTGGTGGGCAATACTGGAGGGTGCTACGGTTTGTCCCGTCCTGTTTGAAATCTTTACAGTGTCCAGTAATATAACCAGTCTATCGAAAAATATTTTTAAAATATATATTTTAAATTCAGGAAGTACATTTTCTTTCGCTAAAGCTCATATATGTCAGAACATACTGTATGTACAAATAGCAAATCTCAACACAATGCAAGAATGATTACTAATCTACGTTACTATGATATTATCTTGTGATTGCTTGTTTTTAAGGATAAAATTGTATTGTTACAAATCTTATCATAAAAGAAATTCCATAGTTACAATGATACTGAAATGTACCAGCCAAAAACATTTCAATCGATAACATTCTCAAAAGGCAATGTTTAAACAACAACCAAGGAGCAATTCTTGTTATATTTATTGCGTATAAAAGGATGCATAAAGCCGAGACACCAGCTCATGGAGTACAAGATGAACAGAGGATAAAACATGTTTCAATTGCGATTATATACAAAAGGATACATAAAGCCGAGACACCGGCGTGTAGAGTACAAGATTAACAGAGG
The DNA here is from genome assembly GCA_029931535.1 of Margaritifera margaritifera. NCBI lineage: Eukaryota > Metazoa > Mollusca > Bivalvia > Unionida > Margaritiferidae > Margaritifera > Margaritifera margaritifera. The sequence continues at coordinate 1,351,484 of JAQPZY010001583.1, read as the reverse complement.
ATAAAACATGTTTCAATTGCGATTATGTTAAATAATCCACAATTGCTAAGATCACGGAAGTCACGAGTAAACGCAGTGAATGCGTGACTTCCTTGATCTTAGACACAAGTCATTTAATATTAATATTGTTCAAATTATATTTGTTGGCATAATAGCATTATGGAAAAAAAATCATAATTATTTTAATTTATTGCATAACTACCGTGTTATTTAGGTTAATATACCCATATCAAAATTTGTATATGTAATACTTATTCCGGTATAAAAAAAATGAGTGCGCAGCATCGTTGGACAAGGTGTATGAATGTGGCCATATCCATGTATCAACATCGGATTTAACGCGGCATTGATGTCCTGGTGTGTTGTTATAATTATCCTTCTATTTATGGGCCGCGTCCAAAACAACTGGTATTCCGCATCGTGTGTGCTTTGGCGGAAAACAAGCAATCCTCTTGCGTTCTCCAGTCGCAGAGAAGATCGAAATTTTCCGAATATAGAAATAATACGTGTTTTTTGCACTAATATATTATAAATAGAATGTTACACTGGCGTTAATTCCAGAATAAAAATTATGAAAGTCGTCCAATAAGTTCTCTTTTGATAGCCAAGTTTCACAAAAGATTTAATATATTTCATTTGAAATGAACACTCATGTAAGATCTTCTATATATTGATATTTGATTTATTAAAACAGTTTTGAAGCTTGAATCGTAGTGTTTACCAAGTATCTACAATTCCTGATTTTAAAAAAAAAGTAGTGTGATAAACCTATACATGGATCTATCTTCATATGAATCATTACCAGGACAGGATATCCGGCTTTGTCAATCAAAATCTTAGACGGCTTAATGTTGCCATGCACCACATGGTTACTATGAAGATATTCCAGAGCTACCAGGAGACCTGCGACTAAGAACTGAGAATGGACCTCTCCGAAGAAGCGTCTGAAGGATATATAAGAAGGAAATAGAGAAAATTAGTAGCGAAATAATTTTCATACTTTTTTCATTCCTGTCTTTTCATATGTGAAAAATATATCCTTATATTTTCACATGTGAAAATACAAGATTTCCCATCATGCCATTCGACGCTTCAGTACGTGTGCAAACAGAAGTTATACCTGCAGCAAGAAAAACGGGCACTTTGTGAGCTAGAACAGATAAATGGAAACTGCATAACTTTTCAGACATGGACATTATTTTTGCTGAAGAAATGTTGCTGGACGCCGTTCGCGTTTCTACGAAGTTATTTCCCCTTACTATCATGACAACAATGATAAACCCGCTGTCATACACAACTAAATTGGACTTGCTTTGTTGTCAGATAGGATCAAATAGTTTGCAAAATTTCAAAAATGTGATTTACTGCAACACATTAGATCATCCCAATCCTACCGTTATTTTAAGTCGTTGATATGTATAAGATCAGCCTATGAATAGGGTTGAAAGTGAGGGAATTTACGAAAAGTGTAGTGGGGATGGTGTACTGAAGAGTGAGTTTAGGCCCAATCTTCTAAGCTTCGATTCAGGAGCAAGTGTGGTATATAAGAAAAAGAATATATCTTTTTTTCTGCGTTAATACCCGAAAATATTTAATTTTGTGGTACAAAAAACGATGTATTTTAACGAGTGGCTTCGCCACTCTTTAAAATATCACGTTTTAGTACCGCATGATGAAATATGTATCTTTATATTTTCACATGTGAAAATACAAGATTTCCCGATGCCATGCGACACTTGATTGTGTGTGCTAATACAAAGATTTTTGCAGCAAGAAAAACAAGCATTTTATGAGCTTGAGCGATAAATGGAAACTACATTACCCCTCAGGCATTGAAATTATTTTTTGCCGTAGACATGTGACTCGTCACCGTTTGCTCTTTACGAAGCTATGTCCCTTTTACTAGTTTGACAACAATGTTAAAATCCCGGTGTGCTGCATCGCTCAGTGGGAATTGCTATTGTGGCCATATAGGGTAAAATAGTTTACAAAATGTCAAAAATGTAATTTATTGCATCGTATTAGTTCATCCCAAATCAACAATTCTCGCTGATATTTTTTATGATCAGCCAATACATATTATTGATATTGAGGTGAACTTACAAAAAGGAGGTGTGTGGGTGGTTTGCTGAAGAGTGAGTTCAATATTCGAAGCAAGTTTGGTATATGATGAAAAAAAAATTATCCTTTCATAGGTTAATACCAGATATATTTCATCTTGCGGTACAAAATACGCCACTCGTTAAAGTATCACATTTTTTGTATGAAATATATCCGGTATTAACGTAGGAAAATCTCTCTCTCTCTCTCTCTCCAGACACACACACATGCACATGCCTTGATGACTAAAATCTATGAATACCTCATAAATTTCAGCGTGGTATCTTCCACTAATGAGATGATCACGTTTATATGACATGTACAACGAAACAGCTCTTGTGATTAGGCCTACTCAACTGCCTCATAAATCTGATACGAAATGAACACCGATGCAAGATCCTAACTACGAATGTCCACGCTTTTAAATGCTGCACGTGTTTAAATGAATGCCTCTGCAAGATCAAATAACATTTTAGTACCCAGAAATCTAAATTTTGAAAAATAGGGATCATTGGTAGGTGTCATGCCGAGGATTGACAACGCTGGAAGATGAAATGACGCACTTGAAATAGCCTTTGCCATGTTAATCAAGATATACATATGTTCACATCTATCTATCTATGCTGCATCACTTTCTTTCACGGATTTTGTGAAGTTGCACGTCTATGGATATTAGTGAAAAATGAAAAAAAAAAAAAAAAAACCCAACAAAGTAAAATCCAAGCGGTGCGAGCAAAATGTATGACAGTACATAGCAAAAGCGGTGTTTTCCTAGGGTATATAATATTAATCATCTGCGCGAACTGCTGTTTTAAAATGTGCAAGATCCGGCGAAAAACAGCAACATTTTGTGAGAGTCTTTTTCACGGTTAGATGGCCAGAGGAAAACAAGGAATTTGTCTAATAGCTAGCTGTAGTCTGAATCTACACAAACGAAAGAGCTTACATTCGTCTGGTCATACTGTCTGAATCTACACGAACGAAAGAGCTTACATTAATCTGGTCATACTGTTCGATTGGTGGTAGGGAAATATACACGAATTTGTGTACAGTTTTGTAGAACATAACCAGTTTATCATCTGAACATCTGTCTTGAAGGGATTGGGATCCCAATTTGCTTTGCACGTCTGTTAAACTTGCAGTTTGTGAGTAATTACTTTTGACCCAGCTGCTCTTCTTTGCATTTTTTCATTTTTTAAATTTTCAAATGATTGCAGGGTTATTCAAGTTGTAGTTCACCCAAGGCTTTATAATAAATTTATCGTATGCGTTCATGTTTGGTTTTAATGTTTCTTAAAAAAAACACAACAACAACGTCAACAAAAAAAAAACAAAAAAAAAAAACAGTTCTATTGGCACTGGTTATATGGTGATTCCGGTTAAATCGTGGGTAATATCTACTCTAGGGTATTTAGCGCAGTTGTATTTGTATTGTGTGGCCCCTGTGTGGTGTCATGCGGCTTTTAATGAAACAAGATTTCACCTGTGAGCATCACGCTGGAGAATCGAACCCAGATCACAGAGGGGCAGATACTTGGTGATGACCAACAGGTTTTTCCCGCCTTCCAGACACAGTATGATCCTGAAGGTAAAAAAAATATGGCTTAGTAGCTGAACGAAAGTTGATATTTGGGTTCATAAGTAGCTTTTACTGGCCTAAAATGGCAAGCCAATATCATAGGCCGGTAAATATACAAAAATACATACGTGTTTTGTTCTGAGTAGGCGGAAAGTACGAGTCTGATACGGCCTACGGATACATCGAGGCAGTCTGGCCGAGACGTGTTTATACGCCATATCAAAGAAGTTTTATTATTTAGTTTGTTTTTAAATTTCTCCCGACTTAGAACTAAACACGAATGCAGTTTGTATTTATTACATACACCAACTTTTACGCTTTCTAAATGTTTTTAGCTTCATAGTGTGAATAAAGCTTAAAATGAATTGGGATTTGTACAAGTTCGATTCAGTGCGTCTAAATATATTAAAGCGCGGACGTAAGAGAAAACACTTAAATAGTTCTAATCTTGGCGTGTGATATGGCAATATGGCTGAACGTCCGTATCGAACGCCAAATAACCATATAAGATTAAATAAGTATGTAATAACTACATACCTATTTAATCTTACATGGTTGATCTGGCGTTCGTATCAAACGCCCGGATTACAAATATTTAGATATGTTTAGACGCATCGAATCTAACTTTTATAGATTCAGATTCCTTTTGAATTTTATTCATACTGCACAGCTAAATGTATTTAGAAAGAGTAAATGCTGTGATATGTAATAAATACAAAACCACATTCATGTTTTGTTCAGAGTCGGCGAAAGAACTAGTTAGATATGGTTTATAAATACGTGTCAACCTCACGACCTTGACGTATTTCAACGTCATATCAAGCTGTTTTTAGCGTGGACTCGGAACAAAACACACCTGTAGCCTTGTGTATTTCTTACATACCCATTTAATATTACAAGGTTGACTTGGCATTCAATACAGATGTTCAATCCGTAGTTCCGTATCATATTACCAGATTGGAACTACCTTGGTGTCTTCTCTGACGTCCGCGCGTCAATGTTTTTAGACACTGTGAATCGAACTTTCATAATCCCAATTCATTTTGAATTTCATTCACATATTTAAAAAGCGTAATAGAGCGGCATGCAATACATACAAAACGGCATTCGTGTTTTGTTCTGAGTCGGTGGAAATAACTCGTTTGATATGTCTGATGAATACATTTCAGCCTAATAGCCTCGACGTATTTCTACGCCGTATCAAACTCGTTCTTTCCGTCGACTCAGAAGAAAACATGTATATAGTTTTATGTATTTACTACATACCCATTTAATCTTACTTGGTTGATCTAGTGTTCGATACGAATATTGAATCTGTATGTCCGTATCACACATCTAGACCATAGCGTTTTAGGTGTTTTCCCTCAAGTCCGCACGTCGATATTCTCAGATGCGCCGAATCCCAATTTGTTTTGAATTCCATTCTCACTGTATATAAAAGTATTTTAGAAAGAGTAAAGGAACACGGGAAAGAACTCACATGATATGAAGTATGAATACATCTCGGCTTCATGGCCTCGACGTATCCCTGCGCCATAATAAGCTCGTTCTTTCCGCTGATTCGGATAAAAATACGTGTGCAGTTTTATGCAATGTATTTGTGTAGTTCTCCCCATCATTTAATTTTTCATTTCCTTTTATATATCGATGACTATATTGACTGCATGTATAGCACAAATCATTTCAATTTCTTAAATTTCCACCAGATCACTGGACATTTCATAACCAACCGCAAATTCCCTACACTTAGATCTCTGCGTTAGCGAGTTCTTTGTTCCAGTGATAGGTCACTTCCGCATACATATCAGTGGCAGGTAATACCTGCGCAAACTTTTGTGAGGGGCGGGTCACACGTTTAAACGCAATAATTTGTAAACTATGATATAGAATTTTTAAAAGAACAATGAATAATGGGATTTTAGGTATGGAAGATTCGAAAATATGTTCAAACAGAAACCTCCATATTTGATCTTTAGGCACAGAGGATGCACGATAAATTCACTGAAGATCAATAGAAACATTTTTCTTTTCTTTTCCAGAAAGCCCTCAGATTGTAAATGACTCTTTATGCTATCGTGGAATTATAACAAACTTCTTCTGAATTTTGCGATGGCATTAACAATATTGAATAAATAAAATGTAGATGAACAGTTACCATTACACGTATTTTCATGTGTAATTTAGGTCAAATCAAATAATAAAAAATTATTTTATGCTAGGCCGTAAATTACTGGATTTTCCAAGAGAAATAATTTTGACAATGCGCTTGAGTGAAATACGAGATAGAATTTTTCACTGCAGCGTCGATAACATTATGACCAAAAAGTTTTGAGCTATTTTCAGACGCTTGCGTGATCTAGTGGTAAATATTGCCACCTCGCATGCAAACGAACCAAGTTCAAACCCAACAATGTGTATATAATATTTTCATAAATTTTTAAAAAATTTAAAAAATGTTTTTTATGTGTTGTTTTTTACCTTGAATTGGGAAGAATAATTATGTTACTACTGATATTTTATCTGCGAATATACACAAAACACAGCATAACATAAACGGTTAACCACTGACATTATCGCGCGGGATAAGTTGCTTTCTACGAGTGAATGCCGGATACATTTCATCTCGTGGATGAAAAACTCGTGGCTTCGCCACTAGTGAAAATACTGAGTTTTTCACCCGCTCGATGAAATATATCCGTTATTAACTAGTTTCAAGCAAATATCCTCTCTATAAAGACAATGGAGTTATGGTTCATTAAAACGGAAAATATCGCTTTATGAAATGAGGCGTTTTATCGCAAATAATTACTCAAATTATTCTCAAGCTCTAAAAGCAGTACCTTTGTATTAATATGTGTGCGTTATATAAGTTTTGTTAAAATTGACGGAATGAACTTAGAGGAACCAGAACTGAACTCAAACCGACACAAACGAATTATTACTACTGAAAATATAAATTTAGTGTAATCTAACTGCAGTTTGTGAATACGTACTGTGAGCATTATTAGGAACTAAAACGTATTGTGAAATATAATAACTGAGTCAGCTAGGCAATTTAGTTGAGTACGAAATAAGTTTCATAACGGAGAAGCCAGTTTTTTTATTGGTGGGGTGAGGTGAACATGTAAACGATCTTGCATATAAAATCGACCTCCTCTTGAATTTCTCCGGTCGATTACGGATATATAATTTGTTACATGTTAATCTGCTGAGGCGTAAACCTTACTTAAACTTATTTCTTGAAAGAATAACACATAATAATCTCTTAGATGCCATTGGTGACTATGCAGACTATCGTTTACAAACAGCACGTTTGTTGTGGCCAATTACCGCTCTTAAGCTGAAAAAAATAAATCCTGCCGAACCGAATCAACATTCTTTAGTTAAAATCTATCCTTCGTTGGGGGACAATTTCTACTGATGATTGACCACACAATAACTCATTTCTATATGTAATAAAATAATTTAATATATTTGGATCAAACATGCGATATTTGCAGTTTAACTTTTGAAGCAGAGGTTGTCCACCAATTTATTTACCCATTTGTGTATTGCCAGTCGTCATGTGACTTACATCCCACTTCTAAGTCAAATGATCTAGGTATGACCTTATTGAAGTTCTTAGACCACACTAGAATAATGTTTAACTGAAATACTCGATTTCATATTTTGATAATTGACCTTTCGTATTCTCTGATCTTTGCTAATGAGGTTATATATATATATATATATATATATATATATATATATATATATATATATATATATATATATATATATATATATATATATATATATATATATATAATGCCAATCTTTCCAAATGGACCAGATCTTTGGGAGATCATTTTTGTCAGGGAAACATTTTAGAGAAGACAAAAGTGTGATAAAGCTCGGTAGGTGCAGCAAATCTGAGAAACTGTCCAAGCGCTTTCGAGATCCATGGATTCCTTTTTAAAGCGAGCGACACAAACAAATAACAATTACAAACACAATAACGTAAACAAAATGTCTATTTACATACTGTTTCGTTATTGAAACCAAAATCAAAGAGTAAAATCTTAGGATGTCCTTAAAACCAGAAAACTGTTTACTGTGAACTATTACATTTTGGCAAATCAGGTATTTCAGTTTGGCAAGAACACTCTTTTGAGTTTAATTTGCCGACATGTGACCCATTTAATTGACTAAAAACAAGAAAATGTAACATGATATGGCAATGATACCGATGCATGACCATCCACAATTTTATCCATCCACAATTTTATCCGGGATAATATTTATTGTACAGTTATAATCCAAAGAGTAAAGATAACTTCCAAAATTAAGATTGAGTATGTATGTATGTATGTATGTACATATTAGTGTTCAATGCAAATGAATAAAGCAATGTGTTGCAGGCACACGCTCACACACATACTCGTGGACGTACTGGTTAAACATAGTACCTCGAGAGGAAGGGTGAACGGAGCCTCAGAAGATTGCTGAAGTCTTGAGGCACGTGACGGCGGGGACAGATCCAAGCTGCGATGACTTCATGTTTGTGGTAACTCTGTTTTGAAAAAGACATTTTTTTCCCTTCAAAACTGAACTTTAAAAAAAGAAAAAAAAAAAAAAAAAAAAAGAAAATAAAAAAACGAACCGACGATAACTCGCCTTATTAACACTTTATTAACACTGTACCTTGTAAACGCCATGGAACTTCATACAAACTAGAGTCGAACTGAGCTAAAACTTCCGCATTAAGACTCTTTGAATTCCATTTGCTTAACAGACCCAAAGAAGTACAGTCTATGGAGATATTACAGACTGTATCCTCACTATTGCTCTCGTCATGTTTTCAATTAAAATTTCATATGTTCTGAGGTTTTAACATGGACTCATCTTTCCTCTCCTGAACAAACTTCAGGTTCTGAAGAGGAGAGGAAGACAGGAAGGATAGATAGATTAAGGTGGGAAGAAAAGAAAAGAAAAAGAAATAGTTTTTAAAAAAGGCAAACATACATCAGCAATTTTTCTTTTGCGGGTTAGACAGTTGAATCTCAATATCTTTTTACTTTTAATTACATTATTGATTTACGAACCAACATATCACAATTCCTTCAAAGGCATTGAGAAGCCTTTCATCCTTTTGACGTGAAAACGATACTCACCTTGCAGACATGGGAGAACATTCCTTTATATATGACCTCCCCAAGGTTGAAGTACTGAGAGTTAAACCCTTTGGATCGGTTGTATATAATGGTTGTTTTCTCTCGGGGTACCTCATTTCTTCGGTCGAGGACTCTAACGTCACCCAAACCGTTAGTGTCGCCATTTTTCCGTTTGGATTTCTCCGGAACTCTTCCATTTGACTCTTCTGTAACGTGTTCTCCGTCCGGCATGCTTTTTTTTCTAAATTAAGTCGATAATCTGATATATAATTATAGCTTTTAACTGCAGTTACTATTCTGTTAAGCGCAATCAACACTTTTAAAATTCGCTTTCTATATATGTCGTCATGGGTTAAATCCTCTGTGAAAGTTAAAGCTTGGGATAACTATTGTTATCCACAGTAGTTTCACCAATTTCATTGCTTTTAATTTTAAAATAAGAAATAGAATTAGGCCACAAGCTTTAACAACTTATAGAAGGTTCCCACCATTTAAAAAAAATTATATAAATCAAAACTCACGAGGCGGTACTTGACATAAAATATAGAACTTCCTTGCAAAGTCTAAGAAATATTATGAAACACCTAATATAAAAAACTACTGAAACAAAATAAGTTGAGAGAAGAAGAAGAAGAAGAAGAAGAAGAAGAAGAAGAAGAAGAAGAAGAAGAAGAAATAAGATTAACGGAAGGAAAAGCTGAATGACGTAGAACATGCAGCTCCAAAAGAGAAGATCAATCATATCTATTAATGTCCTGAAAATTTATTTTGATTTTTTTTATTATGAATTCAATATCAGTCGGGAAATACCGGTAATAAATACTGTCAATTACATGTTTGAAGGCAGCAAAAAAAATCAAACGTTCTGATAAACTGAAACAGCTTGATTCTCTGTTGCTGGTATCCATAGTAGTTACCATTTTGCTTTCATTTATTCCATATAAGGATAAAACTCACAGGACTGCAAATTATTGATTGAAACCAAGGGAGTTTTCTCGTTTAAATTCAAATGACAACCAGAACGTTAGAGATTGATATATTTTGGTTTGCAAAACGTAACTTTCTTCTGTTGCTCGTAAAAGTTTGAATGTGATGAAAGCGTTTTTGAATAAAGACAATCGAAAGGCACACTGCTTGACCTTGTTTATATATATATATATATATATATATATATATATATATATATATATATATATATATATATTTTAATGGCACTTTAAGCACAGTATTGGTAATATCATGTCGAGGAATTGGAAGCTAAGTGCCTTTTCCAAGGCGACACTGAGATACCGAACCCTCGACCCTAGGATTACGAGTCCGACGCTCTACCGACCGAGCTACTGCGGCTCCTATATATGAAAAATGTGAACATGTCCATGTGCCGGTTCATATATAGACAACATTATCAATTCAACAGGACATCAGTAATATGTTTATCCTTGATTTTTTCAAGCGCTTTCGCATCATCATTAATGCTCTTCATTTAGATACATTACAAATATATAATATATCTACATGAAGAACATCCATAATGATAATGCGAAAGCACTGGAAGGAATAAAGGATGAACATGTTACTGATATCCTATTGAATATATATATATATTGATAGGGCAAAATGAGGAGAAATTGCAACGGGTGAGAACGGGTGAGTGAGAGATGCTTATGGATATAGCTTTATACATATAGGGTATACAGTTGAATTTAATTAAGTAAATCTGAGTATTTTCCACGATTTCTTGTATGTAAAAATTACTGAAAATCTGAATAATTAATACATATGATTATAGTGGATCTAGCGGCGCAATAATGCCTTAATTTATCTTTTGTTACTTCATATGTTATCCTTCAGTCTATTGCACAAATACGATAGCTTTGTTTTATTGTAATTATCAAGGTCAAGAAAAAAAGATAAGAACAAGTCCAACCATAAGTCAAACTTACGGACAAACATTTTCAATACTCACATGTTTTTCGGATATCAGTTCAGCTGGAAGACATCTGAGATTATTTGTGGAATATCATAATGTTTGGGCTTGATGACGTCATGTCCTTCTGACGCTCATTACGTCATAAAAACGCACTAAATTCTACTTAGCGGGAAAAACTATCATGCACGGAAATATGTCTGTCACTAACAGTGTATGTGTAAAAGTTGTTAATATGCTGGTATATACAAGCTACACTGAGCTATAGCAACCGCTAGCAAACTGCTCCCAAGGGTGCGATCCCACATCCATCGAAAGGCAACTGCCACTATAAGTAGATTTCTGCAACTTTCTCACGCCTCATCTTTTTCTATACCTCAGTTTTTAAGGAATTCGCAAAAAGTAACATCAAATATAGAAAGGTTAGACCTTGAACCAGCAGATTTAGCACTGTTATTGTTAACCCATCATCTTTTTTGTTATTGTTGTTGTTGCTAAATTCAATGCAGTAATGGCTAAAGAGACAGCTCAAAATTGGGCTAACCCCGGGATTACACGGTTGTGCAGGCACTGGCTTTGAATTACCAATGTCATCTTGAGAGCTGTTTGGGGCACTTGTATATTCTGGCATACTTGATGTCTTGATTGCGCAACGGATATTTGGTGGCAGGAGTCCCCACAATTTAAACTATTATACTTCATAAATATAATAATCTTTCTTAGCATCTGTCTGTTATTGGTCATTTGACAAAATAAATAAATAAATAAAATTAAAAAAATAAATAAATAACCTGATTGTAAGCCTAGAACGATCACTAAGACGATAAGGGTAATAACCGGTTTGACATCTGATATATAACAAGATGTTACCCTAACGTGCAAAGAACGACAATTCTCAATCGGAACACAAACGGCCATATCCCTCTGAACCGAAAAGAACTTCAGGCTGTGCACATCCGCTGTATTTGGAACTATTTTTGCTTTGCAAACGAGTCAGAAATAATGGTCGGTTGGTTTTTAACGGCACTTTGAGCAAACTGTTGGCTATTTCATGTAGAGAAAATGGGAGTTAAGTGTCTTTCCCAAGAACACACAGAGGCAGCCAACCCCGGCTAGCCTTGGTGTCTATCAAATCCGCGAAGAAAAAAAAAAATAGGAGCAAAGTTGCAAGGAGTGATTTCAGTGTCATAAAACATGAAGTTATTGCCCTGTTTGGGACGTGAACGTTGAGAATTGTAAACCCTTACGGGGTGATTTTCCTTTACCGGACTCATCCGTTTCAGGTTGAAGATTCTGAGAGTTTATCTCTCAAAAAAGGCAATACGTGTGTAATGTAAAAAAATAAACCTTTATATTAAAACGCGAGAGTACTCAGAGTTGATCGTAAAATAGACTAGTGTTAGATAAATGCTAGAGGTAATTAAAGATTACAACCTGAGACCGGTGAAGGGTTCAAGATGGATGAACACTCGAGCATGTGTCAGTTGTACGCCGAGGCCTCGTCAACGTCCAACTTGAATCCTTAGATCAAAGGTGGTAACATACTACCATATCTTGCTACACAGTAATTGTTATGATCTTTATAAATATTTGATTGCAAATGTCTTGTTCATATACTTTTTTGGATATTATTAACAAGTGATTATACTGCGTTGTTTTATTCGTTCATCCAGCCCTTCTTCCAATAATGACAAGCAAACATCACCTTTATGGAACCTTACCAATAGGGTTAACTCAAGGTCGATTGAGAGAAGTTGCTCGTGCACAGCATGCACTTTCAATCGGTCAATCTGTTAGTCATGCATTAGCTTTTAATGGCTTCAGACGTCTATTCAACCGACGAAGTTTCGAGAAAAGTTGTTTTTATATCGTTGAGGAAAATGACTTTTATAAAAATATTTTTTAACGCAAATGTCGTTTTCTTCTGTGACTGATGATTAAAACAGCTCTGTTTACTAATTTCTTCCTTTTTAAAATTTAATTTTTACAACAAACCCAGAGAAAATGTTACCCCTTATGTATAGGAGAAATGTTTATCGTAGAGCACATTGAAGATAAATACGTGCAATAACAAATAAAACGAGTTTGGTTCATCTTTGATGTAAACAGGGAACATGTTTATCATAAATAAACCAAAACAATGAATTTCAGATAATTACTGCCAAATTGTATCCTCGCAATAAAGTAGTGACCGAAAACTGATAAGTGAAGTGTCTCAAGTTTTACAATCTCAATAATATTTTATTTCGTACTTTTTTGTTACTTTGAATAAAATAATGCAGCACACTCTCCCTAAAGTTGGATCATACAATCATATGTTTTTCATATTTTCTTAAACACATTACAAATTTATGTAGTGAACCCATATTATTTTAAAAATATTTTGATTCAAATGTGCACATGAATTATAAGTTTTTCCAAGTCATTTCATTATGAATTTTAAAGTTATAAAACTGTTTATATAAAAGCATTCGTCACGTATACTCGAAGCATACATGTAATGGGCAGTATTGTTACATTTACTCGTTATAGTTAGATATTATTGATTTGATTTTCAACTTCGGGTGTAGCAATTTTATGAAAATCGCAACGGTATAATTTTTATTACATGTACCTAACATAGTAAAAAATGCAGCACTTTATAAATTCTCTTTTTACTCTACCACCACATTGACTTTGTACAGGTGTTGAAGTATGTAAACCAGGTGTTCAAATGGATGTTCAAATACATGAAACCCGAGCATATGATGCTTGAACACCTAAGCACTTGGAAATTCTTGTTCAGGCCGGATGTTTCAGCATTTTGAACACCTCCTAAAACGCAATAGAGCCAGTGTGTGAATTTTATTTATCTTGTACAGCGATTTGTGATAAATAAAGGTAAGTATTCTTAGGATGGAATTAAAATAGGTAAATAATCTTATCATATTCGAGCTAAGTCTTCATAAATTAATCGATGGTCTATTTTTGATGTATAAATTCAGAAGTTTAATGCTGAAAGTAACTTACAATTTACGGGCAACGGCTTTTATGTATTCCAAATCGACAAGCATGCATTTATGTATTACCATTATGGTAAAAAAATATATGCCGATTGCTCAAGAAAGGTATTGTTCGTTATATTTCCAGCTTTGATACGCTTAAGGCTTACCTATTTAAATCGGATTACATATTAAATACACATATTTCTCTTTTAAATTAAGTTTTATTGGGTAATATTTCAGGACTTTATTTGCATGATACAATTGTGGAATGTGTGTTTGTTTTGAATTAAACGCTTATTTGTACTTTGGGAGGGAATTCGTCCAAGTTTGACATTTTTATATTTAACATTAATCTGTTTTTCTCTAAAGGAGCCACGATAGCTCAGTTGGAAGAGCGTCAGACTGGTAATCCAAGTGTCACGGGTTCGATACCCGCCCAGGCCAGCCTGGGTCGGCTGCCTTGGTGTTCTTTGGGAAAGACACTTAGCTCTCATTTCCGCGGCACAATATAGCCAATGATGTGTACAAAGTGCCGTTAAAACCAACAAAAACAAAAGCAAAGTCTTTTTTTCTCGAAATGTAAATTTTGATATCTCTAATCTCCTAGCATTTCTTTGTCTTATTTATCAAGTGAAGATGTGTCCACATCGTCAAACGGTCATGGTCAATCGTCAATATTATAGGCCGGTAAGTAGTGAAATCGGTGTCTACCTATTAGTTAATCATGTAGCGAAGTGCATTGCAGGGAGAACATAGAGCAGGAAACGCGACTAATGGGCGCGGTGCATCATGGGAAAAAGTACAGAGATTCCGTATTTTCACTGAGGTCCAGGATGCTAGTTATCTGCCGTGTTACGAGCTCCGGAAGTGTGATAGAGTTGTCAGCGAATAAAACCCTTTGCTACCGAGCGCGGAGATATAAAACCCATAAAAAGCGTGCATCATGCTTGAAACATGCACTAAAAAGGAATAGTCTATTCAGCTTAAATATACATAATGTTTATAGCTTTAATTACAACAGTGTTTACAAAGTGTTACGTATACAATTAATGTATTTACAAGGTATTGCCAAAAAAAAAAAAAAAAAAAAAAAAAAAAACAAAAAAACAAAACAAACAAACAAACAAACAAACAAAAAAAACAACAACAAACAATTATCAATGAGTATGCAAAGACAAAAGAGATCAAGATATCATGTTATCTCATAATTTCGTTTAAAATAAATGTATTTAGCTAGTGTAATACTTATATGGTTTGAATGAGAAATCATGAGATATTAAAATTTGCGTAATGTAGGACCATAGCAAAAGTACCTTGGTAAATATTTGTTTCGATGGTCACAGTACAAAAGACATAAGGAGGAAGTGATACTCTGTTTCAATCATATTTTGATTACATAATGCGCAAAACCTCTCTTGTCTGGATATGTTTCTATGACGACCTAATTCTACAGCAAGCTTATATAATAATGTTCTAAAGCGAGTAAGAGCAATTGTAAATTTATCGACTCAAAATTGTTGTAATACATAGTATAATATGTCAATTTACTAGAAGCGGTTGTGACTCTCTCCATGATTGTATAAACTGGTCATATAATCTTTGTTTATATGCAGTTTTAAAAGGCTTTCCTTTATTAAACAAATTTTGTGACATTTAGGCCTGAATAATTTATCTCAGTCATTCTCCTCTGTTGATTGGCTAAAGAAAATAGTCACAGTGAGACTGAAAGATCAATATATACAAACTTGGTATTCTTTTGTTTTCGATGTCTCTAAAAGTGTTTCTTATCGGATATTTTTCATAACTCATTTAGTTTTTGAACCTTTTTAAATACGTATGTCAGAAAATATTAAAATAATTTTAACAAGGTTCCGTACAACGAATCAAAGGTGTCCCATTGAAACAGGTAGGAGGCGAAATTTGGATATATCTGAAAGAAAATATGAATTATGTGCCTCACAAGATATAGATAATGAATTTCACTATCTTTTTCACTGTCAACATTTTGCTGAAATAAGAAAACAATATGTAAGTAAGAAATATCTAAAATATATTAATACATACAAATTTAGTGAGTTGCTAAATAACGACATTGTTAATGTACTTTTTAGATTACGTAAATGTATAGAACTAATTTTTAAACCATTCTGTTCCTTCGTAAACTTAAAATAGTTATGTCTACTATTTTTTTCTGCCCATTTTTGTCATGTATATCCAACACATTGCTCAGAATATATTACTTTCTACCCTTCTCTTTTCTACCTTTCTTTATCCGCTCTACCAACACCATTAATCATTTTTAGTTGTACTTAATCTCATATGTCTATTGTTATAGTTGGTAATATAGTTCTGTTCTGTTGTGTTCAGTTTAATTACACAATGGGATATCACACCATTATATTGATTCAGCCATAAATATGACACTCCTAATTCATCTAGTGTACGTTTGATTTGATAAATCCAGTTTTCACTGTTATAAGTTATACCAGAGTTAACATCATTTTCAACATCAACTATATTTTAGACAGCAAGGAATTATGGTTTTGACCAAAATTTTATCATTCGTACTTTTTATTTTTATTATGTGAAGTGGTTCTCTACATACAATAACTCTTCTGGGTATCAATTCATTCTGCGCCATTGTGATATAGCTTAAACTGTTCAAAGGTATTAATTTTACTCTTTCTTGCATTTCTCTTGTACACGGGCATTAAATCAATCAGCAACCGCTATTAGGCTCATTCGAAAAGGTGATTGATTTGTTTTATTTCTTTTAGTTTTTTTTTTTACTTGTGCGGTGAATATAATCCTTCTAGGCTGTCATATATGTTTTAGGACTATATATTTATTGCAATTAACATGATGACATTTATTCACGAGATTTTCCAAGGTTAATTTTCAGTAATAGTGCAATAGAGATTTTTGAATTTTTAAATCAAAATGGAAAAGACTCGAGTAAACCAAATTTAAATATTCCAGCCATAATTAGAGGAGAAAATCTGTATACATCACTTTGTATTATGCTTTTAGCTATACGGATTATAACATTTATCGACCAACTGTATACCATGAT
This sequence comes from Margaritifera margaritifera, assembly GCA_029931535.1. NCBI lineage: Eukaryota > Metazoa > Mollusca > Bivalvia > Unionida > Margaritiferidae > Margaritifera > Margaritifera margaritifera. The sequence continues at coordinate 1,334,668 of JAQPZY010001583.1, read as the reverse complement.
AGAACAAAGTTAAAAAAGATAATAATTATATTAGATATAGCAATTATTTTCATGCTTTGATAGATAGTATTACTGGTATAATTTTTGGACCGGAATAAATATATGTCTTTCCTTTTTGTACAACTTTTATATACCTTGGAAGGTAGATAGGGTAACCAAATGAAGTCTGGATCTTAAGGATATTTTGGCTTTTAAATGTGGTAATATTTTCGCTTAAAACTAGATGAAAAAGTGTAAAAAATAAGGTGTTAACATTATGGTAGTTGAAAATAGAGAAGTTGGAAAAACGGTAGTGGTCGAACTGCCTATTTAAAACAGTATATTATGTTTTGTAGCTATCATGATTAGAACATATATCTAACAGCTGTATACCATACTAAAACAAAGCTTTTATCGGACAGAGATTACATGCTAAGGTAGCTGGACAGTTTGCAATAAACACCTGTCTTTGCTTCTTTTACACGGATTACTTTTTTGTTTGTCTACTTTAATGTTAAAGTGCATACTTAAACCTGTTTGCTCTATTGTAATATCTAACTCAAGAAAATAATTAAACAGATAAAATCCTTGTTTTCCATCCAACTTTAAAATATATCTGTCGTTTCCTCTGTAATTTATTTTACAAATTTCTTTAACGGATTTCCCTCTCATTCTTGCAACTCTTCCAATCTTGTACATTCTGTTTCTTTTATGTAGTTTGGAATATCAAATATAAACACATTTTTCTTTATATCTTTTCTATCCTTCACAATTGTTGGGAGATCATCAGCTAATAAATCATCGTTCGATTCTCTATCCTGGCTATTATAATATTTTAAGCTAAGTAGCTGCTGGGATAAGTAGTTTTCGTCTATAATTACTCCTTTATCTCCATGTTCTAGATCTTCTGGAGTATGCTGTCGATTTAAGAAGTAAATTATATATCCTTGATTAATTTTAAAAGCTTTTAAACCTGGATCATTTACAACCTTTCATAGATAACCTTTGATTTTATCAACTGCGTATTAAACATTTTTATCCTGCGTTAACTTTGGCACAAAATACTCTCCAGTTCTTGTTTCACCAACGCAGAAAGAAGTTATACTAATTTATATGTTGCTTGGTAATTTATTCCAACATCTTTTATATTTGATAATTGTAATATTCACCCCACTGTTTAACCACTGTTTAATAACTTTTATCGTTATATTCTTGTGCTAAGTTCGTATTATTTTCGCTATTAAATTCTTTATTTGCTTTCTCATCCCGTATCTGCTCTAATTCATTTTCTCTTTTTTTAAAGCATTTTGTAAATACTTTAATGGTCTTATCTGTTCCATGTCGTATACTGGTGTAGAATACTTTAATGGTCTTATCTGTTCCATGTCGTATACTGGTGTAGAATACTTTAATGGTCTTATCTGTTCCATGTCGTATACTGGTGTAGAATACTTTAATGGTCTTATCTGTTCCATGTCGTATACTGGTGTAGAATACTTTAATGGTCTTATCTGTTCCATGTCGTATACTGGTGTAGAATACTTTAATGGTCTTATCTGTTCCATGTCGTATACTGGTGTAGAATACTTTAATGGTCTTATCTGTTCCATGTCGTATACTGGTGTAGAATACTTTAATGGTCTTATCTGTTCCATGTCGTATACTGGTGTAGAATACTTTAATGGTCTTATCTGTTCCATGTCGTATACTGGTGTACAATACTTTAATGGTCTTATCTGTTCCATGTCGTATACTGGTGTAGAATACTTTAATGGTCTTATCTGTTCCTTGTCGTATACTGGTGTAGAATACTTTAATGGTCTTATCTGTTCCATGTCGTATACTGGTGTAGAATACTTTAATGGTCTTATCTGTTCCATGTCGTATACTGGTGTAGAATACTTTAATGGTCTTATCTGTTCCATGTCGTATACTGGTGTAGAATTCTATAATGGTCTTATCTGTTCCATGTCGTATACTGGTGTAGAATTCTTTAATGGTCTTATCTGTTCCATGTCGTATACTGGTGTAGAATTCTTTAATGGTCTTATCTGTTCCATGTCGTATACTGGTGTAGAATACTTTAATGGTCTTATCTGTTCCATGTCGTATACTGGTGTAGAATTCTTGTCATATCGAATCTTAAAGGTTGTATCTACTTAACAATATTCTTGTAGAACGTCCTTACACATCGAATAAAAAGAGCCATTTCTCGTAATATACTTATTACTAGCTGTTCTAAATGTTTTCTGCTCTATTTCCAAATCTTTACCATTTTTGGCAAATTCTATATCCATATAATTTACAGGTAAGGCATTGAAAGAAAACACAAAGAGACAGAGATGAATTATTTTGCTTTATACAATATTCAGTTCCTGCAATATTTTTCTATGTAATTTTTAAAATTCTAAACTCTAATGTTAGCTTGTGATTTCAAAGTATTCCATCTAATTTTGTGATGCCATATATTTCAATCTTTATGATTTGCAAATGTGGATGCTAGTCTTTTATCGGGACAGTCTATTATGTCTAAATAAGTTTGCCAATCTGCTTATTTATTCCTGTAGATGTTTATTGGTCTATAAACGTGTAATATATTTTAAATCTGCAGACAATTTATTCCAATATTATTATCGTTATCTATTATATATCCAACTTAATCTTTTATCTCATCTTTTTCCAAAGTAATATACTTCTTGAGTACTAAATAATCCTCCATTTTTTGTTTTCTAAATATTCCAGCAAAGTCCTGTGTAATATCGAAGTCCAAAAGGTAGATATTATCTTTTACCATTTCTCTTACATTATCGATAGTCTCTTCAGTGGCGTGCTAAGGGTAAAGGGCGCCCGGGGCGACGATGATGACCCAAAGGGCCAGAATACGAGGCCCGAATTTTTATCAGCTGTTTTGACGCCCCAAGATCTCTGTCGACCAGGGCAACCGCCCCCACCCCTTCCCCCCGTTTGTACGCTACTGAGTCTCTCCCTTAATCTAGAAAGTTCTATATCTGCTAATTATATCTTCTATAGTGCTATAAAAATATCTTGTGGATTTGTAAAACTATTGCCTAGTCTATTTTTAACCATCTTCCTTGTATAACAGTCTTCTCCTACATAAAGTATTGTTTTTCTAATTGTAACATCATGTCCCTGTAATATAAATTCAGATAAATATACTCGATTAGACAGTTTATTCCACCACAATGCTGTGTTTTAACTAATACAGTATGTTTATCTAGTGTACATTCATTTTTTGTAAATAGTTTAAATAGCATTATATTGTCGCAGAATGGTTCGGTAATTTGAAATGGTCGACATAAGTCTAAGTCCTTATTGTAGTCTATATCTGCTATATCTGTTAGTCATTTTTGTATGCATTCTCTAGTAAAAACTACACACCAAAGCTTGTAGCTGTTGATTTCAATTTACTTAGTTTTTTCTCTTCAACCGAAATCACTTTTTTTTTTATCGCACTCCATTTATTAAGGAATACATTCTTTAAATTAAAAATTAACTAAAATATGTGCATTCTTAAGTCGAGTTTTTGTAACTGTTTGTTCTATTAGTACGCTTAAAAGTAGTGTAATTATTTGCATAAAGTCTAAAAAAGATGCTAAAATTGGGTTCGCCGAAAGGGTTTCGATGAAGGGGGTGTAGGCAGAAACGTTCTATGTGATATTTGCCATAGGTATTAAGGTTGCGTAGATTGCTACTAAACGAGATCGAAATTACTATACTTCCCTTGGTATACCTCGCTAAATCCCGAGATATAAAGCAGTATCCTTATTTAATAAACCAAAGCAACCCAGCTTCTATTACGATCATAAGCAATAAAAGCGATTGCTTATTTATCTCGTGATATTTATTCTGGTGTAAATCTGGTGCATATGGTTTGAGATGAGTTGTTGCCATTTTAAGACTATTACCATTCTTGTCCTGCTGTCTACATACTTCTTACTCGCGTTCCGTCTGTTGTGTTTGTTCATTTTCAAGCTTTTGACAAATTGTTACACTTGGTTTATCAGCTACTAGAATAAATTGTCCTGCGGTATTTGTGTTATTTAATCCTAAAGTGAAACATTTTATGACTTTTTCTGATTGTTATTGTGCATTAAATGCTATCAATTTTCGTAACAATATCGCTAGGTAAGAGAAAGATCACTACTAACGGCATAATCCAATTTAAGTTTGAATCCATGACATATTGCTGAAATGTACCCAACATGTTTTCGTCTGAATCATAACTTTGCTTACCCAATAGTAATGCCTATAGTAACCTTTTAACTGTATCTTGTATAGTAAGGTGAAATTGTATTATTCTTGCCATGTCAGAAACTTGAGCACTCAGTATAGATATAGCACAATATCTGATACTTTGATTTATTCTTGTTGTTCCTTCTTTTGTTAGTCCGTTGCTATCTTGTAGAAAGAAGTGTGTCCAACTTATTAATTCTTCAGTTTTTTTATAGTTATACTGCACATGGACTGTATCGTACCCACCATTCTCTATTCCACCATTTGTCTGGTCCATATCTTTTCTGTCTATTTATCTCATCATTATACATTTTCCTCACTCTTTTGTAACAGGTTCTTCAACCATTAATAAATGATTGATCATCTGGTAAAGGTATTGAAAATTCAGATTGAAGTGTTCTAATTTGAAAGTAAATATGAAATTTGTAAACAGATTTACTAATTCTGGTATGCTTAAATCTGATAAATGCCAATAACTTATTCCACATCCAAATGATGCATACCGTACAACCCATTAAGCTGATCTGCTAAAAGGACACATTACACTGAACTCTGTATCATTTGAGTGAATCATCACTGTTAAATTTAAGAGTGTCATCTTTGAATATATCTAATGTTATGCATGTGAAGAATTATCTTGTATATAGTATATGTTTATGTTTCTGAGTACGTTTGCAATACCAGGGTTAACAGGAACATTAAATTGTGTTGCAGGACAAGGATAAAGAGCAGTATTTGATAACTGTTGACTCTGATATCTATTTAGATAAGTTATTTTTTCAGAGGTATGAGAGCGGTATCAGAAAGGCATTTAGCATTGGCAAATTATATGTACCAATCATCATTCATATATGGTATGGCCGTTTTATTACACTTGCTATATGTCATATTTTCATTGGACGCTAATGATATAACATATCTGCTGTGAAAGCTTTATAAATTTATATGTTTACCATTATACTTACTTTATTTTCACTTTATTTTCAATACCTCTTTATACCTCCATACCTCATGAGGTACAAACAGGAGTAGGGTAAATAGTTTTGTTCGTTCAGTTAGGTCCACCAGATCGTGTACAGTCACGCAGCATTAAATCTCTTGACTGTAGATTCTGTTGACTAAGCTTTACTTTTAAAGGCTGTTTTGCTTTATTCTCTCTATGTTATTCAATCAGTTTCTCCTCTGGATTAAATTGGACATAATTGTATATGAACTTTAATATTCCTATACTCATAGAACGAACTAAATTTAACCTCCTTTGGAACATTTAAATTTCAAAGTATCATAATCAATTACTATCTCAATGAAGTAGAAAGCTAAACTGTAGCCTTTACACTTGGTCATGTTGTATGCACATTCTTTACATCTCTGATATATTTGTCTAAATGTGGTAGTACGCTAAACTGTAGCCTTTAGTCTTTCTTCTCATATTGTATGCACTTTATTTACATCTCTGATATTTTTGTCTTCTCTCGCCTTTTTTTCTCTTTCTCTTCTTCTTCCCTGAGCTGTCCACAACTATCACATGTAATTTGAACCAGTTATTATGCATAGTATATTTTCAAATAGTTCAGATGATACATATAATCCATATAGTTTAAATAGTACAGATAGTTCAAATAACACAGATAATACAGTGTTAGTATTATAGTAAACAGGGCTACCAACTCATCGAAATGTAAGTATCTCTAGTCCTAAGAATTTTAGTTTATCACGATTTCCGTGCGCTGGCACGGTCGTTGTAACTAACCTGTATGAATCAGATTAGTGCAGATTGGTGAATTGGTATATCTCTTTACTTTGCCACTCAAATTGAATAGGAAATCAGGTATTTTTTTTCAGGTCGAAGAATATACTTTTAAAGAGACTGTTTACGTATTATTTTGTTATGAATTTTGATATATAAAGTTTTGATGAAATGTGTGTCATACTTACATAGGTCTTATAAAGTCAGGTACTTTCTGTTAATTACACTACTGTGAATTGTATCATAACCAAGATTTGGTAATGAGAAGAGGAACAATTCTATTCGTTCAGACCGAAAAATTTTACTCGATTTTGGACGAATGTAAACATTGATGCATTTGGAAAAAAATGAAATGGACCAATATCCAGCACGTATAATCTTGCGAACTATCGGATTGATGATTTACCTGTACAGTATACGGGGTCTATGCATTATCTTCACTACTAGGTAGAGGAATGTACATGATTATTATATTCTGTACAACTGTGGTTCAATACCTATCTTAATTATGTTTCTTCCAGGTAATAAAATATGTCCATATTCTTTTGATTACAGGTTAACTCTAATATTGTTTGTTTTCAAAGGTACACGAGCTGGTTTGTTTATTTCGTTCAGATTGCGTTTGGAAAACACCAAGGACGCAACAACATGTACATTTAGCCAAAGTCGGGACCAAAGCCGATTAGATTTGTCTTCTTAACTCTAGAACTTTGCTACAATTCACGTCACAATTGCGTACATAACTTATTATGATATGTAATTTGCTATCGATTTTTTATGTTAGAAGTCAATAAAAGATACATAACAAATGAATATGTCGTTTACTTCTTGACCGCTCACTTTTAATGACTCAAAAAGAACCAAAGTTCTAGCCTTTGAAAGAGAAACCAGGTAATGCAAATCAAACTTTCTTTTCGTTAGGTCAAATTCTTTTCTTTTTATAATATTTTTTTTGCGAGCAGCGCCTCTTTAAGAAAGCTATGTCAAAAAGATCATCATAATATTTTACTTTAAGCAAATGTCTTTTTTCTCTAAGTTCACCGTAAAAAAATAATTTCCAAATAAAGAGATTCCTTTTTACTCACCGTTTACAGCAGAAAACTTTGTTTCCATCTAAATAATTTTCGCACTCTCCTCTTCCCTTTCAATATCAAGAACATGGCGCAAAAATTTTGTCGGCTAATCTCATTTGACCTTGATTCGTCTCGATGGGCGATTCTTCGTAGGGAATTGTCTCTTAAAAGTTTGAACTAGGTATATGGCTTAATTATACACACCAATTATATCTTTATTTCCTACAAGGACTTAATGAAAATAAGAAGTACGAAATTACTATACGTTATTTCAATTATTACAAAACCAGACGGAAAATAGGTTATCATTTTTGACCTCAGAATTCATTAACACCCTGGGCAACCTTCTACAGGGAACCCTGATGCGCTTGGGATCCGGGAAATGGTAAAAGATGGCGACAAAACACGGTTTGTGTGTTTATTGTGTTTTATGTCTAATTATTTTATCCGTCACAATTACTTGACGCTAACACACTGCATAGTGAATAAAGACTATACACGCAGATGTTCAGATAAATAGTCTGAGGCTAGACTCAGTAAGGAAAGGCAAAAGTCGTTTCTCATGTTTTTTGCATCATCTGTTTTTGCATTTAAAACTTTTGTTTCTTATTATTGATATTTTTGTGCAGAATCTGACGCAATAGTTTCAAAAAGCAATCTTTCTCTCGAAGATGTGTCAAATTGCAGGCTATTAATTGGTGTACAAAGGGCTCAGATTTTCAAACAAAATATTAATGTGATCATCTTTTGGCTTTCGAGAACGCCGGGGTAAAGTAATCTGGAGCTCGGGGTAAAAGGGATCGGAAACTTAAGTAAAATTATATCCATCTGCATAATATTTTTGAGGAAAACAAATTGAATTTGCATTATTATTTTAGCCACTAAATTCCATTAATTTTATTCTATAACGTTTGAAGTATTGAAATTCTGCTTGATTGAAAGATGGTCTTACTGAAGCTACTTTTAATCTTAATGCAGTTGTAATTGAACCATGTCAACAAATGTATGTTCCTATTTCAGTCGTTGCACTACTTCCATATGTAAATGTCTCTCGACCTGTTGCTTACGCCATTCATCGCAGTAATTTCCTTTTTAAGTCCAATATTAAACGAATTCTTCAGTTTTTAAGTGTTACTTCTGAATTCAAGTCCTTCCAAACGTATCACATCCACCCCTTTGTTTGTGGCAACCAAATATAGAGGCTAAGATGATTTAAAAAAAAATAAAAATGTGGTCACCGATTGCTAACCCTGTTACTAATGTTCGTCAACTTTAATAGTTTTGGAGAAAAAATAAACCAATTTTGACATGGTTAATTTTACAGTTTTTCTTTGTCCGAAAAAAGTAACAAATAAGCATAACGCAAAAAGACCAATTTGTTTCCTGATGAATTCGGATGATTATCATAACACCACGAATCTATCACCCATTGTTTTCCCCAAGCACGATCTGATCTTTTTAGCAACATCAGCAGTTATTTTTGTATTTGTATTTATAAAGGGACAACGTTTAGTTGTATTGAGTTTCGAACCTGGCGTCTGGAACACATTGACGGGACTAAAATGTCCGTATAGTAATATGATTCTATTATTAACTAGTTTTTTTCAAGTTTTATAAAGTAACAACCAAGACGTTTTGAATTTTTCCATCATTTATTAAAAAAAGTTAGTTTCTTTGTTATCTATATTTTACTTAGTAATATATACCCTCTCTCAGCCTATGTCATGTATACCTCTCAACCTATGTCATGTATACCTCTCTCAAACTATGTCATGTATACCTCTCTCAACCTATGTCATGTATACCTCTCTCAACCTATGTCATGTATACCTCTCTCAACCTATGTCATGCATACCTCTCTCAATCTATGTCATGTATACCTCTCTCAACCTATGTCATGAATACATCTCTCAACCTATGTCATGTATACATCTCTCAACCTATGTCATGTATACCTCTCTCAACCTATATCATGTATACCTCTCTCAACCTATGTCATGTATACATCTCTCAACCTATGTCATGTATACATCTCTCAACAGCCAATTCTGAACTCATATTAGCGGGCACATGTCTTTGTACTATGGTTAGTAGGATAAGTGAGCACATTGTTGCATCTGCATTCCTGTACTTGTAGGGGCGGTTATTTCAAAATAAGCAGTGATAGTTAAAACATATAATAACAAAAACTGGTTTAAATAAAAACCTAGTCTTATGATTTTTATTTACAAATCAATGTATGTGAATGCAATACAAATTGATTATGAAGAAGAAAAAGCCATTTTTGGAAAAATTAAAGATTTCTGCCAAGACTCTGTTTGCCTTGGACACAACATGTGTACTGCCAGTTCATGATTTGGATGGCTTGTCCTCAATGCAGGCCCGTTCCAGGTGATGGTTAGTACACAAATCGTATAGGTGTATATGTATACACAAGGTACGAGTTCATATTTGGCTTAGTAAGGAAGTGAAGGAAGTGCACTCATCCCATGCGTGCTGATCTCGCTTTTTGCCAACTTAGATAAAGATGACAAAGTATGAAACAATGTAGTTTGTGCATGAAAAATGTACAATCCAAATCTCTTGTTACGTAGAACTACATGTATTAGACCAACTTTTGTGGTATTCAAACATGGGTCAAGTTTGTGGATTTTGAGTAAAAGTGGGTTATAATAGGAATCAAATAGATTATATATGCTTGGTTTGTAGGTAAGTGGTATCATACATTTAATCTTCAAAATCATAAACGGATTTTTGCCGACCACTTCAGGGACGGACCATTTTTTAAATATGGGAGTATCTGGGGGTTGCCTCGGATTTTCTTTCCAGCCGGGATAATTCTTTTTGTTTACCTCAAGAGAATTTGTTTTTCAACTAATATCAAGGATATAATTAGCTTTTAAATTTCTAAAAATCAGAGGAAGAATATTTTTTTAAATCGATTTAGGGGCCGGATCTTTTTTCTAAAAAAATCCTTGGCGACCCCCCCACACACACACACACACACACACTGCCACCGAAAAATTAAATGGTCGGTCCCTTTTATCTGGAAGTTGCTGCGCTATAAAACGTAGATGACACTTTAGCTTAGAATAGTTGTTGTTTACATGTGGTTATTTCTTACTTGATAGCTTTCAGTGCAAAACAACGAACATTTTGTTACAGTGGACGATAACGATCGAAAATTTTGAATGGACAATAAACGGTATATACTTTATTATTTTTTCCCCTTTATGAAAACGTACGATAACGATGTCATGCCTCATCAAAATTACGATAATTTTTCTCCTTCTTTCTCAGAATAGCTCCCTTCTTTGTAAGAGTGTTTACAACGTGACACTCTAAGGCCAATGTCCAGTTTATCTTCGCTGGCATTTCTATGAAAATCATTTTAGTACTTTATAAATAATAGGTTTTCATATGTACTATGATCAGTGCATTTGTATCGTTCGTTGACAGTTTTTTTTCTTTTTTTTTGTATAGATCGTACAATGGCAGTAGCCCCTGTTACGACAAGTTTTCATTGAAAGATACGCAATACAATATGCTACCGGAACATAAATCTATTTTCATACCATTTTCTCCGTAACTTTAATTGGGCTGTGAATAATTAATCGTTTTATCAACTATCGATCTACCCAATCATGTTTTGCTCTTTCACAATTTCCAGGTATTTGTGTATTACTAGAGATTATAACATCTCTGACTTTGATAAGAAATTAGTCACTTTTTTATATATATAAGAACAAATACCTAAATTGTAACGGAAATCCTTGCCATGTCAGCTTTTCAATATATACTTCTGAGAGAGGTTGAGCTCAATACAAAAGTTGTAAGTTTCTGGTTGGTCTAAAATGTCAGACTTAATCAAAGTGAACAGAACGACATATGTCCTCTGAATTTCTAGTTCGAACAACATATGCTCATGATTAAGTTTAAATGACAGCATGATATAAATCCCAAATGTTTGTGATGGAGAGTAAAATATATACGTCACAATTTGCACATAAATCTAACCATTTCATCTACATACCAACATTAATACTTTACAATAATCTGATTGTGTTAGTTTTACATCCATTTATCAAACTATGAACTTAATAATAAACATTCAGTGGGAATAATTCATTAAAAAAAAAAAATTAAAAAAATTTAAGCTCTAATAGACCGTTTGGTTAATCCGCACTGCTTAGAGAGATAATTTAGGTCATATTAACGAGACTAGACTGTTATTTATGTTCATGGAGAAGAAACACTGTAATTAGGCTGCATGATATTTTAAGACTAACTGAAATTAGGTTCTGAGTCGAAGAGGGGTATAGCGGCATACACTAATAATTTGCCTAGGTATTCAGATAAATAGGAAACAAAGACGGGTAAACAGACAGACAAACACACCGAACGCAAAATACTCCAACATCCGAAATATGATCATGAGTGTAGTGATATCTTACTAATATTAGATAGAATAATCCTTGTTATTGGCTGTTCATTCTGTATAAACAAGCGGTTGTTATAGCTGTATATAAAAATGATGGTTACAAATAACTAAAGTGGTAAACTTAAGTGTTAGAAAAATTAAAATGCACGGTTCGTATTTATAATTCAACTCAAGTAAGATTTTAAATTATTTATATTTGTCCAGTCCTTTTCACACGTTTTCAATTTATAGGCAAAGTGCAGCAGACTATATGAAATTACTAGTCCTGAAATTGATGAAAGTGGATCAGTATATGACACAATCTACCTTAGAAAATGAACCTGCTTTTATTGACGAGCTATGTTATGAGACAAAGTGCTATCCCAAAGTAATACCCACGACCTTTCGTAACATGTAAATCAGAAAAATGGTGAAGTACTGGTATAACAAAGGTACCCTGTGTCTGTTAGTTTGATAAATGTCAGTATATCAGTTTTACATCCAGTGTGGCATATTCAAGAATTATAAGGTTATGCAAAGCACAAATATACCACAAATGCCTCATTCTCTTATTCGCATGCTTGCAATTGCAGAAGATTGCAAAGATGAATAAGGTAAAATAAAATAAAAAAGGATCGGGATAACATGGTTTATAAATTGTTGTCGTATCTTGCGTATTCTTTCTTCGAATCAAAATTCATAAATCACTAAGTCTGTTGGTTTTTTAGTGGAATCAGAAGTTCCTTGGTCAACCTATGCTGAATGACAGGAACGGCTTTAAACCCTTCACCTGATTGCCTCTGAGCCATTTTAAAGGCTGTTTTGGTAAGGGTATCAAGAAAAGGAATTTGATGCGGATATGTATACTCTTTCATCACTTCGTTTAACTCATATAGCAACCAAGATCCAGACTCGGGATGTCGCCATGCCACCTTCCCAGACTGGATGGCATACATCACAAGGCAATCTTTCTGGCGGTTGTCAAGCGAGATGACAGTTTTGCTTCCAAACCCTGAATCTGATCGTCCTTTCTGATAATCTTTGTTGTTATGCCCTGCGTCTGCCTCGTCCTTTGTATTTGCCTTTGCATCTGTATGGTTCTTTGCGTTTGCTTTGTTCCTTTCATCTGCCTTTGCATATGTCTCGTCTTTTGCATCTGTCTTTGCGTCTACCTTGTCCTTTGCATTGGCTTCGTTCTTTAAGTCTACCTCGTTATTAGCGTCTGCCTTATTATCTGCATCTGCACTGTCTGTGGAGGGAAAAATGTCATTTTCTTCAATGTCTAGGCTATTCAAATTTATTTTATTATGACCAATAAAGTTATCATAGACTTGATGTTTGTTTCTAAGCTCTTGCTCTCTATTTTTGTTTAACATCATGTCTAAAAACAATGCAAGGGTACCCTCACTACATAGTTTTACGTGTATCTAACATGCTAAAGATTGACTTACTAGTGTATCTGGAATAAATTACATGGATAATTTGAAACTTTCATCGCTATTTTTAAGTGCACGTCAATAATTATGTCATTTAGAACCACGCTTTTCAGTAAAACTTCATGCATCCCATCTTTGTCACACTAAACAATCGCAAGTAATTATGTAATCTCTCAGTTGATTGGTAATAAAAATAAATTGTCTCAGTATTATAGGAAGAATCTGATGTAGAAATCATGCATCTGGCTGAAATATGAACGTTGTCTAAAATATGAGATGTTTTACTCTTTTGAAACAATGCAAGAGTTTCAATAGATGAGAATTAAGATCAAATAAGTGTCAGGTACAACATAAAAGGATTGCTTTAGTTAGGTTAATTGCATAATTTAAAGTATGATTGAAAAAATTATGAATGCATAAATGTCATTCTGAACTACAAATCAAAACTAAAAAAATACTATATTTCCTGTCTGATAATTACCATATCCTTTTGGTTTTGAGTCTCTCTCCTCTTTCTTGTACACAAGTTTAAACTCGAGTCCTTTGTCAACGATTTTGAGATCTGGAAATAGAGTATGAAAAGTGTCAAAATTGTGTTCGTAATACAGTTTTGTCATAATATTGGTATTTCTTCATGGAAATGCATCATTTGTGCAAAGAAGTTCAAATTCATACAACAGGAAGTGTATAATATGTGGCCTAAGAATCTGTAATACTTGCAAGATACGCACATTACATATGTTCTAAATTTAATTGGAAATTCTAACAACCGTAAATTAGTGCTATTTTATTAAAGTACATTAAAACTGAAATATGTTGATCCCAGAACTTTATTTTTACTGTATCTTCGGCAATATTTCTCTTGACAAAAACAATTATCAATCTTATGAGGAATTATGTGGTCATATATAGTGTTTTCACGATATCCATGCACTGTGTTTATGTCTTTGTCTCCGTTTTGGATCAGGTCTTTCTCACCCTTATTGGTAAAACAGGTTTGGGACTTCAGTCGAAAATCATGAAAATCGTCCGACTCTAACGAACGGGTGGTGATGCAATTTAGATCGCGCTTTAGTAGAACACCCTAAGGTCAACAACAGATCCGCTGTTTACATTATCGCTTGTGCATTGATAACGTAAACACACTATACAGCCATATCTATATAAACACACTATACAGCTATGTCTATATAAACGCATTATACAGTCATGTATATATATAAACACTATACAGCCATATCTATATACACGCATTATACAGCCATGTCTAAATTAACACACTAAACAATCATGTCTACATAAAGAGAAACCTTGCAGAGGATATGGAGTATTTTTTCAAGGTTTTACTATATATATATATATATATATATATATATATATATATATATATATATATATATATATATATATATATATGTGTGTGTGTTCAGAATATGTTAAATTACCAAATGTATATGTACATAAATAACCGATATAGTTCTGATGATATTGAAATTGTTTCCATCTACAAAACTAATAATTTCTCATGGTTAATATGTTTGCTGGTCCAAAGTAGACAAAATTATTTTAAAAAATAATTATATTATATTCAGATGCAGAATATTTTAAAATCTTGAATATTTGTGGTTAGATACATGGCAGAGAAATGTCCAAATGAATACCCTTTTCATTGCTGCCATACGGACTCCTGCACGCTTGAATGACAAAGATCTTTGGTTTGCCTGCTAGAGTAGGACATCTACTGAAGCTGTCAATGATGTCCATAGTAAATTTGTATTGGTCATCAGCGCATATTAGCGCATGTTCAAAATGCTCGGCGCCTTTTGGTCTCTCCTCACCATGAGTACTGATGGCAAAAAGGAAGAAATCAGTATCGCTGTAATCCTTCGAGGTCGCTTTCCCCAAAATATCATCCAGTTCCGACCGTTTGAGGTCAAAATCGTCGCCTTTGTTCAATTGTTCAAATCCTAGTTTATCCAAGAACACGGATTTAAAATATGTCAGATCCTTTTCTGCACCTTTTCTATATGAGAAATTCTGAAAACTTTGATTGACAACAAATATGGCACTACCTCGAATGGGCTCTCTATGGTAATAATATGGAAATATACCCGCGTCTTGTTGTATTTTATCCTGTGCATGTACTAAACTAGTGTCCGTTTTACTATAAGAGTCATTTGTTGTCCGGTCTTTGGATTTAATACTTTTTCCGGTCCGATATTCTGCACCAAAGCCATATTTTTCATCATCGCTTTCTGATTCTTGTTCATCAATTTTTTTCTTCTTTTTAAACTTCCATAGACAAGGATCCATTTCATCTTCCATTCTTCGTGAATAATGTATGTACTTTTACCTGGAGAGAAAAAAATAATAATAATAATAATAAAAAAATTAAGCACGCAGTTTTAATGGAGCAGAGTTGGTTTTTCTTATATGACAAGAGTTTTGCTTGTACATGATGTCACCTTTTTTAAACTTTTGAAAAAAAACAACAAGAAGAGATGTATTCGAAACTCAAATTAATTTACTGGTCTGTAGTGTCATTCTCATATCGACAATATTACAGTAAATACTAAACGATGCTAGAAAATAAATACTTTGCACAAATATATTTTCTCTTTAAGTCACGCATACTTGTACAAAAAGGCGAAGAATAGCACACATGTTTACAAAAAGTAATGATTTTAAAATGGGTAGCATCATGGTTCCTCTATCTATGGATACTCAACATAAAAAATTAAAAATTTCCTCCAGTAAATTGCAAAGAGCGCCCTTTTTCCATTTTCAGTCTTCTTTGAATGTCGTTATCCGTTTTTTTTTTTTTTTAAAAGATTTTTCGCAATAAACTTTGTTGAAAAGCAGCAGAATGTGTTCATTTGCATCAATAATTTAATTATATCACCTCTGTTGTTGGTACTCTTTCTGCCTCTATGTCCATCTCTGGATATATATATATATATGTATGTATATGGACGGTATGACGGCAAAATTACCATATGGAGGTTATATAAGTTTAATGTTAAAAACGTTCATAGGATTAAGATTAAAGGGTACTATGGGGTCCCACGAGAATTAAACTTTAGGATGGTAAGTTGGGGTCTTATGGGAATTTAATGCTAAACACATCCATATGTTTAATATTGTGGGTCGATATGGGGATCTAACATACTTAATGCCAATTCAACACACATCCCTACTAACATGACGATATAAGGTCAGGATGGCGTATGTTGATTTAACATTGCTATACCACGTGACTTAAACATTCAATATGGCGGCCGTAATGTTATTTTAAAATTTAACAGTGTAGTCAATAGAGAAATCCCAGTGCACTTACTAGAAATGACATATATTCATGATGTCTATAGGAAGTATAATTGTATTAAACGTTTGCGCATGCGCGCTATATTGTTTTAGAAAAGTTTGTGCATGCGCTTATAAAGTTTTGAAAAGTTTGTGCATGAGCATTTACAAAAAAAAAACTGAATTAGAAAATACGAATTTAAAAAAAAAAAAAAAAAAAAAAAAAAAAAAAAAATGTAAAAACTTAAAAACAAAATTTATAAACAAAATATTTAAAACAAAATCAAACAAATCAGGATGAGTGACGCGGACGTGAAAGAGAATGTCCCTCTAGAAAGTCAATAATAGATCAAAACAGAGAATTAAAGATCATTTAAGAATGTGAAAATTGATTCATAAAATGATAACCAAGGAACCATTGTTTTTAAATCAATATATTTTCCCGCTTAGTCAATACTCAAGAAAGAATGAAGATAGAGGATTATGGCTCATATGTACAGTATTTTAATTTTCAAGTCAATATAAACACAAATACAAAAAGTTTAATAAAAACGGATTTACAAGGTCGAGAACATTGTAATTTTAAAACAAAATGGTTGGTCCAGTAGATAGAGGTATAGGAAAAATTTGTACTCCGTGTCAGGAGAGTTTTGATGCGCATTGTCTCAGTGCTAGTCATTAGAGATTTATAATTTTGTAATAAGTCTTTATACCATTCGTTTAAGATTTTTTCCTTGGACGAGAGTGCATGCTTCTTCTAGACATTAGCTTTTCTTCCTCACGCATCATAAACACGTGTTGTGTTGTACATGATCCACTTGACATCCATAGCAATTTTGTACTGTCATGGGTGTTATTCTCTTAGCTAAGTGGTTAGCAAAACATTTCACTAAAGCTTTCTTTCGTTCTGGTAATCGTGCTAATACTGCTTCGTCTTCTTTTTCTTCTTTTCCACCACTTTAATTTTGTTGTGATTGCTGTGGTTCCTGTTCGTGATCATCTGTGTCTATCGCTATGTGTTCTTTCAGTGAAAAGGTTGAATAGTCTAGGATCACTCCACTCAAACTGTTGATTTCAAGGGTGTTGTCAAATTATGCAAACAAGATCACATTCAGTGCTCTCGATGGTTAGTGCAAAATAAAGTTCCACATGGAGTAGTTCTGATTTTATAGGGTGGAAATGTACATCGTCACTACCTTGGTACGGGGTGAAATAAAATTCTCACAGACAATAACCTCATGCGTAGTCGTCGAAATGTCGTCTGTACTGTTGGTACCCAATTCTTCTGTGGTTTTAAACAGAGTCAAGTAAAATCTCAAGTAATTCTTCTGAGTCTAGTTAGGTTCAAAGGGTATAGTATTCGGTGCTTGTTCGTTCCAGGTGACTTTTATCTTAGAGCGTTCTAGTGCTGGAGCTGGAAAGGGTTTTGATCAATATCCTCGTTGTGTGTTACATTGCTGCGGATGCCAGTGAAGAAACATTTAGGGGGCTGATGCTGGAGCGCACGACTTTTGAATTTGGATCAGAGTTCAGCTGCAATGGTGAAAGTGTTGACTTCCACTCGTCGTATGGGATACTAGGTGGTGCTTCTGGTCAAAGCCTAATTAATATCGCTTCCTAGATGAGGTAAGACTTCAAAACGTTGCACGAAGAGTCTAGCATCTTCAACGATGGTATTTTACTCTTGCTACTTCAATTCAGTCTCAGACAGACATCCATTTTATTCAAAAAATGCTTGTCTTGTAACCAAAGGTCCAAGTGTAAATGTCTGATTTTCCTTTCTCGGTTGTTAAATTCTATATTGTGAGAATTCTCATCCTCTGTCAACGCGTTGTCTTTGGACAATTTGAACGTGTCAGGTTTCCACACCACAGAAGCATTAAATGTGTGTTCTTGACTTCTTTTCTGAATTCATTAGATTCTCTAAGCAAGCTTGGAAAGGGTAAGTGTCCATGCTGCTGCCGGCTATTTTGTTGTTCAAGTACAATCTATTTCGCTGAACAAAGAATGAATGAAATTTTTGACGGGATCAACCATAGCATCTGCACCTGAATTCGTGTTGTCAGTTTTGACGATTGTCCCTTTGAGGCTAAGGTAACTGCTATTCAGATCGATGTAGTCTTTGGTTTGCCCTTTCATTTTAAACTTCATCAGAGCGGTCATTGTAATATTCGACACGGGATGGAATTCTACCCACTAGGATTCTTGCATCGTCATCAGCGTAGGTAGCATGGCAAACAGATTCAGTTCTGTATTGGCACTTTCGCAAGAATCTTGTTTTATCATCTTATGTCAATTTTAAGGAAAAAAAATGCCCAAGTCTCTGATGGTTCTTTGTTTCTTCTTATTTTTGTCGTGTCTGTGTGGTCTTTTTCGTGGTCTATGCCTTGTCCTTGCGCTGAGTGAAAAATGAATCAAGTAGTTTGACTGGAGTGTGAAGTGAATTTATAGGTATTTTTCGGGGTCCAAAGAGCTCTTTTTCTGTCTGGATCAACACTTTTATTCCTGCATCCAGTAATGCTTTTTTGGGATTCTCTTTATCGACTAAAACGTTTTGGATGAATTGTTTTCCCCGCGACAGGGCGGCATTTTTCGATGCATGCAGTGCGTGTCGAACAAAAGGTTTCAGGATGGTTGTAACAGAACGAAATAGCCAGAAGAACATACATCCCAAACAATGTCCTCATTGTGGAGCTACTCATCGGTACACGGGATACACGAGTTACAAGTCACTCGCGGAGATTCGTTTTTGAACATGAAGTTTCACGGTAACTTTACCTTTCGAGAATATAATATTTTGTTCAAGACCTCTCTTTATACATGTACCAATATGTACACTCTGAAAGTACTGACACGAAGATAATGGGGATGCACAAATTATCGGTGAACACCATAAGTGTTTCAGCCTTCATCATTAGAACTAATTGCAGAAAATTCTTTAAAGGGAATGCCTCTCACGATGGAGCAGCTGTGCCTTACACCACGTCGTAGTTGACAACGTTGTACTGTACAAACATCAAATTGAGTCCTTAGAAAATGCTTGAAGAATCGGTTGTTGTTGTTGATGTTGTTTGTTGGAGTGATGTGTGTGTTTTTACTCGGAATAGCAAACAAACTTGCAGAAAATTTGATGGACAGCATTTGCTGTCGAGAATAATACATTTTATATGACAAGAGGATAGATGGAAGTAGATCATTAACTGCCTGTTGGTTTTATCAAGTACTATGCAAAACTAATTGTTGAAGAGAACTGAAATCATATCGATGAGATGTTTATCATTAAAGTGAAGAGAACTGAAATCATATCGACGAGATGTTTATCATTAAAGTGATATATTTTAGGAATTTTAATTTCATATAGATTAAACTGCTCACTGACTGGCGTTTTTTAATAGTAAATGTCAGGATCATTTTTGTCCACGTGCTCGTTTGTTTCTACGACTAAACTGATTTGATCCCCGGTGATATTTAACGCTTGAGTAGGATGAATGATTTCTACCAAACCCGCTTCCCAATGAGCTTAGTGGTAAAGTTGTATGGCTTGAGGTAATTTTGGTGTTAACACAAGGTCTATTGGGAAGGGGACCCAGAGAACTGTCGATAGGTAAAGTCAAATAAAATTGTTTATTCATAGTTTGCTCGTTGTCATCTCTGAGGAGTCGCTCGATGTCAAAGGAAAACGACTTTCCAACCGTTGCAAAGGGTTGCTGTGACTTGAGTAGTTGTGACTGGAATTTAAACGCCTTCCTTAGTTGCTACTGTCGGTATATTTCAGTGATGGATTAGAAAGAAGATACAACTGCTATGTAAAATAGTTCACAATTGCTTATCCCCTTGTTGCAAACTCAAGTTTCCAACAGCAGCTCTAATCATGCAAAATACAACAAAGATCTGACGGAAAAAGACAATTTGAGCTTTGGGGATACAGTCTTCACTGCGGCTCTTGAGGTGATAAAGTGGAGGAAGGTGACACGAGTTTATGGGCTTGTTTGCTCTATAATCGATGAGTTGTGAAGCTACAATCCAAAAATCAAAACTCGGTGGATAGCCTTTCCAATGTACCTTCAGTTCTTTGATGCGACATTGTCCCCTTTAGGCGTTCTTTGGTCTCGAGTACTAACTCAGGCAAGTAAAATGTTTCTTGTAAAGTTTCTACATTTATATCTTCCCATTTATGAACAGATACACAGGCAGGTGTTCGTAAACATGTCCTGTCAAACGAAACAGTTATATCGTGCACTTGGGTAAACATCCTTTGTAAAAAATGCATTTTGTTTTTCTAATGTGTAACCAAACTCCTGTTTTCAACACTTAATTCCTTCCTGGAGAATCATCAGAAGTTCCAACCCCCACCTTATCCCCACCCCCTCAAAGATTAAACATTGCCACTTCATTTTGGAGAGTCACTTATTCTGGGCCACATCCGATACCGCGATGGTATGATTCATTGTAAGTTTTCATAAGACGTGGTAGCACATTGATGTATTTGGTGTTGATGTGTAAAGTATTTCCATACACCTTCTTTCAAGGTTCTTTGAAATCATTCAATGATACTTTCTTTGGTTTCTTGATTTTCAGTTGTGTACAAATATATGTGTCGTTTTTCAAATTGTTTTATAATTGTTGCTTTACAAATTCAGTGCCTTTGTCTTTTTTGCCATTGCAGAGGGTGTTGATCACTGTTTAAACACAATGTTCAAATCTGTTTTGGAAGTCAGAGGTACCTTGGAAACTGATTTGTTAGAACATATCATAAATATTTGTAACTTCGAGTGTATGAAGCCAAGCGGGATACATCAGCCAAATCTTCTTGCCATTTATTATCGATTCATTATACATTCATTCATTTGACTTCTTGGAAATTTACATCGAATGTGTTTATGTAACATGAACGTCAATTGTTTTGCAACCATTGTCATACATCCTGAAGACATACCTTTTTGAGTTCGGCCTTGGCTAAATGATGTAAATATTAAATTAATCTGTAGCCAGCAGCATGTGCAGGGTTGTAGTAAACTATCGTCAGAAGTGTGTCCGTACTGGTGTTCAATAACTCAAGCTTTAAATGTCCGACGAGCAATAGGAGTGGACATGGATTCCTTAGAAGGGGTTATAGGTTTTTTTCTTGACTTCTATCAACACTTATTTAATTTGTTCTTCTTCTGGAGATGGCGTCGACATCATCTTTTAGACCCAGGCTTTTGTTTCTTGTTGAATCGGTGTATTCAAAGGTGTCAACATTGTGCAGAACTTTGGTTCACTACTGATTTAGTCGATTTGGTTTGGAAATCTTCTAACTCTTCTTTCTTTCTTTCTCTTCCATTTCTGTGGCAGTGTTTGTCGTCGTCTTTCTAGTTGCTGTTTCTTAAGTGTTCTTCAAAGTTTTTAGATCATTAAGAGTGAATGTGGCTGTTTCTTCTACTGCGTTTTGGTGAAAGGTTTAAAGACGCGGCATAATTGTATCTACCATCTATAATTTGTTTCCATTCTGATAAGTCTATTCGATCCAATAACAATTGTAGATGTTGTTATAAGTGAGATTAGGATTCGACGGTAAGGTCAAGTGGTATACTATTGATGTCCTTCCAAAAGGTATTGTCCTTTCTATTTTTACTTCAATACTCCTCCTAAAAGAGGACCGTGGGATCAGCCACTTTGTCTAACAACAGAACTATCAACGTCAGAAGCAATCTCCCTCGTTGAACGAGCACTTTTTTAATATTTGACAGACAGCAATTTTCTTTTTATCACATGTCGATCTTGTCCTAATCATTTTTAACGTGTCTTCGTCAAGGTGTTACGACTCTATGGTCTAAGAAAAATGTAACAGAAAGAAAGTGAAACCAACAATGTCATTAAAATCAACAAACAATTTATTTCTAGATAATTAAAATGAAAAGTCAGAAGACACTTCCAGTAACGTGTATTAAAATCCAAATAATCTAATAATTCTAAGTGTCCTAATTACAAGTCCTAAATATAAAATGTTCTGAAAAAAATGAATGTTCCGAGTAAATGAGTCTTCCTCATGAACGAATGTTCCGAATGAAGGAATGTTCCAAATGAATGGGTAGTCTGGAGTGTCCTTATGTACCCCAATCATGTAATCCAGATCATCTTTCAGAATGTCCAGAAGTATCCAAAAGTCATATATCTAAATCCAAAGGTTGATGTAAGCACTTTAGATAACTCCGTTGAATGTTCCAATAAATAATTCCTTATGAATTATGTATACAGCAATACAGCATTACAGTACTACAAGGTTACAAGATTACAGCACAACTATAATATCAAACAATCTGATGATTCCAAAAGACTGATCACAAAAAAACATAAATGTTTTCAACACAAGATTTAAAACTGGAATGGAATCTTGTTTACCAAGTGCTGTATAAATATAAAACAAGTCACATGACAGAATATTCTAGAATAATAAATGGTGTGTGTGACTTTTGACACATAACTCTAAAGTGAATTCTAGTTTTATCTGTAAAAAAAATCAGCCTTGACCTCAAATTGAATGAACAACGTGTTTACCAAAACCGTCTTTGAACTCAAATATTAAGTAAACAACCTAGTTCAAGGACAATAGTTAAACGTGTTTTCGTGATACACAACATTAAGATTTAAGCAAATATTAAAGTCAAGAAACATTTATAAATTCCTAAAATATTTGTAATATTATATAAACATTATACATAACAAAGGAAACAGCTCCTTTAAACATGTTAAAACAACATTCATATATAATATGGATCTTTTTGTTTGGCAGTGACAATTTATCAGAATGTTTTGCTAAACCAAGAGGAATGTTATTTTTGCCCTCTTTTTGAGGAAACCTTTGTAGACGATGCTGTTGCTGTGAACACTTGGGAAGGACATTTTGTCCAAAGAACTGAGGCAACCCCTGTTCAAGTATTTTCTTTGATACATTGACTCATGTCAACATGTTGGAATGTCGTACCAGCTTGACTTTGGACACTGGATAACAAGACAACAAAGGAGTTTTCAGGGGACTAAATCGAGCGAGTTCTTGTTTGGACGAATCCACTAAACTCTGTAACATATATGTTCTATCTAACACTGTTTTCTGGGGCTGTGCTACATTTTTAGCCGCAGCAGCCAGAGCAACAGAGGACGACAAAGAAGAAGGAGGAGTAGGAGGGAGTCTCTTTAGAAACGGGTGTCCATGTTGGAGGCGTCTTCATCAGATTGGGAAACACTTGTCTTAAATTTAGGTTTCGCTGATTTTATCGATAACGGAAGAGAAGATGTGATTGCAGCAGATGGTAGTGTGATTACAAGTAGAGATTCCATGAGTATGTACTCATTATAGAAGCAGTGCCTATGTTTCCTGGAGAAGAGATCGTGGTCTTTTTCTTGGTTTTCTTCGAGATGATTTTGCGTGTGTACTAGCTGCAACTCTCTTCTTCGTCCTTCTCTTGATTTTTTATTGGGTTTTGTGTGTATGACCATAGTTACTCTATCGGAATTCCATTGTGGAAGCCAACGAATAAGCACTCCTAGAAATTCACTTCCACCAGGTTTCAAGATAAGGAGTTTCTTTGTTGGGTATCGATTCTTGGTGAGCTGTGTAAAGGCTATTTTTATACTTTTAAAAACAAATTGTGTTTGGAGGTCGCAAGGTCAGCCGTGCTAAGCTGGAAGCACTCAGTAACATGGGTGAACTAACAGTAATATGGTAGGTCTTTTGAACTAGTATTTGTTTTACACAACGTGGAACTGTTTTCTGAGTGTGTCCGGTATCATTTGGCAGGTTTTGTTAAACCTGTCGACACATATTTTTGATGTTTTAAGACACTCAGCATTTTTGAATAGTCATGTATTAATTAGTCAACACACAAAATGTCCAATGCAAGGTAATTCATGCACGGTCAAATACCTTTACGTGTAACATATGCATTATATCTCTAAGTGCATGAAAATGTCTGGTCGTGGAAAAAAAAGGGAACATCATGAAGCAACAGAAGGAGGAAGAACAGAGCAGGCTATCAAGTACATTGGGGGTTGGAAAGAAGTAGATGAGATACTATCCTGTGCGTCCGAAGGAAGGGTATCCCCCCAGCATACTTCTATTCGCCAATTGTTCGGACGGAAAGGCAGTCAGTCATAGGTGAGGTCTTTGAAGCTGAGCCACACAAAATGGAATCCATTAAAAGCTGGATAATTTAACTCTAAATGTGCATCAAATGGCTTCCAAAGACTATATTGACAATGTGGTGAAGACAATGATAACAGAGAATGTGTTTAGATCCACCCTTGATCAAGCAGTGTCCAAAATCAACAAAGATATGTTACAAAATATAAAAAGGGAATCACGAAGTGGAAAGATTGAGGAGAGTCAATGGAGTTTCAGTCTGAGAATGACAACCTGACACAGAAAATACAGGGTCTGGAAATCGAGCAAATAATTAAGAATAAACTGATTGCTGGATTACAAACTCGTAACAATGCTGTAAGAAAACAGGCTGTGGAATAGGAACAATATTTGAGGAAGAACTACCCAATTACACTGGTCTACAATTTTTTCGAAGTCGTCTTCTTTAGTGATAAAATGTGCTATTTATTAGGGATTTTGATGCGCTGAATTCAAATATGACAATTAAAACAACTGATTGGCTACTGTTTCCAAAATATTTAAATTTTACATTTTACGTCTATGTATATTGTGTACATAGTAGAGTTTTAATCATAAATTGTACACCTATGTCTTTTCATGTGTTTATGGTTGCTTTACATGATAATATTTCACCTGTCCTGTTTATGTAACACTTTAAAAAACAGCAAAATGGTTATATAAATAAAAAATATATTGAAACAAAAGTCAAAAAACTATTATGTATATATAAGTACATAGTTTAGTCCTTATTCAATGTCTACTCGGCGCTTCTTGGCTTGTCTCTTGTATTCATTAAATGGAGTATATCTTGTCGCTATCCAGCAATAGTCTGCAAACATTGATGGCGTTTCTCCATTGTTGCAATGCCGTGATGAAATCTCTCGCCGTGCTCGTTTCTCACTGCTCCGCATTTCGGTGGAATTTGTTTTAGATGAGAGTGCAAAAAATGTATCTTTAGTGACATGTTGCAACCAAAGCTTTTGCATGCCTTGAGGAGGTTTTCCACCAGCTCCCTTTATTTGTCTGCCTTGTTGTTTCCGAGACAATTTGTTGCCACTAACTCGAAGGCTTTCCATGCCGTCTTTTCCTTGCCACGCAGTGTACGGTAAAATGCATCATCTCGAAGAAGTTCACGAATCTGAGAACCAACAAAGACACCTTCCTTTATCTTAGCTTCACTTAACCTTGGAAATTTTCCACGGAGGTATTTGAAAGCTGCTTGTGTTTTGTTCATGGCCTTGACAAAGTTCTTCATCAGACCCAGCTTGATGTGCAAGAGTGGTAACAAAATCTTCCTTGATTCAACAAGTGGTGGATGCTGAACACTTTTCATCCCAGGCTCCAATGACTGTCGGAGTGGCCAATCTCTCTTGATGTAGTGGGAATCTCTCAAACGACTATCCCATTCGCAGAGAAAACAGCAGTACTTTGTGTATCCAGCCTGCAGACCAAGCAAGATAGCAAGAACCCTGAAATCGCCACAATGCTGCCACTGATGTTGATCATAGTTGAAGCACCTCAAAAGTTGTTTCATGTTTTCATAGGTTTCCTTCATATGGACTGCATGACCAACTGGAATTGATGGCAAAACACTGCCATTATGCAACAAAACAGCTTTAAGACTCGTCTTCGATGAATCAATGATGGGGAGTTATCATCAACTCAAAAGGATGGTGTAATATCTTGTTTTCCAAAATGGTCATACCAAAACAATATTTGAAGAATTGAAAACCGATCTCTTTATTTAATGTAGCTTACAAAATTGCATCAGCATGTATTGCAAATCGACCAAAGCAGGTTCTTCCAATGTTACGACTCTAGGTCTTAAAAATATGTAACAGAAAGAAAGTGAAACCAACAATGTAAGTAAAACCAACAAGCAATTTATCTCCAGACAATTAAAGTGAAAATTCAAAAGACGCATACCATTTTTAAGATAAATTCCAAATAATCCTAAATGTCCTAATCACAAGTCCAAAATAATAGAATGTTCCGAATGAATTCCAATAGCCTTGAATGTCCTGATATAACCCAGAATGTGTTTGAACGAGTTCACGTGAATCCTAAAATCATGTATTAATCCACAAGTCAATGAGTACTTTAGTAATTCGAATGAATATTTTATATAAATAATTGCTCTAAAATTATATCTGATTTCAACAACACAAATGTAAATACTAAGATAGATTCCTAACAGACTGATCTTTAGAATTTGAATTCTAGAACAGGAATGAATGTTTACTAAAATCTGTATATAAATACACGTGCCTACATAACCTATGTCACATCGGAATATGAGTAATTCCAATGGAAAAATACTGGCCTACCTGACATATGTCACAAAAGTCTGATTGCGAAATGCCTATGAAAATACTATGTAAAAAACTGGACAAAAGTTAAGTATGTATTTTCAAATAACCATACAATTTACAATCATGGACAAAATTTAAGTATATAAACATCATTCATAGCACCAGCACTTATTAATAATGATCAAACTTGTTTGATCAAGGGAACATATATGGGGGAAGATATTCGTACCCTATATGATCTCATGTTTTCAACAAAAATATAACATATCTGGAATTTTTCTCTTAATTGTTTTAAAAAGGCTTTTGATTTTGTTGCATGAACTTTCATTGGTAAATTATTAGACTTTTTACATTTTTTGGAGACTTAAAAAATTGGACAAAGCCGTTTTACAACAATATTAAATCATGCATTATTGTAAATGGGCAATGCTCATCATGGTTTTACATTAGGAGGGAGTCAAGACACGGTGATCCCCTCTTCCCATATATTTTCTTTCTGTGTGCAGAGATATTAGCCCCCATGATCGGGAAAAATTCAAATATTAAGGGAATACAAATAAATCATATAGAATATCTTATTTCACAGTATGCAGATGCAACTGCACTCACTTTTGATGGTCCTGAAAAAGCCCTGAAATCAGCACTGGATCTCATTTATCGATACTCTAAATGTTCAGGCCTTAGTATAAATATTGAAAAAACAAGTGCAGTCTGGATTGGAAGTAGTCTGGATTGGAAGTAAAACAGGTAGTAATATTAAATACTGCTCAGAATACCATTTAGATTGAAATTTATCTGAATTTATTTACCTTGGCATACGATTTTCCATAGAGATAAACAGTATGGTTAAATTAAACTATGATAACAAAATGAGGGAAATTGAAAATCTACATCTACAGTGGTCAAAAAGATCACTAACACTTTTGGTAAAATTGCAGTTATTAAACTTTTGGCATTATCAAAACTTACTCATCTACTAATTAGTTTACCAAATCCTCCTCACAGTGTACTCCAGGAAAGAGATTCTCTGTTTTGCTAAGCTTGTTTGGAGTGGGACAAGAGATAAAATTTAAAAAAGTAATTATTAAAGACTATCATGTTGGTGACCTTAAATGGTTGATATTAATATCTTTGGGGATTGTATTAAAATAGCCTGGATCAGAAGAATTATTACTTTTGAGCCCAATCGGAAAAACATTTTACTTGCTCCTCTCTCAAACAAAGTAAATATTTTGTTAAAAAAATTTGGAATAGATTTTCTTAAAGGAGTGAATAAATGCCTGAATGAGTTTTGGATAGATATACTTTCAGCCTATATAAAACTGTATAATAAGTTTACTGTTAAAAACAACGAAACCTAATATCATTGTTGGAATTTTTACTGTAATGTACAAACACCGAATTGAAAAGGGAATCTTCTATATAAATGACTTTGTAAATGAAGATGGTAAGTGGATCAATCTTGATAAGTTTCATAATAAATTTGGATTCCATGTAAATTGTCTAGAATTTCTGGGACTTTTAGATGCCATAATAATCTACAGAAGTACATTTGATGTAAGTATCAATTCTAATATTCAATACCCATGTATGCACCAGTCTCTTTCACTTATAATAATGGATAAAAAGGTCTGTACATTTTTTTTACAAAACATTCATTTGCAATAATAATGAGCCAGCCTCAATTGCAAAATAGAATACAGAATTGGACAATTTAAATGAGAATGAATGGAAGAAAACTGTTTTCCTTGTCTCACAAGATAACCAGAAGTCCAAGACTTAAATGGTTTCAAACTAAGATTTGACACAGAATTTTGACAACAAATAGTCTTCTAACAAATTAGAAAAATTCAAGTAATTTGTGCTCTCTCTGCAAAAACTCTGTAGAAAGTATATCATATCTTTTAAGGCAATTTCCAAAAACAGAATCCATCTTGACTAGGTTCATAGAGTGGATAAAGAGTGAATGCAATCATCTCTAAAACTTGCATGTATCAAAGAGAAAATTTCTGCTTGACATAATAGATGAAAAAAATCTGATAATGTGATTAACTTATTTATATTACAGTTTAAATTATATATTTATAACTGTAGATTTAATAATGAATTACCAAGTATGTCCCATTTTAAGAAAGAACTGAAATTACACTTTCTGTCAGAAAGTATTCTGCATACACAAACTGTACATGGGGAAATTTTTGTGCAAAATGGGAACTTTATTAAAAGTTGTTTTGAAACTGAATATTAATTTATCGCTATTTGTCATTCTGTTCATAGTAAGGTATGTGTCGATACGTGTGGATGCAGTAGAATAGGTTTAGCATATGTGCCTATATACAATGATGCATCCCCGGGTCGGCCCACCTGTTAGACTGTTTCCTAGCCACCCGGATTTTCCCAACAATGCCTGGTGCAGGGAGGTTACACGGTATTAATGAACATGTTCATATGTCTATAAATACCTCTGAATATATAGGTACATGCATGTTTGTATTTATGTAAATGCTTGTATGTATGTATGTTTGTAGGTGTGGGTATGGGTATTTGTACAGAGGTACATATTTGTATATGTATGTATGTATGTATGTATGTATGGATGGATGGATGACAAAAACCATTAAAGCAGAAATGTAAGAATATGAAAATGCTATATCAGCAATATATGCATAGACATGTTTTCCTTTTGCAGTTCTATCTCTCTCTCCCAAAAACCTCTGACACATTTATACTAGCTAAAAGTTTAATCTGGTAGTTTTGATTCGCTAATATGAATGTTTCATATTTATATTTTCTCATAATTTGTTAACGATGAGTCCAAGGCCCCCAGCCTTGGCACCGTAAT
Source organism: Margaritifera margaritifera (assembly GCA_029931535.1). Lineage (NCBI taxonomy): Eukaryota > Metazoa > Mollusca > Bivalvia > Unionida > Margaritiferidae > Margaritifera > Margaritifera margaritifera. Next base: position 1,305,162 of record JAQPZY010001583.1, on the reverse strand, counting down.
GTGTCTGGGGTAATGGAAACAAAATTGTGTTTCATGAGAAATGTGAATGATTAACTGAAGTAATTGACGTGCCGTCAAAGTAAACCATTGTAACACTTCTTTGAAATTTGTTTCCAACAAATGCAAACGGAGTGGTGCATCTTTTTTTTTAATTTGCGCAATGCAATTTGCGAAGAGGAGGGGACTAAAATGAATAATATCAGGGATGAAGAGAGTAAATCTAGTTTTTAAAGTTCAAAAGAAAGTCACAATACTTCAACTGACTGTCTGGAATTGTATTGCATGACTTGATCTGCAATATAGCTATGAAAACAATACTAGTTTTCATCACAGCAAAAAATGACATCTTCGTTATAACCTGACTGAATGGCAAATGCGCAAAGCAAAAGTTTTCCCGTGATCACATGAAGGAGTTAAAGTTCAGGGACTTGGCTTTTACTTGTTATTTACTGGGTGGCTTATGCCAACCATTGGAAGAAAATACAGTTTATACTTATTGTCGTCCTCTGATCTGAAAAACTAATATCTGCAACTAATATATGTGCAGATTATACATATATAAATTTTTAAAAAATATCACATTTAAACCATATGAAATAATTAGTTTTATCAGAGATTTATGTATATGCGGGGTTCATTAGGGGAATAATTATAAAGTCAAAACGTTTTTCTGTGACAGTTTTTTTTAGACAGATGAAAACGAGGAAGGCGACATGTAAATCACTAGACCACACTCGTGACTCCAATTGTGAATTAAATCTGTACAGAATCTCAAAGAAACTGGGGTAGTGAGTTTCAAATCTATCAGTAAATACTCGTGTCATAAACGTGTGGTATCGTCATAATCATGATTCAGCTCTGGCGTTCCCATATATTTAGCTATCACTTGAACTTTAGATTTATATCTAGGGCATTTAAAAAAGATCACATACTGAGCAATGAGACTGAAAGTCTTTGCTTTGTTGAAAAAGTTTAGGTAATGTACAAAATACAAGCGTTACGATGGTGTATATTTCGTGCTAAACCAAAATTTAATTTCTTCTTCATTTTCTCCTATTATATTATCGAAGATGACTAGATTCATTTAACTAGAGCCAGACACAATCGAAATATATTCTCTTTTACTTTTTTCAGTCACGAGTTAAGCCAACTGCCGCTCTTTGTAGCATCACATGGTGCTTTTGGTGGACGATCTAACAAAAGTTTGATCAAATGTTTGACAAATTCGGTTTAACCCGTGCACCTAGGTCTAGCAATGAGGATGTTAAAGGGATGGCCAAGATATAATGTCTCCCATCTTTGATAAACTGTCCTTTTGTCAATCGTTTTGAGAACTGAAGAGACATCCATGACTCCATAGTTTTGGAATTCTGAGAATTTAACTGATGACACAATATATTTTGATGCAGAAACAAAAACAAAATTTCTAAAAGAAGACAACACACTAGACAAATTATCCTAGCGATTTAAGAAAAAGTTATTTTCTTGATTATTCTTTCGTGGAATCACAACTCGATCCGTCACCTGAGGTTTTCCTTGCTGTGCTAATGGGTAGCCCTGTAAACATTCTGTCGCTACTTTTTCATGGTGAGTTACAGCTCGTCTCTAAGTTTCGAATCTAAGACTTTTCCAGTTAGATACTTCATTCCAGTGTAAAATCTGTTCGCGTACATCACTAGACACAAACAGTTCTTGTTAAGTGTGTGAACTGTGGAATAAGTGCGACGAATGTCTTTTTCACACCGGGTTACATTTTTTTGCATCACTGATCACATGAGTTTCAACACAATGATTTTCTCTCGAACAGATAAATTTGTTGTCATCATTACAATCATATCCGAGGAACTGTGGTGACTCAGTGGTTAGCGTGCCGGACAAAGTGTGCGGGTTCGAATCCTACCATCGGACCAGCCTGGGTCAGCTACCGTGGAGTGTTCTTGGGCAAGGCACTTAACTCCAATTGCCTGGGAACTAAAAAAACCTACTTGTGTTGCTGTGTCGTAAAGCACCAAACCAAATAATCATATATTTTTATGAAATGGTAATAATTGTGCCAAAGTGAGTCTGCATGCAAACGAAGGCCAAATATCAGTCACAAACACACACGAAACGTCGTCCATTTCAAAGGATAAAGTCTTTTGGGACGAGTTCTTCTAAAAGCACTTGGTAATCCACTATATCTTTAATCGTTTTATTGACCGCCTCCCCGGAATTCGGTACAACACTGCGTGCAGAAGTCATGGGATGAGGTATCTATACTTATGTCGAGTTTTGTGTTTGTCATAATTTTCCCCGAATCAGACTTCTTATACTTTTAAAAGAGCAATAGTTAAAAGTCCAGAATGTAATTGTCTTTTTCACTTTACTCGAATTTGTACAAAAGTAAATGCAAATGCGTTCTCGCAGCTCCAAATGTATATTTTGGATGCACTCTTGTAAAGTATCCGTGAAAAGGTCTAGAGAATCACTAGAGTGCAGCTTTTCTCTTCCAGTCTCTCTATTGAGATCCCTTTGGGTTATCCGTGCTATTGGTGTCATGTCAAGAATAAGAGTCCTTAGCTACCGTCTGGGATGAGTAAGTGATGCAGTGACAGTTCGGAGACCACTGAGCGTGTTATTTGTACGCTGGCTCTTTATGTTCTCATTGGTGAAGTTTAACACCACAACTGAAGCACTGAACTTTGTTTCTTTCTTCTATGAACACAATTCCTGGTGTAGCTGAAGCTATTGGACGGGGTCCTTCCTGATATTTTGGCAGTTTCGATTTGAACGTGTTGAATCGACTGGCAAAATCACAATAGCCAGGCTAAGAAACTCGGAACGTGTAATCTTCTCTCATCCGTGACTCTCTGTTATAAGGCGGGCTAATTCCGGCATTATTGTCCGATTAATTGTGCTCCAGTTATAACATGTTAAGCACACCCTAGACCAGGTAGAGGAACTTGAGCTTCTTCCAGGGAAACGAAGACTTGTGAAAGCCACCGGCATCCACTTTACAATGGCAAAGCAACTAAAAATGGATGTCATAATGGAAGAAAAGGAAAGTGAACAAAGGGAGAGGCAGACCAAAAGAGCGCTGCAGCTACAGCAACATATAGAAAAGCAGAAGACGGCACATCAGCAACTAAGAGAGGAACAGTGGCAGCTGCTCTAACAGTGGAACCCGCAGCAACAACAGCAACAATAGTCACTCACCACCATAAGAGTTAATTCCAAGGGTGGAGGATCGCAGATTGAGGCTGATAAAATCTGTCGATTTTTGGCAACAGGATAGATAGAGAAAAAGATGTTCTGGACGTGGAACCCGATCTGGCAGGTGCGGTCAAAACACAAACAGTCCTTCTCAGAGCTAACATACTTTCCAGGGTCACTTGGGTTTATAGAAACAGAAATATTACTCAATATTGCCATATTTTTAAACCTGTGAATGTTTTCAACATTAAATTTTTATAGAACCTTAAAGTGTCAGCATAATGTAAAATTCTTGTAGGACACCAGAGTGCCAGCCCACCCCACCCCCAGTGTTAATCATATAGACATTTTTAAATTCCCATAACCGCCAAAGGGTCATATTTCAAACTGGCTACATGATGTTAAATTCCGGTATAGTGTTCCCATTAAATACATACATATATGCGTGTGATGACCTTCATATAAAAATTGCATACACATTGTGCTGGAGTGGTCTAGAACAGCGTTCAGGGATCACCTTATTGTTTGTAATTACACCACGTGTGTGTGTGTGTGTGTGTGTGTGTGTGTGTGTGTGTGTGCTTTTCCGATCCTTAAGTAAAGGTTGTGGTATCGTCTTTTTACAGTAATATATACTGTTTTCGAACATCAGACTATAGGTCGACAGTAATGAATTGCCGGTTTAACCTTTAAAATTCAATGGAATATTCCTGATGGTCTAGTCCAAAACAGGTAGTGCAGTGCATACATCTCGGGCGCATTCTATGCATAAATTATTTCATTTACATCTATAGGTCGATAACAGTATTATGACCTAGGTTTTCAAGCACAAATTACTTCGTGTAAACAAGTATAGAGGACTTAGTGTGGATAAGATGAATAGTCTTGACGTTAAAAGTGTCATATTCAACTTAATCAAACACAAACTTTCCTTCACTTACCTTCTAATTTGTTCAAGATATGTAGTGGCTTTTCCAAACAGGAAGGGTTTTTACGAGCGTGTGGTATGACACGTATGAAGGTCTGTTTCAAGTGTTCTAATCGAATTCCCGGATGTGGTAAAATATCGAAGCACTCATACAGTTCATGTTATCCGAGTTTATCTCGTTTAAACCATACTTGTATATACCCAGCAACGAATCACATAGTTAGGAATGTAGCTGAGAAAAGTGAGGCTATTGATTCATCAATACAAGCTGAATTACGCTTGTACTTTGCCTGTGACTATTTATTGACTCGTTTTGCTTTTGCTTGTTGAGGGACATTTGATCAGTAGACTGAGGGTCCATGCTAATGGTCTTGGAAAGAAAAAGAGAAACAACAGCGAGGATAACAAAATACCGGTTGGGAATCTAGGTCATATATCTGATTTCATGCATAAAAATGGCGGACAACTCGCTCGATTCAAGATAATGTTTTGGCAGATTTACATGCCTAAATAAAAATGCAGTTTTTGAAATTTTCTGTTTAAAACCAGTGGTGTAGATCTGGGAATAGCCGGACCATTCATATTTGTATTTTACAGGGGTACGAGAACATTACAACACCAATTTAGAATCTTATTAGACCAGCCACAGGGCGGAGACTTAGCAAAGGTGGAATCGAGGATATATATATATATATATATATATATATATATATATATATATATATATATATATATATATATATATATATATATATATATATAATAAAAAAAAAAAAAACAGAATCACAGACTAATTTCTTGATTCTGAATAGTTAAATTACTTGGTCACTCATGTTTTGTTTTGTTCATTCCGTACATAGATTCTAGAACATTTAAAAAACAAATAGACTAGCAATACCCTTCTATATGAGAGCTGGATCATTCATTGTGTTGGTTTTGAAGTTCACATACCAACGTAGAAGAACTTCGAAATCAAATTTTTTATAAAACATCACAGACCAGCCGAACGGCAGAGCTTTAACGAAGGTGGATTGGAATATATATTTCACAAGTTGAATCAAATTATGGACTGCAAACTAATTCTTGATTGTCAATAAATTAAATTTGCAAGATCATATAGACGAATATTCTTGATTATAAATAAATTAACAATTACTAGACCAGAGACAATCGTAAATAAATTTAAATTGTCTTGTACCGATGTAGAGTATTGAGTGGTACAGCAAGATACTAAGATACAGAGCTCAGCAGAAAAAATAAAACATCACTGACGAGATGCCTTTATTTTTGTGTGCCTAGTCACGTGAACCCGTTGTTGATATGCTACACTCCAGATATTTTCTATCAGTTCCTCAGCAGAATAGGTCCGCTAGTAATTTGCAGTTATCCATAATATCATGATCACATTTAATTTTTAACTGTACATCTTATTTCGCATAGGCTTTCTCTGCGTGCAATAAAAAAAAATGACTATAAGTCTATAAGCCAGACAGGGAATGTGGTAGCAAACGGTGGTACGAAATGACCTTCATACCAGTGATCAAAGATGGTAAATCAATGCCAGAAATGCAAGCTGGACATTCCAAATGAGTAACTTTATCAATTTACACTTGTTTGAATTTTTCATAAGTATACATATTACGATTTGAAGGTGCATGTGTGTGTATGCATAATCTTATCTTATCCTTTTAATGTTTCAGGTCTGTGATTGAGTAAATTTAGTCAACCATGAAATCATAGGATACTGACTATGAACACAAGCTGCCAAACTAGCCAAAAGACCAAACATTGACACTTGAACATATATCATATGGAGTCACCAAGTGGCAACAAGCAGCCTGACAAAGCACAGGGAAATTACATCAGGTCACACACTCTTGCACGCTGCAAAAATACGAGACTATGCTCCAATATTTCAATATGGATCAATGACTGACGAGATTCTTAATACTATCCTACCTTATATCATCTAGGTCCATCCTACCTAATATCATCTAGATCTATCCTACCTTATATCATCTTGGCCTATCCTACCTTATATCATCTAGGTCTATCCTACCTTATATCATCTTGGTCGATCCTAACTTATATCATCTAGGTCTATCCTACCTTATATCATCTATATCTATCCTACCTTATATCATCTAGGTCTATCCAACCTTATATCATCTAGGTCTATCCTACCTTATATCATCTAGGTCTATCCTACCTTATATCATCTAGATCTATCCTACCTTTTATCATCAATATCTATCCTGCCTTATATCATCTAGGTCTATCCTACCTTATATCATATATATCTATCCTACCTTATATCATCTAGGTCTATCCTACCTTATATCATCTATATCTATCCTACCTTATATCATCTAGGTCTATCCTACCTTATATCATCTAGGTCTATCCTACCTTATATCATCTAGGTCCATCCTACCTTATATCATCTAGGTTTATCCTACCTTATATCATCTATATCTATCCTACCTTATATCATCTATATCTATCCTACCTTATATCATCTATATCTATCCTACCTTATATCATCTATATCTATCCTACCTTATATCATCTAGGTCTTTCCTACCTTATATCATCTATATCTATCCTACCTTATATCATCTAGGTCTATCCTACCTTATATCATCTATATCTATCCTATCTTATATCATCTAGGTCTATCCTACCTTATATCATCTATATCTATCCTACCTTATATCATCTAGGTCTATCCTACCTTATATCATCTATATATATATAACTATATAACTTACTCATCTGCTAATTAGTTTACCAAATTCCCCTCACAGTGTACTCCAGGAAACAGATTCTCTGTTTTTTAAAGATTGTTTGGAGTGGGGCAAGAGATAAAATTAAAAGAAAAATAATTATTTACGACTACCATGTGGGTGGCCTTAAATGGTTGATATTAATATGTTTATGGATTGTATTAAAATAGACGGGATCAGAAGAATGATTACTCTTGAGCCCAATCGGAAAACACATTTTACTTGCTCTTCTCCCAAACAAAGAAAACATTTTTTTTTAAAAATTGGAATAGATTTTCTTAAAAGAGTGAATAGATGCCTGAATGAGTTTTGGATAGATATATTTTCAGCCTATATACAATTGTATAATAAGTTTACTGTTGAAAACAAAGAAGAACTCCTTTAAACACAAATATGAATGAATCCTAATGTCATTGTTGGAACTTCTACCGTAATATACAAACACCGGATTGAAAAGGGAATCTTCTATGTAAATGGCTTTGTAAATGAAGATGGTTAGTGGATCAATCTTGGTAAGTTTCATAATAAATTTGGATTCCATGTAAATTGTCTAGAATTTCAGGGACTTTTAGGTGCCAAAAAAATCTACAGAAGTACATTTGATGTAAGTATCAATTCTAATATTCAATACCCATGTATGCACCTATCTATTTCACTTAAAATAAGGATAAAAAGGTCTGTAAAAGAATTTACAAAACATTCATTTGCAATAATAATGAACCAGCCTCAGTTGCAAAATAGAATACAGAATTGGACAATTTAATGAGAATGAATGGAAGAAAACTTTGTTCCTTGCCTCACAAGATAACCAGAAGTCCTAGACTTAAATGGTTTCAAACTAAGATTTTGCACAGAATTTTGACAACAAATAATTTTCTAAAAATTAGAAAAATTCAAGTAATTCGTGCTCTCTCTGCAAAACCTCTGTAGAAGTTTATCACATCTTTTATGACGAAATCCAAAAAACAATCAATTTTGACGAGGTTCATAGAGTGGATAAAGACTGAGTGCAATCATCTCTAAAACTTGCATGTATCAAAGAGAAAATTTCTGCTTGGCATAATAGATGAAAACAAAACTGATAATGTGATTAACTTATTTATATTACAGATGAAATTATATATTTATAACTGTAGATTTAATAATGAATTACCAAGTATGTCCCATTTAAGAAAGAACTGAAATTACACTTTCTGTCAGAAAGTATTCTGCATACACAAACTGTACATGGGGAAATTTTTGTGCAAAATGGGAACTTTATTAAAAGTTGTTTTGAAACTGAATATTAATTTATCGCTATCTGTACGTATCGCTATCTGTACGTATCGCTATCTCTACGTATCGCTATCTGTACGTAAGTATTCTGCATACACAAACTGTACGTGGGGAAATTTTGATGTAAAATGGCAACTTTACAAAAAGTTGTTCTTAAACTGAATATTAATGTATCGCTATTTTCCATTCTATTCATAGTAAGGCATGTGTCGATACGTGTGGATGCAGTAGAATAGGTTCAGCATACGTGCCTATATACAATGATGCATCCCCGTGTCGGCTCACCTGTTAGACTGTTTCCTAGCCACCCGGATTTTCCCAACAATACCTGGTGCAGGGAGGTTACACGGTATTAATGAACATGTTCATATGTCTATAAATACCTCTGAATATATAGGTATATGCATGTTTGTATTTATGTAAATGCTTGTATGTATGTATGTTTGTAGGTGTGTGGGTATGTGTATTTGTATATTTGTATACAAATACATATTTGTATATAGGTATGTGTATGTATGTATATATATATATATATATATATATAGATATATATATATATATATATATATATATATATATATATATATATACACACACACACTGTATTGTTATACAGATTTATGCATAATGGTACGGTTGCACACGGATGGAAGGATGGATGACAAAAACCATAAAGTAAAAATGTAAGAATATGAAAATACTATATGTAATATATGCGCATACATGTTTTCTTTTTGTAGTTCTCGCTCTCTCTCTCTCTCTCTCTCTCTCTCTCTCTCTCTCTCTCTCTCCAAAACCTGTGACACATTTATACTAGCTTAAAGTTTAATCAGGTACTTTTGATTCACTATTATGAATGTTGCGTATTTATATTTTCTCATAAATTGTTAACGATGAGTCCAAGGCACCCCGTCTTGGCACCGTAGTGTGTCTGCGGTAATGAAAAAAATGTGTTTCATGAGAAATGTGAATGATTAACTGTAGTAATTGACGTGCCGTCAAAGTACACCATTGTAACACTTCTTTTGAAATTTGTTTCCAACAAATGCAAACTGAGTGGTGCATCTTTTTGCAACTGATGGCATACAGTGCGCAATGCAATTTGCTCAGAGCAGGGGACTAAAATGAATAATATCTGGGATGAAGTGAGTAAATCTAGTTTTTATAGTTGTCACAGGGTTCAAAACAAAGTCACAATACTTCGACTGACTTTCGGGAATTGTATTGCATGACTTGATCCGCAACATAGATATAAAAAGAAAAAAAAAAAAAAAAACTAGTGTTCATTACAGCAAAAAAAAAAAAATGACATCTTCATTATAACCTGACTGAATGGCAAATGCGCAAAACAAAAGTTTTCCCGCGCACACACGAAGCAGTTAAAGTTGAGAGACTCGGCACGCACTTGTTATTTTCTTGGTGGCTTATGCCAACCATTGGAAGAAAATACAATTTATACTTATTGTCGTCCTCTAATCTGAAAAACTAATATCTGCAACAAATATATGTGCAGATTTTACATATATAAATTTTTTAAACCATATGAAATAATTAGTTTATCAGATATTTGTGGGTATGCGGGGTTCATTAGGGGAATAATTATAAGTCAAAACGTTTTTCTGTGACAGTTTTTTCTTTTCTTAGACAGATAAAAACGAGGAAGGCGACGTAGACCACACTCGTGACTCCAATTGTGAAATAAATCTGTACCGAATCTCAAATAAACTGGGGTAGTGGGTTTCAAATCAGTAAATACTCGTGTGATAAACGTGTGGTATCGTCATAATCATTATTCAGCTTTGGCGTTCCCATATGTTTAGCTATCCCTTGAACTTTAGATTTATATCTAGGGCATTTTAAGAAGACCACATAATGAGCAATGAGACTCAAGGGCTTTGCTTTGTTGAAAAAAAGTTTGGGTAACGTAAAAAATACTTGCGTTGCTATGGTGTATATTTCGTGCAAAACCAAAATTTTAATTTCTTCTTCATTTTCTCCTATTATATTATCGAAGATGACAAGATGCATTTGACTAGATCCAGACACAATCCCATTGTCTTCTTGAAGAATTCCTGTTACAAACGAAATATGTTCTCTTTGACTTTTTTCAGTAACGAGTTAAGCCAACTGCGCTCTTTGTAGCACCACATGGTGCTTTTGGTGGACGATATAACGAAAGTTCGATCAAATGTTTGACAAATTCTGTTTTACCCGTGCAGCTAGGTCTAGCAATGGTCAAGATACATTATCTCCCATCTATGATGAACTGTCCTTTTTGTCAATCATTTTGAAAAGGGAAGAGACAGCCACGACTCCATAGTTTTTGAATTCTGAGAATTAAACTGATGCAGAAAAAAAAAAATTTTTTTTAAAAGGAGACAACACACGAGACAAATTATACAAGCGATTTAAGAAAAAGTTCTTTTCTTGATTATTATTTCGTGGAATCATAACACGATCCGTCATCTGAGGTGTTCCTTTCGTTGCTGTGCTAATGGGTAGCCATGTTAACATTCTGTCACTACTTTTTCATAATGAGTTACGCCTCGTCTCTAAGTTTCGAATGTAAGACTTTTCCAGTTAGATACTTCATTCCAGTGTAAAATCTGTTCGCGAACATCACTAGCCACACACAGTTCTTGGTAAGTGTGAACTGTGGAATAAGTGCGACGAATGTCGTTTTCACACAGGGTTGGTTACATTTGTTTTCATAACTGATCACATGAGTTTCAACATAATGATTTTCTCTTGAACAGATAAATTTGTTGTCATCATTACAATCATATCCGAGGAACCGTGGTGACCCAGTGGTTAGCGTGTCGGACTCACGACCTAAGGGGTGTGGGTTCGAATCCTAACATCGGACCAGCCTGGGTCAGCTACTGTGGTGTGTCCTTGGGCACTTAACTCCAATAGCCTGGGCACTAAAAAATCTCCTTGTGTTGCTGTGCCGTAAAGCACCAAACCAAACAATCATATCTTTTTATGAAATGGTAATAATTGTGCCAAAGTGAATCTGCATGCAAACGAAGGCCAAAATACAGTCAAAAACACACACGAAACGTCGTCCAATTCAAAGGATAACGTTTTTTGGGACTAGTTTTTCCTAAAGCACTTGGTAATCCACTATATCTTTAATCGTTTCATTGACCTCCTTCCACAGAATTCGGCACAACACTGCGTGCAGAAGTCGTGGGATCGAGGTCCGTATACTTATGTCAAGTTTTGTGTTTGTCATAATTTTTCCCGAATTAGCCTTCTTATACTTTTGAAAGAGCAAGAGTTAAAAAGTCCAGAATGTATTTTGTCGTTTGCACTTTACTCGAATTTGAACAAAGTAATTGTAAATGCGTTCTCGCAGCTCCAGATGTATATTTTGGATGCACTCTTGTAAAGTATCATTGAAAAGGTCTATAGAATCACTATAATACAGCTTTCCTCTACCAGTCTCTCTATAGTATGGAGATCCAAAGGGTTTTCATGCTAATGGTGTCAGGTCAAGAATAAGAGTCCTTAGGTACCCTCTGGGTCGAGTAAGTGAAGGCAGTGACAGTTCGGAGACCACTGAGCATGTTATTTGTACGCTGGCTCTTTATGTTATCATTGGTGAAGTGTATCACCACAACTGAAACACTGTACTTTGTTTCTTTCTTCCATTAACACAATTCCTGGTGTAACTAAAGCTCTAGGACTGGGTACTTCCAGATATTTTGGCAATTTCGATTTGAACGTGTTGAATCGATTGGCAAAATCACAATAGCCAGGCTAAGAAACTCGAAACTCAATATGGATCAATGACTGACGAGATTCCTAATACTATCCTACCTTATATCATCTAGGTCTATCCTACCTGATATCATCTAGATCTATCCTACCTGATATCATCTTGGTCTATCCTACCTTATATCATCTAGGTCTATCGTACCTAAAATCATCGTGGTCTATCCTACCTTATATCATCTATATCTATCATCTATATCTATCCTACCTTATATCATCTAGGTCTATCCTACCTTATATCATCTATATCTATCCTACCTTATATCATCTATATCTATCCTACCTTATATCATCTATATCTATCCTACCTTGTATCATCTACATCTATCCTACCTTATCTAGATCTATCCTACCTTATATCATCTATATATATCCTACCTTATATCATCTATATCTATCCTACCTTATATCATCTAGGTCTATCCAACCTTATATCATCTAGATCTATACTACCTTATATGATCTTCTCATAGCCCATGAACAAGGAGAGACCACCTATCAGGTGTTTATTAACTACTCTTACCTTCTATGACCGTCTCCCAAAACTAATGTTAAAGTCTTTTTTCAGTCTGCTGGCAAAGACACAAACCAAATCCACCAATAATTAAACCATCTTTAAAACAGATTATCGTCTATTCGGACAAATGCTAATGATAGCCAGCAGTAGAACAATGGGCATGGAATAAGAACAACAACACCCACTAGGACCTTTGCATTGGTCCTTGGCAAAGTGAGACGAACCTCGAAAGAAGACAAACAAAGCAACAGTGGCGAGGCAACTTGAGAAGCAGGTGCCATCGCAGGAGCATATCACAATGCCCTCTGCAACCATCATTGGTGGTTTAGCACTTGTATACAAACCGCACCGTGACAACTGCCCTTTCGCAGAATTATTGGAACAGCTATTGACAACTGCCTTGCAAATTTGTCCTGAAAGTGAAAGAATCGATGTCGAGTTCGACGTGAAGAGGCAGCCCGCCTTTAAACAGGAAGATGGAGAGAGTAAAGTGGCGTACAAATGGTGGAATCTCCTTCTCCAAAATAGTTCCAGCACATAGTCAAAAACCGGAGGCGTCTCCTGTCATACCTGGCTGGCATAAGGAAATTGACTCATTTCTTTGCAGAAAACTGGCATGGAAAAAAGAACAAATTAGTGGAAAAGTGTTGTATGTGAGGTAAATACATCAGGATATCCAGGGAACATGTTGAGAATGTTGAAGTTCTTGAAACCACACATGAAAAGGCTTCTACCGAAATTGCAGCAGACTCTGACTCTTAACTTAGTTGCACTAGTTGTGGAGGACACAGTTGCAAAAAAAGGGACAGTGGAACCAGACAGCTGTCTCTATGGAGAGATAATCTTCTCCAGTATGCTCTAAGAGTTAACTACCAAAGTGCCATATGAAGATGATGTGCCAGTTCGCCAGAACCACGGATGTACCGTAGGAGATAATGATAAGTTTGATATTCGATGGATGATTAGCTCTCCTGCACCTTAGGTCATCTTGGAATTTATATCCTGTAAATGCCATCTTACCTGTCAACTCACCAGCTTCCAGTGTCTATCTAATTGACTAAAGTGCATAGAGAAGTGCAGGCTTCAGTATGCACCAACATGACGGATGCAGATGAAGATGATTCAATGCATGGCATACTTGATGACGAGGATAATTAAGATGATTCAATGTAGGCTACACTTGATGACGAGGATAATGAAGATGAATCTGAATAAAACCTGAACCCACAAAAAAATGGACTTATAAATATAGTGGTCTTCCAAAAGACATTTATAGTGAATGCATATTAGTTCAACTAACAGACAGTCATTAATAAAATATGTTGTTTTGAAATAAGGTCACCGTAAGATGCAAGAACTCATATACTTTGTTAAATTACGTATATCAATGTATATCAATCAGCAACTGTTTGTGTTCATGCACTGTTCTTGCTTACATGCGGCTTTTTTACACAACATAGTTGAATTATGGGTCTAAACTTGCACATTGTCAACAGTGTGATGATTTGATCTGTTGCATAATTAAATAATGAATATGGTACCTATTCATGTACGACTTGTTACACTCACACCCACCAAAACCATCCGATATTGTTTGATAGTACTTCTGTTTGAAAGCAAATTTCTACCAATATGCTACAGGCATAGATGTCCAGCATACATTTTTGAAAGCTACAGATAATAAGCTTTCAGAAAAATATTGTTTCATTTGGTACTTCTATTTGGTACCAATCAGGCAATATTTGGGTCATGGCCCACGGACTATCAGTACAACGGCAATGTTAACCAACAAAATATAAGGGCAGATACATACATACAATCACGAAATAAAGCGCAGTGCAGAGAACACCAGATATTATCTTCTAGTAATAAGCATTTCGAGTTAGGTCCATTGCTTACACTTATTTATAGCATGAGTGCAACATATGCAAATTTCCCACACCATCAACATAATTTACTAAGCAGTAGTGTGATTCATATATAAATCGAAGACCATTCATAATTTGTAAAATATGATCCAGATGAAGAAGTAAAAACATAATAAGCAACGACGAGAGACATATCGTTTAGCAAAGATCTGATAGTTCATAGGTTCGTGAAATAGGGAGTAGAAATAACAGTTAAAAGATAACTCAGGTTTGTAGATAGCTTTAGATTTATGGAACAGTCAACACACAACTGACTGAAAATTTAAGCGATGAAACGTTCAGAGAAACGCTGAGACGGTATAGAAATATAACAACCTAGTCGTGTGAAGCACAACCCCCGCCGTTGCAAAGCTCGACAAAGCTACAAGTATAAATATTTCAAGAAAGATGTTTATCTATATGCATACAGGGATAGTTTTGAAAAGTTAATAAAAAAAATAAAATAAAAAAAAATAAAAAAAATAAAATAAAAATAATAATAAAACAACACAGGTATACCACCAGTAGACACGTTTAACGTATCACTGCATGTTTCCAACATACCAAATGATGATTACCAATATGTAACATTTCGAGCTTCAGACACTTGGAGATCTACACGACTATTACGTGAAGAAAGATACATTGATGCTATGTGGCATTTTTGAGGAATTTAGGAATGTCAGAATGAAAGGTAACAAAGAAGGGTCTCTCAAAGGGATTGCGTACATGTATTGAAACCATCTCTGTAAGTCTCGAGAAACTCCAAAGTACTAAATTTATTAGCACATTTGTGTTGCATGTTTGAATTAACATATTCACAAGATACCTAAAGTGCAATGCAAAATTATTTTTCATTGTCTTTGACCTTGAACCGGATATCATGGATAGAAGATCATTAATTTTGTTTCAAACAATGCCAATATATACCCACATGTTAAGCGGGGTTAAATCTTTATATTGTCGGGAAGAAAACGAAGTTATCGAAGTGGCACGCTTGAATTATTCCTTTAGATATATCCACAAACTGAGTTTGATAAAAATATATATATATATAATATCCACAAACTGAGTTTGAACAAAATCTATATATAAGTTATTGTGTTATCATGCTCACAAGCCGGTATAGAGCAAAAAGAATGATTACATATATTTGACCTTAAAATCAATGTCAAGGTGCAGAATATCAAATTGTTCACTTATTTAAGTACAAGTAAATGTGTTTATAAGCTCAGTAAAGTAGAAAAATACAAACAATGACCTTTGATTTGACTACAAGGTTTACTATGTATCGCTTTCAAATCTCCTTCACAAAATTGCAATCTACACAATTTCGCTCAGAATAAATTAAGAATTGCAAGAAGTTTTCTTTAGTAAAAATCCCATGTCAGTGTTACAATTCACGCAATAGATAACAAAATTTTAGAAATGGTCACTATGGTGCCACGTTGATGGTCAGATGAGCACCATTTTTATTTATAACGAGCTACATACCGCTATAGTGTTTTAATGAAAATCCCATGTCAATATGACCATCCATTTAGGAGAAGTAGCTTTATAAAGATTTAAAGGATGGCCTTTAAGACAACTATTTTGTAGGCTAGATCAGCAGAAACGTTTTAATATAGAACAACTATATATTGTTAGAAAGAATTATTTTTAATTGTCGGAATGGGAATGTGTTCATGAGACATGTGAAATCACATAGGCATCATGTTCATTTAGGACCAAAGTAAAGTGTTTTAGTAAAAAGTAGTGAAAACTAAATTTTCAAGGTTGCCGCAATGGCTAGCATATTAGAGCTCTGATAAGCACAATTTTTATTTAGAACCAGCAAGATATCATAAGTTTTTCTTAGTGAAAATCCCATATCTGTATAACTATATGTTCATGAGAAGTAGATATTGCAATTTTTAAAAGATGATTACCATGGTGAACATTAATATTAGGGGTCTGTTTGGCACCATTTTCATATAGGACCAACGACATGTCATAAGAAACTTTTAGTGAAAGCCCCACGTTGCTACCATTATAAATTCAGGAGAAGAAGCAATAACACGATTTTAAAACTGGCCACCATGCCCATCAAGTTGCAGGTCTGATTAGCACCATTTTCATTTAGGACCAACTATACACCAGAAGAAGATATTTAGTGAAATTCCCATATCTATCTGACCGTCCGTTGAAAAGCAGTAGCACCAACACTATTTTAAGACGGATACAGTGACGACCATATTGAAGGTCTGATCGGCAGCATTTTTTGATGCAGCACAAACATCATATATTAAGAAGTCTATTAGTGAAAATCCCATATCGTTACGACTATCTTTTTATTAGTAGGGGCAATAACAAGATTTTCAAGATGGCTACAAAAGCGGCCATAATGGATGTCAGATCGGCACTATTTTCTTTTAGGAGCAAGTTGACTATTTATTTAGGAATAGTAGCGATAACAAGAATTTTGAAATGGTCAGCTTGCCAGATATATTGGATATCGGTTTGTATGTGTGCATGTATCTATAGGATTTATCCGCACATCAGCATACTAACAGCTATACAGTGCCAAATAAGTTTAGGTATCCCCCAAAAGGGTATACAAAACAAAGCTTCAAGAGTGACAGCAAGTATTTAACAAGTAAAATCATACAAAATGAGATTTAAATAGTTAATTTCATGTAATTTAAACAATCGGAATGAAAATCTATATTATGACTAATGCCTTATTTGTGTCATACATTTTCGCCTTGAATTTTGTATTATATGCTAAAGATAGGTCCGCTGATCACATGTTGGCTTTGTTTACCTTTCTTGAACAGGAAAACCCACTACTGGAATTTATACAACGGCAAAGCCAATGTAAATATTTGGCTTTAATCATGTGGGGTTCTTATACAAAGTAAGAAAAATTTACACTGGAAATGTATATTCATTATGGACTTATTCGTTTCAGTATTATTTCATAATAAACATATTCTACAACAAAAGACATTGAATCTATTATAATAAAATGTGTATCCATTCACCAGTGTCTATTTTTAAATTTCTCTCTCCATCTGTCCCCCCCCCTCTCTCTCTCTCTCTCTCTCTCTCTCTCTCTCTCTCTTGATTCATGTATTTATATGGTAAAGAACAAGCAAGCAGTAATGTAAGTACACAAACTACATATAGAATTACGGGAATTTTAAAAAAAAAATGTGTTTTTTTATTTCAAAAATACGGAGACGCTATAAACAAATAATATCCATACCTTAGCCTAACTG
Source organism: Margaritifera margaritifera (assembly GCA_029931535.1). Lineage (NCBI taxonomy): Eukaryota > Metazoa > Mollusca > Bivalvia > Unionida > Margaritiferidae > Margaritifera > Margaritifera margaritifera. The sequence continues at coordinate 1,287,517 of JAQPZY010001583.1, read as the reverse complement.
GCACATTCCGGTCATATGTCACGTGACTTTTTAGTCAGTGGAACGAACCATGGACGCACTTCCTGAAATAAATAAACTTACGTATGCTTGGAAAAACGGTAATTCTGAACTAATATACATGAATGCCATTTTTTTTAACGATGATTAAATGAAGTAGATATAGTTGAACACTTTCTATGGTTATTTAAATAGATTCTCAAAATATTATAACGAACGCGTTAAAATTCACATTAAGGCACAAATATGGAGGTTCGACGATAATAGATTTTGCTAGTAACAATACAAGATTTACAAAACTTGACTGGCAAGATTCATCTAAATTTCCAAACAAAATTAGATTTTCGGAAATCTCGAAATCTTCTCCAATCTCGGTTCTGCAAAATTTAAAAACCGACACCAAAATTGTTTCACAACAACACAGTTGCAAAATAAATGTTTCATTGTTTCTTCCTCACTATTACAGAAAGACCTCCCTGTGTGCTGGTACCTTGTAGTGGTGGGGAGGCTTGCGTGCTCCAAAGATCCTGAAAGCTGTACCGGCCGGGGTCTCGACCCCTGGCAGGTTCAACCAAGCCGGGCAGGTTTTGGGGAAGGAGCCTGACGAAACCTAGCATCTGGCCCTCCAGGTTGGGGGTTGGGCGTGGTGCCAACAACTCCACCCCATAAAAAAACCGTTACAGAAACTGCAATAACTTCAACTTCAACAACAAAAATATGTCCAATAAGGAACTCCAACCAACTGTTTGGTAACATGACAACTTCTGATGAAAACCAATCCCGGAGAGTTAGAGGCTTGACCAGGAGTTTTCTGGAACCCAAAACTACAGTTCGTCTTGGTGCATGGAATGTCCGCACCATGTTTGAAACATACAAAATGGCACAAGTCACCAGCGAAATGAATAGATACAAATTGGACATTCTTGGTGTCAGTGAGACCAGATGGACAGGTTCAGGACGCAAAATAACAAGTGATGGCTCAGCCATTATTTACTCAGGGAAACATGATGTCCATTCCAGCTCTGTAGCTCTATTCATCAGCAAAACTAGTACAAAAGCGCTCCTAGAATGGGAACCAATCAGTGACAGATTTATCAGTACTGCAAACTCACCATCCTGCAGTGTTATGCCCCAAACAACGAGGCTGAGGAGGAAGACAAGGAGGACTGGTATGAACAGTTACAACTAGCAGTTTCCAAAGTCCCACAACATGACATGCTCTTGTTAATGGGAGATATGAATGCCAAGGTAGGAACAGACAACACCAAAAGTGAGGAGGTGATGGGGCAACATGACTATGGAGTCATCAATGACAATGGTGAAAGACTTGTAAACTTCTGCCTCAATAACAACTGCGTAATAGGCGGCACTGTCTTCCCCCACAAGGACATCCACAAACTAACTTGGAAATCTCCCGATCGACGCATTGACCATATAGTCATCAACAATAAGTGGCGCAGATCTCTCCAAGATGTAAAGGTCCATCGTGTGGCAGATGTCATTCGTGATCATTACCTTGTGATAGCCAAGATAAAGCTGAAACTACGGGCAACACGTACCGCACAACAACAACGAAAAGTGTTTGACATCAGCCAGGTCCGCTCACCTGAGATAAAGAGAGACTTTACTATCGAGCTTAGAAATCGTTTTAATGCATTGGCCAGTGAAGTTGGGAAAGATCATGATACAGTTGAAAGTACATGGAATTGCATTAGAAATGCATACTCTGAAGCAGCAAAGAAAGTCATCGGTTATACAAAGAAAAAGGACAAGAGATGGTTAACACCAGAGACATGAAAAAAATAGATGAAAGGAGAAAGGCCAAAGACAAGCTTCTGAGTTCTAAATCACCAAGGCTGATTGAAGAGGCACATAAAGACTATAAGCTGAAGGATAAAGAAGTAAAAGGAGTGCCCGGAAGGATAAAATAACCTTTGTTGAGGAATTGGCAAATGAGGCAGAACAGGCTGCAACAAAAGGTGAACTGAGCATGGTATACAAGATTACTAAACAGCTCTGTGGTCAAGGATCCAACCACTCAATACCAGTCAAAGATAAACAGGGAAGAGTGATAACTTTGGAAAGGGAACAGGCTGCAAGATGGGTTCAGCACTTCGAAGAAGTACTAAACCAGTCAGAGCCTGAAGACCCAGCAGACCCGCCACCATCAAATGACATTAATGGCATTGATACCAGCCCACCTACTCAAGCAGAGGTCCAAACAGCCATCAAGGCCATGAAGAGCGGCAAGGCACCTGGTATTGACTCCCTACAGGCAGAGCTTCTGAAAGCTGATATAACCACAGCTTCATATGTGCTGACTGACCTCTTTAGAAAAATATGGGAACATGATATCATCCCAAAAGACTGGTGTAAAGGCCTCATCATCAAGCTACCAAAGAAAGGTGACCTTAGCAACTGCGACAACTGGCGAGGGATAATACTCCTTTCCATTCCCAACAAAGTCTTCTGCAGAATTCTCCTCCAAAGCATTGATGCAGCCATAGATGGTAAACTCACACAAGAACAAGCAGGGTTCCGCAAAGGAAGAGGATGTATAGACCAGATATTTGCTCTGCGCAACATCATTGAACAATGCCTAGAGTGGAATGTGTCCCTTTACATCAACTTCATTTGACTTCAAGAAGGCATTTGACAGTGTTCACCGCGAAAGAATATGGAAGATTCTTAGAGCCTATGGAATACCATCCAAGATAGTCAACCTCATTGGGAAGTTCTATGAGCACTTCGAATGCAGCGTCATCCTTAACAACACTCTTACAGAGTCGTTCCAGGTGAAGTCGGGTGTTAGACAAGGTTGCATCCTCTCTCCCATTCTGTTCCTCATCACCATCGACTGGATAATTCTCCAAAACAACTTCCGACCATGCCAGAGGGATCCAGTGGACACCCTTCTCAAACCTTGAAGACCTGGACTTTGCTGATGATCTGGCTGTCATCTCATCAAGGCGCTCTCATCTTCAAGAGAAATCTGACAGACTCTGCAAATACGCTAAACAGACGGGCCTGCATATCAATGCAAAGAAAACCCAAGTGATGTGCACAAATGCAGCAGCTATACTTCCAATTACCATCGATGGAGAGGCACTTGAGTTTGTAGACGACTTCACCTTCCTTTGTAGCCTAATTAGTAACAACAATGGTGCCAAAAAGGACATAAAGGCCAGGTTAAATAAAGCCAGAGGTGCTTTCAGCAGGCTTCGCCATATATGGAGATCAAAACAGTACAGCCTCAAGACAAAGATCAGACTTTACAACAGCAGCATAAAGTCGGTACTTTTATATGGCTCCGAGTGTTGGACAGTTGTGAAGACAGACATGAGAAATGTAAATTCATTCCACAATGGCTGCCTTCGTAAAATCTGCAACATCTACTGGCCAAACAAAATCTCCAATGTGAGCCTATATGAGAAAACTGGATGTAAAAACATTTCTCTGGAGGTCAAGATGCGCAAAATCAAATGGCTCGGACACGTAATGCGGATGCCACAATAACTGATACCTAAGGTATCTCTCAGATGGACACCAGCGGGGAAGCGTAAGCGCGGCCGGGCAAAGAAAACCTGGCAAAGGACAATGATGATGACCGACCTGGAAGAGATGGGACTTTCCTGGGGCGAAGCACAAGCCATTGCTCAGGACCGACCCAGATGGCGGAAGATGGTTGCAGCCTTATGTCCCAGTTGGGATGAAAAGGACCCTTAATTAATTAAATTACAGAAAGAACACCCTTTATCAGCTACAAAACCAATTTTGAATAAGAAACTATTCGTAATCAGTATGTCGTGTTAATTCTAAACTGGAGGCACCATGATTTTGTATCCAAAGTAATTTTATATAGAATCAAATATACTGTAATAGACCTGGGGGATCTAAAGCTTTAATATGATGGGTAGGGAGAGTGGTTTTTCCATGTCGTAAATTAAATATGTTGTTAATGTCAATGATTATATACTGCTGAAAGAGTGAATATTAACATTGTAATGTGATTGGAACTGTAAGGATCGTGACTTACCCTGATATTTGTATGCACTTGTTCATGTTATTTGTACAGTGTGATCGCCAGTTATGAAGGTAGTAACTGCACTGTCATCCTGTTCGATTTTGCACATCGTTAAATACTCATAAAATCTTTTAGAATCTTACTTCATATGAATTTATCACACCCAGAAATATGTTTATCACACATAATGTCCCTCACATATCAGCATTTGAATAGCACTAAGCTTGATGACTTCATCAGCTGACACTACAATATACGTCTGCAGCCATGATGACCGACGCTAGATCACATGACCGGTTCCACACACTAAATTCATCCAATTTCACTTTTAATTTTTTTTTAATTTCACTTGTTCATTGCTAATGCTGGCCTTCCTTTATACAAGTATGAGTATGTTTTGAACTTTTAATATTGTATTCTTGATTTTTATGCTAGTCAATGTATTTTCAATGTTGTCAGCGTTCACTAGTACTTGTTTACTCTTCAACCATTTCTAGCGACCTTGGTTACGACTTTAAAGGATTTGATGTCTGACGGACAAGAGATAATACAAAATGATTATATATTTGCTACTGATTGAGTGTAAACGGAGAAGTAATGCTAATTAAATTGTATGATAACCCTCAATTTGTGTCACTGGTTGTAGAGTATCTGTTCGGCACAACCCGACCTATTCGGCGTGCCGGACAAGCAATGATTGGTCAGAATTACGTCACATGACTATTTTCCGAAGAGTATAAATAGGAGCGAAATTCGAAGGTTGGCAGATAGCTGTCAACAGTCAGTGTACATAATTACAGATCTCCACCAATTAAAAACATTATAGTCTTGAGGTAGTTATAATTACAAATTTACTAAATCACATTAAGAAGCTAATAGATAGTTATAAAAATAAGGCAAGTCAATGAAATGTTATTACTTTATTATCAAAATAGAGACTAAAATTACATCTATAGTACAATAATATGAATCAATTCAATTCAATCAAATTCAATTTCTTGCTACTGATTCCGACTTAATGCAAAACTAATATTGTGCCATACTAAAAATAAGCAGCTATCTCCCGCCACACTAAGAATTCAAGGTTTACTTACAAAATACTTACACTGTAGGCCTTCCATTTCTTGCTGAATGCTTATATTGGGGTTATGAAGGCCAGCATAGTCTTTATGTATATGACATATGCGTATATATTCATGTTATAGTCGTCTTTTCCTTTTATTAAGCATTTTATCATAATGACACACTGTCAAAAATAAAATATCATGAACTGAAGCATTTTTTAAAACTTATTATTACAATTATATGAGCTACAACATACACCCCAGCCCCTATCCGTATAAAACCTTATTCCGCCAATCTCTATCTTTTGGAATGTTGAATTTAATATATAAAAAAGGTTTCTTGAACTTTGGGACACTGAAAGAAATGACTTTCCTAAACTATAATATATATCTCTGTGTATCCTTGACAATTCCTGAGTAGAAGTTCAATATTGTTAGGGAAAAAAGAATGCAATTTGTTTCATATGTTGTAAATTTAATCTTTCAAAATATATCCTGAATGCACTCGTAGTACCATAAAACTGTGTAATCTGGGTGAAAAATCATATAACACAAAAAACTTTTCATATGATAAATATGAACCTTGCTCATCAAAGAAATGGTATATAAATTTTACCCCTTTCGACAACCATGATTGATACAAAATTGGTCTGTTGTTATATTTTTATTTTTCCACACACTCTTGTGTGAAATTTCAAAGAAGTCGTCATCATTTTCGATTGTCATAAATTCTGCCCATGCTAAAAGTATATGCTTCCAAAAGGAATTTTTTAAAATATATTTTTGGATAATTGCAATATTTGCAAATCATTTAATTGAGAAAAAAATGTGTAATACAACAACTCATATTTATTGAGAAAGTAATCAAGTATATTTTGCCATTCAGAATGATTACTCAGCAAACGCTTTACCCAGGATTGTTTTAAAGATTTTTATAAAGGATGCTCGGTGTTGCATACGCAATTTACCTTCTTCTAACTTATTAATAAGTATTGTTCTACTTTTTTTTATCAGGACCGTTATTCCACATAAATTTATAAAACTTTTTTTCAATTTTAGAACAATAATTTTCCCATGCATTGTTAATTTTCTTCGATTCTATTCCCCTAACAGATTTTGCATATTTTGAATTTTGTTTTCAGAATTACTTTCCACAATCTCTTCAGTATTTACGAATACCTCAAATCCTAATAAAGAAAAATTAAAAACCCAATCAAATCCGATATTTGTACACATCTGTGTCAAAGAATTCTTTAATGCCCATATTTTTATCACTTTTGAATCGATGATATTTACTTTTAGACCCGACATTGATGCAAATAAGTCTAATGTTTTTCTTTCCCTTTTCTACATATTCTTTGTCTTTTAGCAACGAATTATTAAATTTTCAGAAACCTGGTCCCTTTTCAAATTGTGTAAATTGAAAGGTGAGTATCGTCGGGGAATAGTCAGACCTATAGCTGGGACATATGTATGTATTCTTACTATCAATAAAACTTAAACTTTCTTCCTTTATCAAGAAAAATCTAAACGTACCATTTTAAAGAATTTTTCTGAATCCAATTATACTCTTTAATCGCAGGATTATAAACGGATCGCAGAGATGCAATTCTTTTTTTCAGATCCAGTACTCTGTCCCTTGCTTGCGGGTTATTTCTTGTTAGTAATTATATATACCTTCTTCACAATCTTGAACTAAGTTCCAGTCCGCACAGATTACAGTGGTAAGATTACTATACTCTTTGATAACTGACTCAACTGCATCAAAAAATGTTGGAGAATCTTCATTTGGACAATACATATTGATAAGCGTCTTTGTTCATCCTCGACTTCCATATCAAGGGCAATTATATTTCCTTTGCTATCTTTAAAAGCATCTTGAAACTTTAAAATCTATATTAGTTGCAAAGAGTATTTCCACGCCACGAGATCTACTTGTACCAGAACTAAATTAACATTTATACCACCCCCACCCCCCACCCCCCCTCTGTTTCAATATATGGTTCGATTGCTTCTGTGAAATAAATATCTTGTAAACAATATATGGAACATTTTTTCATATAAATTCATACACATCTTTTCGATTATGCCTATCTCCTAGTCTGAAAGACGGAATACTAACCATTTTCAAATAACAATTAAAAAGAATGGTACCATTCTTACAAATATACCCATACAACATAAATTGTAAATATGGCGATAAAAGTCACATACTGTATAAAAGGATCCCCTGAATGACCAAGCAAGAAAAAGATCTCAAAATATTTACACAGATGAAGGGAGAGAGAATTCAAGTAGTAGGCATATAGATTCAAAGAGAAAACAAACAAACCAAAAATCATACTTAAGGTCAAAATACGCTTCATGTTGGAAAGTGGAGCACGGTGAATTTTTGTGTTATGAAAACATCTACTGATTTGCATTAATCCATCTAAGCAATAACTGCCATATATTATTAATATTTGTTTACTAAAATATGTATTTTTAAGTCTAGGTCTTGTAACTTTTTGTTCTGTTACTATGCCTAAAAGTAGGGTAATTAGTTGCATAAAGTTTTAAAAAAAAAGGTGCTAAAAATTGACTTCGTCGAAAGATGTTCGATGAAGGGTGATGGGGTAGACAGAAACGTTCTATATATTTGCCATATTAAGCGAGTGGAGATTACTACTAAACGAGATCGAACTTAGTATACTTCCCTTGGTATTCCTCGCTAAATCTCGAGATATAAAGCAGTATCCTTATTTAATAAACCAAAGCAACCCATCTTCTATTACGATCATAAGCAATAAAAGCGATTGCTTATTTATCTCGTGATATTTATTCTGGCTTAAATCTGGTATATCTGGTTTCCATTCTTCGACTATTACCATTATTGTCCTGCTGTCTACATACTTCTTACTCACGTTCCGTTCTTTTGGTTCATTGTCAACCTTTTGACGAACTCCTATCAGCCGCTGGAATAAATTGTCTCGCTACATCGATATATATGTTATTTAATCCTAAAGTGAAACTATCTATGGCTTTTTCAGATTGTTATTGTACTCTAAATGCTACAAATGCCACAACGATATCACTAGATAAGAGAAAGATACAATCACAACTTACGGCATAATCCGAGCTAATATTTGAATCACTGATATTTTGCTCAAATGTAATTATCATGCTTTCATCTGAATCATGACTTTACTTACCCAATATTAATGCCTATATGAACTTTTTCACTATATCTTTTATAGTAGGGCGAAATTGTATTATACTTGCCATTTAGAACTTGAACACCAAGTACAGAAATGACACAAAATATGATACTTTCATTTAGTCTTGCTATTCCTTCTTTTGCTAGTCCGTTGTTATCTTGTAGATAGAAGTATGACCAACCTATTAATTCTTCAGTTACACTGCTTTACGACTGTATTGTATACACCTTCCTCTATTCCACCATTTGCCTGCTTCACGTCTTACTTATCTCATCATCATTCATCTCCCGCTCTTTTTTGTAATAGGTTCTTGGACAGTTAAATTCTTTCCTCTTAGGTATCTTCAATCATGATGTTGTTGAATATTGAAGTTATTGCAGATTCTGCTAAACTCTTAGGTTTATGTCATTATTATTAGAGTTAAACGAGTGATCATCTGGTAAAGGTATTGACCATTCAGGTAGAAGTGTTCTAATTTGAAAGTAAAATATAAAATCTGTAAACAGATTTACTAATTATGGTATGATTGAATCTGATAAATGCCAGTAACTTATTCCACGTCCAAATGTTGCACACCATACAACCCAATTAAGTTGATTCTGCAAAAAGGACAAATTACACTGAACTCTGTATCAGTTGAGTAAATCATCACTGTTAAATTTATGAGTGTCGTCTATGAATACATCTAATGTTCCGTACGTGAAGAACTTGGTCTTGCATATAGAGATGTTTATATTTCTGAGTACGTTTGTAATACCAGGGTTAACAGGAGCAGTAAATTCCGTTGCTGGAGAAAATAACTTATCTAAATGGATACCAGATTCAAACAATTATCAAATACTGCTCCTTACCCTTAAGGAGCAGTATTTGATAATTGTTTGAATCTGGTATCCATTTAGATAAGTTTTTTTTCTCAGAGGTATGAGAAAAGTATCACAAAGGCATTTAGTACTGGCAAATGATATGTAGCAATCGTTATTCATATATATTATTATCATTTTATTACACTTGTTATGTCATATTTTTATTGGACACTAATTATCTAACATATCTGCTGTCAAAGCTATTTAAATTTATACGTTTGCAATTCTACTGACATTATTTTCAATACCTCTTTGTACCTCCATACCTTATGAGGTACAAACAGGATCAAGATAAATAGTCTTGCTCATTCACCAATGTCCACCAAATCGTATACAGTCACGCATTAACTCTCTTCACTCTGTTGATTCTGTTGGCAAAGCTTTTCTTTTAAGGACTGTTTTGCTTTATTCTTTTTATGCTTTTCAATCAGTTTCTCCTCTGGATTAAGTTCAACATAATTGTATATGAACTTTAATATTCCTATACTCATAGAACGAACTAAATTTAACCTCATTTGGAACATTTACATTTCAAAGTATCATAATCAATTACTATCTCAATGAAGTAGAAAGCTAAACTGTAGCCTTTACACTTGGTCATGTTGTATGCACATTCTTTACATCTCTGATATGTTTGTCTTCTGTCGCCTCTTTTCTCTTTCTCTGCTTCTCCTCTCAGTAGTCCACAACTAGCACGTCATTTGAACCATTTATTATCCGTACTATATTTTCAAATAGTTCAGATGCAACAGATAACTCATATAGTTCAAATAGTACAGATAATACAATGTCAGTAGTATAGTAAGTAGGAATACCAATTGGTGAATTTGTTAGTATATCTAGTCATATTAATTCTAGTTTATCACACTTTCAGTGCGGTAACACGGAGTCGTTGTAGCTAATTTGTATGAATCAGAGTAATACAGACTGGCGAAATGGTATCCGTGCTTACTTTACTACTCACATTGAACATGAAATCAGGTATTATTCTTCAGGTCGAGGTGTATATTTTTAAAAGGTATGTTTATTATTTGTATGAATTTTTAAATAGAAAGGTCGATGAAAAATGTGTTAGTCTTACATAGGTCTGATAAAGTTATGAAATTTCTGTCAATTACACCACTGTCTCGCTCTTAGACGAATGTAAATAAATGAAACAGACCAATATGCAGCACGTTTAGTCTTCCGAGCTACTGGATTGATGATTTACCTGTACAGTGTACGGGATCTGTGTCTTGTCTTCACTGCTACGTACAGTAGTGTACATGATTATTATGTTCTGTACACCTGTGGTTCTATATACATCCAAATTATATCTCTTTCAGGTAATACAATATGTTCATGTTCTTCTGATTACAGGTAAACGCTACTATTGTTTGTTTTAAAGGGTACACGAGCTGGGTTTGTTTACTTCTTTCAGACTGCGCTTGGGAAAACCATGTACGGACCAACATGTACATTTAGCCTGAGTTGGGGCACAAGCAGGTTCGATTCGGTTCATCTTCTTAACTTTAGAACTTTGCTACATGTCACCTCACAACTGAGTACTTGACACAAAGCTCATAACTTATTATAATGTATTGAAAGGGAGGCCATTTTCTATCAATTTTTCTATGTTGGAAGTTAAGAAAAGATACATAACAGGCTCTTAAAACAAATGAATATGCCGTTTACTTCTTCACCGCTCACTTTTAATGATTCAAAGAGGAGCAAAGTTAAAACCTTTTAGAGAGGAACCAAATAATGCAAATCAAACTTTTTTCTCGTTAGGTTGATCGTTTTTTGGGGGGAAACGTCTCTATAAGAAAGCTACATCAAAAAGACCATCATAATATTTAATCCTAAAGTGATGTCTTTTTTCTCTAAGCTCACTGTAAAAAATAATTTCAGAATAAAGAGATTTCCTTTTTAGTTCCCATTTACAACAGAAAACTATGTTTCCATCTAAATAATTTTCCCACTCTCCTCTTCCCTTTCAATATCAAGAACATGCGCAAAATTTTGTCCGTTCAATAGCCGTCTGAATCCGTCCCATGCAAATGCACGACTGACAGACTGACCAATTAAAGTGCATATATGCATGAAAACGTCTCATTTGACCTTGATTTGTCTCGATGGGCCGGACATCGTAGGGAATTGTGTCCTAAAAGTTTGAATTAGGTATATGGCTTAATTATATACAGCAATTAAATCTGTATTTCCTATAATTACTCAAAGAAAATAGGAATTAAGAAATTACTTCAATAACACCCTGGACAACCTTCTACTGGGAACCCCAATGCAACCGAGATCCAGGAAAGGGTAAAAGAAGGCGACAAAACAAGGTTTGTGCGCTTATTGTGTTTTACTTCAACCTATTTCTTCTGGCACAATTTTGTTGATGCTAATCAACTGCATAGCGAATGTATACTATATACACAGATGTTCATGCATATAGTCTGAGGCAAATTCAATAAAGAAATGTAGAAGTAGCTGTCTATGTTTTTGCACAATCTATTTTTATTTTACATTTAAAACTTTATTTTTTAAATTATTGATATTGTTTGTGCAAATTCTGGTGCTGCGGTAATAGTTTAAAGCACAATCTCTCCTTCTAGCAGATGTGCCAAATTGCAAATCGGTGTACAAAGGGTTAAAAGTTTCCATCAAAATATTAATGTGATCATGTTTTTGCTTTCGGTAACGTCAGAGTAAAGTAATCGGGTGCTCCGGGGACAAGGGATCGGAAACTAAAGTAAAATTATCTCCATTTGCATAATATTTTTGAGGAAAACAAATTGAATTTGCATTATTATTTTTGCCACGAAATTCCATTTATCTTATTCTATCACGTTTGAAGTAGTGAAATGCTTGTTAAGTGAAAGATGGTCTGCAGATGTGATCAAACTATATCAACAAATGAATGTTCCTATATCAGTCATTCACTACTTCCATGCAAAAATTTCTCGCAATCTGCTCCTTACGCCATTCATTGCAATCATTTCATTGTTATGTCCAATTTTAAATAAATACTTGAGTTGGCACAGTTTTTCTTTAAGTGTCACTTCTGAATTCATCTTTAAGTGTCACTTCTGAATTCAAAGTCCTTTCAAACGTATCACATGGCAATATAGAGGCTAAAATAAAAAAAATTTAAACGTGTGAGTCACAGAGTGGTAATTGTATTACTAATGATTATCAATTTTAATAAATAGTTTTTGGGAAAAACATTTTGTTGTTAATTTTAGTTATTTTTTGTCTGCAGAAACATAACAAATAAGCATAATGCAAAAAGATCCATTTTTTCCCTGATGAATTCGGATGATTATTATAACACCACGAATCTATCACCTACTCAATCTAGCACCCATTATTTTCCCCCAAGTACGATCTGCTCTTTTCAGAAACATCAGCAATATTCACTTGCTATTTCTGTACTTGTATTTATAAAGGTGCAACATTTAGCCATAGCTGACTTTCGAACCTAGCATCTGGAACAATTATCACGGGACTAAAATGTCCGTATAGTAATATGATTCCTATTACAAAATAGTTTTTTTTCTTCAATTTTATAAAAATCCATTTGTTTTAGTTAAGTTAAAATATTCAATATAAAGAAACTGGTTTAAATAAAAAGCTAAACTTATGATTTGTCTTTACAAATCAATGGATGTGAATGCAATAAAAACTGGTTATGAAGAAGAAGAAGCCATTTTGGCAAATTAAACATTTCTGCCAGACTCTGTATGCCTTGGACACAACATGTGTACTGCCAGTTCATGACTTAGTTGGCTTGCCCTCAATGCAGGCATGTTAAGGTGAAGCTTAGTACACAAATAGTACATGTGTATACACATGTATGAATTCAAATTTTGCTCTGTCATGAAGTGCACTCATCCCATGGGTGCTGGGAGCAATTTTTGCCAATTTAGATAAATCTGATAAGCAATGAGAAAATGTAGTTTGTGCATGAAAAATGTACAGTTCAAATTTCTTGTTACACAGAACTACATGCATTAGACCAACTTTTGTGGTATTCAAACGTGGCTCAAGTTTATGGATTCTGAGTAAACGTGGGCTATAATAGGAATTAAACCGATTATATTTGCTTGGTTTGTTGGCAAGTGATAGCATACATTTAATCATCAAAATGCTGAACAGATTTTCGCCCACCACAGCTTATAACTGCGGGATGGGCCTTTGTTATTGGGGGGGGGGGGAGGGGCTGGGATTTTCTTTCGAGCCGGGATATTTGTTTTCATTTACCTCAAGAGAATTTTTCCAATTAATATAATGGATATAATTAGTTTTTAACTTTCTAAAAATCATAGGAAGACGATGTTTTTAAGCAAATTGGGGGTGAGGGGCTGGATTTTTTTCCCAAAAATCGCAGGCCCCCCCCCCACCTTGGAAAATTGAATGGTTGTTCCCGTATTCTGAAAGTTGCTGCTCTATGAAAGGTAAATTACACTTTAGCTGGGAATAGTTGCTATTTACATGTGGTTATGTCTTGCTTGATAGGTTTCACAGCAAGACAGAGTATTTTTATAGTGGTCGATAATCATCAATAATTTAGAATGGACAATAAACGGTATATTCTTTATTATGTTTTCCTCTTATGACTCATCAGAATTACAATTATTTTTTTCCTTCATTCTCTGAATAGCTCCCTTTTTTGTAAGAGTGTTTACAACATGAGACTCTAAGGTCGATGTCAAGTTTATCTTCGCTGGCATATCTATGAAAATCATTTTAGTACTTTATAAATAATAGATTTTCATATGCACTATGATAAGTGCATCTGTATCGTTCGTTGACAGTTTCATGGTCTTTTTAGTATAGATCATAAAATGTCAGTGGCACCTGTTTCGGCAAGTTTTCATTCAAAGATAAGCAGTACAATCTCTTAACATAACAACTATCCATTTTCATACCCTTTTCTGTATAACTTTAATTGTGATGTGACAACCAATCGTTTTATTAACTATCGATTTACGCAATAAATGATTATGTTGTACCCTTTCATTATTTCCCATATTTGTGTATTACTAGAGAGTCTAACAACTCTGACTTCAATAAGAAACGAGTAACTTTTGCTTATGTAAAAATAAATATCTAGCTTTTAACAGGAATCCATGCCATGTCAGCTTCTCTATGACACACACGTGATAAAAATGAGGGGTCAGCTTGGAACAAAGAGGGAGATTTGCAAAATTTGGTCAGGAATTTAGACCTCAAAAGAGGGATTTTTTATCGACCCGATTTTTTGCGTGCATATGGGCAAAAATTACTACTACTGAACAAATTTCCATATTTTAATATTAAAATATGCAATTCAGTTCTTTCAGATTAACTTGTTGCCTTTCACACTCTCCATATATGTAACATTGTAACATAAGAGTTTTTAGCATTTCTAACAAGATCATTGCCTGGATTATTTTGGTGGCAGTCCTTATCATTGTTCATGTTAACACTTAAAAGATTATGTACCGTCACTGGATGCAGGTTTCCTCTAGAGTCAGCCTGAATTTTCCTCAGAAGGGAAAATGTCCTTTCAGTATCTGTATTGGAATGTGGCAATGTCAATACAACTCTAATGAGTTCACCAAGAAGTTTAAATTGTTTCCTGCCTGTGGGTAGAGTCAGATTGCCAACTGTCTGCCAAAACTGCTCAAGACTGGTACTGTCTCTGTCGAATTTAGGAAATTCTTCTTTGGGAGTCAGAATGTTGTCCCAAATTTCATCTTCTAGTGCAGTTCTTTCACTCTGGGTTAAAGTCATAAACCTCTCAGACAGCTTCACCACTGCAATACAAAATGCAAAACATCAGAACTTTGAAATTTACTTGCCATCGATATACAACAGGTAAATTAAAATATTATAATAATGCAATTGTCACTTGCATATCCAATGCAATTGGCCCAAGGGAGATTTCTCTCTCTGAAATATTATAGAATCTGTTGCAGTGGTTTCATAAAGCTTAGCAAAACTTTCCTTTTCAAGGTACCTATCACTGTTTTCAATTTCCAATTATCAGTGCAGACCTATAATATTTTTTATTGTTCACCCATCAATAGCTGATAATTATCTGTATTGATCATAGGAGATAAGAAAACCAACCAAATCGGATTAGTATTTATTGCACTCTCAAGCATCAAATGTTGTTTTAATGTCAGTAAGATTGTCTACATGAAGCACTGATGTATACATTAATGATTAGACTATTACACCCTTTGTGACTTTAAGCTTAATTTGCAGAGACCTTTGTTGTCATCATTATCATCACAATCACCATTATTTAACAATAACAATCAAATGCGGAAAAGGATTCTTACTTACTAGAACTATAGATGAAGACAAATACCTCATTCATCCTAGGCATTATGAATTAATTCTTGCACTGTATCCAAATTATTCATATTAGTATTATTCTTATTCATATTATTATTATTATACAATTGTGATTATGATTTCTGGTGAACAATAAAATAGTTAAACTTTAGTAGTACTTACGTGAATATTTTATCCAAGCATGCAAAGATGACTTCTGCTGATCCAGTGTTACAGGTTGGTATTCCAAGGAATCTTGTTGATATCCTGTTTACTTCCTTGTCGAAAACATGAACTAAGACTGTCAGCATTTTATTATCCCTTTTATGGGGTTTCTGCATGAAGCATGATGTCATTCTTGCCACTGTAGCAGACTTTAAAATCAGCTTTACAGGAAGAGCGAAATGCATATTCATGTCCCTTTGAACTCAGCTGCAATCACTAAAATTCCCGTTTCCATCCATCACTGAATTTCGTATGATATTTCACTCGCTTGGATTTTGGTGTTTTGGCATTGGGAGATAAACTTTAAACACTGAAGTCAAGCCAAACCAGTTTTATGCCAATCCAACCATAATCAATTAACATCTTTAATCTTGTCAAAATTACTTGTTATCACACATAGTATAGACTCGAATTCATCTCGACAACTTTAGGCACCGATGGCAGAACATACCTTGCGGAGAGAATCAAAGTAATATTTATTGTTTCATGCTGATTGAGATTTTCAGTAACCCAGCCATAATCAATTAACATCTTTAATATTTCCAAATAACTTCTACTTACACATAGCACAATCCAACTCGACAAACTTCAAATGAAGCCAGTTGACCATGCTGACAGGATGTAAGGATGAAATTAACAAGTACATTGACTTGCCCTGCTTAAGCCAGCTCAGAGAGAGAGAGAGAGAGAGAGAGAGAGAGAGATTGATCTCAATGCAAAAGTTGCAAGTTTCTGGCGGGAGAAAAATGCAAGACTTAAAGTGAACAATACTATATAATATATATGTCCTCTGAATTTCGAGTTCGAACAAAATATACTGCCATGATTAAGATCAAACGACAGTGGGAGAGAAATCCCAAATGTAGGTTAGGAGAGTAAAATATATCCTTCACAATTCGCACAAACATCTAACCATTTCATCTACATACAAACATGAATATTTTAGAATAATCTGTTTGTGTTAGTTTTACATCCATTAATCAGGCTGTGGATTTAATAAGAAACATCCAGTAGGAATAATTCATTAACATAAAATATAAATAAATTATAAAAATAAGAGTTATAATTGACTGTTTGGTTTATCCACACTGCTTAGAGAGATAATTTAGGTAAGATTAATGAGGATAGACTGCTATATATGTTTGGGGAGAAGAAACACTGGAATTAGGCTAAATGAGATCTTAAGACTAACTGGAACTTAGTTATTTGCTGAAGAGAGTTTTAGCGGCATATAATAATAATCTGACAAGGTATTCAGATAAACGTAGAAGGCAAAGATGGGTAAACAGACAGAAAAACACACCGAAAGCAAAATACCCCAACATCCGAACTAAGATTACGTATGGAAGTATCTGGGTCATTAGTGTCATTCAATGACATTTCATATATGTCAGTAAACAGTTAATCACTGAAAAACCTAATTAGATCATCATATCATATCCGTCTTTTGTTTGGCATCAAATGCTGTGCATCAAAAATCTTTCTGACTTTCCATTGCTCAAAGGGCAAACTTGATTTACTCAACCCATCACAGGTTTTTGATGCCACCTTACATTTTTCATGCTGCTCACTATTGTTCTCAGTTTTTTATTACTTCTGATATGCAGCATTGTTTCTTTAAGGTATACCAGCTGCTTTCTGATCTAGAACGATTTCTTACAATACGTCTAGTGCAAGGTCAGACAGATTATAAACCTGCATCGTGTATATTGCTCTATTTTGAACTGAAAAGTTACTAGAATATCATCATAAGGAATTTGTGATACGATATTGTCTGCAAATAAATGTATTTTCTAAAATGAATGACAGCAATCTGTATTTAAGCTCCTAATTTGGATGTTTAGTGATATTTTGGTATAATTATATCATTAGATTTGTTTGTTCTGATTGTTTTGACAACACATGTATTTTCTATTAGTAAACACTTGTAATTTCTAGGTGACTTGCATGTTGTCTATAAACATCAGCAGTATGCGATTGCTGGCATTTCTATTGCAAGTTTTTGTATTACATTCAAATCAAAAATTTTCACAATTATTTACACTGAAAGCATAAGGAACTGGTACAGAAAATATGCAATGGGTCCGTGAAGAAGGAAAAGATTTTTGACATCTTTCAAATGCTGATGCTTTTTCAAACATATTGTATAATGACAGTAATGTTTCCAGATCAGTTAGCATCATGTATTTATGGCTTTAAGTTCTAGCGTAATTCATGATATTCCAGATATATCGGTATTGTTGCCTTGTGTGTAATTGATCTCTTACTAATATTATACTGGATAATCTCTTTTATTCTGTATAAGCCAGTGGTTGTGTCAGCTGTATATAAGAATGATAACTACAAAAAAAGTGTAAAAATAGTAAAGTAATCATGCCTAGTTCTTATTGATAATTCAACTCAAATTAGGTTTATAATTATTCATATCTGTCAAGTCCTTTTCACACCTTTTAAATTTTTTAGGCATTCTGGGTGCAATATACTATATGAAATTACTAGTACCAAAATCTACGACAGTTGTTCAAATTGATATGACACAAAGTACCTTACAAAGAAAACCTGCTTTTTATTGAAGAACTATCTTATCAAATGCATGCTATCCGAAAGTAATACCCACAACTTTTGTAATATATAAATCAGAAAAAATGGTGAAGTACAGGTATAATACAAGTACACTATGTCTTTTAGTTTGATAAATGTCAGTATATTAATATTACATTAAGTGTGACACAGTCCAGATTTATAAAGCCAGGTAAAGCACAAAATATAGAACAAATACCCCATCCCCTTATTCTCATGCTTGCAACTGTAGAAAATTACAAAGACACGAATAACGTAAAATGAAATAAAAATAACCACCAGGATAAAGTGGCTTGTAAAATATTTTGTTTGATTTTGCAGTATTCATCAAAAGCTTTGAAGATCAAAGAAAAGATAATAGTATTCAGGCAGTAGTTCATTATCCTAAAACAAAAACAATTGTTGGCTAGGAATCGTAGAACATCAAGACGTATTCTGCCTATTCGTCCCTTGAGTCAAAGTTCATAACTAAGTCTGTCTGTTTGTTACTGGAAGAAGAAGATCCTTAGTCAATGTATGCTGAAAGACGGAAACGGCTTTTAACCCAGCGGGTAAAGTGTCACCTTCACTTGATTCTCTCTGAGCCATTTTAAACGCTGTTGTTGTAAGGATATGAATAAAAGGAATCTGACATGGATATGTATATTCTTTCATCGTTTCGTTTAACTCGTATAGCAACCAAGATCCAGTCTCTTCATGTCGCCATGCCCCCATCCCAGACTGGATGGCATACACAACAAGGCAATCCTTTTGGAGGTTAAAAGTTTTTCTACCAAACCCTAAATCTGGTCGTCCTTTCTGATAATCGTTGCACTTGTGCTCTGTGCCTGCCTCATCCTTTGCATTTAACATTGCATCTGTATCGTCCTTTGCATTTGTCTTGTTCTTTTCATCTGCCTTTGCACATGCCACATCTTTTGTGTCTGTCTTTGGATCTGCCTCGTCGTTTGAATTGGCCTTGTTCTCTGCGTCTGCCTTTGCGTCTGCCTCGTTTTTTGCATCTGTATTGTCTGTGGAGAGAAAATGTCAAATTTTTTCTAATGTCTGGACTATACAAATTTGATTTACTATGACCAATGACTTGATGTTTGTTTCCAAACTCTGGCTCTCTAATATGTTGCCTCCAAGCAAGAGACAAACATCTTTTCTAAAAGATGATGTGAGGCACTTTCACTATAGATTCTAAAAAATGATTTTCTAGAAAATTTACAATGAATTACACAAATAATTTGAAATTTGTGTCCATATTATTTCAAGATACACGTCAATAATTTTTAATGTTGAACCATATTTTTAGGCAAAGTTTCATACATCCCATCACAAATAATCACGTAATCTCTTGATGGATTGATAACAACAAAGTTCTCAGTATGATAGGAGGAATATGGTGTCGGAATCATGCATCTGGCTAAAGTATGAACATTGTCACAAATTTGAGATGTTTTACTCTTTTGGAACAATGCAAGAGTTTCCATGGATGAAAATTAAGGTCGAATAAGTGTCAAGTTACATAGCAACATAATAAGAACACATAAGGTTTGCTTAAGCTGGGTTGATTACACAATTTAAAATTGATTTTAAAAATCATCAATGCACAAATTTCTATCTGAACTACGTATCAAAATTGAAAATACTATATTTCCTGTCTGATAATTACAATATCCTTTTGTTTCTGAGCATCTCTCCTCCTTCTTGCGTGAAAGTTTAAACTCGAATCCTTTGTCAAAGATTTCGGGACCTAGGAATATAGAATGAAAAGTGTCAAAATTGTGTTTTTAATACAGTGTTGTCATAATATTGGTATTTCATCATGGAATTGCACCATGTGTGAAATTCCAATATATACAACCAGAAGGATATAATTGTGGCCTAAGAATCTGTAATACTTGTAAGATACGCACATTACATATACTTTAAATCCAATTGGGAATTCTGAAAAAAAAACCCTGTAAATTAGTGCTGTTTAATTAAAGAACACTCATATTTAAATGTTGTCTCAGAACTATGCTTTTACTGCATCTTTGGCATTATTTTTCCTGAAAACACCATTAGCAATCTCGTGACGAATAATGTGGTCATATATTGTATGTTCACGATATCCAGTATCTTTGCATTTGTCTTAGTTTTGGATCTGGTCTTTTTCACCCTCATAGGTAAAACAGGTTTGGGCCTTCGGTAAAAATTCGTACATATCGTTCGACTCTGCGATGCCATTTAGATCATGTTTTAGTATAAATCCCCTAAGGTCAACAATAGATCCGTGGTCTACATTATCGCTTGTGCATATTTATCGTAAACACACTATACAGGCATGACTATATAAATAGATTAGAGTATACAAATTATTTGTTCAAGGATGTACTATACATACGTCCAGAAATTGTTAGGACTTACAAAAAATAGCAAATGTATATGTATATAAATAATCGATATAGTTCTGATGATATTGAAATGTTTTCTACCTGCAAAACTATTAATCTGGCATGGTTAAGATGTCTGCTGGTCCAAAATAGTAATTTGAAAATAAATGCATTATATTCAGATGCAGAATTTGTATAAATCTTGAATATTTGTCGTTAGATCCAGGATCGGAAAGAATGAACAAATGAATACCCTTTTCATTGCTGCCATACGGACTCCTGCACGCTTGAATGACAAAGATCTTTGGTTTGCCTGCTAGAGTAGGACATCTACTGAAGCTGTCAATGATGTCCATAGTAAATTTGTATTGGCCATCAGTGCACATCAGTGCATGTTCAAAATGCTCGGTGTGTTTTGGTCTCTCCTCACCATGAGTGCTGATGGCAAAAACGAAGAAATCAGTATCGCTGTAGTCCTTCGAGGTCGCTTTCCACAAAATATCATCCAGTTTCGACAGTTTGAGGTCAAAATCATTGCCTATGTTCAATTGCTCAAATCCTAGCTTTTCCAAAAACATGAATTTAAGATATGACAGATCCATTTCTAGACCTTTTCTATAATCACGCTGAAAACGTTGATTGACAACAAATACGGCACTACATCGAATGGGTTCCCTATAGTAATAACACGGAAATATATCAGGATCTTGCTGTCTTTTATCCTGTGCATGTACTAAACTAGTGTCCGTTTTACCATCAGAATCATTTGTTCTCCGGTCATTGGATTTAATATTATTTTCGTTCTGATATCTAGCACCTAATCCATATTTTTCATCATCACTTTCAGATTTTTGTTCATTAACTGTTTCTTTCTTTTCATTCTTCCCAGGAAAAGAGTCGATTTTTTCTGCC
Source organism: Margaritifera margaritifera (assembly GCA_029931535.1). NCBI lineage: Eukaryota > Metazoa > Mollusca > Bivalvia > Unionida > Margaritiferidae > Margaritifera > Margaritifera margaritifera. The sequence goes on along the minus strand of JAQPZY010001583.1, from coordinate 1,265,986 downwards.
ATTCTTCGTGAATAATGTATGTACTTTTATCTGGAGAGAAAGAAAATAAATGAAGTTCGCATTTTTAATGTAGCAGACTTGGTTACTAAGAAAAAAAAACAACATTCTATATTACAAAGATTTGATAGACACGCTGTCACCTTACTTAAGGTTTGGTAGAAAACAAGAAAATAAGAAGGCGAACTCAAATTAGTTTACTGGTGTGTAGTGTCATTCTCACATCGACAATATATCAGTAAATGCTATAAGATGCTAGAAAATGAATACTTTGCACAAATATATTTTCTCTTTTAAGTTATGCATACTTGTAAAAAAAAAGACAAAGAATAGCACACATCTACCAAAAATAATGATTTAAAAGCGGGTAATGTCCGAGTCCTGCTATCTGTTGGACACTCAATGTAAAAAAAGTATATTTTCTCCATTGAATCGCAAAGAAATGCCCGCATTTTCATGTTCAGTATTTGATGTCACTATCTATTTTTTAAATATTGTTTTTCATAAAATTTAACATGCTGGAGTGAATAGAGATATCCCATCACGCCCACTGGAAATCATATATTCAAGATGTCTACCTGAAGAAGCATTTTTTAAAAGTTTGCGCACCAGCATTTAATTTTTTAAAATGTCTGTGCATGCACACATACATTTTTTTATAAAGGTTTGTGCATGTGCCCTCAACATTTAAAAAAATTTGTGCATGCGCGTCTAAAATAAAAATAAATAAAATCAGAAAAATACGAATTGAGAAAAAAAAACCAAATATTGTAAAAGAAACAAATTTTACAAACTTTAAAACAAAATGTATAAATAAAATATTACAACCAAGTCAAATGGTAAAAAAAAAAAAACAGGATGAGTCACGCTGACTTGAAGGAGAAACGTCCCACTAGAAAGTCATAAAAAGATCAAATGACAGAGAATGAAAGATCATTTAGGAATTAGAAGAAAAAACATAATTCATAAAATAATAACTAAGAAACCATTGTTTCTAAATCAACATTTTTTAAAAAAGAAATATGTCCGCTTAATTAATCTTCAACAAAGAATGAAGATTGAGGGTTAAAGATCTTGATGTACAATAGTTTAATTCTCAAATCAATAAAAATAAAATAAAAAAATTTAAACAAGACGTATTTACAAAGTTGATATCGTTGTTAAGGAAACCCAGTTGCAATGGTCAAGGGTGATTTCATCTTGCAATCGATGAATGCCACACTTTTGTGATTAGGAAAACAGTTAACCATAATGATCATGAAACATTTCTAATTTGTCATAATTTCTACAGAAATGGGGTCCTCAACGACTCAGTAAACTTTGTCCATACACCCTCAAATCTGATCCTTGTAATCTCACTACTGAATTGGGTGGAAATAGCATTTCTTCTCATAAAGTCTGTGATATTGTCTTCGATCGGGTGGGGGTTGGAGTAATCAATAAGAAACAAAATATTTCACCATACTGTCATTGAAAAGCAAACAGCTTTCCATTGGTTTCCTGGTAGATGTCTGTTGTCCGTGTCGATGCCACAGGCTTGAATGGCTTTAGGTTTTACGTGAGGAAGTGTAGCTTTAATACATACAAGTGGGCTACAGGGGGCTGTATGTGAACTGTGTGTCAGGAGTTAAAGAAGTCAGGTATTAATTTCTTTGTACCCAAAACCATCACAGGTGAAGATGGGAAATGCTTTCAAACTTCACTTTCTTTTTAATATGGTTCGTCAGGTAGCTAGAGGTTTAAGAAGGATTCGTACTCTGCTGCAAGAGAGTTTCAATATGTATCGTGTCTCAGTGCTAGTAATTGGAGATTTTGAATTTTGTAGCAAGTCCTTATAACATTCGTTCAAGATTTTCTCCTTGTATAAGAGTCTCCACCACTTTGATTTTGTTGTATCTGCTGTAGTTCCTGTTCTTTATTGTCTGTGTCCATCGCTATGTGTCATATCAGTTGAAAATTCTAGGATCACTCCTCTCACTGTTGAGTTCAAGGGTGTTGTCAAATTCTGCAACAGGATCACATGCACTGTGTTCTTGAGAGCTAGTTCAAACTGAAGTTTCACACAGAATTGTCCTGATTTTATAAGGTGGAAATGTCCCTCGTCACTGCCTTGGTATCGGGTGGAATCAAATCCTCACAAACAACAACCTTCAGCGTAAACGTTGTATGAAATGCCGTGAGTACAGTTAAAACTCAATTGTTCTGTGGCTATAAACAGAGTTAAGTAATATTTCAAGTAATTCTTCTGTACGTAGTTAGGTTCAAATGGTCAGGTATTCAACGTTTGTCCGTCCCGGACGACTTCAATCTTAGAGACATTCTAGTGCTGGAACTGGAAAGGGTTTTGATCAATATGTTTGTTGTGGGTTACATCGCTGACGATGCCAATGAACAAACATTTAGGGACCTGACCCTGGAACGCATGAGATTCTATCTTCGATCAGAGTCTGGCTACAATTGTGAAAGTTTTGAGTTCCACTCGTCGCATGGGATATTAGGCCGTGGTTCTGGTCAAAGACTGACTGATGTCGTTTCCTACACCAGGCAAGACTTCAACACGTTGCAAGTAGAGTCTGTTATTTTCGATGATGTTTTTCATACTCGTAACACTTTGATTCATTTTCAGACGGACACCCATTCCATTTAACAAATGCATGTCTAGCAACTACAGGTTCAAGTGTAAACAATGCATTATTTCCAAACAACACCCTTGTTTGATTTTCGTTAGTCAGTCGTTAAATCGTACATTCTGAGAGTCGTCATCCTGTGTCAACTCACTGTCGTTGAAGGCGGTGAATGTGTCAGGTGTAAGTATGTGTTATTGGCTTCTTTTCCGAAGTCAGTAGTTTCTCCAAGTAGGCTTGATAAGGGTAAGTGTCCATGCTGCTGGTGGATATTTTGTTGTTTAGGTACAACTCCGTTTCGCTAAACAAAAAATACATGAAATTGTTGGTGGGAGCCACTCTAGCCACTGTGCCGGAATTCGCATTGTCGGTTGTGATAACTTTCACTTTGTGGCACAGGTAACTGTTATTCATCCCTCGGTTTACACTTTGATGTCAAAGTCCACCAGAGCGGTCGCCATAATGAACGACACAGGATGAAATTCTACCCACTGGGATTCTTGCATCGTCATCAATGGATGTGGCATGGCACACATATCCAATTCTGTATCAGAACATTTGCAAGAATTTTGTTTCATTGTCTTTGTTTAATTTTAATTAACAAAAATGTCCAAGTCTCCGACGTTTCTTTATATCTTCTTATTCTTGTCATATCTGTGGGGTCTTAGTCTTTTTCGTGGTCTCTTCCTGTGTGATCCTTGCTGCTGCATGGAGAATGAATCTCGGGGTCCAAAAATTTCTTTTCCTGTTTAAATCAACACAATTTTTCCTGCACCCAGTAATGCTTATGGATTTTGTTTGTCGACTCTAGTTTGTTCCACACAGCATCATTAATGATATCCGCGTATGTAGTTCAACGAATTTTCAGGTCATTGTCTTTAAATGTTGCTAAGATACATAAGTTGTTTCGCGCACTAACTATTTCACCACCATTTGAATCAACATACAGAGTAACACATCTCATTCAATACATGCTGAAACAGGGTGGTCTGTTTACATCAAATTCTTCGACGACGCCATGATCTGTTGAAGAGTTGAGTGTTTATTAAGGAGTAAGCAGCTTTCATATTCGGCTATCTTCGGTCATAATTTAGTTGCCTCCTTTGTGATTTCTTGGCAATTGCATCGATATACATGTACATGTACTTAAATTATGTCAGACGATATGCTTCTAGCATCAAGTCTTTCTTTGTATCGAAATATAATTTTTTTTGCTCGTCAGACAAACGATAGCATTCACAGACATTAAGTAGACATTTAAAATAGTTTATCATTTTTTTAAGGACATATTGTATTTCAAATCAACATCCACAAGCAGTTACCTATTTTTGAGGCCATATATTTCCATGGCGTCCTTTACAAAAGTATTTAGTAATTCAGCATTAAGACAACTTATTACAGAACTTATGCTAACTGGTAGCATGATAATGAAAAATGGACTTTGAAACAAATCAGTATAACCTTTGATCTGTACTTTACTTTGCCCACATGCCATCAGCTTTAATGTTCACCATTTTCCTTCTGAAGTTATTTTAGCAGAAACTATAAAGTATTCTAATTCAAGTGAAAAATAAATCAGCACTGGGATACTGACCTTGTATATTCGTGATTGGGACACTTAAGCTTAAAATTATGATCAGAATGATACTGCCAAAGAATTTTAAACAGTCAACAGAATATGTTTCTTGTATATTCAGCTCATACAACTGTTATGGCTAGATACGAATTTCTTCAATGGATATAAAATAAAGGTTCCAATGACTCTATTATAATAGAGTTTTCCCTGACTGGTTAATTTATATAGTAATACTTGCTTCCCAGATGCTTTGTGATAACATGTGGCTTTAAGTGTAGAAGTTTTGTTATTTGTTAATACTACTGCATATATACAAAGATGGCTTGCACTAATGAGGGTTTAAAAAAAGCAACTCCATACTTCAGAACCCGAAGGTCATTCTGTTGGTTTTGAAACTCTCAACACTTGTTTTGTGAACTTTTCATGACCCTTCTTTCATATTTTTATCTATACGTATAGGAATGTTCGGATGTTTATACATTGGTAACAGTCTGGAGAGAATTCAAAGGACAAATAATTCCAGTCTGGGTTAAATTTACTGCATTTAAAATTTGTTTCAGGTAAATTTTTCCAAGAAGCAATGATTCTTAAAGAAAATGGTATCTTAACGCAAGATTATGTTGTCGTTTGTAAAGACTCTAATTGGATTTTCTCTAGTCATTGCAATGACTACAGTTCCTCATCTGATATGAAATCAAATCTTGAGTCACAACCTTAACCACTCAACCATTGTGTCTCCCCCTAGGTTTAATACAATGTAACTATGTGACTTGTTTCTTACAGTAGGGATGGTAAAATACCTTATAAGCAAATTGTCGTTTGGCATAGTTGCACAGATTTTCTTAGAAATTACTTATCAACAGTCATTTAAAGTTTGTTGAAATATGGAACTGAACTGAATTGAGGCATATCACATTATGATTATAATGTGGCAAAGGAGGTAACATATTGAAAACATATAATTGTGATGAGCAATTGAAAAATGGACTCCATGTTTAAGTGTTAACTTCCATGTTTATGTTCAGATTCAAGATCAAAATCCAGTTAGTTGTTATTCATTTATTGTCCAAGATAAAATTCATGATAAACTCGTAATATAAATGATATCTGTCAATGTTACCCATAATACAGTTGCAATGGTAATAAGTAGCAAGAAATCTTAACCGTGTTGTTGCATAATTATTGAAAATATGATGATGCTCATTGATTGAGCAGATGCTGACAATTACCTATCCTAAACTCGAGCTAGCAAAACTTTGCTAATTTAATTAAGTTTCTCTAACAGGATTCTGTGCTTTACTTTTTATACCAAATGAAAAAAGTTTAATTTCCATTTTCTCTGCATTGTGTTTGTTGGGTTAGTAAAAGATGAAACTGGTCACCTCTTTAGAGTGAATGATTATTAAATTTAATAGTAAGTGAATGATTATTACATTGAATAGTAAGTGAATGATTATTACATTTAATAATAATTTAATGTTTATTACATTTAATAGTAAGTGAATGATGATTATTACATTTAATAGTAAGTGAATGATGATTATTACATTTAATAGTAAGTGAATGATTATTACATTTAATAGTATGTGAATGATTATTACATTTAATAGTAAGTGAATGATTATTACATTTAATAGTATGTGAATGATTATTACATTTAATAGTATGTGAATGATTATTACATTTAATAGTAAGTGAATGATTATTACATTTAATAGTATGTGAATGATTATTACATTTAATAGTAAGTGAATGATTATTACATTTAATAGTATGTGAATGATTATTACATTTAATAGTACATATTACATAATACAAAACTATTAACCTTTACTTCTAATTAAGTCCCTCTGAGTAGTATTTTGATTCTCTAGTGAAAAGAATGAGATGGAACTCTCTAACTCAAATTAACTCGGATATGTTGGTACATACCAGTACAGGTATAAATATTATATTTTTGTTTTAGTCCATAGTACAGTCAGTACATTTGAAGTCTTGAAATAATCCTTAAAAGTGGGTGGTAATCAATGTTGCTTAAGGCTGTATATGGATGCACCCCAATCATTATTTAGTCTATAGAATCAGTCTTGATGTGGTGTTGTAATGATGGTAACATTTAAAATTTGGGATGAGTGCCACTGGTGAATACTGTGATGCAAGGTACATGTATAATAGGTCAAATTTATTAATGATGAAATTAGAAGTCTAAATGAAAAGTATGAATTTAATTGTTGAATTAGGTTCATTTTTATTATTTTCAATCAAAATTTATGCACCCCATATGAAATGTAAAAATGGGTAATTACCTTTCTCCAGAATAATGGTGTGATAGTACACCGCAGTTTAGTCAAAAAGAAAACTCTGCAATATTTATAGCTGATGGCTTTAAAGGGTGAGTCAAGGCTTGTTGCATCAAAGTTTTTATGCAATATATGTCAAATTTACCAGGATAACATATTCATTTTCAGAAATATTTATATTGTGGTCTATGGCCCAATAACATTGTGATCCATGGGAAAGGATTTAGTTACCTGTGACCATATGGGGGAAATATTCATAAAGGATATATATATATATATATATATATATATATATATATATATATATATATATATATATATATATATATATATATATATATAATTAACCTTACAATGTAATAAATTCTTTTACATTACCAAATTTAGAAAGGTAACATATCAGTTTATATGTGCAATAAATTTGATATGTTCTCCATGTTGTGCAGTGCAGGTTACATGTTTGAAAACAATATTATACATTGATGAACCTATTATAAATCATGAATATCAAACAGTTATAGTAGAGTAAAAACTGTTGCAGTTCCTTTCAGAATTATATGAATTCAAAGGGAGTGGCCTTCTACTAGATGTTTGGAAATCATGAAATGACAAAGTTGGACATCAAATCTAAACTCTTTTTATTTACAACCAACTATACCTGGAATAGTAATAGTAAACTTTTGTAATAGGTGGATGACAGACAATATGCCCTTTAATAAGAGTTTTACTGGTCCGTGACCAATAGAGCTGAAAATTTGGAAGAAATCTATTACTATCATCATTAAATTGGAACTTGTATTATTGTTACGTCAGAAAACATGGCCTTCAGGCTGCATATTGATTTTTGTTTACTCTAACCCTCGTATGTATGTTTCAACTGAACTACATATTGTTAAACAAATTATATTTAATTTTCACAAAACTATTCATAAATTATATACTAAATATTTTTATTTAGTTGTTTTCTAAATTTGAAATTGTGCAAAAAATATATAATAAACTATATCTAATATCTAATCATTGTTTGGTAAGCCTGGGAGTATGCTATATCAAGCTATGGTAAAAAGTTTTTTTATATTCAATTTTATTGCAATAAAGTCAAAAGGCAGATGCAATAGATAGCGAGGCTTATGAACAGACAGACAGGTGGATAAACAGAGGTGAAATCAATATTCTTGCAATATTTTATAATGTGTATAGATAAAGAACATTCACTATGGAATACAAAATAACTTAAGTAATGTAAATAAATACAATATTGTTTGGAATTAAATATTGCACAATTTGCAAGAGTGAAATAATTGCAATTTCTTTTCATCTTCATGTTCTCGGGATGTAGTTTATGCTGTACACTAGTCTGTATGGCGATGTTGTAACATACTGCAGTTGCAGTTCATAATATCCAGGTCTTATTCATAGATTAAAGGTAAAAAAAAAATAAAAAAATGTTTAACCATTGAATCATCTCTCTGATAGTGCCAATCATTTTTACTTGGCCAAAAAGTATGTTTAGTTTCTCCACCATCAAGAGAATATATTTTTACCTTTCCTATAGCATGGTTTTTTGTCCATACCATTAAAATAAAATCAATGTACAAATGGACAAAATTGTTATCAATGATCTGAAGGGGGCGGGTGGGGGATTACATAATTCTCCAATTAACCAACAGGGTTAAAATAGAAGACACAAGGTTTATCTGTCATGTATTTTAAAAAATAATGCTTTATCTTGCTTAAAAAAAAAATTGAATTTATTGTTGGATTATAACTATTTAAATAAAGGCAACCATTGATAACAATGGGCTTGTGTAATAAAAACAAAGGGGCTATATGACTGATGTAATGTTATTTTGGGCACTTAAATATGGGTGTTTAAAATAAATATATGGACTCAAATAAATAAATAAATTATTTACCTTTAAAAAATCGCAAATAATGCTCTGAAGTCAAGCTATTCAGCAATCATTTAAAACTGTTTAAGATAACATTTGGAAGAAGTGAAATAGATCAGCAGGAAAATTTTCATTATTATTATCCAAAGCTGCTCACTATGAATTTGTTTATATTAAAAGGGTGATTACATTCATTTTTAGGCAATTTTTTTCTTTGGTCGGGCTTTTTTGTTGTTGCCATTGACATTTTAAGTGAGAGTAGAATGCCAATTTAAGAAAACTCCTGACGATGCAGAGGATGTTTGTTTACCTGTCGCACGCGACGGTTCCCATTAGGGTCAGTGAAACGAATTTGGTAATTTTAACTACATTTCAAGATGCTGACGTGAAAATTCAATGAGAAACAGACACGGACATCATTTGCGATGCTGTGCAGAACGAATTACAACACTTTTTAGATGAAATGTTTTCTTTTCCACAGGGCGGCATTTTTCAAAGCATGCAGTGCTTGGTGAACAAAAGGTTTCAAGATGGTTGCCACGGTATGAAAGAACCATGAGAACATACATCCCAAACCATGTCCTCGTTGAAGAGCTACTCCTCAGAACATGGGATACATCAGTTACAAGTCACTCGAGGAGAATCCTTTTAAAAACGAAGCTCCACGGTGAATTTTCCTTTTGAGAATATAATATTTGTCCAAGATGTCCGTTTATGCCAATATTCTTACTATCAAAGTACTGACAGGAAGATAATGGAGATGCACAAATTCTCGGTGAACGTGATTGGTATTTCTGCCTTCATCATTTGTACTAATTTCAGAAATCATTTTGAAGGGAATGACTCTTTCAATGGAGCATTGTTTCCCACCATGTTGTAGTCGACAGCATCGTACTACACAAACATCACACTGAGTCCTTGAATAATACTTGAAGAATCGATTGCTGTTTTTGATGTCATTTGTTGAAGTCAGGGTTGTATCCACCGATAATGCAAACAAACTTGTAGAAAATTTTATATACAGCGTTTTGCTGACGGAAATGTCACTTTCTAAACCATTAGAGGATAGATGGTCATCGATCAGCAAATATCTGTTGGTTTTCCCAAGCACCTTGTGAAACTAATCGCTCCAGAGAGCTGAATCAACAAAATATCAACCAATAACATTATTTATTTCAGGAATTTTCATTTCATACAGATTCAATTTCTCACTGACTGGTAGGGGTGAAACGATTAATCGATATATCAATGTATCGATACTTTTTCCATATCGATATCCATATCAATACAAGAGGTGAAGAATCGATACAAAACGATATTTACCCTATACAAGCAATCTACAGCAGCCGTAAATAATTATTAGTCTTTTGCCTTTTTATTCTTTAAACTGAGAATACGTCTGAGATGGCCGTTGCAGGCTTATGCCTTCATTTATGTCAGTAAAAAATTAAACTATTGACAACACCCACTTGCCTTCTACAAATTAACACAAGGCGACTAACTCACATGGTTCAAAATCCGCCCCCCCCCCTCGCCAATTCCATGCTAATTATTTTATCCCATCAGCAAGTTTAGTACTGATAACATATATCAATGTAAAGAAGACATTCCAGATTTGTTCTCCATATATAATCCAAGTACTTTACTGATCATTTAATAACCACTTTTGCGCAAACTTTGTCTGTTGCTTCGTATCTTGTCTACTTGGATCGAATTTGAAGACTACAGTTCCGGTGTGTCATGCAGTGAAATGTGTTACATTCAATTCTGATTGATGGTAAATGTTCAGTCCAGGGTAAAACAATAACCACCAATCAGAACTATAGCTTGTTCACTGCGTGACACACTGGATGTTTCGGCATCCAAACTCAATCCAAACAGATACAAAGCAACATAGAAATTTCATGCAAAAGTGGCTTTTAAATGATCTGTAAAGTACTTAAATTGCACATAGGGAACAAGTTTGGAATGTCTCCTTTTACGCTGATATATATAATCAGTGATTGAGTTGCCGACTGGATTAAAAAAGAACAAATTAGCTCAGAATCAGCAAGGGGGTAGATTCTAAACCATACAAGTTATGAGTTATAGCCACCTTGTTAATTTGTAGAAGGGGAGTGGGTCGTGTAAGTTATTTCCTTTGTCACTGACAGAAAGGAGTGTGTAAGTTTACTTATTTCTGGAAGTGTGCCCATGGTTTGTGACAATGACTAAAAAGTCACGTGGCATATGACCGGAACGTGCCAGTTAGATCAAGGTATGGATATTATTAGTTTATAGCATCTCCGTGTTTTTGAAATTAAAAAAAATTAAATTGAAACTTGAATAATTTTTTTCTGTTAATTCTATATGCAGTTTGTGCACTTACATTACTGCTTGTTTGTTCTTTACCATATAAATACATGACTCAATTACTGAGACAGACAGAGAAACAGAGGGAGAGAGAAATTTAAATACACACTGGTGAATGGATACACATTTTATTATAATAGATTCAATGTATTTTGACGTAGAATATATGTTCATTATGAAATAATACTGAAACGAAAAAGTCCGTAGTGAATATACATTTTGAGTGTACATTTTTCTTCAGTTGCATAAGAATCCCACATGATTAAAACCAAATATTTTCATTGCCAATCCCGTTGTATAAATTTCCAAAGTGGGTTTTCCTGTTCAAGATATGTAAACAAAGCCATCATGTGATAGGCGGCGCTATATTGAGCATATAATAGAAAATTCAATTCTAAAATGTCTGACACAAATAAGGCATTAGGGAAAATATAGATTTTCATTCCGATTTTTTTAAATTACATGAAATTACCTGTTTGACTCTCATTTTGTCTGATTTTACTTATAAAATACTTCCTGTCACTCTTGAAGAACGGACACAGTTGATGGCGTCATTATCTGGAAACAAGCGCATTATGTCGCGAGAAACATGGCGCAGGAGGTTTGACGATATTCACTGTTTTTGTGTTTGGTAGGGGTATAGTGGTGAAGGAGGGTATACATGTGGATTTAACTTTCATTGTTTTTTCTATACTTTCATTTTTTTCTTCCCAACTTACCACAAAACGAAACATTTCTTTGATATTTGCTGTTCAAACTCTTCCGTAACTTCCTTGTTGCTCTGTGGCTGGGATAAACAACAGCAAGGTGCTGCACCGTTGTATTTATTACCGAAATATGATTTACCGCGAGATTATGGAACCCGAGAGAATATGAGAAACGACTATACCGATTAATGTAATTTCAGTTATCGTGGAAACAATTCCTAAATGCATTAAATCATATTATTTGAAATAATAATAATGATTAATCACTAAGTTCATATAAACCAGAGCTTATCTATTTCATTATATGATGGAATTATTGGTTTCACCGTGGAAATTTGAACCTTGTGTTCTGTTACGATTTTTAGAACACGCTCTGCATTGCTAACTTTATGAGTAAATATCTCCAGTAACTCTCCATAGCAATCCATAAATTACATACGCTCATACTCCCTGTGTCTTTGGCTAACTATCCCTGTCAGCTTTCAATTCTCCATTTGGTTTTTATGGGCATCGTTTGATCCATCTACTGGCAAGATATAGCATCGAGTAACCTCCTTTCGTGGACTGAACGTGAATTTTAACGCGTTCGTTATAATATAATGATAATCTATTCAAATAAACCATAAAAAGTGTTAAACTATATCTACTTCATTTAATTAGCGTGAAATTTTGTTTGGCATTCATGTACATTAGTTCATAATTACCGTTTTTCCGAGCGTGTGTATGTTTACTTATTTCCGGAAGTGACATCCATGGTTCGTGACACTCACTAAAAAGTCACGTGGCATATGACCGGAACGTGCCAGTTAGACCAAGGTATGGATATTATTAGTTTATAGCGTCTCCGTGTTTTTGAAATTAAAAAAAATAATAATAATAATATTTTCCGTTAATTCTATATGCAGTTTGTGCACTTACATTACTGCCTGCTTGTTCTTTACCATATATATACATGACTCAATAGACAGAGAGAGACAGACAGACATACAGAGAGACAGAGGGAGGGAGAAATTTAAAAATAGACACTGGTGAATGGATACACATTTATTATAATAGATTCAATGTCTTTTGATATAGAATATATCTTTATTATGAAATAATACTGAAACAAAAAAGTCTGTAGTGAATATACATTTCGAGTGTAAATTTTTCTTACGTTGTATAAGAAACCAACATGATTAAAACCAAATATTTACATTGGCTAACCAGTTGTAGAAATTCCCAAAGTGGATTATCCTGTTCAAAATATGTAAACAAAGCCAACATGTGATAAGCGGCGCTGTCTGTAGCATATAAAAGAAAATTCAAGGTAAAAAAGTTGGACAAAAAAAAAGGCATTATTGAAAACATGGATTATCATTATGATTTTTTAAAATTACATGAAATTATCTTTTTGAATCGCATTTTGTACGCATTTACTATAAAATTATATTCCTTCGCTTCTGAAGAACGCTGGTGACACAGCTGATGACGTCATTATTTCGAAACAAGCGCGTTATATCGCGAGAAACATGGCGCACGATTGAAGGAGTTCAACGACAACTGGCCGCTGTACGATACATTATCAGTTCTGTTCTTAGGCTGAACTCAGCTTAAAGGCAACGCACGAACTTAACCGAATGACGAAATTCTCGATTCTGATTGGTTGCTTAGGACTATAAATATTCACAGGGCGAATTACGAAAGGGGATTCTTTGTCGCAGAAGTAGGAACGTTTGTTTATTGTGTTTTTCTGTCTGGTAGCAACCAACAACCAAGGTGATAAGCAGTGTCAATGAGAAGTATATGGACAATATGACATTTTTCATGTCTTTTTGGGGGGGTGGGGGATTATTTCTCGACACTGTTACAATGGCAACTGGCATGTGAGCTCTAAACTGATGTGAAAAATAAATGTTAACCATCTCATACATGCAGTATGCATCATATAAAGACAATTGGAAAGGGGGCAGAAAATGGCCCTTATTCAATATAGTCCTTTCATCGTCTTTTCGGATTCCCTTTTCAAACTGAAAGACTTGGAAAATCTTAAATTTGACAACCTGTTAATATCCCAGACCTTACAGAGGCATAATTTGCTCATACAATCTAGAAAAAGAATTCTGTATTGTTGACTGCCTAGTCACATTGGTATTAAGGGCAATGAAAAGGCAGACAATGAGACCACAATGTCCTCGGCAATCACCCGTTTATAATGCAAGATCCCATATACTGACTTCAAACATTATACAAATCGGCCCGTTCTATATACGTGGTAAAACACGTGGAATAAAAACAACACAAACATTATTTGTAACATCAAACCCATGGTTGGAGAGTGGCATCCCCCATGCAAAATAAATCACAGAAATTAAATGGTATTGTGACAATCGCTGATAGGACACACATATCTAAGTCATGAATACCTCCTGAAGGGTGAACTTCGGCCAGAGTGCACACCTTGCCATTGCCCACTGACAATGGAACACGTTCTGGTCGAGTGTATCGACTTCCACTCTGTGAGACAGAAGATGCTTTATAGGAATTCGATTAAGGCGTTATATGATGATGTAACACCCTTGAAAAGCTTGGATATTTTGATGAAAAGCGGTGTATAAAACATATTTTTACTATATATTATATATTTCAAGGATTTTATATTTATTACCTTTAACCTTTATATATATATATAAATATATATATATATATATATATATATATATATATATATATATATATATATATATATATATATATATATATATACACACACACAGTGCTGGATTACCCAATAGGCAGACTAAGCACGTGCTTAGGGCACCAGCAAAGCAGGGGCACCAAAACAAGAGAAATTACGTTGTTTTTTTTTTATTACATCAGGAGGGGGCACCATAATCTTTTCAGTGCTTAGGGCCTCTAAAGGTCTTAATCTTATATATATATATATATATATATATATATATATATATATATATATATATATATATATATATATAGTCGAATTTTAAACAACTATGTCTTTTTTATTTTATCCTCATATTTACATTTAATACTTCATATTTACATTTAATTTAATACTTCATATTTACATTAATACTTCATATTTACATTAATTTAATACTTCATATTTCCATTTAATACTTCATATTTACATTTAATACTTCATATTTACAATTAGTACTTCATATTTACATTTAATACTTCATATTTACATTTAATATTTCATATTTACATTTAAAATACTTCATATTTACATTTAATTTAATACTTCATATTTACATATAATACTTCATGTTTACATTTAATACTTCATTTTTACATTTAATACTTCATATTTACATTTAGTACTTCCTATTTATATTTAGTACTTCATATTTGCATTCATTTGAAAGAGTTACCTTCCCAAAATATTTGTGCAATTCTTCTTGTTTACATTTTTATAACTTTTTTTTCTCCGTGGCACAATATAGCTAATATTATACTGAGGTGTCGTTACACGCTAATACATACATATATACATGAACGAATCTGTAATCGTCCAAGGGATGTTAGTCGATTGTTCTTTATTGTAAACTAGAATGCTTTCGTAACAAGCCTTAAGTCAAGTGTTAATTTTAACCTGTTGTGTTAAACTTGACAAACTCATAGGAAGCGTGTTTCAACAATGGCAACATTTTCAAAGGTGATGTATTTTTTTTGTGTGAGATGTACAAATTCAAATTGTTGTCGCTTAAGTAACTTTTGTCATATTTGTCTGTCTGTCAGCCTGTCTATTACTGACTTGGTCTCCACACAATAACTTTAATAGTCCACCATCAAAGTTACCAAGCGTTGTGGGTAGCTTGTACTTAGAGCAAGAAGGAACCGTATCGATTTCAGGCTCAAATGCTCAAAGGTCACTATGACTGAAAGAAGGAAAATAGTTTAAACACAATAACTCAAGTTCTCCAAATTCTAGAGTTACCAAACCTTGTGGATAACTTCCACTTAATGAAAAGTAAAATCCTGTTGATTTGAGGCTCAAAATCTCAGAGGTCAATGTCACTGTAACTGAAAGCAAAATAAAATGGTTTCTGCACAATAACGTACATTCTCAGTCATCTACGATTACCAAACCTTGCTGATAGGTTGCATTTGATGTAAGATGATTATTTATCTTCGAGTCAAACATGACATGCCTCAACAAAACTCTATATGGCTTGCTCTTGTAGTAAGGAAGAAGGCTGTTGATTGTATGGTCAAAAGGTCAAAGGTAAAAGTCACTAACTGAAACAGGTTAAAATAGTTTCCGCACAAAGACACTCGTTTTACATAATAGACCATACCCATAATTTGTGCATAGCTTGCACTTAGGAAAAGGAAGAAGCCTATTGATTTTAAGGTCAAAAGGTCAAAGGTCAAAGTCACTCTGACTGAAAGAAGAAACAAAAATGGTTTCTGCCAAATAATGCCAGTATCGACATAGAGGACCATTACACATATGGGTTATAATGCGTGGTTTACAGTACTCTTGTTACAATTTATCAAAACCTTACTCTTTAAACAGTGGTAAAATGTTCGCAAGGTAAACGGTGATTTTAAAGAAAATGATATGTTAATGAGGATGCATGGTCCTTTAGGCTCAGGATTGTGTTTATATTATATGCAACATGGACAACTATATCTGCATTATGAAGAAAATCGGTATCTTGGATGACAGCTTCACCCATGTTAGATAAAAACCGCCAATAGCGATGTGGACGGATTTCAAAACTGCCTGAAAGAATGAGCTGAACTTAATGCAAGTCACTGGAACTTGAAACATAGGTCACAGTGACATAAATTTGTCAGAACTTGGTACAACAACTCATTACGGATCTACATTTCAAGGCTCAACAATAACATTTAATTTCAAATTATGGTTAAGATACATATCCCGTGAATTTGTATAGGAAGAACGTTGTTATTTCAGACTAATATGGGACATGTTTATTTTTTTTTTTTTTTGGGGGGGGGGGCGTTAATGCAAATCAATTAAACACTACCAACACCTCTTCATTACGGATTTGGGTAAATGACGTTATCTGTGTTGGGACTGAATCCATTTTTGCCGTATGCAGCCATAGAACTTGGGGAGAAAACAATTTCCATTGTAGAGGTGGGTTTAGACATTTGCACATTTAAAAGCTCGTTCTGGCTGCATGAAGGACTCGGACAAATTGCTAATTGAACAGGTTACCATTCTGGAAGTGAGGGGAGCATTTTGAATCAAGCTTAATACTTCGAGATCGGGCCTCTGCCTACAACATACGAGTGGTGGAAATTTTTGTCTTAATTTTCCGAGACTTTAACTAATGCTTTCAACTTTTACAAGGATTCTGTTTGTACATTTACACGAAATCTATATTGTTATTTTGGAACAAAATTCTCATATGCCTCGATAGTACGAAATTGTTGATTACTGGTACCCCGCTTTAGGGACATTTATCTTGAAAAAAACGCCGCAAAGCATCACATTCCGATAGTTCAGAAAGTTTGCGCTATGCTTCAGTCAATAAATACATATGCTGTGCATACTGTAATGTGCACAAAATAGTTTTATTTTAACAAACGTTAAAATTAATGTGTAATGAAAATGTATCAGTAGTCTGGGCCCTTTATCCGTACTATTTGTTTAAAGTCTGTTGTACTCAGAGGTTACAAGTGACAGCGGCGTTTGAGCATATTTACATTTTTCGTCAATCATTTATTATTTCGGAATTTATCATTTTATAAGAAAGGATCAAACACGGTTGTTGAAGTTACAAATTTACAAGTGCACCACAAAAACAACAAGCAAATAAACAAACAAAACACCCTTTGAATTCGAGGCCCAAGACATCAAGGCACTATAACTCTGCCTTCCTATTGCGCTAACCTGTGAACACAGCAAACTGTTTATTATTCCTACGTGAAGAACGAATATATAAAAAATATATTTTGTAGAATTGAACATTTTACGAATAGTTTCTTTCTGAAAAGAGTCGTTCAATATATATGCAGACATTAGCCAATGTAGAAAGGCAGAATCAAACCTATCTCTTGTTTTTTTTTTTCTATACAAATAATGTCGTGAAATGTAACAAACTTGCACAAAATGTGCACTGTTGTCACGACGAAATTATTCGCCGACTTATTTCTCGTTCCTTTTTATTCTGTGAGACGCTAGAGATGGCTGTTTTTATTTGTCGATTTATGACTGTTATATGGTTTCGTTTGACGACAGATTCCATAGTCAAGTAGTCATAGCTCTAATGTAATAATTAGGTGGTACAGGCCTAATTTGGCAAGCCAGTATTATAGGCCGCTAACATTAAATAATAAAAAAAACTCTCTTTCTCCCCATTGGTTATTCCATTATTAACTGCTAGTTCATTTACTAAGTAACAATTGCTTGGACCAAAGTTACTAATCAACTATTTCTGCAAAGCGGGTAATGTAAGAAAAATGTACATCCTCTTCCTAGTTGAAAATGTGAAAATCTAGGACTAAACAACTGCTATTGATTAAAAACGATTTTTAAACCCATATGCTTTTAATCTTAGCATAAGGTAAGGAGTTCACACAGAAAAAGTAGTATCATGTGTTTTACATATGTAAAATATATGTTAAACATATGTAGCCTCACATATGTGAAATATATGTTGAGTACCACATATGTTAGACTAATGTGACTCACCAACGTTAAAAACAGGTGAAAAGTGTTTTACAGATATTCATTACACTTCGAGCAAATTAATTCCTCAAGGAATTCTGGTACATTTAAACCGTGTTTTTCAGCTATGGTTTGCATATGTAAATCAAAAACATATGTGACGCTTATGTTTAAGATATGTTTAGTGACATATGTCGAACATATGTGGTGTTCAGCATATGATTATCAATGATATATGAATCAAGCATATGTTTTATAAACGATGCCATTTGACCTGTTTATCAATTGGAATTGATAATCTCGGCTTACATTAATTCTGCCTGGGAAGTGACAGAATTTATGTACTCGAGCCAAATGCACCAAAATTTTCCTGATCCGTTAAACAGTATTACAATATGATGCTGTTTTTTACGGGTTGAAAGGTATTTTCGAAAATTTACTGTGTCACCTGTAAAAGAGGTTTTATTGCTTCCTTAGAAGAAGAGTTTTTCTTCAGTTAGATTAGGTCTATACATGTTTTTGTGTTTCGTTTGCACCTACAAGTCCAAGAAATTTGGGAGTCATGTCAAATTACAAATTCATAATATCTAGTGTGCACAGTTCAGAGGATTTACATTTAGATCATCACACGAATAATCGTGTTGTGCTTCTTTTCTTTTTTTCCCCCCTTTTTTTTACATTTTGTTTTACCAGCCGTTAAGTATAAGAAATATTGTGACTGAAAGAAATTTCATCTTAAGTGGAACAATCTTGTCACTATATACAGGGCCAATTGTTTCACTGACAATCAGCTGAACAGATTTGCAACCCTATAAGAGTTTTAATGATAATGGATGAAATAAGTCCTGCTTTGCAGGTGAACAAACATTTGAGAATAAAATGAAGAAACGGATATCGTTGTTTTGCAATATTGCAGTATGCGACATTGTGCACATCACTAGCGTTTTGCGGGGAAGGAAAAGCCTACTTGTAATGGAAATTGCAACACGTATCCGATGAACTTTTCGACCAGTAACCACATATTGTCTTTCCCTATAACTAATTTGTGTTTTCATTTAACCCATTAATCAGACAAAGCTTCACTACAGATCCAGCTTTGAGAGTTGTATGATCACGATATAGGGATCTGATCACTAATTCATTTCCCATGGAACTTAATGTTAATATATATATATATATATATATATATATATATATATATATATATATATATATATATATATATATATATATATATATATATATATATATATATATATAAAATAAAAATAAGTTTTTCATTAGCTTGGCATACAAATCACACATGGTTCCATTCATTAGAGTTAGAGAGAGAATTTTTTTCAGCCTCGAAAAACAGGTGCGTCGCAGCATGTTTTTGAGTCTCGTGATGCTATACAGCAGGGCTCCCTGGTCTGCACCTAATAACAGCCTCGCACCAAGAGTTCATATACTATTTTTCCAGTTGGAAATTAGATACAGGATATCAAAATAAAAGTAAATATTTTGTTGTCAGCTATATCCATCTATAAGCATTATTTAATAAGCAGTATCAAACTACACAACCCCAATTTTCGTCAATTTCAGGTATAAGATCATATTTTGGTTGCCTACAATTTTCTTCATTGGAGATTTTGTTTTCTTGAATCATATATTAAGAACTGTTTATGACGCCTAACAGGTTCGTTTTATTTTTTATCATTTGTCACATGAAAAATTGATAAATGTTGAGATCTGGAACCTGAGGTCAAATGAGAGTCTGGCCAGACTGTAAACTGATACTAGCTTCCATTGATGTAAAGAAACAATATAAACAGTGCAGAATGTAGTTCTAACAGCACTAAGCAGGTACTAAATTCACACTGTGAAACTCAATGCATAAGGTAGAGTTATATTACTGTGTCAAAAATTCCAAAAGTAAAGAGAAAAACTTTGCAAAGGTTGTCTTAATAAGAGAAAGTTTCACTTCAGACCGGAAATATTGACCATAATAAGAGTGTAACAAGTGAGAATACTGTTCAGAGTGATGTCACAAAAATACGATATAAAAGACTTTCAGAGGAAAAGTACAATATTGTCACAAAAAGACCAACTTCACACTTTGGTATTGAGAAAGAGAAAATTTTGGTGCAATACAAGTTCCTACGGCCAACTGAAACCAAGATTTAGAGACTGATCTGCATGCCAGTGACTACAAACAAAAGAGGTAAATAGAAATCCATCATTATTCAACGTTATAAAAACATTATCAATCAATTTGGTTTCCTATTTTTTTATAACATAATTCATGGAGGAAAGTAATGTAAAGAAAAAAAAATGATTAACAGGCAAACTTTCATTTTTAAAAATGTATCAGACAAAATAGGTGCACACATACCAAATATTCTGAGAGGCAGATCTCTTAGCATGATTCCTAGCTGTAATATAATAAATTAAAAATGCCATTTGAGGGTTAAAGTTCACATTTTGTTACAATGAGATGTTAGCTCATTCTCAAACAATGGACTAGGGGAGCTAACCAATCCATGAAAACTAATACCTTGACACTGAGAGTTGTAAATAAGAAATGAATGCATTTAAAAATCACCCGGCAACATATAATATGATAAATGTAAGATTCTATGTAACAAAAAGGGTAATACATTCATAATTTTCATGCCAGGTCTGGTGAAAAGAGTATGTACAGGCTGGTACAGATCAAGAAAAATGAAGAACTTTGGAATGCAGTGTTCACAGAACACAAGAGAACATATCCCGTGTGTGATGTGAGCCTAGAATGGGAGAACTTTTTTTGCCCGGTTGATTTAGGGCAGTAAAACTGAAAGGGTTAAAAGAGACACCTATAAAGCTTCTTTTAAAGAAGGGGGAATTAAATATGATTCACGTGCACTTATTTGTGTTATATAAAATTTTTCTGGAAAAGGCGTCTTTTACTAAACGAAGATGGTTTACGGCAAAATCTGGTTCTGAACAAATAATTGGAAACTTTGGAGGTACACTGTTACTTAAATTAGGAAAAACTAAATTGAAAGAAATTTGTAAATCAATAAAAAATATTTTTTGGCGTGATGTTATTTATGCTTTATCACAATGGAAAAATGAACCATGTACTGTTCATGAATACTTGTCTCAAGATATTCTTAATTTAGTTACTTTAGATAATTTTAAATCACACACAAGGTGGAAAACAAACGGTGTTGTTCTTATTCTACATCTTTTTGATGCACAAGGATCTCTATTAAGTTTTGATACAATAAAACAATAGCACAAACTAATAATTTCATATAGTTCTTTGCTTTGTGGAAAAGAAGAATTAAATGTTGTGTTGGCTAAACCTGGTACAAAAGATACAAACTAATTAGCTTTAATTTTAGATTTATTCGTAGAAATATTGCCACGAACCAGTTTTTGAAAAAGATTAATTTAAGTGATAATGAGAAACGCACCTTCTGTAAGGAGGGAATATAACAAATTGAGCACTTATTCTATGACTGTTCAGTTACTGATCACTTTTGGAAATTATTTGTGGAATGGATCCAAACTTACAATCCACATTTTAGAATTCGCGAAATAATGTCTTTATACGAAATAACAACTTTGATGATCTTATTACCTTCCTAATGTTACTTGCAAAATATGTTATATACAGATCACATTGTGCGTAAACAATCCCAAATCTCACCCATTATACAAATTGTTTTATCATATGAAACGCTGGAAAAATATGTAGCAAAAGTATATAACAGAATTTATGAGTTTAAGAAAAAGTGGACCCTATTGTCAACTTTTGGTACATAATTTATTTTTTATTTTTTAATTTTTTAACAGCTGTTTATATATATATATATATATATATATATATATATATATATATATATATATATATATATATATATATATATATATATATATATATATTGTTACGGAATCATGCCTCCTTTACTTTTTTTATAATGATTTAATTTACTAATTAACGATCTCTGTTTTTAGTCTGAACTGCGGTTGTCATATGAGTGTATTATACGACATCCTTTCGATCAATAAGTGGTCACATGATCAATTGCGCGGGAAAATGAAGTCGACCTAGCTCTGTACTTTTAGAAATCAACATTGAAAGGTCACATTCCATACTACAATAACATTATGTTTACTCTTTAAGATTTTTAGTACGCTAGACCTTTGGGTAAATGACGCGTAACCTAGTTCCTGATTGGTTCTTAGAGGGTTGTGTTATTTTGAAATACCATATTATTAAAGACGGAGAAAGGATATTCCCTTTTAAAATCTGCGTATAGCAACTCATCCAGTGATAAATCATTCTTTACAATTGCTTGAAAGAAGAGAGGTTATTGAAATTATTCAGTTCAGTGTGGAATTTATTTAATTAGTAATTCATCTGAATTACTATACAGCTCCGTGGAATTATCGGACATTATTCTAAAACTTGTGAGATTCCAGACTTGCAAGGATTATTTTGGATTTAATCAGAACTTATCAACTTCAGCACATTGCAGGTTATTTTCATTCGGAATACTTCATCCGGATTACTCGGATTAACATCAGGAAGTGAACTTTAAAACATTTTAGGACTTTTTAGGATATTCTATACTGTAAGTTATTTTAATTCTTTCACTTTGATTATTTGTTGAACTATTTTAATTCTTTTAATATTTTAGGAAATTAAAGATTTGCATTTTAATCTTGAAAGCTTGTTTGTGTCTTTTATTCTGTTACATTACCCCTAGAGTCGTAACAATATATATTTTTATATATATATATATATATATATATATATATATATATATATATATATATATATATATATATATATATATATATATATATATAAACAACATTTTTATGACTTTCATTGGAAGGAAGGGGGCAGAGAAAACAATATTACTTTTTTTTAAAAAAGATGAAGAAAAAACCAGGCAATTTAAAAACCTTGGGGTTTGTATTCGAGTGTGTCTTTGTGTACAATTTTTCTGAATGTATGTGTGTGTGAATGAGTGTGTGTGGTGTGTTAAGTAAAGGAACATACGTAAAAATCGGGATGCAAAACAATTTAAGATAATACACCAGGTCATATAGTGATGTTATGTTAAAAAAATAACAAATGTTAGGCATTAAGTTGCAATAGAAAATGTCTTGTTAAAGAAGAAAGACGTATTTTATGAGATTTGTTGCATGTGCCAACCCGTTACATAACATACATCATATATCTAATACTCTGTTTACATGTATTTTTTCAGTTCTGAATCACCTGCAAATATGTGACGAAGCTTAACATATTGTCTTTCCAGACAAAAGGACAAAACGAGCACTATACTAAGTGCAGTATTATCTGTATACATTTGGTCCGATAAGAAAAGAAAGATACAGAAATACCAGTGGTGATTATTTTTCCGAGAAAAGAATGGCTAATAGTGACAAGTTAAAAAAGAGAGAAAAAAGCATTCCATGGGACTACAGTTCGATGCTTTGATACACTGTCCATTCAGTCTAACCGATAAGGTAATCATATCATATACATGCAGTGGAAAAAATTAAATGAATGACCATAGTGGCAGTTCAAGTCGAAACCAGATTTTTCATTTTGGTTCAAAAGTAAATGTTAAGTATAAAGCACAGACGACTATCTCCGTTAATTGTTTTAGAAATAACAGTCTTGTTATAAGATTCTTTTCAGGAAGACTACGCATGAATGCTCATATCCGTGACTGTGTTCCATTGGGGATGTGCACTTAATAGAAAGAGAGTATGGACGTTGGTACGTGCCGGCAAGGCAATGCGTGTCACAACCTTTTGGACCCGAGTTGGAATCTCAGTAGATGATGAATAAAGAATTATCTAACCTGTATGACGATTATATATATATATATATATATATATATATATATATATATATATATATATATATATATATATATATATATATATATATATATATATATGTACATATATATATAATACAAATCATATGGCGAAAAACAGTCCTTTCAAGTGCACTAGATCCAGCAAGGGATCGCGTGTGTCAGGGATTGATTAAAATAAAGGCAATAAACTGAAAACGACCAGTGCAAAACTAGTTTTTAACCTGCCTAAGCGCTTTCGACTCAAATTGAGTCTTTATCAAATGAAAACACAAAACAGAGATAAGACAAACAATAGACACAAAAAGCGTTGCAATAACAAAAGTTTACATAACTATTTCTAATGGTATTAATGAAAATGTTTGATGTTTCGTCTAGTTGGCTTCAACTAGACTGATGATGTTGTAAACAAGTTGGTATTGACCTACAAAGGGAAGAGTTGCATTTTCTCCTCTAAGTTGCATCCCTTTTTTACATAAGAAAAATCATTTTTAGCAAAAGTCATCATGTGGGGTGGCTCATACATCATCAATTGTATGTATATAATCAAAACAGATGATGATCACGATGATGATGATGATGATTATTATTATTATTATTATTATTATTATTATTATTATTATTATTATTGTTGTTGTTGTTGTTGTTGTTGTTGTGATAATACTAGGAAATGTTTTGTTGTAATACTACTACTACTAATAACTATTATTATTATTATTATTTTGATATTAATGCTGCTACCGTCGTAGTCGTCATTGCATATAATTTGTTTGAGATAAAGAGACATTGACTGTTCAACCAAGACGAACCACGAAAACAGAGAGGCATACATTATCCAGGACGTCGTTGTAAAGAGAATGTTTATGTTGCTTCCAGGACTTGGTAGACTACATGAACAATGAGCATGCGAAACATTTGCAGGAAAATGTTTATTGAAGTTAGGATTATTTTATAACTCAGCAGTTATAAAATCATACCAAAGTAAAGACACACAATGGAGAAAATCTCTGTAATACGTAGAAATGTTACCATGGCATCTGCACAGAAGTCTTACATCCATTACGTTTAAACAAAGAGCCAAATGGTACGGAAAAATTAAACGGAAGAAGCTGACATAATTTCAATATATAGATCATACATGTTTTTGTTCTTTTAATTTTTTTTTATATTTCTGGTATCAGCGTTTGTAGAATCTTGAGGGGGTCGTTGAAGCTCGAGGCAGAACAAAACATTAATTATGACTATTTTTACATAAACGGAAAAACAAACGTTTTCCTAGTGAAGGTACCGATCGTTTTACATAATCATATTCTGAGTCGGTGCGCGCTCCCGACCAGCTGATGTAAAACGATCGATGAGCGTCTCGCAAGCGAGTCAGTTTTGAATATCTATTGAGAAATAACCACTTTTGAGAATTGTTCAGCATAATATCTGTCATTTCTGATGAATAAAGCAACTAGCAGATTTTTGGCAAGTAATTACGTGAAATTACATTGACTTTGAACCGTTTTTATTTATTTATTTATTTTTGTATTTTTATATTGACACAGATGAAAATACACACCTGTTATTGTGGAGCAGACGAGCTGAAAATGCACACTATGTCCGTCGTTATTTATATTGCTCTGAGTGAATGCGTTGTATAAAGGCAAGAAAGCATGTCTTATTTGACTACACGGAAAAATTTATATATTCTGTGGAACTGGAGAATATAGCAGGATTGCATGTTTTCAGCCAATACAGATGCACACAATGCTGAATGCCAGTACCGTATTTGCTACCATGTCACTATAATAAAAAAAAAAAAAAAAAAAAAAAAAAATTATCCCAAGATACGCTCTAGCAGTTGTGCAATGAACTGATCAAAATTACCTCCGTTTTTTGTGGACAAATTGACGAAAAGTAAAGCGATTCGACTGAAGACGCTCTGTTTTTTTTTTAGCAAAGCCCCAATCACACTGGCAAATAGTTGACTTCGAGATATCGTGATTGTATTGGTCCATACAAAGACACAAAGGACAGTATGTTAAATTCAAGTATCACACGTTTTACTCTGACGGAATAAGGGGAATAACTCTTGTGGGCCTATAATATAAACCAGACACTGAAAATGCGTTCCTGTGATGCATCATCAGATCTTTCATCAGGATAATTTGGCTAGACGAGTGTCACGACTTGCGATCTAGACTATTGAATGCTGGACGGTAAATTCAATTGAGTTAATTTTATGCTTTATGAAGATACGTGAATTGTAATAATTGTGTAAAAAGTATTCAGTTGCTGTGATTGTAGTTGAAGTGAGTTCCATGTGTGACGTCATATATCGACTTGATGTATGAATACGACGTCATAAATTGACTTATGAATGAGGTTTGAATACTGGTCTACTTTCTTAAAACGGATGTTGTCATTGTATGCAAATGCCATACTTACACAGATAAAGTTTTGCATTTCTTGTCACGACAGTCATTTAAAGAAGAAGAACAACACAACAGGATACATCTTCAAACATCACACGCTGGAGTTTGGATTAATGAAGGACCTTGCTGAGAATGGACGGCGGAAATAAAAGTAGATATAGCCAAAAGAAAAACGTGTCTGGAATCTCACTACCTCATTTAAAAAATGAATAATGGAATATTGAAAGTTATTAATTGTTTCAAAAATATTCCGGTAATTAATTTCATTCAATGAGCGACCTTCGTTCTTTTAAATATGGTATTTAATATACCACCACACAAAGGCTGGTTCATATAGCTCATAAAATAATTAATTGCCTGTGACTATCTAACGCTTGACACTCGCTGAACTTAATATTCATCTTAGAAATTAATATTTCTTGAAATACTTTACATAATACCTTTATCATGGCTATACCTTGTAGTTTCCATTATCATTCTTTAAACTTTTTCAACGGTTGGATATAATACTTTCCCAAAGGCCGAGGAGAAAGAGCCAAAAGAAAATATCCAATCAAACAAACTGTTAATGTAAGGAACAATTTTATATTTGTTATTTTTCAATATTTCAATACATATAACATCAGGACCAGGGATTTCGCCACCTTTGGATTCGTTATCTACAGTTATTTCATCTTTGAAAAAATGAATAGAGAGATGGTCAAAGTCATTTAAATCATTATAAGTTTCCTACATATCTGAATCAGCGTACAGTGTTGGAGCTTGTAATATGTGTTTGAAGGATTCAAACCATTCTAATATATATTACACATGTATTCGAAATCTGTTTATTCGGGTTAATCTTTTTCATAATTTTCAAAGAAGACGTAAAGTCATAGTATACTTGTAGACCCTATCTTTTCGATATTTGTAAATCTATAAGTCTGTAGCATAACTACCACTTATCACACACCACCACACATATTATATATATAAAGTATTACCCTCCATCTCCGCATTCACGGGATGAACTAAACTTCAAAAATCGTTATGAACAGTTTGATACCATCTCAATCACGTCTAAAGTAGGATGAGTTGTGCGGCATAAAAAGCCCAGGAGAATGAAAGTTTAACTCGAGCTCACCGCTCTGTGATATAACGCTTTGTGCACATCGATTTCTCACAAATTTTGCATACGAAAAGAGAGAGACCAAAGATATGAATATTTTGAGAGATAAATGATTCAAGTTTCTTTTCTGTGCAAAGTTCCATATGTCAGAAGTTGTGGATTATATACCCTTGAATTGGCGATTTTTCACGTGGGTCATATTTGAAGCAACCATTTAGAAACCCGCCCTATAACCATATATACACGTTCATGACGGGTCATTTATACAACATGCAAGTCTCGCCCTACCTCCCTGGGACTAGCCCCTGGGTTATAACTCAGAAACTGTTCGTAGCCTCATCCTGAAAATATATATACGTCTGCTTGGTATTACAAGGGCAAATAACTCATGTAGTCAGGATTGGTACCTGCACATGCCTAATGCCAATCCTCTGGATTAGAACTTACAATCCATTAATATCCGTAGTCTATGAACACATGATTTACACACTTTCTTGGCAGGAAGAGGTTCAATAATGTATGCATCCATCATTAGACTGGGGTCTCTCATTAACCCATGGAGTCTGGATCATACTTTGGAAACGACTGATGACCCCAACCTAAAGCCATATCTAAAATGTATGGGCATGACAGGGCCATGTCATCTATGCAATCATAAATGGCTCCTGTGTATCTCAGTACTCACTTGGGATTTACCGCTAATTTTTAACTTACAAACTGTTCGTACACACACACACACACACACACACACACACACACACACACACACACATATATATATATATATATATATACATACATACATACATACATACATACATACATACATACATACATACATACATACATACATACATACATACATACATACAAACACACACGTCTAATTGGTATGCCAAGAGGAATTCACTTTAAAGTAAGCTTAAAGTAAGCAACAGAAAGACGGTAGCCTAAATATGAAAGAGGAGAGATGTTGTGTTCTGCAAAACACTTGCAATGACATATAGACCTGTTGCAGATTTTCCTTTTGTTCATCGTTCATTTGTACAATTTCCTCAGCACTAAAAAACCTGCTTGTGTTGCTGTGCCGTAAAACACCAAACCAGCCAGCTATCGTCTAAATGGTATCGCGGCTGACATGATGAATGGACAGCAGGGTCTGTCAATGACATGCACTTCAGTAAGAATTCTGTAGACAAGAAGGAAAACAATGATTAAAGTCTTGCAATCCATACAGTTGGAACTGTGCAGAATTTAACAAGATGTAGATCATGATACAAATATACAAGCGTTTATTATTATGAGTATAATTCCAGTAGCTGGTGTAATTTACTTTTTGAAAAAGTATAATTTTGGCTACTTTTCATGAGACCTTTGTTTTATTCTGCTCGTTGCCAAAAATAAACCTTTTAGTCAAATTGCAAAGAATAAGCTAATTACCGCAATAATTAGCAATGGTTCTTTGTTAATTGTCATCGTGTTATGAAAATGTGCACTGCGGCACCGAAAAATACTACAAGCCAGTCTATTTTGATGTACAAATAGTTCTCAAATTTAACAAACTTTAATGTCTGCTAATATTTTTATTGTAAAATAAAATACACTTTTTATCTATTCACTGTTCGCTTTTTGACATAACAATGAGGTGGTTACTTTGTTACAATTGGATATTTTTAGAAAGAAATATGAACGAAATAATTGAATACTACGGAGTTGTTTCTTGCTTTTTACAGTTGAGTGAGAGGTTGTCCTCTTTGATAAAATACAATCTGGCACATTGATAATCATTCAGCATAAGTGGCGGCAAGTGTTATTGTCCATGTCCCTGTTGTTAACATCAACTATGTTAATGCTCTGTTATTATTTGAAAATCGAGAGGTATTCTGAATTTCTTTAATTATACAATAAACTGAATTGCTTCTGTACCAGAATTGTGTGTATCAGCTGCTTCTCATCTTAACTTTCTCAGATTTTTATTTATTATACCTTGCCCTGTTTTATTTCTTCTCACAGACGTTGGTAACTACAAGGGTTTATACGTCATGGAAAAGTTGTAATCTTTCAGCTTGAACATATCATCACTAAGGTAAGAAAAGGTTATGTCCTTAATCATCATTCTCCCAGTGTTGTTTACAGCTGAATTATTTGCATCCCCTTTAACCTTTGCATTGAATGATAGGAAAAACTACCTTGGAAAATTAAAACATTTTTTCCTAGCTTAGGTGTCACAACTTGTAAATATTGTTCAGATTGTATAGTGCTTAAGATTCTTAACACCCTGTGGTGTTTTATCCCATATGAGATAAGTCCAATATTTTCCGTATGTTGTCATCCTATTTTTTAAGTTAAATTTTGCATAGCTTCTTCTAGTAAGTTCTAGAACTTGTTTCCTTCACTCACACCTTTGCTCACATATATTTTAACCAATATAACACAACACCCATTACACCTGCAATAAAAAAGTACTTATAAGTGTTCTGTTTGTCAGAAAGGTGGTAATAATCACTAAGCTTAGGCTGGATAGGTTTTCCTATGCTATCATTTGGATTAGTCGAAAAATATAATTTAAAAGTAAATATCAAAATTATTTAAATACTTACTAACCAAACCTCGGTTCCTTCAACTTTCATTTATGTATTTAAGTGTTTTTATTCTGCGTTAATTTAAATCATTACTTTTTTTCTGCAATTCATCAATTTCTCTCTCTGTTTTAGATTCATCAGGATCAAATAACTTAAATAGAAAATTACCTCATGTGAATGCCAAAGCATTAGCAATTATTCCATCAATCATTACTGCTGCTTCGGCCATTTAATTATAGTACATTTTATGCTATCCCCAACATCAAATTCTAACATCGTCCTATCAGGAATATTATCTTCAACTGTTTTAACTGAAGAATAAAAAGTCATGTTCTTTCAAATAATATGTTTTTGATTCTTACTTACATATATTGTAATAGTCGAATTCCTACAGTTACCTATTCTTGTTCAATTCCCTTTTTATAGTTACTGTGTAAGCAAGGCTTTTATTATTTATCAATAATCCAATATAAAATTCATATATATTTATACTTTTTATATTTAAGTTAATAAAAATTTAATACATAACTGATTTATTTATTTTAATGACACACATCACCTATATATTGTTTGACGTATTCAATAAAACGTGATGGACCATAGTCAAATTCATAAGTAGTAGCTACTGTTTTGGTGATGTGAAACCAGAGAATATATCCAACAAAAAAGTGTAAATTTGATATTGGCCTTTCTTCATATTTAGAATAAGCATATGGTTCTTTTCTTGAATCAACCATGATAATACATTTTATATCATGACAATAACAAAGTAATATACTTTCAAGTAGTTGATCTTCAGATTTATGTAACTTTCTATTATAGTCATTCAACTTTTTATTACACCGTGTAACAAAAAAACAACTTTTTTTTGTTCCTCGGTAGTAAGTGTTATTTCCTAATTGCTTATGCCTCAAAAGTATAGAAAATGGCTATTATTCCCCACAAACTTTGCTTTTGTGACCAGGACAGTGATATTTTGAAATTTACCTATTTTCCAGAACATTCCAGATAGATTCAGTGCTGAGTAAACTTGAAGTAACTTCTAGAACTTTCCAGTAATATAAATAGTAGTATAAACACATGTACCTTAAGCCCACCAGTTCAGTTTAGTTCCAGCTGCCTAAGTGGATACATATCTGCATTTTTCTGAGATGGCATCAAGAGGCTGCAATCATCCGGCAGACGCATTTTGCTATGTCTGCGGCCAATTTATCAAGACAAGAGCGAAAAAGTACTCCGTGGAAGCATCGGCTAAGATGTGTGAGGCCTACAAGGCATATTTCGGCATGACTGTCGGGGATCAAGACAAACCCTGGGCACCTCATTTCACCTGCGAGCACTGCAAAAAAAACTCTGGAAGGTAAGATGGACAATTGTTGCTCGGAATTTTATGTTATACAATTTTTTTAAAATTTTTAAAATTGTAAAAGTTGTTAATTTTAAAATGTTTTCCACTTTTCAATGTTATTGAAAAAGTATATCATTTATGAAAAATGTTGCGATAATCTCTTACACATTAGTCATGGGTGAAATAAATGTATTTTTGTAGGATGGTACAGAGGGGAAAAGAGAGCCATGAAGTTCGCTATCCCAAGAATTTGGCGGGAACCCACTGACCACTCAAGCAACTGCTACTTCTGCATGGTGGACCCTTCCAAACGTCGGACTGGCAAGAATGCACCTTCTATCACGTATCCGGACCTTCCTTCATCCATCGCCGCGGTGCCACACTGCCATGAGCTCCCCGTACCCACTCCTCCGGAGAGAAAGCAGCCGTCTTTAGAAGAAAGCAGCAAGTCAGAGAGCGAGGAAGACGTTGTAGATCCAGATGACAATTTCAGAGGTGGAGCTGAGGAGAGAAACCCATACTAACCCAACCAAAAAGACCTCAACGACTTGATTAGAGATCTTGGTCTCACCAAGTCCAATGCCGAGCTTTTGACGTCTAGGCTCAAGCAGTGGAATTTGTTGGATGAAAGTGTGCAAGTGGCAGATCAGAGGAAGCGTCACCAACCTTTTTCCAGCTTCTTCACACGTCAAGATGGGGATCTGCTTCTGCCACAATGTGACCAGTCTGTTCGAGGCAATTGGAATCGCCTGTAACCAAAATGAGTGGCGCCTCTTCACTGACAGCTCATCCAGGAGCCTCAAAGCCGTGCTGCTCCATAATGGCAACAAGCACCCGTCTCTTCCCCTGGCTCACTCGGTGCACCTCAAAGAGGATTACAACACCATCAAGACCTTGCTGGACGCCTTGAAGTATGATGAGTACGGCTGGGAGGTCATAGGAGACTTCAAAATGGTGGCATTCCAGATGGGTCTCCAAGGCGGTTTTACCAAGTTTCCCTGCTATCTTTGCCTTTGGGACAGCAGGGACACCAAGGCGAACTACCACAGGCGGGACTGGCCACAGCGGATCGAGTTCTTTGTGGGGAGGAATAGCTTCAAGTGGGAGCCACTGGTGGACCCCCGGAAGGTGCTGATGCCACCACTGCACAACAAATTGGGCCTTATGAAACAATTTGTCAGAGCTCTAGATAAGGAGTCGGCAGCCTTCAAGTACCTTCAAGACTTCTTCTCTAAGCTGTCTGAGGCCAAGGTCAAAGCCGGTGTCTTCGTCGGACCACAGATAAAGAAGATCCTGGAGTGCAATGAATTCCCCAAGAAGCTCACTCGTAAGGAGAAAGCGTCTTGGAACAGCTTTGTCGCAGTGGTTCGGGGCTTCCTGGGCAATAACAAGGCCGAAAACTATGTGGAGCTGGTTGAGACTCTGGTGAAGAACTACGTCACAATAGGCTGTAGAATGTCCCTCAAAGTCCACATCCTTGATGCTCATCTTGATAAATTCAAGGAGAACATGGCAGCGTACTCGGAGGAGCAAGGAGAGTGCTTCCACCAGGATATACTGGACTTTGAACGCCGCTACCAAGGACAGTATAACGAGAACATGATGGGAGACTACATTTGGGGTCTGATTCGTGAAAGTGATTTACAGTATAATCGTAAATCTCGAAAAACTACTCACTTCTAAATCTTTTGTAGTCATTTTTGTATTACTTTAGTATAAATACATGTTAATTTTTATTCGTATGTTGTTTTTTCTGACTTAATGTGAACGAAAAGACACAAATTCGCCCGTTTTCTCATTGGAAATCGGTAAATTTCAAAATATCACTGTCCTGGTCACAAAAGCAAAGTTTGTGGGGAATAATAGCCCTTTTCTATACTTTTTAGGCATAAGCAATTACGAAATAACACTTACTACCCAGGAACAAGAATTGTGTTACATAGTGTTGTAGTCATTCAACCTTTTATTATAGTCATTCAACCGTTTATTATTGTCATGCGACCTTTTATTATAGTCATTCAACCTTCTATTATAGTCATTCAGCCTTCTATTAAATTCAGCAATTTTTTATTATAGTCCTTCAACCTTTTATTATAGTCCTTGAGCCTTTTATTATAGTCATTCAACCTTCTATTATAGTCATTCAACCTTTTATTATAGTCATTCAACCTTTTATCATAGTCATTCAACCTTCTATTAAATTCAGCCATTGCTAAGGTCTTCACTCCCATACCTGGGTTTATTTTAGTTAATGATTTCTCTATTTCTGATTGAACTGTATCATTTCTTTCACTTAATGCTACAGTCTTTTATCTACGACATTGTGAATTTTGTTTTAATCGCATCTCTTTCTGTTGTTATCTTTTGTTTTGTATCATTAAAATCTCTTCCTGGTCGTTTCACGTTTTTCTGTAATTCATCAATACGTCTTTGTACCACACCAATATTATTACTATGTTCTTTATCTGTATATACTTTCTATCTGTTAGAACCTTTGTTATTCCGGCAGATAGTTCATTTTTTAGAGTGACTAAATCCTGTTCTTTTAAACATTTTATTTTATCAATTAAATCTGAAAAATGTGAATTGTTGTCTGTTGGATTATATGCGTTATTATAAGGCAATGGTATCGAGCCTTCAGACAGGTGTTTTCTTCCCTAGATGTACATGCAAAAATTATGTACTGAATTTATTAACCAATCTACAAGACACATATTCCTATAGCCTATTCCACATCTTGCTGTTCCACACCGTACTGGTGTTCAAAATACAGTGGTTGAGATCGCTAATGTAATTTCAAAACAAAGCGTCTGAAATGTGTTCTGCGGATAGCTTGCGCATTTATACAAACGCTAACAGGTCAAAACATGAAGTCGACTCTTATCAATACAATTAAACAGGACAGACAGAAATAATGATATAGTAATCGATTCAACTTTGATCTAGAATTAACTTCCCTTTCATAAATAATAATGAGAAGATACACTTTTAATAAAAAACAATTACAACAACTGGACTACAAAAGCTGTTAAATGTAGCTAAGACGATTAGTACAAAACGGCCTGGGGTGGGGGGTGTGGGGCACTAATTTCAACCATTGCTCGTTTTCAGATGTAAAAGTATTGCAATTAATGTTTATCTTCCTTTATATGAAAGAATGAATAAGTGATGCTGGAAATCGAGGAGTTTTCGCCAGTTTGTGTGCACTGTACTCGCAGCAGAAGGTCATGTGATGAAAGATAGCAGTTACATGATGACCCTGTGCTAGGAGTTCATTTTTTTCGGCATCGCTGATGGCTTCTGCGACATGGACCGTTCCGGCAGCCGTCCGTATTTCGTTCATGAGGTTCGTATAATTAGTCATCTCGTCCAAAACACGAGTGAACTCTTCAGCGGACAGAGAGGCATGCCGAAGGACACAAGAGACTAAGTTTGAGATGAAGTTTAGCATACCCTCAGCGAGGACCCGAATCTGATCGTGCTTTTGAACCTTTACGCGACGTCGGAGGACGCTATATTGCTCAGCAAGCGAGAAGAGCTCGCACACGAGTGACGCGCCTTCCAGAGTTAATGCAAGAGGGGCAACAGTCAAGGTAGCAAGTACACCTACACCCGCGATCACGACGCATATGGCTACAGTGTTTGACGCTGCCGTCATACCGTCAACAATGCTGACAGCCCGCCAATACTTTTCGCAGAGGGAGCATCGTTGCTCAATCTGCGCCTTCAGCTGGACCTCGACATCGCCGATCTTTTTCAGGCGGTAGTTATGAAGGCTTTCTTTCCTCGTGGGTTACAGCCGGAAGAGTGGGATGCATCGCGATGAGATATGTAGGACGTATTTATATCGCTTAAGCGATCTCTTTGATAAGCAACCTAATACTAATCATAACTGCATTTTTGTTACGGTGTGAACCAGTCTGATAAAATAGTTCCGATTAGGTGATGAGGTGACGAGGGCCAGTATATTGAAAAATACATTGTCATAGATTTTTCGATGTGTATAGGCCAACATCCTTGTACTGTTCTCTACTTCAGGAGTAGTATCGATATCTAGTCTCGTCATAATTGTGCCTTCCAACATATTATCTTTATGTGTTTCCCCATCAATACATCTTACAGCCGTAAGACGGTTTATTACAGGCTCAACCCTTTCGCTGTCCTCACGCAAGTTAATGTAAGGACCATTCACAGTCGCCATTCTTGGAATTACTGTAGAATATCCAAGATGAGGCCTAACACAATCAGGCGTTAATGAGAAACTAGCCAAATCCGATACAAAAATAGCAAAGTTGGTGGGGCGTACCGCGTCATCGACATATGCCTTTGTGTCCGCCTCTTGAGGATCGGTAGGCTCTCCCACACCCATTACTTTATTTGCGTTCATATTTATTGCAACTGTTATATCACCCAGCGAGGCTGAGGTACTAACCCTGTCAACGTATGCTTTGGTCGCAGCGCCTATTAGACCAACAGACTCCCCCATACCCACGATTATGTTCTTGTTAATGTTTAGTGGACCCCACATGGTATCACCAGCTTTGGCTAGCATAGAAAAAGCCCGCTTATTAGCAAAAATATTTACATCTTCAGCCATACCACTTGCTGATCTCCACGTTTCGCGGTCACTATTTTATTTTTGTCCATGTTTAGAGGACCCTTTAGGGGCATCTCCACACCGCCTTGATTGTTAGCGAAATAGTCAATGTATGATTTGGTCCCCGCATCTTTAAGGGCTATTGGGTCTGCTATGGACCTAATTTTATTTTTACCCATATCCATGAGACCGGCCCGCTGTCGCTTCTCTCATCTTGGCAATTTACGTATTCTTGTAAGGTCGCGACCGCGGCGCTAACGTATTGTTTTCTAACTACGTCGGTGCGACGGTTTACGTATTCTTCTAAGGTTGCGATAGCAGCGCCGACGTATTGTTTTCTCGCCGACCCGTGATTCTGCTTGTCGCCAGCTGTGGCCACCCGGAGAGTGACATGTTCGTCGACATACTTTGTAGCAGTCATTTCGTCCATCGTGGCGTCGAGGTGCTGTTTTCGAGCCACATATCGTCGGCGTTCTTTTACGCGGCTGCGTCCTGGTCGTCGACGTAATTTTTCACCTTCGCGTCTTTATCGTCGGCGTACTCCTTTGGGTTCATGTCTTGGTGGTCAACGTATCGCTTTGTGGCGACAATTTTGGGTCGAATTAGGTCTTCCACGTTGCGGAAGACCCGCCTGGCGGCCTCCTCGGTTTGCGACCAATGGAGAGGTTTGCCGCCGTAGCGCAGCGTGCCGTCAGTCTGAAAGACAGCTGGGTTACCTGGCACATCTACGATAGACGGGAGGGTTAACAGCGAGGAGTGGTTCACACCGGAGGCCTTCAGGTTCCTGACGTTGTCTGCGAATACAGCCAGATCATTCGGGTCGGAATCGCCAACGCGATTCCTGTAGGCTGCCAGCTCGGCCTTGGTCACGTTCTGGCTGCCTCGTCTTTTTGCAAACGCCCGAAGATGTCTACCCGCATGGCTATGTCTACCCGGCTTGTTTCTAAACGAACCGGCGGGTTAACGACATCGTCATCGTCACGCGGGTTAACGACATCGTCACATTCTGGACTTCTGATCTCAATTTAGCGCCTTTTAGCACCTACATGGAGGCGGGGTCACAAATCAGCAGTTGCCTTTTTTCTGGACAGGGACGGTTGAGTAGGTAAGCCGAAAGGTCAATGTGTCACAACCACGGGCCCAGCCGAGGTACGCAATGAGCTCTGGCGAGGGCACGAGGCCATACTAGTTGAAGTAGAGCAGGCGGTCAGGAGTTGCCCAAAACGCCACCCAATGAGTCCCGCTTTCCTTCGTGGTGTCGAGGTTAACGATGCTGTCCTTCTGCCCGCTGCTTGCTAACCTCCACACCTCGCACAATCGTGGGACTCGTCGGCATTGTCTGTGGCGTCCATTACAAACATCGTCAGCCCCGCGCTGTGGGCGTAATCGTCGCTGCAGCGGTACAAACCAATGATGGTCCTGTCGTCACTCATGTGATCGAGGCAATGAGGTAGCGGGCGCAATCAAACAGCGCCATAACCTCGTTGCTGACGAGCACTATCTTATCTACCGCGGCGTTGTCCGCTGCCTTTGAGATCCGACCAATAACCTCGAGGTATGCTTTGGCTGGAAGGCATCCTGAACCAGTAGGTCCACCCAACCCTTTTGGTTGGGTCGCAGGCCTCATACGAATAATATTGCAGGTCGCACAGCACGGGCGCCCCCATGTCGAAAGTGGGGTGCTGCACGTCCTGAAAGGAGCCCATCGCGTATGCTGCCCCTGGGTCGACTCTAAAAAGAGGAAGCGGCGCAGGCCCTAGCCCATGGCTAATTTATCGACAAGGGCGTTGCGCACCCATTCGACCGCCAGGTCCACGACCTTTTGTAGACCCGCCTTGTTTATCACATCCCGCACGTCAGGCGGCA
Source organism: Margaritifera margaritifera (assembly GCA_029931535.1). NCBI lineage: Eukaryota > Metazoa > Mollusca > Bivalvia > Unionida > Margaritiferidae > Margaritifera > Margaritifera margaritifera. Next base: position 1,228,092 of record JAQPZY010001583.1, on the reverse strand, counting down.
TGTTTTTAATCGCCGGTAGCTCCCGATCACTGAGGCGCCCGCTTTTTCAGCAGCCTTTTTACCGCCCTCCGCGGCGAGAACCGGAATCCCTTTCTTGACAGAGGACGTCTTGTTGGCGCTAAAGGCGCGCGAGGCCACGGTCGTCGGGTTTGCTGTCCTGGTTAGCGCCTCCGCCACCTTAGGGGTTGTGCTGATGATGAATCGGAAGATGTCACCAAGCCCATCGCTGTAATGCACTCGGTATGTCGGTCGTCGAGAGACCATCAAAGCATGCGGATTGCACACCTTGGTGCGTTCATGACTAGTATGCTCGTACCACAATATCCAATATATTAGCCGAGGGCGCTGTGGTCACGGAGGTAGAGGCCAATGGTGAGCGTGTCGCTTCAGATGTTCAGCAGGTTGCCGTCCTGGTCGGTAAGAGTAAAGCGCAGGCTGTTGATGCGGGGCTTCGGCAGGGCAGGTAAACGGGCAGCGGCGGCTAGAAGGTCAGAAGCTATCCCTGGCTCGCGTCAGGGGCAAAACTGTCGAGCACGTAGCCGTGGCTGGCCCGGTTGCTGGTGTTGGAGTCCACGTAGGAGCCACTCACGGCGTCGCAAGTGACATACACCGCAATTGTGGGCGTGATTTCCACGATGCCTGGCATGACGTGGTATCCCAGACCTAGGACGGCGTCCGCGGGGCTGCCTCTTCGCGCCACCTTAAAAGCGTCCGCAGACTCAAGCGCACGATGTCCACGCGTAGGCCGCTTGAGGCAATCTCTATGGCTCCGGAAAGAGTCTGAACGTTGGCGCGGATGCTCACCTTGGTGCAGTCGGCCTTCAAGGCAGTGATCTGCTGTAGGACATCCTTGTTGATGGCGTCGATCTCGTAGACATCCGATCGCAGCCTGGCAGTCTTCCATGTCGCGCCGATGTCGGAGGAAAACACGTAGGTTGTTGGCTGAGAGGGCGCCAAACAGCTCGGCGCGAACATTAGGCCAGCTGTAGTAGACCCGGAGCGACGATATCCAGGTCGCGGCCCTGAGGGGTCTCAAGCGGCGTTGGGAAGACCGCGTCAAACGCCAGCTGCTTTGAGCTCACCGAGACCATCTGGGTGGTGCGCAGAACGGTCTTCTTCTGGATGAATGTAGATGGCGCGCTCGAGGTACTCCATGTCACCGGTTTAGTGCGAGTTATAGACATCGTCGAACATGTCTCTAATTAACGCCAGGTACGTGAGACTGTCCATCAGTCAGGCCTGGCGCAGCCTTTGGCATATGATGTCTGTCTCGTTAATTAGCTTTGGGGGACTTGTTGCCGGCCCGGTAGGCACCGATGAGTGTTTCTACGCGGCTGGCAAGATCTTCCGCGCCGCCTGGGCGAAAGACCGCCCCCTTCCACGCCACTGCCCCAGGCAGGCATTTGCTCGTTTTCTCAGCCTTAGATACTGAGCTAGCTATTATTTTCTCCATCGCCCAGTCCCGCTCCTATTGCTACTGGCTGCTCTCCATTCTCTATTATTGAATATCCTAATGTTCGATCTTCATAGAGATAGATTGCTCGTACAATTCTTTCTTGCTCAAGTGATGATGGAAATCGGGGAGTTTTTGCTAGTTTGTGTGCACTGTGCTTGCAACAGAAGGTCATGTGATGAAAAGTAGCAGTCACGTGATAAAATATAGAAATATTCTCCACCGGTGTTCTACAGTGGAAAATACGATCAGATGGGAATGTGAATGAAAAAACCCCACATACATTTTGTAATTGTTTTTTAAACTAAGCTTTTGGACCGCATGGCTAGCTAATATTGGCAGATCTGTATAATATGTTGTTAGTACATTTTCACTTTGATAATAATTGCTCTGCTCTGATAATACATTAAGCTTCTACTATACATTCAATTTCCTGTACCGGGACTGTGTTCAAGTAAAAAACTCTTTAAATTCGAGTGCACTGCAGACTAGACTGCATTGTAATACCAGATCTGAATTATTACTAACAAATATCAGCTGCACCGCAGGACTACATAAACCCTAATATTTGTTCGAGCTGTTTATTGCGTTTACCTCTTCATGAGGAATATAGAAGTAACACGTGTTTCCTGTCTACCACTTGATCTTTGCAAAGATAACGGGTAGGGGAGACATAGTGTCGAATAAATTTGTGGCGATTGGCTTGAAGTGTGTATAAACCTGTAGGCTCCTTGGCTTTTATGGAATCTTCTGCAACTAACGTTGGGTTGGTCATGGCTAACAGGCTAAAACGGGTTTACATCCATTATCGGCATATGTTGTATGCGAAGGTACAGGAGAGAGGGTTCTTACTATTTCTCTTCTTCCCATGTATTTTGCCAGTAGCTGTTAAACACTTCTTTTATCATTCTTTCTCAACACTGCATATGCCGAGCAGAGGGAGTATTTATGAAGAATTTTCCCTACATTTATGAACCAGCTCTTGCTGCTCTCGTCTTTTAAGGCTAGTTGGTTACATAGTTCTTGTATTCTGCTGATTAGGTTTGTCTAAGTATATTTCCAAACATAGCAACGGTCCTCATTTCAATGTGGGCATCGATAAGGATTGCTCCTAAAAATACATTAGTAAGTATCGACGGTGGGATCACGATCTTTGAGGGACTAAGTTCGTCGTAATATTTTTGTTTTGATTTTCTAGTGCACCTCTGGGCTAGATACTTTACTACATTTGCCTCGGCATTATATAATCTTCCTTTTTTTTTTTTTTTTTGTTATTCCCGTAATAGGTTGACCACTGGGTCGGGGAACCATCCCAAGGTCACCTTACATCAAACATCAAATCTAGGGATAATAAACATAATGTACAGAAAAAGAAAAGAAAACACACACACACACGTGCGTATGCACACATGCACATGACACCAATCTTTTTAGATACACAATTTAAATAGACGAACACAAGTATACAGCATCTAGGTGACATAGACTTTGTGATATTACAGTATTTTGTTCTTGTTTACCATCAAATCAGATCCAAATAAATATAACGAAAGAAGAGAAAGGATTCTTACACAACTTACATTTTCATTATTGAGGTCCGTTTTTGAAGAAATTGGTCCTCTTTTTTTATTTAACTTAGCGGTGTATTTTTCAATGTTCTTATGCCTTTCAACTATTTGCTTGAAAGCATAAATGGAAGGATTTTGTTTATTGAATCTGCAAGTGTAAATATAATATTTTGCCAAAATAAGCAAGAAATTACACAAACTGTCCAGTTGTTCACTTCCTAAAAATATTTTTTTTTAACAAATGTACAACATTTGGGCTAGAAGGCGCAAAATATTCAATAAAAGGGTACCCAAAACTGTGAAGTAATATTGCAATCATAGACGAGGTGTTCAATACTTTCGTTATCACTCTTACAGAAAGTACATTTGTTGTCGTCTAATATGTTAATTCTTTAAAAATATTTTTTAGTAACAATTATTGTATGGATTAATTTAAAATTAAAAGAGATCAACTTGGTATCCTTAGTACAACATTTCGCCAGGCTATAAATCTCAGACCACTCCTCACTACTTATATTTTTATTTAATACTTGCATCCTTGGTGTTTGCTTAGCAGTGTGTTGCCTTTTTTTAAAAAAGATCTTTGTAAACAAACTTGAGTGAATTTTGTTTTTGCAAGTTCATTATTTTATCCTCCTGCTTATCAAAATTATTATGTGCTAAATGGTTTTTGATAGCATCTTTCCATGATTTTGGAATTTTTGATATTAAGGAGAAGTATTTCAAGAAATCATCGCATCTAGGTTTTTGTTTTATCATTTCAAAAGGTACCAAATTACCGTGATCATCTACTAAATCATTCAGAATTTCAATACTGGCTTTTGTCCAGGATTTGTATTGATAGAACATTCTAGGGGGGACAAAATTTAAAATACTCAGAGATAAAAATATTTTTTAGTAACAATTATTGTATGGATTAATTTAAAATTAAAAGAGATCAACTTGGTATCCTTAGTACAACATTTCGTCAGGCTATAAATCTCAGACCACTCCTCACTACTTATATTTTTATTTAATACTTGCATCCTTGGTGTTTGCTTAGCAGTGTGTTGCCTTTTTTTTAAAAAAGATCTTTGTAAACAAACTTGAGTGAATTTTGTTTTTGCAAGTTCATTATTTTATCCTCCTGCTTATCAAAATTATTATGTGCTAAATGGTTTTTGATAGCATCTTTCCATGATTTTGGAATTTTTGATATTAAGGAGAAGTATTTCAAGAAATCATCGCATCTAGGTTTTTGTTTTATCATTTCAAAAGGTACCAAATTACCGTGATCATCTACTAAATCATTCAGAATTTCAATACTGGCATTTGTCCAGGATTTGTATTGATAGAACATTCTAGGGGGGACAAAATTTAAAATACTCAGAGATAAAAATATTTTTTAGTAACAATTATTGTATGGATTAATTTAAAATTAAAAGAGATCAACTTGGTATCCTTAGTACAACATTTCGCCAGGCTATAAATCTCAGACCACTCCTCACTACTTATATTTTTATTTAATACTTGCATCCTTGTTTTTTGCTTAGCAGTGTGTTGCCTTTTTTTTAAAAAAAATCTTTGTAAACAAACAATTTGTATTGATAGAACATTCTAGGGGGGACAAAATTTAAAATACTCAGAGATAAATACTCGTTTGGACTTTGCGGTTTCTCTTTCCAATTAGATACTGCCAAAATTACATCTCTCCAAAAACTGTTTTTAATGAGCTTACTAAATTCTTCTAATTTCCTTCTCCCTAAGTTCCAAATATCCTTTTTATTTCTGAGTATAGTTATATTGACTAAGTTCTGCCACGCTCCATTTTCATTTTCCAGCAATCTTATCTTAATATACCGAATGAATGAATAAATGTGTATCATATTTAGTCCTCCCTCGTTCTCCGGGGATACAAGTATATCACGTTTAATTCTCTCCACTTTACCACCCCATACAAATTTAAATAATGTACAATTTAGTTCCGCTTCAACTTTTGCTGATAGATTTGGAAGTGCTGAAAAAAGATGTATGAATATGGGCAGAACAAGAGTTTTTACAACAATTACCTTACCAACTACTGACAGATGTATTTGACTCCAGCTTGCCAGTATTTGTTTTGCCTTCGTTAGTTTCTCCATATAATTAATTTCCACCATTTGTTGCAAATCCGGAGAAAAATCTATGCAAAGGAGGGTAAAGTTAGAAGAAGACCAATTTAGGCCCATATCGGGACATATTCTTTCACTAGAAAATTTCTTTTTTCCAATCCAAATAGCTTTTGTTTTTGTTATATTACATTTAAGTCCAGATAATAGAAAAAAACTTGCAAGATATTCATAGTTGCTTTAAAAGAATGTTGAGATCCATCAAGAAGAATAAAAACATCATCGGTATACTGACCCAATTTATACTCACTGATATCAAAGATCAGTCCCCGTACATCCACATTTTGCTTTAAAGTTATAGCTAAAATCTCAACATCGATGATAAACAAATAAGTCGCAAGGTGATCTCCTTGACGACATCCTCTTTCAAGTCTAAAAAATGATGACATATGCCCACTATTTATAACACAACTTTTAGAGTTATTACAAAACAGTTTAAACCACTTACAAACAGAATCACCAAAGTTAAAAGATTATAAAGCTTTTTCCACAAAGCTCTAGTTAATTGAGTCAAAGGCTTTTTCAAAGTCTATTAACAATAATAAACCATATCTATTTTCGTTCTCTAGTTGATCCATGGTATTTTCTCCAACTAATCTACCCTTCATAAATCCTTTTGAGTATCACTGATTATTGATGGAAGAACCTTTATAATCCTAGCTGCAATGTCTTCCGAAGCAATCTTATAGTCAATATTTAAAAGTGATATAGGTCTCCAATTTTTAAAGTATCTTCTGTCTTTTTCTTCCTTTGGTAGACATGTGATGACTCCTTGAGTCTGAAAATCGGAAAGTTTTCCAACAGTATATCCAAAATTTTAATGATCTGCATAGAAATCCCACAAGCGTCTTCCAAAAGAATTTATAGAACTCTACAGTAAATCCATCTGAGTCCGGACTTTTCCATTTTTCATCCCTTTTAGAGACATATCGTATTCATTAATTGGAAGTAGACCCTCGCATGATTCTCTTTCTTCTTGACTAAGTTTAATATTGTGATAAAAAATCTCAGAATCAAGCTGAGCAATCCTAATTTTGTACAGTTCCATAAAAAAAACTATTTTGGGGCTTCTAAAATATCTATTTAGTCTGATATATTTGTCCCATTCATCTAAAATAATTTCCTTTATTGTCTTATTGACATAATTTCTTTTTTCAAGCACCCGTGTAGTTTGGCAGTAGGGGAGAAATCTTCTTTGTTCAAATATAATACATTAGACTATTTCAAATCAAGTCAGCCAGTCAATCTATATAACTGTTATATATTTGTATGTTGTAATATATAAACAAAATAATAACAAAATACCTACCTACATTGTCAATGCCAGATCGCAAAAAGCACCATCATATGGCATGATAACATGTAAAGATATACTGGTTGACAGCGAAGCTTCGATTCTGTCTGCCAGAATTACCTGTTTCACCAGGCCATCTGCATGCTCTTTAAACTGAAATCTTCGTATGTGATTCCTTTCCAAATTTCTGTGATCTCACTCCCGATTATCCTATTTATTTTTGTTTTCCAACAATAGGTTTTGGTTTTCGGGTTATACAGGCACTAAGAGGACATTTTAAAATTAATTTTTAATATGCGTTGAGTAATATCAAACCACTATGTTAATAAAAGTTAAATAGACTTGATATATTTTATGACACCTGGCACAAACAGTTTTAAATTAGACACATACTATGACCAGAGATTTATGAGACAAAAGGTCAAAGATCAAGAAAAAAATAATAATGCATCATAAATATCAATGTAATTAAGAGCAGATTTACAAAACAAAAAAAAAAAAAAAAAACCAAACAAAAAAAAAATCATCGATCTTTGTTTCAAAGTTCCATACTCTCATATTTCAAATTAATCTCCCGCGCACTAAAATAATAGATTTTCGAAATTTCGGTATATGTATTCAAAGTGTCATGTAATATTTCGCTGTGGAACACGTGCCGTACTTCCCTTTTACTTTTTGAGAGCGTGAGAGCAGTTTGAGATCTTTGCCCTGGTCGGTTCATAACCTTCTATTGATGCGAAATTTGTTAATGAGTTAATGACGCAGTTACAACTGTTTCCTATGATGATAATGATGAGATTATTATCATTATATATATATATATATATATATATATATATATATATATATATATATATCCATCACCTTGCCTGCACGCACCAGCCCTATGCAGGGATAGCACTTTCCGCTCTGTTCGGTGTATATTTGTATTTCTCTATATTAACCACTATATACCTTCATTCCTGTCGTAGAAATCCGGAGTGATAGTGTACTTAGATGAGAATTAATTACTGGGTCGATATGCGGATGTGTCAGCTACGTACGAATGCCTATACCAGTGTTAGTGCGTGCAGGCAGGGCGATAGGTTGCGTAACCTGCGGAATACGAATTATAAATTCTCTAACATGTATGATAATATTATTTATTCTTATTAAAAAGTTCTGTTAATGTTATCGATCATTCGCTGGTAGGATCCAGGGACAGCACTATCCGCTCTGCTTGATGTATATTTGTATTTGTATTTTTGTATTTCTCTCTCTCTCTCTCGTTGATTATTATTGAGTATGAGAGTATGATATCAAATCAATAGGTGTATGAGCTGAAATTGCTTTTGATTAACATTAAATTTCTGGAGATGGCTTCACTATGATTAAGGTTGAAGTATATCCGGGGCTCCAAGTCTTTTTCTTTGCCTCGGAGATCCAATGGGGATAAATTCAGTCTTGTAATTGAAGTAATAGATTTGACATCCCAACCGATTTGACTTAAGAAACCAGTGGCAAAATCCCTCCGAATTCTCCTTGAGTGAAAGCGATGGCTCCTGTCCCTGGGGCGGCTAGAGTGAGCAGATGGGCCTCTGAGAAACTTTTTAATAAAGGTTGATAGCCATTCAGAATAAAACGTATATATATATATATATATATATATATATATATATATATATATATATATATATATATATATATATATATATATATATATATATATATATATATTCAGAAATAAAAACCAAGATACCAATGGAGACACTTCCATGCTTGATGCGCGAATACCAAGTGACAGAAGAAGTCCCCATGAATAGCGTTCCTAATTCTTATGTACAAAGCAGAATTATAACAGAACCCATCCTCTCTTGAAGACTTAGAGATATAAATGAGTACAGATTTTACCGTGGTAACACTGAAGATTTATACTGCAGTAAAATAGACAATATGGTTCAGTGGACGTTCAATTAAACTTGACAATTAAACTCATGAACAGACCGACCCAAAAAGAAAAACAAGTTGAGTATGAAAACTTCTATCACAGAACCAGATGTCGTAACATCATAAATAAAGGTGAAATTCAAACTGAGATAGAAACGCAGTTTGAACTACTAGCTACCAGATTTGGTAAAGAAAACAATGAGAGTATCAAATGAATAATTGACAGATAGAACATTTAATCTTACAAGTTAGGCAAGTAGCAACAGCTCAAAGGTGAAATTTAATTTCCTGTTAGAAGAAAGCAATTGATTCCAAACTCCAAGCAAGAATTTCATCAGTCGCAATAATTGAAAAAAAAAAACAAAAAACAATTTCACAACTCGTAATCTTTCAAATTTTGGCGACCAGTAGCCTCGGTATTTTTATAAACAACTTGGTGTCTAGTGGCCTCTTTTTTATTAAATAAAATTATGGCGTCCAGTGGCCTTGATTAGTTTTTTAGTAAACTTGTGGTGACCATTTGCCTCACACAAAGATCTTAGTAAAATTGACTTAAAATCCATACAAATTAGGTCAAAGTAAAAAAAAATCATTGGACGAAGAGTTCTTTTAAAACGTGTTTGGTGTAATTTTTAATATATGTAACAACTAGTAGGGAAAATGACCCGAAAGTCTAAACAAAACCAGCTGAAAAAATAAAAAGAAATGATGAAAATATCTGTTTTAAAATGTGTTTTTGATAACATTTTGGAAAAATAATTAATTTTTTTTAAATGGGTCAAATATTAGGTAACTGGGGTAGAAACATAGGTTTTCTCTACTACTAATGGCATTTTTTATTTTTGTGGAGTAGTAAGGTAGGTGGCGTTTGCTGCCATGCACGTATTGAGGGTAGGTTTAGATAAGCGGTGAATACTGAGAACACGATTGAGTAGTAATTTGAATTAATCTGTGAATTATTTTATTTTATTTGTGGTGTTTCCAGTTTTTTCTTTCTTTCACAGCTAGATTACAACTTAGCTGTGTCGTTTGGTAAATACATTTATTTATTAAAGATTCACAAGTAACAAGAGACTTATGGTTGAAATATTATAGTATTTATCCCGTACATATTTAATTACGATGTCAATAGCGGCAAAATACAGGAGAGAACTTGTGCTGACGACTTGACAAAACAATCGACTTGATCACCATATTGAGTCGTATTGCCTTCCAAATTGATACTACTTTATATCCTGTCCGAACATGAAATGATGCACTCTACCGAGTGTTTAATAACAGGTTTTGATTCCTTACCTAGCACAAAAATACATTGTTTACTGTGTAAATACCCGGAAGAACAAATATTAATCTTACGGCACACCTAGCGTATCAAATAAAAAGTACACACTGAGTATAAATTGCTTGGACATGTAGTTTTAGAGAGCATTTAGGAAAAATAATCACGATATATTCAGTGTCGGTCACGATCATAATATAGTAGAACTTATTCCTATTTAGAAATAGGATGGAAAAATTACTGGTCAGTTGGGTGACTTTAGTTACGTTTTTCACACTGCTGGCATCGCTTGTTGTCCAGCAGGCTACAGCGACATGCAGTAATGTATCAGTAAAGTATCAGGACCATATGGAGGAATGCTTGAACCTCTATCCATATTACCAGAACAGAAGCCAATGGGCAACCTGCTTGACCGATGTTTATATTAGGCATAAATCAAAAAGACAACATGCTTGTGTAGACACAACCGCTACCTACTGCTTATACCAATGTATGTTGGAAATATACAACATCGAACTCGATTATAATTGTGAGCTCTCTCTTTCTCTCTCTCTCATTCAGCAACTTAAAAAGGAAGTTTAATATAATCCTTGATATGCATCGGTGTAGGAAAGGAAAAATTCCACCCTAGAGTCAGAATTTTTCGTTCGGCACAAGACTTTTCCGAGTATCTGACGCACAATTCTGATCCTGAGGATGGAATTTTCCTATCCAACACTAACACATAATGAAGGATTGTTTTCACCACATTCTTCAACGAAAACTGATGATGGAAGTCAAAATAAGATATTGTTCACACTGATGGAACTTTAAAACAACAAAGCTCCCATTGAAAATATCCCTACCTTAAGATAGAGTATAAAAAGTTCGAGTTACAATGAAATATTCAGTAAAATTCAATGTAAATATAATTGATGCGAAAACACAGTGGATGAGATCGCTACGGTAATGGCAATACAAGTGATGAATAGTGTTCTGCAGAAAGCTTACATAAGATTACATGGGACAGACAACATTAATAATATAGTCCTCAATTCGACATTGATTAAGAATTAATTTCTATTTCAAAAATGATAATGAGAATATGAACTTTCAAAGAAAATAAGAATTAATACAACCTTACGACAAAAGCTGTACATGTAGCTAAATCGGTCAGTGCAAAATGACGTGTTGGAGGGATACTAACTTCAACCGTTGTTCATTTTAGGATGTAAAGGTGTTGCCATTAATGTTTATCTTTATTATTACGAAAGAATACCCAAGTGATGATGGAAATCCGGGATTTTTTTTCCAGTTTGTGTGCACTGTGCTCATAGCAGAAGGTCATGTGATGAAATATAGCAGTCTCGTGATAAAAGATTGAGATATCTTCCACCGGTGTTCTACAGTGGAAAATACGAATGTACACATAGAAAAATAACACATACATTTTTTTTCTAAATGAAAATCTGGGGCTTCAGGGCTAGCTAATATTGGCAGATCATTATATTGTTTTCTTAGTACATTTTCACTTTGATAATAGTAGTGCTGCTCAGTGGAAATGCAGATCATGCATCAAGTTTCTACCATAACATCCAATTTCCTATACCGAGTCTGTGTTCAAGTGAAAAAGAAAATAAGTTAGGATGCACTGCAGACTAGAAAATGCGTTGTAATAACAGACCTGTATGATTACTAAAAATATCAGCTGCACTGCAGACCTATATAAACCCTAATATTTGTTGGAGCTGTTTATCGCATTTGCCTTTTCGTGAGGAATATAGAAGTATAAAGTGTTTCCTGTCTTCCAAACGATCTTTGCAAAGAATTTGCGGCTATTGACTTGTAGTGTGTATGAACTCGTAAGCGCTTTTGCTTTTTGCTTTTATGGAATCTTCTGCAACTAACATTGGGTTGGTCATGGCTGACAGCCTGAAAGAGTTTACATCCGTTAGAGGCATATGTTGTAAGTGATTGTATCGGATAAAGCGTTCTTACTGTCTCTCTTCTTCCCATACATTTTCCCAGCAGCTGTTTAACGCTTCTTTTATCATTCTTTCTCAACGTTAGTAAGTATCGGCATCACGGTCTTTGAGGGACTAAGTTCGTCGTAATATTTTTTGTTTTGATTTTCTAGTGCACCTCTTGGCTAGATACTTTACTACATTTGCCTCGGCACTATAGAATCTTTCATTGTTGATGTACCATTAAACACCCAACACCAAACCCAACCCAACCTACCAATCTTCTTTTGAGTCTTCTTTTCAAATACCTGGACAGATGTTAGGATTGCCATATAAATACCATATGGTACACCTTGTTTTCTGAATAAGTCACGAATTTTAATTACGTGTTATTCATTGCACACATATAATAACTACGCGTGTGGCTTGGCAGTAAGTTAGAAATCTTCTTTGTTTAAATGTAATACATTAGACTGTTTGAAATCAAGCCAACCAGTTAATCTACGCATCTATCTTTTTTTTATGTTGTACGTATGAACATAAGAAGCAAAACTACCTACCCACATTGAATAGACAACTGCTTGTCAATGCCATACCGCAAAAAACACCATAATATCGTATGATGGCATGTAAAGGTATTCTAGTATACAGCGAGGCGTCGATTATCCGAACCCTGTCAGTCAGAATTACCTGTCCAAATTGCTGTAATCTTAATTCCCGATTGTCCTTACCACAATCAGTTTTGGTTTTCGGGTTGATGCAGTAACTAGGATAACATTTTAAAATTAGTTATTGATATGCGTTGAGTAATATCACACCACTATGTCTAAACAAGTTAATTAGACTTTATATATTGTTATGACACCTGGCACAAACAGTTTTAAATTAGACACAGACTATGACCAGAGATTTATGAGTCAAAAGGTCAAAGATCAAGACATGAAGATATAGTATTCATCGCAGGTGAGATCTGAAATGTATGTATTTTTGAAAAATATAATGCAGCAAAAATATCCATGTAATTCCAAGCAAATTTTTAAAAGAATTCATCGATCTTTCTTTGAAGGTACCACACATGTATTCATAGTGTCTGGTAATATTTCGCTGTTGAAGACTTGCCATCGTTCCCTTTTACTTTTTGAGAGCCTATTCAGATCTTTACCCTGGGCGGTTCATAACCTTCTATTGACGCAAAATTTGTTAATAACACAGTTACTACATAGTTTCCTATGATGATGATGATGACGAGATTATTATCATTATATATATATATATAATATATATTATTAATATTATATTAATATATATATTATTATCATTATATATATAATATATATATATATATATATATATATATATATATATATATATATATATATATATATATATATATATAATATATATATATATATATAAACCCATCGCCTTACCAGGATGCACCAGCCCCTATTCAGGGCTAGCACTATCCGCTCTGTTTGGTGAATATTCGTATTTCTCTATATTAACCACTATATACCTTGATTTCTGTCGTAAGGAACAGTAGTGATAGTGTACTTAGATGAGAATTAATTACTGGGTCGATATGCGAATGTGTCTGCTAAGTATGAATGCCTATACAAGGGTTGGTGCGTGCAGGCCGGGCGAGATGTGCCGTAACCCGCGGACTACGAATTAAAAATTCTCTAATCTGTACGATAATGTTATTTATTCGTATTTAAAAAAATCTCTTAATGTTATCGAAGATTCTCCGGTAGGATCCAGGGACAGCACTAACCGCTCTGTTTCATATTTGCATTTGCATTTTTGTATTTCTCTCTCTCTCTCCATATATATATATATATATATATATATATATATATATATATATATATATATATATAGAGAGAGAGAGAGAGAGAGAGAGAGAGAGAGAGAGAGAGAGAGAGAGCAGCATTTCAGTTGGGTAGCTCTTGCGCATTGACTTCTACTCACATATTCTTAAACATATTGTTTCAACCTGGTGATGATCCATTATTGCGGGTGGGGTGTAAGAGAGGCTTGTCAAGAACAGAAGAATTTACGCCTTAATTCAGACAGCAGGAACAAACACACTAAATGACATTATTGTGTGATTCCAGGATAACAATGAAGTGTAAGGAATCTAACGGTTCTACCAAAAGAATGCGTGTGTGGTTTGGGCAGTAGTTGTTAAATCTTCTATGTTTAAATTTAATAACACTAGTTTGTTTCAAATCTAACTATGCGTGTTGGAATGTATTGATAAAATACAAATGATACAAATCTGCATGGAGTAAACAACCAGTTTTCAATGTCTAGCCTCACAATCAACCATATTTTAGCATGTAAAGAAACAACTTCAGGTATACTTTGTTGTTGCTGTTGTGGGTTTAACGTCATCTTTCAGCACATGGTAAGCTATACATGACGGCCAGTATATGGTGGAGGAACAACCCGTGAAAACCCCAGAAAGGACCACCGACCCACGCGAAGCTACTGGCAAGCTTTCTCACATACCCACGAGACTCGAACCCACGCGGACAGAGATGAGATGTCAGTGATCTGCAAAGGCGACCGCCATAGATCACTCGGTCCCCCAGGGCCCCCTCAGGTGTACAGTAGAACTCCAATTATCCGAATCCTGACTTTCAGAATTACATGTTTAGCTAAGAAATGGTTATGTTCCGTGAACTAACAGTCATTGTCTGAGATTCCTTTCCAATTTGTGTTTACCTTATCTTCTCCGGATCCCTTTTGTTCTGCATCAGTGCATCTGGATATTCGGGAAGGTAATTCATAGTCATGTGTTAATATGCATTGAGCAATGTCCCACCACTCTTGGCTATTTTTAAGTGAGACTTGAACTTAGCCAATCTGCGAATTGTTAGATTTCAAGACATAAGTTTAAAGTCCAGACTCAATTTTGGATGGTGAGCCTTTCCGTAACTTATAGAATTGTATGTGGAGAGCACACGGACTAGGTATTTCAAGTCATGAAATTATTTGTTCACCGTTCTCTCCTCTGGTCTGACGAAAAATATTTGTTCATTTAATGATGATATTTAGTATCTTGACACCAACTAACTGAATTTGTAATATATATATATATATATATATATATATATATATATATATATATATATATATATATATATATATATATATATATATATATATATATATATATATATGGTTAGGCTGGGGGATGTTCGAATAAGTAGCAAAATTCATTTCTAGATGTTGGCATTTAAAGAGCTACCATACATGATCACATAATAAAAATGAATGCTATGAACGTTAGGATTACTTTCAGACAGATATTTGCTTCAGATTATTACTATTATTATTATTACAATTATTATTATTATTATTATTATTATTATTATTATTATTATTATTATTACTGGTAGTGGCTGCGGCTATGTACCAGAAGAGACCTAAAAGCATATGCTAGTAGAAAATATATGCCGATTACTGACCACACAATAGTATTTGTTTGCTTGACTATATTGTATAGGAATGAGAGTATACTAAAATAAAATACAAATAACGGACGAGTCAGACTTTAGGGACTAGCTTAATTGCATTTGACATTTTAAAATAATGGCTGAGGAACAAAGCTACATTGTGCTAAATTCCACAGATTTCAGACTCAGCGCAGATTCTGAGTCTTAAGCTAATCGCAGCATAGCGAAACGGCGAAAAGGAGGTCTTACTTATAGCATGTAAATACATTCTGTCTACTACAGTGTTCAGGTAATATGCGTAACTTGCCAGAGTATATAGGTAATATTCCTAACCTACTACATTGTACTGGTAATAGTTCTAGCCTGCTACAGGGTACAGGTAATATGTCTAGCCTGCTACAGTGTACAGGTAATATTCATAGCCTGCTACAGTGTACAGGTAATATTCATAGCCTGCTACAATGTAAGGTAATTTGCCCTGCCTGCTACATTGTACAGGTAATAGTTCTAGCCTGCTACAATGTAATTTAATTTGCCTAGCCTGCTGCAGTGTACATGTAATATTCCTAGCCTGCTACAATGTAGAGGTAATATGCCTAGCCTGCTACAGTGTACATGTAATATGTCTAGCCTGCTGCAGTTGCAGATTAAAGGTCTTAATTTTACAGTGTTAGTAGATAAGCACGCTTTGATGTCGGATAACGCGCAGGACTAGAGATCAAAACCTTTGCAGTTCAAAACTCATCTGAGGTGAGAATTGTTTTCTATATGATTGACCACACGTTCTGTATGTCTCTCTGCTTGTCTCTCTCTCGCTCTCTCGTCAATCATTATTGAGCATGAGAGTATGGCATTAAAGCAATGATAAGGGTATGAGCTGTAATTGTTTTAAATTACAGGACTTACGAAACTGCGAAATTTCTATAGATGGCTTCACTATGACTAAAGGTTGAATTATATCCGGGGTTCTAAGTTTTTCACCTCGCCTAGGGTATCCAATATGGTTAAATTCAACCGTGTAATTGAAGTAATCGATGGAATATCCCAGCTGATTTGACGCAAGAAACCAATGACAAAATCCATCGAAATTTGTCTTGAGTAAAAGCGTAGGATTCTGTCCCTGTGGCAGCTAGAGTGAGCAGATGGGCCTTTCTCTGAAATTTATAATCAAGATTGATAGCCATTCATGAAAAATATATTGTAGCCGAATACATATTCAGATATTTCCAGTTAAAATCAAGATATAGACGGAAATATTTCCATACTTGATGCGCCAATACCAAGAAACTGAAGAAGAATATAGCCCCCTTTAATAGGCGTTCTGATGAAGAGCAGATGGGTCGTATGTACAAACAGAATTAAAACAGAACCCATCGCGTATTGAAAACTTAGAGATGTAAATGAGTACAGTTTTCACAGTGGTAACAATAAAGATCTATACAGCAGAATAAAAACTATGGTTCAGTGCAAGTTCAATTAGACTTGCCAATTAAACTCATGAAGAGACCGATCCAAGAAGAAGAATAACTCCCATCACATAACCAAATGTATTAACATCATCAATAAAGGTGAAATTCAAACTATGATAGAAACACGGTTTGAAATACTAGATACCAGATTTGAAAACAAAGTCAATGAGAGTATCATACGAATATTTGACAGACAGAACATTTAATCTTATATGTTAAGCACGTATCAACAGCTCAATGGTGACATTTGCTTTCCTGTTAGAAGAAAGCAATTAATTCCGAACTCCAAACATTAATTTCATATGTCGTAATCATTATTCCACAAATAAGTATTGGACGAAAAGTGCTTTTAAAACGTGTTTGGTATAATTTTTAATAAATGAAATTGCCAAAAGCGACCCGAAAGTGTTAGCAAAATAGTTTTAAAAGTTAAAAAATCATGAAAATGCATTTTAAAATGTGTTTTGAGAAACGTTTGGGAAAAAACATACTGAAAGATTAAAAAATGGGTAATAAATTAGGTAACTGACGTAGCAAATTAGGTTTTTCCTACTACTAATAGTATTTTTTATTTTTATGCAGTAGTAAGGTTGGTGGAGTTTTGCTGTCATACACATGTTGAAGGTAGGCTTATATAATAGGTAAATATTGAGGACACGATAGAGCAGTAATTTGAATTACTCAGTTGGTTATTT
Source organism: Margaritifera margaritifera (assembly GCA_029931535.1). Lineage (NCBI taxonomy): Eukaryota > Metazoa > Mollusca > Bivalvia > Unionida > Margaritiferidae > Margaritifera > Margaritifera margaritifera. The sequence continues at coordinate 1,210,854 of JAQPZY010001583.1, read as the reverse complement.
TATTTTATTTGTTGTGTTTATTCCTTGCATATTACATTACGATGTCCGTATCGGCAAAATACAGGAGAGATTTAGTGCAGACGACTGGACAAAACAATCGACTTGATCACCATATTGAGTCGTATTGCCTTCCAAATTTATGCTAATTTTTATCCTGAAATGATACACTTTACCAAGTGTTTTATAACAGGTTTTGATTCCTTACCTACCCTCAAAAATACATTGCTTTATAAACACCGTATTCTGTGTAAATACTCGCTGGAAAAAAATACTCGCTGGAAAAAATATTTATCTTAAGGCACACCTGGAGTATAAATCAAAAAGGACACACTGAGTATAAATTGCTTGGACATGTAGTCTTAGAGAGCATTTAGGAAACATTATCACTATATATTCAGTGTCCCTCACGATCATAATATACTAGAAATTATTCCGATTTAGAAATAGGATGGAAACATTACCAGTCAGTTGGCTGACTTTAGTTACATTTTGTACACTGCTGGCATCGCTTTTTGTCCAGCTGACTACAGCGACATGCAGTCAAGTGTATGGACCATCGGGTATGGTGGAATGCTTGAACCTCTATCCATATTACCAGAACAGAAGCCAATGGGCAACCTGCTTGACCGATGTTTATATTAGGCATAAATCAAAAAGACATCATGCTTGTGTTGACACAACCACTAAGTACTGCTTGTACCAATGTATGTTGGAAATATACAACATCGAACTCGGCTATAATTGTGAGCTCTCCCCCTCTCTCTCTCTCTCTCTCTCTCTCTCTCTCTCTCTCTCTCTCTCTCTCTCTCTCTCTCTCTCTCTCCATCAGTTGTCAGGCTACTGTCCCTTACTGGAAATTCCTCTGGTCCGGTAGCAAATCAATTCGCGGGCAAATTGTGAACCATTAGGTACTAACAACTTTTGTTCTTAGGTTGTCTAAGAGTTGGCGTGCCACCTAAATTGTTAGACGCATATATATGGCTACAACCCCTAAAAATGTTGACATACAATTTGTAATCATTTTATCATTTTTCGTCCAATTTGAGTTAAACTTTGACTAGGTCAACGCAAATGTTTTTCTAATGTGCGTTACAAATTTCTAAAGACGCCTATTGAATTTACTTAAATGGTATGCTTATCTATATGTGTGGTTAGCAGTTATGGAGATCACTATTAGGGTTTATGTGAATTAACTTTACTGTGTCAGTATGGTGATGAATGCGAATTTGGCATTATGGGCCACTATGGAGATGTAAAATTTTCAAAAGAGTCCATGTTCAATTCACAGAAATGATATGCTTATGGAAATGCATGGTTATCTTGGTTTTGTTGAATTGATATTTGCTAAAATTTCTTATTTTCAAATAAATTAAAATTACAACTGTGTCTCACGCCCAGGAGGCAGCGGTAGATCAGTGGTAAGGGTCTGGACTCATGACCAGAAGGGTATGGCTTGAAATCCTGTGCAAGCCAAGCCGGGTAGGCCGTAATGGTGTGTCTTTGAGCAAGACGTTTTATACCAGTGGCCTAGGCATCATATAAACGTCTCTTCATGATATAGCTTTTCAAATGTTGGTGTGCCGGTACATGCAAACTAATGAATCAAGGAATCAATCATTGCTTCACGCCTAGTGTTAATGAGGAATGAGTGAGAATATTTAGCGCAAGAGAATCTTGGATATATCACCCAGCCAAAGATATGTAGTAGAGAAAACTAATTCATATTTGTTATCCTTTAGGTATTTGCTATAGATAAAAAACTGTAAGCACGATTAACCTGGCCGGTACACTCTGAGTATAAATTGTTTTAACATTGGGTTTTAGAGAGCAATTTGGAGAAATAACCACGATATCTTCAGTGTCGCTCACGATCATAATATACTAGAACTTATTCATATTTAGAAAATGGATGGAAAAATTACCGGTCGGTTGGCTGACTTTAGTTACGTTTTGCACACTGCTGGCATCGCTTTTTGTCCAGCAGACTACAGCGACATGCACTAAAGTATCAGGACCATCGGGTAATGAGGAATGCTTGAACCTCTATCCATATTACCAGAACAGAAGCCAATGGGCAACCTGCTTGACCGATGTTTATATTAGGCAGAAATCAAAAGGAAAGCATGCTTGTGTAGACACAACCGCTACCTACTGCTTGTACCAATGTATGCTGGAAACACACAACATCGAACCCGGCTACTATTGTGAGCTCTCTCTCCCCCCCCCCCCTCTCTCTCTCTCTCTCTCTCTCTCTCTCTCTCTCTCTCTCTCCATCAGTCGTCAGGCTACTGTCCCCTTACTGGACATCCCTCTGGGCCGGTAGCAAATCAATTCGCGGGCAAATTGTGAACCATTAGGTACTAACAACTTTTGTTCTTAGGTTGTCTAAGAGTTGGCGTGCGACCTAAATTGTTAAACACATATATATGGCTACAACCCCTAAAAATGTTGACATACAATTTGTAATCATTTTATCATTTTTCGCCCAATTTGCCTTAAACTTTAACTAGATCAACACAAATGTTTTTCTAATGTGCAGTACAATTTTCTAAAGACGCCTATTGAATTTACTTAAATGGTATGCTTATCTATATGTGTGGTTAGCAGTTATGACGATCACTATTAAGGTTTATGTGAATTAACATTGCTGTGTCACTATGGTGATGAATGAGAATTTGATATTATGGGCCACTATGGGGATGTACAATTTTCAAAAGATTCCATGTTGACTTTACGGAAATGATATGCTTATCGATATGCATTGTTATCTTGGTTTTGTTGAATTGATATTTGCAAGTATTTCTTATTTTCAAAACGATTAAAATTACAGCTGTGTCTAACACCCAGGATGCAGCGGTAGATCAGTGGTAAAAGTCTGAACTTGTGACCAGAAGGGTATGGGTTGAATTCCTGTACAAGCCAGGCCGGGTCGGCCACAATGGTGTGTGTTTGGGGAAGACACTTTACACCAGTTGCCTAGGCATGATATAAACGTCACTTCAGGATATAGCCTTTCAAATGTTGGTGTGCCGCTAAACGCAAACTAATCAATCAAGCAAGCAATCATTGCTTCATATCCAGTGTTCTTGAGGAATGAGTGAGGATATTTAGGGCGAGAGAATCTTGGATATGTCACTCAGCTAAAGATATCTAGTACAGAAAACTAATTCATATTTGTTATCCTAGAGGTATGTGCCACAGATCATTATCGTAAAGTAGAATTAACGTTGCAGATGGCAGTTTGCATCAATGATAACACATAACGTATTGTATTGGAAATTAAGGCTCTTGTCTAGTTGTTCGCATACTTAGCATGTACACGTTTTGATATAATTGACTGACTGAAGGGGAGCCTGCAGAGTTTGATTTTTTATTTTATTGATGCATAAAAAAAATGTTTAATTGAACTGATTATTCAGAAATACGGACAGCAGATCGTGGTCACACGAGGGCGCTTTGAGTAATGAAAGTACTCGTTACATGAAATATTAGTAATAACCGCATCTATTCCCTGGCAAAGTCCCACCTTAAAACTCGGAATCTACATCCCGTATGACATTTGATTTCGCGAATTCTGATCGTGGTAGACCTAATCATCGCAGTGAAAAAGTTATGAAATTATTCATCTTCAAATAAATAGGTAATTTGTTCAGAAATTCAGACAGATGCTTGCTGTTTCGTAACTTTCTTCAAATGAGCTCCACGCGGAATTTTACAAAGGTGCATTTTCATATATATAAATTGAAGACAAGTAACGAATAATTAGTATTGTTATTTTGTTTAAATTTGAGTAAATTAGTTTTGTTTGATGTTTTACGGCACATCAACACGTTGAAAGTTATATCTTTCCGAAGCAAGCAGAATAAAGTGCCTTACCCATGGACGCACCACACTAGCTAATCAAGGCTGATCCGATAATATGAATCGAACTTGCACCCTTCTCCTAACGAGTCCGACGCCTTAACCACGGGGTCATCGCGGCTCTTTGTGGAATGTTTCAAACATCATTTGGTGTTTTACTTCTGATTCTTCTTCTTCTGAAGCTACTATGGCTGAGTGATTAGCATGCTGGACTCGCGCCAGAAGGGTGCTGGTTCGATTCATGCGCAGTATTGTTGTTGTTGCTTGTAAATCCCTCGATAACTTATCGAAGCACCCCAATCAGGGTAAATCGAGTTGAATGTGTACATGGATTTAACTGGTGGTGGTGGAGAAAACGTTCTACTAGCATGTGTACAATACTAGGAAGTCCAATGAGATTGTGCTATAACTACTAACTACTGTGAATGCTGTAACTAACTACTTTCAATCATTAGGATGCTGGCATGCAATATTAACAGTAATCTGGATTTTTTTAAAAATTCCAAAGCTTTTTCCTCTATTTCCAAAGTTGGGATCGCCACAACTTATGTATAAAGAATAGACAGAAGCATCAAAAGCACATTGAATATAGGAAGCAGAAAGTACGCGTCAAGCTTATCTAAATGAGCGGATTATATGTCTCCTACACCCCAGCTCAAGATATATTTCAGTTACTCATGGACATATAACACATTGGGGGAATGCAGGAATGAAGCCAGCACTGATTTAAACACATAATAATGTAAGCAGAAAGAATATACGCCCTCTAGATCATGTCTTCGTTGTCCTCTCAAAATGTGGGAAGCATGACATAGGACTACTTATACAATGACAGTTAGTTTTATGAATGGAACGATGGATCACAAAACGTCTATAGCATTCAGCAACTTAAAAAGGAAGTTTAATATAATCCTTCATGTGCATCGGTGTAGGATAGGAAAAATTCCCCCCTAGAGTCAGAATTTTTCGTCCGGCACGAGACTTTTCCGAGTGTCTGACGCACAATTCTGATCATGAGGATGGAACGTTCCTATCCAACACTAATAAATAATGAAGGATTGTTTTCAGCACATTCTTAAAAGAAAAATGAGGATGGAAGTCAAAATAAGATATTGTTCACACCGATGGAACATTTAAACAACAAAGCACCCATTGAAAATATAGTACCTTAAGATTAAGTGTAAAAGGATAGAGTTACAATGAACTATTCAGTAAAATTCAATGTAAATATTAATGATGTGAACGCATTGTGTTTGAGATTGCTGAGGTATGGCATAAAAGTGTATGAATAGTGTTCTGCAGATAGCTTGCTCAATTATACACATGTAAACAGGTCAAAACATAAAGTCCAACCTTATCCATAAGATTACATGGACAGACAAAATTAATAATATAGTCTTCAATTGATTTAGAATTAGTTTTCTATTTCATAAATAATAATGAGAATATGAACTTTCAAAGAAAATAAAAATTACAACAACCGGACGACAAAAGCTGTACATGTAGCTAAATCGGTCAGTGCAATATGGCTTGTTTGAGGGACACTAACTTCAACCGTTGCTCATTTTAGGATGTATAGGTGTTGCCATTAATGTTTATCTTTATTATTACGAAAGAATGCCCAAGTGATGATGGAAATCCGGGATTTTTTCTCCAGTTTGTGTGCACTGTGCTCGTAGCAGAAGGTCATGTGATGAAATATAGCAGTCTTGTGATAAAAGATGGAGATATCTTCCACCGGTGTTCTACAGTGGAAAATACGAACACACAAATATATGATGTGAGAAATAAAATAACATACATTTTGATAATAGTAGTGCTGCTCATTGGAAATGCAGATCATGCATCAAGTTTCTACTATAACATCCAATTTCCTATACAGAGTCTGTGTTCAAGTGAAAAAGAAAAAAGCTTAGGGTGGACTGCAGACTAGAATGTGTTGTAATAACAGACCTGTAATATTGCTAAAAATATCAGCTGCACTGCAGGACTACATAAACCTTAATGTTTGTTCGAGCTGTTTGTCGCATTTACCTTTTCGTGAGGAATATAGAAGTATAAAGTGTTTCCTGTCTTTCAAATGATCTTTGCAAAGAATACAGGTAGCGGAGACATAATGTCGAATAAATTTGTGGCGATTGACTTGTAGTGTGTATGAACTCGTAAGCGCTTTTGCTTTTTGCTTTTATGGAATCTTCTTCAACTAACATTGGGTTGGTCATGGCTGACAGCCTGAAAGGGTTTACACCCGTTAGAGGCATATGTTGTAAGTGATTGTATCAGATAAAGCGTTCTTACTGTCTCTCTTCTTCCCATACATTTTCCCAGCAGCTGTTTAACGCTTCTTTTATCATTCTTTCTCAACGCTGCTTAGATCGAGAACAAGGGGTATTTCTGGGGGATTTGTCTTAAATGCATGAACCAGCTCTTGCTGCTCTCGTCTTTTATAGCTAGTTGTTTGCATAAGTTCTTGTATTCTGCTGATTAGGTTTGTCTAAGTATACTTCCAAACATAGCAACGGTCCTCATTTCAATGTGGGCATCGATAAGGATTGCTCCTAAAAATACATTAGTAAGAATCGACGGTGGGATCACGGTCTTTGAGGGACTAAGTTCGTCGTAATATTTTTTGTTTTGATTTTCTAGTGCACCTCTTGGCTAGATACTTTACTACATTTGCCTCGGCACTATAGAATCTTTCATTGTTGATGTACCATTAAACACCCAACACCAAACCCAACCTACCAATCTTCTTTTGCGTCTTCTTTTCAAATACCTGGACAGATGTTAGGATTGCCATATAAATACCATATGGTACACCTTGTTTTCTGAATAAGTCATGAATTTTAATTACGTGTTATTCATTACACACATATAATAACCACGAGTGTGGTTTGGCAGTAAGTTAGAAATCTTCTTTGTTTAAATGTAATACATTAGACTGTTTGAAATCAAGCCAACCAGTTAATCTACGCATCTATCTTTTTTGTATTTTGTAACGTATGAACAAACTTAGCAAAACTACCTACCCGCATTGAATAGACAACTGCTTGTCAATGCCATACCGCAAAAAACACCATAATATCGTATGACAGAACGTACAGATATACTAGTATACAGCGAGGCTTCGATTATCCGAACCCTGTCAGTCAGAATTACCTGTCCAAATTGCTGTAATCTTAATTCCCGATTGTCCTATGTATTTTTGTTTTACCAAAATCGGTTTTGCTTTTCGGGTTTATGCAGTCACTAAGAGGGCATTTTAAAATTAGTTATTGATATGCGTTGAATAATATCACACCACTATGTCAAAACAAGTTAATTAGACTTTATATATTGTTATGACACCTGGCACAAACAGTTTTAAATTAGACACAGATTATGACCAGAGATTTATGAATCAAAAGGTCAAAGATCAAGACATGAAGATATGGTATTCATCGCAGGCGATATATATATATATATATACCCATCGCCATGCCAGGATGCACCAGCCCCCCTATTCAGGGTCGATATGCGAATGTACCTAAAATACCTACCTACATTGTCAATGCCAGATCGCAAAAAGCACCATCATATGGCATGATAACATGTAAAGATATACTGGTTGACAGCGAAGCTTCGATTCTGTCTGCCAGAATTACCTGTTTCACCAGGCCATCTGCATGCTCTTTAAACTGAAATCTTCGTATGTGATTCCTTTCCAAATTTCTGTGATCTCACTCCCGATTATCCTATTTATTTTTGTTTTCCAACAATAGGTTTTGGTTTTCGGGTTATACAGGCACTAAGAGGACATTTTAAAATTAATTTTTAATATGCGTTGAGTAATATCAAACCACTATGTTAATAAAAGTTAAATAGACTTGATATATTTTATGACACCTGGCACAAACAGTTTTAAATTAGACACATACTATGACCAGAGATTTATGAGACAAAAGGTCAAAGATCAAGAAAAAAATAATAATGCATCATAAATATCAATGTAATTAAGAGCAGATTTACAAAACAAAAAAAAAAAAAAAAAAACAAACAAAAAAAAAATCATCGATCTTTGTTTCAAAGTTCCATACTCTCATATTTCAAATTAATCTCCCGCGCACTAAAATAATAGATTTTCGAAATTTCGGTATATGTATTCAAAGTGTCATGTAATATTTCGCTGTGGAACACGTGCCGTACTTCCCTTTTACTTTTTGAGAGCGTGAGAGCAGTTTGAGATCTTTGCCCTGGTCGGTTCATAACCTTCTATTGATGCGAAATTTGTTAATGAGTTAATGACGCAGTTACAACTGTTTCCTATGATGATAATGATGAGATTATTATCATTATATATATATATATATATATATATATATATATATATATATATATATATATATATATATATATATATATATCCATCACCTTGCCTGCACGCACCAGCCCTATGCAGGGATAGCACTTTCCGCTCTGTTCGGTGTATATTTGTATTTCTCTATATTAACCACTATATACCTTCATTCCTGTCGTAGAAATCCGGAGTGATAGTGTACTTAGATGAGAATTAATTACTGGGTCGATATGCGGATGTGTCAGCTACGTACGAATGCCTATACCAGTGTTAGTGCGTGCAGGCAGGGCGATAGGTTGCGTAACCTGCGGAATACGAATTATAAATTCTCTAACATGTATGATAATATTATTTATTCTTATTAAAAAGTTCTGTTAATGTTATCGATCATTCGCTGGTAGGATCCAGGGACAGCACTATCCGCTCTGCTTGATGTATATTTGTATTTGTATTTTTGTATTTCTCTCTCTCTCTCTCGTTGATTATTATTGAGTATGAGAGTATGATATCAAATCAATAGGTGTATGAGCTGAAATTGCTTTTGATTAACATTAAATTTCTGGAGATGGCTTCACTATGATTAAGGTTGAAGTATATCCGGGGCTCCAAGTCTTTTTCTTTGCCTCGGAGATCCAATGGGGATAAATTCAGTCTTGTAATTGAAGTAATAGATTTGACATCCCAACCGATTTGACTTAAGAAACCAGTGGCAAAATCCCTCCGAATTCTCCTTGAGTGAAAGCGATGGCTCCTGTCCCTGGGGCGGCTAGAGTGAGCAGATGGGCCTCTGAGAAACTTTTTAATAAAGGTTGATAGCCATTCAGAATAAAACGTATATATATATGTATATATATATATATATATATATATATATATATATATATATATATATATATATATATATATATATATATATATTCAGAAATAAAAACCAAGATACCAATGGAGACACTTCCATGCTTGATGCGCGAATACCAAGTGACAGAAGAAGTCCCCATGAATAGCGTTCCTAATTCTTATGTACAAAGCAGAATTATAACAGAACCCATCCTCTCTTGAAGACTTAGAGATATAAATGAGTACAGATTTTACCGTGGTAACACTGAAGATTTATACTGCAGTAAAATAGACAATATGGTTCAGTGGACGTTCAATTAAACTTGACAATTAAACTCATGAACAGACCGACCCAAAAAGAAAAACAAGTTGAGTATGAAAACTTCTATCACAGAACCAGATGTCGTAACATCATAAATAAAGGTGAAATTCAAACTGAGATAGAAACGCAGTTTGAACTACTAGCTACCAGATTTGGTAAAGAAAACAATGAGAGTATCAAATGAATAATTGACAGATAGAACATTTAATCTTACAAGTTAGGCAAGTAGCAACAGCTCAAAGGTGAAATTTAATTTCCTGTTAGAAGAAAGCAATTGATTCCAAACTCCAAGCAAGAATTTCATCAGTCGCAATAATTGAAAAAAAAACAAAAAACAATTTCACAACTCGTAATCTTTCAAATTTTGGCGACCAGTAGCCTCGGTATTTTTATAAACAACTTGGTGTCTAGTGGCCTCTTTTTTATTAAATAAAATTATGGCGTCCAGTGGCCTTGATTAGTTTTTTAGTAAACTTGTGGTGACCATTTGCCTCACACAAAGATCTTAGTAAAATTGACTTAAAATCCATACAAATTAGGTCAAAGTAAAAAAAATAATTGGACGAAGAGTTCTTTTAAAACGTGTTTGGTGTAATTTTTAATACATGTAACAACTAGTAGGGAAAATGACCCGAAAGTCTAAACAAAACCAGCTGAAAAAATAAAAAGAAATGATGAAAATATCTGTTTTAAAATGTGTTTTTGATAACATTTTGGAAAAATAATTAATTTTTTTTAAATGGGTCAAATATTAGGTAACTGGGGTAGAAACATAGGTTTTCTCTACTACTAATGGCATTTTTTATTTTTGTGGAGTAGTAAGGTAGGTGGCGTTTGCTGCCATGCACGTATTGAGGGTAGGTTTAGATAAGCGGTGAATACTGAGAACACGATTGAGTAGTAATTTGAATTAATCTGTGAATTATTTTATTTTATTTGTGGTGTTTCCAGTTTTTTCTTTCTTTCACAGCTAGATTGCAACTTAGCTGTGTCGTTTGGTAAATACATTTATTTATTAAAGATTCACAAGTAACAAGAGACTTATGGTTGAAATATTATAGTATTTATCCCGTACATATTTAATTACGATGTCAATAGCGGCAAAATACAGGAGAGAACTTGTGCTGACGACTTGACAAAACAATCGACTTGATCACCATATTGAGTCGTATTGCCTTCCAAATTGATACTACTTTATATCCTGTCCGAACATGAAATGATGCACTCTACCGAGTGTTTAATAACAGGTTTTGATTCCTTACCTAACACAAAAATACATTGTTTACTGTGTAAATACCCGGAAGAACAAATATTAATCTTACGGCACACCTAGCGTATCAAATAAAAAGTACACACTGAGTATAAATTAAACACCATTAAACACCCAACACCAAACCCAACCCAACCTACCAATCTTCTTTTGAGTCTTCTTTTCAAATACCTGGACAGATGTTAGGATTGCCATATAAATACCATATGGTACACCTTGTTTTCTGAATAAGTCACGAATTTTAATTACGTGTTATTCATTGCACACATATAATAACTACGCGTGTGGCTTGGCAGTAAGTTAGAAATCTTCTTTGTTTAAATGTAATACATTAGACTGTTTGAAATCAAGCCAACCAGTTAATCTACGCATCTATCTTTTTTGTATGTTGTACGTATGAACAAACTTAGCAAAACTACCTACCCGCATTGAATAGACAACTGCTTGTCAATGCCATACCGCAAAAAAACACCATACTATCGTATGATGGCATGTAAAGGTATTCTAGTATACAGCGAGGCGTCGATTATCCGAACCCTGTCAGTCAGAATTACCTGTCCAAATTGCGGTAATCTTAATTCCCGATTGTCCTTACCACAATCAGTTTTGGTTTTCGGGTTGATGCAGTAACTAGGATAACATTTTAAAATTAGTTATTGATATGCGTTGAGTAATATCACACCACTATGTCTAAACAAGTTAATTAGACTTTATATATTGTTATGACACCTGGCACAAACAGTTTTAAATTAGACACAGACTATGACCAGAGATTTATGAGTCAAAAGGTCAAAGATCAAGACATGAAGATATAGTATTCATCGCAGGTGAGATCTGAAATGTACGTATTTTTAAAAAATATAATGCAGCAAAAATATCCATGTAATTCCAAGCAAATTTTTTAAAGAATTCATCGATCTTTGTTTGAAGGTACCACACATGTATTCATAGTGTCTGGTAATATTTCGCTGTTGAAGTCTTGCCATCGTCCCCTTTTACTTTTTGAGAGCCGTTTCAGATCTTCACCCTGGTCGGTTCATAACCTTCTATTGACGCGAAATTTGTTAATAACACAGTTACTACTTAGTTTCCTATGATGATGATGATGACGAGATTATTATCATTATATATATATATATATATATATATATATATATATATATATATATATATATCTATATATATATATATATATATATATATATATATATATATATATATACATATATATATATATATATATATATATATATATATATATATATATATATATATATATATATATATATATATACACCCATTGCCTTGCCAGGATGCACCAGCCCCTATTCAGGGCTAGCACTATCCGCTCTGTTTGGTGAATATTCGTATTTCTCTATATTAACCACTATATACCTTGATTTCTGTCGTAAGGAACAGTAGTGATAGTGTACTTAGATGAGAATTAATTACTGGTCGATATGCGAATGTGTCTGCTAAGTACGAATGCCTATACAAGGGTTGGTGCGTGTTGGCCGGGCGAGATGTGCCGTAACCCGCGGACTACGAATTAAAAATTCTCTAATCTGTACGATAATGTTATTTATTCGTATTTTAAAAAAATCTCTTAATGTTATGGAAGATTCTCCGGTAGGATCCAGGGACAGCACTAACCGCTCTGTTTCATATTTGCAGTTACATTTTTGTATTTCTCTCCCTCTCTCCATATATATATATATATATATATATATATATATATATATATATATATATATATATATATAGAGAGAGAGAGAGAGAGAGAGAGAGAGAGAGAGAGAGAGAGAGAGAGAGGGAGAGAGAGAGAGAGAGCAGCATTTCAGTTGGGTAGCTCTTGCGCATTGACTTCTACTCACACATTTTTAAACATATTGTTTCAACCTGGTGATGATCCATTATTGTGGGTGGGGTGTAAGAGAAGCTTGTCAAGAACAGAATAAAGTACGCCTTAATTAAGACAGCAGGAACAAACACACTAAATGACATTATTGTGTGATTCCAGGATAACAATGAAGTGTAAGGAATCTAACGGTTCTACCAAAAGAATGCGCGTGTGGTTTGGGCAATAGTTGTTAAATCTTCTTTGTTTAAATTTAATAACACTAGTTTATTTCAAATCTAACTATGCGTGTTGGAATGTATTGATAAAATACAAATGATACAAATCTGCATGAAGTAAACAACCAGTTTTCAATGTCTAGCCTCACAATCAACCATATTTTAGCATGTAAAGAAACAACTTCAGGTATACTTTGTTGTTGCTGTTGTGGGTTTAACGTCATTTTTCAGCACATGGTAAGCTATACATGACGGCCAGTATATGGCGGAGGAAGAACCCGTGAGAACCCCAGAAAGGACCACCGACCCACGCGAAGCTACTGGCAAGCTTTCTCACATACCCACGAGACTCGAACCCACGCGGACAGAGATGAGATGTCAGTGATCTGCAAAGGCGACCGCATTAGATCACTCGGTTCCCCAGGGCCCCTTCAGGTGTACAGTAGAACTCCAATTATCCGAACCCTGACTTTCAGAATTACATGTTTAGCTAAGAAATGGTTATGTTCCGTGAACTAACAGTCATTGTCTGAGATTCCTTTCCAATTTGTGTTTACCTTATCTTCTCCGAATCCCTTTTGTTCTGCATCAGTGCATCTGGATATTCGGGAAGGTAATTCATAGTCATGTGTTAATATGCATTGAGCAATGTCCCACCACTCTTGGCTATTTTTAAGTGAGACTTGAACTTAGCCAATCTGCGAATTGTTAGATTTCAAGACATAAGTTTAAAGTCCAGACTCAATTTTGGATGGTGAGCCTTTCCGTAACTTATAGAATTGTATGTGGAAAGCACACGGACTAGGTATTTCAAGTCATGAAATTATTTGTTCACCATTCTCTCCTCTGGTCTGACGAAAAATATTTGTTCATTTAATGATGATATTTTTAGTATCTTGACACCAACTAACTGAATTTGTAATATATATATATATATATATATATATATATATATATATATATATATATATATATATATATATATATATGGTTAGACTGGGGGATGTTCGAATAAGTAGCAAAATTCATTTCTAGATGTTGGCATTTAAAGATCTACCATACATGATCACATGATAAAAATGAATGCTACGAACGTTAGGATTACTTTCAGACAGATATTTGCTTCAGAGTATTACTATTATTATTATTACAATTATTATTATTATTATTATTATTATTATTATTATTATTATTGTTACTGGTAGTGGCTGCGGCTATGTACCAGAAGAGACCTAAAAGCATATGCTAGTAGAGAAAATATATGCCGATTACTGACCACACAATAGTATTTGTTTGCTTGACTATATTGTATAGGAATGAGAGTATACTAAAATAAAATACAAATAACGGACGAGTCAGACTTTAGGGACTAGCTTAATTGCATTTGACATTTGTAATACACATTTTAAAATAATGGCTGTGCTAAATTCCACAGATTTCAGACTCAGCGCAGATTCTGAGTCTTAAGCTAATCGCAGCATAGCGAAACGGCGAAAAGGAGGTCTTACTTATAGCATCCAAATACATTCTGTCTACTACATTGTACAGGTAATAGTTCTAGCCTGCTACAATGTACAGGTAATATGTCTAGCCTGCTACAATATACAGGTAATATGTCTAGCCTGCTACAATGTACAGGTAATATGTCTAGCCTGCTACAATGTACAGGTAATATGTCCAGCCTGCTACAGTATACAGGTAATATGTCTAGCCTGCTACAATGTACAGGTAATATGTCTAGCCTGCTACAATGTAAGGTAATTTGCCTAGCCTGCTGCAGTGTACATGTAATATTCCTAGCCTGCTACAATGTAGAGGTAATATGCCTAGCCTGCTACAGTGTACGTGTAATATGTCTAGCCTGCTGCAGTTGCAGATTAAAGGTCTTAATTTTACAGTGTTAGTAGATAAGCACGCTTTGATGTCGGATAACGCGCAGGACTAGAGATCAAAACGTTTGCAGTTCAAAACTCATCTGAGGTGAGAATTGTTTTCTATATGATTGACCACACGTTCTGTATGTCTCTCTGCTTGTCTCTCTCTCGCTCTCTCGTCAATCATTATTGAGTATGAGAGTATGGCATTAAAGCAATGATAAGGGTATGAGCTGTAATTGTTTTAAATTACAGGACTTACGAAACTGCGAAATTTCTATAGATGGCTTCACTATGACTAAAGGTTGAATTATATCCGGGGTTCTAAGTTTTTCACCTCGCCTAGGGTATCCAATATGGTTAAATTCAACCGTGTAATTGAAGTAATCGATGGAATATCCCAGCTGATTTGACGCAAGAAACCAATGACAAAATCCATCGAAATTTGTCTTGAGTAAAAGCGTAGGATACTGTCCCTGTGGCAGCTAGAGTGAGCAGATGGGCCTTTCTCTGAAATTTATAATCAAAATTGATAGCCATTCATGAAAAATAAATTGTAGCTGAATACATATTCAGATATTTCCAGTTAAAACCAAGATATAGACGGAAATATTTCCATACTTGATGCGCCAATACCAAGAAACTGAAGAAAAATATAGCCCCCTTTAATAGGCGTTCTGATGAAGAGCAGATGGGTCGTATGTACAAACAGAATTAAAACAGAACCCATCGCGTATTGAAAACTTAGAGATGTAAATGAGTACAGTTTTCACAGTGGTAACAATAAAGATCTATACAGCAGAATAAAAACTATGGTTCAGTGCAAGTTCAATTAGACTTGCCAATTAAACTCACGAAGAAACCGATCCAAGAAGAAGAACAACTCCCATCACATAACCAAATGTATTAACATCATCAATAAAGGTGAAATTCAAACTATGATAGAAACACGGTTTGAAATACTAGATACCAGATTTGAAAACAAAGTCAATGAGAGTATCATACGAATATTTGATAGACAGAACATTTAATCTTATATGTTAAGCACGTATCAACAGCTCAATGGTGACATTTGCTTTCCTGTTAGAAGAAAGCAATTAATTCCGAACTCCAAACATTAATTTCATATGTCGTAATCATTATTCCACAAATAAGTATTGGACGAAAAGTGCTTTTAAAACGTGTTTGGTATAATTTTTAATAAATGAAATTGCCAAAAGTGACCCGAAAGTGTTAGCAAAATAGTTTTAAAAGTTAAAAAATCATGAAAATGCATTTTAAAATGTGTTTTGAGAAACGTTTGGGAAAAAACATACTGAAAGATTTAAAAATGGGTAATAAATTAGGTAACTGACGTAGCAAATTAGGTTTTTCCTACTACTAATAGTATTTTTTATTTTTATGCAGTAGTAAGGTTGGTGGAGTTTTTCTGTCATACACATATTGAAGGTAGGCTTATATAATAGGTAAATATTGAGGACACGATAGAGCAGTAATTTGAATTACTCAGTTGGTTATTTTATTTTATTTGTTGTGTTTATTCCTTGCATATTACATTACGATGTCCGTATCGGCAAAATACAGGAGAGATTTAGTGCAGACGACTGGACAAAACAATCGACTTGATCACCATATTGAGTCGTATTGCCTTCCAAATTTATGCTACTTTATATCCTGAAATGATACACTTTACCAAGTGTTTTATAACAGGTTTTGATTCCTTACCTACCCTCAAAAATACATTGCTTTATAAACGCTGTATTCTGTGTAAATACTCGCTGGAAAAAAATACTCGCTGGAAAAAATATTTATCTTAAGGCACACCTGGAGTATAAATCAAAAAGGACACACTGAGTATAAATTGCTTGGACATGTAGTCTTAGAGAGCATTTAGGAAACATTATCACTATATATTCAGTGTCCCTCACGATCATAATATACTAGAAATTATTCCGATTTAGAAATAGGATGGAAACATTACCAGTCAGTTGGCTGACTTTAGTTACATTTTGTACACTGCTGGCATCGCTTTTTGTCCAGCTGACTACAGCAACATGCAGTCAAGTGTATGGACCATCGGGTATGGTGGAATGCTTGAACCTCTATCCATATTACCAGAACAGAAGCCAATGGGCAACCTGCTTGACCGATGTTTATATTAGGCAGAAATCAAAAAGACATCATGCTTGTGTAGACACAATGCTAACTCTCTCTCTCTCTCTCTCTCCATCAGTTATCAGGCTTCTGTTCTTTACTGGAAATTCCATTGGGCCCGTAGCTAATCTAAATTGTGGACCATTAGGTATTAACAACTTTTGTCCTTATCTTGCCTAAGAGGAAGTGTGCTACCCTAATGGTTAGATGCACAGATACGGCTTCTACTACTCCAAAGTATAGACATTCAATTTGTAATATCTTCATCATTTTTTGATCCAATTTGAGTTAAACTTTCACTAGATCAACCACAAATGTCTTTCTAATATGCGGTAAATTTTGCAAAAGAGGCATATTGAATTTACATAAATGGTGTGCTTTTATATGTATGTCAACTAGTTATCGCGATCACTATTAGGCTTCATAGGAATTAACATTACTGGTCCTCTATGGTGATGAATGGGAATTTGGCATTATGGGCAACTCTGGGAAGGTAAAAGGACTAAGTTCGCTTTTGACTATATTCGGCCCTATGTTCGATTTTAATGATAGTTTTCCAAATGTTTCTACTACATGGGTATTTCATAGAACAGTTTTGTTTTTGACATGGTCATTAGTTTTTACTGTGTTTTAATGCAGTATGATAATAACGTCAAATACAGGGGAAAACATCAAATGACGTGCATCAACGTTCCAAATATATGAGTGATCTGTTCTTTGTGTGTACTATGTATACATAGACGCGCAAGAGGACGAAGTTATTGCTCTCTTTTCCATTTATATTTATTAAAACTTATATGTTTCTTATTAGTTATATTATTCCAAAAGTTTATTCAAATATTGCGAACATTTTCTTATTCATTACAAAGCCTTTTGCATCAAACGTCGAGGTTCTCAGTTATATCGTTGGGAATTGTTTTCTTGGTGAAATTAATCAATTTATATAAACGACTTATTTTAGTAATGTAGTGTATTTAGTTTTGCTTTTATTAGATTAGTTAAGGAGATCGAAATTACTCAAATAGAAAAAGAACAGTAATGTTTCTTCATCTTATAGAAAAACTGATACATTCAAATAGTCTAATTCATCCTCATTATAATTGTCATTGTAAGTTATCTGCATCACTGAAAATTTTGGGCGAATACTAATATGTATTTAAAGTTACATACTGGGTTATGTGTATATGTGTATGTATTTGTGTGTGCGTATGCGAGTGTGTGTGTGTGTGTGGGGGGGAGAGAGAGGTGATGAACAGTTTCTTAAGCATATTTTTTTATTAACTCCCTTTCCGCTTTGGGAGTTACTGTCCTTTACTAGGGTATTCGCAACTTTGCGTTCAATCCTACGGTACATACTCCGAATATATGCCGATAACTGCCATTAGCTGTCACTCTGACCACCTCTGTTATTTACTAAAAAAGAATTGACCGAGAATTTTTGAATGCATCAAACTTTTTTTTTCATTCGCAGCTTCTCTGTCAATGCTACGGTCAGTCCAATCGTAAACATACCGAGGTGATCCGAACAGATTGCGTTTTTTTTTTTGTGAAAAAAATTCGGGTGAACAAAATGTATTATTTTTCTGCAAATGACTACGCCGACATACACCCGAAGCATAATTTTTTGGATCGCAGAAATAGCCGAGTTGGTGAGAATGAGGGTAGGGTATGGTGTTTAGAATGGGTATATATTTCATATAAGTAAAGTATAGGAAGGAAACCTGATCGCGTTACACGTCGAAGAAATATAATTTTTTTTCGTCGGAGCGAGAAAACACTCCCTTAACAAACATACATAACCATACACACATACACACTAGCTCTCTGTGGAACACCCACGCATACACACACGCACACATTTGCTGTTTCATTGAATTAACCTTTTTGTGATCTTTATTACTTTTTGTATTGTTTGTGTTCTTATAAAGTAACTTGTACTTTTTATATTGTATTTTTGTTTTAACTTTGAAAATATAGTTATAATAAGCTTCCCATTTTAATTTCATTTATAATATATTGCATTACGGCCCCGGAACATTGTGCGCTATTAATCGTCTTATCAAGTGTTTCATATGTATCATTGCTCAGCTGTGAAGCGTTTTGATGTACTTAGTTTGATTCCTTTGGTTTTGTGATCAACACAGATTCACATATAATGTATATCTTTACTTTTTCATGCTCTATTGCACTATTCTTTTTACACCTATCACATTCTAAAAGTCGTTCTTATTCAAAACTTAAACTTTTCAAGCTCCTCAATAGTGTTATCACTGTATTGTTCTTCCTCGATCATTTATTTAATGACATGCTATATTTCAACTGGTTCTCGCCTGTTGAATGGTTCATCATATTCTTTATATTTCACAAGTACATACTTTTTACTATCTCTGTTTATTATTTTCTTTCTTTTTTAAAATTCATTAAACGTTCTATATGTCATCTTCTTTGTCAGACAGAGATAACTCTTGTTCATAAAAGATTTCCTCCATAAAATTTGTAAAATAATTTTTATTGTTTTTCATTTGGAAAATCTGAAACTGTGAATTTAAGTGTTATAAATGTATATTTTGTCAAGAAACTGAACACGCTGGTCTATACGTTTTATCTATTTTCCTTCTTGCTTACTTAAACTGCAGTAATATCTATTGATCTATGATGAGTACTAATTTAGCCAATAATTACATTTGGTAAAATGTCTATTGTATATTTCTATATATATTTTTTTAATTTATTTTGACTTGAATACTTCCACATTTTATTCTTTAACATTCTGTTGAATCTTTCTACAATATATGTCTTATTGTCTGAGTAACGAATGAAGTATTCGATGCTTTCTTTTCAATTTGAGTCTTAACGTTTTTGTTATAACATTATTCAAGCTCATCAAACTGCACCTTTTCCGGTTTCCAATTTTATAGATTTCTTTCAAGGTACTGTATAAGTCATCTCCATTTGATTGTTTGAACTTTCGCAGACATAGCGTATTTGGACAATAAGCCTATCACTGTCAACGTGTATTTATGTCCGTTGTTGTGTTTGTCATATGCTTGAATGTCAACTATATCTGCCTGCCAATGATCATCAAACTGACTAAAATGGACCCTTCTATACTGAAATCTTTTTTATCGCTTGCCTGTATAGTGTACAAGTAGACTGTTCAGTTTACCATTTTTCAATTTGCAGTATTTTTCCTTCTTTCTGTCTTCCTTCATCTGATGACACAATTGATAGATATTTGTGTAGGTCATGTGACTCAGAATCGTAGCATAGACGTCTCAGATATTGTTTTTCTTTTGTTGTCAGTCAGTCATTCAAAACAGTATTTAAAAATATCCAGAGAACATTTGTATGCATGAAAAATTGTCTTTTTGTGCTATTAACAACCCGATAGGACTACCATGGTCTAAAACGTATTTGTATTTCAACAATTAACAATTTTCATTCCCAATCCTTTAAACGCATGAATCATTTCAAATTTATGCCAAATTTGGCCGTTCCTAAAGTTGAATATACTACACGTACTTCACATACTGAATCACGTGTGGTGTTTTGAACTAACCTGTCTTCTATAAATTCTAACTCTGTTTTTGCTGACTCATTGTAGACTGATCTTGCAAAGTTTACGACATTTTAAAGTTGCCCTGTAAATTCTGCTACATATTTATATGTGTATGTACCTACTTTTTTGTTCTCTTTAATTTGTATCTCTGTTTTTGTTGAATCATTGTACATTGATCTTGCAAAGTCTACGATATCTTCAAGTTGCCCTGCAAGTTTGCTGCATTTGTATCTGTTTATCAACCTACATAAAATAAGTCAGTTATGCCTTTTTAATACTACACTCTTTTAACACTTTCACTTTCAAAGGTATTGCTGCTTATCTCGATATTGTTATAATTGAAAGTAATCTGTAAATCTGCATCTTTTCTAAAACATTGCAGTTTTTTGTAAATGTTAGAAATCAGCAAATTAATACTTTTATTCTCTTGAATGTTCTTTTTTACAACACAGCTAAATTTGACCACATGTTTATCCCGTCCAAACCTGCGGATAACTAGACATTGTCTCTGAATACCGATGTCATTGCTTTCATTTTGAACTCATCTAAACTTTCAATCACCTCTTTTCTACACAATGTAACATTGTGTCTCGGTCATTATTTAAGATGTTATAAAACTTTAAAATGCCATTAAGCTAGTTTTAAAGTCTACCTAGTCGAGTAATGATATAAGTTTGTATATTAGTATTCTGGTATTGCCATACCAGATGGTAAAACATACTCAAATATGGGTGATCTACAATTGGCAGATACACTCTACTTATAATCGTATAATTTCGATTATTAAGAAAAAGAGTGCCCGTCTAAAACTCAGGAAACCCATGTAGATGTAATGTGATGTTTTCATGAGATTCGGTTCGATTGAAAATTCTCTAGGTTGCAGATGATAATGATATACAATGTTCCTTTCAAGTCTAAAAAGAGGGAAAATAAGGACAGTGTGAGGACGACTTGTATAGGGGAAAATGGTCATTTGTATGAGGATGCACATAACAGACTCACCCACTTGACCTTTGGCCTCGCTATCGTTTTTCGGTCAGGTTGTATTAAACAAAGCAACACAACATACACACACGTGTATACGGAAGTCATCCTGTGGACAGCAATCACTTCATTTGCGGAAAATGTGAACTCAAAGCTTTTGGATCTTTTACAGAAACTTTACATGTCCTGATTTGTTTGTAGCTAAAGTTTGGTCATTACGTGCAATCTCATTTCTTTTTTTTTTCTTTTATTACTTTTTGTTAGATCCATCGCCAGTATACAATGACTGCGTATGTGGGAATGGTCCACCACAAACTACACAGCAATCAATCCCAGCGTCTATACTGCCTCCCTGGTGCTTAAGTCCCAATGGCGAACAATGCAGTTGGTATACAGACTGTCTGGAGGTGAGTGTTCATACACTTGACCATCACCATCACCACAATCACAAAATGCTGATTTCACTACCTTCATCATCGCTATTGTAACTGCTCTCGTCAGCATCATGATGATGTTGATAAGGATGATAAGGATGGTGATGATGGCGATACAAATATGTATAATAATAATCGTCATCTACCTACACTACCATCACCACCACCACAACTGCCACCAGCAATGCACATACCATAGCACTAAAATGATATATGCCTGCTTTTTGTAGTTGCCTTAATCAACAGTATCAACAATGTTGGGGGCCATTATTCGTTATGTAATTACTTAGAGGTTCACAATGGATCAATGCTTCCAAAATAGAGATCATTCCGAACCAAGAACGCAATCTTCAAAAAGATATTCGAGTTACGTCAACCTTGTCCTTTGAAATCTGACTTCGCGTACCAGCCATCTCATGGTTATTACAGACCTTCGTAAAGTCTTTGTTCTTTATTAGTGTATGCATCAACGTGGGTAATTTTTATTGAAATTTTGAAATCATAAACAACACCATATAGGCGCGCTACTAACAATAAAATAAATTAAAGTGATCGGAAACTTTTCAGACAATCACCTTATGACTTTGTAACATCTCTGAGTTTAAACGCATCATTCACTGATTTATAATTTATAAAATATGATTTAAATGCGGTTCATAACATTGTCATCTTCTTCGCGTTTCAAACCAAACAGAAGTTTTCAATGTAAATGAGGAGCCTGTTCACTTTCATTTTCCGTTTGCTGGAAGAGTCCATTTTCAGTGAAGGGGTGGATGTACGGCCTACACATACATAGAAGGTAAACACTGCGTCGTCTGCATCCAATGTATGCAATGTCTAATTGTAATATATTCACCAAAAAAGTTAAAAAAAGGAAAGAAATATGCCCTTACATCTGAACGTTACGGAAATATACGCAGTTATCTGGAGCTTACGGAACACTACATTGCTCCTGCTGTTTGATAAACACAAACCTCGCCACGCAAATACAGACACCGTGTTAGTGTTAAAGTTCCGTTAGGTTTGAAACGCGAAGAAGGTGATTGTGTTAGGGACAGGTTGGTGGCAGTCAAGTTAGAAATTATAAACGAATGAAATGAGTAAGTTTTGTTCGTTTTTTAAATATTCTTGTTGGTTTTTGTTTTAAAAATCGGTAGTGAGGTACAAGCTGCCAGAGGGGGGGGGGGGGGAAGACGGAAACTATTCTAAAACGCCCAGCAATGATGTAGCATTTTTTAATTTCATATTTTTTCATTATCTTTTCTTGCTGCTGAACAGAAGCGACATCCGTGCAAGGGAACTGCTGGTGCTTACGCCATAACATACGCCGAGAAGTTTTGCAATCTGTACAGAGATCATGCTCAAAGCTTCAGTCAGACTGGACAGAACTGGACCAATGCCGTAAGGAAGTGTCTCCAGGTGGCGCTAGTTCCAATCCTCAGGCCTTGGGTTACCATTACCTGCGATGCAATCCGGCAGATGGCGTTTAACTCTCACTCAGATTGTTACCTATCTCCTTATTCCGGGGCACCTTCCATTTGCAACTTGCCCGCGGGTGACTGGTGGAAGATCTTCTGGACCATTAAATCTGCATTCAAGTCGACTTTCGTGGAGGCTCTCAAAGGCGCGATCGAAGTTTTTAACGGTTGTGGTGGACTGATATTTAACAATCTTGTAGATATGATTAAACTCGAATTCAACATATTGCGCGAAAGTCCCAAACGCGATAATAGGTCAACTTCAGAGGTGCTAAATGAGTTGGCGGGAGCCGTCGCTGACGCTATGGGCTCAAAGTTGGGGTGGATTTACTCTGGGGTCATATGGTACGCTTACTCCAATTCTTCTACTAGTTCCAGCACTGTACCCGTGCATGTGCTCATCACCGGGAATGGCAGATACAACCTGAACAATATACAAGGAGCCAACGTCAACCTGACAGCAGTGACCGAGAGAGTCGTGAAAGCAGTCCAAAATGGCGACTTGTCTTTCACTAACATAGGGAACGGGTCTGAGCCGATCTACGTGAAGCAAATGAAAGCATGTACTGATTTTGCCTGTCTGAAAACGACGAACGAGGTTAAGGCTCCAGAGAAACACGCGAAAACAAACAGCGCCACAGAGCTAATCAGTCACTACGTGCAAACCACCAACTTTTTTCTGTTGATCTTAATCTTTGTGGCTTTGCAGTAGTTTCTCTCTTTCTCTGTATCTGAAATCAAACATACTATCCCGCGACGTTTATTTAGCATTTTAAATTTATATGCTCCATATATTTAAATTTGTAAGCAGATATGAAATATATAGGTATTGTTAATTTTTTTCTGTTGTCAAGTTTTATGTTTTTTAACTGAACTTTTTTTTTGTTTTTATGTAAATGTCTCTAACGGAACCTTTGCTGGTAATATCGTGTGTTCTCATGGTATGGCCCCTTCGTCCGTCGTGCGTCGTGCGTCGAGTGTCTGTCAACAGTTGCTATGTTCAGCTTCCCAAAAGCCACCACGCCAATTTTAGCCAAGCTTGGCAGAAAGCATACCATATTCAGGCCTTTCAAATTTATGCAAACGATGCTAATCAGTCACCAAATATGGCCGCCGCTGCTAAAAATACAAAAACATTTTAAACGACTTCTTTTCAAAAACAGCTGAACGGAGTTTGATTAAATTTGTAACAAAAGCATTATGGCATAAAGGGATGTCAAGTTTTGACAAATGATGTCGATTCGCCATCAATATGTCCGCCGTTGCTAAAAATATAAAAACCTTCAAATAAATTCTTCTCATAGACCACTGCTCAGAATACAACCAAATTTAACTGAATGCATCCTGGCATGAAGGGCTTTGAAGTTTGCACGAATTATACCTGCCAGTCATCGAATATGACCGCATTACTTAAAACAGAAAACATTTAAATGACTTCTAAAAATCGATTAATAGAACTAGACCAAATTTGAGAGAAATAATCCTGCCTTATAGAGTTCTCATTTTTTGTTAACAAATGATACCAATTCGCCTTTAAACTTGGCCGCCATTACTAAAATTAGAAACACCATCAAGCGACATTTCAATAGCCGCTCAACAGAATTCGATCAACTTTAAAGGCCGTTTTAATATTGGACAAATGATGTTTATGTGCCATCCAATATGAATGAAGTACAATAAATAGAGAAACACTGCAACAATTGTTTCCATAGCATACACATCAGAAGCGTTGTAAGAAATATCTACAGAAAGCATCCTACTGACGTAAAGCTCTTGCATTTGGCTATTATACAGACATCAGCCAGATGAGGGATTTCGTGCCCCACAGGTCCTCTTGTTATGGAAAATTTATTTGAACGCCTGCCGTTTATAGAGCAGGAATTTGTTTTAAGTGTTTTCTCATATAAAATAAAACCGGAGATTACATTTAACGGCGCTGTTATATGAAGCCAAGAACAATTGAATATATTTTCATACAGACGTTATACAAGCAGCAAGAAACAAAAAGTATTCTGTGAACGAGAGCAGTAAATGGAAACTGCATTACCTTTCTCGGCATGAAAATTATATTCTGTTGAATATACTTAAGTCGCCACTTTTCGATTCGACGTTATAGCCCCTGTATGCCTAGTTAGCTTGTCAACAATGTCCATCTGCAGGTTTAAAATATTTCAAACATTTATTGCAAAATATCAGGTACTACCAAAACCACCGTTCTCTTAAATTGCCGCTAGTTGTATGATAAACATATTAATACGATTTAAAGTTTTAATGGGAAAACTTGAAATGGGGGTGGGGAGTGGGAGAAATCTTATAGGCTTCTAAAGGTGGGTTGTTTGCTTTTTGTCTTAAAAAGGCCGGCCTCATTTGGCGCAGTGAATGACTCGTTCTTGTCCGCTAAGCGCATTCCAATTTTGAAATAAATCTTTTGGCCACTATAATTAACATAAATAATCTACACATGTGTGTCGGGATATTTAAGAAGAAAACTTCAAAAATATATTCAGAACATGAATTAGACACATAATAAAGTCAGTACTCAATATAAACTTTATGATTTCATGAAGAATAAAACCGAGTTTTCGCTTCAGTTGATTGAGACATCACCTTATAATATTCAAATGTAAAACGTTTGCTATTCAGGAATAATATTGGTCTAAAAGAAAAAGAAATTTGTCTCTTCCTTCGTTATATATATATATATATATATATATATATATATATATATATATATATATATATATATTGTGATCTTGTGGTAGAAATATAGCACTCGTTAAAATATCACGTGTTTTGGGGATTTGTTTCACACCACATGATCATAGAGTAGTAACAACATGTTTTCCGACAGTTGTGATTTTAAAATGTGAATTTATCACCCACGATTCCTCTTTACTGGGTAACATATGCTACGTTTTATATAGGAAACCTGTGGATATGTTGCAGGCCCTAAATTTTTGGGCTCGTTCCTGTATAACCAGGTTTTCCAAAGTGATGTAAAAAAGCCACTGTATGGTTTTTTTATTTTATCATAAATTATTCTGGCCATAATTTTGGGCTGACACATTTTCAATATTTGGGTCAAAACTTCCTTGGAAAGCGTAGGGATAAAATCCAAGATTACCTCACTCAACTGAATACGTCTTTTGTTACAAGGAATAAAAAATACATGGGTGGCTATGCGACAAATGCCAAACTCATGAAGGCGATTTGTTATGTACTCCGAATCTCAGGTCGTTTTAAAAAAATATAATTATTCTATGTTATCCTCTTTAAAGTGATAAAGTTTGAGATTAGACCACTACATCACTTTTAACTATATAAATATGGGTTATTCTGGTTATTTGAGGAATAAGGTGAAGCTAAGAGATAAGAAATCTGAGAAGGCTAAATTCTTCATTTTGACAACTACCGCAAAAACTAAGTATCTCATGTAAAAGAGTCAACAATCCGGTTGTTCCATGTTTTCACTATCAGGTTAAAACCAGTAATTATTGAGTGGTTTAAATCGAACAAAGACATCCTTAGAATGAATTGTTCCCTCTTTTCTAACCTTTGTGCTGTCAACAAAGAATTCTCACAGGGAGATAAAATGATCCCCCTTTACGTAAAATGGAGCATTCCTTGCTCATGACAAGGAATTTATAAATTTGTAGACTTGAAAGACATGTTCAGTCTACATTTGTCCATTGGGCTGTACTTTATCACAATGTAAATTTAACATGAACTGTAACAAAACATGTAGAAATGAGGAGGTGACTGAACAGTGATAAACAAATGACACTACTTAAACATTTGAGTATACAAAGTTTATGAGTTGTAGACGTGCACGAAAACTTCAGAGTAGAGTTAAATTATATTGTAATGTATACAGAATAGGAGTTTGCCTTTAATCTCCCCTACCACTCTCGCCCCACCACCACAAATGGGGATTCATGCAGATAAAGGGAAAGTATTTGTTACTCACTAAACGTTAAATATAGCAAGTTGCATTACTAGCTTTAGTGATTTGGTATTGCACAAAAACTTCAACATAGAGTTGATGATGCTGATGTTACATGACAGTGATCACTATGTTCCAGATTTTCTCAGAAAAAGACAAGACAAAAATTTGAAATTTGTCGTGTCACTTGCTTGTGTCAATATAGAATTCCCATGTGTGCTTATGTTTTAAACATGTATTGCTTAATTTTGGGGCATGCACTTTATTACATTTAACAGTCAGATACAGTATGTGCATGCTTTTTAGGATCTAATTGCAAAGTTATAATATAATCAGAAAGAGAAATTATTATCTGTGTATTTTCTTTCTTCAGAAAAAACATACACCAAGGGATTAGGCAAAGTTTTGGATTGAATGTCACTTTAATCCAGAAGGATTCAACCTAAAATATACATCAAAATGTTCTAACTGCATAATTATTGTGTGCAAGTAAAAAAATAAATAATGTTTTATAACGTGACAAAAGGAACATTATATTTTACTTTTTTCATACAAAATATTCAAAACCAGTTGAATAGATTCATTGTTGTGCCAACCTGAACTTAATAAACAAAAATGTTATCATTTTATTATTCTTATGTGAAATGAGGCATTATGTATGATTCTTTAACATTGCTAACTATGTTTTCATCTTAAATATAGTGTTTACATTTAGTAACAGTTTTATAGAAATTATAACTGTAAGCAAGTGTACACTGAATTTTGTACCATTAGCTAAAAGGAAGATTTTGCATAAGGTGGAGATGGAATGTATGGGGCTCTATCATAGAATTCTACTAAGAATGTGTTTGTATTGCTCTTATTTTAAATGCATGGTCAGTTGTACTGTTTTTAAACTGCATTGTTTTGAGGAAACACTATGGGCATGTACAGGCAGATATTGCTCAACATGACTGGCCACGTTTATTTTCAAAATGTCAACTTGCGTCAACAACATTAATATAATATCAATAGTTTGATGTCGTTTTATGTAACTATTGATTTCTAACATATATCTTGTTTAGAAAATCAACTGATAAAGATTATATCTGCTTGTCTTGTATGGGTGTTTACCAGTTTGCACCAGATGTATGATGAAACTTATTTTATTTTATATTGCCTGTGAAGCCCAACACAAGGCATAGGCATCACTTTGCCAATGGCACCAGCAAAGACATGAACATTGTTTTTTGTTCTTCACATTTGATTCTGCTTAATCTGTAACTCTTGTTGTACAGTCATCCTAACATTAATCAAACTGGCAAAAGTTAGTCACAAAGACCTGGTCTCGTGCTCCTATGATTACATACATTTGTTTGTATGTAACTAATTATTCCTCACAATGTTGAATATACAGTCATGAAACTTAATGGGAATAATCATCTCAAGAGTTTCTTTTACTCATCTACAAAAAAGTAGGTCATTGATCTACATTTCAGGTTCTGTTAATTATGTTAATTTTTTGCATTAAGCTAACTTTCCAGGATCTCTGATATTGTTGCATGTTCAAACATGAAACTGGTTTTTCTTTATCGTGATAAGCTGTATCTATTAGTAACAAAAGTCGGTTGAAGCAACCTACTTTTTAACAATCACTCATGTTTATCTTGTAACTTTTGACAAAATAAAAATAAGCTTCATTTCATTGACACTATTGTGTAAAAGTCAGGACTCGTCATTATGTACTTTCAACACTGGTAAAAGTAGGTAACATTGACCTATTATGTTCCATTTATCAAAAAATCGTTGATCTCAATCTTTTGTTAACTTAAACTGTTGTATGCAGTTATAAAACTTGATAGAAGCATTCATCTTCAAGGAGCATGTCACATCATTGACAAAAGTTGAATTGGTACCGTGAGTCGTTAACTCCATTTCTCTTAATCGTTTGCTTGCACAACCATGACCTGTTCTTGGTGTATTCATTTTTATGCACACCTATATATTAACATATTTGAAATGCTGGATACAATGACCTGTTTTATTTCTTAAGTGTCTTTGCTAAGTATTTAAAAAAAACGACTACAGTGCAGTGCAGTTCTGCAAAATTTCCTGTTAAAGTGGTGGTCTTTAATTGGAAAAGTTATTGCATTGGGAATGCCACAAATAAAAACAAAATCTATTGAAAGATATATTTATCAGTCAAAATCGTATATCACAAAACAACATTTCTAGATTCTGCCTTATTAGGCTATGTATAAAGTTTACAGTATTGGTCATATTTACACCAGAGCTTGCAAACCTGGGTCTGTGTTTGTTTTGTCTTGTAATCACTACTGCTGCTGAATGGATGGTCTTATCAGCATGGGATTTTCACCAAAATACTTCTTATGATGTCTGGATGGTCCAAAATGATGCCAATCTTACAGCCAATATGGTTGCTACAATGACCATCTTGAAACACATTTCATCTCTAATCCTCCTGAATGAATGGTCATATCGACATAGGGTTTTCACCAAAAGACTTAACATAAAAAATGGTGCCAATCTTGCATCCAATATGGTTGCCACTGTGGCCTTTTTGAAAATCATGTTTTTCCTCCAGAATATCAGAGATAGTTTCCACACCCAGCAGTTAAGAAAAAGAAACATTCTTTGGTTCCTGGAAATTCAATTCAGCCAGTGGAGCATCATTCTGCGCGATTTCTGTTCAATTGTTCTTCTGTGCGAGTGTTGTTTTCCTTCACATCTGTGCTTCAAGCAGATAAGGCAGTGCATTCACCAGTCATGCTATTCATCGTCGTCCAGACGAGAAGGAAGAATGGCAGAACATTGCAAGTATGACAAGTTGATGAAGGCGATCAGTTTGATGGAACAAGTTCAGCACCTCCTGGGTAGGGTGGAGGAGATGGAGTGCTACCCCCACATGAGACACTTAAAGAGGGAAGTCACCTCTCTGAGAATTACTTCACAGTTCGTCAGAGAGTTTATGGATGAGGAAGTTTTACAGATCAAAGCACTATGGGCTGAGGAGAAAGGGTCAAGAAAAAATGAGAAGAGGGAAAGGAGAAAAGGAGAAGAAAGAGGGAATTCAACGGGTTCAATATGAACTGGATGAAAATCGACGAAAAATTTCGCAGAATGGATGCCTGCGGAGGAGGCCAACAAGCCTTAGGAAAAATGGATAGAACTGGGGGCAAAGATGTGCGGCCTACATAAGCCCGACCCGAGAGGTGCAACTACTAAGGGAGAGAAGCCACTGCGGCCCTTTTTCAGAGATACCAATTAAATGCCAATTCTTGTGTGTTTTATGTTTTGTGTATGCTTGTGTATGTCTATGTCTTCCCCACAAAAAACTAAAACTAAAAAACCCTTTACTTCTTTTCTCATGTGTTTTTATGTGTGCGATGGTATAGTAGTGTGTCTATAAATACTTCCTACCCATTTTGTGTGATAGTATGTTTGTGTGTATATAAGTACACATTGTGTGCATATACACTCCAACCATTGTGTGTGAGATGGTATGTTCGTATGTATGTAAGTGTAGCGCGTGTATATAAACATTCTTACACTTTTCGTTGGATAGTAGTGGGCTGTGGTTGGATGGCAATCAAAACGCGGTTGATTGATAGTAGGTGTGTGTTTGGATAGTAATCAAAAAGCGGTTGCTGGATTGTAGGGGTGTGTGTTGGATTGTAATCAAAAAGCCGGTTGCTGGATTCTGTATGTGGTGTAATGAATTGTAATAACCAAAAATCAATATTACCATTCCCGTTTGGCTCCACAAACCCACAATATTAAATTCCCGTTCAGCTCTAGAATACCCCACAATGTTAAATTCCCGTTTGGCTCTAGAGCGCTTCTTAATGTAAACCTACGGCGTAATGTTAATTCCCGTTTGGCTCAAGGGTGGCCCATATAACTACTCGTACCGGCAGTGAAAAATTAGAACAAAATGGAAACGGCTAAGAGCTGAAATGAAACAAAATAAATAACATGATTGAAACCTAACCTTAGATTCGAAGTCATGCGGGAAATGCATCAACAGCACACACACACACACAACCACAAAAAAACAAGACGCACGTGACATTCCTTCACTAAAGACAGATACCAGATTAGTAGAAACCAATACAGATAAGGCTAAAACCCTGAACACACAATTCTACAGTGTGTTTAGCTATTTCAGTGACACGGCTTCACCATGTATATTCCCAAAAATGGCAAAAATGAGTAATACAACACTAACATGTAAGAGTTCAAAAGTTGCTACATGGCTTAAACCTATCAAAAGTTTGTGGACCTGATGACAAATCCAAAACTACTTGAGGCACTATCTTCTGAGTTGGCACAAGTGCTTACACACCTATTTTAGCAATCATTGGACATTTGAAACATTGCAAAAGATTGGTCTCTAGTAAGTATATACCCCCTGTTCAGAAAAGATGATCGCACAATGGCCAGTAATTACCGCCCAATCCCACTCACCAGTGTTCTTTGCAAAGCGCTTGAGCATATTGTTAGTTTTAACATCAGGAAGCACGTGGATAACTTTTCTATCATATCGGATAAACAAAATGCCTTCCAAAGATTAGACAGCTGCAACGCACAATTTTGTTGTGTTATTGATGTTTGGGCTAAACATTTAGAAAAAGGTGACCAAGTAGACATTTGTTTTAATTGTTAAAGCGTAAACTGTTTCATTAAGGAATTGCAGGCAAAACTCCACGATAGCAATATTTTTTTTTTTTTTTTTTTTTGGTTTCCAAAGATAGTGGGTGGTGGTAAATTGTTCCAAATCTGGCTGGTCCAAAGTAGCTTGTGGAGTACCTCAAGGCACAGTACTTGGACCAGTGCTCTTCTCTTCTCACATCAATGACATCATGATTGAAATTAACTAAGGAATTCGACTCTTCGCAGATGACTGTATATGCTACAGATCAAGAAAAACCAAGTAGTACAAAACGACATTAAACAAAAACTAGGATAGTGGGCCCGAAAATGGGGCATGCGATTCCAACCTAACAAATGCAACACAATGCAAATGACAAGAAAGAGATGCCATAAAACTAATATGTCGTATTCATTGGAGGGTACTACTTTAGAAAACCTCAAGCAAATAAAATATTTAGGAGTCACAATTATTAGTGATCTGAAATCGAACGTTCAGATTCAAGAATTATGCATCAAAGCAAATCGTACTTTAGGCCTATTAAGGCGTAACTTGTCATCTTGCCGACAAAATGCGAAAGAACTAGCTTTCAAGGCTTTAGTTCGATCTATTTTAGAATACGCTTGTACAGTTTGGGATCCTCATTCCCAGGTTTTAGAAAATGAAATTGAAAAAATCCAAAAGCCAGCAGCCAGGTTGTTACATCCAATTATGACTATACCTCAAGAAGTACGGCCTCAGTATTGAATACGTTGTCTTGGAAACCATTAAAAAGACGTAGACTGGAAAACAGATTAATATTTTGTGTACAAAGGTCTGAAAACAAAGCAATAATACCCTGCCACAATTTAATCAAACCGAAATGAACCAGTAGAAATCAATACGAATATACTTATATGATAACATACGCATAAACTGATAGTTATTAATTCAGCTTTCTCCCCAAAACAAATATTAATCACAACTGCCGAATCCTCAGAAAACCAAATTGAAAACTTTCCAAAATTAGTAGGGACGCGTTTTTTGTAAAATAAGTTCTTGTTGTAAGGTTTGACGCTGCGCGGTGCAAAACACGTCATTATGATGTAGCACCGAACTCATCAAGATACACGAGGAACGAGCTTATAAGACTAAGATTTGTGCATCCTACTCTGTGAATCCATCACTTTTCGCTACAAGAGAACATTACATGATTGGTTACGTTAAAGTAAAAAAATCATCAAGCTGCTCCGAGATACTGCTAAGACGTTTTCTTGTTCAATATAGAATCCAATTATATCGAAATTGAATCTAAACTTTACAACAATCAAAACAAGACTGACATTTTGTCGATTAGCCGATATAGACTATAGGACTCGCGGTACTAATTATATTGCACAACTGTGAACCAGTGTAGAAATGGTGACCACAAAATAGAGTATATATATTTTTGATCACTCATAATTGATTAATGATAAAAAGTAAAATGTTAGTGAAATAAATAGAGACAAGATTCTATTGATGAAATTTTGGTATCTGTATAGTCTCGATAATGAACATAGCACCGGATTCGTTAGATACAGAATGGATAACACATTTCATGCACATGTAGATAATAAAAAATAAAATAAATGCTGCTGGTCATATCGTTTTCTCCACGCAGAAGCTTGCATCAATAATGGGTCTATATTGCGAAATATTGGTTTGATCATCAGCATTTCGAAATTAGAGTTATCGATATTTTAATATGGTGCTTCAGTAGGTTTACTATGGGAGTTGAACTATGGGAGTTGAATTGGTACCGTGAGTCGTAAACATTGTAACTGGTGCGGAGAATTACTACTTTCATAGCATGGCGACATCCTGTGCATAGGGAAAGTTGTCGATTTCGGAAAAAAATAAAGAAATTGTCCCTAACAAAATTGCTTACAAGAAAATCTTTGGTAAGTGCCTTTTTGTTCTACACACTTTACATTTAATACAATTGTTTGTCACAAGCAGTTACCGGTAGTTTTCCTTTAAGAAGATATTTTGCGTTTTATTTTCTTTAGTACAACCTCCCATATCGCACCCCACTTCCCCCACTTCCGAAAAAGCTATGATATCCAGCCAGAGTCTGATTTTCCCTTCTGTTCATTTTATTTACATTTTAACCTTCCTTAAACAGTCACCCCCCCCGCAAGTTTTATCCATTATCCATATGGTTGCTTAATCAATTTGCACTTTTGTTTTAATATTTAATGCTTTCTTCACCTTTCTCGATAGTTTAATTATTGATCTTTTGGCGATCTTGATATATTAAGATAGGATTCTATTTCATGATCTCTTTTTGTACCCATTGTTGTCTTCTGGTAACGCCGATTTTGTATTTATTTATTTTTCTCTCATTTAGCCGCTACGACAGTGGCTTATGGGCTTACAGACTGTAACGACAGCAATTTCGAAGAATCCCTGTCATCACAGCCTGGAAGCACAATCCCCATTTTTATCAAAGTTTTGTTTCGTTTTTGTGGGCTTTAACATCATTTTGAATACACCATTTGCTATTTAAAATGAGGAAATGGGAGCTAAGTGCCCTTCCCAAGGACACTCTGAGGCAGCCGACCTAGGCTTAATTGGGTGGGTACTGAACCCGCAACCCCTGGATTACGAGTCCAGCTGTTTACTAATTTAGCTATCGCAGCTCCCTTTTTTCTCTAAAGGGTTTGCAAATTAGAAAAGCCTGGTTTAAACAAAAGACCTGAGGTATAATCACTGTTGAACTATATGTAAGTTAATCATATTTTATCATCCATCCATCCATCCATCTCTCAATCCCTCCCTCCGTTTATCCATCCATTCCTCCCTTAGACTCATACACACTTACATTAAAATACGTAAAATGTGCAGCATACTTTCAAGAAAAAAAATCGTTTAAATATATTTAAGGGTGTTTTATCTAGGCTGTATTTTGATAGATAAATTATGAAAATGTTTGCATATTTTCATGTTGGATTTTGTGGTGCTGTAATAAAAGCGAGCAAATGACGTCAAAAAATATCCGTGGATTTCACATGATGAACAAATTTAGAACTAATACTTTCATATAACTTTCGACGGCTCTGTCGAATTTTTAGAATTCTGTGGATTAATAAAAGCACCCACCACCACCACCCCCCAACCCCCACCCACCCCAATAAAAAAACGCGACTACTGCAGAATGCAAACAGAGTTCTAAATTCATTTTACTCGTATCAAACTTAAGACCCCGAGATACAAAACTATGTTCGGAGTAGGGTTTAATGTTTGAAAGCTGCAAGATAGTCGACGAACTAAAGTTAAATAAGTACAGGGTAGTGTAAAATTCAAATTGAATTTACATATTGTTTTTTCTCTTATCCTATCTACGGCTTGAACCTGACCTTTTGGATAGAGACTATCTGCTGGTATAAAATGGAGTAAGACCCATCACTGAGCCCCCATTCCTTTTTCTCCATGAATTCGTTGAGATAGTGATTGGAATATAAGGGGAAGGTCGGATTTGCGACATACCATTAAATTTTGGTGGTATATCTGCACTTGTGTCCTCTAGATTTTAGGGAGCATACAATTCGCTTTTTCTTGGGGTCATGAACACTGATTCTTCGAACAAATAGATCGAATTTCACGTTAGATCCAGATGCCATTTGAAACGTCCTTTGCAAGCCTACATAAGCAAACT
The DNA here is from genome assembly GCA_029931535.1 of Margaritifera margaritifera. NCBI lineage: Eukaryota > Metazoa > Mollusca > Bivalvia > Unionida > Margaritiferidae > Margaritifera > Margaritifera margaritifera. Next base: position 1,175,396 of record JAQPZY010001583.1, on the reverse strand, counting down.
GGGCTTTCAGGCATCCATATGTTATCCTCTTATTGTAGCAAATTTGATTAAGAGATAATTAAAACTTTAACTGGCCTTGATCATAATCACACAACATTCTAAATCGATTTCTTTGCGTAAGAAATCATCATGCATTTTGAATTTAAGAAAACATCTCCACGGCTATGTCTACCAACGCGTTGAATCAGATAAACAAGAAAACAACACACACACACAAACGCATGTGTGTTAATATGCGTTAATGCTCGGGTTTCCTGTATTAATTGACTTACTACACTATGTGCGAGAGAAACTTATGTTAAGTCAAAGTACCATACCACTCTGACCTGATCTCCGATTTGTAACTTGGAAGAAATATAGAAATGGTATGCAGGGTTATCAGCAGGGTTTACCAGAAATCATTGTCTGTAATTTCTAATAATCAACCATTCTGCAGTTACGCATGTTGCTAATGAACACACTCGGTCAACATATGTTTCTTATCTTATACACTACTCCAACGTTAAAAATATGACCAAAATATATGGCGGGGGGGGGGGGGGCGGAGTATGTGTGCTATGAAAGCCGTATTTGGGCCCTGCTCTAAAGTGCTGCTATAAAACAATCCAGAGGGTTATCTGCAAGGACTAGATTGTTTTATACACACACAAAATGTTGTGTGTGCAGGATTCTTGAAATGGCTGCGAGCAGTACACGAATGATAGTATTAACATTCAAAGTTAGGCTTGTGATTATGGTGCAATTTTGTAACAGCGAGCAAAACTGTATGCGAATCGCAGGGTAAAGGTTATATGTGAAACTATCGAGAGCATGACAAGTCTAAAATTGTCCTCACACCTAAGAAATTATTTCGAGTATCCAGACGAGCTTCACGACACCCATAACGATTATCCGCTAGCACCAGAAGCGCTGTCAGTACCTCGCGAGTGGTTCTCCCCGTATCAGTGTGGTATTGTAGACGAATTCAGACGCAAGTTTACAGAATGTACAAAGCTAGTACCAAACCTGAGAACTAAAACCAACTATGTAGTTCATGTACGAAACCTACAGTTGTATTTGCGATTAGGAATGCGTATATGTGAAGTCCACCAAGAGTTAAAGTTTTGCCAAAGCGCTTGGATGGCACGTTATATCCAAATGAATACAAATCTGCGAACGGATCTGAAAATTAGTTTGAGAAAGACCATAGAAAATCTTCGAAAACGGATTCGCGTTGACCTTGTTCGTGATAGTGAACAAGACAAGCTTCGAAGGCTTATTGCTGACCCAGCATATAAATAATGAAAGATCTTTGATGGTAGACTTGTTGTTGTACATAGAAAAGAATCGAAACTGAAGCTGACAAAGCCTATCTATATTGGCGCGTCAGTGCTGGACTTATCTAAACTAAACTGCTATGTACGAGTTTTAGAACGATATGATCAAACCGTTTTACCAGGATCGTGTCAAGATACTTTATACAGGCACTGATTCTTTGCTGATGAATATATCCACCGACGATGTTTATTCGGATATTGGATCAGACATACTGGCGAATAATTTTGACAACAGCTAATATCCGAAAGAACACCTGTTGTTTAGTAACACCAACATAAAAGTCGTATAAAAATTCAAAGATGAATGCTGGGGTAAACCTATCGAGGAATATTCGGGACTGAGGAACTGGTGGATCTACCAAAAATATTAAAAAGCGAAAGGAGTTCTACTGGTTATTTTGCAAAAAGATCTCAACTCAAACATGACATGTATGTGGAATGTCTTCGCGAGTGACGTGAATTCACACATACAGCAAATCTGATCCGGTCGCGGAAACATTGCATGAGTGTGAAACGTTGCACCAAGGTGAGTTTGTCTCCGCTTGACGCCAAACGATGGATATTTTCCGACGGAATCGTCACTTACGCGTACGGTCACAACGTGATTACTATTGATGCATTAAATAGATTTTGGAGGTAGCTCCGTATTCGCGGGAACGACTTGCAATTGTTTTCGCACTAATACTCTGCTTGGTGGACGCTTGTTGATTGTTCATCCACAGGCGCCAAATAGTAACGTGTTGGTTGCCTTGGAAAGTCAATCAGATTCGAGATTGTAAATATATCGACAGACCATTCCGGGTCAGTAGCACAACGTTGTCCGCGTTCTAACTGCTCCGGTGCATACAGATACCGAACGATATTGTTTCCGAGTAGGTGTAACGGCGGTGTAAGTAACGGTGACAGTTTTCCGCCGAATCGCATCAGCAGGTTTTAGACCGATTGCACGTGTGATTTCATTATTTAATGTTTATATGACTGAAGGAAGCCGTGTTACCCGTTCGTGAGATCGCGCACTCTGAGACCTCGACCTGATCAACAATTATTCTATCTACTAATGTCCGAATAATCGTTCTGCAAGTGTACGGTTAAATCGTTCCACAATAGACTGGTCACGATGTATATTAATATGTCCAACGCGAACCCGCACATGGTGTTTTGTTAGCGACGCAGCAACAGATCTGATAAATACTTTTCCCGGACACTTTCTGAATCTTTAGACGTTAACGGCTCTGCCTCCTTGTATTTGCTAGCGACATCTACGAGGGTTAACACGTATTTGTATATTCGCAAGCGACTTTGTCGTTCACGTATCTGATCGTGTAGAAGAAATAAAAGATCAGCCTGGTGAACTTCATTAGGTGGACATCAAATCAAGTACGGGAAATTTTCCTTGGCACAGGTAGGTACATTTGGCATAGCACTTGTTTGGCCAACCATGCTCGAGCACTACCATGGTTACCCTATACCGCATTTGCTAATTTTTCAACAGCAGCTTCACCTTTCCAGTATTATATTTGGGATAAAGTTCGCTCAGCAACTACGCTCTTTTATCCATGTTTGTATATTTATTATATCAATATATTTTATCTCCAATGGGTGAACTTTGTTCGACACCTAGCGGCCTCTCAAAGCAATCTTGGCTTTCATACTTATATTTGATGATCCATCTAGCGATTCTTTCTCCGAGTGTAGGATTAATGGCATTTAAGTCATGGATAAGATCCACATCGGAACGTTGGCGTTCACGGATATTGTTTGATTCCTTATAAGCAAGATCATGCCGGTAACATGCAGCCTCGACGCGGTTGATAGGTTCTTCCCCAGGTTTTGGTTGATTGTTAAAATCAAGTCGTATATCCAGTCTTTTTCCAGGTCCACAGTAATTGTATCTAGGAAGATGCTTTTCACCAGGGTAGTTTTGCTAACGCAGTAGCGACATCACCGCCGACAATTTTAATAAACGTGAACTTCTTTGTTCCATATCGAACACAAATTCCCGCGATCTTGGTTTTGTTATTACACGTTACTACCCGCGTTGGATTTGCAGTACAAGTTTTTGCGCGGCATCGTACACAATATGAAGACATGATGGTATTATATAATAATTGTGTTGACATTTAACATGGCATCATCCGAAGATGCTTTGAATAAAATCAAAGATTTTTTCTGTCATTAGCTTTTCCGCACAGGTAAAGCCCAGACCACTCAAGAACGGTGACATGTTTCCAAACTCGGTTCACGCGTTGATCATTGGTCCGGCTGGATCAGGGAAAATATGATTTGGAGATGGTTAACATGGGATTGGTTGTATGTAATAGCGCCGTCGGCAAACTATCAACCATCTTATGATGTACTCAATGATTTTAGCGCTTCAGTCGTCGTTATGAAGCAAATCGTCTACCGCTTATTTCTTTTACACAATCGATGAAGCCCCTACCATTGATGATCTTGATTCAAATGAGAATAATCTTGCTCTGTACGATGTTGTAATGCTCGAACACCAAGACAACCCCGCGAGAATATTTTCCCGAGGTCGACATAAAAACACAAATGTGATTTATGTCACTAAATGATACGCACACGTACCTAAAGTAATTCGAGACAACTGTAACATGTTGATGATATTTCGTGGCATTGACGCGCATGGTCTCCCAAACATTCATTGGACTTTATGTGCAGCCGACCACTCGTGGGATGAGTTTCGGAATCTGTTTGCGGATGTCATCCAGGAGCCGTATAGTTTCCTCACTTGACTGGTGGACCACGCAAGTATCAAGCCGGTTTAGATAAAACAATTTAACAATCATGATGAACATATAAAATGTCAAAGTGATGTCGTAGCAGAGTATGGAGAGCGACCTCGTAAATCTGCTCACAAACACCAGGAACTGATTCGTAATGGTTTAGCCGGCCGCAGAAGTGTCAAAGACACGTTACAGTCGCGACATACAGTACGGGAAGATCTCACAGAGGGCTGTGAACAAACGTTTGCACCGCTTTTTAAACCCACACTTGAAATAGCAGAAGAGGTGACAAAAGTCGCGACGGCAATAGGAACAGAAACAAACCCGGGTCCGATTCTCAGGACAGTCCACACCCTTGAATACTTGCCAACGAAGCTTTGTACACTCGAACGGACCACCGCAGAGACACTTAGAAATATTCCACAAAAACAACCACCCGGATACAAAACGGAGGTGAAAACAAAGCCTCAATTCTTTACTGAAGACGCTCGCCAGTAGATCCATGGAAATCCTCTTAATGCCGCTCTTGGTGCACCCCTCAGCTGGCAAGATTTTATGTTGAAACTACTAACAAAGAGACATCCTCGACACATAAACGATAAAGGGTCAAGTGGGTATATAAGGAGTTTACGGGAAAATCACAAGTTATAACTAATGATAAAGCATGGGATCTTTTTGATCGCGCGCGTTGGCAGTTTCAAGGTGGAAGCGAGGGCAAAGGTGATGAATTATGGAAACAATGTATGGGAAAGTATTATACACGAGAAATGATCCCATCTCGTCCACCTATGGAACGCAGTCGTGGCCCCTATACACCCACATTTCCATACGATTTTTTCCATGGATATGTACGTGAAACTGAACCCAGACCATCATACGAACCTGAACCTGTGCCATCATACGAACCTGAAACCCCACCATTATACGAACCTGTACGTTCACACCCACGCGCGAAAGATAAAGAATCACCCACACAAAGACGTACATTACCTGTTGAGAAACAGGCAAAAGCTGCAGCCCCACCCGAACCTGTGATTACACGCAAAGCCACGTGGAAAGTATAACCATTCCCCCAAATACCTGCATCCAAACATAAAGAATTGCCAAGACCTACACGGGGAAAAATACATGCACCCACATGGAGAAAATAACTTAAATCTTTACCTGAATCCGAAGAAGAAACCAAATTTCAAAGAGAACACGAACAAATAAAAAGGTGGCTAGAGCAACAACCTGTGCCCGAATTTCGCACACCGGAAGAACAAGACAAATGGCTAAGAGAACAAATAACACGGTGGTATAAGCAACAATCAAAGGAAGGAAAAGGTCTTGGTGGACTGTGTGACCCCCAGGACCTTGCGGATCGGTTGGAAACACTCCTGGGATCAGTTCGCGCAGGCAACAACGCACCAGAAGTAATTAATGAGGCCGCATCGATTTGTCAGCGGATGCTCACTAATAATATCATGGATCCGAGGACGTTTCGCTTGTTGATGCATGAACTTGTTGAAGACATCGATGATGTATAATACAACACTAATGATGAACTCTGGTGCACTTCGTGTTGAGACGCTTAGCGCCTTACGTGTAATCAATGCTGCGTTGCAGCGTGTCGTTGCAAATGCAACCCCAAGCGCTACCTCGATGATTACAATTTCATCAACGAAACCAGAGTTTAACGTGACTTTTTCTACACCAATCAACGCAGGAGAATCACGCACACTCGAGATCACATTAGCGTCGTTGCGCGTGTATTACAGTTGGCCTCATATGCGATCACAACCATTCGGTGGTCTTGACGAGAATAACTTGCTGGTGTTTTCCACATACAATCAATCAATGACGACGTCCGACTCTAAACTTTTCATACGTGAACACTAACCAACACTCAGCTCCGTCATCTCAATTGCATCTCCGCAATATATGGTTAACATTACAAAGTCGCCGCTGAGAACAGCTTTCGGCTGACCCAAGGATATTTCCAACAATAAGCAAGTTTTTCGTGCAGGATACAATATCGCACCAGACATTGCCAGGATTATCTCAACTATTCAAATTATTTTAACCTGTGACGCCATCAGTGCTAGTTATGAAAGTGGAGCTTCCTCAAGCGTAGCCTAACAGGGTTACATACTGTTTGGTTTTTCCCAAACCGTGGAACCGGGTGATTTGATATCGATTATTTCCGCGGCATCGGTGTATCTTCCATGCCATTATCCCCGGTTAACACAACTTTGTTTTACTCTTGTGGACCAGGATGGGCACATAATAGATCTCCGCGGGGAGACCTTGACAATACAACTGTACATTAGAAATCGACCTGACATTTAAATATAATTACAGTGTTGTTAATGCGAGAAAACTGGCTTTGGCGATGTTGTTCGTGGGTTGTTTACAGGCGCACCAATGTCTTCGCACGCTGCACCAATTGTTAAACAAGCTGCAATGTAAGTCGTTGATAGCATCAAAAACGGTTGAAAAATCTGAGATTAATAGCGGTTAAATCGATTCGAGATCGGCTACGATGATTATTGACTCGAGCACCACCAAACGACAGTTACACTTCCATGAACAGAAACAATGCCAGCCCCAGTGAATACAATTATCAATGAAGCTGCTCAACAACGTATAGCTGAATCAGTGATTGCAAATCTGGCAATGGGGAGCGGATTACAGTTGTGGTCGGGACGGCAGGAAAAAGGTATTAGACGAAACCAATAATGTATAAGTAAAAACGATGGCAAAATTCAAAGACACATCAGATTCCGCATTTTATATGAACGCACCTGTGCTGGTGGATCAAAGCAAAAGAGATTTTCATTATAATGTGTACCTGGCTAGGGACCTTAACCCATTAAAAATAGAATTAAAAGTGCAAGACACGTATAGATTTCTTCTTCTCTGTGATGCTTTCTTGGAAATTGAGGGACAACTTATACATGACGACAATAACGATTATCCCGTCGGTTCCCAAGTTGGATTTGTCAACAATGGTATCATGGCGTTGTTCGACAGAGCGCGTTATTCCATCTACGGAAAGGAAATCGAACCAATTCTCGACAACGTTGATATTGCCACGACTATTCTCGGATTTGCCAGATACAGCGACGGTTACGGAAAGTCGGCTGGCCCATCTATGATGTTTTATAAGGACTCATCTAATCACGCAGATCATAACATGTATATAATACGACGGCCTAATGACCGCGCAGCGCCCCCTGCGGTTGCAGCTATAGAACACATGATCATTAACGTCAATCCGAATTACAACCTTGGTTTGCACAGCGTCGAATACATCTTCGCGGAAACTCATTAAGGTTTTCGTGTGCGATTCTTCTGAGTCACATATTATTACAAGGTTATTTTTGGAGCTAAGCACACAGTCACGTTAACTCGTAAGGGCACCGCTAACGATGATGCAATTTGGCGTGATGCTGGTCCCACTGTTGGCAAAGTTGAATTGTCAACATTAACATTCTGGATGCCTGTGGCAACCCCTTCACTGGCCACATAATCATGTTTGTTGTCATTTATGCAGGCTGGAACCGCGATAATGTTGTCTTTTCTGGCGCACACCACAGACTCGCACACGACAACTAATATTCAGAGGCAGTTTACATGGCAAATAAGTACTCTAGTTGGGAACTTATTTGCCATGTAGCTCACCAAAACACCTGTTTGTGGCATTTCAAAATGCGCATCGAGATAATCACCAAGAGCGTAGTAAGATGATATCTGACCATTTAGGAGTGTCTGAAGTTTCTTTGCGGTTAAACGGCCATCAGGAATCCTCTGAAGAAGTTTTGCTTAACTTTGGAGACAATCAAGTCGCACCTGCATATCACAGTCTATGGTCGTATATGGACCGGCATCAAAACATTGACACACGACTTTCGTACGTTGTACCCAATTTATTACTCTTCATTGGAACACCTGGAGTTGTTTAGGCAGTCTGAGGTCGACATGTATTTCATGCACGTGTAGGTGGGCCGGTTTCCGCCGCCCCTGACGGTTATAAATGCTTTGCTGTGATCCTCTCTGGCAAGTCTCTGTTGTTGGAGGGTGCAGGTGGCCTAATGCTGATTATTGACGCGCCTGTGGATATTTAATAGAATTCGTAATTAAACCTGTCACGTTTTCAAATAATAATGTCCTACCACGAAGTTAAGATTGGCCTTAGCCCAAAACAGCTTGCGAAAATAAAGAGCGCAACACGAAACGATTGCGCGGTCACATTGAAGCTTTCTCCAACAAAGTTAACTGGAATTGTCCCCGTGTGGTTGACCCAAAACACAACTTAATCAGCTTAATGTGGCCAAACGAAAGAACACCTCAGTGATATTAAAATTATCCAAATCAGAGATGGCACAAATGCCAAAGTGGAATATTTCCATTCCTCGCAGTTATTCCAGCGTTGTTAGCGGCTGCTCCTGCGGTTGCAAAAGCGTTAGGGGTTGTCGAACTGCATCCAGGATGGCTTTAAAAAAGCAGTCGTTGGACGAATAAAAAAAGGAAAAGGTCTTCGATTATCCGGGACAACTTGCATAATACCCTCAGGCAGAGGTATTCGTCTACCCGGTAAGACTCGCAGAAGGCCTCGCCACTAACCTATTTTGATTTACTCGCGATGGTAAAGTCGAACATTTCCGATGTGTCTTTATGCGAAATAAACTCGCATCGAAGATTCCACGCACAAGGGAAACCGGCATCGTTAACCTGGATTCATCAACTGGATCTGCAACTCACTGGGTTGCATACGTGCTAACGCCTTGATATCTTTTGCATGGACTTGCACCGCCACTTGAAGTTGTTGATTATTTAACCCGAGGTGGACGTTTATTGCTATTTTATTCAACTCTACCATTACAAACTCGATTGGACGGGCCAATATGCTGTCACCTTGTTGCTAAAGCGTTACATGCACTTGAGCGTTCACCGACCCGCAAACACTTGTTAATTTAACATTAAAGTACGCCTAGCAGAATACAAAATGCCTATTAATATTTACGGACGCTTCTCAACCAGACTCGGCGCCAATGTGGATCTGAGCAGGTTTGCCACCAAAGCGAATTTGACCGAGTTTTTCAGCCGGGTTGTTGTTATTGCTGACTCTGGTGATCTTGTGATTTTTGAAGATCGAACTGGAAAATGTAGGACGTTTAACGTGGACATTCAAGATGTTATTGTGATGCTGCGAGGCGCTGTCGCAAAAAACCTGGCCGAAATTACTGAAAACGGGGGAATCAGAGACCCTGGTACGTCGATTGCATTTATCAAAGTCTACGTTGATTCTACTAATGATGGGATGAAACAATAGGTGGATCAACAGATGTGCCCCCACTACCACTCGTAGTAGCTTCAATGAGAGCATACGTAGAAATGTTGACCAGCGAAGGAGAGACAACAGATGAAGGTCTAATAAGTGGTCGACTTATTTTCATTGCTGACGTGGAGGGTTTTGATAGATCTAAACCTCACATATTAAAAGTACGCGAGCCTGGATCGTATTTATTCATCTTATCCGGCTATTATTGCGGGTGGGGTTCAATATAAATATTTAAAACAAATTTCCAGTCATGTGAACCAATATTAATACGCAACATCAAAGACGACAAGGTTGCAAAATCTTTTATATATACGAAGTCGGTGTCGTTGGTCGCCGAATATGAAGTTCAGTTTGAATGACTCAACATCTTTCCAGCTGGGTACTTAGAATTATCATTACATATACGTGACAGATTCTGACCGCGGTGATGAGGTTGCGGAATTTTTGCTGGATCGGCTGACCAGTGATGCTAACATTGATAGCAATTTCGTTTCACTTGTTGACGAATATCTGCTTCAAAATGCTGTTACCAGACCCTCGTATACTCTCAAATATAATCTTGTTAAGGGCCAAATAGAAATCAACCGTTGGGACCACCCTGGTGTGAAATACCAACTCGAAGCCTACTTGGAATCATTGCATTAGTTCGTCAAAACGCACAATAAAAAGATACGCCACCGTGAAGTGTTAAATTAGTCCAAGACTGTTTCTATAACAATGAAGTAATATTCACTGCTGAATCCACCCCGGTTAAATTTCCCAACTAATATGTTAAACCAACATTGATTCAACTAAGAAGAGAAAGATCTCGACTGCTATTTAACAATGACGCACTTGTCCGTGTAACATTTCTTAGACGAAAACGATCGCTAGAGGCAACAAACAAAGGCGTAATCGGTGTATTTTTTTATGATCGTAGTGCCCAACCTCAGGAATGCACAATCGCCGGAGATCTAAATATTCCTCTGGAAGATATTTTCTATTATCGTATGACGGTTGTAAAAGTAAAGAAAAATGCATGACTGTGAAGCAGAAGTACAGGATTCGATCTTTGACATCGACTTTACTTTGCGACAGTTGATGCCGTTGACCAGCTTCAGCAGTCGGTGACGCTGTGATGAATGTGTTTTGACAACTCCTAGGTGGAATCCTGGGTGAGATTCAGGATCGAATCTCAAAGTAAAGGGAATGAGGACAAGGTATTTTTGGACTGGTCTGGATCCTTTTGTCTTTTGGAATGTGTGCCTAATTGTCAGCAGAAGTACCGGGTTCGATCTTCGACATCGACTTGTCTTTGTGAGTTTTTGTTACAAATACACACAGATACACACAAGGATAATCACATCAAGTTTAGAGCTTTGAAAGAAATCTACGAGTATTATTAACAGCTTTCAATTAACCTGATAGACTCCCGAAATGTGAGTGGATACACTGAACTCGCATTCCGGCAGATTTAGGGGAGGAAAAATGTTTGTTATCAAACTAAATCCTCGTCATTCTTATTTAAATCAATGAATATAAAACAACGAAATAAGAATGTGTCTTTCACAGGCTATAAATCGGGTATGATTCCTGTTTGAAACGGACTATATAGACTGTTCAACGCCATGAGGATTGATCCTATCCTCTAAGTGTACAAGATATTTTGTTCTTGTTTCGGATTAAGGTATTTTATATTGTACAGAGTAGTTCGCAACTCTTTCGTATTTTTCCTTCCCTGTAAAAGCTTTAGTTTAATGAAAAATTGATTGTGGAACTACCCGGAAGGAAAAATACAGTGTTTGTAGTCACAGGGCTGTGCACTCATATGGAATGTAAAGAGGTGTGGCTCTGCTATATAAAAGGCAGCAGGCAACACAATATTCTTAGTATTCCCAATCCTGTTTGTCTCTATTAGATCTTATTTTATTCCGCTGTAGGATGGAAAAAACGGTGGTGAGTTGCCAGGGTTTTGTTTTGTTTTGTGCACTGTTTGTGTTGAGATATGTTGGGGAGACTATGGCGGCGAACTGCAGTAGAACGTTTGGACCATCTGGGGTTGTGGAATGTGTGAACCTCTATCCTTTGTATAGTAATAGAAAACAATGGGCAACATGCATTACCGACTCTTATCTGCGACAGAAATCTAAAGGACTTCATGCATGTATAGACACTACAGCTACTTATTGCTGGTACCAATGTATGCTTGAAACCCATAATGTCAATCCGGGATATTTAGGTGAGTTCTCTCTCTCTCTCTCTCTCTCTCTCTCTCTCTCTCTCTCTCTCTCTCTCTCTCTCTCTCTCTCTCTCTCTCTCATACTTTGCATTTTTTTCTCAATTTGGATTACATTTTGTTTATAAGATCGGTAAATACACGTATTTCACTGATAGCTGCAAGACTTCCGTCGTACTGTATACTGGATATATATATATATATATATCTTGGAGTCCGGACCATGGTTCAATCATATCTTGAGATTACTGCGTAGTAGTCCTTCTGCAATTCTTCCAAGTTCAAAAACAGTATTTTATAATTCACGGACATTGATGGTCACATCTTCAGAGAGGAACACATATTTCCTTCTTAATATTTAAATGTTGATGCTATTTGAGAGCAGTACCTTTTACTTTACGAAGCAATGTCATCTCGTACTGAAGAAAAGAAAAAGAAACACTAGCTTTACCTTAAGTATTTTTATATATTTAATTTTGTATATAAATGGTTACAATAATTTATAATGTTATAAATTGTATCTCAAAATACTTTTTTTTTGCAATAGGCGAACACATTTCACATATTAATCTATAGAACTAGAAGAGGAAATAGCACTCGCTACATTTCTTAACCGTGATTTATATAATAGTTTCAGATATAGCGTTGAAATTAATTCTTTTGTTTGACCTTTTACTCAAAACTGCAGATTTGGTGGGATTGAAGGAACGTGTCAAATGTAGTTAAAGGATTTGTATCGGAATAATATGATGACACTGATCAACAAGCTGTAATTCAATTTTGCACCCTTTGAATTAGAAATATTAGAGATAGCTTTTGGGTACTACCTTGCTAAAAGATGATTGCAAGTATTGAATATTTAAATTCCTGGCCCCGTATTCTTGAAACGTTTTAAACAAAACTCAAACTCAAGGTCAAAATCAGAAAACTGATTAATCTATATCACTTGAGAGATAAATACGGTACATTAAGGATCCACTTGTAATCTAGCACCTGTAAGTAGTGTTGGTTTCCAGGAAGAAGGTGCACTTGAGGTCTGATCATATCTAACAGGTCTAAATCTCAATTCTAATGTACAAAATATTACCGATATCCAACCCCGCACCCATTTCATGGTGTGGACGCTCCTAAAAACATTTGAATTGGGTGGACGAAGTTTTAGAACTTGTCCAGGAAAAAATCTTAGTCTTCATTTTCGACAGCATGATTGCACCTTTAAACTTAAAACCCTTCCAAAATGAGATGTTAACTGAGAGAGAGAGAGAGAGAGAGAGAGAGAGAGAGAGAGAGAGAGAGAGAGAGAGAGAGAGAGAGAGAGAGAGAGAGAGAGAGAGATTCATTCAGTGGATATAAAGAATTGTTCTTTTTATGATTAGAGGGGCATGAAATTCACTTATGATTATGTGCTGTAACAAACAGGACTGGTGGAAAGCTGTAATACCGATATTTTTTAAAGACACATATTTTATCCAAACAGAGGTACATGGATTTTATTCAGGCACCTACACGTAAATATTATGGCAGATAATGAAGGTTAAATTTAACGTATGTCGAAGATATATATTCCCTATTAAATACAGGGGCGTCATGCCAGGTAAAGGATTAGAATTGTAATAAGGATGGAATTGTTTATGCTGTTGTTGTTTGAAACGGCGTTTGTAACACATTATTGGTTATATCATGCCCGGGAAATCGGATCTAAAATTGCCTTTTTCATGGACACACCTAGGCTGGTCTCGGCGAGTATCGCGGGTTCGTAAAAGCCAATAATGTGCTAAAGGTGCTGTTAAAAAAAATCTTGATTACTATTATCTAGTATTTGTCACATTTTAAAGGTAATAAAATACACACAAAAAGTACCTTTCCGAAATTCGAACCTGGTTCTACCGTGTGGCTGTCGAACGCTTTACCAAAGTTTAGGTTCAATGGATATATTGGCTTACACTGTCTAGCTTGAAGTTGATGTGTACTTGTGTTCAACAATCCCTTTTTTAAAACCGACCAATGTGATTTTTATTCCTAAATTCTAAATGTTGTTTTCATAGGTTTGGTGAAAATGAAGTGGTGTATACACATTTCCTATGCGGCAAACACAGTGTATACTTTATATTATATTTGAAAAAATCCTTTTCTAGTGTACCCCACGGTAGTACCGTACAGTGCAGGCCCATTTTTTAAAACGTTAATGCTGTTAAAACTTGAAGAACCATCTACTGAATTAAATTTTTCTTTAATGTATTTTGGCTTTGACCTTACTCTATGGATAATAGCAATATGGTGTGTGTGTGTGTGTGTGTGTGTGTGTGTGTGTGTGTGTGTGTGTGTGTGTGTGTGTGTGTGTGAAGAAATGCACTACAGTCAAGTCAACCATATGTTATTTAATTTTCCCACGTGATGGGTTGTCTCATACCATAACAGAATATAAACATTATATCCTTTTGTTTTTCTTTATTTGTAAGCAACAATAATCTACTTATGTTCCTATTAGTTATGGCATCAATAATGTAATAAACTGGCAATGTTCAGGCACGTTAAACAATAAAATGTTACGTATTATAGACACCGCTCAGTTTAGGTTTACTTTTTTCCTGATTCCCGCTGGTGCCACTCCCAAACAATTCTGAATAGTTTGAGTGCAATACTAGTTGGAATAGAATACAACGCGGTGGAAACTGCGTTGTATTCTAAGGTCGTTTATTAGCATGAAATAGAAATCTATAAACATAATGAATGTAGGAGAGTTTCATTTGTATCTTGAATAACACAATTAGACAAAGAGTCATGGAATTTTACAATATTTACTTTTTCATAAAAATAGGGGCATAAACCAGTCTTTAGTCATAATAGTCCTTTTATTAACACAATCTACACAATCCGCCCTCTCTCCATATTCCGCTCCAAACCCTCAGGTAGCTTGTGATAAATCAAGGTGGTTCTCCACGACCCGTTCTCATAGTCATCTGCTTTGAATAGTAGATCGTCTTACTGGTTTTCGGAGTCACAATCAGTCTTTAAACCCGTGACTTGATCCTTTAGCTCTATAAAAGTTTGTTCCAACCCCCCAACCCCCCATAACATCATCTTGCATATTCTCTTGAGTCTATATTTTCCTTGAAAGAGTTAAAAACTTTATATGTATTTCAAAACTGAGTTGATGCCATCTAACCTTGAAATTGCAGTGTGAGTGTTCCTTGAAAGCACAGTGAATTTGCGAATATTTAATTTTACGATAAGGCCTCCAATCATCTCTACTGCTTGAATGTACTATCCAATGCTGTATGAACCCAGCTTGTTGTTAGTAGTTGGGTTATTCTTAGTATGTTTCTTTTGCTATCTTTACGATGAATATCAATCAATTTTCCACAAAAGAAATACTACACAAGCATTGAATTTTACTTGGTACAACTCTTCATGCACAATTTTATTTTTACATATTCCATAAATGTTTATACTAATGCAGAGGGCCGCATGAGTTAGGAACAACTCGCCCGCCATTTACCATATGACATTTTTTGGCATCAAGCCTGATTAAAAATACCCCGTGTTTATTTTGGAAGGTGTTTGGAAATAAACATTCCGTATCCTCAATCACGCTCTATGCCTTATAAAACTGAAAGCACAAACATGAACATCGGTGAGTCCTCATGTAAAAACCATGAACCATTAGCTTTTGTTGCCGTGTTTCTGATCATGTGTCTACATTTAGCCGATCTCTGATAATTCTAATCGTTGAAGTTTCTTATGAATCTCATAGCTGGATATTTCACAGACTTATTTATGGGTCTCTTTATTTTCTGCATCCAGTTCCCGCTCCAGTTTATGATGACTGTGCTTGCGGGAGTGACGCACAACGAACGACACAGCGACCGTACTAAACGTCCACTCTCCCTCCCTGGTGCTCCAGTCCTAGTGGTCAGGAGTGCAATTGGTACAAGCAGTGTCTAGAGGTATGTAATTATTCAATTTCTTCATCGCAAAGGCCTCACTTGTTACAAATATTGTATCTTATCATCGCTGTAATTGTCATCATTGCATCATCATCATCATCATCTTCTTCGTCTTCAGCAGCAACAACAGCAGCAGCAAGAACAATAATTGAAGCAGCAGCAGCATCATAGTCTTCATCATTACCACAACTGCACGTTATACCAACAACACCGTATCGAAGCCACAATAAATATCCCCAGCACTAATATCGTCCTTGTAATAGCCATCGTTGGCACCACCACGACCATCAAAGTCATCACCATTGCAAAACCACTTTAGCCCTGACTAATGCTTGTCTTTCTTTTCTTGTCCTAGTTATACTTATTATCATCAGATCAGTGATTGAGCAGTTTTTGTAAATGTCATCATAATGAAGCTAGGCAGGAGCTTACACAAAAAGTATGAATGCGGAATTCTGCGATTGTTTCCAAGCATATTGGCATTAATTTCATCCGCATATTAGTATTAGAAAATAATTGTAGACTAAGATGGATTTTGAAGACATAATTATCATAAAATCTTTGAACAATTTGATACAAGAATTCGTTTCAACATCCACTCTTGTTCATCTGCAGAAACGACATTCATGTGAGGGAACATCGGCTGCATACGCCATTACATACGCCGAGAAATTCTGCAATCTGTACACCGACCATGCTCTTTACTTCAGCCAGACTGGCCAGAGCTGGATCAACGCCGTAAGGAAGTGCCTCCAGGTGGCGCTAGTCCCAATCCTTAGGCCTTGGGTCACCATTTCTTGCGAGGAAATCAGGCAAATGGCGATTAATTCTCACTCAGGATGCTATCTCTCACCGTATTCTGGCGCACCTTCCATCTGTGACTTATCTGCGAGCGATTGGTGGAACATTTTTTGGACTATAAAATCAGGGTTTATTTCTACTTTTGTGGAGAGTTTGAATGGCGGGTTCGATGTTCTCAAAGGTTGTCAGAGAAAAGTATTGGATAATCTGAAGGATATGGTAAAGTTTAAGTTCAATATAGTGCGCGAAAACTTCAAACGACAGAAGAGGTCCACTTTGGATGAGCTAGATGAGTTGGCGGGGGACGTTGCTGACGCCATTGCCTCAAAGCTTGGATGGAGAGACTCAGGGATCATGTGGTATGCTTACTCAAATTCTTCCACCCTCACCAGCATCGTTCCTGTAGAAGTGCTTATCACTGGGAAGGGCACATACGACCTGGGCAGTACTAAAGTATCAGACTTCAACCTTACTGCAGTGATCGAGAAAGTGGTGAAAACCGTCAAAGATGGCGATCTGTTCTTCAAGAATATAGGAGACAAATCTGAGCCTATCTACGTGAAACAGATGAAAACATGCGTGGATTTTGAATGTCAACGAACGACGCAGGAGGTTACAGCTCCTCCCAACAAATACACATCGTCCGCTTTTGGCCTTACTAATAACATCATGCAAACCATCTTCAGTTTTTTTATTTTTTTGGTCGTTATCGCTGTCCTGTAATCTCCCAGATGATTACATACGATACGTGAAGTCCATTCAATTTACATTACGAATAGCTGTTATATATTACGTATGATGGCTTTGTGATCATGTGTAATCAATACCTATTTACAACCTGAGATAATGAGTTTGAAAAAATAGAAATGTTAATACATTGTATGCCTGTTTTAAATGGGACCTAATTGAATAATGATTTCTGTTAATCGGATCCAATTCTCCAACTTTTACTAGTTGATATCTGATCAATATTATTGGTGCCTTCTAGATCACAAAATATAGATTTATACGGATGCTTACTGAAGAATGCTATAAGAGACCATACTGGCACTGAGATCACATGCAAACTTTGTAATATCGGCGCCCTTTTAATATCCCTAGCACCTTAAGTTTGTTTCTCTCTCCTTCTTAGATTCGGATTTACTCTCTTCTTGTACTGTTTTAACATGCTTGCCAATCACGTCAATGATCATATTTCTTTTTTGTCTCTGCCACGCATTATAGACTTACGCAGAATAATTCAAGCCTAAAATAGCAAAAGTGATTCATGTACTTTATCAAAGTGTACCTTTGATGTAGGTTTCAAGTCTATGACCTGCATTTTATTAATTTTTTGTTCACACGGGACATTTGAAATATTTCAAACATTTAGATAGAAGGTCCTTATGTGTGTATGTATGTATTTATGTATGCATGTATGTATGCGTAAACTTGTGTGTATGTCTGTGTGTATGGTAAATAATATTTTTAAAAGTCGAGGCTCTCGTTTACAACGTTTAACAGAAAGCAGCTGGCATTGCCTAAAATATGGGGCGTTTCTTATTCCTTCATGTCCTATAATAAAAGAAACATTTTGAAAATCTCAGTGAAATGAAAATAAGAGTGTCCTCATTTCAATTAATAAATTTTCTTGACTTGATTCATCACATTCTAACTAATGTACGCTCTCTCAAAGCTTTTGTGTATATATCACTGTGTATGTGTATGTTTCTTTTTCTTTCTGTCTAAATGTCAAATAAAATCTCTTTAGTAAATGATTTTGTTTTCTTCAGATCCTCTCTTCATTTAGAGTTATAGTAGTACTCGATCATTTATGTTTAAATGTAAGAATGCAATTAGTAAAATAATACAAAAACAAACAACTAGATGAGCTTTCGAAATGGTAAAGAATATTAATGACAGAGGAGACTTGTGGCCGATTGACACAGATTATTTCGTTGCAAAACGAAAACAATAAAACGAAACCAATCATAGTAATATCTATATAAACCAAATAAAGATAAAGCCATTTTTCCTAATGATTGTAACGGTAATAAAACAATGGTGGATTCACCGTATTGGTCCTAGGGAGTGTCGACCCCGAACATGTTCAATTTCCTGTTTGTACTCCCTCATTCATCCTAATTGGCATCTATCATCGCTATGTAGTAAATATTATTCTATGTTAAATATCGACTTATTGTTGGGGCAGGAAATACTCATGTTGCAATCTTAGTAATGCACGCCCCCGTAGGCTTGGATATAGTTTGCCTGGAGCTTTTGCTCTTGGTTTGAATCCTATGGCTGTGGAGAAAATACTGTGTTGGTTCTTTGTCACACACACACACACACACACACACACACACACACACACACACACATTATTGTAAAACCTACGAAACGGTGACTTAAGATTTTTACCATCAAAATGGGGACATCCATATTTCAACAAATTTATAGGCAGGAAGATCGGTTTTACTATGCTTTGGATATATGCATGTCTTTTGCAATCGATTTGAAATCGATCTTCAAAAATAAATGTGTTTGAATTTTTACTATCAGAATGGGGACACACAAATATACGCAAAGTGTCGAGAATTATACAATCAAACTGAGGACATTCCATAATTATGTATTATCATTCTAAATAACTAGCAGACTGATCCAAATATTGCAGTAATCTCAACTCGTGTCAATAGTTGCCTTCCATATCAACAAACTAAATTGAAATTTATATTGAATTTTTGTATTACGTTTAATCGAGTTGGTGTGTATCAAAATGGCTATGTTTTGTATGTACCACCTCGAGTTGGTGTGCATAAAAATGGCTATGTTTTGTATGTACCACCTCGAGTTGGTGTGTATCAAAATATCTCTCGATTTTGCATGTACCACGCTGAGGTTGCGTGCATGGAAATGTTCCCAATTTGTACATGTATACATCACATTTTGTGTATGAAATTATCCCTGTGTGTGTGCATCACGCAACGCTGTTTGTATGAAAATGACATGTTTTGTATCCAAAACCCATATGATGCATAGATGACAATGTCTGTCTGGTCTAAAAGAATATACTGCTTATGTGTATTAAAATGTTGTCAAAAAGTCTCAAACAAATCAAAACTTTGTATGGGAATATTTCTCCGTTTTGTAATAAAACCAGAACTTGTGTGTAAGTTGAAGTACCTGTTCAGTGTGGGGAAAACCAAAGTTCTCGGTATTAAAATGTTCTCATTTAATATGACCCGTTGAAGGTTGTGTGTATGCAATAAACCAAACCCACAACCGTACCCTACCCTACACTTTAGTATGAACCATTTTGTACAACAATGTCTCTGAATAAATGGTTCCAGAATATATGTACGAAAGTAGCCCCATTCAGTATTAAAAGCCACACCGAAGTCATGGCTTAAAATTGTGTTTCATCATACAATCATATCATGCAATGAACGCGTATGTATTGAATATTATTTGGATAGTCACTGTTTACTTATTCAGGCAATCCTGATTTAACAACAAAACACGTCATGCTTATGTTACGACTCTAGGTCTTAAAAATATGTAACAGAAAGAAAGTGAAACCAACAATGAAAGTAAAATCAACAAGCAATTTATTTATAGACATATAAAGTGAAAATTCAAAAGACTCTTAGAATATTGTGAATTAAAATCCAAATAATTCAATAATCCTGTGCGCTAATCATAAGTCCAAAATATAGAATGTTCCAAATGAATTCCAGTAGCCTTGAATGTGCCTGTAGTTTTAAATGTCCTGATATGACTGAGTGATGCAATCCAGAATATCTTTGAATGAATTCACAAAAATCCCAAATCATGTATCAATCCAAAATGAGAATGAGCACTTTAGTAACTCCAATGAATATTTTAAATAAATAATTCCTCTCTCTGAATTTGCTCTGATTTTCACAATACAACTATAAACATCTGATTATTAAACCAAATTCCTTAAAGACTGATAGTTAGCATAGGAATTAAATACTGCTTACCAAACGTCCTCTATATTAGCACAGGTCACCTGACAAAGTTTTCTAGAAAAACATTTGGCTTACCTGACAAATATCAGTAATTCTAGTGAAAACAAACCAGTATAATTGTAAACAAAAGCCATCCTGACCTCTAATTCTAAGTAAACAACTTGCGTACCATCCTATAACAAAGGAAAAACTTAAATATGTAGGACAAAAGTTAAATATGTGAGCATTATACGTAACACTTAGTTGAATCATACACTGATTGGAACGTGTCATTCCACCCAGATTTAACAATAAATTGTATTGTGAAATATTAACAAATTTCATTCTTTATGTCGCTTAAATGGTATCCATTACGAATACTGTTCGAAGTGTTCAAGCTATATAAAATCAATACACATACCACCCACCGGGCAACGTATGATATCATTTGTTGAAAATTAAATTTTTGAGGAAATGCAGTTCCAACATTCTTGTATGGTCATGAAAGTGTGAATTGTACTAAAAGGAAAAAGATGTTTAAGTACTCGATTTTATCTTAAATTTTCTGATTCAGGAAGTAATTTGATCACCTCTTTGCATTTTTACTTTTGGTGAGACGCAATTATTTTATTTCTGTACAAGCGTTTTATATTTTTCCAACTTCTGCCACTCACTCCTGGCTCTTTTGCAATATAGTTCTCAATATCCCCTTTTCAGGAACTATCTTAATTAGAATAAAATTTATTGTGTGATGGTTTAGTGCAGTAATTTGTTCTTCCTCCCTCCAAGGTCATTTGATATCCTTTTGGGGGTAGTTATTGACCTTCATCATCTTTCATGTGTTTTCTCCTGCTCCTTCCAACATCCTCTTTGTACCTGTCATCTTAAAATAAGTACTAATCATACTTATGACAAAATTGTGCAAATCAGCTCTTTATCATCACGCATTATTTGCAAAAATCAATGTTTAATAATTTTCACTGTCTAGTAGTCACTAAACTAATATCGTAAAGCAGGTATCATCTTCTATAATTATCATTAAAAAACGACATACATGGTTGTTCGATTGACACAAACATGTACTTGATTGTAACATAGTAATTTTCTTTTCGTTTTTTCGTTTTATCTCACAGAGTCATAATACACCTTCATGATAAATACAATGAGAAAACTATGGAAAAGATAATATACATGCAAACACCCGAACATTACAGAATTTGGCATTCAGATAGATACGATCGTAAAGTGACAACTCAGGAAAGTATAAATCTTGAACTGCTTGTAGAATATTTGTTACTTTTGTTTGCCTGGTCACTAATTTTGCCATACTGCTCTTCCCAGGCATTGATTTTCTCCTCGAATTCAGATTCTTCTAGAAAAATGAAAATAAATCTGATTGATGGTGGTTGTAAGGCACTGTAAGGTAATACAATATCCTGAATATATCAAGATTATTTTTATTTATGGACGCAAGAAATTAATATCAATATACATCTTGCAAGAAATGTTCTAGCCAATGTTGTGACTAAATCTCATATATTCTTTACTTTCTACCATAATATGCATTAAAATAATCTTCTCAAGAAAATAATGTACATGTTTAAGTTGTAACTGTCTATAATATCGATTACTTGAAACTGGGATTATTAATGAATACTTTTACAATTACGTTATTATACAAGAAAACTCCTCATTTTTAATCGTACAGCAAGAAATGATGAATGAAATATATACATTAAAAGTTATATTTCCCAAAGGATTGAACGTTTTGGTCTGCGTTCTTTATTAATTTTCCCAATAGCAGGTTACTCATTGTTCTTACGTTGGGTTTTGATATTATAATAATATTGATTATCATCTGACATATTTGTTAGTAGCACATATTGTACAAAGTAACCAAAATAATTACTTAAAAATTAACAGAAAAAATATTGATTCTACATAAAAACATGCTCATATGTTAATCATGCGCGTTTTACTTTCGGGTTCGTCATCCTCCTTGGGATCCACTGTGAGGGATCCGCTGTAGTTCAGTTGGCAGAGCATAGGGCCCTTAATCTAGAGGTCGCAGGTTCGATACCCACCCAAGCCAGTCTGTGTGGGCTTCCTCGGTGTGTCCTTGGGAAAGCCATTTAGCTCCAATTTCCTCGGCTTGATAAAGTCAGCAATATGTTAAACGAACAGTTAAAATCAATAAAAACAAAAAATTCGTCGATACATTATCGATAGACACATAGAAATAAAAGTACTGCAAACGGTATATGATACTCCGCCAACATAATATTTGACCTTGAAAGTCAGTGTAGTTACTCCAAATTTGGAAGAACCCTTTATTATCGAAAATGTTAATGTTATGAAAATGTTGAAAAATTATATTCTAGTCTTGAAATGCAATACAAACGAAAAATCTGTTTTAAGTAAGTGACATTGACCCTGGAGTTACTGAGCCTTAATCAATAGGCTTCTTTCAAACGCTAAGGGAAATACATGTATCAAGCTGCGTTGAAATCTGGTAGCAGAAATGCATAAGCAAACAATTTATTTTAGTAACAGTGACCTTGACATTGAAACGTGAATAGACTTTGGTAAAATAAAACAATAAATAAATAAATAAATAGTTGAACCTTAAGTTGTATTTGTTAGTATAATGTTCCTTCATAAAGGATATCCGAACGAAACTTATCTCATTCATCTATTTTTTACACATGTAATCCGGCACTATGGATGCCCCGAGTGTATGAAAATTGTGGCACGTTCCAGCTGCCTTTGTCTTGATTCATTTTGTCTATTCGTCCTTAACCCCCCTCCCCAGTGTTTTGTATAGTGCATTCGATTTTGTTTTTTATGCAACATCTTGAAACACAATTTTACTTATTAAAAGGGTTTATATTTTCAAATCCATTTAATTATTCGACAAAGTTGAACAAACATCATGCTAAAAGAAGTTAAGGCTGAAATAAAATTTTGCAAACAGTAGACTCTACGAAATTAATTCGAATATTAGTGTAATTTTTTTATAACAATTTTTTCATGCAATTTTTGTTGGATATAATTAGTCTCTCGTCTTCTTTCAGACCGGTATATCACTGCCTTGTGTTATTTTATGTGTAATTTCTGATTCCACACGACTTATATTCAACCTATGTATGGTCACTTCAAGTATGACGACTATATATATATATATATATATATATATATATATATATATATATATATATATCTTTATTTTAACAATTGTAACAAATAAAATAAAGTTTTTTGAGAATAAGTTATTAATGCTAATTAATGCTAATCAAATTCTGGATATATATATATATATATATATATATATATATATATATATATATATATATATCTTTATTTTAACAATTGTAACAAATAAAATAAGTTTTTTTTTTGAGAATAAGTTATTAATGCTAATTAATGCTAATCAATGTCTGGATATATATATATATATATAATATATATATATATATATATATATATATATATATATATATATATATATATATATAGAGAGAGAGAGAGAGAGAGAGAGAGAGAGAGAGAGAGAGAGAAAGAGAGCGATTGTATTCAGAGTATTATGATTATAAATTACCAAATTTATTATTATTATTATTAATATTAGTAGTAGTATTTGTAAGAGAATCGCTTTGAAAAATAGTCGGGGATGGGTAGGTGGTAGTGGGGGGGGGGAGGGAGGGGGTATCACGATGAGTATATAGCAATATTTTTAAATAGGGGAAGGAGAACTATATTGCCATTGGGCCTAATGGCCCTTCAGTATACATATATAAAACAATTACAAATTCCATGATATCAGTGCAAATAGTATCTATGTAATACACAGTTCAATAAATGAAAATATACTATCATGCAAAGGACTCACTTACATATGGGACAGAGTAAGGGAGAAAGTTGGTATAATTAAAAGAAAAAAAGATTAGGTCTGTTGAATCAGGATATTATTATTGATGAATACTTTAATAGAAATAAATACTGGCATACATAAGTATGTACTAGTTAAATGGCATGTGAAACGTCTGATAATTAATCCTCGTTTAATGTAAAATCGAATTATGTCCCGACCAAAGATCCCACTAGATCGATAAGTTAATGAACGAATTAAGTGAAATAAGTGAATTAAGTGAAGAAAAAAGAAAGAAAAAAAAAACCGCCCTGAACTGGTATGTTTTGAGATAAATTTATTGACAGAAAAATGATTATGCCTCAGATTTGTGCAAAAATTTGCGAAGCTTAATGTGGTAACCCCCCCCCCCCCTTCTTAACTCAATCATCATTTCTAAGAGAAGTATTGTTTAAACAGATTTTTGAGCACATTTAGTGTTCTCACTCTCTCTCTCTCTCTCTCTCAATAAGAAACCTGAGATCAAAGGAAAAATAATGTCTTTATTTATTGACAACTTAAGCTACACATTCGAGGGTTGGATTATTGTGCAAAATATGACACTTTATGTGAGATAAGAAATGGGGTGTCAGATTTTTTTCCGACTTCTATAGTTATTATTTTTGCATCAGGATATCATTTGTTACTTTTTTCTAATGGGGTTCGAGTTTAAACCTGGGAGTTCGGTTGAACGCCACGAACCTCCCTAAATCCGCTCCTGTATTTTGTCATAGGTTCACTACATTATTCGCATACTCACTGACTACACAGTGCTACAGACCAGATACTTTCGGTATAGTTATGTAATGTAAAGTCCATCGTGAAAGTGTAATGTCAGATTCGCTAAAATTCATTAATTTCAATTTACTCTAATTCTTTTTTTTTCTCTTTAGTATCACGTGCTCACTTATATTATTCTTACAAACATAGGATGTGGAAGGTATTTTAACTTCAGCTAAATAAAATATAAGTTAAATAATAAGAAATAATACATAAATTTGAACAAATATGACAGAATTTTTGCAAATTCTTTCCTAAAGAGCAAAATATACATAATATACATTTAAATGTGTGTGTTGTGTTGTGCTGGGGGAGGAGGGCATGGGGCATGTGCATCATACGCTTGGTTAAGAATTGTCGTCATTTTAGAAGTCATATAAACATATACTTATCCAGTCCTATGACAACGGTAGTTCATTCAACTCACACTATGCAGGCTTGCTTCAGGTTCTGTTATGATCACCTTGTCAACTAGATTACACAGTTTTGCTGATCTAAACATATATCTCCTCAGCATTGTAACCAGATACATCCGAACTGGAGAATAGAACGTCTGTGTTTGCTAACAATTTTCAGGCACTCAAAAAAACAGAGAGAGAGAGAGAGAGTTTATAATGCCGATGGTATTATCGTCCTGATAATAATCATTACAAAATTGTTATTGATGGTAAACTGATTTGATTGCCTAATAATTCTATCATAAGCATAGAGGATAACAAGATCCTTAACGAGTACCTTAAATTTTATGGTATTTGTTATCCATTATGCTGACGAAACTGTTATTCTTGCAGATAACGAAAAAGATCTTCAGAAGACTTTGAATGAATTGTGTATATACTGCACAGAATGGAGATTAAAAGTCAATGTTAAAAATAATATTTGGTATCAAGGCAATCTAAACCTTTCTCTTTTTGTTTCGAAACACATCACTGGGAAACAGTTGATTAGATTTTATATTTAGGTCTACGTTTTATACACAATAGTTCATTTCCTTCGGTAAAAATGAGAATCACCGTAGATGCTAATAAACAATAAAGTTGCTTTTATCATTGGATTGACAATTCAAACTTTTTGAAAATATTGCTTTGCCGTTATTGTTCCATTGATGTGAGATCTGAAGTTTTAGTGATAATTATGTTATCGAATATGTACACAGAATTCTTACGAATCGTTGTATTTTCCGGAAAACAAATCCATCTATGTATCTTGTGCGGAGAGACCTGTAGGTTTACTACAAGCATTTTTATCAAAATTAGAGCTGATATATTTTGGGCTCAATATGTTAATGGAAAAAGGAGTAACAGTTAAAAAATATTATATGGTGATATGTTACACTCTGTTGCTGCCGGTTATGCAGTTTTAAATGGCTTTCCTTTATCAAGCACATTTTGCATGATTTAGGACTGGATAATTGATGGTTATCTCAGTCATTCCCACCTATTGGTGGCTGACAGAGAAATATATACAAACTTGGCATTTTAGTGTTTTTGATTCCTTTAAAAGTTGAGCTTATCGGATATTTGAAAAAATCTTTTTAAGTTTGAACCATTTTTAATATGTATGCAACAAATTAGAGAATAATGTTAGCAAAGTTCCGTACAACGAATCCGAGGTTTCCAAATGATACTGGAAGGTAACAAAATTTGGATATATCTGAAAGAAAATGTGAATTATGTGCCGCACAAGATATAAGTGATGAATTTTAACTATCTTTTTCAATGTCAATATTTTGCTGAAATAAGAAAATAATATATAAGTAAGACGTATCTCAAAAATATTAGTACATACAAATTTAGTGATTTGCAAATTAATAAAAATCTGAACATACAGATAAGAACAAGTAAATTTATGGAACTGATATTTAAATTATTTTGTACCCGTGTAACTCATAACAGTTATGTCTATCACCGTCTCATCGCATTTTGTCATGTATGTCCAAAATATTTATGAAAATATCCATTTCTACCCTTCGCTACTCTATCCGCTATACCGCTACCATTAATAATTTGTATTTGTACTTAATCTCATATGCCTATTGTTAGACCTAACCTAGCAATAATGTTTAGTTCTGTTCTATTTTGTTCTGTCATAAGTGTTCTATTGGTTCTGTATTTTAACTATGTAACTGATTTGAGGGTTTGTAAAGGATACTATATTAGTAAGAATTCATTTTTTAAGATATGAGAGTGAGAGAGGGGGGGGGGGGGGGCAAAAAGATAGAAACCCTCATCCAGAGTCTATGAACGCTACTTGTATGTTCATTCTTCTGTGTGTATTTTCACTAAATATATTTTTGATATTTTTATATTATGATTAATTGGACAGAGTAGTAAATGTGCTTGTTTTATTTTCTTAGTATATATCCCTTCTCCATACCACGAATTTTTGAATTTTCAAAATGGTTTTTGTCTCTGACATTTCACAGCTTTGTATGCATAAAAACTATAAGAAATGATCGGTTATGGTTGCATATTAAACATCTGTATTTTCAGAGACCGAAACGTTTACATGTGTAAACGGCTCTGTTTAGTTTTACTGGCTATAAATGTTCACACAATCAGTAACCGTGTACATGATCATGCATGTCGTACATGTAACGTTAGCCGATGCGTATGTCCAGGTAGTTTTTCCGGTTGCATTATCAATATATTCTTTATACACCTATATGTAGCAGTATGAACGATGTCACAACGATCCTAAAGTTATTTTACCTAAATTGTCAGATATATTCAACAACGAACTTTCTTACAAGCTGAATCATGTCATAATATTTCAAAATATATTTTGTTTTGTTTTGTTTATGATGGCTTTAACAGTACTTTT
This sequence comes from Margaritifera margaritifera, assembly GCA_029931535.1. Taxonomy (NCBI): domain Eukaryota; kingdom Metazoa; phylum Mollusca; class Bivalvia; order Unionida; family Margaritiferidae; genus Margaritifera; species Margaritifera margaritifera. The sequence continues at coordinate 1,147,581 of JAQPZY010001583.1, read as the reverse complement.
AACACCATATTGGCTATATCATGCCGCAGAAATGGGAGTTAAGTGCATTTTTCAATGACACACGGAGGCAGACAACCCGGGCTGGCCTGTGTAGGTATCAAACCTGCGATTTTATAATATACGAATCCGACGCTTTAGCAGCTGAGCTGATACGTTTTAATATTCGTGCAATGACAATTGAATTCACTTGTATCCAGGCCGTAAACCTGCATAATTTGTCAATTAAGTATATGAAAGTAATCCTGGAGACCAACGTAGCTTTCTTTATTCAAATATTGTAAAGACGAGAATCGAAATCGATAAAGTGCTTTTCCCAGTCTCTATTTGTTCAGTAAACTATTTCTTGTTAGTATTTCAGTCTATTGCACGTGTTCAAATTATCAATGCCACTTTAACTGTTCCCTTGTTAAAATAAGTTGAAGGTAAATTCAATGCTTTTTGTAAGGATAATTGCACAGATATGGCAATTGATCCTATTTGGTGAACTGTGCCGTCAGCTCGAACTGCTTTCACACCTAAATGCAAATACATTTTTGAATAAACCCAGGCCTCCTTGGAGGTCGGAACAAAGGATTAATTATTATCCACGGAGAAACAAAAAATGTGTTTATTGAACTTATACCACTTGTGAACATTTTGTAAGTAAATATCATAGATGTTGTCATCGTCTCCTTTCAAGCAAACTTACAATCTATATCAACACATTGAAGGGTGAAAAAAAAAATATTAATTTGTTACTCAGCCCTTCAAAGGTGTATGTATCTGTTCTCTGAGTTTGCGTTGTCGTTTATGCCATACCGTTATATAAACAAATTACTGAATTGAGAATTTCCTGCGACTAGACTGCTGTTCACATACGTATTTTTTTATCTCATGTACATTACCATATAAGTTTTGCAATCGTACCTCAATATAATGGTATACTACATCAAGGCGATTCGTCTTATATACGTTAACCAGATTTAGCATTTGTGATAAGAAAAAAAGGACTTTTCAGTTAAGCTATAAACAAAACATTTCCTATTATCATGGAAGAAAAGATACATTTTTTAAAGAAAGGAAAGCTGACTGTTTCGGTGTTGTGAAAATTATCTTTCATGTATTATGAGTGTATGATGAATTACTAATAGAGCCATAGTGATTAACAAATTGAATCACAAATATTTAAGTTGTGCTTAAATCTTTCAAAAACTTATGATGTTTCTCTGCATTTCTTACAAAGAATAAAAACAAATAAAGTAGAAAAAGAAAGAAAGAAGAAATTAGGAAGAATGTTAATAATATTAAAAGTACCGACTAAACAGAGTAAAGAAAGAAAGAGAGAAAAGAAGAAAGATAGAAAGAAAGAAAAAAAGAAAAGAAGTATTCGACACTATATCTTTGAGTGAGCAAGAATCATATAAATATTTTCCTTTACATTATTTGTACTGATACATGCTTGCCCATTTAAGATACATACAGAAACACTGAATATAATTATGAAAACTGTTTTATGTTTTATGTCGTGACTGGTACCATGTACCAGTTTTTACAAAAAGATATTTTTTTCCAATTATCTCAAGATCGACTTGTCAGATTTAACTATAACGCTATAAAGTGGAGAAAAAGAACGGTTACCATTATTATTTACTTGATTACTATGTAGACAATTAATTGTTATGCTCCTTTACAACATAGATGATGATAATGGTGGTGGCGGTGGTGCGGTGGTGTTTGTGATGGTGGTGGTGATGATGATGATGATGATGATGATGATGATAATTTGTAGTAGCAGTAGTACTACTACTAGTAGTAGTAGTAGTAGTAGTAGTAGTAGTAGTTGTAGTAGTTGTAGTAGTAGTAGTAGTAGTAGTAGTAAACTTAATGGATGCAAATATTTAGACTGCATGCAAAAATACCAGGTTACTGTTGTTACAATATCTTGATGAAAACTCAATTCAGGGTACATATACTTTCAAATAGACATCAACAATCTTTGATACAACAAACTACATTTCAAGCGTTCATATTTTACGATGTATTTCTTTTATAAACGCAAATGGCTGATATGTAAATAAAAGACAAACTGTACAAGCAGAGCTGAGTGACTAGAGTCTCTTTATCAGAAAAAGTGGTGTGTACTACATTTGCAAAACCGTCTATTAAGTTTTCATTTGTTCCCCATCTTTCTAATTTATCAAAAATGTGTTATAAACGGTGGGCTATTCATTAATAAACATATAATAGACCTTCCTCTCTGTGTTAAAATGAAAGTCTATAATATATATTTGTCTGTACTTACATACCTGATCTGAATCCTAGTCGATCTTCTTGATGCCAACTTCAGTAAATCGTTCAGTACCAAAGTGCGCGAGAAAGCAGCGGGGCTGACAAGATAATTTTACCGCATAAACGGGGGCTCAGTTTTCCGACTGATACACACTAAATTTTAAGTCTAGTGGGACGTGTGTATTTTTGTGTATGGTATGAGGTGAAAAAATACCGACTAAATTGAGACATGATCAGCGACGCTTAGTTCAAGGTTTTTATAACTAAGTAGGCCCTATGGTCGTGGCAATCCATTTTTGCCACTATTACAAAACGGGAACGTCCCCGTTTCGAGGTGCGTCCCCGGTGTACCGATGTCCCCGTTTTACACCTTTTACAAACGCACACACACACACACTCACACATTCTTGTAAAACATGCGAAACGGGGACATAAGATTGTTACCATCAAAATGGGGACATCTTTATCTTAATAAATTTTTGGAGAGGAAGATCGGTTTTCCCATGCTTTGGTTATATTGATGTCTTTTGCAATCGATTTGTAGTCGATTTCCAAAAATTACTGTATTTGAATTTTTACCTTCAGAACGGGGACACGCAAATATACACAAAGTGTAGGGATTTATACAATCAAATCGAGGACATTCCGTAAATAAGTATTTTGATTCTGTGTGTGCGTGGGGGGGGGGGGGGGTTGTAGGGGAAGAAGAACTGTATTGCCATTAGACCTACTGACCCTTCAGTATACATATACAAAACAATTACAACTTCCATGATGGCAGTACAAATAGTATCAGTATAAATAATACACAGTAAAAAATGGAAATATAATATAATGTAAATAAAAATTATCTTAAATATATATGATAATTATTAATATTGGTTACAATATATAATTGAGTCTGTAAATGTAGCACAAGTCGTAATAAGACAAGGACTCATTTACATACACGATAGAGTAAGGGCGAAAGTTGATATTCATACAAGAAAGAAAGATAATGTCTGCTGAAACTACAATATCATTGCTATGGATGAATACTTTTTAGAGATAAATACCTACATACATAAGTATGTATCAATTAAATGTCATATGATAAGTCTGACCATTAAGCCTCGTTTAATGTAAAATCGAATTTGATCTAATATACATGACCCAGATTGAATAAATTAGGTCTGTCATACTTTACTGTTAAGTTTTATATTCGCAGCGAGATATTGTCTATGTCTCGAGGAACTGTGTTCACAAGATCAAGAAGTTAGTTACCGAATTACATGAAATAAGTCTGTCAACTAGTGTGCTAAGAGACGAATCTTTTCACAGTAAGTAAGTAAGCTAGAAAGAAAAAAAAGATATTAAAAATGAAATTAGGGAAAATGTAGAGAATATAAAAAGTACAGATTAAATGGAACTAGAAAGAAAGAGAAATAAAAAGGTAGAAAGAAAGAAAAGAAAAAGAAAGAAGTGAAATATTCGACAATTTAATTTAGTCAACAAGAGTCATAAACATTTTGCTTTACATTACGGGTACTACTGCATGCTTGTTCAATAAAGATACACTGAGAAACACTCAATATAATTATGAAAACTGTTTTGTTTTATTTCGTAACTGGTACCATGTACAAGTTTATTTTTCAGAAATCTTTTTTTTTCAAATTGCTCAAGATCAACTTGTCATATTTACCTCTAAAGCTGTAATCTGGTAGAAATGACCGGTTACCAATATTATTTACTTGATTTATATGCAAAGAATGCATTGTTATGCTCCTTTTCAACAATGATGATGATGATGATTATGTTGGTGGTGGTGATGGTAGCAGTATTGAAGCCGGGTTGGATTGGATCTAACGAAAGCACTAAACATAATTACGTGAATGAGATGTTTATTTATAATGCATATAAACAATGATTGACACCTTACTCATGCGCATAAAGTTCAACAGTGGATAAAACAAAAATGCTGCGCTCCAAGTTCAACAATGGATATAAGAAAATAATATCGTTCCTAAATGGAACCGATTAAAACGTGGAATTTCAACAAATAAACACAATTGATCACGTATATGGACGGATATGATCAACGTATGGATTATATATGATTAATATATGGAATTATCAACAAGTATGGTTGATCGCTAATGGTAGATGTGGATCAGATAAAGGTATAGGGAAATTTACATGTATTCATGGTAACTCGGCCTCAGGAATAGATTATGTAGTAGCTTACGTGTGTTTTAAAAGATATATCGTCCTTTGACAGAGATGATACATTGGAATCTATACATATGCCCTCTGTATTTTCCCTTGACTACATGGGCAAATTAGAACAGAAAGCTTTAAGTGACTCTGGGGGTAAAGTAGTAGGTAAATGCATATGGAACAAAGAAGAAAGGCTATCTTTTATCCAAAATCTCAAGGATCTATTATCTCAGAATGTGGATGCGATTTTAAATGATATCAACTATAACAAACTCAACGAATGCGTCGAAATAATTACTGGTATTTACCATGATGCAGCAATACCAATGAAAACAGTCGATAGAAAGCAAAACATAACTGTGACATCTCCAAGAAAAATTCCTAAATGTCAGTCTTGGTTCGACAGAAATTGTATAGCAACTAAAAGCAATGCCTGAAGATATCTAACACAGTTCAAAATACAAGGCACAATTGAATCGCTTGAAGATTATACATTCTGTACAAATATGCATAAATCTCTTACAAGAAGCAAGCAGAATCAGTATCAATTATTAAAAAAAATAGCCTTTTATCTGCATTATACTGTAAAAATACACAACTTTTCTGGCGCCTTGTAAAGAATCCGAGTACTCATGTACAAAGCAGTATCACATAAGCAACTTGGTATGAATATTTTTCAGAATTATTAAATTTTTCCAGTTCTGTTGACCTGTTACAGGAAAATGAAAATATTCAAATAATTCATGATACTCTAGATAGAATACTCACTGAAGAGGAGGTTTACCTAGCAATGAGTAAACTAAAGCATGACAAAGCAGGGGGAGTAGATGCTTTATCCAGCGATTTCTTTATATGTACGGGAAACATAATTGCACCAATATTAACAATATTATTTAATAAACTATTCAATATTGGATATTATCCAAAATATTGGTCAACGGCTATCGTTATACCAATTCTGAAGAAAGGTGATGCAAATGAACCCTCCAACTACATATGCATTAGTTTACTACCTGTATCAAGCAAAGTATTTAGTTCGATTTTAAATAATAGAATAAACGAATGGGTGGACGAAAATTAATTACTTGGCAAAGAACAAGCCGGTTTTAGAGCGGGTTATCCCACAGTAGATAATATGTTTATATTATATACATTAATCTGGAAATATTGAAGAAAACATAGGGCTAGATTATATGCAGTATTTATAGACTATAAAAAAGCATTTGATAGGGTAGAAGGAAATTTACTTTACCAAAGGCTAGTTAGTGAAAATATTCGTAGGAAAATGTTTAGAATTATCAAGGCAATTTATAATGATGTAAAAGCATGTGTTAGGTCCAACAATTTTATTACCGATGTGTTTAATTGTCATGTGGGCGTACGCCAAGGTTGTGTTTTATCGCCTTTACTCTTTTTTTTATTTTTGAACGATCTGAAACCCTTCTAAGCTGACGGAAACAGTGGAGTTTTGGTAGAATCCTTATAACTATTATTACTGTGGTATGCAGACGATTTAATTGTCTTTGCTGGCACCGCCCACCAGTTGCAAAACATGCTCAATAGACTGCATTTATTAAAAGTGAATATGGAAACAACAAGAGAGATTGTATTTCGCAGAGGTGGCCATCTCAGAAGTTATGAAGGATGCATTTTTTCTTCCAAAAAAAACCCCTCCTGGTATATGTCCCAGAAAACTCTATCTTTGCAAGCATTGAAGGCTATGCATATTTTAAAGTAAGGTCTTTCAAAATTGGCATTATACCTGTAACTGCATTGCTTCGTCTATTTGACTCGAAGATAGCTCCCATTCTTAACAATGGGGCTGAGGTTTAGGGGTCTTATGATACCAATGATATTGAAAAAGTTCATTTGTCGTTTTGTGAATATATTCGTGGTATATCTAAGCCTACTCCAATTGCATTCGTATATAATGAATTAGGAAGAATTAGTATGCAGAATTTTATATATAAATCTATTTTGAAATGTTGGCTTTGAATTCTAAAAATTACTAGGAGCAGATGTCATATTGTACAGTATTCAGGAGACTTTATGGTAGCACTGATTAGTTTCATAAAACTAATCGACCCAGCTAATAACGCAAGTCCACCACAACTAAAAGAGCAGAATTTAGTTGGATCGACAGAAATCAAAATCCCTCCATTCCAGATCAACTAGGAAAGTTGTTCCAATGTGCATTCATTCACAATATGACTCAAATTTCAATTTTAAGTAGACCAAAATGAGATTTCGTTTTGAAACGAATGACTGAGCGCGCGGTACTCTACCAAGTTCAAAGGTCACTGGGCGGTGCCATGTGAGCATGAATACTGTTACTGTGTATTTATTTAACTGCGGTTGTGTATTTACTTTGGAATATTGCAGAAATTCAGTTACTTTGTTTCTTATAATGTGTTCTTTTTATTATTCAGCCTTAGGTAGAAAAGCAAAATGAGTATATAATAAAAAAGTTACTACATTTGTATATGAAAATATGAACTCGTTTTTTCTGAGCTATACCGCACTCCTAATTTCCCATATAAATGCAGTAAGCTATAAATACCAAATCACCTTTATTACAATTTCTTGATGAAAATTCAAATTATTATACACATGCTTACAATTATGCAACAACAATCTTTGATATAGCGTTTTTTTTATTTTTATTCAGATTATAATTTAACTACATTTCAATCGTTCATATTTTGCGATGTATTTTTTTTTCGAAACGCAGATGACTCACATGTAACTAAAAGATAAAATGTACAAGCAGAGCTGGATGGCTAGAATCTCTTGCCCATCATAATTTAGAATATCTTCATAAATCTTATCAATTTATTTGAAAAAAGCGGTGTTCGTTATATTTGCAAAACCGTCTATTCAGTTATCATTCTTTCCCGATCTGTCTAATTTGGCGAAAGTGTGTTACGAACAGTGGGTTATCCATTAATAAACACATAATCGATCTTCTTCTCTGTGTTAAAAAGAAACTATATAATACATTTTTGTCCATTCTTACATGCCTGATTTGAATCCTGTTGGATCTTCTTGATCCCATCTTCAATAAGTAATTCGGTAGCAAAGTGCGCGAGAAGGCAGCGGAGCTGCCAATTGAGAATTTTACCGCGCTGATTTGAATCCTGTTGGATCTTCTTGATCCCATCTTCAATAAGTAATTCGGTAGCAAAGTGCGCGAGAAGGCAGCGGAGCTGCCAATTGAGAATTTTACCGCGCAAACGGGGGCTCGGTTTTTCGACTGATACACACGATGTTTTGAGTCGAGTGGGACGTGTGTATTTTTTGTGTATGGTATGATGTGAAAAAATACCAACCAAACGGGGACATACTCAGATACATTTATTTCAAGGTTTTATTACTAAGTAAGGTCGTGTCAATCCATCTCTGCCACTATTACAAAACGGAGACGTCCCCGTTTCGAGGTGTGTCCCCACTATGTTGGTGTGTATTCTCACCAATATCCCCGTTTTGCCCCTTTTACAAACGCACACACAACACACACACGCACACAAACACACACACACACACACACACACACACACACACACACACACACACACATGATTACGTAACTAGCATTAGGGCGACATGTATCACAGAGCATCATTAGGGTGACATAATGACATTATGTTGTGTTATGAAACTGTAACATATTTGTATTTGAATCCATACAAATAAATTATAATTCCTTTTATCAAGATGAAAACACACATTTGTCGTCTTAATACTGCGTCGCCATAATGCCTACATACAACTGTGACAGTCAAAACACCCTTATGACGACAGAAGCTTCACACACACGTTATATCAAATCCAGCATCAAGGCGACCATTGTTTCTGAGGCCCCAATTGACATACAAGAAAAAAAAGAAAAAGAAAAGTGTATTTTAAAATGATCAGAATCATAAATATACGTCTTTTATAACTGTATTACTACGTCTGCACATTCATTTGCCAACACTTTTATGTTTAATTTTTGTTTTCAAGTGTCATGGGGAGTGGGGTGTAGTGGGTGTTCAGAAGCTAAATTGTTATTTTCAAGCCATAATAATTATTTAACTCAAAATATTTTAGGAGCCAAGAATAGATGAAATTAAAACATTTCTGAAAAAATATCACCCTCCCATCCCCGCCATTAATGTTTCGGTTTGAACACGTGGCACGAACTGAATATATCAAAGTTGAATTTTGGTACATTTACTGGTATTTCATTCCTTGTTGAAATGGCCTCAAAGTTTTTCATCTTTTATTTCGAACTCTAACAGAGCTATAACACATAATTTAATTTAGACTCCAACTAATATGGCATATGTGTTTTATAAAAAAGATATTTACTAAAATAATGTCCTGATTTGCCATTTTGATGAAATCAAAGAAAGGGAAAATAACTAAGCAAGAAAAGTTCAGGTTATGTTCTTATATGATATTTACAAAGAACAAAAAATTGCGCATAAACGAAAATTCATATCGACGTGTTCTTTTAACCAGTAGACTTCCTTTTAAAATAATGGGAAAAAGTACAGTATGAACAAAGGCATGTGCATGCAGCTAACACAAAACCAACATGGTATTAATAATGTAAGACATGACAGGTCTACAAAGAGACAGACGCACTGTGTCTGCTGATACTGTGACTTTTCTTTGTAAGCTAGTGAAGCACACCGAATCGGTGGTGGGATAGTTGTTTATATTTCCAGTCATTTAAAGTACAAACGTAGATTCGATCTTGAAAGTGATACCGTACAATCTATGTGCATACAGATTTCCCTCTCTAAATCAAAACCCATCGTTTTTTGTTTTGTTTTTTTGTTTTTTTGTCAGTTACCGTCCTCACAAGCTCGTCTGCTACTTGGATTGACATTTGTTAATAGTGAAATTGAACGTTCAAGGAATAAAATCTCTCTCTCTCTCTCTCTCTCTCTCTCTCTCTCTCTCTCTCTCTCTCTCTCTCTCTCTCTCTCTCAAAACACTCGTCGGCAGACTAGAGTCCCGTCCCTTCGACCGTCACTCGTTCCAGTAGTAGTGATTTCATACTTTGTGTATGTCAAAATGCCTTGCTATACCGACCGTCGCCAGACACAGTAGCATTTTTACACTTTGTGTCTGTCAAAATGTCTAAGTGAAAAATAAATTTGTCAGTTTCAAAACGCAAACCAATAATGTTACAGTTCAGTATTTAGCGTGGCGAGAAAAATGTTACAGTACGCGAGTTCTTAACATAATTGTAAATTCACTATAGTCTGTCTGCACTGCACTCGTAATTCCTGATCTGAACCGTTCAGGCAAGGCCTAATAATGTTTATTTTTATTTTTAAGGATACAGTGATTCTTTCTTGTCTGTGATGTCACACTCTCTACATGTTCTATATACTCGGCAAAGCTGTGTAATGAAAACTCCACAAACAAGATTCAGAACATAAAACCCATCATTAGGGAGAGGGCATCCCTCATATGGAACAAATCACTGTGGTGGTATTGTGCCAATCGCAAATAGAACACATATACCGGACTCCTGCAATTTCCTGAACGGTTAACCTCGACCACACTGCATACCTTGCCAGTGTCCACTTAAGTGGAACACATTTCCGTGGAGTCTATCGACTTCCATCATGTGAGGCAGAAGTTTTTATTTATTTATATATGTTTATTTTGTGTGAATTCAACTAAGAAACTTCATGATGATTCAACACCAGAAAAAAATATTTGATTTATGAGGGAATACTGTTTATAAAAAAACTATAATACTGTATTTTGAGGATTTTATACATTTTTTCATTGTTTATATACCTTTCAAAGAATGTTAAGATATTTACCTTTTTTATCTTGAAGTACTATAATTGTACATGTTTTAAATTTTTATTTTGTTAAATTCTTTATTTGATATTTTTAGGCTTAACTTTTAGTCGGCAGTATATAGCCAGTAATGTGCTGACATGCCGTTATTCCCGCTCTATATATATACATACTTACATATCCTCCCACCCAATCGTGTCTAAGTCTTAACAATGACTGTCGAAACATGTTATTTTGCCGGTCTATGTTGACGTGAGAAAAATCCTTATGAAAATATCAGGGATATAATCGTTCTAATCTATTATTATCATGATATTCAATGAACGTATAAACCCTACCTCCTCTCTTATTTTCTTTTTCTGTCAATCTTGCACCTAAATAGGGGTTGTTGGGAAAATAGAATCATCTCCTTTATACTCTTCATATATGTAATCCTTCTAGATGCTTTTTTCACTGCAATTGACTCGGTTTATTTATTTTCGTCTGCAGTAATGTGCTAAATCCTTTATATTCCACCTTCTAATTCAAGATATGTAAGTTTAAGGCTGTGATATTACGGTAAGTGGTCACACTCATGTAATTTAAATCTGATTGGAATTGAATGTATACATATGTTCCAGGATCCGTGTGTGTCCTCCGTGATCTTTATTGAGCGGGAATTATTCAAGGAAAGGTGTGGGAAGGGAGATGGTTAAAAGTATGCCCTGGTAACGCTTCAAATGCAGGAGTTTCAGGGGTTTGGCCCACTGGGCCCCCACCTGGGCTTCGATCCCGAACATCGCTTGCCTAATTGTTTACGGTGCCATGATAAATCTGGAAATAATACTCACTAGAAAAGTGGATGAAAAAAACCCCAAAGATTCCTTCAAAGATGATATAATAAAGAGATATGACAGAAAGTGTGCTGATATTGGCTTTTAAGCAATATGCTTGTCCATTCGTTGCTGCACTAGTTCGTTTATTCTTTTGCCCACACCATTTGGGATTAAAAGTACATACTGAAGGGATCAGTATTTGCTATACCTCGTTTCAGGATTTCATTCATTCGTTCATTGATGCATTTATGCATTCACTATCTTATCTGCTCTTTCTATCCTATCTTGTTTCATTCTTTTCTGACATTTTTTTCCTCCTTCCCTTCTCTCTTTATTCTTAATTTCTTTCCTTCCTCTGAAAAAGAAACATTTACAAATGATTGTGCCATGCCAACTGATAGCGCAATACAAAGGATGCAAATATGGCATACTTCCGCTCAGGAATCAAAATTGTCCTTTAAAAAAAATCCTTACTATTTTTATGTGAAAGGGCATAAGCGGGATGATAGCATACAAAATAGAATCCGCAAACTATGTGATAAATGAGACGGATGTACATACATGACGCATGACAGAATATAAATTAGATAAGAAATATAACGATTTTGTTAGTAAAATGCATGGACAATGACCATATTATTAATGAACATATAAGGAAGTGAGGGTGCTAGAAATTTACATTTACACAAAAAAAAGGGGAAGAAAAAAAAATAAACAGCAAGGATGCAGGAAATAAAGCAAAAGAAAATAGGTATAACTAGATAAACACAAAGTTGATTGCCGCTGACCGCTAAATAAAACGACACAAATCACATTTACATCGAGGCCGTTACCATGCCCGAATAAGCCTGCTGAATTCTTGGAAATAATATATTGTTCTTAATTCGTTGGGCAGACTGTTCCAGACTCTGGGGGCCTCATATTTAAAAGAAATCTTACCGTACCTTGTAATGCGTGTAATAACTCATAGTTATAGTGGCGTTCTTTCAATGTGACCAGATTATTCAAGTAATTAGGTGTTTTCTTGCAAATACTTCAACTGCCAAGAATTTTATTCTACTAATACGTAAAGTGAAAGATTTGCATTTCTTAACATAGAATTATATGAGCTATCAAAATCATCAAAATCCAATAAAATGCCTTTAATTTTGTAATTAGTTTTGTTAATTTTGTCGGAATTTTATTTGCTACAAATATGACAAATAAGGGGCAATAATTAAATTTGTACCTAATAAAGCATTTGTAGATCATTAACTTATTATTAATGGGCAAACCGAGGTTGAGACATTGCAAGATATTTAATTGTCTTGCTGTTTTCTCTCATATATTAGGCAGGTGGTTGTTGAAATATAGTTGACAGTCAATATCTACTCCAATGAGTCTCACACAGTCCTCACATGTATTCCATGGTTTTCGTTGGTGAAATTATACACATTTTCAGCATTTTTGCCAAACAACAGTGGCAAACATTTTCTAGGCAGTGGCTTGTTTACACTGACTGCAAAGCAGTCAATCGTTATCTTCCTCTCATTTTACAGAAACAAAGAGAAGGACGAAATTCCTGCCCAGAGTTACCTACAGCACTCACAGTTGATATGTGTAAATTACAAGAATGACTGATGTTACATTTGAACGGTTTTAGCGTTTTAATTAGACGTCGCTCTCACAATAAACTTTCAACATAATTCACAAACCACAAATCTACTCTAATTAGAGGACTTAGGCAATAAAACAAGCCAATGTCTGCATGTGTTTAATCTGCAACATCATGCGTTTTCTTTTCTTTATTTATTTAACTTGCCACATCTGTTATTTTTATAATCCTTGTGGGTTTTTCTTTTTTTACACTTTCCAGTTTAACATAGTAACAAGACTTAATGAGTGTGGATATGACCTAAATATAATTAGTTTTTGACGGTAAACTGGCATGAAGAAGCTACTTAGATGTAATTCAGACAAGCTGTTGTTTACCACTACTATTTCTGCGTATATGTATATATGTTCATTTATTTATGCAGTAGTAAGGAAAGAGGTTCAGCCAATCCAGCAATTAGTAGATGGCTAATGGAAGAGCTGGCATTGTAATTAATAAGTGAATTATTGTTTTTTATTTTGTTGTACGTAGGCATATCCCACGCCAATAAATGTTGTCACTATTTTCAATTGAATTAGTGCTAGAGAACTTTCTTTTTAGTCATATACTTCTATTTGTTTCTTTAAATAATGACGACGCTATAGTTTAGTAGGAATTATTTTTACTCCGATAAATTTGCCAGAATGCGAATCAAGCGTGTCCACTCACATATGTGGAGTTCCACGTGACTATGGATACACTTTCAAACACAGTATAGCTATAGCAAGCTGGAAATTATTTTCAGTTGTCTGCAAGTGTTGTTATATTACAATGACGTCAGACATCGATTGTTGGAACAGTTTGGCCTCCCGCTGTATCGCATGAAAGAAAAGAAAATACAGTTCATCTTATACCACCATCCGCCTCGTCGAGAGAAAGAAAAACAAAATAAATTTTACTGCGGGCAAACTATATTCGACGCAATCGTTAAACACTTCAACGTCAAAAAGATAGAAGTCAGTGGAGATGGTAAGACTTTGTGTACCAGACCTTTTGAACCTGACTTTGTCGTCAACGTAAAAAATTACTTGCGATCTTACTTGACCCTGTATGAAGCCACAGGACAGTTAGGTACCAACAGTAGCCACGTTATTTCGTACGACGATTATGCAGGAGGGTATGCCTTGTGGGGATTTGATTTCACTCCGGACCAAGGCAGCGACGAAGGACATTTCCACCCTATAAAATCAGGCCCACTTCGAGTGGAACTTCAGTTTGATCAACCTCTACCCGAGACAGTGAACGTCGTCTTGTTTGCAGAATTTGATAATACTCTAGAAATCAATAGTTTAAGAGAAGTAATTCTAGACTATTAGAAGAAAAAAAGATGCAGCACGAAGAACCTATGGAGATAGATGAGGGTTTTTGTGATGAAGTTATTCAACAATCACAAACTACCATAAAGGGGGATGAGGAAGAAGTGATTCGTTCAGAACCTAAAAAAGAAGAAGAAAACAATACGGTTCCCGAGTTTACTGGATTTATGCCTTCTCGATGGCCAGAACAAGAAAAACAATTAGTTTCCTGTTATGCTCAGGAATTGAATGTAAGAATTAACAGTCCAACTAAAGAACATTGTTATGCATGTCAAACCGATCATCCCAGTCAGAAACAACACGACCAATGTTTGATGTTGACAGGCGAAGAAAAATTGGATGAATATTTGGAAACAGCCTGGTCTCAAATCTCGGATGAACACGTGTTGAAACAATGGTATAAAGTCTTGGTGAATTCTTCTTTTCCTCCACTCACTCCTCTGGAGATCAGAGGGTCTCATTCAACTGAGTTCAGAGCCTATCCGACGTGAATATTCGTTGAATTACAAGACAGAACAATTCAAGCATAAAGTCAGGTGTGAATTGGTGGTTCTTTATTTCAAGTGGTAAAGAAGAAACAAAATGGATACCAGAGAACTTTATTACCTGTTGACTCGTAGTTCCTACACTTCTTCTTGGAATCCTGTGGTGTGTGCTAAAGATGAACTACCTCATCGTAAACCTAAAGATGTTCATGCCTATGTCATCAATACCGACGACAGTCATCTACCAGGACCAGGAACCCATTGGGTAGCAGTGTACTTTCCCAACGATCACAATGGTGGAGGTGTGGAATATTTTGATTCTTATGGATTACCTCCTTTGGAAGACGACATCATTGACTTTATGAGAAGAAATGCCGTCTCTACTCGATTCAATAATGTTCGATTACAAGGATCGGATTCTATGGTGTGTGGACAATATTGTGTACATTATCTTCATCAACGCAGTCTTGGATATTCCTTAGAACATTTAGTGACTTGGTTTGATAGAAACTATGCTCGAAACGATGCTAAAGTAGAAAGATGGTTTTGTGAACGTTATGGATATCTCTTATCTTTAGCTCAGAAACGTAATGTAAATCAGAATGATGTTGATGTAGAAAGGTGGAAGTTTAGTTTACCTTCCCAACGTTGTCAACCCTGTAAATACGTTCCATTTTAGTATCTTGTTGGTTGTTAGTTTTTTTATGTTAGAAAAAAGTTTCTTCTTCTTGTTATTGTTCATTAAAAAATGTTTTTGTTGGGAAAAAAATGGTGTTGTGTGGTTTTTTTATTGAATTTGAAAAAAAAAAATGATTATGTTCTATCTCTCTCTTTCTATCGATCTAAAAAGTAACCCCTCTCTATCTATTATCTCACTGTCGATCTGAGTCCCACATGTTTTCCATTGCGTCCGCGCGTTAAGCATATCAAGCGGTGCGTTAGCCAGTGTAGTCATTCTCGTTGACTCGTCAAGATCTCAACAGCTCAAGAAGATGGCAGCAACAAAGATTACAAAGCTGAATGAAGCTATGGTAAACATTCAGAGGGTGAAGAATCATTTGATGGAGACCCACCCGGAGAGAAAGACGATGACGTTCATTCAAATGGCGCATGATCTAGTAGAGGAAGTACTGAGGGAAGAAATACTTCGGGAAAGAACAGAATGGGAGGCAACACAACGACTACAACAGCAGCAGCAACATCAGCAGCAGCAACAATAACAGCAACAGCAGCAAAGACAACAACAGCAACAAGTTTTGCAGTCGATCAAACTACCTGACGGAGAAGTAAGTTGCAAGATTGACTGTGAAGAATTTGCTTTCTCTTTCACCCGAAAGAGACCTGCTGGTCTTAAAGCCGTGAGACCAATAGCTAAACGTGGCCGCCCTGCTGGAGCTGCTGCAACTGCTACATCACCCACAAGAAGTTAAACAACATAACTTCTTAAAAAAACAAACCCAACGGTCCTTTTAAGGGCCACCCCAAATCTCTAGAAAAGATAACTACTCTCATATTGCCATATATATATTTGTGTTTTATATGTTTGTATGTTTTGTGTTGTTTTTACCCCATCCAACAAAAAAAAACTTTCCCTTATATATTTGTGGTGTGTGTAAGTTTGTATGTTTGATATAAAAAAAATTTAAAAATTACAAAATGGTTGTGTGGTGTGTGTTTTTGATATAAAAAAATTTAAAAAGTAAAAAATGGTTGTGTGGTGTGTGTGAGTTTTTGTGTTTGATATAAAAAAAAGTAAAAGTAGTTTCTTTTAGGTCCGCGCTTTGGGGGGTAAGGGGTAATGAAGTGCAAAATCCGCGAAGCCTAGAATGACGTCAAAAAGAATGACGTCAGACGCGGGGTAGTGGGGTGATGTTTTTTTTTTTTTTTTTTGGTGTAAGGGATGTTTTCCTTCACGTCCACGCTTCTAGCATATAAACCGGTGCCTTCCACAGTTGCGCCATTCACACTTTCACTCTACAAGAATGAACATAATAGAAAATCTACAGGAAGCCTGGGACTGGATGGTGGAAGTTAAATATTATAGAGAAAGAATGATGTGGTGGTATCCAGTAAACCTAAACTGGGAAATAGAATACTTAGCCTACATTAACTTGATTATGGGTTTAATTCAAGAAGTGAAGAAGGAGGAGGAAGTAAAGAAGAGCAAGAACTCCTCTTCACCTTGTCGAGTAGGACTTCTTAAAGAAGTCCTGGATTGCTTAAAAAAATTAGATGACAATTTAAAGTGTCCAATCCTCACTCGACAAGAAGCGGCCCTGCTCCGAGTTGAAACTATTGTTAAAAAAATTATGGAGCAGGAAGTCACTAAAATCAAGTTAATGTGGGCTAAGGAAAAAAAAAAGAAAAAAAATTCAATCGTCTGAACTTGAACTAGATGAAAATTCAGGACAAGTTCAGACAATTGAATCATCCCGACTGGATACCCGAGAAGAAGAAGGAGGAGAAGAAGAAAAACAAGTTCCACCTCCCAATCTTCCTAACCAAATGTTGGAGGAAATAAATAATCCTCCTCCAATGGTCCTTTTCAGGGCCACCCATTTTTCAAGAAAGATTAATTATTCCCTTTCTTCCCTACCCTTCTTACCGCCATGTTAATTTCCCGTATTGGTCTAGAGAGGCCCACAATGTTAATTTCCCGTATTGGTCTCAAGTGCCCCCCAATGTTAATTTCCCGTATTGGTCTCAAGTGCCCCACAATGTTAATTTCCCGTATTTGTCTCAAGTGCCATTTTTGGTCTCAATACCCACATACAACTACTTATAGTATAGCATAGTCCCTTCTAGGAACTCTTCTTTCATGTTATAGAGGGAAGAAAAAAAGATCGAAAAGTTTAAAAATATAGGTACGAACAGGATTTGAGATACTGAGAATATTTTGTTATTTGCTGCCTAATGACTACATGTATTGGGTATTTATACAAAAGCCACATCTCTTTCTGTTCCACATTACTGCACAACCTTCAGTATCGACAGAGACATATATGTGTTATATATGTCTCTGGTATCAAACATTGATACCAACTGTTTTACCTGCTAGGTATTTTCCCCATCTAGTGTTCATTAAATTTAAATCTTTAAAGAAAAGTAGAAATAATAGTTTAAAAAAGAGTTGTAAAATACTCTATAGAACGTAAGATATCATAATCTGACACGAAAAACAATATCTTATACATTTGAAAGATGAATCAATCCTCATGACGCCGAAATTAGCTACCTTAACATGACCTGTATCGTACGTTTCAAAGAGTAACCATAACTGTATCCGACTGATGGCCTGTGAAAGACAAAACTCTCATTTCTGTTTTTGATATTTATTAATTTAGATGAGAATGTTGAGGATTTAGTTTAACAGCAATAATTTTTATTCCCGGGAGTTAAGGAAAGGAAACTTGATTAGTATGTTTGGGACCGACCATTTAATCTTGGAGGAGGGGGGGGGGGGGGGAGGCAACCAGGATTTTTTTTTTAAATCTCAAGAAATAATAATAATAATAATAATAATAATAATAATAATAATAATAATAATAATAATAATAATAAAATAATAATAATAATTTTTGTTTATTTAGTATGATGGATAGAATGAGATCTGTTCTAAAAGCAACAGAGCAAGAGTATTTTTCATGCTATTTAAATATATTTTCAAACAAATCCCAAGCACACACCCCACCCCTTTTTTCAATTAGGTGGTCAGACCCTTAAGGGCCTGCATTATCATATAATGATATCAACAACCCCTGATTA
The DNA here is from genome assembly GCA_029931535.1 of Margaritifera margaritifera. NCBI lineage: Eukaryota > Metazoa > Mollusca > Bivalvia > Unionida > Margaritiferidae > Margaritifera > Margaritifera margaritifera. The sequence continues at coordinate 1,129,295 of JAQPZY010001583.1, read as the reverse complement.
TCGATATGAAATAATGCCTTGTTGAATGTGGAAGAAGAACGGTGGAAGGGGTGATGTTACAGGACATGTTTATTTACACAGCACAAATGACACAAGGAAATATTGGCTAGGAAATATGAAGAAAAAACAAAACAATCGGAGATTAAACAGTTTCAGCCTGCGTTTGAGATCGCTGTCGCAGTTTTTGCCAATTAAAAGTGAGTTTTCAAAAGTAACGGACTCTGATTTGTTGCCACAAAATCACAAGCTCAACCTCAGGCTCAAACGTTTTATGAACTCCAGTCCAGGCCTCACTTTGGACCATTTCCAACGTCAGTTGTCCGTATTGAAGGGGAAATTCTTTGATGTACTATCGTGTACCAAGTTACATCGTGTTTGTTTCTCCCGAAAACAGTTTAATATAATTGTCTATTTTCCTTTCTGTTCTAGATATATCCAATACTCACTGCATTGTGGTACCTTTAAAAAAATTAAACGCAACACAGCGACATCTGTGTCTGAAGAGTTAATTACTATGCATTTGTGATTTCCGAATCCAATTGGAACATACATGTTTTTGTCGGCTTCCTCTTAATTAAGTTTAACAGGTTGGTGGTGATGATTGCTTCCCTGGATAAAGCATATGTGCTTTTCCCCACATTTTAATCTCCATAGTCAGCCCAACTCCAATCCGACCTCACCATACCCTATCCGAAATAAATGCTGTCTTATTTGAACTGGTTGAAATTGTTTCATCTCTACATAAAGTTCACGCGGCATGGCAAACCGTAAATCTGCATGGGCCGAGATCAGCTCTTAAATTCCTTCTTTAGGATTAAATTCAATTAGGTTTATCCCTAATCTGAAGTCTGAAGTCCACATATTGACATAACATAAATCTGTGCTGCGGTGCCTTTGTATTATGCAGGGTGAGGCTACTGAAAGCTGTTAATAAGCGGTCAACAATTTCAGTAAAATGAACACCCGTTTCTACTAAGTCAAAAACTTTTAATTACATTTATGAAACAGTTTAATTCTTTGAGTATTACGAATATTTTTCCTTTGTTCCGGTAATTTCATTTGTTATGGTTTGTTGCGGTAAATCTAGGAACCCGTTAATAAGCATACATTGTTTAAAATGCTCTAAACTTGATGTGATTATCGTTGTGTGTGTATGTATATTTGTGTGTGTATATAGCAAGAGCTCACAAAGAAAAGTCGGTGTCGAGGATCGAACCCGGCACTTCTACTTCACAATCAGGCACACATACCACGAGACTAAAGCATCCAAACCAGCTAGGCTGGTTAGTGGGTGGCTCCATATACCTCGACCTCCATCCCCCTACTTTGAGATTCAGACCTGAATCTCGCCCCCCGATTCCATCGCAGAGTGCTCGAAACGCACTACTCACATCGTCGCCGACTGCTGAGGGCTGGTCAACTGCATACAATATAATGGAAGGGTTGCAAATTAATGTTTATGTAAAAGATCGACCCCGGAACTTCTGCATCACAGTCAGGCATATATACCACGAGACTAAAACGATCTGGACCAGCTAGGCTGGTTAGTAAGTAGCGCCATCAACCTCGATGACCGCTTAATGTACCTCCTATGTGATCTTTTGTAGCCTAACGAGAGAGAGAGAGAGAGAGAGAGAGAGAGAGAGAGAGAGAGAGAGAGAGAGAGAGAGAGCAGTCCTCAAAAGTAATGGAGATTATTTCATGATGGTCTATATAAATATTTATGGGTAGAATCAGTTAACCACATATAATACAAACTAAGAATTGTTATTACAGCGACCTTCGATTTACTGCGAACAAGTGGTGTACCATGCAATCAAAGTGTCGAGACTATAACTAATTGCCAGCCTTTGACTTGACTCACTTTAATTTCTCCCTGGTGATGAATGATATAATTTAGAAGGATACAATTCTCTTGTTTAGTACTATTGTCTCCACTTTTCTGCAGAAATACAAGTTGAAGGCGACAGCTTACATATCGGGAGTCAGTCATTATTACATTTTAAGACCAGACCATTTGTCAGATCTAGGAAATGATTGTCATTTGCCTGCATTTGTTGTGATATTATTATTACGTCAGCAAATAGCCTTTTTCTGTATTTCAAATGCCCACTAAAATTGCATCTATGACTATGCATATTGGTATCCTGTCATTGCATGATGCATCTATAATATATCAGGTTCAAAACATTTTGCATAAAATAAACCTTGACACAATAGGGCTAACCTTGACTAGTCAATGCATTTGTGAAGCCCGATTAGGATTAATCTGATTGTGATTAGATCCTGTATCAAAGGTTTGACAGAATATTGTCGGCCACCCACAAAGCTAGGCAGCATGTTATGTGATTTTCAAAAACTGCCACAAAATCTTCATAGTGTTAACTGCAGTTGAAGCCGGAAAAGATAATCCTGTATCTCAGACAGTCCCGTTATCTCCTAATGAAAGAAAAACGATAAAGGCTGTATCCATCTTTAGTTTCACAAGGTATCGAAATATAAGTAACTACTATATAAATGGATGGATCGATGGATGAACATGCACACACACACTGAGTGATGAATATATACATGTATGTATGTGTGTGAATATTTGCTTGTATATGTATATATGACCAACAACATCCACATACAATGGTCACCCGTTACCGAATGGAATACTCTATGTACTGACCTCAAATTTTATATAAATCAGCAGGTTCTTCATACATGACAAAATATGTGGAATGAAAGGTCCAGTAACAACCTTCGCAGCATCAAACTTGTCACTTAAGATTGGCATTCCTCATAAAGAACAAATCATAGAGATGAGGAGATCACGTTTAGAACACATACCTGACTTGTACATGCCTTACGAAGCGTGAACCTCGATCCGAGTGTATACCGTGCCAGTGTCCCCTGCCAGTGGAATACATTCTGGTTGAGCGCATTGGGTGTATTTTAACATCTTAACCTTGTGTATTTTATCTTGTAGTACCAGCCTTCATGTTTACATTTATTTGGAAGTGTGTACCTTCCTAAAGTTTTTGTGCAATTCTTAGTTTTTTTACATTTCTAGAACTTTATTTTTATTTGACAGCATATAGCCATTATTATGCTGAGGTGATGTTAAACGCTAATCCATACATATATTCATTAAACAAAAGTGTGGTACTCTTCATTATGGATCTACATGAAAAGTTTCAGGAAGAGGAAAATTGTTTTGAAAATACGAGTTGAAATGTCACTGATGAAATTACTCTCGTTATACATACAAATCTCTTGTTAGTTTGGTAATGAAGAAGAAAAATAATGCCATGTATATCTTAAAAGTAATAGATGACTAAAAATGTCAAAAAAGTGCAGAGAGAAGAACTATAATAACAGTTATAATAACTATTCATAACAGTGCCAAAATTAGGTCGCATTGACAATCTACTGTATGGCAGTGGAATACATCCTAAGATATGTAAATATGAATAATCATTGAAAGTGTGATTATTTTCAGGGGAAGACCAATTAGTAATGCCATTAGGACAGTATGTACAAATATTCAATCAGTACTGGAATATAAGATCATAAACAAGTTTCAACTTCAGCTGAATGATGGATGACCATGAAATGACCTGATAAACAAAAAGGTCCTATAGCAACATAATTGTTTGTCACATCGATCTAATGATGAATGTAATTAAGTTTCACAAGTGGAGAACTTAGAGGGTCGAAGGTGTAGGCTTAATTGTATTTTATTAACAAAGTTATCACTGCATCTTTTAAAAATCTTTGATGAATATGTTTCCTCTCTAAAGTAGATCAGAGAAATACACTTTTGGTACATCATGTTCAGGAAACATTATATTTTGTAGAACTGATTTCAAGTGACTTTCACGGAGGCTCACTTGTGACTTAACAGAGGCATTACATGCAGTCCGATGAGTATGTGTGTGATTGTGTGATAACAACTTTCAGAAGTGAATCCTGTTCCTTTCAAAACTAAAAGTATGGAATTTCAAAAAAAGAAATTTAAATCTGATACACCTGTATTCTATAAAATTACCTAACATTGGCCTTACTAAAGAGCATAAACCTGACCTCTTCATTAAAACACTATATTACATTTATGTATCTGGAAAAGCACCTATCAACTGTGCAAATATTACTATCATGACATATATTGATTATTATGAGGATTATTATATCATTTCATATAATGATTATTATGAGGATTTATAAAATTCGCAGGAACATACACTGTACTATAATAATTCAAAGCACTCTATAATGATTAGAGTTGACAAGAAAATCAACAACTTTCAGAAGTCAATCCAGTTCCTTTCAAAACTAAAAGTATGGAATCCCAAAAAAAAGAAATTTAAATACACCTGTATTCTATGAAATTACCTAACATTGGCCTTACTAAAGACCATAAACCTAACCTCTTTATTAAAACATCATATTGCATTTAGGTCTCTGGAAAAGCACTTATCAACCGTTCAAATATTACTTTCATGTCATATACTGAATATATCCTACACAAATGACTAAGAAAGCATTTTAGTCCAATATTTGGTCATAAAGATTCAAAATGATATCTCATTTGCTAGCATAACCTCATCTGTTAGTACTACAAAGCAAAATCTCTAGCTAAAACGTGCACTCCAAGTATTTGTATAACTTCCAACATTATTTTGGATTTAGTTTCTTCAAACTACAGCAATTTGATAAGACTACCATTTCATTTTAGTATTTGTATCAAGTTCAAACCCAAAAAGTATACATAAATTTTACGAGAAAACTAAATCAACATCAGCATTATGTAATTAGTGAGTTTAGCATGCTGGACTCACAACCAAAGGTTTGCAGGTTTGAATCCTACGATGAGATCAACCAGAGTCAGCTACTATGCTGTTTTTCAACACTTTACTCAACTTGCCTCGGCATGATATAGCCTTCATTTGTTGATGTGCTGTAAAAAAAAAAAAACAAGCAAACAAAGATACAAACAAATAAATAAAATATGTGTCTATAACTCCTGCAACTTACTTTTGAATTCAGACATGTCAGAAAAGTATAGAGAAAATTATATATATATATATATATATATATATATATATATATATATATATATATATATATATATATATATATAGACCGGATTAAAAGATTCTTAGAAACATAATATACTTCAGAACCATTTTTCCCATGTAAGGTAACATCAAAACTTTTCTTAGATTGGTTCAACATATTAATAATTTCAGAAACAATCTCTGCATATAAGCAGCAAATGCATATTAATTATTGTATTCCAAAATCATATTTTTGTTCCAAACAAAGTTACCGATGAAATTGAAAACAACTGACAATTGTTTTTGAAAATTCTCTTTTTAACAGAGTGAATACTTTCTGACACAGTGAATGGGAAGGAGCATATTGACACAGAGATATATAAACAAACTTATTCCTCCTAGATATATGATTTCTATTTTTAAAATTGTTTAAGAAATTTACTATTGTACTGTCTGTAATTTTTGGTAGGCATTTTCATTAACTGTTTGATCAGGTGTACAGAAAATTATATGTAGAAAATAAATTATCATTTTCATAGAACCTAATATTTCCAAAGTTTAGTATGGATAAAGCACTGAGTTGCAAATTAAAGGACAAATAAGGACATATGAACAATTAGTATATGAAACATTACATACCATACATATTCACGTGTAAACTGAGTCCAACTGCAAACTGCACAGATCCAGATCTGCCATAACATAAAGCACCGGCAGATCTTGACCTATGCATTTTTGTTTTAGCAATCAGTAGAACAAAAAGCATAGACCCCGATCTTCTGGCGCACTATGCGCCAGCAGATCAGGGTCTATGTTGTTTGCAGTTGGACTCAACTTGTAAGCGAGTATAGGTGGTACCATTCAGATTTCTTTACACCTCAATACAACATACTGAGTTACCTCACAGCATCACAAAAGAATTCTGATTTAATTGTATACTTATAGATTACACACTTTTCTAATGGAAAAAATAGCACTTTCAAATAACAATGACCTGTAAATAATATGTAAACCACATGTGAAGAAATATATAACACTAATAATTTTAATTACAAATCTCTACACCTCTAACTGTACAAGTAATCTGCATATGTATAAATATATAAACGACAATAAAACTATTGCACATTTTCCTCAATATTTGCATTAAATGGTGAGAAATATATCTATACTGAATATGTACTACCAACTAATCAAAAGTTCCTAAAGTGGACACAAACTCACTGATTACCCAGGTCTAGTATTGAAGTGTGATGTGGCCTCAGTTTAACTATAACAATTCTGACATGGCTGGAGTGTACAATACAATATTTTTCACATGATACTCTCATGATATTAGGTGTTATTAGAGATAGCAATGGTAAAATGGATGGAAATTATAAATTTGCAGTCTTTTAATTACGCTGTTCCTTACAAATTTATAAGTGATCACACTGCAGTACACTGAAAGGAGTCCAAAGGAAAATAATATTAAATACTGAAATGATGACATTTCCTACCACAAATGATATCTCTTATAGTCCAGTCCCAGAAAAGTGAAGGAATTCAAATTTATGCAAACCATGCTATGATCCATTCCATGACACCACTGTAACAGGATGAAGTCGGGTTGGGATTGGATTTAGCGAAGACACTGAAAGCAATTTCGTTAATGAGATGTTTATTTATAGTGTAATTAAACGATGATTGAATCTGACACCATACTCGTGTGCATAAAGTCCAGCAATGGATTTAACAGAATGATGCGCACCGAGTTCAACAACTGATATAAGGAAATGATATAGTTCATAGCATGGGACTAATCAGAACATGTAACTTCAACGAGAAAATCAAACAAGAATCAACGTATGGAACTTATGAACGAATATGATTGATATATGGATTTATCACCATGGACGATCAATGTATAGAATTTGTACGCAAATATGGATACTGTCCGTTTCTATCACCAAGGGTGATGAAAATATAGGATTTACACTCGAATACAAACAATGTATGATTCAACACCAAGGGTGACCAAAGTATATGATTTATACACAAATATGAATAATGTATATTTTATCCACAAGTAGGATGCATGTATTATGAACTATCAGTCATGTAGCGATATCTAATTATTAATGTATGCTCATATAGCAATAGTGAAATACATCAATTCAAAAATGGAATATATATGTATATCGTGGCGTCCAGTTGACGATCCCGATGTATTTCCGGTTCCACGGCTCTAGTCAATGGTCAAGAAACCACCACGCATGCTCCGCCCCTCTCAGTCCGTTGAAGGATCCCTCGAGAACCTCCTCATTCAACACAGACCCGCTGGTAGCGAAACTTTGGTCCCTCACAGCGAGGACACCAGTACTCTCTTCAGAGCCAACGTCAACAGACGGCAGCATACAGGTGACAAGGAACCCCACAAAGTTCTACGACTTCCCATCACCAAAAGAAAACAGCTAAAAATATAATAACTGAGCTGTGTAGTACATATGACACGGTTAAGAACAAATGCAATGATATACGCTACGCATGCACGCACATGAATTGGCTTCGTTACATATTAAATTATTTAATCAGAACTACTGTACGAGATTATTACTATTATAACCGCGTTCGTGAATCTGTGTCCGACAAGAATAATCTCAATGGATCATAAGAGCTTGAATGTTATTCATCATTCAATGCATGCAGCGTATATTTGAATTCAATGTGTCTGTTCAGTTAAAAAAAAAATCGCTAACTTGAAACAGACTATAGTCTTTCTGATAGCATTTCGTTATATGACATAGGTTTGACTCTCCGTAAAATTTAGAATAAATTCTGAAATCTCCAATATATCAAACAATTTTGTCACATAAAACGGTTAGCAAGAAAGAATACAATTTTATATTTCACATACCTCTAGAGCTAAAGATTGCTCCAGTAAAGTGGTTAGCTTCCTGACAAGACTCCATGTAATGTGAATATACATAGAAATTCACTTTTTAAGTACCCTGGCTGTGGTGAATATGCGCAGCCAGAGAACTCGCGGTAATTGGGTTTTCACTGCAGGGAATTTGCACGTGCAGCATAGGACGAATAGAACTCAGTATTTTGAAATAGCTAAAGCCGAAAAATAAACCATATCGGGTAACGCTGTACGCGGCAACGAAACTCCAGTACATTTCGTTCACATATATACATTGACATAAAGTACACACAATTCCGTGACACCCTGCATATGACTTAAAAACTTGAAATACAATATTCTAAAACTGTTGCTGCCACAATACATCCATCTCGAATATGCTTTACATATTAGACAATAAAATATTTTATGTAAAGCATATATCCGACATTGAATGAAGGTCTTTTACACCTTCTTGAAACTGCCTGTACTGACAAATATGGACCAAAATTCTTAGGATAGATCTAATCACTGTAGACACCATCTTGAAGTCCTTGTCCCTTATCAAGGCTAGCTATGTATTTAAAAGGAAGACTGAACCAGAAATATGTTTACAGATCACGCTGATACCCCACCACAGTATCGGAAAACGGATCCAAACGAAAACTTAACCTATGTGTGACAGACAGATGGATGGACAAAGAATGGTAACATTATATGCCCTACCACTGTCTTGGAGTGACATACAAATTAAGGTCAATATACAAATTTGAAGTTAACAATGTTTTTGTCCTGATGAACGAATTCTCTTATAGTTCTTCTGATGCAATAATCACTCGGTTTAAAAATGACAGCTTTCTGACAATGTAAATAATGCATCCTAAATGAATGTGTTTCTGCTTAGATATTTACATTTCGAATTTTCTCTACATGTAACGTACAGAGAGTTTCAACTGTCCTGGCTACACAACATTATCACATTTACTCACTTATGTTTCACAGGTTTCCTTTCAGAACATCTCTGCACCTGTTTATCCAGTAAATTTACAATGATATCTGTTATCAATTCAGCATATAATATGTTCCCATTAAATACTGAATAATGGGCATTACTTGCAAGAATAATATATGCGATTAAAAGTTTAAGATTACAACGGAAATAAAAATACATACAGATGTTCTCTGATTAAAAACTAAATTGTGAAGACTAGCTTTTTCTTGTGAAAAAGGTTGACATTTTGTGACATGAGCAGTATCTTCAATGTTACTGATAAACTTAAATATAAACTATATCTGTAAGCTATGTAACCTACTGATATCTGGAAGCTATGTAACCTACTGATATCTGGAAGCTATGTAACCTACTGATATCTGGAATTTATCTTATGGTGTTATTCACCTCATCTAACTTGTACCAAGTGATAAATTCACCATACACGAAAATGTGTCATAATGTAATGAATGCAAACAGGGCACAAAATTCTTGTGATATAAAATAAACAATGACATTTCAATAAGTTACTTGATACTGGCAATACTGTTATATTCTCGCTGTGATAAAGTACAATTAAAATCTAAAACCCAAATCACTTACAACAAAGTATTGATTTGACAAATAATTATTATATAAGGGTTTCTGCAGAACACTATCACACTTGTGAATGGTCTTATGATGACACGACTTTCTGTTTATTCAGCGAGACTGTATAGTCTAGCATATCATGGTGGATACAAGATTTTCATGTATTAAACATGTATTAAATCAACGTTTCAGTCGAAAATAGCAACTAATGTAGAATATATGTGACTTGCAAAAACTTTTTACAGAACCTTCACACAAATGCCATTGTTGATACTACCACTATCATCTTTACTGCTAGAAAAGTGATGTCTAGATATTGTTCTTTTATAGGTCAGACATTAAATTTAGATGAACATTATTTACATAAGAAATGACTTTGGAAGGAAATACTATTTTCGAAATGTGCTATACTGATGTGATCCATCTTTTGCAAATAAGTGATTTGAAACCAGTATCAAGAATTACTGGAATCATTTTATCAGTATAACCTCTAGGATGGTAATATGTTCTGCCAATCTGATGCCTGATCAACTCTGACCAGCTCAATGATATCCCGAGACACTGCTTTTGAATTATATAAAATAATATGAGTACTAAATGGTACATGGTTCCATAACATGTTTCAGCAAAATTCGTTTTAAAATGTAATAAAACTATGTTCATAAATGCATTCTCTATGATGATATTAAGCTAAGCCAATCAGGCGTCAGATCGCTACACTATTCTTGGTTCATATGTTGGCATATAAAGAGCTAAACTCCGTTTTAGTTCTTATATATCTGAGAAGACAAATGATCTAACTATTGATTTCAAGCAGGTGGTAGGGCTCAATATAAGGTCAGTCACTTTATTTGCACTAGCCCTGTACTCAGTGACTACCCTATGCACTACCATGTGGAGTGCATGTTTTCGATACTGAATGCTCTTTGACCTCGACACCAATTGAAATTTAAGATTGTAATACTGTACTGTGCATGAATGTTAAAAAGAGAATCCATAAATATGGAGACAAAGCTGATTTGGTTTAATCTGAGGGTTAACAATTTTCTTTTAGAAATGGTAAGTAGCTAGAGAATACAGTGGAAGGTATTCCAAATAAGTTTAATATAAAATACTATAAGTAACTCTGAAAGTGGCTGGTCCAAAAGTAAGGACACACCATGACATGTGTTAAACATGTCTCTTGAAATAGAGCTAATTCATATGATGGAAAACTCGGCCCAAGGCAACTCTGTCAAGTTTAAAAGACAAACAAACCTGAGTTGTAAATCTCCTTGGACTAACACAAATATGACTCAAACAAGCTATCAGGAACAAAAGTCCTTCAAAGGGACTGATGCTCTATTGTCCGAAAATTGTTTCCAGGAATACAAGATAAGACCCCTGCTATTCTTGAGTGATAAGATTTTCAAATTAGTCATTTTGGCATCCATATTGGATCTAAGATTGGCATCAATTTTTATCTACGACAAACTAGAACCCAAAGGAAGACTTTTGATGAAAAACACATGTTGATATGACTATCCATTCAGTTGAAGTAGTGACAAAATATTCAATTTGTTCATTGTGGCAGCCATATTTGAGGTCAGATTGGCACCATTTTCATTCAAGACTAACTCGATATCATACTTACAGTGAAAATACACCCTAAACCCCTCCTCGAAGGGACTGGTGCCCTGCTGTTCGTAAGTATTTCCAGGAATTAAAGATAAAACCATTTCTTTTTTTAACTGCTGAGTGTTGAAGCCATCTCGGGTATTCATGAGCAATATGATTTTCAAATTTGCCACTGTGGCAGCTATATTGGATGTAAAATTGGCACCATTTTTATATAGGACAAAATATACACCATTAAAAGACTTTTGGGGTTCTTTTTGTGGTTTAACGCCATCTTTAAGCACATGGCAGACTGTGCATGGTGGCTAGAAGACTTTTGGTGAAATCCCAATGTTGATATGACCATTTATTCAAGAGATTTAGTGAAAATACTTTTAATATGTTTATTGTGGCAGCCATATTTGAGGTCAGATTGTCACCATTTGCATGTAATACCAACTAGACATCATAAGAAGTCATCTGTTGAAAATCCAATTTTGATACAACTTTCCATCAAGGAGTAGTAATGATATCAGACTGGCACAATTTTTATTTAAGACCAACTAGATACCATAAGAAGTCTTCTGGTGAAAACCTCATGCTGATGTGATTTTTCAAGATGGCTACTTAGGTGGCCATACTGGATGTCAGATTGTCACCATTTTCATTTAGGACCAACTACACATCAAAAAATATATTTCAGTGAAAACTCCATGTTTATATGTCCATCCAGGACAAGTAGGAATAATGAAATTTTCAAGATGGCTGCTTTGGCGACCATATTGGACGTCAAAGCGGAACAATGTAAATTTAGGACCAACCAGACAGCATAAGAAGTCTTCTGGTAAAATCATCATGTCGATATGACTTTCTGTTCAATACGATTTTCAAGAGGGCTGCAGTGACGACAATATTGGACGTCAGATCCCCACGAATTTAATTTAGGACCAACTAGACTTCATAAGAAGTCTTTTAGTGAAAGCTCCATGCTAATATGACCATCCATTCAGGAGTAGCAATAATAAGATTTTCAAGTTGGCTGCTGTGCTGGCCGTATTGGATGTCTGAGGAGCACCATTTTCATTTAGGATCAACAAGACTATGGGTTGAATGTGTGTGTAAAGATTCATGGCAATCCTCCCAGTAGTTTAGAAAGAGTAGCGATCACAATCTTGAACTAACACACGGACAGACAACGGATGACGGACGACAGGCCATCCCATAAGCTCTTCTGGTCTATGACCAGTACAGCTAAAAATAGGACCCTGTTACAAGACAAACTGAATCAAATTACAACACAAAACTTTTAAATAAGCCCCTGGAAAAGTTTCATGATGGTCTCTGTCAATACTTAAACTTCATGCTATACCATAGATTCAAGTATCCACTTTTTTCAAATAAGCTTGATTTAATTTTTTTAAAAAGAAACTAAGCCTGAGATGGCCATGACTGAACCAGAAAAGTAAACTTTGGATGGTATCTTGTATGCTTAGTTCTTGGTTTTCATCATGTATGAAATGTTTAAGGATGTCCCATTAAGGAGTTCTAGTTCACTTGGGATTTTAAGTTCCATGTTGTCCTGTAACTGGGTCGCATTTGTACTTCAATTGTTCCAAATTTACTCTACTGGTGCAAATTGTCCAGAGGTGCGAGATGTTCTTACATATCGACAACAATATGGGTTGACAAACTGATAAGTTTCGTGCAATAAACATGTTTCATTCAAGGCTCATTACTGCAGACCTGAGGAAACTTAAATTATCTTTGCTACTATTCATGATCAAATATATTTTGATTTTTATTTTGTATACTGGGAGCTCTTAATTATGGAAGCCTGACGGGCTATTTGTTTGGGTGAGGTAAGTAAATCAAGAAGACTCTACTGAAAACTCAACATCTTTCTTAAATGACTTGAACTCCAATCCAACAGGTAGGGGTTTCCACTTTAGTATCATCACTCTATCCCTGGGTGACAGTAGGACTGAACTCAATTAAGTAAAAGTCCTGAGTGTAACCTGATAGCCCTATCATTAAGTGCTTGATCTGTTCTTAAATTGGTTAACTTTGTACACTGGAGGACAATAAGACAGCAACTCTAGTAATATTAGAGTTCCTATTCAAGTTAACCTCTGCGTTCTCCAGGGATTGCGTACATCAGCATGGTAATGATAATGTTCTTATTTGAAAACTTTCACAAGGACATCTCTCAAGTTGTTTCCGTTGGTCACATCCTGTTTGGCTCGAATTCGGCGGTAGAGATAGGGGCAGTCAAAAGACACACAGGGCTGGCTGGCATCCTTATCCCCATACAAGTGTAGCAGATCTGAAACACACTCATATAACTTTTTAACGTGGAACATGAAAATACTGTGAGACTTGTCTAAAAAGTAACATTCATATTGTCTGGAATCAACAATTATTATACTTATACAGCGTACTTACGATACCTCCATGTGTAATGGAAACCCTTATGTGGACAAAGCACATATCTGTGTTCCAGATGTCCATTCTATTGCATATAAAAGATACTGTATCTTGCCATAAATTTAAATTGTGAAATTTGTAATAGATGTCTGTTCTGTGCATCTGTTATTTAAATTTGTTAACCTCAAACATGTTTTGGAACAGTGAATGAACAAATTAATTAAGTGTGTAAATTATGTGTTTAAACTCTCTAAGGATATCTCCAATAAAAGAACATATGTCTTTAAGGGCTTATATTATTCTGTCCTTCACCAACAAGTTTGGTTGAAGTATTTTCTACCGGTGATAAACAAATGGCATCCAACATATACGGTGTGGTTGTTGGGAGGGGGGGGGGGGGTAAGAAAAATTTCTGGTGCTCAAGCTAATCTTCTAATCACGCAGGTGACTAGGCAAAAGATCCTGAATTCCCTGTATTTTCCGGACATGTCTGGTAGATCTTAGGTTTCAACCAGCAAATACACTGACCAACCAGATATTGGTCATAGAATATATCAAGTATTATTAAATCAAATTTTCAAAATCCTACAACTTAACGACTGCCTCGGGGTCTGTACAATACATCAGTCCTTCACACCGTGTTTTTTTTTTTTATCTATATCGGGTAAGGGCTATTCCATTTAAATATACATGGTAATCAGGGAAGGCACGTTTTAAAAAAATATATGCCAGGGTACTCCGATTACTCAAAAAGTTCATATGGAAATCAATTCAAAATTCTAAATTGCATCTGTGGAAGACTACTCCACAGTAAAAGTGCCCTACCTGCGTCCCAAGTATATTTTACTGGATCACCTCTCAGCGCATCATATCTTTAGAGCAAAATATATGAAGCCTAGGCCTGATTTAAAATACAAAAAATAAGCAACAATAACAAACTTTTATTATCCCCCTCCAAGACTTATGTTGGCGCCTGATCAAATAAAACTTCACCATACGACTTTACCAAATTTCACGTCAATTAGGTGTTATGTATTTTCAAGGCAGTAGGTCTCCTTGTTGTCAATAAATAATACAGTTTTAAAAACAGTAGAATGCAATAAAATACTGTTGTTGGGTGAAATTTTATAGTACATTGTTTTCAGAGAAAAACGTAATTTTTATAAATAATTAATTTGAGAGGAAAACAGTGCATCATACAAGGATAATTCTAATACTAAAGCAAACAAATAAAGTAAAGGGGCCAAGTGTTTGTAACTATTTGCTAAGATTCTTAACATACATTCTTATCCGTCGAGCTAATTGGCATATGGATAATATGCAAAATTGGATAGAAAATGGCCAGATAGCAGAGGTACTATCTTGGCGACGATGGTGTAGGGTGCCACCTGGGTACAAAGGAGATCAGGATTCGTATCAAAATGTAAATTCCAACATGTACAATATCAATTAAAATACGTCTATGTTTTGCATTGTAGTTTGTGCATATTTATAATAGGAGTTAACGTTATAGTTTGATTAGAAACAGTACATGCATCAAGAATATTAAATATATTAAGATCAAACAACTGTGCTTATGCAACGCCCATCTTGCCGATCTGCGTAGGTGACTGTAGCCAATCTACTAAAGTTCGGCCTAGACTGCTCAAAACTTCCTACTTTGTTACAAATCTACAGCTAAAAATAGAATACTGGGAATTTTGTTAGGGTTGCGAGTTGGGGTGGGTCATTATAATGTAGATCTATTCAGACTTCGACATCAAAGGTCTCGAATAAATAGTAGAAGTCGCTGAAAACAAGCAAATGGTCGACTATTCAATCACACACAGACACACACACACACACACACACACACACACACACACACACATATATATATATATATATATATATATATATATATATATATATATATATATATATATATATATGAATTAAATGAGCAACACCCAATTAGGTGCTCAACTGAGACAAATTTGGATTAAATACGAATGTGATTTGCTTTAATAATCCCCTTGGTGTCTCTGTTCACAAACTTGAGAAGGTATTTGTGTGCATTGATAAGTTCAGGTTCAAGTAGCTCCATTGTTAAAACTGCACAAACTATGTGTTGCCTTGCACATGGGTATAATTTTAAAATCTGCAGGGTCTCGTTGTTGGTTTTGTTTTGTTATTTAATCTAGCATTAACTAACTGATAGATATATAGTTGTTGTTGTTTGTTTAAAGGGACTGGCCATTTTATTTGGGGGTGGGGGCTGAGCTTTCCTTTCCAGGCGAGATCTTTTTTTCTCATTTACCTTAAGATATTTTTTACACAACTAATATAATGGATATAATAGGATTTCTTTTTCTATAAATCAGAGCAATAATATTTTTTCAAGTTATTTGAAAGCCAGAGTTTGTTTTCTCAAAAAAAAATCCCAGCCTTCCACCCACCCTCCTCTAACGGCACATTTAGCACATTATTGGCTATTATGCCGAGGAAATGGAAGCTTAGGGACTTTCCAAAGGTCACACCGAAGCCGCCGAACCGGTTTACATGGGTGGGTATCGAATCCGCGATCCTTGGTTTATGAGTTTGACTCTCTGCTAACTGAGCTACCGTGGCTCTCAGATAGAGAGTTTGATGCTCAAATACCAAACTTACAGTAATTTAGGGAGGGTAAAATTATTTTACTTTACTTTGTAATGATGATATCCCAAAGGTAGTTGTAAAGTACACATGTTATACTTCACGGACATACAATCTGTTTCCTGTGTGATAATGCGAAAATGAGCTCCCCCCCCCCTCAGATTACAGTATGTGTAAGTGTCCTTAATGTGGTAAAAATACATAAATGTGGCACATACAACACACTAGGCCTTTATACTCTGCAAAGCTTTTAAGAAATTAAACGTTTGTGTAAGAAAAAAAGAAACCATATTAAATTGGCGTTCAAATTCATCATCATTTGCAAGATATATTATTATTTGTCAGTGACATCAATATATTGATGACTGAGCGACAAGCAAACTCTATATAGTAATTCCTCTCGCTCATCTTTGTTCAAATTTATTTGTAGGGGAATTTTCATATGGAAGAATTATATAATGTATTAAAGATAATCACCACCTCGATCCCGACCATATCTACTCCCCTATCAAGGTGCATTATTTGTGTTTTGGCTTTCTAATTGGGCGGGGGGAGACTCTCTATACAAGTGGTAGTATATGGATGTTTCTTCAATTGGTAATTGGGGTTTAATATTTGTTTAATATGGAGCCCCGTAGTTTAAAACGGGGTTCCACTTCACAAAAAAATGATGTGTTTCCATTATATGTGTCTAACAAGTAGTACAAATTAATGATAAAACGTCTTTTCCCGAGGTAAATTGAAGCCATAAATGAGAGAAATCATAGTTGCAAGCCACAGGCGATAATCCGCTTCGCTCCTTTATCACCAATTGATGCCTGTGCTGAGATTTCCTCGTTTTTCGTGAGTACGCATAAACAAAAATATGTTATCAACAACGCAATGTAACAATCTCATACATCGAACATCAATGAAAGTGCCCATTTTATCGACCAAACAGTGCTTGGAAGATAAACCTTGTTTGGCTCATTCAAACAGCGTGAGAGGTCATGTTGGGTCACTATGGTGAGAAACATTTACTCGCGCTCGCAGTGATTGATTAAGCAGGTTTATGAATATTCACGAGAGATAATGAAATCACTGCACTGGCGGCCACGGATAATAAAGGGGCATAGTGGATTATCACCCGTGGCATACGACGATGGGCAGAGATGAGATAATAGGAGATAAGACACATATTTGTAATTCTAGTCCCAGCTTATGGTGACAACATTAATTCCCCTATTAATATTCCTAGGTGTTCTTGTCGGCTTTGTTCACACCTTACCATCAGAATCAAACGGTCTGTCTGTAAAGCTGTGTCTGGAACAAGTTAGGGGTCAGAACATCCAGCAGGCATACCCTCCACAGAGTGCCTTGAACGGTACATTATACACCCATCTCATTTTCTAGTATTTCTGGGTGTAGACACCCACATGATATGACTGACTCTAGACAGATTTAGCCAAGAATCGAGTTGTCTTTATTTGGTTCACTGTGATTTTCACAATGTAAGCTGTCTATTTCATTACCTGCAGCTTCCTTTCTTCACATATCAGCAAGCCATCCTTAAGGTTTTTGTGCCATTATGTGGTTTGTCATTAAAGGTATCCTTATCTTGGCTGAAAGTGATCTTCTTTTTCGACCATTTGATTCCTTTTTCAAAAGGTTTCATTTTCTCCCGTGTGTAATCCATCAACAACGTTTAGTCAAGGTACTTAGCACAGGACCAAATTTACTGTGCCGAAACCATTTTTATTATTGACTCACAGTGATCATTTGAACCCAAAATAAGTAGGCGTCCTTCTTACGCGAAGTTGAAGCCAAACACAAAGTGTGGTTAGGTAACAAGGTCTACAACTAAAGCTATTGTACGGAAAACGATTACTCGGTGTCACAGTGACCTTGACTGTTACTCTTTTTAAAGCCAAAATAAATAGGAGAGTCTTGCATCAAGTTGAAACCATGCACAAAATTCGGTGAAACAACTTGATCGAGAACCAAAGTTATTATGCGAAAACCATTTTTTTTGAATAAGTGACCTTGACTATTCACCTTTTGACGCCCAAATCCACAGGTTTCTTTTTTACTCTAAGTACAAGCCATTCACAAAGATTTTTCACTATACGTAGGGATGAATATACAGACTGCATAATAGAATGGTACGCTCAATCAAACGGATGTGTAACATATTTACAAATCATTTAGAGATTAGGAAGGAGTACTGAAACTCGTTTTGTTCTTGAATTGATTAAAAGTTTTTTAAAAATCAGATGGAACTTGTTCATTCTTTTTATGTTTCTGAGTTGAATGCATTATATCTACTTAAATTGTTTCTCGCTATGAATTGTCTTTATAAAGAGTCTAAGTTGAATTTTCTTTTCAAATTCGATAGTTTCAAGAAATCATCTCATAAAGAATAAATTTCATTAGCAATATTCATAATATAAAGATTTTGTATATTAGATGCATATTTCTTCATGAAATCCTTTGAAACTTACTTTGATTTAAAACATAAATTAAGTTGAAAGCTTCTAATAGCTTTCAGTATTACAAATTTATGTTTGTGACGCTACGATATGATGCATTTACCTATCTTTCTAATGAGGCAATATTTCAAAAGTAAACAAAAATATGACAAGGTTACGTCATATCGATGATGTCACATAATAAGGTCTTTTCGGACAGGTGTAGTTAGAAAGCAAACAAATATTTTCAGGTCTCGGGTACAATTTTTCTTCCTTGAAATTTTCGACAGGACTAGATCTTTTGTGGGTTATTCTATTTAGTATGTTCAAATAAAGTTTTTTAGGCTTACAAAATTCACGTTGCGTTTTTGCTTGTGTATTAAAGTGTGTGTTAAAGGTACGACTTGATGCACTGTTTATATCCGCAAGTGCTGAGATATTGTTGGCAAATTAATAGTGTATGAACAACCCAAATTTGTACTTTTCTAATGACTAATGACCTGATTTGACACAACTTTCCCAAATAGCTTTTGATATAATGGCGAGAAAGTTGCATGACAACAAATACAATTAATTATCACATTATTTTTCCAAAGCCATGGCAATCAAACCAATGGCAAAAGCTGCAGACAGAGTGTATCCAAGCCAACTGGGCGAATTACTTTGATTGCAAAATGTGAAGGAATCAGAAACGTCCCTTGCTTTAGGTAAGAAAACTTTCTGTTCAACGACGTAAACGAACGCCTTGCCTTTTAACATATTATTTACTATACGAACACACAGACATACAGAAAAGTTTACGTATGCATACATACATACATATATACATACATACATGCATACATACATGTATACATACACACATAAGGACATTAGTATCTAAAAGTTTTAAAGACTTTATAAGTCCCGTGCGGAACACAATTTATAAAACGCAGGTCATAGATTCCAAACCTGCATCAAAGGTACACTTTGATAAAGTACATGACTAACTTTTATCATATTAGGCTTGGATTTGTCTGCGTAAATGCATCGTGCGTAGCAAAGAGGAATATAATCATTTACGTGATTGGAAAGCGTGTTGAAAACAACGCAAGAGGGAGTAAAAACCGAGGCAATGAAGGAGACAGAAACAAAAATAAGGTGTCAGGGACAGTAAAATGGAGCCAATATTAGCAATATTGCCCGTGATCTGCTTGTCACTCAGTATCAGTAAGGTCTCTGACAGCAATCTTCTGTAAGAAACCATATAAATCCGTATTCTGTGATCTAGAAGGAACGATGCTGGTGAGGGTTGAAGAATTAGAGTAAGAATACCAAATAATCCCAGAATGCTCCAACCCAGCTTTGAGGCAATGACGTCAGCAACGGACCCACGCCAAACCCTTGTAGCTTTTCCAAAGTGGACCTCTTCTGTTGTTTGAAATTTTCGCGCTCTATATTGAACTTAAACTTTACCATAATCTTTGGATTATTCAATAATTGTGGCAGACAGGTTATGAGAACCTCGAGCAACCCCTTCATAATATCAACGAAAGCAAAAAAGAACCACGATTGTATTTTCTAAAACGTTTTCCACCAATCACTCCAAGTTAAGTCGCCGAAGGAATCTGCCCCATAATACGGAAAGACATAACATGCTGAGCGAGAATTAATTGCCATCTACTGGATTTTGTATTAATGAGCATAAAATGTGTCAGGTTTGACTTTCTACATTGTTCATGATGCTAGAGTCCAGGGTCATCCTCCACATATCAATCAAATGAATCGTGATACAATCATGATACAATCCTTAACAGAATGTTTACATTTTTGGAGACTGATTCTCGGATTTAGATCCAGATCAATATAATCAAGTTTTTATCTTAGTTTTAGCAGGTTCAAGTCGTAGTCAACTATCGAGTGACATTGTGCATCGAATGAATAGTATAGCAATGTAGTTATTTGTAGAAGACCTCGATCATAATTATTTTATAAAGATGATTTCCAAAGGAATAAAACTTAAATTCGGTGTGCATTATCCAATCATCTGTAAAAGTTCTTATTTTAAAATCTATCTGCCCACCGCATGAACGAAGTTTTGATGCGAATCAATCCGCACCCTGTACGCTCTTTCACTGGTAATCCGTTTAATCGTCTAAGGATATAAGTAGTCCAGTTAAATCTCTAAAGAAGCCCCTAAACTCCCAGCAAGTGGCCGCCTTGTTTACTTATAAATACACTTCCTACTATCTGGCAAGTATAAAGCAGTAAATAGGAAGAGGGTACGACACAAAGCTAGTTTTTTTTAGGGTGAGTGGGTGGGGACAAACGGGAATCTTTAATATGCACAGAAGAGACGACATCTCATTAAAAAGACCTGACTCTAGTCGGTTTTTCCCCCGCTAATGTGAGCCCTGGATATGTGTTCTAGGTTTAAAATTGACTATAATAAATGGAAGATAACTCTGAACCAACAAATGAACATCATTACCGAACAAAATCAAGGACAAAATTTTGGAAACTGATCGCACGTGGCATCATTGTCGCATCATTTACAGAGTGATTAATTTGTTTTGTTATTTACATAGTCTCTGTCGTCTAGTTTTGGTGGCGAAATGATGCGTATATGGATGCATTCGATGCATCCAATAACGCTTGGAAACCCATACATGTTATAAAGGCATTTTTCGCTGCGTCTCTGTCACTAGTGTTCGCAGGAAATGTGATGAATCTGCCACTGAGATGGAATAGCGCATTAGTTACTTCGGATACTGCTAATCACACTGTTTTCTTATCCACCTCGAAGATTTCTTCATTGATTCGTAAAGAAATTCCTAAACGCGTAATACCGTAATGCAATTAAGGTTGCAGCTTAGGAGTTAGTACACAACTGCGCCTTCTTTTTCTTGGTAACCTGGCCCCTATGAGTTCCTCCAATTTGCAATACTGCCTGGTGTAAAACGGTGCCTTTTCCTCATTTCATCGTCAGGGAATTTTGCATTTATATGCCTAAAAGTCATCTGAAGTCAGATGTTGCTGATGAAAAACACAGCCATATCCCGTTTTCTGACAAAAATTGTATTTATCAATTAACCAACCAAGAGGAATGGGTTAAAATAATTCCAAAAATTAAGCTAGTTTAATTTATCCAATATTTTTCAACAACACTTCAACAAAATATAACCTGATAGTATTTTTAACCCACAAGTTAACCATACAATAAACTTAATCACTTTTTGAACAACCGGGCCCTAAATCTGTTGTTTAAATAAAACATATTCTTGAGGTAAACAAACTAATTTGGTTACATTTTTCCTCTGGTTAAACTTGCAAACATATTAAAGAATTCCTTACTACATGCACAACTACTTCCGTTTTACTTCTTGGTTACCAGCATACAACATGGCAACATCATCTGCTGCTATGGATGTACACAAGAGTTTTAAAGAGGATAAAGGAGCAAGAATGTTAGTCCAAGTGAAATTTCACATGTATAGGAGGGGTTGAAGAAAAACAGATCCATTGTAGAAGGTAAATTCAGTATTGTCCCTTTAAATCGAAAGTGTCAGACATTTGAAAAGGAGTAACGGCGCTGTTATATTCACTAGGGAACTGGCAAGGGGCTGTTGGTAAGGTCAAGGAAAAATAGCGAGTGATGAAGAAGGGGCTAAGAAGGGGTTCACACGATACCAGGTGTAACCTGGGCACACAGATCGTTGATAGCCCGCAAAACAACTTTCTACAAAGATATTGGTTCCTTCAGCGTAGTTCCTAAGGCATGCCGGTGCTAACCAGTTACAGCGAATTTTGAAAGTAATATTTTATTTTTATTTATTAATGCAATTATTCCATCTATTAAAGTACGCACTACTTATACAAATTTGATTATCGTCTGCAGTGATATTTGTGATGGCATGAATGAGATAGAAAACAACAATATATCTGACAATACCTATTGCGGAATACAATCGTTTATATTCATTTTCTGAATTTGACTCTGGTTTAGTTTTGAACTGTTATGATTAGGATGCAATGTGTTATCCACAACCAAGTGCATACAATAAAATCCATATAAATTTGCGTAAGTACAGGAAAGTAAATAATAATTATAATAATAGATTGCATAAAGCCTATGTAATACACAAACACGTTCTTTAATTGACGAGGATTACTTACCTTATTTGCGTCTAGGCAACTAAATTCGACACTCGAAATGTAGTTGTTTTTGCCTAATTGTGCTAGCAATGGTTTTTTTTCCACAATATCCATGTCCAAAATTCAAATATGTGTACAAGAAACATTTGAAAATTTCTGTAATGGTCTGAAAATCTAACAAAATAAATTTCGTAGTAATAGTTGTATTCACATGCAGATAATATTATTATAATTTCAGGTAATTATAGCAATTTTACTAATTTGTACACACCTGTCAAACGTTTGGAGCTTATACGTTTTCGATAAAAGCAATGTTAGCACCATTAATAAAAAAAACAACCTCAGACTGAGAAATACAATTTGGTAAGCATAATGTGTACTCATAGGTGCATGATCTGATTATATGTCCATTGATGAGAAACTGAGTGTGGTTGGTATGTTGTTTGTGAGTGGCAATACAAGAATAAACCAAGTTTTGTTTCTAAAGATGTAAGAATATTTTTTGAGACATTTGTAAATTTCGAAAGTTCCAACTGATTTTCATTTTTTTTATATTCAAAGAAACAGCTCTATAGACTGGTTGGTTCAGAGCCAATCCTGGTTTTTCCACTTTTTTGGAAAAACTACTGACTAAACCTGACGATGACCATTGATTTCAAAGTTTTAATTATAGTGCAAAACTTCACACGAAATGTCATATTTTTAAGGTCGTGCATTTAAAGTTTTCATTTTATTAAGAAAGTGTCGAGTTTTGTATAGGTCTGTATGACACTTATTTACAAAAAAAGTATTGAAAAATTTAATAACAAGGAGGGACAGGGTCATAAATGCTAATTCACTATGCCGAAACCGTTTTTATTATTTCACTCACTGTTACCATTTTCAGCCCAAATAAAATCGGTGTCCTTCTTGCTCTAAGTTCAAACCAAATTCAAAGTTGGCTAAAGTCACAAGGTCTAGAACTAAAGTTGTTGTAAGGAACGATTCGTCTGTGTTACAGTGACCTTGCCCTTTACTTTTTGGGTGCCAAAATAGATATACTTTTTTTACATCCAGTGCAAGTCATTCACAAAGCTTGGTTAAACTACGTGGTCATAAACTAAAGTTATTATGCGGAAACTGTCGTTCTTTGTGAATCACGGTGACCTTGACTTTTGAAACTAGTTTTATCCCTCAATTGATTAAAAGTTTTAAAACTCCAAGATGATATATGTTCATTCATTTTATGTTCCTAAGTGGAATGCATTACATCTGCTTAAACTATTTCTTTGAAAGTATTTTATGCTGAAAGTGAAGACTGGTCCATTCGCTATAATTTGATTTAATAAAAGGTCTTATATGAATTGTCATTTCAAATGCAATACTTTAACGAAAATATCTCACAAGGAAAAAGGAAAGCATTTCATTTTCGATGTGCACAATTATAAGAATTTGTATATTACATTTATATTTCTTCATCAAATCCTTTGAAAATTACTTTAATTGAAAACATAAATTAAGTCGAAAGCCTCTAATAGCTTTCAATATTACAAATTTATGTTTGTGATGCTACGATATGACGCATTTACCAATCTTTCTAATGATGCATTATTTCAATATTGAAAAAGTAATGTCATATCCATGATGTCACCTAATAAACTCTATTTCGGATTGTCTTAGAAAGCAAACGAATATTTTCAGGGCTCATGTACGATTTTTGTCTCTTAAAATGTTCTACAGGACTAGATCTGTAGGGGTTATTCTATTCAGTATTTTGAAATCATTTTTTTTTTAAGTCTTCCAAATAATAAGTTGCATTTTTACCTTATGGATTGCAGTACGTGCGAAAGGAAAGAACTGATGCATCGTTTATATCCTGGACTTCTGAGATATTGTTGGCAAATTAATAGTGTATCAAGAACCCCGATTTATACTTTTCCAATGGTCAATATTCTTTCTTCACAAAATGTTCCCGAATATTTTTAATGTAATGTTGCATGAAAGCAAAATTATTCCAAGATATTATTTTCTCCACAGCCATAATATTCAAATTGAGGGCCAAGACATAGTTTATCCAAGCCAACGGTTTGTAAATTAATGAAATTGCAACCTGTTGATTATGTATTACATCAATAAATCGACATTGAAAACAGAATAATATTTACTACAGAGCGATCTGGACGAGTCTATGATGGGTCCAATTAGGACTAATAAGAGAATACAAAAAGGTGAATGGACTTGTTCAGGATAGACAGTCCCCTATTACCGATATGGTAAATCCACCCTTGTTTGGCTACCGTTAATGTCATTATTTGGTTACAGATATTACTATGTTTGGTTTCGACATATAGTTTTCACTTTGGCATCGAAATAATCTGTGCCAGTCGGCCACGAGTGTCCTCGGTCATTAGTATTCATGGCCATTTTGAAAGCTTATCTAGTTTTTTTGTTTTTATTATTTTACCCGTTTCGTTCGTACATTTAGACATAAATAATCGAGTACTACTATCATTATAAATGAAGCGGAGATCTGAAAAAAATCATTTACTAACGTAGATTTTATTCGACATTAAGACGACAGGAAAAAGAAACATACACGTATATATTGCTGTATTCAAAAAAGCTTTGTGAAACGGACATCATTTAGCAAACAGATGTGTGATGAATCAAGTCAAGAAAATGTATTAAATGAGATTTGAAAACTGCATTCGTTTCCATGTCACGGAGATTTTAAACATTTTCTCTTTTCTAGGAAATGACAAAATAAGAAACGCTCCATGCCTTAAGTAATAAAGGTGCTTTCTGTGCTTTCTTTTCAACATCTTAAACGAAATACTATTTACTATACAAGCACACAGACATACAAAAACTTTCCGCATGCATACATACGTAACGACATTAGTATTTTAAAGTTTGAAAGATTTCAAAATGTTCAATGTGGAGAATAATTTATAAAACGCAGTCATAGATTCTAAACCTGCATGAAAGGTATACTATTATAAAGTACATGAATAACTTTTTTCACGCTAGACTTGGATTGTTTTGCGTAAATGCATAATACGTAGCAAAGTCAAAAGAGGGCAAATGATCATTGACAAGATTGTAGAGCGTATTAAAAACAGTACAAGAAGGGTGTAAAAACCAAGACAACGAAGGAGAGAGAAACAAAAATAGGGTACCAGGGATATAAAATGGCGCAAATATTAAATATTTTGCCTATAGTCTGCTTGCCACTGAGGTCTCTGATGGCACTATTTAGTAGGTACTCGTGTAAATTCCTATTCTGTGATCTAAAAGGCTTGGATAAATTAGGCCAAATCGTCAGTAAAAAAATTTGGAAAATTATATCCGATTACCCGACAGTATTATTCAGTTGTGTCTCATGTAAAATGGACGTACATTGTATTAAAAGTTGTATTTTTCAAAGTCATTGTCGCAAGTTGAAAACAATGATTAATTGCATGCGATCACAAAGCCATCAAACGTAATATGTGATAGGCCATTTCATGACGTAAATTGATTCAACTTCACTTATCTTATGTAATCATCTAATAGATTACAGGATCTTGATAACGATCAAATAAATAAACAAAGTGAAAATGGCGTGCATGGTTTTATTGGTAAGGCCAAAAGCGGACGAAGAGTATTTGTTGGGAGGAGCTGTGACCTCCTTGGTATGCATGATGTTATTGGTAAAGCCAAAAGCGTATTTGTTGGGAGGAGCTGTGACCTCCTGCGTCAAACGTTGACACTTGAAATCCACGCATTCTTTCATCTGTTTCACCTAGATAGGCTCAGATTTGTCTCCTATATTCCTGAAGGACAGATCGCCATCTTGGACTGCTTTCACCACTTTTTTGATCACTGCAGTGAGGTTGAAGTTTGAAATCTCAGTGCTATCAAGGTCGTATGTGCCCTTCCCAGTGATAAACACTTCTACAGGAACGATGCTGGTGAGTTTGGAAGAAATACAGTAAGCATACCACATAATACCAGAGTCCTTCCAACCCATCTTTGACGCAATGGCGTCAGCAACGGCCCCCGCCAACTCATCTAGCTCTTCCGAAGTGGACCTATTCTGTCTTTTTAAGTTTTCGCGCTCTATATTGAACTTAAACTTTACCATATTCTCCAGATTATCCAATACTTTTTCCTGACAACATTTGAGAACATCGAACACGCCCTCCAGACTATCCACGAAAGCAGAGACGAACCCTGATTTTATAGTCCAAAATATTTTCCACCAATCGCTCGCAGGTAAGTCGCAGATGGAAGGTGTCCCAGGATACGCAGAGAGATAGCATCCTGAGTAAGAATTAAACGCCATCTGCCGGATTCCTGAGTATCACCCAGTTATCTACTATCTCGTACCCAGTGATCTACTAACCAACACCCACACGATTCCATCAACATTCCATTTGGAGTGGACAGCATCTAGTGCTCTACTATCCAAGCACGTAATGATCTTCTATTCAACATGCCGTTTGGAGTGACCATCACCCAGTGATCTACTCTCTAGCACCCAGTGATCTACTATCCAACACACCCCACACCTACCATATATGTGCCTGTATGGGGTCTAACGGGAATTAACATTACGCCGTAGGTTGAATATATGTGTTTTTGGCTGACCAGCACTCACAGTTACTTATCAACACAGGGCATAGGTAGGATATAAAGCAAGGGGTATACAAAATATAATGTAAATTCATTAAAAACAAAATTAACTTTCCTATCCCCTTATCTCCCTATTTTTCCTTATAAACAAGGTAATCCCGCTCCACCCACCATCCTGTTTAAAAAAAATTAACATTCCCTACTACCCTTATAATCCCTATAACTTTACCAATGGATTAAGATAAGAACAATATGCATCTTGCATAATTTTTGATACCAAACCCAATGATTCGGGGATATATATATATATATATATATATATATATATATATATATATATATATATATATATATATATATATATATATATATATATATAGAGAGAGAGAGAGAGAGAGAGAGAGAGAGAGAGAGAGAGAGAGAGTGAGAGAGAGATTACTTTCAGCACAAGCATAGCCAACTAGATTGTAATTCTTCACTAAACTGCTACCCATTGTAGCTTGATAAACATACTGACATAAGGTTTTGTTGCAGAAATATTTAGTGTCAAGCTTTGCTTGGTTTACCTAATGTTACATTCGTGGTCCTAGATTTAAGATGAGTAAAAGATATTGCTGTTGACACCAGAGTTACAAGTTTGCTACATTGTCAAACTAACGAATTTGGCGTTGAAGTAAATATCTAGTGTAAGAATGCGACATTTTCTGTTCGTTTTGAAACAGTAAAACTAGGATTTTCTTGTAAGGTTACGAGATTTATTCTGTTTATGTTTTGTTTTTGTTTTTGTTTTTGAACAGCAAAACTAAATTTGAAAACGGCAGACCCCAATGTGAGTTCATTTTGTAACACATGAAACTTTGGATAGAATTTGAAAAACTAAACGAGAGACAGACAGACAGACAGAGATAGAGAAAGAGAGATATAGAGACAGAGAGAGAAAGAGAAAGATTGAGAGTGAGAGAAAAAGATGGAAAGTAACATTTTTATGTTCGAGTACATATATTCAACCTACAGCGTACAGGCACACACATGGTAGGTGTGGGGTGTGTTCGGTAGACCACTGGGTGCTGGATGGTAGATCACTGGTACTGGCCACTCCAAACGGCGTGTTGGTGTTATAGTGTGGGTGTTGGATAGTAGATCATTGGATGCTGCGTAGAAGGTTCACTGGGTGATGGTCACTCCAAACGTGTTGGATAGGAGATACCTAGGCGTTGGATAGTAGGTAACTTGGTGCTGGCCACTACAAACAACGTGCTGATGATACAGTATGGGTGATGGATAGTAGATGAGTGGGTGCTGGATAGTAGATGACTGGGTGCTGGATAGTAGATGACTGGGTGCTGGATAGTAGATAACTAGGTAATGGTCATTCAAAGTGTATGTTAAACCTATGCACACTTTTAACATTACATTTACCGTTAGAGGCCAGAGAGACCCACAATGTTAAATTCCCATTGGAGTCCAGAGAACCCCCATCATGTTAAAGTCCCATTATACCACATAGAGACTCGTACGTGTTAAACCTATATAAATTTTAAAGATAGAATTTCCCGTTAAATACAAAACAGACCCATAATTTTACAACGTTACGTTTCCGCCAAACAGATCCATAATGTTACAATATTACATTTCCCATCAAACAGATCCATCATGTTAAACCTATGAACATTTTTAACATAGGATTCCCCATCTCGATGCTAGAATCCACATACCCTTTGGAACGTAGGATTCCCCTTAGAGGTTAAAGTGTCCTAACTATACTACTAGTGGGCTTTATAATGTCTGAATTTTTGGTCATTTGATCCCGCCTGTTCGGTATAAATAATGGCCACCTATTATTGCCATGGTGGTGTGGTGTGGAATAAGTCAGAGCTAGATTTAGGGCATCCCTTTCGAGTGAAGTAGTGCAAGTCACCCAGCCGGAGAAATCACGTATATTGTCGAATAGGATAATGCCGAATTACCGATCTCAAAAGGTTGTTGATTAGGTCTCCCGTCGATTAGAACAATGAGCTTCCAGACCCATTAGGAAAACAAGCAGATTTTGCTTACTTAGTACTTTCCAAGATAACAGATTGTTACTGAGGATCCCTCTTCTCTAATTCTTCGCCTCTATTTGTCTCTGTGATGATCATGGAGGAATGACGACCACGAACAGTAGAGGACTCAGCCCACGGCCCAGTTGACGACTCAGAACACGATCCAGTCGGCGGTTTAGGGCACGACACAGACGACGACAAGAACGACACAGCTGGTGGCGACACGGTGAAAGATCTGGGGAATGACCCCGTCGGCGACCAAACAGTGAGCTAAAGCCGAAGATACGACAAATCTCGCTAGCGAAGAGATCCGTCACATTCTGAGCGCCAGACCTTAGACGGATACAGCGGGGTTTCACTTTAACATAAATACATATAGACTATGCCAGAAAAAGCGACTGGAACATTACATGTTATAATCGCTCTGATCTTGTTTTATTTGGTCAGTGTGGTCGTTCTTAATCATACAAGACTGGACCATTTGCCTGTAAACGTAATGACAAATTAAGAAAAGTAATCATTTTGATAATTTAAGGTAAAAGTTTAAACGCCAGACATAAAGAGAACAATATTTTCTGATGACGCTGTCCGTTCGCCCGTCCGTCCGTTCCCTATTTACTTTCCACACAAAACCTCTAGTTCTCCTCCATCTTCCGTTACCAAACTTTGTAAAGAAGCATATATCGATTTTCGGAGTTAAAAGATCAAATATCACGGTCACTATGACTGAAGGAAGAAAAATGGTTTCCTCACAATAATATTAGCACTTCATCACAGACCTGAACCAAACTTTTTGGACTTGGCTTGCACTAGTGGTATAGAAGAATCTTTTGTATATTGGGATCCAATAATCAAAGGTCCTCACAATACATCACAGACATAAACCACACTTTGTGGACTCCTTGCATTTTAGGTAATGTAGAAATCTATTGATTGTGGATTTAAAAGATCAAAAGTCAAGGTCACTGTATAGAAAATTGAAAAATGGTTTCTGTACAAAATTTTAGTTCTCGACCATGTATCTTCATCAAAGTTTGTGGATGATTCACACTTTTGGTAAGAAAGAAGCTTGTACAGATTGGGTCAAAAGGTTACAATTCAAGGTCACTGTGGTTGAATAGTTGTAATGATGGATTGCATTGCTTTCGTTTTTTTTTTTCTTTTACGTTTGTTTGCCCGTCTGTCTTTCCTACATGAATTCAGCATATATATAGAACATGTATATGTCTGATTACAGTAGCGGATCCAAATGATGTCCATGCGGGATGCACACAATAAATATATAAGCAAACATGTATTTGGCTATATGCAGAAAAGATTTTAATGAAATGTGCGGATATTTTTTATAAATATGATATACGGTGTTCCCCTGCTCTCAAACAGCTTTCAGCAGAAGGGCAAAAACTGTTGCAATGTGCTGTTTTATAATTTATAAAACAAGAGATTTGCTTTGTTTTCCAAATGTCTTTATCTACCACAAAGAAACTTCATTCGCTAGTCATTTCACCGTTTAACAAGTGATCCATAAATGTAGATTTAGCTGAAAATGTTAATGCTATTTAAATTGATAATTAGTGTTGCCCTTTAAAAAGCTGAGAGAGAGAGAGAGAGAGAGAGAGAGAGAGAGAGAGAGAGAGAGAGAGAGAGAGAGAGAGAGAGAGAGAGAGAGAGAATTTAATCACCAACCTAGGAAATAGGGATTTTACTTTTCATTGTTCACAATATATATTTGAAACGATCACCAAAAACTTTTACTTTTCAAATGCTGTTACCAACACAGACTGCTAGAGGAAGTACCGGCATCTCTGATATTGGTTTTAAAATCCACCTACTCTTCATGTAATGCATAATGACAATACATGGCATTGTGATTATGGAGCATCTCCATACCTTGTAGGATGAACCAATTCAACAACAAGACGCACAAGAAAGTTAAGTTTGGGAAGTCAATGAATTGACATATTTAAGGATTACATGATAAGACGTACGAGGAAGTTAATTTTGGGAAACTGACCGGTTGAAGTTGTATTCCTTATATAGGTGGTGGTGTTGATGTTTCACAGTTGGGGTTAAGAGTCTTAGGGTTATATTTTGCGAAACGGGTTATATGTTTAAACACCAATACAGGA
The DNA here is from genome assembly GCA_029931535.1 of Margaritifera margaritifera. Lineage (NCBI taxonomy): Eukaryota > Metazoa > Mollusca > Bivalvia > Unionida > Margaritiferidae > Margaritifera > Margaritifera margaritifera. The sequence goes on along the minus strand of JAQPZY010001583.1, from coordinate 1,097,782 downwards.
CAAGGAGTCCTTTTCTTGTATTTGGCATGGGGTATACAATGGGCATGCCAACAATAGAACGTCTTTTCACTAGGTATATTAAAGCCAAAAATTTCAGAGACGATGTAACAGGATATTATAAGAAGCTTATATTGAAATCCATATCTGCAATAACATATCTACAATATATTATCTCTGCTCCTATTTGTATATCTACAATGTTCTAGTTAGCTCTGTTCACGGTTTAATTGACCAGCAACCATCCATAGGATCAGTATATATTGCTGGATGGGTAGTACGGACGTTCTGGTCGTTCATAGTCTTTACCAGTTATACCATTAAACCAAAATACTCAATATAACTGGGTTATATAATAGGAAGAAAACAGTCTACAATTTTTAAAATTAAAAAATACCGATGTAATTAGCAACTCACCAGGTTAATCATACATGGCCTAATTGAAACCCTGTTTTACTTTTCAACAAAAAATACTCAGTATAACTGAATTATATACTAGGAAGAAAATTGTGTATAATTATCAACCAAACACATCGGTGTAATTCACATCTCAGCTTGCCTACATTTTCCTAAGTGGAGACAGAAAAGAACAGAACAGAACTTATACAAATAAAGGATATTACCTAATCACAGGCACGCTGAAAGCTTGTCGGGTATTGAAGTATGATAGTCAACTATGATGTATGTCATCTAGATGACAGCAACTATAAATCATTTATAAATTGGGCCATTTCCAATTCAGCGCCCCCCTGATGAGTTTTCGCTAAACGGATATCAAATATGGTGCCGTATAGGGTCATCTGACATTGGAGCCACTAGGTAATTTCACATTCGTCACTGTTTGATATTTGAAATGTAAAAAAAAAATCGATGGTTTAAGCATTAGAAATGTTATATATTTGGAACAAAATATTCATGTTAGATCTGCATGCTTTTACTTGCAGAACAATTTACATATTACAATATAATGTGCAAACTGTGATATTATCACGATTATTTGAACCCATGGAAATGCTCAATTTTCATACACATTCCAAGATGATGGATATACAGACAGAAAGGGATAATACCGTAAATATATGCATCAACACCTTTATTGTAGGTTGTAGGGCTTTAAAAATAGTTTAAAAAAACAAACAAACAACATCGTTCCTCAACATATAGTTTTGACTGGTTCGTGTATGTGAATCATTTTTTTATCCTCACTTTGCATGAAGATCAATTCTGTTACAATTGAACCAATTTATTTATCTCATGACTGGAGAGAGAGAGAGAGAGAGAGAGAGAGAGAGAGAGAGAGAGAGAGAGAGAGAGAGAGAGAGAGAGAGAGAGAGTTTAATTGTTTGTTGTTGCCATTACTTCAGTATAAACATTTCTTAAGACAAGTAATTATCAACATTAGCCCTGAGAAAGCTAAAACATGTAGCGAATTAAAGTTCAGACTGAATTGTAGATGTCATGGTCCAAATAACATATATACCAATGAGGGTTCAGTGTTTCATATGCAAAGAAATACTTCGTCCTAATTGTGTAAAGCTGGATAATCATGAAGCTGAGATGACTTGAACATGACAGTTTTCCAACGGGCGATGAAAGTAAGATACCAGCGCATGCTATGCTATAAACTTATAACATATAAATATATTCATGTCATCATGGTCACGTAAGTATTAAGTTCGAATGAATATTGGATATTTCTTTTGCTAGAAGAGCATTATGTGGTAGGTTTAATTTATTCAAACCGATATCAAATTACAAATGGAAATTTGCCAGAGAAAATCGTAAGTTAGATTTATGTGGTGGCTAATTCGAAATTGGTAGACAAAACATGGTGGATTTTAAGAATTTGTAGTTGACGGAGAAGAAATATATTGTCGCATTTTAAATGAGCTCTATTATAATAAAATCTAAGGTATCTGAAGACTTACTATGCATATTTTCTTGTTTTTGTAGTAAGGTAGCGATGTATATATCCAAAAGTTATGTTTATTTATTTCAAGTTTGGATGGTATACAAGTATGGTCTAACATTAAGAGAAATATTCTTCATTGTTTTAAGAAAGGAGACATGCATTTAAAGATTTGAATGAGCATGACATTGATATTTCTAACTCTTCTCTTGAGCAAGCAAACATAGGTCTAGCAAAATATCAAAATTGTTGAATTTGATACAGGTATTCATTTAATATTCAACACAAATACAATTTTAGATTATTTTGCTGCTGTCTTTATACTACAGCTTCAACACATTTTAACTTTTCTAGGTTTCTTTATAATGACTCGACAAAAACGGAAATTGAATTTTCAAAAAGTGCAGTTAAGTTATCAAAGAACTTAAATTTTGGAAACTTCTGTATTAAATCCAATCATAGAAAGAGCAAAATGTAACATATGCACAAAGCATCTGTAAGAGGACAAAAATAATTGATTCTTTTGTTGGTCTGTTATTATCATCACAAGATGAACTTCAGATATTAAATATTCATTTCATGTATTTTATCACATTTGAGTAATTATATTTCACTATTGCCTCCTTTTAGGACCCCTATACTTTATTTAAATTTATCCAAAAGCCCATCTGCTCACACTGGCCGTTTTCGGGGACAGCTGAAGTTCCCAATGAGCATGTCACACCAACTTCAGATATGATATCGTACAGCGGTCAGGAGGTAGCAAGTAGACGACTTTGTTTGAACTGACAATGTCATGGGAAGCTAGAATGGAGGAAGCCCATTGGTCAAGTATCAGCCACTCATCCACAAGTACCAGCAAAATGAATGTAAGGCCTGGAATCTACCTGTGGCAATAGGATGACTAGGCTTTGCAGCCTAGACCTTTTGGAGTGCCTTGGGAGCCATCGGGATTACAGGACCTGGCCGCAGGAATTTAGCTACCAAAGTTGGCAAACAGACCGAAGAAGCCTCACACGCCTGGAGAGCGTTGTGGGCCAGCGCAGAAACGCTCAAGAAAAAGCGACCCAACTAATGATGGAACCAGTCGCAGTGCAGAACTGTATTCATATAGTGCTTTCTTACGTCAAATTAACCTGGATGTCGGATCCATTGATTCAAGTACACACTTGACTATAACCAACATTAGAGTCCCTAGGTTCTATGAGCACCAGAAGTTAGTCAATCTACAGTGAATGCGAACCATTTTCTTAGGTTTTATGGTGCACCGGAAGTTTGCACAAATAATCGTAATTTTGATACAATTTCAACTCATATCCTTGGTATCAATCTGGTGTCATAGTGGCAACACAAACTTTTAGTGACTTTGCGATCCGATATATGGCACACTAGACACTATATTATGGAAACAGTCAAAAGGCTTTGTAAAAAAAAAAGCTTTGGTTTAGATTTTGTGATTCAACTAATCAAATTAAAGTTATTTTTCATGATTAATATATATTTTCATAATTTATATAAATTTATTATCTCGGTTCCAAATTGTAACAAAATAAGTATATACAATTCTTACATTGCACATTATTTGATATAGTGTTGTTTTTTGATATCGTATATAGACATAATAAATGCATGCTGGTGGTATTGATCAATTTGTATGGGCTGAGCATTACGTAATATATTTATTGAAAACTATTCATCCATAAAATTATATCATACATTAATACATTGAACTACTCTACACTTCAAACAATAAACAGACATATATATATATATATATATATATATATATATATATATATATATATATATATATATATATATTCTCAGACATATGCCTAATATAATTTTTTTCTTCTACCTCCTTTATGTACGTAGTTTATTTTGCTTAGTATTGACTTTTATTAGCGATAGTTTGTTGTTTATGCTTTAATGTTTATTGTTTATTGTAATTATATGCATCAACTCAGTACGACGTTATAATGTCTAACCGTGGCGTTGATGTTATTGGTGTTGACGGGTACAAATACTGCTTACTGAGTTTAGTTTATACTCCTTAAAAGGACGTTGATATTTTGGTGTTGATGATTTTTAGTGCGATGTTTTCACTTATTAAAAGTAAAAAAAATATTTGTAATCGAGGGAGAAATTGTGGCTCTTGGGCTCTGGTACAAGTTTTAACTTGTGATTACAGATCAAGAAGAAATATTTTATAAAAAACTAGTAAACAAAAGTATAGGTTTTAAAAGATACATGTATATACATTGATAAAAAATGTATCCAATATTTTTCGAAATTATTTGATGGATAGTAAGGGCATGGTGGCCTAGGATTGTTTTTTTTTTGTTTGTTTGTTTTTTTTTATTTTGTAGATAGTAGGCTCATGGTAGTGTAAGTAGGACAATGGTGTTTTTTTTTTTTTTTTTTTTTTTGTTTATTGCGATGGCTCAGTGGTTCACTTGCTGGACTCGTGGCCAAAAGGGTGTTGGTTTCAAATCCTACCATTTTGTTAGCCCAGGACAGCTACCATGTTGCATCCTTGGTCAGGGCACTTTACTGCAATAACCTCAGCACTAAATAATCTGCTTGTGTTGGTGTTGGTGGATAGTAGATTCCTGGTTGTTGGAAAGTAGACATCTGGTTGTTGGATAGGATATCCCTGGTTGGTGGATAGTAAGCCCCTGGGTGCTGAATAGTAAATCAATTGTTGATGAATAGTAGATAACTAGGCTTTGAGATGTAAAGATTATGCGGATGGTAGTTTTGTTTTTAAAAAGGAGGGTAGGGGAAGGATAGACATATTATAGAATGGGGTAGAGATTTTAGCTTTATATAGAGATTAGGATTGGGGTTAGGGTTGTTAGTTTTATTGTGAAGGGACTTAAATTCTACCCTGTTCTTGTTATAGACAACAACTAAAGAAGAACCCTACACATCATAAACCTGAAGACTTTCGAGCTTATGTCATCCTTACTGGCACCCATCATCATTCAGGACCTCTGTTAAGATACACAACTTCAATACACTGTTTAAAAAAACATACCTTTCAAGATGGTGGCCTCCTGTTAATTTTACGCTTGTCCCCATAAATCTTTGACCCTTTGTCCCTATAAATTTTCGAGCAGCATCATCTACTACTAACAAGTTTTTACCATATATTTAAAGGATTTTATATTTTGTTGCCTTTATATTTTGTTTTATATACATTTTACGGAATTTTAACATCTTATCCTTGTGTATATTATCTTGTAGTACCAGTCCTTCATGTTTACATTTATTAGGAATGGTGTGCCTTACTAATGTTTTTGTGCAATTCTTAGTTTTTTACATTTTTAGAACTTTTATTTGACAGCATTTAGCCATTATTGTGCTGAAGTGCTGTTAAACGCTAATCCATAATACATTCATTAAATAAAAGTCGTATGCTTCATTATGGATCCACTTGAAAAGTTTCAGGAAGAGGAAAATTGTTCTGAAAATACGAGTTGAAATGAAACTTACTGATGAAATTATTCTCGTTATAAAAACCAAAAAATCTGTTTAGTTTGGTAATGAAGATGAAAAATAAACCCAGGTATATCTTAAAAGCAATACATGACTAAAAATGTCAAAAAAGTGCAGAGAGAAGAATTATATTCATGACAGTACCAAAATAAGGTCGCATTGACAAACTACTGTGTGGCAATGGAATACATCTTATTATATGTAAATATGAATAATCATTGTAAATGTGCCAACTACATTTTAGGGGAAGATCATCAGCAATGCCATCAGGCCATTATGTACAAATATTCAATCAATACTGCAATATAAGGTCCTAACCAAGTTTTCACTTCAGCTGAATGATGGATGACCATGAAATTCCCTGATTAAAAAAAAGTCCTATAGCCACTTAAGTGTTTTGTCACAGTGATCTAACACTGAACGTTAGTTTCACAACTTTAAGGGTCGAAGATGTAGGTTTAATTGTATTTTATTAACAAAGTTACTACTGCATGTATCAAAATCTTTAAATACATTTCTTCTCTAAAGTAGGTCATAGATACATACTTTTGGTACATCATGAAGAGCTCCAGAAGATGCTTCCACCTTTATTTTTCTTATGTATATGTGATCAATATGTCAAAGATAAGTGTTAAGGTGTGTTTGAATGAACTGTCGTTACTGTACAAGAACTTCTGTTTCCTGGCTTAAAATAGGTCACAAATGTTTTATGAATGTTTCCTCTCTAAAGTAAGTCACATAAACATATCTTTTGGTACATCACAAAGATCTCCTGAAGATGCTTTCACCATTAGTTTATTATGTATATGTGATCTGTAAGTCAAAGATAAGTGTTATGGTAGTCTGAATTAAATGGTTACTGTACAAGAGCTTCTGTTTCCTGGCTAAAAGTAGGTCACAAATGTTTTATGAATATGCTTCCTCTCTAATGTAGGTCACATAAACATGTTTTGTTACATCACGAAGAGCTCCAGAATATGTTTCTACCATTAGTTTATTATGTATATGTGATCTGTAAGTCAAAGATAAGTGTTAAGGTATGTCTGAACGATTGGACATGTTACTGTATAAGAGCTTCTGTTTCCTGGCTAAAAGTAGGTCATGGCAACCTAGTTTTAATACATCATGAAGTACTGTCCAGCTTGCATTTTATACAATGGACACCTGACTATAATTATCAAAGATATGAGCCATCTTTAATTTGTTAGTCAAGGAAATGAGAAGGTCAATTCATACTGACATGTCATTTTTTAATATTCATGTCCTTATTTCTGCTGAATCATACATGACTGAGATCTATTACAAATATTCAATATATCCTTGGAACAAAGTAATGTAAAATAATGTCGCCGACATAACGTGGTGTAGCTTCTTCTGTTTACAATGGTGACATCATCAAATCTCGTGTTCTAGCCTTTGACTGAAATCGGTTGACCCACGGATGTTGCCAATCAACATCCGATTTATTCGTACACATGTGAATATTGGATGCGTTTTTCTCAATTCGAGGAAGAAATCACATAGCTCATAATGTGATGAAACATTCATATTTTCTAGTTTTAAAGGCATCCAACGATGTTTCAGACCAATATCTTTCTAGATTCAGTATTATTCAGGTGATTGGGCATGTACGACTTTTTGCACGTAACAGCGCTATTGGGCCTTTAAGGTATGTCTGAACGATCTGACATGTTATTGTATAAGAGCTTGTTTCCTGGCTAAAAGTAGGTCATGGCAACCTAGTTCTAATACATCATGAAGTACTGTTGTTCAGGTTGCATTTTATACAATGAATACAGGATCATTATTATCACAAATATGGACCGACAGATATTCTAAAGAATGAACAAATGTGCAAGTATACCCTCATCCTTGTCAATTTGTTGGTCAGGGGTTAGTCAAGAAAATGAAAAGGTCACTTTGTACTGACATATCATTTATTAATATTCATGTCCTGATTTAGCTGAATCATAAATGACATTGAGAACAATTACAAATATTCAATGTATAGAAATTTCGTTGAAGCCGTTACAAATTACTAGCACGATTACCCTTTGACGATGATTTTCCACATTTATCCATGTATAATGCTCACCCAGCTATGAACAGCTTAGACCAAGAACTGTAGCTGCATAATGAATTGGCAGATCAGTGATGCCGTTTAGGGTCTATGCTGTTCACATGAAATTACAAGTATAACAAACAGTGTACACTCCAGTCTGCTGGTGCATTATGCACTGGTAAATCTTGGTCTACAGTCTGAAGGTGGGTGAGCAATACACATGAATATATACAGCAGTACAAAAACAATCATGCACATAACACACGCATAATTCACAGATTAATGTAATATTCATAACATATACAACATATTGTGTGCACTCAACAAATGATTCATGGTCTAATGCATATTTTCTCTAACTTCTAAACATTGTGATACAATAAACTGTGAAATTTTAATCTGAAAATTGAGCAAATATCAATTGGGCTGCACAAGATATTATCAGCAAAAAATTTCAACTAATACAGACTTGTAATATTACATCATTTTGTCTAATTAATTTTTTTACAACAAGTTACTATTAAAAATACAAAAAATACATTAATATATCTCTATAGACATGTATATTGCTTATATATTACAAATATCCACTGTTCTTCCATCTTTGTAATTCACTTATCTCTATACAAACATGTAAACATTCAAATTCTTAAATATTCAATGTGTGCATTCAAAGTTACACAAGACATAGTACCACTAAAACTGATCACCTGAACATTAAGCAAGCCTTAAAAAAAATTTCTAATCTGTCTGATGGCCTCTTCATGAGACAATCTGATTCCATAATGAAGAAAATAGGGTTCGTGTAATGTAAATTTAACACCTCTCAGGTCTGAAGTGAAATGAAATCAATACAATTTCTGATTTTAATTGTCATGCCCCCTTTGGAAGAAGCATAACACACCAATCACTTTGGCATCCATGTGCAGGTCCGTCCATTTGTCCACATCGTAGACAAAGGTTAATGTAAAAAAAAATTGGGATTAAGCTCCATGTTAATTCTTTTTACTTTCTAGCTAAATACAAGGCAGGCATGACAACAAGGGGTCTCTTGTCAACTTTTCTACACAACATGGAAAAAGTCTGATCAAAGTCTGGTAGTTTACAAACAAACTTTTACATATGACTGTGAATGATGAATGATGGTTGAGAAACACAAATAATGAAGACTTCCTCTTAAAGGAGCCGGACACAAGCCAGAAACTAGTGCTATGACATCTTTCAAAATAGATACAGGTGGAAAGAAGAATGTTAGAGCATCCAAAAAGCATCGATAATCAAATAATGTTGGGTCTGAATCTTAGTAAGAGCAGTATCCAAATCTTCCAGTTCTGAACATTGTGTGTATAGTCACAGGCACACACACACACTCCTTAGACTGCAGATAATGCCTCCATTTAGTCACAAGTATCAGTGAGCATCAATGAAAGCCATTTGAAATCAGTTCTTTATAATATAAAGTATAAAGTTTCCTGAGCAGGAATCAATAAACAGTACAGGTGGGTGCTGCCTATCACAATTGGTCATTAAGAGGATTACTGATAACATAAATATATTTACTGTCTTTATCCATGTTAATTGCCCACCATACTGCAAAGATCATAGACACAGATCTGACATCTCACAAAGTGCTGGCATGTTAGGGTCTATGCTGTTTACTTTAAATCACCAGTAGAACATATCCATAGACCCTAATATACAGGCACATTATGTGACAGGAGATCTGGGTCTATGCTGTTCTCAGATAGATGCATATATATTTTCAATGGGAATATTATACCTTTAATACTAATTTGGCAACATTTTCATTTAGTAATGCTAAATAAAAATGTAAGCAAGTTTGAGTATATTTTTACTAGTCAATGGGCTTTGTATCTTTTTGCATGCAAACAGTAAATAAAACACATGGTCAGTCAGATCACTTATTTCCTGTCCTTTACCCAGTTATTACAATAAGTCCTTATGCAGCAGCTCTGAATGAAGATTTTTAAAAAAAAGTATTTTAATATTTATATGATGAGGATTTACAATGGCAGAAACATACACTATACTATAATAATGCCACAATTGTCTGAGTAATACATATAATTATCACAACAAATGGCAGTAAAATAATGCCTTTTAGTGAAATATAAAATAGCAGTATGAATAAACTCAAAGCACTCCATAATGGTTAGAGTTGACAAGAAAGACAACAACTTTCAAAGGTCAATCCAGTTCCTTTTGAAGCTACAAGTATGGAATCTCAAAAACGAAATTTAAATTTGTTACACCTGTATTCTATGAATTTCCTTAACATTGGCCTTACTAAAGAGCATAAACCTAACCTGTTCATTAAACACCATATCAAATTTAGTTATCTGGAAAAGCACTTATCAACTCTGCAAATATTACTATCATGCCATATACTGAGTATATCCTACACAAAGGACTAAGAAAGCATTTTAGTGCAAGATTTGGTCATAAAGATTCAAAACAATATCTCATTTGCTAACATATCATCTGCTAGTACTGCAAAGCAAAATCTCTTGCTAAAACTTGCATTCCAAATTTTTTCTAACTTCCAGTCTTATTATGGATCTATTTCCTCCAAACTACAACAATTTTATACATCTAGCATGTCACCTAGTATTTGTAAAAGTTTCAAACCCCAAAATTATACATACATTTTACGAGAAAACTAAATCAATATCACTGGTGCATCTTTATCTAATTAGTAAGTTCTGTGGTAAGCATGCTGGACTCACAACCAGAAGGTTGCAGGTTTGAATCCTTCCATCACATTATCCATCATCAGCTGCAGTGCCGTTTTTTTTTTTCCTGTAAAACTATTTTACTCTACTTGCCTCGGCATGATATAGCCTTCATGGGTTGATGTGCTGTAAAAAAACCAAACAAGCGAACAAACATACAGACAAAGAAATAAAATGAGTCTATAACCCCTGGAACTTACTTTTTGAATTAAAACAAGTCAGAAAAGTATCAAGGAAATTTTATATATATATATATATATATATATACTGACCGGATGAAAAGGTCTTAGAAACATAATATACTTCAGAACCATTTTAGAATAGTTACATCAAACCTATTCTTAGTTTGGTTCAACATATTAATAATTTGAGAAACAATCTCTGCATATAAGCAGCAAATCAAAACTTTTCTTAGATTGCTTTAACATATTAATAATTTGAGAAACAATCTCTGCATATAAGCAGCAAATGCATTTTAAGTTATTGTATTCCAAATTCATATTTTTTACTGAATATTTTCTAAACAAAGTTGTTGATGAAATTGAAAACAAATGACACTTCTTTTTGAAAATTCTCTTTTGGACAGAGTGAATTTTCACACACAGTGAATGTGAAGGAGCATACTGACTAAATTGGATTGACACACAGATATATAAACAAACTTCTTCATCCTAGATATATGATTTCTATTTTTAAAAAGGTTTAAGAAATTTACTATTGTACTGTCTGTAATTTTTTGTAAACATTTTCATTAACTGTTTGTTGAGGTGCACAGAGGTGTAGAAATTAATTATCATTTTCTTAGATAAATAATATTCTAAAAATTTTAACAACAACAAAGTAATTTACTGAAAATTAGAAGACAAAAAATAATTATGATTTTTATGGATTGATAGCGTATGAAAAATTAGCGTGTATGAAAAATTAGCGTGTATGGAAAATTACATACTTATAAGTTGAGTCCAACTGCAAACTGCACCGATCTAGATCTGCCATCTCATAAAGCGCTGGAAGATCTGGGTCTACGCAGTTTGTTTGAAGTAATCTGCAGAACAAATAGCACAGACCCTGATCTGTTGGAGCACTATGCGCCAGCAGATCAGGGTTTATGTTGTTTGCAGTTGGACTCAACTTGTAAGCGAGTATAAGCGGTACCATACATAATTCTTTACACCTCAATACAACATACTGAGTTACCTCACAGCATCACAATAGAATTCTGATTTAATTTTATACTTATAGATTACACACTTTTCTAATGAAAAAATGGCACTTTCAAACAACACTAATCTGTAAACAATATGTAAACCACATGTGAAGAAACATACAACACTGCTAATTTTGAGTACAAATCTCTACACCTCTAACTGTACAAGTAATCTGCATATGTATAAGTATATAAAACAACAATAAAACTATTGCACATTTTCCTCAATATTTGGCATTAAATGGTGAGAAATGTATCTATACAGGATATGCACTACAAACTAATACAAATTTTCCTAAACTGGACACAAACTCACTGGTTACCCAGGTCTAGTATTGAAGTGAGATGTGGCCCCAGTTTAACTACAACAATTCTGACATGGGTGGAGTGTACACTACAATATTTTTCACATGATACTTTCATGATATTGGGGTGTTATTAGAGGTAGCAATGGTAAAAAGGATGGAAATTATTGATTTGCAGTCTTTTAATTCTGTTGTTCCTTACAAATTTATAAGTGAGCACATATGGCAGGAGTTCAAAGGAAAATAATATTAAATACTGAAATGATGACATTTCCTATCACAAATGAGATCTCTTATAATCCAGTCCCAGAAAAGTGAAGGAATTCAAATTTATGAAAACCATGCTATGATCTATTCCCTGCATATGACTTTCAAAAACTTTAAATACAAAATCCTAAAACTGTTGCTGTCACAATCCATGCCATAAGAGTGATACATCTATCTCGCAGATGCCTTGCATATTAAACAATAAAATATTTGATGTAAAGCACTTATCTGACATTGAATGAGGGTCTGTCTTTTTCACCTTCTTTAAACTGCTTGTACTGACAAATCTGTACGAACAATCTTAGGAGAAAATAAATAAATCCAATCACTGAAGACACCATCCTGAAACACATTTTTGTACCTTATGTCTTATAAAGGCTTGCTATGTATTTAAAAGAAAGACTAAACCAGAAACATGTTTACAGAGCAGTTATGCCCCACCACTGTACTGGAAAATGGTTCCTTTTAAAAACTTAACCTATGTGTGACATACAGATGGATGGACAAGGGTAACATTATATGCCCTACCACTGTCTTGGTGGGACATACAAATTAAGGTCAATATACAAATTTGGAGTTAACAATGTTTTTGTCCTTATGAACGAATTCTCTTACATTTATTCTGATGCAATAATCACTCGGTTTAAAAATGCCAACTTTCTGAAAATGTAAATAATGCATCCTAAATGAATGTGTTTCTGCTTAGATATTTACATTTCACATTTTCTCTACATGTAATATATACAGAGTTTAAACTGTCCTGCCTATACAACATAATCACCTTTATTTACTTATGTTTCACAGGTTTCCTTTCAGAACATCCCTGCACTTTGTATTCAGTAAATTTACAATGAGATCTGTTTTCAATACAGTATACAATATTTTCCCATCAAATACTGAAGAATGGGCATTACTTGCAAGAATAATATATGTGATTACAATTTTACAATTACCATGGAAATAAAAATACATACAGATGTTCTCCAATCAAAAACTAAATTGTGAAGACTAGATTTTTCTTGTGAAAAAGATTGACATTTTGTGACATGAACAGTATCTTCAATGATACTTATAAACGTAAATATAAACGTCTGTAAACTACGTAACTTACTGATATCTGGAATTTATCTTATGGTGTTATTAACCTCATCTAATTTGTACCAAGTGGTAAACTCGCCATACATGAAAATGCATCACAATGTAATGAATGCAAACAAGACATGAAATTCTTGTGCCATATATTAAACTAGAACATTTCAATAAGTTACTTGATACTGGCAATATTGTTATATTTTCACTATGATAATGTTAGATTACAATATAAAATCCATATCACTTACAACAAAGTATTTATTTGACAAATAATTATCATACAAGGCATTCTGCGGAACAGTATCTAACCTGTGAATAGTCTTATGATACAGGACTTTCGGTTTATTCAGCAAGATAGGATGGTCTAGCATATCAAGGTGGATACAAGATTTACATGTATTAAACCAAAGTTTCAGTCGAAAACAGCAACTAATGTAGAATATATGTGACTTGCAAAAACTTTTACAGAACCTTTGTTGATACTACCACCATCAACTTTACTGCTAGAAAAGTGATACCTAGATCTCGTCCTTTTTCTGTGTCAGACATTAAACCTAGATGAACATTATTTACATAAGAAATGACTTTGGAAGGAAATACTATTTTCGAAATGTGTGACAATGATGTGATCCATTCTTTGCAAATAAGTGATTTGAAACCAGTATCAAGAATTACTGAAATCATTTTATCAGAATAACCTCTAGGATTTTAATATGTTCTGCCAATCTGATGCCTGATTAACTCTGACCAGCTCAATTATATCCCGAGATACTGCTTTTTAATTATATTTTTAAAAATATGAGTACTAAATGATGTGAGGTTCCATAACATGTTTCAACAAAATTCATTTTAAAATGTAATCAAACTATGTTCATAAATGCATTCTCTATGATGATATTAAACTAAGTCAATCAGACACCAGAACTCTACACTAATCTTGGTTCATATGTTGGCATATAAAGAGCTAAATACCATTTTAGTTCTTATATCTGAGAAGACAAATGATGTAACAATTGATTTCAAGCAGGTGGTAGGGCTCAATATAAGGTCGGTCACTTTATTTGCACTAGCCCTGTACTCAGTGGCTACCCTATGCACTACCATGTGGCGTGCATGTTTTCGATACTGAATGCTCTTTGACCTCCACACCAATTGAAATTTAAGATATCAATATTGTACTGTGCATGAATGTTAAAAAGATAATCCATAAGAATGGAGACAAACCCTGTTTTAGTTCTTATATCTGAGAAGACAAAATGATCGGATTACTGATTTCAAGCAGGTGGCAGGGCTCAATTTAAGGTCAGTCACTTTATATACACTAGCCCTGTACTCAGTGACTACCCTATGCACTACCACATGGTGTGCATGTTTTCGATACACTAGCACTGTACTCAGTGACTACCTTATGCATTACTATGTGGTGTGCATATTTTCGATACACTAGCCCTGTACTCAATGACTACCCTATGCACTACCACGTGGTGTGCATGTTTTCGATACTGAATGCTCTTTGACCTCCACACCAATTGAAATTTAAGATTGTAATACTGTACTGTGCATGAAAGTTTAAGAGACAATCTATATCAATGGAGACAAAGCTGCCTTGTTTCAATCTCAAGGTTAATCATTTTCTTTTAGAAATGTTTAGTAGCTCCAGAATACAGTGGAAGGTATTCCAAATAAGTTTAATATAAAATACTGTAAGAAATTCTGCAAGCGTCTGGCTAGCTGAAAAGTAAGGACACGGCATGGCATGTGTTAAAAATGTCTCTTGAAAAAGAGGTAATTTATATGATGGAAAACTCGGCTCAAGACAACTCTGACTAGTTTATACGACAAACAAACCCCCGAGTTGTAAATCTCCTTGGGCTGACACAAATATGACTCAAACAAGCTATCAGGAACAAAAGTCCCACAAAGGGACTGATGCTCTACTGTCCGAAAAACAATTTCATGGAATACAAGATAAGACCAGTTTTATTTTTAACTGCCGAGTGTTGAAACCATCTCTTACATACTTGAGTGATAAGATTTTCAAATTAGTCACTTTTGGCAGCCATACTGGATGTAAGATTGGCACGATTTTCATTTAGGACAAACTAGACGTCATAAGAAGACTTTTGGTGAAAACCACATGCTGATATGACCATCCATTCAGGAAAAGTAGTGACATTTTCAATATGTTCATTGTGGCAGCCATATTTGAGGTCAGATTGGCACCATTTTCATTTAGGACTAACTAGATTTCATAATTACAGTGAAAATACCCCCCTCGAAGGGACTGACACTCTGTTATCCGAAAAGAATTCCCAGGAATTAAAGATAAAACCATTTCTTCTTTTCAACTGCTGAGTGCTGAAACCATTCTTGAGCGACATGATTTTAAAATTTGCCACTGTGGCAGACATACTGAATTCAAGATTGGCATCATTTTCATTTAGGACAAAGTAGACGCCATTAGTAGACTTCTGAGGAGTTTTTTGTGTGGGTTTAACACCATCTTTCAGCACATGAGAGACTATGCATGGTGGCTAGAAGACTTAAACCCCATGTTGATATGACCATTTATTCAGGAGAATTAGTGACAAGATTTTTAATATGTTCATTGTGGCAGTCATATTTGAGATCAGATCAGAACCATTTTCATGTAGTACCAACTAGACATCATTAGAAGTCATCTGGTGAAAACCCTATTTTGATATGACTTTCCGTCTAGGAGTAGTAGTGATATCAGACTGGCACAATTTTTATTTATGCCCAACTAGATATCATAAGAAGTCTTCTGGTGAAAACCTCATGCTGATGTGATTTTCTGTTCAGAAGGAGTAGCAATAACAAGATTTTTAAGATGGCTGCTGTGGTGGCCATACTGGATGTCAGATTGGCACCATTTTCATTTAGGATCAACTAGACATCATAAGGAGTCTTCTGGTGAAAACCACATGCTCATATGACTTTATAATCAGGAGTAGTTGCAACAAGATTTTCAAGATGGCTGTTTTGGTGGCCATATAAGATATCAGATCAGCACCATTTTCATTTAGGACCAACTAAACATCATAAAATGTCTTTCAATGAAAACTCCATGTTAACAAGTCTATCCATTCAGGAGAAGTAGCAATAAGGAGATTTTCAAAATGGCTGTTTGGTGGCCATATTGGACATCATAAGAAGTCTTCTGGCAAAAATCCCATGTTGACATAACTTTCTATTCAGGAGAAGAAGCCACAAGATTTTCTAAAGGACTGCAGTGGCAGTCATATTGGATGTCAGATCGGTACAAATTTCATATAGGACCAACTAGACATCGTAAGAAGTTTTTTAGTGAAAACCCCATGTTGATATGAGCATCTATTAAGGAATATCTATAATAAGATTTTCAAGATGGCTGTTGTGCTCGCCATATTGGATGTCTGATCAGCACCATTTTCATTTACGATCAACTAGACTTTGAGATGAATGTGTGTGTAAAGTTTCATGGCAATCCTCCAAATAGTTTAGGAAGAGTAGCGATGAAAAACTTGCTCTAACAGATGGACAGACAATGGATGACAGACAACAGGCCATCCCATAAGCTCTTCTGATCTATGACCAGTACAGCTTAAAATAGGACCCTGTTACAAGACAAACTGAATAAAATTACAACATAAACCTTTTAAATAAGACCCTGGAAAAGTTTCATGATGGTTTCTGTCATGACCTTAACTTCATGCACTACCATAGGTTCAAGTTTTTTTATCTTTTCAAATAAGCTTGATTTAAATTTTTTGGTTTTCCTAAAAAGAAACTAAGCAGGAGATGGCTATGACTGAACCAAAAAAGTCAGTTTTGAATGGTATCTTGTATGCCTAGCACTCGATTTTCATCATGCATGAAATGTTTCTGGATGTCCCAAAAAGAAATTCTAGTTCACTTGGGATTTTAAGGTCCATGTTGTCCTGTAACTGGGTTAAATTTGTACTTCAATTGTTCCAAATTTACTCAACTGGTGCAAAGTGTCCAGGGGTGTGAGATGTTCTGTTCCCATTTCTTACATATGTACAACAATATGGACTGACAAACTGTTGAAGTTTCAAGCAATAAACATTTGTTTGATTCAAGGTTCATTACTGCAGGGTTGAGAAAACTTAAATTATCTTTGCTACTATTCATGATCAAATATATTTTGATTTTGATTTTTAATACTGGAAGCTCTTAATTATGGCAGCTTGACTGGGCTATTCTATTTTGGTGAAGTACCTCCCTCAAGATGACTCTAATGAAAACTCAACATTTTACTTAAATGCTTGAACTCCAATCCAACAGGAAGGGTTTCCACTTGAGCATCATCACTCTATCCCTGGGTGACAGTAGGACTGAACTTCAGTAAGTAAAAGTCCTGAGTGTATACTGATAACCCTATCACTAAATGCATGTACTGTTGTTAAATTTGGTAACTTTGAACACTGGAGGACACTAAGAAATGGAACAGCAACTCTAGTAACACTAGAGTTCCACCTCAAGTTAACCTCTGTGTTCTCCAGGAATTGGTGTACAGTAGCATGGTAATGGTAATGTTCTTATTTGAAAACTTTGGCAAGGATTTCTCTCATGTTGTCTCCGTTGGTCACATCCTGTTTGGCTCGAATTCGGCGGTAGAGAATGGGGCAGTCAAAAGACACACAGGGCTGGCTGACATCCTGAGTCCCCATACAAGTGTAGCAGATCTGAAACACACCCATATAACTTTTATTATGAGGTAAATGAAAATACTGTGAGACTTGTCTAAAAAGTAACATTCACATTTTTTGGAATCCACAATTATTATATTTATACAGCGTACTTATGATACCTTTTTGTGTATTGAAAACCATTATGGGGACAAAGCACTTATTTTTGTTCCAGATGTCCATTCTATTGCATTTAAACGATACTGTATTTTGTCAAATGATACTGTATTTTGTCAAAACTTGAAATTGTAAATTTTTAATAGATGATTATTTTGTGCATCTGTTATTTAAATTTGTTTACCTCAAACATGTTTTGGGACAATGAATGAACAAATTAATTAAATGTGTACATCATGTGTTTAAACTCCATTGGTTCCACAAAGGCAAAGTAACATATGTTTTAATGGACTTGTAAAAACAGTGAGCTCTCTAAGAACATCTCCAATAAAAGAACATATGTGTATAAGGAATTATGTTATTCTGTCCTTCAGCTACAACAATTTCTGGTGTTCAAGCTCTTTTTCTGACCATGCAGGTGACTGGATAAAAGATCCTGAATTCCCTGTGTTTGCCAGACATGTCCGGCATATCATAGGTTTTAACAAGCACATACTCTGATCAACCAGAAATTGGTCATAGGATATCTAAAATATCATTATATACAATTTTCAAAATCCTACAACGACTGCCTCAGGGTCTGTACAAGACATCAGTCCCTCACACAATGTTTTTTTTTATCTATATTGTGTCAGGGCTGTTCCATTTAAACATACATGGTACTCAGGGAAGGCACTTTTAAAAAAATATATGCCAGGGTACTCTGCTTACTCAAAAAGTTCAAATGGAAAACAACACAAAATTTTAAATTGCATCTTTGGGTGACCACTCCACATTAAAAGTGCCTTCCCTTGATCCCAAGTATATTTTATTGGATCAGCTCTCAGCACATCATATCTTTAGAGCAATCTGTGAAGCCTAGGACTGATTTAAAAAAAACAAAAAAACAAAAGCAACATCAAAAAACATTAATTATCCTCCTGCAAGACTTATTTGGGGACGTGATCAAATAAAACTTCACCATATGACTTTACCGAAATTCCCGTCAATTAGGTGTTATGTATTTTCAAGGTAGTAGGTCAATTGTTGTCAATTAATAATTCATTTTTAAAAACAACAGAGTGCAATAAAATACTGTTGCTGGGTTAAATTCTATAATATAGTGTTTTGAAAGAAAAACATAATTTTTAGAAATAATTAGATTGAGAAGAAACCAGTGAATCATGAAAGGATAATACTAATATCAAAGCAGCAGCAAATCCCGAATCAAAAATGACACATTTTTTCTGGTATATTTATTTGTTATGACTCTATGGCCTAAAAATATGTAGCAGAAAGAAAGTGAAACCAGCAAAATCAAGTAAAATCAACAAGCAATTTATTTCTAGACAATTAAAGTGAAAATTCAAAAGACACTTACAATAATGTGAATTAAAGTCCAAATAATCCTAAGTGTCCTAATCACAAGTTCAAAAATATATAATGTTCCAAATGAATTCCAATAGTCTTGAATATCCTGATGTACCACAATGATGTAATCCGGAATGTTTTGAATTAATTAACATAAATCCCCAAAAGTCCTAAAATCTACGAGCAATTAAGTATTTCCAATTAATATTTTGAATAAATAATTCCTCTCTGAATTATATCCGGTTTTCACAACTGTAACATCTGATTATTAAAATAGCTTCTTTACAGACTGATCTTTAGAACAAGACTTTTAGAACCTGAATGATCTCTTGTTCACTAAACCCATATATATATATATATATATATATATATATATATATATATATATATATATATATATATATATATATATATATATATATATATATATATAAAAATAGGTGTACCTGACAATTCTCGCATCAGAATATGAGTAATTATGGAAAATTACTTTGTGCACCTTACTTTTGTCACAACAAGACATGGAAATAACAGTCCAGCTGCTAGCAACACCAGCCGTGAACTCAAATGCTATGTAAACATGTCACAAAATTGACCATAATCTGACTAAAGTACAACTTGCAATCATTGACACATATTATAAATTCAATATAAATAACATAATAATTAGCTATATCAATTTTGTATTTGTTGTCACAACTTGTTATGTCTACTTGGGATGTTTTTATATTAAATGTCACAAATATAAGCCTGCCACATTAATATTTGGGGACAAAATGTCCAGTAAGAGCCATTCGAATTTCAGGATCCATGTTGGGTAAGTACTACTTTAGTTAATTCCTAAGAAAAGTTATGTTCTGTCCAAAATAATACTGATTTTGTTCACCCAAAAGAGTTTCTTTTTCATACAGAGGTTTATCTTTCATTCAAACTGATTCAGCCTATTGATCACATATGCTTTGACATTTAATATAATATGAAAAGTATATCTACTTTACATTTATTACCATTAATGACTGGCATTTTGTATTTATTTGCCCAACATGGAAACGACCAGCACAACTTTCTTTCTATCTTGACAATGAAACAGCATATGCATACAATTATTCTTCATGATGTATATAATGAATGGAATAATACATGTTAGCACAATGATTTTGATGAACAATTAAATCCTGTCAAACTATCTCATTCACTGGTACTCTCTTATTAGTTCCTTGATATAAATAACTCATGGATAACTGTGAATTCACTCATTTTCACAGGTATCAATTTTATTGCTGTTGGAAAAATTACAGTTATGTTGATCCTTAAAGCATGGATTTGGGAAAGGCTCCTACTGTGTCTACAGAAAAAAAAAAAAAGATTGGTTGTCAGGTTTTTTAATTCAGGTTTGTAGCAACAATGAAATCAACGAAAACTGGTGCCCACAAAAGACAGTAAATTCATAGTACTGTATATACTTGCGTATGAGCAGGGTCCAAATACAAACAACATAGACCCTAATCTGCCATCACATAATGTGCTGGCAGATCAGGGCCTATGTTGTTTGTTCTACTGATTAGTCCTTACAAACTGCACAGACCCAGATCTTCCGGCACATTCAGCAATGGCAGATCTGGGTCTATGCAGTTTGCAGTTGGTATCGGCTTATACGCAAGTATAAGCAGTAATTAACGTAATCATCCTGCAATAATTTACAAGTACCTTCCTTCATAAGCCACTTTTCTAAAACAGCCAAGATGTCCCTTCCAAAAGATAACCATCAGCAGGGGGTTACACTGTAGTTGTCTAGAGAGAAAGCTTAAATTCTCTCCTAGAGTGCTATATGAAACAAGAGGTCCATGTGGCTCCGAGATCACTCACCGGACTTATATCTACCTCAAAGCCAAATGCCAGGGCAGTTGGCTAAGAAATCTGGGTTTGTATGATGCTTTTTGACAGGAAAAGTGTTTTTTTCTGTTTTGATTTGTTTTAGTAATAGCAGCCATACTGAATAATGTGAAAAATTGAGAGGCCTTAAGCGAGGGTGCTTTCTGTGCAATTTGGTCAATGTTCCAGTTTTTGAGAAGTCATTTAAAGGTCTTTCTAGTTTTTGAAACTAGCTAAATTTGATAGTGGATCAGTATCATTTGTGCAAACATGAAAGGCCTTCATACAAGGATGCTTTCTGTCAATTTTGTTTGAATTCTGTTCAGAAGTTCTTCTAAAGAAGCCATTTAAAGGTATTTTTATTTTTGTAACAGTTGCATTATTTGAATATGTATTGGCATCATTTGTATAAACTTAAACAAGGCTTTCATTCCCAGATGCTTTCTACTGAATTTGGTCAAATTCTGTTCAGCAGTTTTTGAAAAGCCATTTTAAGTTTGTTTTCTATTTTTAGCAATGGCAACCATATTTATGATGGATCAGCATGGTTTGTAGAAAAATGGAAGGACTCGAGACAAAAACACTTTCTGTCAAATTTGTTCGAATTCTGTTCAGTGATTGTTTTGAACGAGGCATTTAGATGTTTTATATTTTTAGTAAGTGTGGCCATATTTGATGACAGACTGTCATCATCTGAACAGATCAGAAAGGCCTTCATACATAGAAGCTTTCTGTCAAATTTGACCAAATTCTGTGCAGCTGTTATGAAAATATGCTGTACAGATCACTAAAAAGCCCATTCAATGGACCACAACTCAAGAGTCACAAGAAATACCTGTAAGTGTCTAAAAATGATGTATATGTGTTCTTGTGTTGCAGAAAACAAATTGTAATGTTTTATGAAAAGATGTGATCTGATCCCAAACCACACTGCATACCAATACAGGTTTGGGGCCTGATTTATCAGACTTTTCTTGATCAAATTCTTTTCAGTGGTTTCTGGGAGTATGTTGTTTGAAATGTATTCTATTTACACTAATGGTGGCTATATTTTATGGCAAATCAGCATCATATCTAAAAAAAAACCTGAAAGGCCTTCATGCCAGGATACTTCTCTGCCAAGTTTGGTTTAAATTCCACAACACTTAACTGACACAAGACCATATAAGCTTTCATGGGCTTATTGGCCAGATGAACAATAAAAGAATTACCTGTGAAAGATGGTGCAGTGTTCTCTCCCACTGTAGAATTCTATCATTAAGTGCGACACAAACCACTTGTGGCTCCTTCAGGCAATTGTTACATATGCTTTGACTGGTCTGTCTGTCACAAACCAGACAGTGAGAGGCTGCAAAGTACTGGGAAATTGTGCCCTGTGAAAAATATAATGGCATAAATACAGACGCAGCTCATTTTTACATCATTTGGAAAATAAAGTCTACAGCTAAGTGTTGTACATAGAGTTCATTTCATACCTAGTTTATGAATCCAGTTAATAATATTGGCCCAAATGTGCTATTTAATTTACCACATTACAAAAATCAGGGACTTTATTAAATAAACTGCATATAAAGTATTGAGTCTAGACTCTGCAGTACATTTATCTGCCTCAAAAATTCAGTTTTGCCACATATGATGTAACAATCTCAGCTGTGACATCATGGTATGATTTTATACATATGATGTAACAATCTCAGCTGTGACATCATGGTATGATATTACACATATGATGTAACAATCTCAGCTGTGACATCATGGTATGATTTTATACATATGATACCTGCCAACCTTTCAGGCAGTGTTGGAAGGTTTTAGACTCAAAAAGTGTTTTGTGATCCCAAGGGAAGTCAGTGAATGTGACCCAAATAAGCAACACTGTACAATTGAGAATACATTTTTACTCATATAAGCCATTAGAAAATGACTTCAAATTCACAGCTGAATAAAGGAAAATAAAATGTTTTCTTTGAAGCATTTAATACACTTTCAAATAAAAAAGCTGGCACATTTAGCACAGTCATATATCATCACCACACACACACCCACACAATCAACACCACACAGACATTAGGTACAAAAAGAAAAAATTCGGCCTTTAAAATCCATTGTATAGTGGACTACAGTATTAACTTGTAGTTTGTGACTGCTGCTCTCAATAGTTCATTGGTGGGTTTGAAAGTGATACAAATGTCTTCAGAGTTTATCATGGTGCTCACTAGAGACTGGAAGGTATGGTTGTTTATAAACTTTACAGAAGATCTTGCTGAAGTTTTTACAGTATTGAAAATGATTTTTCTGCATCTGCCCTGATGCAGAGTTGTGCTACCATGTCAATGGATACTCCAGGATGACTAATATTAATATGGTGCATGCAGTATGTGCAAAGTATAAAATCCTCCCCCTTGCATCTGCACTTCACAAAGTCAAAGTCTGTCACCCAGGAGTTCTGAAATTAAGCTTTCCTGATCTTGGCTTACTTCTCAGATTGCTTATCCTTTCCTGAATCACAGCTGCATTTCGGCATTTTGCCTTCAAAAATTATTCACACTCTCACAGTGCTCCTAACTTTATCATTCCAACTACCAAAACAATCTCGTTTTGCATTTTATGCATGGAGTAAAATGACACTTCAAAGAAACATTGCTGCTGATCATGAACAAGCACATTTTCTTTAATAAAGATGGCTTAAACATGCTCATTCAAGACAAAAAAGTTTTATAATTTCTATTTCTTCAATACCCATCTCTGATTAAATCAAATTGAAATGAATTGGGCTGTGCCACTCGTGTACTTTACCTATGCAAATTGGTTTAATATGATCTCCTGTAGCACTGCTAAATGGACTAGCAAACACAAAATCTACCTAGCGATTATCAGTCAGTTAAGTAATCTGTGAAATAGTGGTTGTCAATTTGTGACCCCGTTTACTTTTTAATCATCTCTATCACAGGTAACTGTATAACTGCCCAGTGGTGATAGGATTCCATTGGCATTAAACACGAAGTTATGTGAATCACAACTGTTTACCACTTAACAAGCTATAGGTTACAGGTATATATATTGTTGTGTCAAGAAAGGTATCTCTCCCTTTCTTAAAATTTATTGAAAATCATGTTTTATTTGGGTGGGGGAAATGAAAAAAACTTTTTTTTTTATTGTGACAACATGATCTGGCAGGTATGACATACATGTATCTACTGTAAAAATAACATGAAATGGGCTTATTGTGAAATGTTACTAGTTATATCATGATATCTCTTCATTATTTTACAGTATAGAACACTAGCCTGTTTTGTTTTGTTTTTTTTAATTTTGAACCTAATACAGGAAAACCCTGCTATAGCACATTTTGTTATAGCACGAATTTGGGTATAACACGATTGTGGCATGGCTCCCGAAATTTCATCTATTTTATCGTACATAAAAAAATTCAAAGTACGAAAAATAATGTGTAAAAAATTAATTATCATTTTGGGGAAGAGATCGTGTATGAATTCAGATATGATACGATCATGGCGTGGCTCCCGAAATTTTACAATAATGTTGCCAATTTCTTGAACTACTGCAAAGTTTTGTGCCAAAATAAACAAGAGTTTGATTTAATAATTTGGCAAGATGTGTTGTATTCTTGAAGAAAAAGTGTCTTATGATTGCATCTTTCTTTATATGAAAAAAGATGCTGAACATTTCTACTTGTGAATGTTCATTTCCAATGTGTCAGTAATCACTGCACTTTGATCTTAGTTTATTTTTGAAAGATGTCAGCTCGTTTTAAAGCTGATAAGTGTTAATCTTATTATTATTGATACATGAACAATAAAGTCATTAAGTCTTCTTTGTGTTTGTCTTCAATACATTCTATGTACAATCGTTGCTCAAACAATAGCCAATATATGTTTGCTCTTTCAACTGCATTCACAGCTAAGCACCAAACAATGTGGTGGTTGATAAAAGATTCTCACCTGAATTTATAAATCAATTAATTAAGTTGATTGATAATCATCAAAGTCAATCTCAAATCTAAAGGCTGTTCAAACCATGCGGCAATGATTTATAAAACATAAAAAAAAACGAAAGCTGGCAACACGCACACGTTGCTTGGCGGAGTTGTTAGACAATTGCCACGCAATCAGTTGACCAGTGAACAATGTTGTCCATTCCCTATAAAAATGACCCCATTGTTGATTAACAATTATTCTTGCTGCAGTCATTCAAACAAATAGGTGTCAGAATTTTAATTAGTAGTTATTTACAATGGATAACAGTACACGGTAACGTAAAGCTTTTACTGTTAAAGAGAAGCTTGAAGCCATGGACAGGATTAAGTCCAGTGTTTCCACAAGTCAGATTTAATTCCCAAGTGATATTTCCCAAGTTATCTGTCAGTGCACGTGGGCCAACAAGCCTTTGGCTTGTAAAGCACTCACTTTGTTTTCAAGTTGATAATCCTTTTGATCGAGCCGCGAATCTAATATTTGTTCAGTGCCAAGTATAGTTCTACAACTTCCTGTGCATATACTTTGACCTTAATCCCTTAGCTTGTAAAGGCACCATACTCTTTGTTTTCCAACGTGACAACCCTTTGATCAAGTCGCGAGTTTGATACTTGTTCAGTGCCAAGTAACAAAGGGTGCTTATTTGAACTCCCTGTGATCTTGCCACACAACTGACACGTGTTCAGTTGCATCCTTTAATAGATTTCTGACTTTATGATCAAAGTGTTACTTGCAGAGCCCAAGCTCAGTCTCTGCATAAGCACTCGCATATGACAGTAACGCTGAGGAATCAGAGTCGGTCGAGATTTCCGATGACTAGACGACGACGATTTACAATGACTAGACGACGAAGATCAGAACTTTATCTGACAATGATATTATACTTCTGTGTGCATATTTTCGATGGAATTATTATGGACTCCTACACATGCCATGAGATCAGTTGGTGAGTACACGTGTTGATTCTTTAACTATTCATGCTATACATTAGACATGTACATATAAATGTACCAATGCATGGTTCTCTGAATAAAGTAAAATATTATATGTGCAATCTCTGTTTTCACTGCATGTATTTCTCGTTTAATATGCATTGATTTAAGATGGTAACTGTGCCAAAGAAGCACGTTGTTTTGAGCCCACAATTTACCCCCCCCCCCCCATTTTTTTGTTGCATGCATCATTTTCTTCAGCTAAATGACTTGGTTTTGTCTAGGTTGGTTATAGCATGATTCAGGACATAGCACGATCTCGTTTTGTGGACCCCGACCATCGTGCTATAGCGGGATCCTACTGTATTACCAATTGTCTATGATAATGAAGTCAACCTTGACAGAGTGAAATAATGCACATGATTAAGTTGTAACAATAAAGTCCTACCCACTTATATTGACATCACTATGTCGACAAACCGCCTATGTCGACAAAAAAGGCAAAGTCCCAGTTCCCTGGTCTATTGTTACTACCAAATTTGTCATTCTTATGTTGACATCAAGATAAACAATAAATGTATATGTCAACAGAAGCTGTAGGTCCCAGCTTGAACACATAAAGGTTTTCTGATCATTTATGTTGACAAGCTGCCAGTTCCAACCAATAGTTTGTTCTATCATCAGATGGTGTCTGTGTGATCCTCCAAAGTTGGCCTTTTGCGACAACTTCAATTAACGCATGCACTCTTCATCAAAGCAAGCTGGTTACAATCTTCAATAAAAACAATGCATCCTTCATCAAAGGAAGTCATCACCAAACTTGAATAAAAGCAATGGAATCAGATCGATTGTTGCATTTTCCAAACTGATCAGTGATTGAAACGCGTTTATTGTGCCATGAAAGTTTCCTTTTCAGCAGGAACATAAGTAACTTTATTTATGCTTCCGATGGCTACCAATGGCAGTGTAAAATGCAAATTCTACTTGTGCTTAATTAAGCCTTTTTTTTAAAAATGCCATTGAATATTTTGTGATCAGAGAGAATTCATAACTTGTTGACGGGTTTTCATTTCCCTAGGAATAGCCTCATCCCCTTGGTAGCCTCAGTAAGATGATTACATTTGTTGCCTGAACAGACCAAATCTAGACCAATTTAAGTACATGTAGCATGTAAATAACAACTATACAACAACGAATTTCGTAGTGAATTGTTTAGTCACATGTGTTGGTTGATAATGGGATATAGATCAAATGAGGACTACCATTTTTTATACATGTGTTTTCTAACAGGACATGACCGATACATGAATTTTCAAATATGTGACCTATACTTGAATTAATGGATTTTTCATATACATGTACTTAATGCATCACGGATTTTATTACACAAAGGTAACAAAAATGTAACTTGTCAATATACAAGTGTATTTCACAATGGTTTTGTCTTCATTTAATCAAAATTTGCTTTGTTTACTTTCTCAGAGTAAATCCTACTCACTGACAACAGGTCACCCCTTGCAGACGAATTTGTATACTGGTAAAAGAGAAATTTGCTTTTTCTAGCCCCCACCCCTCCTCCCCCCAAACCACTTATCTCGACAATATTGCCTTGGGCCTGAGGATGTCAACACGGCAATATTGCCTTGGGCCTGAGGATGTCAATATAAGTGGGTAGGACCATATAACATTTTCACAGTAAAAGATTTTTCAAACTTCAGCTTTTTCTTTTTTCAATAAAAAGAAATTACAAGGTCTCTTCTTCCTTGCTTTAAAAGTTCATATTCACATATATTCTCTAAGTGTAAGACTAAAAAACAATAAAAACAATGTCCTGAAATAAAATATGTAATTTCTGATGTGAACCAAAAAAATGCACCATCTATAAAATAAGCATAAAGTTTATTTGATAAAATCAAAAATCAAAACTACAAGGAGGCCAGAATAGTACAATGAAAATACCCCTTCAAAGGGACTCATGCACTAATGTCTGAAAGGAATTTCCAGGAATTCAAGATAAAACCATTTCTTCTTTTCAACTGCCGACTATTGGTTTGGTTTGGTTTTTGTGGGTTTAACTCCATTTTTCAGCGCAAGATGGACTATACATGGAGGCCAGTATATTTGGTGGAAGAAGAACCCAGGAAAACCCCGGGAACAACCAATGACCCACTGAAAGCTACTGGCAAGCTTTCTCACATACCCACGTTGACTGATCCCGAGACTCAAACCCACACGGACAGAAGTGAGATGTCAGACCATTTTGGCACCCCGTGGCATTCCTGGCGAGTCTCAAAAACATCACTGATATTCTTCAGCGACACGATTTTCAAATTAGCCACTTGGGCAGCAATACTGGATGCAAAATTGGTACCATTTTCATTTGAGACAAACAATACACCATTAGAAGACTTTTGGTGTAAACCCCATCTATTCAGGAGAATTAGTGACAAAAGTTTAAATCTGTTCATTGTGGCAGCCATATTTGAGGTCAGATCAGCACCAGTTTCATTCAGGACCAACTAGATCTTATACGAGATCTTCTGGTGAAAACCCATCTAGGAGGAGTAGCGATAAGATTTTCAAGATGGCTGATATAGTGGCCATACTGTATATCAGATTGACTGACTGTCTGACCAACTAGACCTTGGGATGAATGTGTGTGCAATGTTTTATGGCAATGCTAAACGTAGTTTAGGAAATGTAACGATAACAAACTTGTGCTAATGGATGGACGGACTTTGGACAATGGACAACAGACAACGGATGATGAACAGGCCATTTCATAAGCCCTTCTGGTTTATGACCAGTAGAGCTAAAAATACATATTTCCAATTCCAGTTTCTTCAAATCATTCTTCTAAGTCAAACTCACCTTCTTGTTCTCTGAACCACTGTATCCCTGTGGGTTAACACGCACAACCTTGGGCATTTCACTGTACCTGCAAAGATAGTTTCCTGTTTTAAATATTACCTCAGATATGTTAAAAGGTGCCTAATTTACAAAGTACTAAAAGAACACATAAACATATCTGCTAAATATCTAAGATAAAACAACATTCCATCAAATGCTACGTCTCATGAGCAATGAACACTTTGATGTATGGTACATGATTTTGTAACAAATTTTTAACACAGAATCATAATCTTCAAACTGTCAGTGCCACTGTCACTGCCTATAAATGATACCTATCTCTTGCAATCTACTAGTGCAGGCAAATCCCTATTCCTGTATTGAAATAAAATATTTTTTCCCTTATTTTTGTCATGGGGAAAGCAAATTTTTAAGTAAATTATGTTTCTCTAATACTTACCTGATCACATTAATGTTAAGGGATATAAGCCTGCTGCCTCCCAAATCAAGTCCTACTTAAAGATGAAAATTTGTCTTTTCTGTCTATATCATATATACAAAAGGCAATAACTCTTGCTCATTACCTCCCCTTGTCCCCACTAGGTATTGCTAGTTTTTAAGCTGAGCAAATACCAATAAGGATGCTCACATAGCAGGGTGGCTGGGAGGTTTTCAAGTGATGTGATCGGGTAAGTATTCTCGGTGAAACATAATTTACTTAAAAATTTGCATTCTCCTTCAAATACGTCCCCCCGATCACATTAACGTTAGGAGAAAAGGTAATAGGAGGAGGGAATGCTGAGCATCCGACCTCTACCTCGGGTATCCTCTAGGGAATGATGGCTGGATTCCCCATGTGAACGATAACACGTTCTCCTAATTTGATAAGCAACACGGCCTAGGGTAACGTGATCTGTTACCCCTTATCTGGTTAAGAAGCTGATTATTGAAATGTTCTTACTGACCAAAATATCACTCGTAAATCAAGCGTAATAGGCTGCTGTTGTAGTGGGTTTAACGCCATTTTTCAGCACATGATAGGCTATACATGGCGGCCAGTTTTATCTGGTGGAGGAAGAACCCAGGAAAACCCAGTGAAGAACCACAGGCCTACGGGAAGCTACTGGCAAGCTTTCTAACATTATACATTGGCCGAGCCCGAGACTCGAACCCACGCAGACAGAGGTGAGATGGCAGTGATCTGTAAAGGCGAGTTCCTTAGACCACTCAGCCACCCGGAGCCCCGCTAATAAGCTGTGTTGACTTTAAGCTGGGTCTGGTAGTCATGTAGGCTGCCACCACATGACACACCAGATTCCAAGTTTGTTTCTGTGAAGCTAAATCTCTGAGATTAAATGGTTTCATAGTTTTGCACAGCCCCTGTGAGTTGTTTTTTAAGGACTTTCAAAAGTTTTCCGAGTATTTTTTCTGACAGAAAATGAATATCCTTCATATGTTATTTTGTTGATCACTGCATAAATAGGTATAAATGTAGAAGAAAAACATGTAACTAATTAGCACACCATTACAGAAAAGAGATGCTACTCCATCTGGTAACTTCCCATGTTGTGGAGTCATTTGATCTACCCAACTTAATCCAATATCTATTTATTCATTATTTTTGGAAAATAAGTAAATAATAAAAATTCTGAATTTAAAAAATGATACATTTTATTCAGTTTTAACTTTCTGCATTCCATCAGATAGGAGTTTTAGGGAAATTTCAGAGTTTTCAACGCAATCCCTCAAATTCAGGATTTGTCAAAGTTGTACAAACCATGGGTTTTGGAGTCATGCTCTAGATATGAAAGTGTGCATGATGAATTGATGAACAGACAAATAAGGCAAAACATTCAAAATATTTAAACTGAAAAATTGTGAATAGCAAAAGCCACATCTGGACCACTAGTCTAATATGTGTACCAACTTTTATATAGATATCTTTAATGATTTTAGAGTTGTGCTCTGGAAATAAAAGTGTGACAGATAGAACCCACTCTTATAATTAATTGAGTTTTATATTTTCTTTCCTATGAACCTTCTGCTTGTTGCTTGTAATGACTCAAATAAGACTGAAACTTGTTTTTTTGTAAGGACAAGGGAGACAACTGACCATGAGAAGACATCAACCCCAAGCAGTGAGAGGAACCTGTGGAGGGGAGGCAGAATCTGCTTGGTGATGTAGTAAGTGGCATTAAGTCTCAGCATGGAGTCCTGTAAAAGGTCACGGGGCTGTCGTACAAGCTGAATCAGTGGTAGTCCAGGACTTCCATACACTATTACATAGGGTATCCTCTCTCCAACCCTGGGCTCACTGCGACGGTCTGACTTCAACAGTTTCCTGAAAAATGTCAGAAATTTGTTCTTGCCTTTATATGTGAGATTAAAATTGACACAAGCTAAATTACTATCCAAAAATTAAAAGCACATTTGTAAACAGAGTCCTCTTATTTGGCTACTACAGTTCTCACATGAACAGATAATCAAAGTAATAAAACAGATATTTAATTGGGAAATTGACTGTTAAATATAAAATTTTAAGCTATTTCTGACCGTTAAAGGAGTGGTCTGACAGTATATTTAGACCCTGTGCAATAATTCTATATATCTACAATAAAAACATTTAATTTCAGTAATTTTATGTGCAATCAATTTGTTATTTCAATTTAACAAGGTTGGCAACACTGTAATCATTACCTGATAATAAAGTAATTAGATCATAATGTATTTTATATTCATGTAAGTGGTGAACTGAGGTGCTATAAGTGCTGATACAACTTTAGCAGTCATAGGAAGACCAACTTGAAAGTGTTAGTGGCCATTTGAAATTTGTTATCACCAAGCTTGAATAATTTGGTTTCTAAAACACAGAATCCATCGAGTGGGGAGTTAACAGTAGATGACAAAAAGTGAGGGTTTTAGTTAATAAAAATTAATGAGTAAATTTCGATAGTATACCCACATCCATCAGATAGAAACATCAACAGTTATCATCTGCTTCAACCTCATGCAAGTGGTCAAAATTCATTATTCAGAATTCTCTAAACCATCTCACTACACAGTGCTTGGCCTCAAATTCACTTATAAAAAAACCCTCACCTTCATTTTCTTCTGATGATAGTTTATATTAATAAAGCCTTTACAAAATATGCATTTACTGTAGCTGGACTGACAGTCATTTTACTGCCTTCTTAATTTTACATATTTGTCTCCGTGTTCACATTTTTCCTGATCTTACCATTTAATGAGGTTGAGTCCAGGGGTCATGTATTAGACTGGTCCCTTTCAATAGGCCGTAAGTACAACTACTCATATGTAAAGATGACAACTTTTAGTAGGAACCAGTGATTTTACAATAAAATGGGATTAAGCTGTGAATTAAACTGCATCTGACAAAAGTTCTTAGCTAAAATACATGGTATTTACTTGTAATTAGAAAGTGTGCATGTAATTTTTTTAAATGCCACATCATGATTTTGATGGTCACCAGAGGGCGAGTATTTTGACCATGTTCACTCACCGATTCGAAATATTTAGTTGCAAGAGCGACCATTTTAGTCCCAACTTGGAGAGCTGTGTACATTCAATTAGCTTTGCAATATGTTTTCTGCATTTATGAAACTTTGTAAATGATAGAGAGAATAAATGACAAACAGACCTGTTTAATGGTCACAAATGCCTATCAGTAGTTTGCCCAAGTCCTTTATGTAATTTAAGCCACATGCCTGTAGTTTTTCATCTGAACACTCACAGCTGGTCTTTCACCTACAGTTTACAAGTACCTCACTGAAGTATCTGTGTGGCTATTTCTAGCACTGCTGTTCCTTTATTCGGTTTTCACACCCAACACACTTCTGTACCAACCATAGTTTGCATGAACTTTCTGATTATAGGTTACAATTCATTTTTATTAAAGACTATCTCATCTGTTGAACAGAGTGATTATAGGTCCCACAGCTTCGTTTTCCTTGTCAACAGTTCATCACAACTCCAAAATCATGGGCTTGACATTTGGTCTTATTCACAATCAAAAAGACACTTGAATTTACCCCACTGCAGTAAAATTAAGCACTTCTGTGATGGATATAAAGAGACTAATACATGGATAGAACTCTGGCATGTTTCATCTTTATGTAAAAAGCTGTAACCTGTAAAATCAATACCTTAAACCATAACCTGTATCTTTGTGAAACTTTCCATATAAACTACGGTGAAACTGTAGCAGTAAACAGCTCTGGACAGATTTTAATGTCGAAGAATAAACTGGCATATAGAAATATACAAGGGCACCACTGTTTTTCCTGCAATCATTGCTGTAGAGTGATAACTGCCTTTTCAGACATCTCAATATAAAATGACACTTGCTCCTAAAGGATGATGTTAATCTTTTGTTAATTTTATTATAAATTTTTCCTTGATATAAAGACATCGGTTCATAAAGGATGAATCCTTTGGGTGTCCTTTACGTACAGGTTTCACTGACATTACTGCAAACATTTGGTACAAAAATCTTCCCACTGTTAATGATTATGACCTTGCCATTGGAAAGTTCTACCTTTGTTTCACTATCTGCTTGTGGAGATCCAACAAATATACTTGCACTTACTTTGCTATCTCCAGGCCTGGAACATAGGCTCCTGGCTTGTATCCATTCATCCCACGAAATTCCTTGGCAAAGATGAAATCCTGGACACTGACTGTACCCTCCACGAGCTTTTGACACTGGCGCTGGACATAACTCTTCACCTCTGACACATCACGTGTTGTGAACAAGATCTTGATAGAACGCTCAAGAATCTAAATGAATATTACATCAATATGACAGTTTATATGTAAACCAAGTCATATTCACCTTTATACTACAGATATTCACAATTGCTATGTTGGCATTCGAATTTCCCAAGTACCAATACTGTAATGACAGTAAGTCTTGGGACATGAAAAAATAATATTTTTTTTGGTGTCCCAAGACTTATATGCATGTAAATATATAAAATTTTCAGTGTCCCAAAACTTGTAGACGCAAAAAATGTAAAGACAAAATTGGGAAGATCGCCATACGTCACACAGCAGTGACCAGCTTGTTCAATTACCACGTCAATAAACTGTTATAAACTACTATGATTGTTTTATGTTATTATTATGCATGTGCATATTTTCCGAATTCTACAACATGATTTAAAATAAAGGTAAATAAAGACTTCATAATTCACGAGCCGCTTACATTTAACGGAAGACCTGCACTATAATGTACATTACTTACACTGTGCAAATTATACTTGGCGTCACTTATATCATTGTTTATTCCAAAAAATATATCATGCAGATTTTGCTTTATTCATCGTTTTTACCAAATCACATTCTTCCAGATTACATTTCAGCTACACATTCATTGCTGTTTCATTTATTTGAATTCACACTGTTTTTCATTGGTATAAGTGATCCAACAGAGTGATGTAATCTATATGAAAAGGCACGCGTGTTTAATTATATAAAGCACATAGCCAGCATAAATTCAAATAACTGTCATATATTCATGAAAGAATGGTCATAACATATGTTAAAATTCTGAATATAGATAAATTAAGAGCATCATTGATCCATTTTAGTTTTGTATTTCGACTTCATAAAATCGTAATTTTCCATACGTTATTCATTCCGCTTTTGATTTTGGCAAGCTGGTTGTTTTGGCGTCTCCTTTGTTTATAATTGGCAGATTTGTCTTCTGTTTTCCGACAGCAATCCAGGCCAGTTAATTGTTAAAACCCTGAATTTTGTCTGGTGGCAATGCCAGTACTTTGATGTGTGATTGGCTTCTACTGCGTAATTTTAGCACGATTACCGTAGCTGAGTAAACTGGAACTTATTTAAGGTCGCTTACATCAAAGCAAACTACCACAGAGTTTTTATTTTAAAAGTATTATTTCTTAAACTTCCTTATCATATTTTAGAGATATTATTTAAGTTTAGTGCAGCGGTGCCTATGATTCGAATCCAATGTATGTACTTCATTCATCACAAGTAAAATCATCAATGTACACGTGGTGACGCCATGTTGTAAACATGTGCACAATAAATGTGAGAGTTGAAATAAACACTATTTTCGTTCTCATACTTGCATCACATTTTAATGAATTACATATTTCCATTTTCAGGGGGGAAGAAACCCATAATTACAGGTGACTTTCGACAATTTTAATGCAATAATGCATAAACTGACAATAGTAAACTAGAGCACAAAAGGGAGAAGTTATTGTTGAATGGGTATAACATACCACTATAATGCTCAATTCTTGTCATCGTCTGATTAAATTATACATATTTTAATTTGGTAGAAATAAGAAGAAAACAGAAAAATTCAATATATTTATTTACTCTTCAAACAAATTCTATTAATTTATAACATTTCCATGTAATAATTCATAATGAAAGTCCCATAACAACTACAAAGTCCTGTTTATTGTACATGAGGTTACGATCGATAAAATACGCCAATCGATCTGTAGAAGAAAATTGTAGGTGTCCCAAGACTTATAAGTACATGAAAAATTGCTTTAACTTCGTGTTCCAACTTTTATAGGTCATAAAAAAATTACTTTTGAAAATAATTAAGGGTGTCCCAAGACTTACCATCATTACGGTAGCTGCCAAATTCTGCCTGAAAAATACTGACTTGTCTCTAGTGTCGACAAAGGTTTCACTATGGAGTTTTCCATTCCAGATCTGGCTCCTATTCATATTTAGTCATTACGCATATTAACTAGTATTTTTTTTTCATTGTTCCCCTCTTTCTCAAAAATGTATCTTTTCAAATATATAAAAGTCTGTTTAATTGCCAAATTATGCATTTCTTCATGTCCTTTTCTTAAGGTATTCCCTTGCATCATTTATACAACCTTGAAAATACATAACCATTTACCATATATACTCGCGAATAAGCCAGGTCCAAATGCAAACAACACAGACCCTGATCTGCCGTTGCATAATGTGCCAGCAGATCAGGGTCTATGTAGTTTGTTCTACTGATTAGTCCTTACAAACTGCATAGATCCAGATCTGCCATTGCATAATGCACTGGCAGATCTTCTCTGGGTCTATGCAGTTTGCAGTTGGTATCAGCTTATACACGAGTATATATGCGAGTATATACGGTACACTCACTTATAAGTTGGATCCAACTGCAAATTGCATATACCCAGATCTGCTATTGCATAAAGCACCAGCAAATCTAAGTCTATACAGTTTGCTAGGAGTAATCAAAGTAATCAGTAGAACAAACAAGAGACTCTGATCTACTGGCACATGATGTGATGGCAGATCAGGGTCTATGCTGTTTGGAGTTGGACCCAACTTATGAGCAAGTATATATGGTATACTAGCTGATGTCAGCAACTTGAAGGCAAAAATCTGCTTACAACGGCATAAGCCCCTAAATTTTCAATTGCCTAATCTGTTGTTTTTATTGAAATGAATCACCATCTGAGAATTTTAATCACATTTGGTAATTTTGGCAATTGCTAACACCAACAAAGTAATTGTAAGAAGTATCAATTTTTACACTGACCCTTAATCTGAAATTGCACTAAAATCCCTAATGACCATGACTGTAAAGAAAACTAGCTTAATATACATTATTACTAATTTATAAATATATACTGCACAGAAAGAAATGTCAAGAAGAATTGTAAAAATTGTTTGCGCATTCACCAGGACTGATATTTGCAACAGTATTTTATGTATGGTTCACAACCATGAACTTGTTGAGAACAATTAAAAGCCTATGTACAAATAATCTTGTATCGTACATATCCACACATATTTGCTTATCATAAGGTCACATTTTGAAAATGACAATTTTACTGGTCTGAAGAAGAAATTTCTCAAAATAGCTAAGAATCACATCGGTTTTAGACACATCTCTGCATAGACAGCATAGTAAGCATATATCTACTTCCTCATCAGTGAATCCATTATGCAGCATATATTCTGATTTAATTTCATTATGTTTATACAAGACATTTCTGTGAAGATATAATGAGTGAGGGAACCTTCAAAAATGGATAGCAAATATGTTTCAAATTTCACTACTTATCTAGAAGTGTAAAGAAGCATTGCTTAAAAAAAATTCTGATGCAACTGACCTTTGATACTGCAGGACAATTATCTCTGCGAACAGTCTCGATCCCTTTAGCATCAAATATTGGCTCTTTCTGGCTGGGAGTCTCATAACTGAACCCAACGTATCTCTTTTTGGTCTCCAACACACAAGGTAGGTACACCTGTATAGTTTTAAAAAAAACCCCAAACAATATTAATTTTATGTTCATTGTGCATGAAAATTTTAAAAAATTTGCATTTATACAAAATCCACTTCAAGGTATCACTACACTAATTGAGCCAATCAGCTGTTGCTGCATCCTACTGTAGTCCCTAAGAAAATCATTATTTTTTCTCTGACTTTTCCAAGGGGAACTACTGTTTAGCAAAAGTATATTGAAAAGAATGCAGCATAAAAGCCTACACTGAAAATAAAATATTTATTGAATTCAGCCGCTTGGCTTTGGTATAGGATAACAAATCTTACACTTCTGATTCGGACTGGTTCCAGAAATCTCGCTTGCACTAAAAATCTGGTCATGTCATTCAAATTCTACCATTCTGAGAAAATATTGCATGGCCTATGCTGAATATCTTTTTATGTTTAGCCCAAGTTATTGAATAATGCAAATATATAAGGAAATCAGTGTTTTAATATTTTCACAGCCCTGACATTGGCACAAGGAGCCCTTAATGTGTAGGAAACTGGATCATGTGGAAGAAACCACCAACCTTGGAACACAGAAAAGCAAGCAACTGTGTCACCACTGCACTATCCAGACCTCTCTCAGGTTATTTCTGATTTGACAGTTATTCAATAAACAGTGACAGAGTTTTTAAACGTGTAGGGAGTCAGTTGAAACATTTGATGATCAATGATCAGTTCAATTTTGACTGGCCAGAGATGGTTCTTTTACATTTTTCATGGAAAAAGTCATTTTTGCATATTTGGAAATGTTGCTTTGTTTCCCCAAATTCAATGAATTATCACACTCAACAGGTTTTCTTACAGAAACTTAACTGACCAATACTGGTGGTTGATGACCACCATTTAGAGTACATGTCTGAAATAGTCTATCACTGAACTAACAAACATACTGGATTGCAATGCACTGAAAACATTTATAGTGAAGAAGCAAAAACAAAATTTTCCAAAGATGAAAGCTTCAATCATTTATAATTGATTACTGCAATCATAACTGAATGCTTGGTAATTTTGCTTTCCAACCAAATCTTCAAATGTCTTGATTAACTGTCACACCAAAAGCTTTTATTAACGCAGCTACATATGGCTATCAAAGTAATCAAATTTGAAAGGTCTTCCAAATGCACATGATATCTATGAAGTACTGGTATCTCAGCACACATGGTTGTTTACAACTATTACTTCTTGTAAAATGTATTAAATTCTAAATAGGAAGTTTTACCTTTTCTTCATTCTGTGATTATTCTCTAAGTATTCTCTAACAAAATAAGTACATATAAGTGCAAGCTACTGCATAAATATGATGTCATTTCTCCCACATTTTGAAACCATTTACAAAAATGTGTTTGAGACATTACATTTACTCAAGAATTTTTATGAAAAAGTTAAATACATTTCTAAACAATGATCAAACAGTCATGCTATAGTGGGAATTCTATGTTCAAAACTCGTGCATGGAAAATCGATTTCGGTCAAAATCTGATTTTCCCAGGAGTTGATTAGTAGTACTAATCTTGTAATTGTTCTGATAGTACTTATTATTTAAACTGTTACTTAAACCAATGGTATATTGTCCAATGAGAAAGTCTAATAGTTCTTCAGGTCATTTAAATGAATCTGTACCTTCTCAAACCTGAGCTTGATGGGCTTGGGAAATAGTTTGGTCACAGTATCAGCGATCTCCTGACCCACTTTGAAGGCCTCCTCCTTTGTCCGGCCCTTCATGAGCAAGAACATGCTGGCAACAGAAAAAAATTATTTACACAACATATGATGTAATACATTCTTTAAAGAAACTGCCTTTCAGCAAACTATAACAGTGGCAAAAAATTCAAGCAGTGAAGGTTGGCAAAACAAATTATAATAAAACAAGACAAGAACTAACTTAAGTACAGTTCAACCTCTTTCAACAGTTGTCTCTTCAACATTCATTTCTACTATCAAGTCAGTTTTTTTTTGGAGGGGGGGGGGCACTAAACAATCTCCTCTAATATTGTATCCACCTTGACTAGCCACCTGCAATAAACGGCCAATACTGTCCCATCTTCATGGCTCATTCTGGGAGGCTGTGATGTACATTTAAAGTAAGGTTAATCTCTGTGGATTATAATAAATGAGTTGGACTCCCATGAAAGATCATCTGCAATTAAAGATGACTGCTTGTGAAATGTTGCTGTATTTAATTTTTATCAACAAGAGAACTGTGAATGGTACATTATATGCCATTAATAGTCTTCTATGTATGCACTAATCGAGTTGACTCTGGAGATTACTGATCAAGGGATCTTGAACTAAACTCACTGTGCAGAAAAGCCTTTTATTCTAATTGAACCCTGACCTTTGACCCTGACCTTTGACCTCAAGACCCCAAAATATATAGGTTTCTTTCTTAACCTAAGTGCTAGCCATCCACAAAGTTTGGTCAAAGAACTTACTCTTGAACAAACGTTACTTTATGATGTTAATGTTTGACCCCAAAATCAAAAGGCCTCTTCCTTACATTAAGTGCAAGCCCTCCACAAACTTTAGTCAAGGTATTTGTTGTCCCAAACAAAAGTTATTATGTATAAAGTATCTTTTTTCTTTCAGTTATTGACCTTTACCTTCGACCATTTCACCCAAAAATCAATAGACTTCTTTCTTACCGAAAGTGCAACCTATCTGCAAAGTTTAGTCCAGTTCTGTGATGTCGGACTAAAGTTATTTTGCAGAAACCATTTTTCTTCTTTCAGTCACAGCAACCTTGACCTTTTGACTCCAAAAGCAATGGGTTTTCTTTATCCCATGTGCAAGCCATCCAAATGTCTGGTTCAGGTCATTGATGCTGAAGTAATGTTATTGTGCAAAAAACATTTTTCTTCTTTCAGTCAGTGACCTTGACCTTTGATCTTTTAACCCCAAAATTGATTGGCTTCTACTTTACCCCAAATTCAAGCTAGTTAAAAAGTTTGGTAAAGGTAGATGGTGGAAAACTCAAGTTATTGTTCAGAAACAAAATAGAAAACAAAGGGCCAGATCAATGGACATCATAACATGCTACACTCTGCTTTAGGGCAGGCATATAAAAATTGACATTTGTTACATAGATAAGGGTGCAGACATATGAAAATTGATATTTGTTATATAACTAAGGGTGCAGGCATATAAAAATAGATATTTGTTACATAGCTAAGGATAAAAGCAATCCAAAAATCACCAAAAAAATGTACAAGTTGTTGTGCATTCTTGTGCTATGCTTATTTCAATATCCATCATTACATAGAAAAGCATGGGAAAAAGTAGTCTGTTACCAAATGCCCATAAAATAATAGCTGAATGAGTGTTTAAAATTCATCAAATTTGAAGCTTCAATACCACTAAGTCTTCTTATCAAATAACAAATAAAAGTGTGTTGCTAAGTGAATTTTTTTTTTTTACTACTCAACAAATGAATGCCCAAGTTCAGTCCACCGCATAATTTTATTGAACGAAAAAATTCACTCTCTTCCTGTGTGGAGTGAGTCAACATTAGCAACAAGCCCATGTAGGTAAAGCATGACAAATTAAAAGCCGGTTGTGATTTGTGAACAAAAGACTTTCAATGCCTGATTTTATCCCATGGATAGAAATGAAAAATTATATTACAGAGTTGGTTCGAGATATGAAAATTTCAATGCATATAGGATTTTATTATTATTTTTAAAGTAATGAAGACTGTATACTAAAAGAAAAAGAAGGAAAAACATCCATGGAAAAAGTCAGTAATATGGTCATATACTTTTCACAATATAGCGATGAAAATTCTGGTAATATTATTGAACAGGTTTATGGTAACTTTTAAAGGAAAATGAACAAATTATGTACCATGACAACAGGAGCAACTTCAATAATTTTTATTCTGATATTTTTAATTCATATATTTAAAATCGACAAAAATATTTATAGAAAATTGAATTTGAATGAAAACAAAAGGCACA
Organism: Margaritifera margaritifera; assembly: GCA_029931535.1. Classification (NCBI taxonomy): domain Eukaryota; kingdom Metazoa; phylum Mollusca; class Bivalvia; order Unionida; family Margaritiferidae; genus Margaritifera; species Margaritifera margaritifera. The sequence goes on along the minus strand of JAQPZY010001583.1, from coordinate 1,056,603 downwards.
AAAAACAAGAACGCTCTATATTGTACATAAATATAGTTCTTTATATTACTGGTGAATTAAATAAAATATTTAAACATTTTTCAACAAATTTCATTTATCAACAACTTTAACAGAAATATCAAAGGGCAGAGTTCAGTTATAAATGTAACTATTTTTGCTCTGCATATGCAAGTCAACATGGCCAGGACCTCTCAAGATTTTGGGGTTTTTTCTTTAAATTTTACCCCTATTACAATTTGCATTGAAATGAAGGATAAAATATTTTTAATATTTTATTCCATAATTTACAAAAATTATATGCTTATTGACAAGTTGCATCAATGATCTTTAACTCTCTGTGATATAGTGTTCAAGTACATTTACTCTTTGCAATATAGTATAGGAGTAAATTTACTCTTTGTAATATAGTGAGTATATTTACTCTCTGCAATATAGTATATGAATAGATTTACCCTTTGTAATATAGTATATGAATAGATTTACCCTTTGCAATATAGTATATGAGTAGATTTACTCTTTGCAATATAGTATACGAGTACATTTAATCTTTGCAATGTAGTATATGAGTAGATTTACTCTCTGCAATATAATATGAGATTTACTCTTTGCAATATAGTATATGAGTAGATTTACTCTTTGCAATATAGTATACGACTACATTTAATCTTTGCAATGTAGTATATGAGCAGATTAACTCTGCAATATAGTACAAGATTTACTCTTTGCAATATAGTATATGAGTACATTTACTCTTTGCAATATAGTATATGAGTAGATTTACTTTTTGCAATATAGTGTATGATTGGTTTTCTCTCTGCAATATAGTGTATGAATAGATTTACTCTTTGCAATATAGTATATGAATAGATTTACTCTTTGCAATATAGTATATGAGCAGATTTACTCTTTGCAAAATAGTATACGAGTACATTTACTCTTTGCAATATAGTATATGAATAGATTTACTCTGCAGTATAGTATACAAATATATTTACTCTTTGCAATATAGTATATGAATAGATTTACTCTTTACAATATAGTATGAGTAGATTTACTCTTTGCAATATGAGTAGATTTACTCTTTGCAATATAGTATATGAGTAAATTTATAATTTGCAATATAGAATATGAGTAAATTTATACTTTGCAATATAGTATATGAGTAGATTTACTCACAAGTTTTGTCATTGTCTCTCTATTCTTTTAACTCTTTTGTTTGTTTTTTTTCATTTCCTATGATTTAGAAAGCAAAACAATTAATAATAATTTAAAAGATCAAATGTATTCTGCCCTGCAGGAACACTGGTCATCATTTCCTTTCCCTGGTTCAACATCCAGGTTGAGGAAGTGTGGTTTCTCACTTTTTGCTAACTCCTATGCAACTTGGCTGATAGCTGAATCACATTTCCGTCATGCTTAAAAAGTTTTTACATTCTGAAAGTAGCCTTCACTAAAATATTTGTAATTGGATTTTTGCATGATTCAAATAACTTTCAAGTAATTTTCTGATAAAACCCTTTTTAGTTATAGTGCGAGCACACCCAATGGTCACCATCTTTCAAGTATGTAGACCTGGCATAGTAACAGTTGTTACGGCTTCCAAAATTAGGTGTGGCTATGCCTCACATGGTGATTCATAAATTATTGAGATCTTATCAGTTTTCCACAACAGAAACCTTGCACTGCCAATTTATTACAGGTCAAACATTAATAATGATTTCCCATGGTCTCATTGTCTTCTTTGACTTTGTCATTTTCTTTCACAAGTCTGTAATTGTGATTATTACAATTGTATAACCATTTTTCTTTTTCATTTCTTCATGAGACAAAAGTTGCAACCAAATCATTTTATGTCCAATCTCTCCCAGAGTACACAGGTAACTAGTGATGTCAAACTAATTATGTCAAGCTGCACAGTACACTATATTACAAAAGCAAATGTCCTTATGCCACCAGTCTTCAGAAGATTATGTACAAGTCTAGCATATAAATTATCCTATGGAGAATCCAACCCTGGTTTCACTTAAAATCACATATTTTCATCCACCTTTTATGATTTTTTCAATATTTTTCATTGCTTTGTTGTGACACTGAACTTTAAAACAGAAAATTCATCTATCATTAATGATTACAAACAGCCAAATTCAGTGAATTCGTTGTTTTTTGTGATCTAACAATTTTCATAGATTTTGTGGTTGCTTTAAACTATGAACTGAAAGACCTGATGAACGATGACCATTCTGTGGAAACCACAGAACCCTTTCCCCAATTCACAAATTTAAGTACTGACTAAAATGTAATTTTTCACAAAACCATGAAAATCGATACCCATAAAAAATAAATTCACAGTTTATATATAATTACAATGCAAGACAGATGCATGACCATACCATAAGCTCACTTGGCCCAAGCAAGCTAAAAATGGACAAAAACACAACAAAATATTGAAACTGAAACTTGTGAATATCAAAAGACACATCAGAACCACTAGTCCAAAATGAGTACCAAGTTTCATAGAAATACCTTAAACGGTTTGTGAGTTATGCTTCAGAAATGAAAATGTGGATAATAGTTGAATGGGTGAACTCTAATGTCCAAAAAGAATTTCCTGGAATTCAAGATTATTTGTTCTTTTTGATTGCTGATTGATTCTTGAATGATAAGATTTTCAAATTAGCCATTGTGGCAGCCATCAGCACCATTTTCATTTAGGACAAACTAGGTGGCCATATTGGATGTTTGATTGGCATCTTTTTCATTCAGGGCAAACCAGACACCATAAGAAATCTTCTGGTGAAAACCCCATATCGATATGACTTTCCGTTAGGAAGGAGTAGTGACAAGAAGATTTTCAAGATGGTTGCCATGGTAGCCATATCTGAGGTCAGAACAGCACCATTTTCTTTCAGGACGAACTAGATATCATAATTAGTCTTCTGGTGAAAATCCTATTTTGATATGACTTTCTATTTAGAAGGAGTAACAATAACAAGATTTTCAAGATGGCTGCTATAGTGGCTATACTGGATTTCAGATGGGGAACCATTTTAATCTAGTACCAACTAGACATCATACAAAGTCTTTTGGACAAAACCCAGTATCGATATGATTTCCTATCTGGGAGAAGTAGTGACAAGATTTTCACAATGGCCAACATGGCAGCCATATAGGAAATCAAATCGGCACAATTCTGATTTAAAACCAACTAGACATCATAAGAAGTCTTCTGGTTAAAACTCCATGCTGATATGACTTTCCATTCAAAAGGGGTAGCAATAACAAGATTTTCAAAATGACATCTATGGTGGTCATATTAGATGTCAGTGGCCCCATATTTATTTAGGACCAACTAGACATCATTACAAGTCTTTTAGTGAAAATCCCATGTTGACATGACCATCCATTCAGGTGGAGTAGCAATAACAAGACTATAAAGATGGCGTATGTGGTAGCCATACTATATCCAGGCAGAACCATTTTCATTTGGGACCAACAACACATTATAAGAAGTCTTCTGGTTAAAACCCCATGCCAATATAATTTTATTTTCTGGAGAAGTAGTGATAACAAGATGTTCAACATGGCTTCCATGGCAGCCATACTGGATGTCAGATCAGCCCCATTTTCATTTAGTAAACTAGACATCATAAGAAGTCTTTTAGTGAAAACTCCTTGTTGGTATGACCATCCATTCAGGAGGAGTAGCAATAATAAGATTTTCAAGATGGCCACAGTGGTGGCCATATTGGATATATGAGTGGAACCATTTTCATTTAGAATGAGCGAGACATCAAAAGAAGTTGTGTAAACCACATGCTCAAATGACTTTCTGTTCAGAAGGAGTAGTTATAACAAGATTTTCAAGATGGCTGCCACAGCAGCCATATTGGAGGTCAGGTTGGCGCCATTTCATTTAGGATCAACTAGACATCATAAAAAGTCTTTTAGTTAAAACCCCATGTTGATATGACCCTCCATTCAGAAGGAGTAGTGATAACAAGAATTTCAAGATGGCTGCTGTGGTGGCCTTATTGGATGTCTGAGCAGCACCATTTTCATTAAGACCAACTAGACCTTGGGATGAATGTGTGAGTCAAGTTCCATGGCAATCCTCTAAGCAGTTTAGGTGGAGAAGCAGTAACAAACTTGTGCAGATGAATGTCAGACAACGGAAAACAAGCCATCCTGTAAGTTCTTCTGGTCTAAGACCAGTAGAGCTAAAAATGAATGAAGACGTAACAAATACTGAATTTAAGAAATGTGAATACCAAAAGGCACACCTGGACCACTAGTTTAATATGTGTTCCAAGTTTCACAGATGTAACTTTAACAGTTTGAGTTATGCTTTGGAAATGAAAATGTTTATGGAAAGACAGACACTATGATAGCTGTGTCTTCCCATATTACATGCAGGAGGAATAAAAGGAGAGCAATGGTATCAATATCTCACCTATCTGTGTCCCCATAGACAACCTTGGCTCCCCACTGAGGTGTGTCCTCTACCAGCTTAATGGCTCTCTCTAGGGTCTCCCTGGCCTTCCGCACAATGCTATCTCCAATCTAAAAGCAGAGTACCAGTTCTCCTTATACTACTTTCACAATAATTCAAAACAGCAGTCATCTTTTACACAGAACTATGTTGAGATCAACAGGTTAAAAGGATGAATCTACTGGGTACAATTGGGTAGACACAGCATTGGTTAACTTTCAGCTGACAGATGAAATGTATGGTTATAAATGCAAACCTGATTGACAGGAACAGCTCATTTTCTTTTCATGTTATTATCACTTTGGTTTGCAAACAGGTAAAATCAAACCCAAATCTGAAATCTGAAACATGGCCCAGGGGTTATACATATTTTCTAATAATAAACTCCATCCTGGACTCTAAAGTTCAAACTCTGAAATTAAAAGTCAGAGTACATAAATTTCTTCAACAACAATGATGAGAAGTCAACTTTAATATCATACTATTAACACACTGCTGTAACCCTATGCACACCTTTTATTCTTATTAATAAGTCGAGTCCAACTGCAAACTGCACAGACCCAGATCTCCTATCACATAATGCAGAGGCAGATCTGGGTCTATACAGTCTGTTAGGAATAATCAGTTGAGCAAAAATGGACACTGATCTGCCAGCACATTATGTGATGGTAGATCAGGGTCTATGTTGTTTGCAGTTGGACTCAACTTAGAAGTGAGCACATATGATAAGAACATTATGTATAGTCATAATTATGTGTTTGAGTAAAAACCAAAGCTCAAAATAGCTTTAAAACTTTTAAGCAAGAAACTCACACTCAGCTTCTAAATTCCAAATTCAAATGTAATATATGAAATATATCTAAATCTTTCAAATTTGGCATGCTATTAGAGTAACCATGAGTAAGAAGGTTCTGAAAGTTCTTTTATTCTACTTCTATGTCAATTAAAGTAACAGAATGTCAAAATTTTCTGAGTCTGAGGTTGAGATTGAATTTCTTGCTGAAAATAAAACTGAACTCCAATGAAGGAACTGATGCTCTACTGCTTGAAAAGAATGTCCAGAAATTCAAGATAAGACCATTTCTTTTTTTTAACTGCTCAGTGTTGAAACCATATCTGATATTCTTGAGTACATGATTTTCAAATGGCACCATTTTCATTTAGGACAAACTAGACACCATTAGCAGACCCTTGGTGAAAACCCCATGTTAATATGGCCATCCATCAGGGATAATTAATGACAAGATCTTCAATATGTTCATTGTGGAAGCCATATTCAATGTCAGATCGGCACTCTTTTCATTCAGGACCATATATCATAATTAGACTCCAGGTGAAAACCCCATGTCTATATTACTTTCCATTTACGAGGAGTAGCAATACCAAGATTTTCCAGCTTGTTACAATGGTGGCCATAATGGATGTCAGATCGGCACCATTTTTGTTAAATACTAACTAGACATCATAAGAAGTCTTCAGTTGAAAACCCAATACTGATATGAATTTCTAACTAGGAGTCATAGTGATCAGATTTTCAAGATTTTCTGGTCCAAGACCAGTAGAGCTAAAAAAACAAACAATTTAAAGAATATCAGCCCAGGCCTCAATTTCACCAAGTTAACTTTATACTTAAGATATTTGATTGGTCAATTTTAAGTCGGATTTAAATTTCACCCAATCGGGAAAATGGATTCTAGAACTGAGTTTTAAGTCCAGGTTTAAGTTCTGTTGGTGAAATTCATAAAACTCTAGAGTTTAAGTCTGAGCTTGAGATTTTCATTCGACCAATCACAAATGATGTTACTTGTCACAAATGATGTTACTTTTGTAAACTTGTTTCTTATTTGCTGATAGTTGAAACTCAATCTCAGCCTCAAACTCAATGTTTTGTCATCTCCAGGCCTGATCTAATAAAAAAATCCACATTATACCTTAATCTACAAAATATACTCCCTTTATGACCTTTGAGCTGATCATTATTCTTGTCATCAAATAGTACATTTTGTCATTAAAATGGTCTCATGCCCTTGTGCTGATGTCTTCTTAAAACAATGGAGGACATTACTGGACTTTACATAATTACATGTACTCTATTCTTCAACAATATTCAAGAAGCTCTATTTAAAACATGCACATTCAGAACATAGTTGTCACTGAAATGAAATATTGGTATGGCAAGGATAGCTGGGCATTGATGAAATACCCCCCCCCCCCCCCAAAAAAAATTCTGAGCAACTTTATGACTATCTGGTATAAACTTCGCTGGAATGAGGATCCAGTATCACAGATCAAATAGCTGGTATAAACTGAGAAAACAGCACATCTAACATACTAGTATAGTAAAAATATAAATGTTTTCTCAATGTGAGGAACTGAAGAAAAAGAAGATAAAACCAGTGACCGGTACTTGAATAAATTATAGAACCATGGTCAAAAAGTCATCAAGAAAATACAGCTGAAGAAGGTGAGGTTGGGTTTTATTCATTTATTTTGATTACCTTTGAAAATGAAAAGTTTTGAGATGATAGTGATAAATAAACATGAAAGGATGTATAAAGGATAGACCACAGACCTCAATACAGGGCATGCGTCCTGAGTAGCTAGCCGCTGTGTAGCCATATGTTACATTGGCAATCAACTTCAGTCCCAATTGTCTAGCATCCAGCATTCTGTATAGACTCTACAAAAAAAAAAAAAAAAAGATTTATTAACAATTAAAATTAAACATGCTTTGCTGTCAACTAATGTAAACTTTCTTGATCTTTCTGCTGACATAAAACTTTGGGAAAACATGCTGTTTGTATACGGCTACATTTGTACTGGCAGTCTACCATTTTCCATTTTGCCAACTATTTCTTACTTAGAAAATAAAGAAGAGTAACCAATTGCACAATTAATTCTGAATTTCCGTATATATTATGTATGCATATGACTGATTCTAACTGCCTTAACTTCTTTGATATTCACATAGAGCAACAAGAACCTGCCACTACCAAGGCCATTGTCCCCTGCCACCTCCAACAAAAGGCTTGAGGACTGGTAACTGGGAAAATTAATAAGTCAATCACAGGTATAAAATTATTTGGTATAAAATATAGTCATAATCTTTCTTGAAATTGATATCATCTAAAACCCTGTTAAATATGAACCTTCATAGCTAATATAATTTAGAAAAAATGTGAATGCCAGTTTTCACAAGCCAATAAAACATTACAAGTCAATCAAGGATCAGAACTGTGTAAAATATGGTCCAATTCTGCTGATCATCAATATCTTCTAAGATCTTGTCCAGAGAAAGTTTTTTTTAAAAATTTGGTTAATGTACAAAATAACGAGTATGCTCGAGTTTCAAATTACATGCATGGATATTATAAGTCAGTCAAGGGCCATAACTCTGTAAAATATAGTCAAATCTGGAGATCAAACTCGTCTGAGACCTCATTGAGGAGAATTTTATTAGCAAATATGGTTGAATCCAACAATAAAGTGCGCATGCTACAGTGTTCAGAACCCAGTGGGATGCCAATGTTTTTCAAGGGCTATAACTCTGTAAAATATTGTAAAAACTGGATCATCCTAGAAGTCATCTAAGACAATAAGATGAAGCTACAGAGCCAATTCAATTCAAATCAAATAGAAAATGTGAATGTAAAAGTGTTTACATCATAATGGAACTCCCGTTTTAAGACTTTCAAGGGCCATATATAGGTAAATAAGGTCATAATCAGGTAATCTTCAAACTCATCCAAGATCTTGTTGAGCTAAAGCTTCACTGAAATCTGATTGGAATAAAAACTAAAAGTGTGAATGACAATGTTCACAAACCGTAGAGATGTTCATTCTAAGTTGATCAAGAGCCACAACTCTGTAGGAAATTGTAACCAGATTATTTTTTTTAAACAAAACATAAATGTCAAAATTTCATTTGTCCACCTCAAGTGCATTTTGCTTAATTGTACTAACAAGGATTTTATTTTTAAAAAGTACTATTTTGTTTTTAAAAGTGAAAAATTTAAAGACTGCTATAATGACCTGAAATCTAATTGTGCTAACAGGTTTTTCTGCTTAATTAGGCACACACCTTTTAGTGATGATACAGTTATACCAAGTTTCATCCCATCATCTCAAACAAGAGGTCCAAGTGGGCATGATATTGCTCATCAGCTTACATAACTTAACAGCCGAGCATTCCACTAAGCAGGCTTATGTTGTATTGTAAGAACACGCATGTAAACTATCTCCCAAGCATTCTATCATGTTGATTTTACCAACTTTAACATATCCTGATAAAAATTCTTTTAAAAGATAAAGGCATAATTAATATGCAATGTTTCTTGCTCATAATAGAAGTCATCTATGTTGATGAAAATAAGCACTGATCACTTTTACTTTTGAACCACTCAAGATCCTGATGACATAAGCCCATATTCAAATTTTGATAAAAACTGCATCAGAATTATGGCTTCCAGAGTGGTAATAAGCTCAGACAATCACATGCAAGATCACCTCATAAATATGCAAGGATCTTGCTGATTACTGAAACAGTCCAAGATCTTGATGACAGAAGCATTTATTCCAAGTTTTATCAAAACTGGATCACAAATATGGCTTCCAGAGTGGTAACAAGCTCAGTCAATCTGATGCAAGATCACCACATTATTGAACTCATCCAAGACCATGATTATAAAAGCATATATCCCAAGTTTTTGATCACAATCAAATCAGAAAATATTTCGTTATTGGGATCGTAATTTTATAGCTGGGACTGCAACCTTTTCCAAGGAAGAGTCCTGGATTGCAACTTTCAAAATTCATATGAAGAACCTTGATATTGTTATATAACTTCCACTAAATGTACATGTAAGCTAAAATATACATCAATATTACAGGGAAGTTGATTATATGATTAGGAGTTGCAGTTAAAAAGGTAAGATCACAACACAATAAATAGTAATTCAATCTTTATTTTGTTTAAATTAGAATATTAGAATAGAATTAGAATATTTCAGGTGCATGCCAAAAAATAAAAATTGTCATCCTAAAAAAGATAAGGCCCCTAATGAGGTACATTACACACCTTCTAGTGATTATGTATATACATATATAGCAAGTTTTGTCCCTTAACCTCAAATGGCTTTCAAGTTATGGAGCTGAAGGGATAGTGTTATTGAAAATTTAAAATATTGAGTCTCAACCTTGACCTTGAAGATAAGGACCCCCAATATGATATCCAACGCACCTTCTAGTGATGATATACAAGTATACTATGTTTCATTCCTTAATCATAAATGGCTTGAAAGTTATGGAGCAGAAATGAAAGTGTAAAGCTTGAATGGATGCATGGACAGATGGATGGAAATGGGGATACTATGTCCCCTGCTGTTCTTTGAGAAGGTGGGGCAGTGTTGCACCTAGGATCCAGTTAACTAGGGACAATGTGTCCCCATGTCACCCAGATTTTGGAACACAACATATTTCAAACAAACAAATAATTGTTTGCATTAGAAGTAAATGGTCCAAAAAGCATTGCCAAAGGGTGAATAGTGGTCAGGTTTCAGGGGACACAAGGCCAAGAATTGTGGGAAATCCACTTTTCACACACTCAAGGTGCAACACTGCGAGAGACAATAATAACTCCAGATGCTAGAGCATTCACAAAGCAAATGGTTGGATGAAAGAATGGATAGAGAGATCAACCGTGACTATTTCTATGCCCATCACCTTACTGGTGGGGGAAAATAAATATAGTGAAATAGGGACATGGCCTGGAAATCATAAAACTTGGAGCTCGAGTCTGAAATTGAGTTTCCACTATCAGCCAATTAGTAACAAACTTTCAAAAGTAACATCATTTGTGATTTATTGAAACAAAATGTTAAGCTCAAATTCAAGCTCAAGAGTTTTATGATTTCAAGGTTGGACAATATCTCTCTCTCTCACCTTATCTGACTTGTAATTCTTCATTGCATTTTTGACCATAAGTCTGGTGTTTAAAATCTCCTCCACCATGCTGAAAATGGGATAAAATGTTATGTTTCTTACAGATATGTATTCACACCACTGTCTGGATTGATTTACTTTATGAAAGAATCAGCTGTTTTGGATATATAAAAAACATAACCCTTCATGATGAACACTTTTTACATTATTAAAAATCTTCAATCTAAAACTTTTCAAGAATTAAAACTTTTCAAACCTAAACCCAAATAATAATCAAACATGACAGTAAAGTGTAAACATTTAAGCATCATTAAATTCTCATAACAGTGTTAAAATCAGTATATTCATCACAAAAATTATTACAATCTTCTCACTGGCAATACGTATACCATACTGCTATTCATGTAAAAAAAATTTATTGCAAATTTAGTTTTCTCCATAACTCCATGAAGCAATTCATGCTTGTAAAACAAAAAGTGATCTTAAAGTCTACCACTGTATCATGGTTTTGGTGCTGAATTATGTAATAATACTGAATAATAATTGTACGTCAATAAAATATCATTTTCCAACTAAAATGTGATAAAATTCTCATGGTCATTTTGTGCCTTTAGGTCCCAAAGATTTGATACAATATTTTAGTAACCATCATTCCACCAATTTTATATCAAGGAATATTAAAATCATCCACAAATTTGGAACACCAGACTTTTTAAGCAAAATTAGTCCACCAACAGTTGCTCAACTTGGGGACCAGAGATTTTCTTTACGAAAGTTTAAATTTTGAAGTACTGTTTCATTGTTTACAGTTAACAAATAATTCTTTTTACACTCAACTACCAAATTATAGAACAATCTACCTCATAATATATGAAACTCGAATTATATATCTGTCTTCCAATAACAATTAAATAAAAACAAGCAAGTGCCATCCTACGACTCCATAGGTAAAAGACAAATGTCCATTATACATGCTACACTGAGAAATAACTGTTCAGTGCTTAAGGCAGATCTATACTTTAATACTATTGTTGCCAATCCATTGTGTAGTTGCTCTGAATCAAATAAACAGCATAACACTATTTCTTTGAATGTAAACTATAAAATAATCCACGAATCCTCTTGATGAATAACCTACTCAAACTTCCAGTTCATACTAGACCTAGACATGATTTTGTTTGGCGATAATATTCTTAATGACACAATCAATAGACATTTTTAAGCAGGTTCACCTTTATCTCAGATGTACTAACTGCTTTGAGCTTATAGATCCAACAATAGAGTTCAAGAAAGTTAAATCCAAATGTGTTTTTTCTTTTGATATCCTAGTCATGGTTTTTCAGTTTTTAGCACTAATATTATTATTATTATTATCTGCAAAAGATTTCCAGGGTCTTCTCTCCCCTGAGCATCATTTGACTAAGCAATATACATGTGTGTAATTTTGTATGTATATGTAGGTGTGTATATGTACATATATATGTGTATATGCATTATGTGTATGTATATGTATTGTATCTATGTGTATATGTCTATATATCTGTATGCATATATGTTTACATGTATTTGAAGCTATTATACTACAATTCAAATATGATTCAATTTATTCGTCCAGGAATGCCAGTGAAAAGTTCAATAACAAGAACTCTTCATATATTTGTGTACATGTATTTATGTTTTTGTATGTGACCCATTCTCCCATGGTGTGCCACCTTTCTTTATTCCTTTATGATCTCGCACCTCAATCAATGATTGCTTTAGATCAATTTGGTTCTTACACTCATTCAAGTATTATTTCAAGTTTCTTTGCAAGTTTCACCTGATGCATGAAATAGTATGTGCTTTGTATTTGTTATTGGAAAGACTATTCTAAGTTGGAAAAACTAGTGACTAGCTCTATTGCTTTTCTAATATATACAATAAAATATGTTTAAAATGTCCATGATTTGAACTCTTAATGATGTCTTGTTTTCAGTGACCTCCTCTACACTAACATCTCCCTTACCATATATTATCTGCGGAGTTACTAAACTAGCTGTTGCAAAAGAATATGAACTTACATTGGCACAATCCCTTTTCTGATGGACTGCTTCAGAAACACTATACCATTGGGAGAAACAGTGACATCATCTTTTAGTTTCTGTATGAATAATAATAAAAGGAAAATATTATCATATGAAAACTAATATACAAACAACTAGAACACAATATAATATAATGCACTACCAGGAGAGACATGATGACTCAGTTTGTAGAGAGTCAGACTCGTAATCTAAAGGTCTTGTGTGTGATACCCACCCAGGCCAGACCTGGTTGGCTGCCTCAGTGTGCCCTTAGGAAAGGACTCAGCTCTCATTTCCTCAGCATGAGATAGCCAATAATGTATTTAAAGTGCCATTACAGTCAACAAAAACATAACTAACTGCACTACAAAAGAATGACAGTGAATATAAAGAAAATATTAAACGCATCATTTTGGAAATATTTAAAAGGCCTTCATGCCAGAATTCTTTCTGTCAAATTTGGTCAAGAAGAAGTAGTAGTAGTAGTGTTTAACAGCATATCAGCATAATACTGTCTATATGGTACTGATTAAAAGTATATCAGTAAAATATTGTCTATATGGTGCTGATTAAAAGTGTATCAGTACACTATTGTCTATATGGTACTGATTAAAAGTATATCAGCATAATACTGACTATATGGTGCTGATTAAAAGTATATCAGTAAAATACTGACTATATGGTGCTGATTAAAAGTATATCAGCATAATACTGACTATATGGTGCTGATTAAAAGTATATCAGTAAAATATTGTCTATATGGTACTGATTAAAAGTATATTACAATACTGTCTATATGGTGCTGATTAAAAGTATATCAGTAAAATACTGACTATATGGTGCTGATTAAAAGTATATCAGTACACTATTGTCTATATGGTACTGATTAAAAGTATATCAGCATAATACTGACTATATGGTGCTGATTAAAAGTATATCAGCATAATACTGACTATATGGTGCTGATTAAAAGTATATCAGCATAATACTGACTATATGGTGCTGATTAAAAGTATATCAGTAAAATACTGTCTATATGGTGCTGATTAAAAGTATATCAGTAAAATACTGTCTATATGGTACTGATTAAAAGTATATCAGCATAATACTGACTATATGGTGCTGATTAAAAGTATATCAGTACACTATTGTCTATATGGTACTGATTAAAAGTATATCAGCATAATACTGACTATATGGTGCTGATTAAAAGTATATCAGTAAAATACTGTCTATATGGTGCTGATTAAAAGTATATCAGCATAATACTGTCTATATGGTACTGATTAAAAGTTTATCAGCATAATACTGACTATATGGTGCTGATTAAAAGTATATCAGCATAATACTGACTATATGGTGCTGATTAAAAGTATATCAGCATAATACTGACTATATGGTGCTGATTAAAAGTATATCAGCATAATACTGACTATATGGTGCTGATTAAAAGTATATCAGCATAATACTGACTATATGGTGCTGATTAAAAGTATATCAGCATAATACTGACTATATGGTGCTGATTAAAAGTATATCAGCATAATACTGACTATATGGTGCTGATTAAAAGTATATCAGCATAATACTGACTATATGGTGCTGATTAAAAGTATATCAGCATAATACTGTCTATATGGTACTGATTAAAAGTATATTACAATACTGTCTATATGGTGCTGATTAAAAGTATATCATCACAATACTGTCTATATAGTGCTGATTAAAAGTTTTATAAATTTCTGTATCAAAAATTGACATAAAATCTAAGAAGATAAAGCCTTCCAAATAGACATCAACATGAGGTACTAACGATAAAAGTTAAAACATAAAGGTAATACAATTCTGTAAAGTATATATAAAATAAAAGATAATGGTAGAAAATGATAAATCCTTAAAACAATATGCAAATCTGGTCACATTCTGTAGAGTGAATTTAGAGAAAAAAGTAATTTAAAAGTTGTATCACTTTAAACTCACCCCAGATATCTAAATAAGGATTTAATAAATTGGGTATTTTACTCACTGGTTTGAGTTACTCACATTTTTTTATTTTTTTATTCAAAGGGTATTTGTGAACAGACTGAATCTTAAAATCATCAAGACATTAATCATTCCTATTTGAATGTGTCAAACAGCTTAGTGACACAACCTAATTTAGGGTGTGTTAGATTATATGGCTCTATCTGAGTGAGTGTCTCCCAGTGATCAAATACTATCGCTCCTTACTGAAAAGAACTTCAGAGCTGGGACATTTTACGTATATTTGGTCAAATTCTGTTGTGCAGTTTTTGAGATGAAGTTAGTAAAAGGGTTTTCTATATCTTTAACATTAGTGGCCATATTTCATGGCGAATTGGCATCATTTACATAAAACTGAAAACCCTTCATGCCAGAATGCTTTATCAATTTTAGTCAAGTTCTGTTGAGTTGTTTTTCAGAAGTTGTTTAAAGGTGCTTCTACTTTAGTAATGGTGGCAATATTGTATGGCAGATATGCATCTTTTGAACCAAACTGAAAGCCCTTCACATCAGTATCCTTTTTGCAAAATTTTGTTGAAATCTGTCCAGTAGTTTTGGAGAAGAAGTTGAAAATGGCAATTGTTCATGGACATATGACCCACGAAGGACACAAGAACCCATACATAAGCTTATAGTGCTAAATGAGCTAAAAATTGCTCCATATGATTTTACTAAATTTGACAGCAAGCATTCTGGCATAAAGGTCTTTCAAGTTTGTACAAATGATGCTTATGCCCCAAAGTTGCCCAACAAAATTAAATAAAATCTGACAGTAAGCAACCTGGTTTGATGGCCTTTATATTGTATATAAATGATGATGCTCTGCAATCAAATATGACTAAAGATATAAAAGATAAATAACTTTTTCATAATCATTCAACAGAATTTGAAAAGTTTTGACAGAAAGCACACTACTAATCCAGATTTCTTTGCCACCCCATTGCCAGCTTTCCTTGCTTTCAACTTGTAGGCAGATGTCTGCCAGGTTAGCTATCTCAGCCCCACTTGTGCCTCTTGCTGGTAATTGCAACCATATTTGGTAGCAGATCATTTGTACAAAACTTGAAAGGCCACCATAACAGGATGCTTTCAGTCAAATTTTGTGAATCTATGTAGACTTGTAAAAATTGTAATAAGTTATTACTTATAGATCATTTTATTTTCAGCAATGGCTGCCATTTTTAATGGAAGATGGCATCATTTGTATAAAACTGAAAGGCCTTCATACCAGGATGCTGACAATTTTGGTTGAAACCTGTTGAGAAATATTTGAAAAGAAGTTATTTTCAGTCGTTTCTACTTTTAGTAATGGTTGCTATTTGTTATGGTGGAATGAAATCGTTGGTACAATTCTGAAAGGCCTCTTCATACAAGGATGCTTACTGTCAATTTGGACAAATTCTGTTGAGCACTTTTTAAGAAGAGCTTGTTCAAAGTTTTTTTCTATTTTTAGTAATAGTAGCCATATTTTAAGGCAGATTGGCATAATCTTAAAAGGCCATAATGCCAAGATGCTGTCAAATATGGTCAAATTATGTTGTGTGGTTTTTTGAGAAGCTGTTTTAAGGTTTTTCTTATTTTTGCCATTGTCATATTGAATGGTGGATCAGCATAATTTGCAAAACTTTTAAAGGCCTTCATACCAGAATAATTTTCTGTTAAATTTGGTCAAATTCTGTTGAGCTGTTTTCAAGAAACTCTTCTGATGTTTTTCCATTTTAGTATTGCTGGCCAAATCTGATGGCAGATCAGTATAATTTGGACAACTTTGAAAGACTGTTATGCCATAATGCTCATTATGAAATTCAGTCAAAATTGCGTTGTATGCACAGGCAGATCAGGGTCTATGTTATTTGTTCTATTGATTACTCCTAACAAACTGCATAGTCCCAGATCTGCCGATGCATTATGCAACGGCAGATCTGCGTCTACACAGTTTGAAGTTGGACCTGAATTATTAACAGATATAGATGGTACATAGATGTATCCTCCTTCAAATCTACTGTTCACAGAATTTCAACTAAAATGAAAACAGGGATGTGAAAAGCAACAACCTGCAATTCTGTAGCTATTTTTTAAGGCACATAAAGTGAGCTTATTAATGTCTTACCTTTAGTAAAGATGGAGGAACTGTCAGGGATGTACAGCCAAACTCTATTGCTCCATCTCTGTAATAACAGTAGAGAAACCAATTTTTGAAGTAAAATATGCTTCTTCTATAATACTTACCCTACTTATAATATGTTAGAACATCCACTAATTTGCAAATCCAGCCCTCTTTTGACTTGTTTTAGCAATAAATGTGCTAAAACATCATCTGCCTACCAAGGCAGAAGTCAGCCAAGAGTGGTCTCCCCTTGAATTGAAGAATTGGTGCCAAATCCAATAATTTGTGAGTTACTACTGCTGCAGAAGTGCACTCTTTCAGGGATGTAACTGTGGTGACAGTTTGGAAGTTGGTGACTTTATTATGATCAGGTAAGTATTATCACAGAAACATATTTTACAGTGTACTCCAAAAATTAATTTCTTCTTCAAATACATTATTTGATCATAATATATAAGGAGAATAGGTAGGAGGTGGAGGGGATTACATTTCCTTACCTGGAGTTGGCTGTGGTCCTGGTCTCCTTGTGATTATGAAGCAGATTCAAGTCTTCTGTGAGATACAGGCTAAGGTTAGCAGAGTTCAATGAAGGGATGCAGTCTTAAGGAAAACGTCTTTGCTCCTGCAAATCTGGCAGAAGTAGAGTAACCCATATCTGGACAAGGCTGCTAAGAGAACTGAGAAGGTAGCCTGTTGCTATGGATACAGGTGCCACCAGATCACTCTGAGCCCTTTCTCAGATAGAAGTTGGAGAATGTTGTATAAGTCTTGAATGATATCAAAGAACAATTTTACTCAACCTCATGAGCCGATATGAATAAGAAATTTATATGATCTTGGGTTAATTTCTTGTAGGCTGTGCAGATAACCCAATGAATCCAATGAGAGAGCAAGAGTGGAAATATCATCCCTTCCTTCTTAAGCTGGTAAGAACAAACAAGATCCCTCTATTTTGATCGGTTCCACAGATTTCAGGTAAAATTTCAATGTCCTGATGGGGTCCAAAGGATGCCATTGGGAAGAAGGGTCTAAAGAAGACAGTGGTTTCAAAATGAACGAATTATTTCCCATGAGTGGGAGAGCCTGTTCTTAGCAATAAACCAGGGGCCATCATGAGAGAAACCAAACCATCATAATGTAATTTCAGATAGTTCTGGTAGACCAATAAAGTATGAATTTTACTGTTTTTGTCTGCTAAATTAGGGTGAACAATGAAGTAGGTCTTGTAAGAAGGCTGAATCAGTGAGGCTTTAAAGAAGTGGTATGATAAGTGACTTGATCAACCATGTCAAAACTCACTGCAGGTTCCCTTTTGGGCAAAGGGTGAAGGCCTTCATTTGGGACAAGTTAAAATTGGCTTGAACGTCAGTGAGGTCTGTGTTCTGGCTTATATTGTCCCTTCCATGACAGTGAAACATATCAGAAATCATAGAATAGTAGCCCTTGATTGTGATCAGGGCTAATTTCTCAAACAGTAAATGGAGGAAATTAGCTACTTGTGGTAACTAGACATTTAAAGGAGATGTTTCTCCACTTGAACTATTGGAAGAAGACTTGCAATTTCCCTGAGTCTATATCAAAGTGATGTACCTTCTTGCCTGAGCAGTTATGGCCACCATGTGTCACAGAAATGTTTCTTCTTTCTGAGGTCTGGTTTGATATGAGTGAGACTGAATGCTTGGTTGTTTTAACAGGCTTTGCAAAGGCATGACTTTTCTGGGGATTTCCCTTCTAGATTCAGGAGATCATCAATCCATGATTTCTACAACTTTTGGGGAACAAACATGATTAGTCTGCACTCAGATCCTCTTGCTTTCTGAATGACTTGGGAGACAGAGGGATTGGGGTAAAGGTCTACACATTGAGACCATTCCAGTTCAGTGAAAGTGCATCAAACTGCCCAGGCTTTTGGACTCGAGATTGAGGAGACAAAGGTTGGGAGCTTGCGATTCCATTCCATCACAAAGAACTCCACAAGGGATTGACCCCAACTGAAGACTGAGGGGTAGATGAACCATCCTGTTTGGATCTGTGATTCCATATGGACATCGAGTCTACTAGGACACTGAGCCTGCCAGAAATGTGGTAGAGCTGAATGTGGATTTGGCGATAATTACATCACCTGAGAAAATCCTAAACAAGACAGAGATCTGGTGACTTGGTATCCCTTTGCCTTTGGAGATAATTGATGAAAGCAAAGTTGTCAAAATCAAAATGCCCCAAATCTCCTGCAATGATCAAAAGGCATTCACTATGGCTTTCATCTACAAGATTTCTATGTGCATGGAGTGATCCTGAAGAGACCAAATGCCACTAACTTCTTGAAAGTATAGCAGGAGATGAACACCCCCACCAGTCATACTGGCATCCATGCAAATAATGATTTCCAGTGCTAGATAATGAAGCAGGATGTCCACCATAAACTAAGAGAAGACCCACCAGTCAAAACTTTTATCATATAGTGCCAAAGATTTAGCCTCCACTGGGATAGAAGGATAAAATGGGTCTCATAAACAAGCAGCCCAAAATGTGAAGATGTGTGGCCACATTGATAAGACCAAATTGGAATAGATATTCTGGGACAAATTTACTCTCCAAGTGGATGGAAGACACAATGGAGTAAATCTTTAAAGCACATGTTCTTGAGAGAGGCAAAACCTGATTCTGATAGGTTCTGAACTCCATGCCCAGATGAATGGATGAATGAAGCGTTGGGGCAGAATGAGATCAGTTTTGTCCTTGCTGATAAGAAATCTGAGGATAAGCATAAGAGTATCAATATTATGTCTTTCGTACAAAAATTGCTCACCTTATGATATTGGAGAATGTCATCCAGGTAATTCAATTTCAGGGCATGGATGTGGATCTGATGTGTCAAACTTGACCTGGTCCATGACTTTGGTAAACACACAGGGACTGTGAGCCATGAATTGGTACACAACATCCCTCAAACCGAACCTCAGGAGATTTTGGGAAGACCTGTGAATGGGATCATGATGGTATGCCTCTAAGGTCTAAGCTGACAACAAAATGCCCATCCTAAACAGCAACGAAGATCAACCTTGGTGTCTCCATCCTGAGCTTGGATGCTGCAATGTGCTGATTGAAAGAGTTTAAGCTTATGAAAATGTACAGTAAAATCCCGGTAAGTTTGTATTGCAAATGATCACAAGGAGAGTGTTTATTTTCTGCAGCAAGATGTCTGTCTTATATGGGTCTCTTGAGATGTCTGTAGCAAAGGGAATCCTTGATAGCAGAGAAGGGTCAATGAATGTGATCTGGAGGACCTCCAAGACAATCTGTAATATTCTCAGGTCCCCAGGGCAAAATCTCTTCCAATCCATGGTATAATGCTGAAGTATTCTGCTAATGGGATGTCAGAAAAGGGTGGCGTGAGCATGGCATTATTTTCTATAGGAAGGAGGTTGTCAGAGAGAGAAACTGAAATTAGTCCTTCTCTTCCTGCATCCTGTTATCACTTACTGTAGGAAACTTCTGTCTGCTGTGCCTTAGAGGGGTCCTTCTTACTTCTCTTGTCCCCTCAAGAGAAATGAAGGGTCAGTTCTGGGTTGCTGGGCTTGCACATGGCTTGTCTCTTTGGTAGCCTGTTTC
Organism: Margaritifera margaritifera; assembly: GCA_029931535.1. NCBI lineage: Eukaryota > Metazoa > Mollusca > Bivalvia > Unionida > Margaritiferidae > Margaritifera > Margaritifera margaritifera. The sequence continues at coordinate 1,036,370 of JAQPZY010001583.1, read as the reverse complement.
CTGATCTCTCCTCTATGTGGCCATGGAATAAGAGATTGGAAAACATAGGCCAAGATCTGCTTGCTGCATTTTGGTGATCTTTGTGCAGCATGGACATTGTCATGGAATTGTGTGTACTTTATATCAATGTATATGGGTGAACGAAAATGTACTCCTGTTTCGATCCCCCGTGCAGTGTTACCCGAGGGTGGTTTATTTTTTCGGCTATAGTCATTTCGAAATACTGAATGCGATTCATCCCATGCAGCATGTGCAAATGCCTGCAGTGGAAAATCCAAGTACCGGAGCTCTCTAGCTGCACATATTCATCACAGCTAGGGTACTTATAGAGCGAATTCTCTATGTACAATTACATTACAACGAATCTTGTCAGGAAGCTTACCACTTTACGAGTGCAAGTTCAGCTGTAGAGGTATGTGAATTCTTTGTTCCTATCCATTTTATATGACAGAATTGTTTTATATATTGGACGTTTTAGAATTTATCCTAAATTTTACAGAGAGTCAAGAACTAGGCCATATAACGCCATGCTATTAGAAAGACTATAGTCTGGTTCAAGTTAGCCATTTGCTATAACTGAACAGACAGACTGAATTTAATTATATGCTGCATGCATTGAATGATGAAATAATGTAATGTGTAACAAAATGAATTCATGTGCATTCATGCGCAACATATATTGTTGCATTCGTACTTAACCGTGCCATATGTACTACACAGCTCAGTTATTATACTTTTAGCTGTTTTTATGGTTTTGTGATGTGGAGTCGTAGAACTTTGTAGGGTTCCTTGTGACCTGTATGCTGTTGTCTGGTGACGTTGGATCAGAAGAGGGTACTGGTGTTCTCAAAGTGAGGGACCAAGGCTTCGTAACCAGCGGGTCTGTGTTGAATGAGGAGGCTCTCAAGGCTTCCATTCGTTGATTGGTGATAGAACAGTATTCATATTTGTGTATAAGTTCCATTCGTTGATTCTTATTTGATTTTCTCGTTCAGTTACTTGTTGTTTATTAGTTCCATGTTAGGAACTATATCATTTCCTTTTGTTACAATGGTGTCAGATTCATTCATCATTAAATTGCATTATAAATAAACATCTCATTAATACAATTGCTTTTGGTGTCTTCACTAACTCCAATCCCAACCCGGCTTCATCCTGTTACAGACAATAATAAGAAGGCATTTCTTTCTATGAACTGGCGGTTAATGGAAGCAACTATGGAGTCAGAAAGAAAGTGTTGAGCTGTCCTGACCAGTACACAAACAATGGTGGGAGTTGAGCAATGCTCAGCTTTCTGAAAGATTGCCATGAAGACCGGATCAAGCATGGAACCAATAGCTGTGATGCTGTAAACCAGTTGTCGCGTGTTTTGGAAATGTTTCCTGTCCATGCAGATGGATGATGGTTTCATTATTCCCAGGCCTGCAATATCTCTGTTGATGGCTGGAGCTTCAGTATGTAAAAGTGGCATCGGCATTTTATCAAAGGCTGGATTGAAGTTAGACAGGAGGATGTTGTTATTACAAGAAAGACCTGTTGTTGTTTGAAATTTCCTTTTGAAGCAATGTTAACAGCTGAGGGAATTCTATGGTTGCCATTGACAAAGCAGGATGAGAAGCAAGAAAAATCTTTGAGGGCAGAAGCTGGAAGACTTCTTCAATTGATGTGTGGAAGGCTGAGTCCACCCTGGATCATCAGATCGAGTAAAGAAGGGGCTTGAGAACATAAGTCTCTGAATCCAGAGGTGTGGGGCAACAAAGCAGCTTACTGCATTGGTAGCAATGACTGAATAGGGGAAACAGATAGCCAGGGACAGAAAACAAGGCTGGGAGTCTGACCATGCTGGACAATGGTAATATGTAAGCACTGGAGTTGGGCATAACTGAAAGTCTGAAATTTTTTACCCTTGATCTGGGGAAGGGCCTTTGCGAGGCCTATTGAAATAGTGTGCAGACTTGACACAAGCAGAAGTAGTAACTGATGCTTGACAAGATTTGGCACCATTCCCTCTATCTGATGGGAGACCACTATCTGCATCTGCCTCAGTAAGCAGATGACATTTTAGCACCGTTACCGTTAAACAAGTCAAAGATGTCTCTTTGCTTGGGAGGGCTAGATTTGTATGGTATCTGCAACATTAAGTACCAATAAAAATGATACACATAGCAAATTTACAAAAAAAGAAGATACTCCCTTTTTGTCAAGTCCACCTTTTATTTAGTTAGAAAGTAAAAAACTTTGAACACTGTGTTTAATATAATCAAGGAAATCTTTAAATAAATTGTTTCTTGGAAAATACTTACCTGATCACATTAACATTTGGAAATTACTCTCTACTACCTTTGAATCCCTCCCTCCCTGAATTATAGAAAAATGTCTTTCTGTCTATACAGCATAAAAAGGGAAGTAACTCTTACAGATGAACTCCCCTTGTTCCCACTAGGTGACCATCATATCCTGAATGTAACCAGTCTAAGCTTGAGAGACACCTGTCACAGGATGCTCACATTTGTGCGAAAGTGTGGGCACGATTATCAGTAATGTGATCAAGTAAGTATTTTGAGAAAAACATGTAGGAGCACTATGATTGCTCTACTGAAAGGATGAACTTCTTTTTACTTTAGGTTAGCACAATGGACAAAATTATCAGAGTATAACAATATTGTGGGGTTATGTCGTGCTTTCCTGTCATAACCAGTAGGAATAGCTTCTGACTGACACCGTGCACATTTTCTGTGTGCCTTAGATAGCATCTGCAGGTGTGTACTGGCTCCTGCAGCTTCGTCACTCTTGACAGATCAGTCAATGAGAAATAGCATATAGTTACTTGTTGGCTGCCTATTTATTTAAAAACGAATCTAGGTTGAATCATTAGTACGACTGAGCTTTTGGGACAGAACTGCATGCAGTTTGGATCCATGTACAGTGCATGCAGCTCATTCACCCTGCAAACTGAAGTTAGTGCTATCAGGAAGCAAGTGTAGGCATATGCTAATATTCCCTTCTAGCTGATTGAAAGGGAATCTACAGACCATGCCTATGCAGGGTTCATACAGCTGTTGATAAAACAAATTCCAGACCTTTTCCAGACTTTTTTCCAGACTGGATTGCAATATTTTCCAGACCCCTCTGGCACATGTATTCGAAGTCTGTATCACTATAAATGAGCATGTGGTATCCACATAATATAAAACAGTATCCACCGATCACAAGTGGGTGATAGGTCACATGTCTCACCAACCACAATGAACCAGCAGGGCCATCACTAGATCAAATGGCAACCCAGGTGACAAGTGTCTTTAGCAAAGTAAAACACAGCAACCCAAAATTCCATACTTTCTCCAGACCTTTAGGGCAAAATCTTTATTTTCCATACTTTCTCCAGGTCTGGAAAAAGCACTCTTTTTTCCCATACTTTTTCCAAACTTTGTACGAACCCTGCTATGGGTCCAGAAATGGAAAGACAAATGTGGGTAGTTTGTTGTTCCACCTCATCGCAAATAGGTCTAGCATCAGTCAGCCCATAGGTTTCAGATTTGACAGAAGATTGACAGATGAAGCAGTTGGCCTCTCCTTGATAACGAGTCGGCCAGGACATTGAGACTGCCTGAGATGTGTCAGACTTATATGTTTATATGATATTGGACACACTAACGAAGGTACTCCCATACCATAATACCAAAGGTCTGGTGATTTCATTCCCCCTTGTTTGAAGCGGTAGTTCACTATGACTGAATTGTTGGCATTATCAGAACCATTTTTCTTTTGAATGCGTTCCACCCAAGTGTGGGAAGCATCAAGAATGGCCTTCATTTGTAGACGACTGATGTAAAGACGTATCTCTGCTGGTGTTCACTTGCTGTGACCATCACAAACTCCAATAGCAAGTGTGCCCCCCAACCTGAAAAACTGGCATCTGAACAGATTGTTATTTCTGGTTGTGGGGCTTCTAAAGGGATTCCCACCGCTAGACAATCTCTGTCTTGCCACTGAAGCAGGAAGTGTTTGATTTTGGCGAAGATCATAATCTGGTGATCTCAAGTACCCATGATCAGGTACCACTGAGCCAGAGAAGCCATCTGCAAAGTGTGCATGTAAAGGCTGCTGAGGTATAGCAGGTCTGCCGCCACATTTAGCAGACTGAGGAGTCAAAGAAACGTGATACCGTGTGAATGGGTATATGGAAAAGGACAGGTCGAGATTGATCGCATATTCATCATGTCACACAGAAAGATGGACAAACCTTGCCATCTTCATCTTGAATTTTGGGGCAGTAATAACTTTATTGAGTCTACTCAGGTCTATGACAAGTCTCAATTCTCTGGAATAGAAACCTGGGGAGTCTGGTTTTCGGACTACCTCCGTCACCTGTTTTACAAGCAAAAGCTCTATCTCCTTCTGTAAAATGTCCACCTTCATGGGATTGCTTGGGATCTCCATCATGAAGGGGGACAACGAAAGTGGAGGGGGCTGGATGAACAAGATCTAGAGCCCCTCCAAAATGACTTGGATTACCCATTCATTTTTATGAAAATAGGTTGATCCAAGTCTAGCAAAACAGGTGGAGTCTGGCACCCACTTGAGGGTCACCAGTGGGTGGGCAAGATGGCAAGTCACAGATAGTTGGTGGGAGGTTTTGGGGCGGATACAACTTGTTTTCTCTACCCCTCCTGACCTGCCTACGTAAGTTGGGGGCATATGGCAACCTATAACTCACTTGGCCATGAAAGGTTGCCGTTGTTTTTGAGAACTACCCCCTGCGATCTTTTTAAGGGGCGAAATGAAGGGAAGGGAGCACAGGGTCGCCGCATGATGGAGTTTCAGAAAAGAAGACCATTGGAATGCATCTCTTCTTATAAAATCCAGGTTACAGTGGCAAGCAGCCCTATTGACTACCTTGGCAATATAGCCCACCTAATTCCAGGCATGCACACCAGAGATGCCAGGTTGAGTAGGGGGGAAGTCGACACAACGTTCCTGACCAATTCAGATGTGGCATTGAACACTTGTCTGTCCTCTTTATAACACAGTGAAACATATATGTTGACAGTAGTAATATCCTTGTCAGGGCTAGGTACATACAAATGATAAAAATTGGTATGTGATTTGTACCAGTGCAGTGAGAAAGTTGCAGGCAACTGACTGACCAAAAAATTAGCCCTCAAATTACTGGGGTGACGAATTTTATCCGAGAGACACCCAGTAATTTCTGCAATCTTTTATGATTGTGGCAAGATTCTGAACAACAGATGTTCATCATCATCATTCTAGTCCATCGAGGCCTTGACCTTGTACATAGTGTTAACTGCCAGTGGACGAGAGCATTCCAACAGAGGCAAAATTCTGTAAATTTCTTCAATTGCTGCTTTAAAATTTAATTCTGTCCTCTCCAGGGTTGGATTGGAATGATCAGGCAAGTCCATGTTGCTCCCCTCACTGACCGGAGGATTGTCCTTCTGTATGTTCTGTGTCCAGGGGTATAGCATTCTGTATGGCAATGATGAAGCTGCATCGTCAGCATGCATACAAAAGGTTCTACCTGTTGAATATGCTAGTAGAGCCAATCAATGTCCAGCACAAAGCGTGGTCCAGCTGGTAAATGCTGGTCTAGCACAGTCAGTTGAGCCGGGCTGGATGGATAGCTCCAAATGTGATGCTGGCTAACCATGTACTGGTATCATAGATATGGTTGGTCCAGTTGGTCAGTCAGTCTGGGTGGCCTGCTGGGCATTGGACACAATTGATGTTGGAACTATCGAGTGATGTGTTGCTCGTCAGTCCAAAATTATAGATTCATGACCACCAAAAGCATAAATCAATTGTCCAGATGGCTGGTTGGTAGCCAGGATGGCATACTGCAAATGGTATATGACTTGTGGGTCAGTCCAGCTGGCAAAGTCAGAATATAATCCCTGATGCCTGGCTTCAACATTTATAATTCCATGCACAGGTGGGGATAGGGGCTTATGCCCAGTGGGCTGCCAATTTTGGTTAAAAATGGTCCTAGTTTTTTCCAACTCGCTCATTGACATTCTAGTCAACAGAGTTTGCTGTAGTATGCATATCATACACGATTCCAATATTGTTCGAGTGAAATCACTTGGTGTGGCTTCTACTGGATTTGAAGTGATCATAGCCATAGGTGCTGTTTTAGTTATATTTGTGGGAGATGGGGAAGCATCTCAACATCCCCTATAAAACTGGTCACTGATTCCAAATTCTGATGAATGCTTAGTGTTCAGAAGATTTAGAGCAGGGGTGTCAAACTCATTTGATATGGCAGTCCAGATTTGATATAAATATAGGGCCTTATGTTTGACACCCCTGATTTAGAGTGTGCCATTTTTTCATGGCCCAGCATCTGCACTTTTTGCAGTTAACTGACATCTCTGTAATGAAAAGAGTGAAGAAAAACAAACAAATACATACAACAAATGTACAAATTGTTAAAACTGGTGGACTTGCATTACTGAGACAACCTAAGAAGTGAACAAACCAAAATTTATTTTCGCAATACAATACAATGGTGAAAAATTGAATGTTACCGCTTGATATCACATGGACAATAATGACCAGTAAAAATTCCATAAAATACAAATAAATTCACTGGAAAAAAATGCAAATGTTGTATACACTAAGTATATCAATGTTTTGACTTACTATACCACTGAAAATAAATGATAGATGGTCAAAATCTAAATATAAATTGCAATGGATTCTTTGGAGGTACTGTTCACAGTTGCAAGCGAAAGTTTAAAGTGGTTACATCTGGGATATGCTTGCCACCTAGCAGGAACAAGGAAAGTTAATCTGGAAGAATTACTTTCCTTCATCTATATGATATATAGATGGAAAAACATTTTTTTGTCTTTCAGAAGGACTGGATTCTGAGGTAGCAGAGAGTAATTTCCTAATGCTAATGTGATCAGGTAATGTATTTTATGGAGAAACTTAACATTTACCTTAATCTAGGGTGTGTACAGATGTACAGACATACAAACATGCACACAGATACCAAAGTGATCCTTATGTCGAACTTCCACCAAGGCAGGTTCAACAACTATTCCAATGAAAACAAGTGTTATGCAGAATGCAGTACCTCACCTGTGAATGATATTATGATGACACATGCAAGACACCTGGAGTCCTGGCCTATCAGTCCAAGACACCTGGAGTCCTGGCCTATCAGTCCAAGACACCTGGAGTCCTGGCATATCAGTCCAAGACACCTGGAGTCCTGGCCTATCAGTCCAAGACACCTGGAGTCCTGGCATATCAGTCCAAGACACCTGGAGTCCTGGCCTATCAGTCCAAGACACCTGGAGTCCTGGCCTATCAGTCCAAGACGCCTGGAGTCCTGGCATATCCGTCCAAGACACCTGGAGTCCTAGCATATATGGTTACACACTTTAAGCATGTAGTAATATTGTACTAAAAGTTTAAACTGAATACAATAACTAATGCAGAAGATATTTATGCCTTTCAAAAAAGCTTTAACCCATACCTTAACATTTTTTACAAAGCTGTGATCACCACCACTGCTGTTGCTGCCAGAAAGTGATACTTATGTCAGTCCTGCCAACTCTAAAACAACCTTCTCAGCAAGGCACTCTATATTTTTTTTCACAAGTTAGACCAATTTTCAGTAAGGTGAAACAAAATATCTTGACTTGGAACATGTGCATTTGAAAAGTTTAGAAACGTGGTCTGATGCAGTGAAGGTAACATTATGTTCATGTAAATAGTTCGTAAAGTACACTTGGGCCTTGATGCCAACCAGTTGAGTTTCAGAAACTGTAGTTCCAAACCCGATGGAGGTCAATAACTTCTTGCTAGATCTCTCAACTCAACATAATCATTATGCTTTTTAAAATTTCACATGGTGGCAGAAATCAGCTCTCTTGCCATAGGCAATACTCAGATTGAAACAACATGATGTCCATTAAATGTTAATTGTTGTCTTTCCTGGGGTTTTTTCAAGCATAACCAAGCATTTGAATTTTTGATACTTCTCTACTGATCATTTGGACTTTGTAAGAGACATATTTTGCCCTTTGCCTTAAAGGTGTTTTCATTTGTTGGACCACATTTCCAGACAAAGCTATAATGTAAAAGCAAAAGCCTGATTACACACGTTTTGCATGAATAACTTTGGTTGATAAAAGTATCTGAGGTACCTCCTGTCAAGTTATTCTGATTCAATGACAAACTCCATAGAGAATGATGGATGCAAACCTGGTTCCAGACCAAACCCAAAGAAGCCAATATCCGAATTTGACCCTAACGATCATATTTTCTTATTTCTGGCTATTGTTCCATAAGTCTGTGATTTAAGGGTCGTTTCCATAAGCCTTACAGCAAGATCTTAAGGGTTGGCAGGTCTGCTTATGTTTCACAGGCAAGACAATAAATACATTCACAGCATACGTAGACCACTTCTAATGCTGTTAACAATTTAACTTACTGTGCACGAGCAAGATTTTCCACCCTGCCAAGGCAGGTAGAGAAGCAATAGTTGTAGGCAATCATGATGGAGGGGTACAGTGACTGGAAGTCCAGAACTACAACAGGATGGGGGTAAAATCGCGATTGTGGCTCCAGCGTCAGAGCAGTGCACTCTGGTGCCTTCATTCGGGCCCTCTGGTGAACACTTGGAGAAATAGGGATGAAGTTCATTGGTTTGGCAACTCTCAGCATCATTGACTCTACACGATACTGAAACAGACATTTTTCACGGTGAATGTGAACAAAATAGATCTCCTGGATTAATCTTTTACCTTCAGAATTCCTTCTCTGGGCAATAATGCAGTTTGACTGAAACTTTAAAAAGATAAAGAACAAGCTCAGTCCTTTTTAAATATAAATGTTATATTCAATGACATTGTAAATCTGTTATCCATTCATTTTATTCATTCATTTATTTTAATTACTTCTGTATATATTATTACTGACATGTATATTATCTTTTTGTACTATCTTGTTGCTTTCCATATAAAAATAAAATTCAATTAAATGGAATCAACTATTACAACAAGTTCTTCTGATAAACCAACAGAATACAAACCTGAGAACCCCGGGATAGCACATGATAAAACTCTATCCCAAAAACTCGAGCAAATTCACTAGTACGTCCAATAAGGTCAAACTGGTCCATTATCTTGATGTTGCCTCGGACTCGTGTCACATAGTGATGGATCACTTTCCACCTGAAACACAAAATCATGCGAGTTAATAGTTGCTCTTTATACCATAACTGAGCTCAGATTTAAGGTCCAATCACAAGTAATGAAGAATCGATAAGCAGTATTAAACGTATCAGTTTAAGGTCCAATCACAAGTAATGAAGAATCGATAAGCAGTATTAAACATATCAGTTTAAGGTCCAATCACAAGTAATGAAGAATCGATAAGCAGTATTAAACATATCAGTTTAAGGTCCAATCACAAGTAATGAAGAATCGATAAGCAGTATTAAACATATCAGTTTAAGGTCCAATCACAAGTAATGAAGAATCGATAAGCAGTATTAAACATATCAGTTTAAGGTCCAATCACAAGTAATGAAGAATCGATAAGCAGTATTAAACATATCAGTTTAAGGTCCAATCACAAGTAATGAAGAATCGATAAGCAGTATTAAACATATCAGTTTAAGGTCCAATCACAAGTAATGAAGAATCGATAAGCAGTATTAAACATATCAGTTAGAATGAGTATTTGCATACTTTCCAGAAAAGAAATGTGCCCATAGAACATAAATGCCCCATCCATCAGCATGCTTTTGCAGAAGTCACTGAAGCATGGAATGTAAGTCCAAGAATACATTCTGACAGTGCAGAAGTCACTGAAGCATGGAATGTAAGTCCAAGAATACATTCTGACATATCCATACAGAGATGCATGAACACACATACAGCCAACAAAGCACTAGAAAAAAACCGATATAAGAAATTCAGCCAATCAGATTGCAGATGAAATTATTAAATGCAAAGATGCTGCTCATGACTGAACTTATCCAAGATTTTTGATGCATACATCAAAGTGTAAAATAATGTTAGGTCACTGTGACCAACTTTTGCTGGCACTGAATGGTAATATTTAAGATAAATGCATGAATTAAATTACATGACTGCAGAAATTACATTTGCAGAGAAATGGAGCTAAATGAGTACCTAACCATTAAAACCTAAAAGAAAAATAGCAGCATCAAGTCAGCAGAAACATTACACTTATGCAGCGTTGCACCTCGAGCACAGATTTCCCACCATTTTTAGTCATTATGTCCTCCACATTTTGACACCTGTGCACTCCCCTAGGGGTGCTTTTTTGTCATCATGTGTGTTTATATACCTAATGGAAAATCTTTAAAAATCCACTATTGATTGCCAAAATTGCATAATGTGACCGAAGTTTCAGTTAGCATTTCATTTCTATTAAAACAAAACATTTGCCACTTTAAATATTTAAGGTTTGTTTAATTTACTGTAGTGCTTTAGTGCAAAATCAATGTCATCTGACTGCATATTTTCTGTACTTAATTAATGACAAAAATGGACTGAAGGGGAAAGAAAATTGCAGAGATATATAATTTAGCATTTATCAATGCATTATTAACAGAAAAATAATTCACAAAAAAAGGAAATTTTTATGTAAAACACATGTAGATAATAGGTGAATACTAAAGTTAAACAATAGCAATATCTGGAAATAGACAATCCCATAGTGCAGCTCTTTTCAGGTAAACCAGATATATGAACATGTCAATGAATTTATGAGTTACCTGAGTGCTTGATAAAACATTTATTACAATAATGTAAGCATCCATGGAAAAGATGGTAGTGCAGTGCAGATGATGATTGCAAAACATATGAGATTGTCATTTTTGTGTTTCTTCATCCCTTTAAAATTGTATCTGTCTGTCAGATTTGGAGGACATGGGGACCCAGCATCCATTTACATTGGAATCTTACATGCAACACCGCCTAAGTCTTGCCTATACTTTGCAGGTTAGACAATACAGCACACTGACCTGTGTAAATGAGTTCTGTGGTTGAACCAGGATGTCAGGCTGCGGAATGAGTATACTGGAATCCTTTGATGCAGTACATGGTATGCCACATTCTCAAATGTGTATATATTCAGAGCAACCTAATGTGAAAAACTAAAAAATATTAATGTGGTGAGCATATGTATAAATGTCACTTCTGACAATACAATTTTACATTTTAGGCCAGCTCTTTGAGAATAAATAATAAACTTCGGAGAAAATGTAAAACAATTTTTACACAAAGTAACAAATCAAAATCTATTGACTTACCTGCTTTTTGTCTCTAAAAGAAATAAAGTACCTTTAATATACAAAAAAAAAAAGCTCTGCACATTTCTGGAGAAAAGACCACTTCCCAACAGTACCAACAATTGTTTCATCCCATTTACTACGTAAAAGAACCCAAAACTGGCCATGGCCTACATGTTAAGCCCGCTTCCAAGCTATCTGAAGAGGGTGAGATAAAAATAGTACTGAAATAAAAGGAGAGTATAAAACTTTAACACTGAGATTAATCTAGGGTGTGGATGGACATATAGATGAATATACATGCACACTCAGATACCAAAGTGATTGCTGTGTTGAGCTTCCACCAAGACTGGCTTGACAATCATCCTCCATAATGAAACCACATCATTTTTAGCACCTTTTTTTTCCAATAAAACTGGTGGTCTTAAATGGGACATTTTATTATATTTTAAAGATGCATTATGGAATGGGGCAACCAATCCCAGATGTAAATGTAATATAGTTATAAATGAGATTACAATAAAAATTTGCAAACAAATTAAATGCAACAATTATTCTTACCTACCATATTTACTCACTTATAAGTTGAGTTCAACTACAAACTGCAGAAACCTAAATCTGCCAATGTATAATGCACTGGCAGATCTGGGTTTATGCAGTTAGGAGTAATTAGTAGTACAAACAATATATACCCTGATCTGCCAGTGCATTATGTGATGGCAAATCAGGGTGTATGTTGTTTGCAGTTGGACTCAACTTATAAGCAAGTACATAGTTTTTTTTTACAGCTATTGTTACAAAATAAGACTTGGTGAGCAAAAAGACAGCTAGTACTATATATTTTGAAAATTCACTTATTTAAGTGACAGAAGTCAAAATTTAGGGTATTAGCACTGGTGTACCTCATGCCTGAGAAGCCGCCACAAATTCAGAACAATTCTGCCAGCGATGTGTATCTCTGAGGAGTGGTCCGCTCCCCACTCGTCTTTCTCTGCAGAGAAATGGCTGCTCTGTTTGAATCCTGGAACCCGGGACAATTCGGCACACAAATTGATACTCAACTGGGCTGATCGCTGTAATAGGTATCCCCAGGATAACATCTGTACCTCATAACCCACCAAAATATCTGGGTCCCATCTGAAATTTGTTTTGCAATTATTTAAAGAAATATGGATGATACACAAGAGGCCAGGGCATGAGATTGCTCAGCTGACTGACACCTGTCTAATAAACAATCACAAGAGCAGTTGTCCAAGAAATATTGTCTAGAAGGATGCTTTCACTCAAAATTTCTTCCAGTTTTGTTGATTGTTTTTGAAAAAATAGTTGCTAAATGGGCCTGGGGGTCAACACGACTGCTTCATCCTCCTTGCTGGACCAGGGCAATGCACCCTCCCTATGTCGAAAACAATACTGATTTGGTATTAGAAGCATATGCTGCATTCTTTTTACTTATAATTTAGAGAATAATTTTATGTATATAAGAAGAAAACTTAAGTTGAACTTGTCTGTTATAATTAGATGAAGAGCATAGTCTATTCCTATGCCATGAAAATTAACACGAGGTGCAAATCCAAGTTCACTCAAGACAGGTCTGATTCACATTGCCTCCTCTTTTACTTTTTTTTCAACCATGGAAATAATCAATTCAGTAATTACCCACAGGTATTTAAGTATTTTATTTTCTTGTAGTTGTCATCATCTATACACTCATTTTTGGTTTGCTACATTGAGAAGGAACTGAAAAGCACACAAGTTGAGATTTGTCAAATTCTAACATAATTACACTGATTACTATCAAGTTTCAAAACTCCTAATATAATGATGTGTACACGAAAAAGTGACTTTTTCAAGACGTCTTTGAGGCGGTATTCTTCAAGTTCAATGTCTTCAATGTCTCTACTCATTTGTTTTTAATTAGTAACATTACACTTTGTTTTAGCCATGAGATTTTGTGATTTTTGGGGGTTTAATGCCATTTTTAGCACATGATAAGCCATACATGGCTTCTAGTATATTTGGTGGAAGAAGAGCCCCCTCTGGGAAGAACCACCAACCCACTCTAGCCATGAGAAGGAGAATTTCTTTTTCTACCAAAGATAATATCTTTGCCACTTTCTATAATCACATCTGCTGTCTCTTCAACCTACATGCATTAAGTGGAAAAGACTAATCAATGATAACTGGTTTGAATAGCAAACTCCCTGGAAAATTCAGACCCTACAGCCAATGATAGTTGCACTAAGGACCATGCTTCGGTGAGCCCAGCATGTGCTATATGTGCTCTGATTGGTTTTCATTGAGAAAACAATTTAGTCTGGCTTTGTGTGCTTTCAACTATATATTTAACATGTAGGGCAAAGAAACAGTAACCAAACAAGCTGATAAAACGGTGCACAGGTATTGTACTACCAACTTTATACCCCCCATCCGCACTGAATTTTCTCCTTGATGGCCATAAAACATAACAAAAAAAAGCAGAAATTTGCTAACAGGCAGAAAATTCTCATCCGTGTTGTTTGTATCTTGTTCCATATTTGATAGCAGATCAGCATTATTTGTACATAACTAAAAGGCCTTTATTTATCAAATTTGGTTCAATTCTGTTGAGTGGTTTTCACAAGAAATTGTTTAAAGCTTTTTTCTATTTTTTGTAATTTGGTCAAGTTCTAACAAGTAGTTTTGAAGAAGAATTCATCTGAAGTTTTTCTACATTTTTTAAAAGCAAATAGCACCCATACTGAACAGTAGATTGGCATCATTGCCATCATTTGCATAAACCTGAAAAGCCTTCATGCAGGAATGCTTAGTGTCAAATTCTGTTCAGCAATATCTGAGAAGTTGTTTAAAGATTTTTCTATTTTTCAGTAATGGTAGCTATATTTAATGGTGGATCAGTAACATCTGTACAAACCTGAAAGACCTTTATGCCAGTATACTCTCAGCCAAACCTGGTTAAAATTGGTCCACTTTTTTTAAAAAGTTGAAAAAAACTCATGTTAAGGGATAAAACATGGACACACAATAGATGACACACAATGACACACAAATGCAGGAATATGTCATAAGCTCAGTTAGCCTTACGGCCAGGTGAGCTAAAAAAAAAACCACCCCACCTATTAACCAACTTTTATTCTGGTTTTTTTTATTGCAATCAATGAAAAAAATTAAACATGTGGTTATTAACTTTTTTGACATTCAAATTATTTGATTTGTATCCTTAGGCTTTAATGGGGAAAAATAGGGTCAGCTATTGTATATTTTGGACGCTGTCTTTCTATGGATTAAGCTTGAGTAATGGTGAGCAATTTGCTCATGTAAATATACTGTTGCCTATCCTGCATCCCACCCTGACCCACATGACAGAGACGAGTACAATGGCTGGTCAACATGCATATCTGATGATGATGACCATAATCTGTATTAAGTTTCACAGCAATCCACTGAAAACTGCATAAGTAATTGCATTCACAAAATTCTTTCATATAATGCATCCTTCTGTAAGCCAAAATGACAATAAATCTTAAAAAAATCAAGGAAGCAAAAATATTTCTCAATAATTGTATCTTTAGATGATGACTATAATGTGTACCAAGTTTAATTGTGATCCGTTAAAAACTACAAGACAAGTTGCTTTCACAAAATTCTGTCTTGCACTGCATTCTGCTGCAGAACAAAAAGGGCAATAACTCTAAAAAGAAATTGATAGCGAGCCCAGTGATTTGTTGATAGGTGCATCTTTAGATGACTGCCATAACATGCACAAAGTTTCAATGCAATCCTTTGAAACTGAGACTATTTACATTTACAAGATTCTCTTGTACACTACATCCAGCTCAAAGTCACAAAGAGCAATGGCTCTTGTACACTACATCCAGCTTAAAGTCACAAAGAGCAATGGCTCTTGTACACTACATCCAGCTCAAAGTCACAAAGAGCAATTGCTCTTGTACACTACATCCAGCTCAAAGTCACAAAGAGCAATGGCTCTGAACAAAAATCGCAAGAGCAAATTGATTTGTTAATATGCACATCTTCATCAGATGGTCATAACATTTCCCAAGTTTCATGGCGATTCTGTAAAATCTGTAAGTCCAGTTACATTCACAAGATTCTGTCATACAGCTCCATGTCAAAAAGGGAGATAACAAAAATCATATGTACATAGTGATTTCTTGATGTGTGCATCTTCAGATGATGTCCATAACATGTACCAAGTTTCAGAGTGCACCATCAAAAATCTCTGCGACTAGTGTTCACAAGATTATGTCACTCACTTCATTCAACTATTAAACAAAAAAGGCAATAACTCTAACAAAACTTTGCAGGAGTAAAGTCATTTGAAGTTAAGTCTTGATGGCATACTGTAGAGTTAAGCAATGAAAAATCGCTAAATCAAACATAAAAATACTGAACAAAACAAAACAGCAAGAGTTCCTCAAAGAGGCTGCCCAACAAGAATTTCTAGGAATCTATGACAAGTCTCATTTCCTGTCATTTTTATTTTTTTAACTGCTGGGTACTCAAACCATCTCTGATATCCTTGAGAAAGCTCCACAAATATTTTATGACATATTTGAGTTAACATTTTCACAAAATACCTGAAAATGTAGTATACAATTATGTGTCATGGCCTTTGACCCTAAACCTGATTATCATGGATGGAAGAGCAATGAACTTGTCTCAGCCAACGTCAAGATATACCCACATGCTAATTGGGTTAAATCCAAGATTTTTTTAAATTATTGGAAAAAAAATCTATTCATACCTGTTTGTGTCATCATGCCCACATGCTAGTACGACTAAAAACCACAGTCAAGACCTCTGACCTTAAATCTATGTCAGAGTTCTGACCATCAACTTGATCATTGCAATGCAGCTAAATAGAAAGTCTGATCAAAATTTACCAGTAAATGTACCAGTCACTGCGTTCATAAGTTCAATGAAGTATAAAAATGCAAGCTATAATCTTGACTTGAACAAAGCCAATGTCTGTAAACCTCTTTTTGTCTAAACAATATTTGCCATATATAAACAGTTCTATCGAAAGTGAATTTCACCTCAAAAGTTAAAATCAAAGAAGAAAGGAGTGATTGCTTTTGTTTGCTTTTTTAAATCAGTATGGCCATCTGTTCAGAAGTAGCTGTTACAAAATTTTTCAAACTTTGGGAAATAATAATAATAATAATGAGGATTTTGTATAGCGCCTAATCTTTAGAAGCTCTAAGCGCTTTACAACATTAAATAACACCTAAAAACATATATAATGATATGATTACAAAAAACAAACACCATGAAATTAGGAAACAAAAACATGCTGAAAATAGTTAAGGTAAGAAAAACATTAAGTTTTTAGGTCTATTCTTGCAGTCGAAATAGGTGCGTTTTAAGAGCACTCTTGAATGAGATCACTGTGTCTTTGTGTCTAAGTTCAGTGGGCAATTCGTTCCACGTTGCTGGGCCCTGGTATGCAAAAGAACGTTGTCCGTATGACTTAATTTTGGTATTGGGAATAATGAGAATACGGGTGTCAGAAGAGGAGCGTAAGTATCTTGCTGGTGTGTACACATGGGTGACGTGAGATAGGTATGTTGGACTGGTGCCAATCAGTGAAACGTAGCACAGAGAACAAATTTTGTGTTTGATTCTGGATCGAATGGGTATCCAGTGTAGGGTACAGAGCAGGGGAGAGGTGTGCTCTGTTCGTGGTACTCTAAAAATGATCCGAGCAGCTGTGTTTTGAACTTTTTGAAGTTTCTGGAGTAGATACTGAGATGAACCAGATAGAATTGAGTTACAATAGTCCAGTCTTGATCACACTGGCATCATTTTTATTTAGAAACAGCTACATATAGTGAGAAGTGTTTTAGTGAAATCCTATGTTGATATGACCATCCCTTCAAGAGGAATATTAATAACAAGATTATCGACGGACAAATGAGAGAGAGCGAATGTCATTGAAAGGATGGCTGATGGAAGACAGATTACATTCCATCACATAAGCTCTTCTGATCTATAACCAGTAGAGCTAAGAAACACAGTGACCTACATTTGATGTGATCTACAAAATTGCAAACGTTGCCAACAATACCCAAGAAACTGACATATACATAAAACTTGAAAGAAGCTACTAAAGTGTGAAAAAAGGTCAGTGACCTAACTTTTATCAGATGATGCTGCACTCACCAAGATACATCCGCACACACACAAAATTGCATCACTCTCTGGCCAACGATGCCTGAGAAACTGAACTACATGCAAAACGGAAGTGAGTCAATGAGGTTATTATAGGACATTTTGACCTAACTATTGTGAGATGCATCGGGTCATAAAAGTTCCAGGGCTCTGCAATCAACAATTCTTGAAAAACTGACTTCAATACAAAACTTAACCAAGATGTATGGGAGAGATGGACAGAACAAGATAACACCATATGTCTCCTCCACATTTGTGGTGGAGCATAAAAGCCAAAGATATGCACAGTTTAGTTATTATTGATTTCTTACTGTTTCATAAGCTGGAAGAAAGTCTGAATAATTTCCTGTTCATTCTTGACATAGGTGACCTTCAAATCTGTGACTCCTGACTTCTGTAACAATGTGACCTCTGACCCTTTGACTGGTGCAGGACCTGAGGAAGATGAATTATTAGAAGTTCCTGAAGTTTTTGATAAGTCAGCTGGTTTTACTGCAATCTTTGATGCCTGGTCATGTGATGTAGATGGCAAAGGAGATATCCTTCCAGTAGCTGATGAAGCTGTTGATGAATTCAGTTCAGCTGATTTTTTATCCAGGATGATTGCTCCTGTCACATATCTGTCACCTTTCTCTGTGGGTACATCATTGAAAATGTAGTAGAATATCCCCTGTATCATGTCAAACTCAGGGTCAGGGCGAAGGTCACCTCTCGTCTCAACATGCAGCTCTAAGCTGACAACTGTTAGGTATTGATTCTGGAAGCAAAAACCTAAACCACATTACACATTTGCTGAAACAATACATTTTTCAGGCATATTTCATTTCAATTACAGAAATGCAAGATGTCATTTGTACATTGCAAAAATATAAAAAAACATGATTTGGAATCAATAGTTGGAAATTTAATTTTTACACATTACAGTGACGCAGGAATTTTGACTAAGTTCCATTGGGCTTGTCGGAAGCTCTTGCATAATTTATTGGCCAATTTTATTTATTAACATGCTTTTGAGCTACATTCTTCGGGCTGTTACTTTTAAACATACATGGTACCAAGGGAAGGCAGTTTTTTAAAACATATGCTAGGGTACTCTAATACTCAACAAGTTCATATGAAAATATGATACAAAATTCTAAACTGCATCTATAGGTGACTACTCCATCTTCACAGGGCCTTCCATGGATCCCAATTATGTTTTATTGGAACTGACTTAGAATGAAAGCTTGACCAAATAAAGCAAATATTTTGTCTTTTGAATATCATCACATCTCTTCAAATGAAATTAGGATTGGATGATAAGACTAATATCTAAGTACATAGCTAGTTTCTAATAGATTTACACTTTTAAAAAAGGTAATACTCATAAATAAGGATGAATGCATTGCCATTAATTTATGTTTGTCCCCAACATGTGTGGCCAGAAGTGGAAAATAAAGTACTGGTAGGAATAAAAAAATTCAGGTCACAATTTCACTTGACAGATTTATATATCTGTATGACCTTCAATGATATGTATATAACTATGATCTGTACATCACTATAATCTGTACAGAACTACGATTGTATATAACTTTGACCTGCACATCACTATAATCTCTACATCACTACGATTTGAATGTAACTATGATCTGTACGTCCTCTATGATCCGTATAACATATTGATCTGTAAATCACTTTGATCTGTATGTAAAGAATCAAGACATCCATATTTACTGTCAATTCATTTATTTTTGTGGGTATCAAATTTTGTGCTTTTGCACACACACAAAAAAGACATTTTCTTCATTACTTGAATTCATGGATTGGTGAAGGACTCGTAATGTTTCCACAGAAATATCATAGTTTGTCGAGTTTTTAAATCTGTGGTCGTAGCAAAAACAAAATCCATGACAACTGTCACCATATATACTTGCTTATACCATATATATTTGCTTATAAGTTTAATCCAATTGCAAACATCATAGACCAAGATCTGCCACTGCATAGTGCACTGGAAGATCTGGGTCAATGCAGTTTGTTAAGATTGATCACTAAAACAAACAATGTAGACTCGGATCTGCCATTACATAATGTACCAGCAGATCACAGTCAAAGTTGTTTGCAGTTAGATCTGACTTGTATGCGAGTATATATGTTACAAAACCAAAATTAGTGAATTCACTGTATTTTTTAAAGTTTCAGACCTGACTTCCACAAATTTGGTACATGTAATCTGAGGTGTCAGAACATCTTTAAAAAGGTACACTGACCTCATGTAAGGCTTTTGAATCCTGTAAATTCTGCTGACTGACTTTGAATCCAAAAGAATTCTTTGGGGTGGGGCCTTCAATTTGGGAAGTATGCTCTTTTCTTTGCATTGGTGTGGAAAACTGTTGCTGTAATATTGAAGAATAACAAATAATCATCATTAATAGTAACATGTATGACTGAATTCTTATCATGGCATTCATTCAATTGATTACAGATTTGTATTTGCCAACAACAAAATTGTATCAACAGCACATAAAGTCACTCTTTTTAACCAGATATATAACTGGGAATTTATGAGAAGTCTAGTTTGAACTAATGAACCAAACAACAAATAGCATTGCATATAGAGGATATCAAACGGGTGTTCATGATTATGAAATTTATGAAACAATTTGAATTATATGCATATAATATGCCTGAAGTGCTTGCAGCAAAAGACATACTTTGTTATTCAGCAGATTTCATAAACTTAATGCCAAAAGGAAACCAACTGGAAGTTCTATTTATCAAATATCTACTACAGACACTGCATTACTCAATGGCAATGCTACATAGGTGAGTGGAAAAATACAGTAACCAGTAGCCCAGGGCAGGCAAATTTTAACTTTGGGCAACTAAGCTTCTCAAATTCTGCACCAAACCAGACAACAAGATTAAGGTTGCCAGTAGTTTGTGAGAAGTGTGTTTACTTTGATTTAAGGTCAATAACAGTGTGCTCCAAATTTTTATTTTGTCCATTAAAGCTGAAAATAGTATAGCTGGTGTCAAGTGTGCCTGATAATTACATATGGTAATCCTCACTAAGTGTCATTACTTGAGTAAACATAGCTATGTGAGGACAGACTTCACTGTTCGCAGCAGCAACACCATGACTTTATTTGCATACACACATGTTCACTTGAATTGGCAAAGCAAAACAAAAAGTTATTGGTCATAGATTCCCACAACAACTAATATAATTTACTCTTCTCTTCCCATTTGGGTGAACAACACCTGATAAGTTTAAAACATAAACAAACACCATCTAACAAACAGCTAATCTCGGCAGAGATAGTACATTTTAGTGTCATTCAGTGTGATTAAAATAAGAGATGACTTACCGTCTATGCTTGCATATAAGCCAATACCAACTGCAAACTGCATAGACCCAGATCTGCCGGCGCATAATGCGCCGGCAGATCTGGGTCTATGCAGTTTGTAAGGACTAATCAGTAGAACAAACAAAATAGACCCTGATCTGCCGATGCATTATGCGACAGCAGATCAGGGTCTATGTTGTTTGTATTTGGACTCAAATTATACGCGAGTATATACGGTAGGTGGGATATATTATTCAAAATGGATAAAATAAGATTTCCATATGGAATTTACAATGTACGAGGGATGTGGCTGAGATGAAGTGAAGCTCAAACTATCAAGACCTCAGATTCCTCTTTACTGTCCAAGCTTCATGAATCCACTTTGTTCCACTACATTGATGTAGAATGGACTAGACAGGAAATCCTTGGTGGCAAAGATGTGTTTGACAATGCTCACATTAGTAATTATGTTTTCTCTTTTGAAGTAGTAATGGATGGACTGCAGGACTTGGATGAAGCTCAAGCACATATTATGGTATGTATTATAATGTGTATTCACTTGTATGTCCTGTTATTATAGCTCCAATGTTCCTGATGAATTACAATTTTATAAATAAATTCATACTGAGCATAAAATTGTGCTTCAAATAAAGTTTAGTGATATCAGCAGTTTCATTCCTGCTACAGGTAGTCAGCAATATATTTTCTTTCTTGAGGAATTTACTTTACATGATAACTGACTTGTCACTTGAACAATTCTAACTACAAAATGAAATAACCATTCACTTACTTACCTCTTGGCTAATTGGTTACCAGCTGGATTCTGAACTGCAGAAATATCTATTTGTGTCTTTCAAGCTATTTGTTTTACTTGGTAAAGGCTGTCAATCAAGGTTTGTTTTCTTTCATTTATGAAATGTTACATGGCTAAAAAAATTATTTATTGTATATACCTGACCGCCCTAATAATATATGGTATTTTTTTGCTGCTTCTAGCAATAAAGTTCCAATTACATAAAACAAAATACAAATAAATAGCAAGAGTCCCTCAAAGGGACTGGCACTCTACTGGGTGAAAAGAATTTCCAGAAATTCAAGATAAGACCATTTCTCCCTTTTAACTGTAGAGTGTTGAAACCATCTCTGATATTTTTCACCAATAACAAGATTTTCAAATAATGCTGCTGTGGAACACATATTGGATGTCAGCTTGGCACCAATTTAATTTATAACAAAGTAGTCATCATTAGAAGTCTTTTGGTGAAAACCCCATGTTATAATGATCACCCATTCAGGGGAAATAGTGACAATAAGATTTTTAAGACAGTCGTCATGGCAGCCATATTGGATGTATAACTGGCACCATTTTCATTTAAGACTTGGTGAAAAAACCCCTGTCATAATGATCATCTATTTAGGGGGAATAGTGACAAGATTTTTAGGATAGTCATCGTGGCAGCCATACTGGAATTATGACTGGCACCAATTTCATTTAGGACCAGCTAGGTATCATAAGAAATCTACTGGTGAACACAACAAGTTGATATAGCCATCTGTTTGGACAGGAGTAGAGATAACAATATTTTCAAGATATGACTTTCCTTTCTGGAGTAGCAATAACAAGATTTTCAAGATGGCTGCCATGGTGGCCATACTGGATGACAGATTGGCACCATTTTCATTAAGGACCAACTAGACAACATAAGAAGTCTTTTAGTGAAAACCCCATGCTGATATGGCCATCCATTCAGAAGAAGAAGCAATAAAAAGATTTTCAAGATGGCGCTATGGCAGCCATATTGGATGTCCGAGCAACACCACTTTCATTTATGACCAACTAGACAATGCGATGAATGTGTATGTAAAGTTTTAAGGCAATTCTCGAAGTAGTTTACAAGGAGTAGTGATAATAAACTAGTGCTAATGGACGGACAGACGACGGACAACAGACCATCCCATGACCTATGACCAGTAGAGCTAAAACTTTATTTTTATTTCATATCAGAAGAATGATTGTTTCAAAACCTCTGTATAACGCAAGTGACATGCAAAAATCTGAATTTATAGTGTAATTGGGACTACAAAAACTTGGGGAAACCAGATATTGTTGTTGGGCAACCCAGCTTTCTGAAAACATTTCTGCTCCTGTACATGATGTCACCAGGTATTACACCACAGTGTATGTGGTGTTATGAAGATAATAGATACAACCATTATAAATTGAAAAGGAATACAAACTCACACAAGTAAATGTTGTATCAACTTTGAATGTTTTGATTCAGATCATATTTGAAGAGCTGGGCCAAAAGGATCACAAGCCTCAGAAATCCTATTTTACAGTTCTATAATGTACACCCAAATACAAACAAGATACAGATCCACCATTACATAATGCACCAGTACATCAGGATCTATGCCATTTCCTTGAATTAAGTAGTAAAATAAACAGGATAAAAACCTGATCTGCTTTTACAATATTCAATGGTAGATCTGGGTCTACATTGTGCAAGGTTGGGTGCTGTTCATACAACAGCAAATATGGCAAAATGGGGAAAGGGCTGAATGAATGTAAGATTTTCAGTAATTTACAGTTGCCCCAGTGCCTGTCATTTCACCTAAATATGCAAAGAAAGTGAAGTTGACTTCCTCTTGTCTCGATTTAACATTTTCACTATTTTTTCAAGCCATTGAATGCTTTTGTATTCTGAGTACAATATCAACTTGTCTTTTTTCTGTTCAATAAGAAATGTAAAACAGTTTAAACATAATGTTTCGTGCTTTTTTCTATGCTTTTATGCCAAATTAATGATTATTTATGTCTGCAATAATGCATGAAATCTAGTAGAGAAAATTCTAGTCATCTGAAATGTATACAGACGCTGCCTAATGACCTTGACATGGACGAGTGCATCATACTGAACCATAAAATGTTCTTATCTTTCCTTACGTTATTTTTAGATTACTATGGGGGGGGGGGGGGTGCATTGAAATTAGACATATCAAGATTTATTCAGAAACGACTAAAAGGAATATTTCTTTGTGCAAATTTATGATGGATTTATTATGGATTTACTGTTATGGCTGCAATGACATCAGACGATGATTACATTTATCAATACTTTAACTACAGCAGTAACTCTACACATGTACTGACACATGGTACTTTGTTAAAGTGAAATATTAAATATGCAATCACTGTATTCTCACTATTTATGATATTGAATTTATGAAAAGAGTTAAATAATTTAAAGGTTTTGCGAGCAAAAGCTGCAAATTATTTAACGAGTTTCATAAATTTAAAATCAAATCATTACCCATTTGAGATTCTGTTTACCACATAACTTTTATTTTAATGGAAATAGTTTAGAGAGAAAAAAGAAGAAATAATTTCATTTCTTCTGGCTCAGACACTGCAGGTTTCAATTGTTGTACGTCAAAAAATAGTCCCAGATGCTAGCTGAATTAATAATATGCAGTTCTATACCTAGTAACATTTAAAAGTAGATTTTTTTTACAAATTATAATTCAAATAGCAACTTTTTTTTCCAAATAAATAGAACATTTGACACAGACATAATTTTTCAACAGTGAATATCAAATGGAAATTCCTGGTTATGTTCATTAGGGTTAGGTTAGACATGCCATATACATTTGATGTCGATGAGAATTTTACAATGTTTCCATTTAAAGTGTGTCCACTGCTATGGATGCAGTATTGTTAATGGCAGAAAAAGTTACATTCCATGATGGATATTCATGTGAAGGGATTATTACTTGATGCAGAAATTGTATTAAATTTAGAATAAAGGTGTTGCCGAGTGTAGTAATTCCAGATTTAATGTATTTGTGACCGGATATATGCATTATATGATTTGGAACAATGCTGTGGTTGGGAAACTTTATGTCAGCTTGGAGACCAGCATTTGTCCACATTCTTCACTAAACAGAGGTGAGTTTATTTACTCCTATAGGTTAACATTTAAAGGTGTGGGATCCCTGTTACAGATTTACCCCCCCCCCCTATCCATTGACTGATACCCTCGATTTTGTAACGAGCCCATGGGGTAAATTGCTCATATTGTGACAGACGTAACCTTTTTTTCTCAATGCCCCTTTGGCAATCCATTCGAAAAATGGCTGCCAAAATGTTCATAGTAATAGTAAAAAAAAAAAAAAAAGCTCCACAAGGTGGGGTAAATAAAATTCCCGTGGTCACAGCCAATCAGTAACGAGAATACTGCGCAAGAATTTCATGGGTTTATTTGGACCAATCAGATTCACATAAAGTGATATGTTAACATATTAACATATCAAAAATATTAAACCGTGTACACTATATGTAAAGTGTACCAACTATGTGATAAACATTGATTTAAGATGGCAACTGTGTCACTGAAGCACAATCTTGGCACCTACACTTAATGTCCCCCCCACACACACATTTTTAGAGCCTAGAGGATGTGCATACATCATTTTCTTTAGTTACCCGACTTGCACGATACATTACATTGCATGATGGCACTCTGTGGACCCTGATCATCATGCTACAGCAAAGTTTCATTGTATCACAATGCATGAATCCAGAGTGTATGGTACAAGGAAATAATCTTCTTTACATCAAGAATACACAATGCATGCAAACCACTACACCTATTTCTTGACTGGATTAGGTCCTAATAAGTATTAATTATTAAAAAGTTAAACCTTTAGGTCACTATGGTGAACCTCAGTTGAGAACTAGAATTGCAAGAATTGATGAATAACCCTTACCATCATCTTGCTGGTGATAATAGCCTTCCTGAGTGATTTCTCTGTGTTGCTGGACAGCCTTCTGCTTAATGGCTTTATCCTCTTGGGAGTCACAAACCCTGCTGCTGCACTTGTTGATGCCACCTCCTGATCTGGTTTGGGTGTTTTCTGGTCTGCTGTAATCGGGGTACACCCTGACTCAAACAAATCTACTGATAATCTCCTAGACAGAGGTGTGCTGTGTAGAAGACTAGAGTCATCCAGTTTTGTACCTGGAAGTGTGGGTGACATATCCATTTCATGACATTCCCTGCTGAAATCAGGGGAGAGACCTCTTTCCTGGGGCTCCTTGATGGATTCTGGTGACAGTTCCAGGGGATCCTTGATGGGTTCGGGGGACAGTACTTGTGCAGCACTCGAAGACTCCATACTGAATTCAGGAGAGATAACTTTCAGAGGACTATGTTCAAAAAGGCTATGCTCTGGTTTTGCTTCCTTTGACCGTTTCATACTGCTATCCTGTCCCGATAGGTCCAAGTCAAGACTCTGATTGGCATCTGTACCATAAATATTTGGGGGCTGCTCTGATTTCTTTTCAATCAAATCTGCCTCAATGTTCTTACTATTCTGATTTACCACATGCACATCTAATATTTTATTATGTTCTTCTCCTTTCTTAGTATTCAAGTCTGCATTTTTCAAAAATTTAAAAAGTTTTCTCCCTTTAAGCCACTCTTCCACTTTTTTCTCTGCAGGTGGAAATTTACAAGGGGAGATAATAACAGGTCTATCACCAGTTATTGCAAATCTAAAATCTAAATCTCTTTCAAATTTTTCAAAAATATTTTCTCTTTCATCTTGTGATTGTGATGAGAATAATTCATCCTTTGCAGTTAAAACTTTTCTCCAAGTTGACAAACCCTCCAGTTTTGATGATAAATGTTGAAACTCCTCAAGATGTTTCACCTGGAATTCAAAGAAAGAAAATATTCTTTGTCAGCTCTTTTCATAGTAATTTTAGCTGTGGATCTTTTTATACATACATCTTTGACATTTTTCATGAACTCAACAACAAACCATGCAAACATTTATTTTCAAGGTACTGTCAATTCACCATTATTCGTACATCACTAACTTTCATGGCTTGTGTGGTTGCCATAAATTACAAATTTAAAGACCCAATAAAACATGTAACATGGTTCATACAGATATTTTATAAGGAAATTAAAGTACTTTTCAAGCACTTTTCAAAGACAAAAATTTAATTTTCACTATAATTAAACGCCCAAAAAACTTAAGAAGAATGTTGATTATAGTATATACAGTCCCCAAAATTTCAGAATTAAGTATTCCATTCCTACACATGAACTCCGAAATATTTTTTGTTAAACTAAGCCTAGGTGAGAACAGTGCTGCTCAAGGGGCCTGGGCTAGAGGTGCAGTCATCTACATCAGTTTGGGAGTTTGTAGTCTTATTTGCCAGAGTCTCCAATTCCTGGAGTTTTTAATGTTTAAGCAGAAATATTCTAAATTCATTTCTACTATCGATATTTCATTATTTTTATGCTTTCACTCTTGCCATGAGACTTCAAAGCACTTTTACTCACTGATCTAGCTGAGGTTACTATAACTCAATACATCCCAAGTTATACTCATGATGGGGACTTGAGAGCAAAGGTTAAATGCACAGACATTTTTAGCAGAGTTGCCAGATCTCAGAGATTTTGCACTTGACATAAATTCTATGGTATTTCTTCATTGATTTTAACTAAATAAACAGATAATACTCTACAAGCAATTTTCTACTTGTTCCATGCAATTTGAGTTGCAACTTAGCCAAAAATGTTCCATTTTTGGCCCTTTATTTCTAATTACTGTTATCGGTACACAAGTCGATGGTAATATTCCCACCATCAGTATAATTTGAGGTGACCTCAGCTACCAATGATCCTACATCTTTTGACAAATACAACATGAAACTCTCTGTTTATCACCTGGTCTTACACATATATACAGTATTTATAGTTCTTGGCAATCTTGTTTGAAAATATGCTTCCAATCACAGACCATTTGATGGATTTTTTATCAACCCTAATGGCCTAGTCAACACAGCATCCATATATTTACATCATGAGGTGATTACAATCCCAAATGTGACCAAGTACTAATGAGTGTTTAAGCTACAAGTCCTAATGAATACATATGTGACCCAACATGGAATTAAAAATCCAGGATGACTGCATTTCCAAGTTTTTAATAGACATTATATTTCATTCTTGATATTTATGTCAGTAAATCAATATTTTTAATGACATGAGTTTGTTTTGAATTTCAACCTCTTTTAAAGGACTAGAGAGCATTTTTAAGCACTTTTCCAGAACTTTTTGGAAATGACCTAAAACTAAAGTACTTTTCAATATAACTACCAAGATTCAAGCACTTTTTAAGATTGTGCAAACCCTGTCTAATCATCCTGAATGTTATTTATGAAAGAAGCATGTCTAGGAAGAATTCAAGTGCCAACAAAAATATATTTTTTTGGCAAAACCATGAAAAATGGTACTCTTGAAATTAAGTGAATCCACAGTAGTGGAAAACTAAAAATCCACAGTAGTGGCAAGCCATAAATCCACAGTAATGGAAAAACATAAATTCACAGTACAGTAAAACCTGTCATTGGCAGTCACTCATGGGAAAAGGATAAACTGGCCTTTGTACACATGTGACCTCTGTATGGAGGTTTACCTTTCAAACTTGGTTTCTGAATACGTGCATGGGTTCTTCTTCTTCTCTTATTATTATTATTATTATTATTATTATTATTATTATTATTATTATCAGATTTACTTATGTGTCCTGTTACACAAAATGATAAAATACATGTATATGTTGTTCTCTCCCAAACTCATGTTCCACACAAAATTACTGTATCCTGCCCACTTTAATCCATCCGATACATTAAATCATCACTGACTGTTAAAAAGTCACTGATTTTATTTTGTTTTGTGCACCATGACAGAACACTATTTTCACTACCATTATTTGGATAGGAAACACCTGGCCACTGACTGCGGAAAGCAAGTGACTGTTATACATGATATTTATACAGGAACTTTGCTGGGAAGAAATCAGAATAGCTATTGAGACCAGGTGACTGCTATATAAAGTGACTCTTTTGACAGGGTTAACTGTAGTAGAAAACCTTAAATCCACAACTGAAAACCAAAAATCCACACTAGTGGAAAACCATAAATCTACAGAAGTGAAAAAACAAAAATTCACAGTAGTGGAAAACCACAAAATCCAAAATGGAAAACCATAAATCCACAATGGAAAACCAAAAATTCCACAGCAGTGGGATGCTATAAATTCACAGTAGTGGAAAGCCATAAATCCACAATGGAAAACCAAAATTCCACACTAGTGGAAAACCATAAATCTACAGTAGTGAAAAACCAAAAATTCACAGTAGTGGAAAACCACAAATCAACAATAGAGTTCAATCTAAATGGTCTGAAATTAATACCTTTTGAAGTTTCAAATGCAATATTATATATACAGTATATGCTTGTTATACTGCCAACATTCATCTACAGACAAAATCAGAATTAAGAGGCTCGCTTTATAAGGGGTTATGCACTTACTGATCAATAAAAACAAGTACAGAAACTGCTTATACTCGCTTATAAGCAGGGTCCAAATGCAAACAACATTGACCCTGATCTGCCATCACATAATGCATTAGCAGATCAGGGTCTATGTTGTTTGTTCTACTGATTAGTGTTTACAAACTGCATAGACCCTGATCTGCCATCGCATAATGTGCCGGCAGATCAGGGTCTATGTTGTTTGTTCTACTGATTAGTGTTTACAAACTGCATAGACCCAGATCTGCCATCACATAATGCATTGGCAGATCAGGGTCTATGTTGTTTGTTCTACTGATTAGTCCTTACAAACTGCATAGACCCAGATCTGCCGGCATATTATGCGACAGCAGATCTGGGTCTATGCAGTTTGCAGTTGGTATTAGCTTATACACGAGTATATACGGTATGTAGATAGATATATATATTGATAGATATACACTAAACAAGAATTTCTTAATAGAAATTGTCAATAAAATTCAGTTCAATTGAATAATTTATCACATAAAAAAATGATCATGTAGATCATTGTATCGAAAACATGTGGTCTCATGACCTTCAATGAAATGTACATTATCTCATACTGAAAATTACCAAGTGGCAATTTTGCACCAGAATCGGCTAAGAACATGCAGAAAGTATTCTGCCGTTTCTTTACCATTAATGATGGTTAAAATCATGACCCAATCTGATTATTGGCAAAGTGGTCATTCAATATAAGAATCAATTAATATCCTACTGTTTCATAAGGAACTAGATTTGTGTGTGTAAAACATGCCCCACTGTAGACGAAAAGTATAGGTTACAAAAATGTTCAACCATTTTTCAAAAATGTCTAACTGCCATAATGGCCTGAAAATCTGATCAGGTCATCTACATATCCATACAAGCAGGTTTACCAAATTTCATTTGTCTACCTAAAGTGGTTTCTAGCCTAACTGTGCAAACTAGGTTTTGCCCACAAGAGTCCAATTCCAAATCATTTTAAAATTGTAAGTGGTAACCAATAACTGAAACTATGCCATTTAATTGAATAGTATAGTCATCTATACATGAATACAAATTTGCCTATCAAATTTCATTTGTCTACCTCATATGGTTTTTACCTAATTATTATGTAGCTGCATCAGACTCCTAATTCAAGGATCGCAGGTTCAATACCCACCCAGGCCAGCCTAGGTCGGCTGAATCAGTGTGTCATTGAGAAAGGCAACTAGCCCATTTCTTCAGCATGATACGACCAATAATGTGTTAAAAAATTAAAAATCTGCTGTGATGGCCTGAAAATTAATCACGTCAACCACATTTAAATGCAATAAGCCTATAAAATTTCATTTGTTTACCTCAAGTTGTTTTTGCCTCATTGTGCTAACAAGATTTTATCAAATTGTCCAAAATTTGTGTAATGAGAGTCCCTCGAAGTGACTGACACTGTACTGGCCAAAAAGAATTTCTGGGAATCCAATATAAGGCCATTTCTTCTTTTTCTCTGCAATGTATTGAAACCAGCTCTGGAATTCTTAAGAACCTCCAACATATCAAATTTGTTAACAGAAATATTTTCTTAAGAATGAGGTAACATGTTCACATGGCCTTTGACCCTGAACATGATATCATAGATTGCTTGTTTCTTTTGTGGGTTTTAATGCCATTTTTTAGCACATGATAGGCTATATGTAGCTGCCAGTAAATTTGTTGAGGAAAACCCTGGGAAGAACCACGCACCCACGGGAGGCTACTGGCAAGTCTTCTCACATACCCACATTGGCCAAGCCGAGAGCCGAGACTTGAACCCAAGTGGACAGAGGTGAGATGTCAGTGATCTCTAAAGTAAGCGCCTTAGACCACTCGACAACCCAGGTCCCCGATATAACAGATAGAAGATCAATGAACTTTTCTCAGACAATGGCAAGGTATACCCATATGCCAAGTTTGCTTAAATCTACCAGCAATATATTTTGCAACAAAAGTCCCTCAGAGGGACTGATTCTCTACTGGATGAAAAGAATTTCCAGAAATCCAAGATGAGACCGTTTCTTCTTTTAACTGCCAAGTACCAAAACCATCTTTGATATTTTTGAGAACTCCAGCATACCAAATCTGATAACAAAACTATTTTCTTACGCTGAAGTTAACATGTTCACAAGATATGTCAAGTGCAATACAAAATTCGGTGTCCTGGCCTTCGACCTTTAAACTGATATCATGGACTGAAAATCAGTAAATGTCAAGATATAACCACATGCTAAGTTTGCTTAAATCTTTAAGTAATATATTCTGGAAAAAGAGTCCCTTGAAGAGACTGATGCTCTCGTGGCCAAAAAGAATTTCCAAGAATCCATGATAAGAACATTTCTTCTTTTCAACTGCCATGTCCTGAAACCATCTTTGATATTTTTGAGAAACTCCAACATACCCAACTTGGTAACAAAACGATTTTTTCTTATGTCTGAGTTAATATGTTTCACAAGATACCTGAAAGTGCAGTACAAAAATTCTTCGTCATGGTCTTTGACCTTGAACCTGACATTATCGGTGGAAGGTTACAGAACGTGTCTCAGACAGTGTCAAGTTATAACCACATGCAAAATTTGCTTGACTCTATAAGTAATACATTTTCAGGGGGAAAAAAATGAAGTTATCTTAGTGGTATCATTCACGGTATTCTTCAGATGTATCCACAAGCTGAGTTAAATGATAAAAATCCATTCATACCTGTTTGTGTTATCATGCTCACAACCCAGTACAGCTAAAAACGTAAGTTAAGACCATTGACCTTAAAATCAATGTCAGAGTGCTGACTATCAACATGTTCTTCATTGGAATGCAACTAAATACAAAGTCTCATCAAAATTTACTTGTATATATGCACAAGACACTGTGTTCATAAGCTCAATGATGAACAAAAATGCAAGCAATGACCACTGACTTCACCCCAAGATCATTTAGGTCTGATTTTAATACACCCTTCAGCATGGTTATGTTGATGGTCTGATACGCACCATTTTCATTCAGAACCACTTAAATATTGCAAGAAGTCTTTTAATGAAACCCCATGTCAGTGTCATCTTTCATACAAGAGAAATAGTGGTAAGATTTTTAAGATTGCTATGTGCCATGTTGGAGGCCAAAAGAACCCCTTTTTAATTAGAACCAGCAACATATTGCTATTCCCTTTTAGTGAAAACCAATGTCAACACGACTGTCTGTTCTGGAGAAGTAGCCGTATAAAGATTTTCAGGATGGCCATCAAGGCAGCTATTTCAAGGTTGAATCAGCATCATTTTAATACAAAAACAAATATATATAACAAAAAATCAGTAATTCAACAAATAAAAAATAAATGTCAGTAAGGCCATCTGTTCTGTAGAAGTAGTTTTTAGAAGATCAGTCAAATTCTGGGAGGTCACACTGGCATCATTTTCATTTAGGACCAACTATATATAGTGATTAGTGTTTTAGTGAAAACCACATGTCAAAATGACCATCTCTTAAACAGGACTAGTGATAACATTTATAGTTGACCACTATGACCATTTTATTGGAGGTCTGATCAGCACCAGGAGCCTCAGTAGCACAGTTGGTTTGATACCCACCCAAGCCAGTCCAGGTCAGCTACCTCAGTATGTCCCTGGGCAACACACTTAGCTCCCAAATACCTATCGGCATGATATATGCAATAATGCTGTTAAAAGTGCCAATTAAAACCAACTCGCCAAGACACAGATCAGCACTTTTTTATTGAACACCAAATAGATATCATAAGAAGTCTTTTACTGAAAACCCAATGATGCTACAACTATCCATCCAAGAGAAGTAGCTAAAAGAAGATTTTCAAGATGAATATCTGAGGTGCACCATTTTCATTTAGGATCAACTAGAATAAGAATTCTTTTAGTGAAAACCCCATACCAGTACAACCATCCATTCAAGAGGAGTAGTCACAGCAAGATTTTCAAGATGGCTATGGCTGCCATGGCAGCCATATGGGATATCAGATCATCACCATTATCATTTGTGTCCAACTAGACATCATAAGAAGTCTTTTAGTGAAACAATGTCAATATGAACATCCATTTAAGAGTAGTGGTGATCAAGATTTTCAAGATGCTGCCATGGCAGTCATATTGGATATCTGAGGAAACCATTTTTATTTAGAACCAACTAGGGATATCTGAGGAAACCATTTTTATTTAGAACCAACTAGCCAACTAGGCCTTGGGATGAATCTTTCTGTAAAGTTTCAGGGCAATGCTCCAAGTAGTTTAGTTGAAATTGTGATAACAAACTTGTGCTAAAAGATGATGGACATCAAACGAAAGGCCATCACATAAACTCTTCTGGTATATGACCAGCTGAGCTAAAATATCGCAAAATAAAATTGCTATAATGGCTTAAAAGTTAAATAAGATCATCTACACAGGCATACAAACATGCTAGCCAAATTTCACTTGTCTACTATGAGTGCTTTTTGTGCAATCTTGCTACAAAAATATTTTTGACAGATGGCTGTATGGATGTATGGAAGGAAAGAACCAAATCAAAATGCCCGTAATGCAAGCAGTGGGCATATTTAAACCACATATACCTGTACTGTCAAAATCACGTTCATCTGACATGAAATTTATGACACTCACTGAATAAACAATATACCACTTCTGATTGGCAGCTCAAGGCATATAACTTTATTCGACTAATATCATAAATTTCACATCAAATGGACACTTTTATAAGTTCCTATTTATGGGATGAATTTGCAACAGAGTATTCTGGTTCACATTCCAATCCTGCCTAAATTGTTGGCCCACTACATGGTCGGATTACACAGATTCTAATGTAAAATGATGAAAAATCAAAGCAAAATAGGAAGCTTATTATCTGGCCTAAAGTGAATATTGCCTCCTGTAACCTTCTTGACCTCTGACCGTTGCTGACCTAATAGCCAGAAATCTGTACTACTGACTTTCAATCTTTTGCCTTTTTGACTGCCTGAAATCTCTACTGGAAAACTAATGCCAGAATATGATCTACATTCACTTGAGTTAAAAGGTGATACAGCTTTCTAAACATAACAGAAATTAATCCAAGTTTGATGTGAAATACCCAGAAGGCAATAGATGATACACTAAGGGTTATGAGAACCAGGACTTGGCTTTGTAGTATACTCACTGACAGCAACACAAACAGCACAGATCCAAATTAGGCTGTTTTGAGAGATACAAAAAAAAAACACAAAAAAAAACATGCAGAATGAAAGCAAGAATAAAAAAGCCTCTAATGGCAAGGGTCAAGGTCAAAGCAGAGGTGAAGGTCAGATGGGATTCTATGCAAGCTACAATGGTATCTGCTCACCATTTTAGACTGGACTCTCAACACTCGCCCACCAAGCTCCCTACAATGATACAAACAAGGACATGCAATCACACAATCAACATTCAAAACAAAACTCAAAATAAATAAAAATGCTGCTGTTAGTAAATTAAAAAAAGAAATACATTTATTAAAAAATGGTTTTGAAAACAAAACTGAAAGATTAAAAATTTTAAATAAAAAATTATATTTCATTAAAACATCAGGCAACTTCATAATCATGACCATGACCTGCAAAAATAGCCACATCAATCTAAAACTAATTATTCAATTGCAAAATGTCAGATAAACTTTGAGAATTTAAGTTTTATTTCAAAAAAATTGTTTCCACCATGTATATTGTGTTTGTGTGATAAATAAACTGATAGCTGAGGATACTTAAGTTCTACAAGTTCCATGCTATATATACCATTAGTGATGGTGGGGACTTGTAGCTCAAGTCAAATGCATAGACATTTACAGCAATTGTCATATCCTCATGACCTGGCACTTGAAACTTACTTTAGGTTATTTCTGCATCAATTTTAACTAAATCAAATCACTACTTTATTGAAAAATAATTCTGCTCTGGTTTCAAGCACTTTCAAGTGAAACATACATAGAAATCTGTGAGAGCTATATTTTAAAAAATCCCACACAGATAACCGACTAATAAAAACTATAAGGTTGAAAATGGTGGGATTCTAACCATACAGCACTTGAAAGCACTTAGAACTGGTGAAAATATAATTTTCCACCATGTTAGCAATTTTTATTTGTGGTTAAACTCAATGCAGAAATACCTTAAAGCCAGCTTTAAGTGACAGTTCATCAAGATTTGGAAACTTTGCTAAAATGTCTATATATTTGATCTATGCTCTAAAATGACTATGTATTTGACCTATGCTCCAAAATGACTATGTATCCAACCTATGCTCCAAATGACTATGTATTTGACCTATGCTCTAAAATGATTATGTACTTGATATATGCTCTAAAATGACTATGTAATTTGCCTATTCTCTAAAAATGACTGTATTTCACCTATGCTAAAAAATGACCATGTATCCAACCTATGCTCCAAATGACTGTATATGACCTATGCTCTAAAATGTCTATGTATTTGACCTATGCTCTAAAATGTCTATGTATTTGACCTATGCTCTAAAATGTCTATGTATTTGACCTATGCTCTAAAAATGTCTATGTATTTGACCTATGCTCTAAAATGCCTATGTATTTGACCTATGCTCTAAAATGTCTATGTATTTGACCTATGCTCTAAAATGCCTATGTATTTGACCTATGCTCTAAAATGTCTATGTATTTGACCTATGCTCTAAAATGTCTATGTATTTGACTTATGCTCTAAAATGCCAATGTATTTGACCTATGCTCTAAAATGATTATGTACTTGATTTATGCTCTAAAATGACTGTATTTCACCTATGCTAAAAAATGACCATGTATCCAACCTATGCTCCAAATGACTGTATATGACATATGCTCTAAAATGTCATTGTATTTGACCTATGCTCTAAAATGTCTATGTATTTGACCTATGCTCTAAAATGCCTATGTATTTGACCTATGCTCTAAAATGTCTATGTATTTGACCTATGCTCTAAAATGCCAATGTATTTGACCTATGCTCTAAAACAGTGGTCCCCAACGCAGTGCCCACAGGCGCCATGGCGCCTGCCAATGTTTTTTGTGTACCCGCGGAAGAGGTTATACGGAAAAAGGTTATAATGAATAATGAAAAAAAAAATGGGTTAAGTTAATTGGTTGGTGGCCGCCACTCTCTCATAAACGTACAAATATGCCCGCAGGCACAAAAAGGTTGGGAACCCCTGCTTTAAAATGATAATGTATTTGACCTATGCTCTAAAATGACTATGTACTTGAGCATGCTCTCAGTCAAAATTGTATAAATTCTGCTGAGCAGTTTTTGAACAGAAGTCATTGACAGGTTTTTTCTATTTCTAGTAATTGTGGCCATATCTTCTGAGTGGATCAACAAAATTTGAATAGAACTGAAAGACCTTGATGTCAAAATGCTTTTACTAATATCTGATCCAATTCTGCCAAGCACTTTTTGAGAATAAGTCGTTTTAAGGCTTTTCTATTTTTAGTAACAGGGGCCACATCTCATGGTGGTTCAGCATCATATTAACAAATTTGAAGTCCTCTATGACAGGATATTTTTTTGTCACAATTGGTCAAATTCTGCCAAGTGGTGTTGGAGAAGAAACAATTTAAAGGTTTTTGTATTTTAGTATTGGTGGTCATTTTAACAGCAGATATTCATCATCTGCACACAAATTTTAAAGGACCTTGATGGTAGAATGCTCCTTATAACATTTGGAACAAACAGGTCCAGCAGTTTTTTTTAATAAATATGATGATGGACAATGCTTGACAGACACATGGGCTATGCCATAAGCTTACTTAGTCTCATGTCCAGGTGATCTGAAAATACTGAATTAAATAAAAGCCTTTTCTCGGCAAGTGTGATTCACCCTACCGTGAAACAAAATGGTCATTATTCTGAACAGATTTCTGCCAGTGTATCCCTGATCCTTGATCTTTAACCTGACAGTATTGTAACTCAACAAAATTTCCACATGCATTCAATTTTTTGCTAGTTTAGCATGTCAAGTAAATATGTGAAAACTTCACCAATGTTAATAGCTGTGTAGTCATACAGCATGAATACTGGCCAGTGAATAACTCACAAGGAAGCCACAGTTGTTCAGTTGTTAGAGTATCAGACTTGTAATCTAAGGTTCATGGGTTCAATACCTGCCCAGGCCAGCCTGGGTCAGCTCTCTCAGTGTGCCCTAGGGAAAGATACTTAGCCCATTTCCCTCACTGACATGAAATAGCCAATAATGTGTTGAAAGAGCCATTAAAAACCAACCAACCAACAAACAAACAAACATAATTTTATGAAGCTAAAATGATGAACTGACATTATTGGTAAAATAATTAATGACACTAAAATGTTATGATCTGCAGAAAATCCCCTGGTAAATTTGACTGGAGGGTCTGATCACATTCCACACAAGTAATAAGAGATGTAACAGGCAGCCATTAAGAAAAAAATCTAAGCTGATCTCTGACAGTTGACCTATAAAACTAACTTCTATATCAATTTTTTCCCAACATTCATTGCTGGTTAAAACACAAAATCTCCTCCAAGTAAAAGAAAGTATATTTGCATTCTACATGCAGTATCCCTCATGCAAATTAGAGAAGTACAGAAAGAAACAACAACATAAAAATGCTATGATAGTTCTCACAAGTAAAATACAGTCAACCTTGAATTTAATGAACTAGAAATCAATTTTGGGATATAATAAAACATTTTTGAAGTCCCAAAGTCTATCCTTTTTTTCACTAAAATCTTCATTCTGAAATATCCAATTCTGAAACAATGTACCATTGAACAGAAAGGTATGTCCCTCACACTCATTAAATGTACTTTGCCAACTAAGAATTAACAGCTGCGCAAGATGTTCTATTTTGCCTCGAATCACACACCTACTATCAAATTCAATTATGCCAGAGAAGTACTGAAGAATCATATGCCCTTGCCTGTTTTTCTTTGCAGTTAACTATTCAGAACTGCCTGGAACATAAGACCAATTAACAATAAACACACAAGATCTTTTCTGCATGTTTGCTACTCAGAATTTTGTTTTGTTTTGGTTGTCACTAAAATTAGTCGATTTAATTCTACAACAAATTGCCAAAGTATCAGAATGAAGAAAAATATTCTCAATTGTCACAAAGAATAAGATTTTAAAAGCTGTAGAAAATGGAGTTGAACTCATCAGAACTAGTGCTTACAAGACAACTTTGACAAAAATATACAAAGTAGATTACTGATGAATGTCAATTTTAGCTCTCTGAAAATGAACGAATAAAAATCGGGAACTTGAAAGTATTTGGTGTTTCCTTGAAAAAGGCATTTAGCTACTATTTCTTCAGCATCATATAGCCAATAATGTCTTGAGCGTCCAGATAAAACCAACCAACCAATTTTTGATTTGTATCATATTTACCAGCATATGACATACACACACATGCAAAGAAGCATCAATCCAGACCTGCCATCATGTAGTGTGCTGGCAGGTAAGGGTCTTCACTATTCATTCTATTTGATTTTAAACAGTGAGCACAGACACAAATCTACCAGCACATCATGTAACTGCAGATCTGGGTCTATGTATGTTTGCAGTGGAGTGTATTATATGGATAAATACATCATAGAGATGATGAGAGCTACAGAACTGTATATACTCACTTATAAGTCGACCCCAACTGCAAACAACATAGACCCTGATCTGCCGTCACATAATGCGATGGCAGATCAGAGACTATGTTGACTGTTCTACTGATTACTCCTAACAAACTGCATAGACCTAGATCTGCTGGTGCATTATGTGACAGCAGATCTAGGTCTGTGCAGTTTGCAGTTGGACTCGAGTTATAAGCAGGTATAGAAGGTAACTATCACTTTTCTACATCTAGGGTTGCACAGAGGATTTAGTAAATCTGTGCGCTGTCCCTCGACTTGAAGCTGAAAAAAGGGGGATGAATCTGGTCATAGCTGGAGCCTTTCAATAAAGCATTGAAAAAGTAATTAAAAATGAAAGCAGAACAGAAATAAGTGCTATAATGTATTCCTTTTTTCACAGTGTTAAAATATGAAAATGAAAGTCCATATTCTCTTTCTTTAGCTCATGTTTTAATGATTTTTTTTTTTTTTACTCTTGTCAGCAAAAACCATAACCAGGCTGCATTTCCGCCATACACCCATCTGTCCATCCTCGAATTTTGAAACAGCACTGAATGTTTGAACTTTTTTTGCCAAAGGAAAGCTCAGATGGAATGAAGAATCACCATAAACACATCTAGTACAGAACTGTTCTTTGAAATTATAAGAATTGTGAGTCGACACACTGCTGAACAACATTTGTGATGCACTGACATTACTATCATTAGTGTCTACATCAATCATTCAGATTAATGAAAAGAAGAAAATGGCATGGATCAAGATGTGCTGGCCTATTATATAATGTTAGTCCTACAATGCAAGACGTCAAGCCTGATATGTATGATAGGCAAGTCAATGCCTCACTGCCATAACAATCAATGCTAGACGTCAAGCCTGATATGTATGATAGGCAAGTCAATGCCTCACTGCCATAACAATCAATGCTAGACGTCAAGCCTGATATGTATGATAGGCAAGTCAATGCCTCACTGCCATAACAATCAATGCTAGACGTCAAGCCTGATATGTATGATAGGCAAGTCAATGCCTCACTGCCATAACAATCAATGCTAGACGTCAAGCCTGATATGTATGATAGGCAAGTCAATGCCTCACTGCCATAACAATCAATGCTAGACGTCAAGCCTGATATGTATGATAGGCAAGTCAATGCCTCACTGCCATAACAATCAATGCTAGACGTCAAGCCTGATATGTATGATAGGCAAGTCAATGCCTCACTGCCATAACAATCAATGCTAGACGTCAAGCCTGATATGTATGATAGGCAAGTCAATGCCTCACTGCCATAACAATCAATGCAAGACGTCAAGCCTGATATGTATGATAGGCAAGTCAATGCCTCACTGCCATAACAATCAATGCTAGACGTCAAGCCTGATATGTATGATAGGCAAATCAATGCCTCACTGCCATAACAATCAATGCTAGACGTCAAGCCTGATATGTATGATAGGCAAGTCAATGCCTCACTGCCATAACAATCAATGCTAGACGTCAAGCCTGATATGTATGATAGGCAAGTCAATGCCTCACTGCCATAACAATCAATGCTAGACGTCAAGCCTGATATGTATGATAGGCAAGTCAATGCCTCACTGCCATAACAATCAATGCAAGACGTCAAGCCTGATATGTATGATAGGCAAGTCAATGCCTCACTGCCATAACAATCAATGCTTTGGAGCTCTGTTCTGACAGGGTAAACAAAGGTCAAAGTTTCAAGAATATCTCACATAGTTGGCACCCTATATTGGCATTGTTGCATAGCTTAGAGTCTAATCAATTTATTCGGTCAATACTTCCTTATCAAAGTAAATCCAGGCACAATCATGTGGTTGCATTTTCAAACTGCTGACTGTTTCAGTTGTTGGAAGAGCAACAGTAGCCGAAGTTGGCTAAACTAGGTGTGCATTTTCTTTATGAAACGAATGTGTCTAATCACATTCACGTGCGTGCGTGCATGTGTGTGTGTGTGAAGTTGTCACTAACCAGTGATAGCCATGACAAGTTTATGGCTAAAAGGAGTGATGTGTATGAAAAAATGTCTTCAGGTGATAACCTCTCACTTGCTTCAAATTCATAGCAGAAATTCATAATTAGTTGGACAAGGGTTACCGCAATGTCAACCACTAGTGACATACCAGTCTATACCATCCAATTTTTTTATTCTTCAAGTTTTCTTTAGTGTATGTGAAAGGAAAGGCTCTTTACCAAGAAAGTAAAGCTAATCTTCAACATTTTCTGACAATTAATTCAATTTAATAATTTTCACATAAAACAGATTTTATACCAATTGTACTAGTTCTGTCATATTATGCTTTTCTTTTAAACTATTATAGATTCTATCCCATTATTGTTTTTAATTTCCCCGATTATAATAATTATTTTAATTTTATTTTTTATAAATATAGGTTCTTGTAATCATGCATTTTTATTTGATCATATTTTTTATCTTTCTATCTTTCTATCTGAAGCCTACTTTGATGAATCCAAGAGAAGTAACCCCTCTTGCCCTTGTAGGATGCTGCTACATCCATCTAGTTACATCACCTGATGTTAATAAACAAATGATAATACAAGATTTTTGTCACAAGTGGGTGCATTTTCTGTTTAGCTGTTTACATAGCTTGGACTTGATAACACTGGAAATTAATATTCAGCATTTGACACAATGGTACATAAGGATACTAATCAATGGATAAACTAAGTACAGTAGGTGCAAATGACTAACAGACACACAGCCAGCCAGACTGATAGGTAAGTTGGTAGCTAGATATATAGATAGATAGAAAGAATTAGGCTATGACTGCCAGGGATGGGTTTTTATGTTTAAGATCTGTACACTCAGTAACTCAGATTCAAAACAGGTGATGAAAACCAAATGCAAGCAAACTCAATCGAAACTCAAATAAAAAGGTGCAAATAGATACTTAATACAAAAACAAAACAACAAAATACATTTTTCAAATTGTAACCCATGCAAAAAAGGTTTTAATTAACTTCACAGCAGAGAATGGTCGATTTAAAATGTTAAATTGTATGTTAGTGGCTTACCTGTTTATGTAACTTTAAAATATGGAATGGTGATCTGTCTTGATATATATTTCAAAGATTAAGAAGAACAGACTTCTCTTAACATTTCAGATTCAACCCAAAAAGTGTCTATTCTCTTCAGACTGATGTAGGTAGAAAATGTTACAAACATTTCCTAAATACAAATGTTACTAAATTCAAAATTCCAGTTTAGTCAAATAAAACCCCTTTTTGCATAATATTTGCAAAAAAATTAAAACATATTTGAAAAACTTCAAAAGAAAGGGTGAAGAAGTTCAATCCATGCCACTGCAAGCAAACAGGTCCCAAAGTTTTAAAAATTTTACCTAGGTCTCTCCACGGCATCCTCAGGTCTACCATAGAAAGCCTCCTGAACAGAAGCAGAATTTAATCCTAGAGAAACAGCAGAAAGCCTGACACTCTCCACACTTGGAGGTGGATTTAATGGGGTTATGATGTCACAAGACTTAGTATTCAGTTGAGACCTGTCAGTATGCTGTCTACCTTTTTTATCTTCACCACTCATCTTTTCTCCTCTATTAATGAAGAAGTCTGCTTCCATTCTTGGATTGTTTGATGAGGAACCATCAGTCTTCTTAGAAATGTCATCTGATCTATTTGAATTATTTGTGTTCCCTCTTGTGCAAGTGCCAGTCCCTACTGTTTTGTATACAGCAGGTTGCTGACTGAGGTCAAGTGCTTCATCCTGGACTGACATAACCTCATCATCAGCTAATCTCTTCTTTCCTGAAGTTACATCTTCAAGTCCTGACCGTCTCCTTCCATGATCAGACAAGCGGTTGTCTGTATTGTCAAGGACTAATGGCATATCTTTCCTGTTATCAGCCATGTGTGCTCTACTTTCAGAGTTAAAGATAATCTGTGCTTTGCTGAAGCTATGCTCCAGTGATCTATTTAGACTTAGTTCTATAT
Source organism: Margaritifera margaritifera (assembly GCA_029931535.1). NCBI lineage: Eukaryota > Metazoa > Mollusca > Bivalvia > Unionida > Margaritiferidae > Margaritifera > Margaritifera margaritifera. The sequence goes on along the minus strand of JAQPZY010001583.1, from coordinate 993,506 downwards.
CAATGTCTGGATAACTGACATGTTTACGTGAAAACTCTCTTTCAGTTAATGACTGGTCTGACACCCCTGAAATCTCCATGTTAAAGTCAATGTTGTAAGTGTCTAAAGGAACTCTTTGCTTACTTTCTTCTTGGGAAAACAGCTGAGATTTATTTTGTCTCTGGATGGCATCTGATACATCATTTGCCATGGATTTTGGCGAAAATAATTCCACTGTCGTCAAAGAATAATTAAAAGGTTTTCCTATGAATGAGTCATGCACATTTCTCCCACTGACATCTGTTTCATACAATCTTTGCCCTAATATCTTACAGTAATTATTTTCATGTATTCCATCTGTCACAGAAAGAGGCTCAGTATGATGAAAGTTTGTCTTTGAAGTTTTCCCTGGATTAGAAATATCACATGACCTCTCACATGACCTGTCACATGTTCCTGGGTGACCTTTCTTGGAAAGGTCAAATGGTGTATACAGGTGGTCGGTTGAGGTGGACAAATCACTTTCAGCATCGCTGATGTCACTGAATTCATCATTGTGGACAATATTGATGGAACCTGAGGAACTGCTAGCAGCAAGGGCGCATCCTGTTGGAAAACATCTATCTCTGTCAGACACAGGTCCAAATGAACAGCTCCTGACATCTCCCTCTTTTATTGGACCCAATTCTGACACAGAAGCTCCTGGAGACCTATGTGGTCCAGATCTGTGATCACATTCATAAATCTCTTCAATGGATGGAGGAGGCACTTTTAAAAGAGAGGTCATTTTTCTGTGTTGGGCATCAGTGTCACTGCAGCTACTTGAATCAGACACTCGTGGGGACCTGTTTGGAGTGAGATGTGGTGGTGTGCTAATGTTAGTGCTGGCAGTTGGAATGTGGCGTGGAGAAAAGCGTGGGATATTTGGAGGACCCAGGTCTGGCGGTGAGATTGACTCCTCAACCTTCCCCTGCATCCCCTCACTCCCCTCTGAGCAGTAGTTCTGAATGTCTTTCAGAGTGAGAGATGTTAGCTTGACTACAGCAGTTTTTGGGGACCTACTAGGAGATTTGGACAGCTCTTCTTTCCTAACTCCAACACCTGGACTCGCTACACTCACAGAATTACTGTTCCTTTTTTCTTGCTGTACTACATCAACACTACTATTTATAAGATCTGGTATTGTATCACTGTCTGAACCAGATGTGTTGGTAGAATCACTGGTCCCCTGACCATGAGGAAAATGAAAAGTCAACTTTGAAACATAAGTGCCTTTTTCACTGGTCAGCAGCTGCTCATCTTTAGTCCTAGTGCCTAATGGGAACTGACCTATTCTACAAAGTTCTTTCCTCTGTGCCTTTCTGATGAGCTCCTCTGGGGAGAGAGGCAGAGGAGGAGACTTACTTTCTTTGTCAGATGAAAGGGGTGAGAGGTAGGCCATTTTAAACATTGCATCATCATAATTTATTGTGTCATCAACAACAAAATCTGAATACAGCTCTTGCCTAGTTTTTTCAATGACATCTTGCCTATCAGATGAACTTTTGAGGTCTACAATAACCTCAGTATAAGACTCACCCGTTGTTAGTTTGGCTAAGGTCGCTTCATGCAGGACAGACAAGCTACTCATTAGTTTCCCACCACCAGGTGGAGTATTTTTCTTTCGACGTGGCCTTCTACTTACAAAAGCTCTACTCAACCTGGCATGCATGGAAGAATTTTTCTTCCTCCTTTTATTTGAATCTTTGCTCTCTTCATCTGCTGCAACACTTTTTCTTTGTTGTCTAGAATGTTTGCTGAATTTTCTTGGAAAATTGTATTTTTTAAGATCAATTACCCCAAACTCTGAATCATACTCAACACCTTTACCATCTGAAATTTTCTCAATTGCATTATTGATACATGTGATTACATCAGTGGAATTTTGAAACTCACCATTTTTTCCTAAAGATTTATTTCCACCAGGAGCCGACTCTTCTTCTAAATAAGAGGCAACAGGCTTGATGTCAGGAATGATGTCAGAGGAATTTGTCTTTTCTTCTTTAAGCTTGATCGTGTCTTTATGAGAATTTTTTAAGGACAGTTTATTAACCTTTTCATCATTACTATTCTTTGAAAGACCAAAGTCAGATCCTAGAGACAATGAGGCTGCAAGGAATTTCTGAAATTCAGAAGTGAATCCTGTACCAGACATTTGTAAATCTTTCTTTAAAGAGGGACTTAATGAAGTGTCTCCAATGACTATCATACTAGTAATTGAATTCTGCCTGGGAGGACTTGACTTTCTTCTTATAAATACTGAATTTTGTTCCAGACTTGCAAGGAACTCCTTAGCACTAACTGATTCATCCTCATCTACATCTACCTGCTCTAGGACGACTCTCATCTCCTTGTAACCTTTAAACCTTCCAGTCACTATATAGTCTATACCAGCAATTCCTTGTGGGGAGTCTTCACGCTTTTTATCTTCCTTCATGTTTATCCTATGCTTTTTGGGGGATCCTCCAAGTATTTCCTCTTCTTCTGATGCACTTAAGTTGGTTTCTGCATAGCTAACAGTTGACATCCTCCTTTTTGAACGATAGGTCCTGGCCACCGATTCAACACTGTCTAAACTGCTTGACTTGGAAGACCGCTTTCTTGGTCTTCCACGCCTTTTTGGTTCACATAGATCAAAATTTATACTGTCATTTTTCTGGGACTCCAATTCTGTCTTCACTGCAAAACTGTCGGGAACACATTTGAAACTGTCTGTTTGAGTAAGGTAAAATAAATCCCGAAGCCCTGTGAATGAACGTCCCCCACTGTGATTCTGATCCTTTCCTGCCATTTTGCATTCCTCATCATTAGAAACTCCTGTCCTCTGCTGGATGAATTTCATCTCATTACAAGCTTCTTCATTATGCATTATTGCATCCTGTTGCTCTATCACTGAAGACACACTTCCATTAAGTCCACATATTCCCTCATTCATAATCTTTTCAGATGACCTCTTTTCATCTGAAGACATTTTATCTTCTTGTTCATCAACTTTCTCAAGTAAAATATCAACTTGGCAAGAACCATTAGCATTCTTTTCCAATACTTGATCAGGAATTTCGTGTATGGGCTGATTTTGATTTGATATGGTTTCAAAATTAGTTTTAGAACTGAGTGAACATTGTTTTTCATCATTCATTCCTTCTAAATTCTCAGGTGTGTCCAGTGATGTTTCATTGGTCTGATAAGTTTGATACTGACTGTCCACTTCATGACAAACAAACAGCTCTTTATTTAAACTGTTTGGAAATGGAGTAATATGATCAGTCTCTGCTTTACAACCTTCAGAGCTGGAAACATCTATCTCTGTACTTCCAGGATAATCATCTATCCTGCCTCCCTGCAGACTGCAGTGTGAGGCATTTGATTTCTCATTTTCTATGTCAACAGGACCTTCCATTTCTCCACTGTTCAGCATATCTGAATCCAGTTCTGCAGTCTTATGAAGATTATGCTCTGTGTCTGACTTCTTCTCTACGAGGCCAACAGGATAATCCTGTTTTATGATTTCCCCAGAAATGTCAGTTCTGCTGCAAACAATTTCTGCCTGCCTTTTGTTGACACTACCAACATCAGCTTCATCACAATGTTTAGGTAAATCCTCTGAGATGTGTTTGTCAGATGATGGTTCAAGTATCTTTGCTGCAGGCTCTGCAGAATGTACTCCCTTATCTCTGTCGTCAAACCTCCCAATCTGACCTGGAGGAGAGATGTTCTTGTCTCTTTGTGGATGATCTGTTTCAGAAGACATGAACATGTCCTTTTCATTCTCACAACCAGTACTTTGATTATTAGCAAATCCTTTGAAATCCCTAGAATCTGAATTGTCATCATGTGTCAAGTCCTTACTCTTTTCATTAGAACACTTCTCTGAATCAACTTCCATCTGAATACCAGGCTTACAATCTTCATCCTTCAAAACAAAGCCCTCTGAATTTATTTTATCATTGGAACCCTTCTCATCAATAACTAGATCATAATTACTACTGGAGTCCATGTTTTTTTCTCTCCATGTGTAATCATTTGTGTCCATCACCTGCTCTGGGGGCTTTTCATCAAATGCTGGCTCAATGCCACTGACGGGGTCCTGATCCTTATCACCAAAGCTTGTATCTTTTTCATTTAACTGTGACCCCTTCATTATTGTTCCTTGGTCTTTTTCACACCACAAGTCACCACAGAAGATTTTGCTTGGATTTGTTATAAGACCAAGCTCATCTCTGTCTATTGACTTTAGTCTAGTCTCAAGGTATTCCTTATTATCTGTGGTTTCCAGTTCCACAAAGGTGCTATTGGACTCCAATGGGGCCACACTTTGTGCAGGGCTTCTACCAGCCACAGGTGTTCTTGATTTCAAAGGAGTCAATGTCCCCTCTGATGCATCTGTAAGACTGACATCTTTTATGACAACATTAGAATCTTCCTCAAGTTCTGGGTCCAAAACAGGGGCTTGACGGTTCATGCGCTTGGCCATTTTTTTCCCTAAGAAAGGAAATTTTGAGGTTATCAGTTCAGCTTTTTGGGATTTGTCAGAATTTTGCTTTGGTGGTCTTCCCCTTCTAGGTTTTGGAATATTACTCTCTGATTCTCCATTATTGCTACTTCCCCGTTTTTTCTTATAATCTGAATTCTTTACATTAGTAGTACAGAGTTGAGGTGTGAAGGTTTCATTTAACCAGAAGAGATCTGAGTGAGGCAGTGACATGTTACCACGGGATGATAACTGTTCTGAATGAAATGAAGAGCTATGAGGATCCCTGTATGACTCCTGATTGGATGCAGATGAATGGTGGATCCTATGATGAATATTCAAGTTCAAGCTGCAACCTGACTTTTGAACATACGGCACTGATGTTTTATTGCTACTGGAAATTGTCCTCAACTTCAAATCATTTTTAAGTTTGAGAATCTCAGTCTCTGTCAGTTTATAAACTTTGACAATTTCACTTCCTATCTTGAGCAAACTGTATCTCCTAGCATCCTTGGGATGCATCCTGACCACTTTGATATCACTACTGCTGGAGGAATCCCCAATTTTCCAACTCTGTAGCTTCAAACGCTTGATTACTGGTGTAGGAACATGAAACTTAAACGTGTATGACAAGTTGGGAGATGTGATTTCATGTGAGATAGAGAAAGACCTGGGTCGTGTTGTCAGGCCAAGCTTTTTTATGCGCCCCTTCTTTCCCTTCTCTGCAGGCAAGCTAAGTGATCTCTGCAGTGTAGGCTGAGACATAATGGAAGTTGAGAGTATTGCAGTTAAGGCTGAGGTAGATTTACAAGAGTTGCTGATGTCCATGTACTGAGGTTGCTCATTAAAGTTATCTGAAATATTCCAGTTGTGAGACAATGGTTTCTGACTTGACTCTAAACCATAGGAACTGTCCCACTGATCAACAGCTGAGGTTTTTATATTAGTTGATGTAAAGTTCACTCCATATCTTGAATCTCGACTAACACTTCCGACAAGAGACTGAAGACTTGTGAGGGAAGAGAACCCACTATTCTGAGGTATGCTTGTACTAGACTGACCACTGTCACTCCCAGATGCAGCAATTATGGTCGAATGCATGGAAGCCTTTATTCTTCTATCATTTGATAAATTGCTATCTGCCTCATATCCTGTTGGGCTCACCATCATCCCATACTGGCTCTTTGGATACTGCATCTGTTGCCTGGGTGACAAGTCTGGAAACAGGTCAATCTGACTATCATTTAGACCTGAATTACCTATGCCCAAGGCTCTCTTTTTGCCCTGAGTTTTTAAAGGTGAATTGCTTAGATTGTCCTCATGTGTCGATTCAAACAACAAAGAAGCAAGAGATGAAGATGAGGACTGGGACAAACAAGAGTTGTTAGGGATAGGCCCAACAGCTGGTTGCTTCTCTGACAAACCAGGTGATGCACTGGATCGAGTGGAGCTGCAACTCTGGCTCCGCTGTGATGTTTCACTGCAGGCTGAAGCAGACATCTCTTGTGATGAGTCATCCATGAGAAGTTTGTGTAAAGCACTTGTGGGCTTCTCCTGCTGAGGATTGCAAAGGCCCTGAGATGACTGGTAGTTTCGTTGACTAGATGGTATCCCTGAGCTGCTTAAGGTCTGTAAGGTTCCTGGTGATTGACAGCTTTGAGAAAAGTGGCCCAACCGACTGTTACCCTGCTGGATATGTGAAGAACTTTCTTTGTGCATGTAGCCCTGACCCTGACCAGCACACATGGAACTTTGTCCACTTAAGAATCCATGTGACTGAGTGCTCTGTATATGTATAGGAGAGTGTTGGGAAATGTCATTGCTGGTAGCTCCATAACTTTGACCTGGGCTTTCACTACTGCCTTGAGTGTGTTGACCATGACTAGAGTGCATCCATCCCTGACTATAGCTGTGCTGTATTCCACTGAATGGAGGGCTTTCAGGATAAAATGGGTTTGTTGCATTGCCTTCAGGGCTCAACATTTGCTCCTGGGACATGTATCCCGGAGACACTGGGTTTAGCCTGCTGTACACTGCAAACTGCTGTTGTTGCGGAGAAAATGCAGCTGGAGATTTCTGATTACCAGGGTAGGCCTGGCCTGGACCTTGGCTTCCACTGTTCCCTTGGCTACTATACTGACTCTGAAAATTAGAAGAAGTCATGCTCATTTGCACAGGAGGTGAGTGTATCTGGCTTCCCCAGGCCTGTGACTGTCTCCTCCAAGGTTGAGAATTTCCACTGACAGGAAAACCCACAGCACTTCCAATGGGTGGTAATTCTTGAGAATTTCTCTTCTGTGCAAAGGGCATTATGCTGCCATGTTGCATCCCCATGTTCTGATAGCTGCTTTGATGCTGCATTCCTACTTCAGGATTTCTCTGATGATCTCCTTTGGAGTCTTGATGTAAAGTAGCTCCACTAAATGACCCCCTGACCTGTTGCTGATGATCCTGAACAGAATGTCCCATCTGCTGTTGCAAATGTATTATTCCTCTGTTATTGTCATTTGCTTGCCCTCCCATCTGGGACTGCGAGTTACTAAACTGCTGCTGTCTCTGAGAAGAATTAGGTGTTTGTTGTTTGAAGTTCATGACACCTAAAGAATTGCTGCTTGCCTGTTTCCCTGCCTGTGAAACAGACTCATTATACTGCTGTGGTCTACAGCTTGAATGAACCATCTGTTGCTGTGATATTGAGGTGCCTAATGCACTCTCTTGGACAGGTTTCCCGCTCTGAAGCTGAGTATTACTATACTGCTGTTGTCCATGGCAAACAGGTATATTGTGTGATTGTATTCCAGCTTCAGGTGGAGATCCCATCAATTGGTGTCCCACTCCTGGTGAATAGCCATGTTGCTGTTGTTGATGCTGCTGCTGCTGCGGCGGCATTCCAGGTCTCCAATTCTGGCCACTGAAGTTCTGGAAACCTCCATAGCTATGATATCCTTGGCCAGAATACATCTGATCTTGACAGCCTTGGGTATTGCTATGACTACCCTGAATGTATGACTGATGCAGCTGATGTGGGTAGCCTAGATCCCCTGGTGGCCTTGAGTTCTGGGAGGGAATTGGAGAATAACTGACAGGACCTCCTATTCCAAGTCTCTTTTTGGACTTCTTTTTCTGACCTGAAAAAAGGGAAAAGAACTATGAACTAGAAATGTGTTTATGGAACACAATGCTACACCACTATATACAAATCTCAACCAGATGGACAAAAAGACAGACAAACAAGAACAAGAGTCCCTCGAAGGGACTAACGCTCTACTATCCAAAAAGAATTTCCATGAATTCAAGGTAAGACCATTTCTTCCTTTTAACTGCTGAGTGCTGAAACCATCTCTGATATTCTTCGGCGATAACAAGATTTTTAAATTAGCTGCTGTGCTGGACAAATTGTATGTCAGATTGGCACCATTTTCATTTAGGACCAACTACATGTCATAAGAAGTCTTTTTAATGAAAACCCCATTTTGATATGACCACCCATTCAGGCTTAGCGATAACAAGATTTTCAATATGGCACCTCAGGTGGCCATAGTGGATGTGTGAGCAGCACCATTTTCATCTGGAGATGGTGGACACCAAAATATCAGCAGAGCCCTTAATTGCTGGGAACAGATACTTCTGACCCAACCTTCTCCCTTCTGATGTAGCCAAATAAAACTGTAAAGCTCTAAATGTGCAGAGATGCCTATCTTGATCATTCGCAGCACAGATACAATTGAGACTGGGGATCTCAATAGGGAGTGGGGCTACCAAAGGAAGCTGGTTCTTTGCCAGAAACCCAGCTTCACAAAGGACAGAAACAGACTTGTATTTACCACTGAACCATAAGCAACCTACAGACAAGGCATGAAGTTCACTCCTTCTCGCAGATGCTAAGGAAAGCAGGAAGACAGTATTAAGTGTAAGGTTCTCAAAGGAAGCTTCACTCAACAATTCATAAGGGGGTTTTGACAAAGCCCACAAAACACACAAGATATTCCATCTCGGCATCAGTGAGTGAAAAACCAGTCTCTGCAGCTCAAAATACTTGATAAAATCAGAATGATGAGGGCCCAACCCAATGGACGGATCTTTAGAACTAATTGTAAACTTTACATAAAGTAACTGAAGCATGAAATAAAGATTATAGTGACCTACATCTGGTTGGATGGTGTTGTACTTATTAAGAGATATCAACAAATAATAAAGTTGAATGACTCTGTGACCAACATTGTTAGAGAAACTTATTTAAATGCAAAACATAACTAAGGTGGGATGGATTGAAAGATGGAAAGACAGACAAGGGTAACAATATATGCCCTTTCCACATACTATATTGGACAGGACATACAAATGTTCTTGATGCCTTTTTTGGGCTCCATTCATGTTTAGTTGGAACGGACATACTTGACTTAAGTAATGAACATGAGACTTCATCAAAACCAATACATACAAAATGTTGTATTTGTAGGGTCAGAAGAGATACATTTGACTTTTCATACAAAAGAATTAATTTAGATGACTGTAAATGAATGCTCATGTCCTAAAAAAGCTAAAACAATTGTACTGAATACATTTTCAATGTTTGCAAGCCTCAGCAAATGAAACATTGCAATATTTCAATCAAGTTCACACATTACATATCCAATGTTTCATCTCATGAGAAAGTACACATATTATGTATCCAATGATTCATCTCCTGAGAAAGTACACACATTACACATCCAATGATTCATCTGATGAGAAAGTACACACATTACATATCCAATGATTCATCTTATGAAAAAGTACACACACTGCATATCCAATGATTCATCTCATGAGAAAGTACACACATTACATATCCAATGATTTATCTGATGAGAAATTACAAACATTACATATCCAATGCTTTATCTGATGAGAAAGTACAGACATTATATATCCAATGCTTTAACTGATGAGAAAGTACACACATTACATATCCAATGATTTATCTGATGAGAAATTACACACATTACATATACAATGCTTTATCTGATGAGAAAGTACAGACATTACATATCCAATGATTTATCTGATGAGAAATTACACACATTACATATCCAATGCTTTATCTGATGAGAAAGTACAGACATTACATATCCAATGCTTTATCTGATGAGAAAATACAGACATTACATATCCAATGCTTTATCTGATGAGAAAGTACACACATTACATATCCAATGATTTATCTGATGAGAAATTACAAACATTACATATCCAATGCTTTATCTGATGAGAAAGTAAAGACATTACATATCCAATGGTTCATCTTATGAGAAAATACAAATTACATATCCAAAGATTCATCTGATGAGAAAGTATGCACATTACATATCCTATGATTCACCTCATGAGAAAGTACACACATTACATATCCAATGATTCATCTCATAAGTACACACATTAGACATCCAAAGATTCATCTCATGAGAAAGTACACACATTACATATCCAAAGTACACCTATTACAACTCATGAGAAAGTACACCTATTACATATCCAATGATTCATCTCATGATAAAGTACAGATTACATATCCAATGATTCTTCTCGTGAAAAAGTACACACATTACATATCCAATGATTCATCTCATAAGTACACATATTGCATATCCAATGATTCATCTCATGAGAAAGTACACATATTGCATATCCCATGATTCATCTCATGAGAAAGTACACATATTAAACATATCCAATGATTCATCTGATGAGAAATTACACCTATTACATATCCAATGATCCATCTCATGAGAAAGTACACCTATTACATATCCAATGATTGATCTCATGAGAAAGTACACATATTACATATCCAATGATTCATCTGATGAGAAACTAAACCTATTACTGATACGATGAGAAACTACACCAATTACATATCCAATGATTAATCTCATGAGAAATGCATATATTATGTTCAATAAAATGTAATAACAAGCATAGTGTCCTGGCTTAACTGCATTCCAATGCTACACTTTCAAGTTATCTTTTCAGATCTCATGATATAATACAGACACATTTTATATCAAAAGTGTATAGTTCTTTGTGGAATATTATAAAATGATGTTATGCAATAAGCTTTTGCATAGAGAACTATAAAGCTATTATCTGGAACCTACAACAAGATGATCACAAATAGTTATGGATGATGACTTGTGAAATGTTGGATTATTAAGCTTTTGAAACATCTATATTTTCACAAAATTAAAGGTCCAGGCAATCCAAAATCACAAATAATGTAAAGGTTTTAGTGTATGTTCATGCGCTACTCATAGTTGATTATCTATCCCCGAGTATGGGTCATAACATACATAAGTATGGTAAAAAGTACCCTAACACTAATTGCCCATAAAATAAAAGCTGAATGAGTATTTAAAAATTCAAAAAATGTCCACAGGTTGATGATTACAGACTCCTCTTACCAAATACACAAATAAAATGGTATGTTGGTGAAATTCTTTTCAGTATGACACAAATATCAACATCAAATTTGGTTTTCCATAAGAGATAGTCTGCACTCCGATCTATTGCAGGTCATAAATCACTTAAGATTTCCCAAGGTCTTGTTTACTTTTTGTTGACTTCATCTTTTCTTCGACATGACTGTTATTGTGATTATTACAATTTTATAAAAATTTGTCTTTGTTATTATTTAATAAGAGAAAGAAGTCACAACCATGTTATTTAAGATCCAATCTTACCCAAAGTTCACAGCGCCACAATGCACCTTAACTAATACAATGTGATGTCACATTGATGATGTCCTAATGTAATGATCATGTCACATCAATGTCATAATTTAATGATCATGTCACATTGATGATGTCGTAAAGTAATGATCATGTCACGTCAATGTCATAATTTAATGATCATGTCACATTGATGATGTCATAATGTAATGATCATGTCAGATCAATGTCATAATTTAATGATCATGTCACATTGATGTCATAATGTAATGATCATGTCACATTGATGTCATAATGTAATGATCATGTCACATTGATGATGTCATAATGTAATGATCTTGTTAATTTAAACTATGCAGTAAGCATTGATCTTACAAAAGCTGACATCCTTAAATGCCTCTAAAGTCAGTACTATATAACCTGCCTATACAGGATATGTATGGGACTGCAAAGCTTGTCCTTTGTGAGCAGGTGTTTTTGATATACAGCTTAAATACATAAGTGAATAGAAATAAAGAGGTTCATTAATGCTGTCCTTAATGAGACAGGTCTCATATGGAGGTGTTACCAAAGACAGTTCCACTGTATATAGTGGAAACTTAAGAGACTACCTCATTCTATCTATTCATGCAACAGGTATTTAACAATTCAAAACCAATATATTTTATATAATAATTAAAAAATAACAATTTATCTGGGGATATTGTCTCTTTAAAAACAATCAGTTACATGTTATAGACCCTGAAATGGGTAATGCTACCAAATTTGCATTGCATTTGAGCTTCATTTGCATTTCATTGTCATTCATTTTGCATTTCATTCACATTCCATTCATCTCTGCATTTCAGTCACCATCTCATCATTTTTCAATTATGGTCTCAGAAATGCATTCAGATTTTGCATTTAATGCTTCCTTTCAGTGTTTCCTTTCATTTGGAATGCATTTACCAAAGTCTGGATATCCATTTTCAATAATATTAAATATAAAGAATTATTGATTTTGTATCCTGGCTTGTTAAATATGTGTTTTAATAAAACTGACAATGCATAAAATTCAAAAGACAGAATTGAATATATGATAAATAAAACAATAACTGCAACTGCAATAAATGTAAAAATATAGGTATAGAATATGTCAGCAAACTGTATTTCTTATTTCATTTTATTCAAATAAAAATTGTACTGATTAACAACTAATGATGATGTCATCATACCAATGGTGGTTGTTGGAACAATTCCACAGCTTGTAAGTAATGAAAAATTGTCTGTCATTGTAAAGAACAAAGAATCGGATCCTGGATTATCATGCAAAAGGGCTTTATACTGTGGAAATTTAGCAGCAGCCTGAAACACAGTTAAATAGATTTTCAAATCCATTCATTCTGCTTTTGTCTGTCATTTATCTTCTGCGTTCTGCATTTTGCATTTGCATTCTCCATTTCCTTCATACTGCATTCATCATTTCATTTGTGTTCATTCTGCATTTCATTTTTGTTTCACAGGTAACATTACCCATTTCAGGGTTTGTACAGCAGGTTTTACTGTATTTCATATGTAATATCCTTTGAATGGAAAATCTTTGTGAATTACATTTGAATGTAGTAAATGAAGCATCTAACTTAAATATCTTTTATCTCATTATGAATACTGTTGCACAATTAAATTCAGTAATGTTTCAAACACTTTACCTCTCAGTTATAGGTTTCCACAACAAGTATAAATTTTACACAGTAAATATTTCCTAGTTACAATGATAACAATAAATGGAGCATCTACCTTCAGGTTTTTCATCTGCTGCTCCATCAAACTGAGGTATTTCATCTTCCCCCTCTTCCTCACTACTTCCTTCTTCTTCTCCATGCAACTGAGAGTCCTGCCATGTGTCATCAAGTCCATCTATGTTGAAATATTCAAGTGCTGGATCCTGAATGCTGTAATGAAAAATTTATAAAGGTTTAAACATGATGTTTGAATCTGTTGTATATTAGTGTCAGACAAATCTTTTGTCCAGAGAACAAAGGCTACCAAAATACTGATTCTGGGCTACCAAAATGCTGGTTCTGGGCTACCAAAATGCTGATTCTGGGCTACCAAAATGCTGGTTCTGGTTTCCAAAATGCTTATTCTGGGCTACCAAAATGCTGATTCTGGGCTACCAAAATGCTGGTTCTGGGCTACCAAAATGCTGATTCTGGGATACCATATACTGAATTTATGTGGGCTACTACATGATGTCATTGCATAATGTCTTTTGGGGGGTGGGGTTCTTTTTAAAATTTAACTACCAAAAATATTTCACAAAAGACAATGATTAATAATGACTCGTAAGAATAAAAATATTAGTCTTAACTTTCCCTGGGCTACTAAATTTAAGCTGGGCTACCAGGTTATCTTCCTGGTAGATCAGTGCTGAATTTCAAATTTGTTAGATCTCGTATATACATCTACTTGTGCATTATTTTACTATCTGTCTTGAGATAGCAAGAGACTCCAATTTTGTCAAGCCTGCCTTTTACAGAAAAAACAAACTTTTAACATTGAATTTAATCACTGAAACTTTAACACTGGTTTTAATCTAGGGTGTGTTATGATGTACAAGCATGCACACAAACACCAAAGTGATCACTCTATCGTGTTTTTTCAAGGTGGGCTTGACAAAAATAACTTTGAAATAAAATTCTGGGCAGCATAAAGTCTTTCCTTAATTTTTAAATTTCCTCTTATATGGTAGATGTTACCAAATAAACTAGTCTTGGCATTTGCCGTATAAATTGTTGATAGTTTTTGTGAAACAATCCTTGTTGACAATTCTGGATCCTGATCACCCTGGAGTTGACTTACAAAGTTTCTAAATACTGTTATAAAGTACTCACTGCCAGATCTCTTGGAAAGTGGGAACAAAAATTTAGTTTATGAAAATGGTATGAAACAGTGGTCCCTCATTACTCGGATCCTCAATTAATCACTGCCCTTTTTATAACAAAGGTATGGTCATCACTCTTATTAACTTGGTTGAATTTTGTTCTATATTTGCTACTTATACACTTTTATGGCTCCTATGAACAGCATTATAAAAGGAAGCACTTTTAGCACTGTAAACCAATTTAAAGATGACAACTAAGATTGTGCAGTGAAATATTAAGCAGAATTTCAAATTCATGCTTATAATTTGTTATCTCATAAACACTATTATTAAATACCCATTTAATCTTACATCTGGCGTTTCATACAGCTGTTCAATCCGTATTTCCATATCACACACCCAGATTCAAACTACTTAGGAGCCTTCTTTGACGTCCACGCATAGGTATTTTTAGACACAGTTACTCGAACTTTTATAAATTCCAGTTCATTTTGAATTTCATTCATACAGTAAAGCTAAAAATATTTAGAAAGCGTAAAAAAGGGGTATGTAATAAATACAAAACCACATTCGGGTTTTGTACTGAGTCGATGGAAAGAATTTGTTTGATGTGGCTTATGAATATGTCTCGGCCTGATGGCCTCGATGTATCCCTCCACCATATCAAACTCATTCTTTCCACCAGCTCAGAGAACAAAACACATATTCAGTTTTGTGTATATATCAGATCTACTATTTTTCAAGCGACTAATTTACCTCTTTTTCTGCCTGTCTGTTTCCACTTCATCCTCCTCATACCCTTCGAGTAGCTGTGACATTTCCAAGTCATCCTGTTCCTCCTCTTTCTGGGCCACATCTTGTGGAACTAATGTCTCGGCCAGCACACTGTCCTGCTCTTCTAGTACTGTTATCTGGGATGCGACAGACACTGCAGCCTGTGATGCAGCAGGTGAATCCTCGCCCTCCTCTGCCATGATAGCCAACAGCTGGGTCAGGTTATTCTTGTCTTGACTACTCACTGGGAATCAGCAAACAAATCAACTTTGCAGAAGAGTATGAAATCTATGATAATGATGTTTAATGATCCTGATGCCGAACAAAAAAGGTGTATAAAGGTATGCAAAAGGGCCTGGGGGTCTGTGGGGTGTTTTTCATCCACTAACATGACTGCTTAGAACAGTTAGACAGACTCTATTTACATCTATCATTCAGTCAACAATTGCAAGATCAGAACTAGACACGTGTCCATATGCCATGGATGCCTCTTGTAATAAGATGCAATTAAAGGGCAAAATTCCAAGTCAACCAGGGGCCATAATTTCATAAAAATTTTCAAGAAAAATAAAAAATAGAAATAACCTAGATCTTCTTAACATAAAACCTCATGCCAAATTTGGTATTAATCAATGAAGTCCTTCAAAAGTTAATGAATGGAAATTGAAAGAAAAAGTTCCAAGTCAAACAGGTCATAACTCCATAAAATTTGTATGGAAACCAGTGACAATCGAACTTAACCCAAGACATTTGAATGTAAAGCCTCATAACAAATTTGATTTCAATCTATGATGTCCTTCAAAAGTAACTGAACAAAAATTAAATTAAAGGGAGAAGTGCAAAGTCGAACAGGGGCCATACCTCCATAAAGTTTTGATGGAAAATGATGAAAATCGAACTTGAACTAGGATTCCTTAATGTAAAGCCTCAAACTAATCTGATTTCAGTTAATGGTGTCCATCAACAGATACTGAGCAGAAACTAAATTTGTGTTAGACATTCTGTGACATTACATTACAGAAGGTGAGGTGACTGGACGAGGCAGATGGACATGGCTAATGATATGCCCCCTCAACAGATATGACGGAAATTTAAAAAATTTCAGGGAACGAAAATACTGAATAAAAACTGAAAACATTATATGACGTAATAAACATAAGTAATTAGGTAGGTGACTTGTTTATTAAGTACTATGTTAAATTGTGACATATTATCAGTGTGGATGTAAAATCTTATCATTATGATAAAGTACAAAGAACTTTGGAAGAGTTTTGCACAATCGTAGCATGCAAGTACCTATTTCCTGCGATGATTTTGGGGAGACAAAACTCTGGCTGAAACTGACAACCCGCTGGATGGATTCCAAGTCGACAATGGGCTTGCTCTCCTCTTTTTCCTCCTCCTCCTCTATCAGAACAGTATCCTGCGATCCAACAATATCTGAAATAGGAGGAAAGTTGTCCAGATAGTAAAATGGGGAAAAAAAATTCCTGTAAGAGTTTACTAGCAAACAATAAATTTCCCAAGGTGTTCCACTATCTCTTGTTCAACAAACAAATACCATACCAGGGATATTTTTTATATGATGCTGAATTTTACTAATTTTTACACATTTCGTCTTTCTGTAAATTATAAAACAAACAAGTGGCCAAAGTGGGCCTGATATTACTTACCTCTCTTACATAACTTAACATTTAGCCATTTCACTAAGCAGGCTTATGTAGTCATGTAAGAACTCAACCTAGATAAACATGCTGCCAAACTTGTCATGTCAATTTTACCCATTTTATTACAGTTTGAACAAAATTCTTTTGCAAAGATAATGATACGATTAATATGCATAGTCTGTTGCTGAAGTCATCCAAAATCTTTAAAAGTTAAGTTTACAAATGAAACTTTAATCTGTGGTTAACAGAGACACATGGCTTTCACCTGAATTTAAATTATAATTCACAAGTTACTGTTTTTTAAAATCAAGGGTTCTCTTTACTTTTGGTAATTAAATCTGGAAGTGTTTCAGGAGAAAAGCATATTAAGGTAATTTTTTTTCAAAAGCCAAAAATACAAAATATAAATGTCAAATTCATGAGTAATAGCCATGAATAAATGAAATGCCATAAATAATGCACAATATATGTGATAACATATAAATAACAAATATTTCAGGCACATTACCATGGCAGTACTAGCAACTGTCAAACTATTTTACCAAACATATCAAACCTGCTTTAAAATATTATAGAATTTTAAATGTGGCAAAAATTTTAGAAATAATTCTCTGCAAATAAATTTATAAACTCTGACATGGTTTTTACAATATGCTCTTATTAGAGCAAAATCAATAATTACTTGCAAAAAAATAAAAAATTGTGTAAGAAATTCTGATCCTTAATTACAACATTGCAAATACTTTATGATAGCCTGCAAATTTTTATTTTCTCTAACAATATTTCTGTTTCATACTTTTTCTTCAGTTATAAATTACAAGTTCATTTTAATTCCTAAGGTGTACTATTTTGCTAATGTTTATAAATTGTTCTATTAAGATTAATGTATATTGTATTCTGAAAAGGATTTTTTATCCAGTTGCTTAGCTTTGCAAGTGGAAGAACTTTGTACAACCCCAAACCTGTTGGTTTCCAATAGTTCATATCACTGGTTACTCCCCTTGCTTTCATTCAGAGACAGAAGAGGGGTATGTTAAAAGAAAAACAATCATTACACAGCATACAAATTGAGAACTATTTCTAACTGCACTAAATTTCATTAATATATGCAGGTCTTGCTCATAATAAAACTCACTAGATATATTGATGATATAAGCCTATTTACCAACTCTGATAAGAGTACTGTTAGTGGTACATTATATGCACATCGACTGTTTAATAGTCCTCTTGAAGATAACTGAAATTTGCATGAAGACACCATTTTTCTTCCTTCAGTCTGTGATTTTGACTTTTGACCTTTCAGTCCCAAAATGATATGCGGCTTCTTCCTTACCCTAAGTGCAAGCCATCCACAAATTTTGTGCCAGGTCTATGATGTAGAACTAATGTCATTGTGCAGAAACCATTTTTCTTCTTTCAGTCAGTGACCTTGATCATTGTCCTCTTGACCCCCAAATCGACAGACTTCTACCTTAACCAAAGTGCAAGTCCTCCACAATGTTTGGCTGAGGTATGTCAAGTAGAACTAAAATTATTGTGTGGAAATCATTTTTGTTGTTCTTTTAGTCACAGTGATTTTTGACTCCAAAATCAATAGGGATCTTCCTTACACCAAGAGCAAACCATAAACAAAGTTAGGTTGAGGTATGTCATATAGAACTAATGTTATTGTGCAGAAACCATTCCCTACTTCCCCCTTTTAAGTCACAGTGGCCTTGACATTTAATGTTTTGACTCCAAAATCAACAGGGTTCTTCCGTACACCAAGTGCAAGTCATCCACAAAGTTTGGTAAATGGAGAACTCAAGTTATTGTACTGAAATCATTTGTCTTCTAATAGAGTTGCCTTGACCTTTGATCATTCGATCCCAAAATTGACAGGATTCTTCCTTACCCCAGGTGCAAACCATCCACAAAGTTTGGCAACTGTAGATTATAGAGAACTCATGTTATTGTGCTGAAAGCTTTTTTCTTCTTTCAATCATTGACCTTGACCTTTTTACTCTGAAATCAATAGGGTTCTTCCTTACCCCTAATGCAAGCTTTCCACAAAGTTTGGAAACTGTGGATGATAAAGAAATCAAGTCATTGTGCAGAAACCATTTTTTCCTTCTTTCAGTCACAATGACCTTGACCTTTGAGTCTAAAATTGATTGTGTTCTTTTTTAAGCCAGGTGCAAGCCATCCACAAAGTTTGTAAATGTATATGTTGCACAACTAATGTTATTATGTGGAATCCGAAATGGTAACAGGCAGATGGACAGCCAAAATAACTTAATATGCTCTGTCTTATGGTGGGCGCATAATAAAAATCTGATCAGAAATAGTCACTAAAGTGTTGACAAGCTCAGCCAATCCAATGAAAAATCACCTTATCAACATACATTAATCTTGCTCATAATTGTACCCATCTAAGATCTTGTTGATTAAAGTCTTTTTACCAGATTTACTCAAAATCGAATCATAAATAGTTTCTAGAGAGGTAACAAGTTCAGCCAACTAGATGCAAGATCGCTTCATTAATATTTATGGATCCCACTTATTATCATACTCATGTGAGATCTTGATCATATAAGCCCATATTCCAAGTATGATCAAAACTGGATTAAAAATATGGCCTCCAGAGTGGCAACAAACTCAACCAATCTGATGCAAGAGCATCTCATTAATATGTGTGGATCTCACTCGTTACTGAACTCATCCAAGATCTTGATAAAATAAGCCCATAATCCAGATTTAATTAAAATCTATTCAGAATTATGACTTCCAGAATGGTAATAAGTTCAGCCAATCAGATGCAAGATTACCTCATCAATGTGTGTGTATCTAGCTCATTATCAAATTGGTCTGAGATCTGATATAAGCATATATTCCAAGTTTGATCAAAATAAGATCAGACATATGGACTCCAGAGTGGTAACAAGCTCAGACAAACAGATGCAAGATCACATCATTATTATGCACTGACCTTGCTCATTTTCAAATTCATCTGAGATATTAAAGACATACATTTATATTCCAAGTTTGATGAAAATTGTATCAAAAACGTGGCTTCCATAGTGCTAACAAGCAAATGTCAACAAACAATGTACTCATGGCAATACCATACATTCACTTGACCTTAGTCAGGTCAGCTAAAAATTACATGCAATACATATTAATCTATCACTTATTACTTCAACCCTAACAAAAATAAACACGAAAAAATTAAATCATCCATTTTTACTGCAATTTTGTAAATATTCACTGCAATTAAATAACCCATTATATAGTATAACAGGTATTCATGCAAAGCTTGCACATGCTGACAAAGACAAAGTTGTAAACCTATTTGCTGATTGTTTAAATCTTTGTAAAAAAAAAAGTTAAATACAACTCTAAAATCATGCCTCAAAACACTAGTAGAGTGTACAAGACTTTCACAAAAAGCGAGAATAAAATTTATGAAAGTAAATTTTCACTTTAACAGATGTAAGTAACTGGGTCTGACCAACATATGTAAGTAGCCGAGTCTGACCAACAGATGTAAGTAACAGAGTCAGATCATCAGATTTAACATTCTAACCAAATGATGAAAGAATCTGACCAATAGATGCAAGTAACAGACTGACCAACAGATGTAAGTAACTGAATCTGACCAACAGATGTAAGTAAAAGAGTTTGAATAATAGATATAAGTTACAGTGTCTGACCAGCAGATAAAGTAACTGAGTCTGACCAACAACAAATGAAGAATTATACCTACCTTTAACCTGTGAGAGATGAAGGTCCACAGTTGAGGCTGGAGTGGAGGGAATCTCCTCTTCCTTAGATATCTCAAATTCTGCCTCAGACTGACTGTTGCTGAAAAAAATAAGAACAACTGACAAATGTGTCCAGACCACACTTGATCCCCGTGCAAATAAGTTATAATTGAAGAAATCTTGGTTCAAGATGAAAGAGCAATCTTCCAAGTCAAACAGAGATTATAACCATGAAATTTTCATGTTAAAATGATGAGAATGAAATAGGTCTCTGGACATTAAGGCCAATACAAAATTTGGTTTAATTGTATGCAATCCTTTAAATGTCCTCAAAGCAGAAAAGAAATTCAGGATCCAATTGCAAATTTCCAAACTGAGAAAGCTATAAATTACTCACTTTGACAGAATCTAGACATGTGTCAATATGACACAGATGCACCTCCTAATATAAGGCAATTGTAGAGCAAAAGTTATACATCAAACAGGGGCCATAACTCCATTAAATTCTGCCAGAAAACACTGAAAATCCAACCTGAACTATGTCTTCTTAAATGTAAAATCTTAAACCAGATTTGGTTTCAATCCATGAAGTCCTTCTTAAGTTATCAAGCAAAATGAAATCCCCAGTGAATGTGAAATGACAAAATGGGGTGGGAGTTTTTGGGGGGGTTCTGTGGGGTTTAATGCCATTTTTCAGCACATGATGGGATGTGACAGACAGACATGCATGACAACATATGCCCCATCCACAGATATGGTAGGGCATAAAAAAGGTACAAATCGAACCTGACCAGGATATTTTTGATATAAGCCTGATACCAAGCTTGGTTCTAATCCATTAAATTCTTCAAAAGTTATTAAGCTTAAATCAATTCATAATGGAAGGGAAAACTTCTATATTAATGACAGGCAACAACTCGACAAGTCAATTGTTTTGAAAAGAAAATGGTGACAATCAAATTTAAATTAGTCTACTTCATTTCAAGCCCAACACAAACTTCGGCTTCAATCCATTAAGTCCTTCCAAAGGTATTGAATGAAATGAAATTTATGATGTGTGGACAGATGTACCGATGACACATAACAGACGTGGGCAATTCTTCCATTTCTATCTACAATGTTAGTTCCTACAAAAAAAAAAAAAAAAAAAAAACAAGATCCCCTCAAAGGGACTGCCACTCTACTGGCCAAAGAGAATTTCCAATAATTTAATATAAGACCATTTTCTTTTTTTTAACTGCTGAGTGTTGAAACCCTGTCTGACATTTTTTAAAAAAATAAAAGATTTTCAGATTAGCCACTATGGCAGTCATATTATATGTAAGATCAGTGCCATTTTCATTTCGGACCAACTTATTGCAAAACCCCATGTGATTATGACCATCCATTCTGGCGGAGTAGCAATAACAAGATTTTCAAAATTATTGCCACGGTGCCATATTGGATGTCAGATCAGCACAATTTTCAGTTATAACCAACCAAACATCATAAGAAGTCCTTTGGTGAAAACCCCATGTCGATATGATCCTACATCCAGGAGGTGTAGCAATAACAAGATTTTGAAAATTACCACCATGGTGGCCATGTTGGAGGTCAGATCAACACCATTTTCATTTAGAACCAACTAGATATCATAACGAGTCTTCTCGTAGAAATTCCATATCGATATGCTTTTCTGCTGAGAAGTAGTGATCATATTTTAAAGATGGCTGACATAACGACCATATTGGAAGTCAGATCAGCACAAGTTTTGTTTTTGGACCAACCAGTCATTATAAGAATTCTGGTGAAATCCCCATGCTGATATGACTTTCTGTTCAGAAGGAGTAGCAATAACAAGATTTTCAAGATGGCTGCATGGCAGCCATACTGGATGTCAGATTAGTACCATTTTCATTTAAGACCAACTAGACATCATAAGTCTTTTTGTGAAAACCCCATGCCGATATGACCATCCATCCAGGAGAAGTAGCAATAGCAAGATTTTCACGATGGCCGCTGTGTTAGCCATATTGGATATCTGAGCAGCACCATTTTCATTTAGAACCAGCTAGACATCATACGAAGTCTTCTGGTGAAAATCCCATCTCAATATGACTTTCTGTTTTGAAGGAATAGCGAGAACAAGATTTTCAAGATGCTGTGGCAACCATATTAAATGTCAGTTTGGCACCATTATCATTTAGGAATAACCACACATCATAAGAAGTCTTTTAGTTAAAACCACATGTCAATATAACTTTCCATTCAAGAGGAGTGGCGATATTGAGATTTCCAAGATGGCTGACTTGGCAGTCATATGGATGTCTGAGCAGCACAATTTTCATTTAGAACCATCTAGACCATGGAATGAATGTGTGTCAAGTTTCATGACAATCCTCCAAGTAGTTTAGGAGGAGTATTGATAACAACCTTGTGGTAATGGACAGACGGACACCAGACAACATACCATCCCATAAGCTCTTCTGGTGTATGAACAGTAGACCTAAAAATGGTTTTCTTGTTGGTGTATGTTTTTTGTTCTGATCTCACTCAAAGGTCAAATATTAAGGTTTCTGTTAAGACTTATTTTGGAATCCTCCATTCCTGAAGCCCCATTTTTGTTGTTTATATAAAATTCTATTGCATAGTTGACAAATTATTGTGTTTGTAAGAGAGACCCTCACAAAAGCTGGCACAGGTATTACCTTCCATCTGATATGTATGCAGAAGTGATGTATCACTAAAACAAAGACTGCAATATTTTAGAGATTATAGAGTAGGGAATTTGCAATAGATTATGAAATGAACAGTAATCTAGTGGATTTCAGAAATGAAATGACTAATGCTATACTACAGTCTATATGGTCATCAATAGATAGAAAGAAAAAAAGAAGAAGAAAAATGTTGACAGCTGTTGGGATAAATTTCGAAAATATGGTGCAGTTCAATGTAGTAGTGGTATCTTGGCCTTTTGGTAGGGGCATATTTTGTAAACATTGTATTATGTAAGTCACTAATATTTTAAAGTCACAAAGAGAAAATAAATACATAAAATATATATTTTTGGTCAAAATTAGTCATGAACTCCTCGAAAATAAACTGCAGATCCCACCCATGAAATTTCACCCCCCTTATCTCATAACATAATCTTCCACTATGTTCTACTTGATATTTGCAGTTCTTTTTCTCCCTCAATGTTCAATAAGCAAAGGTTAAAACAAAGATTGTTTTCAATTTAGATTTATGTACTCCATAAAATGGGACATTATTAACCAATATTCTTCTTATTCTTCTATCTTATTTTTTAACTTTGTGTTGTGCTGAGGTGCTGTTAAATGCTACTACATACATACATACATACATACATACATACATACATACATATATACATACATACAATCTCTTTCCAAGTTTAAAAGAATTTGTGATAATTTCATAGTGTAATATAGTTGCATAGCTCTTTATGATTCATCCCAGTTGGACGCATATTTTCTTGCCTTCATCCTTTAGAAATAAAAAGAAATGCCACTTTATCTCTTTTTGATCACAAGTTGTGACTATGCTGTACAACAAATGTCCTTTTTATTTGAAAAGACCATTTAATCAAAACACCTCTTCAGTAATGGATAATTGACTTATTATGAAATGACCTGACATATAACAGCAAAGCCTAAATCAAGGGAGATAATGAAGTCAGTAATTTGTTACCACCTAACTCTTCTGTGATTTTAGTGGTCAATTTAGAGAATACAGTGGAAGTCAATTATACCGGAGATACTGATTTTAAATTTACACATATTTTTCTATGAAAAAGCAGCAAAAATGTATTTTTATTGAAGATTTTCTCCATATTTGATCTTTAATGTGAAACCTTATTGGTACTAATAAATTTCCCATTATATTAAGAAGAATTTTTGGTGAGAAATGTAACAGAGAATAACCTTGCATGAAGTTTTTCAAAATGCATGATCCGAGTAACTTCTTCAATACTTCAGATATGCAAGTTACGAATTTGTAATATAAAAAGAAAACCTAGAATAAGTGTTCATTTAATATGCAAATGCAAACAGAACAATGAAAGTTAAAGTTCACAGATATACCAACCCATGAGCATGCTCATCTGGGATCAAGCATCAATTAATTTTAATCTAGGCAGCTCATCCGGAATGGTTAAGAAGTACATTAAAAGTAAATAATCATTTTGCATCTTCCTATGAGCCTCTACATATCTGTACACAGTCAGTATAAATGGTGTATCCATGCCTCCAATTTCAGAACATGTAATTCCTTCAACATTTGTAGCCAAAACAATAATCATAAACATTAGTTTTCCTAAAAAATTATATGCATTTTTCTTTTCTCTTCATCTCTGCTGCCATTTTTCACTTATTTAGAGTCTAATCAACTGGTTTCTGGTTATTTACATTCTTTGTTTTTACAATGAGAACAATATTCTATGTAGCAGTCTATCATACTGGAACAAAAGTTCTTTTCTTCCTACCAGTGTACACAAAGAAAACTCCTTTTTAAAACTATATTTCCCCCAAAAATGTATTTTTTGGTTTGGTTTGGTTTGGCATTTTATGGCACAACAACACAATAAGGTTATTTAGTGCTGAGGCAAATGCTAAAAATTGCCTTGCCCAAGGTCATTATGGTAGCCGGCTGGGATGATCTGATGGTAGAATTTGAACCCACCCCCTTTCAGTCACAAGTTCAGCATGATAACCACTGTGCCACTGCAGCTCCTGTCTCTGTTAGTTGCCTATTACAACATATGTGAAGGCACATGGGGCCTATTCTACATTCCCGAGCTGCAGAGGGATTATTTATTGGAACTTTATCAATATAATTCGGAATGCAGAATTTTCACTACAAAGTCCTAATAATTCTACCAAATCTGAAATGGTGGACATCCTTGCAACAGGAATGTTTCCACAGTAGCCAAGCTAACATTAACATACAGTTCTATCAAATTACCAGCATATGCAGAGCAATCATATAATACTTGTCCAAGTTGTAGTAAAATTCTACTCATAAGATCATCTCCCATTACTATTATTTTATGCAAAAGAAAAATCGAAGATGCCATATTGATATTCAAATATCAGAGTAGAAATAAAGAACAAGAAAAAACACACATGAAAATTCCATGCACAAAATTACAAAAACAATGGATCCAATCGTGGCAAAAGGAGCTATGTCTGTTCGCACATCATCATGAGAGCACATTTTGTTCCATATTTATAAAATGAGATAAATAATTCTTAAGGCACAAAAAAACTGAAATCAGTCAAAGAGTTTCAAACAAGATGTGCACAAAAGCATTACAGTTTTATTTTTTTTCCCATAAACTGTAAAAGTAGTATTGTGAGATGGTTTGAATGTCATTAATTTCCTCAGATATTATGCCAATGTATTGTATGATATCATGACATTATTTGTGTTGTTACATAATTCTCATGAAAAGATGGTTTTTCATTGCATGGTACATCATGTGATCTTTCTTCTTATCAAATGGCCATTCTTCATGTCACATGGAACTGACACCATTGACTTTTACGTGACATCATTACAGCAAGTTCTTAGTGTAATGTAGTTGAAATTGCATTTATACAAACTGTAAAACAAATTAAATGGCTTGTTTTTTCCTCTAAATCAAGTAATAAAACATTAATAGACCTTTGTTGCAATGAATATTGAGTTTTATGAACCAGTAAATAATCATACTGACCACAGCTTGGTGTCGGTCAATACAAGGTTTATTGGTTCATAAAACTTCGTATTCACCTCAACAAAGGTCCATAATTGTACAATGTCATGATTACACATCTAATCAACGAAAATACAAAATGTCATATCAATACTGTCATGGATAAAAAGAAACTATTGCAGAAGAACTTACATGTAAGGCTGGAGATCTAATATAATCTGGCGTAGTCTCTCTTGAAGAATTTTCTCACTTTCGGAACTTTCAACATCTTCCCTTTCTGATATAACAAAGAAAACATGTGAAATCAGTGAATTTTTGTCCCTTGATCCAATATGGTGAGTTCACCAATAGTATACAATGATAAAATCTGATTGTGACCGTTGTAACAGAACTGTAGAGTTAGGCAGACACAGAAAATAACCAAGATTTATGTCTATATCTCAAAGGGTACTTGAGTAAAATTGCAGAAAAGGGGATAAATTTGACCCTGATGTCAAATATAAAACCTAGACTATGATACACAAGATGCCATCAAAAGAGAAATGTAAAATGTATCATGGTTCATCCCTGAACCTCAAACAGCTTTTAATACAGAGCTGAAACAAAAGCAACCATGAAATATATATACCTGTGACCTTGTCTTTGAAGATAAGACCCAAATTGTTGAACAGAACACATCTTCTAGTGACAATATACAATATGAATTTCAGTATTTATCTTAAACAGCTTATAAGATATAGAGTCGAAGGAAAAATGTTTCTGAAACTTAAAATGTTGGATCTATGACCTTGAAATCTTGAAGATAGGACCCCCACTGTGGTACACAACACACTTTCTAATTATGATATATAAGTTTACTATGTTTCATGCCTTAATCTCTAACAGCTCTGAAGTTATAGACCAGAATGGAAAGTGTAATTGAAAACTTAAAATACTGAGCCATAACCCCGACCAATGTGGTAAGCAACACACTTTCTAATGATGCTGTATAAGTATATTAAGTTTCATCCCTTAATCTCAAACAGCTTTAAAGTTACAGAGTGGGAACAAAAGTGTGATGGACGGAAACACTGATTATATGTTCCCCCTTTTCGAGAAATGGTGAGGGACAAATAAATGTCACCAAAAGCCTAGATAATACATCAAATGTTGCATAATCAACTCTAGTGCCTAATATTCCTAGTCAACCTTTATTCAGCATTCAAATTATGGTGCTAAAAATGGCTGAAAATCAATTTTGCATGGTCAAACTTGTACAGGTCTGTGATACAGAACTAATGCGATTGTGCAGAAACCATTTTCTTCTTTCAACCATTGTAACCTTGACCTTTGATCTTTTGACCCTGAAATCAAGAGTTCTTTAACCTAAATGCAAGCTATTTACAATGTATGGAAATGGTAAATGGTGAAGAATTCCAGTTATTGTATAGAAATAAAAGATAGAACAGATGTACAGATGGATGGACAGTGTATTGCAGGTATATAAAAATGATTATATGGGCATATTAACCTCAACAGTCATGTGATAAAATTGTAAACATTCAGCTAGTCTTAAACACCAGTTCAAGAGATTCTGAGTGTTAAAGCAAACACAGTTAAAGTCATGAAAATCCTAATGCAATTACATAATATGAGTTTGCCTTTAAATTTATCCAAGTTTAACAGGTGTACATATTGTGTCTATAAACCAAGGTATGTCCTTTAATGTGTACAATGACACTCTCCTAAAAATGACACTGTTGTGCTCAAGCACAACACTAATGGGAGCACATATTTTGACCCATTTAAAGATGTGGCCAGTAAATGGAGGGTCAATTAGTTCAAAAATGACCTTAATGGGACGAAAATATATGGGCAGTCTGCAAAGAAGACTGGGTAACTGAGGAGCCTGTTTTGGTAAATTTTGATGCATATTGCATACATGTGGTCTGCTTAATATTTCAGCAGTTATATTTCATGGGTGTAACCTGTTATATTCACTTGGCACTGTAATAGTTCACAGCCATTTTGAAATTAGCCAGAGTTGCTCTTCCTATCTTCTAAACTTCAATGATAAGATGTATCAAAACATTGTGATAATCAGTACATAGCAGAGTCATTATACATTGTGAATGTATGTACAGTATAATCTCCCATATTGGCCACCTCCAATCAACAGCCACTTCTGATATCCAGCCGGTTTCTGTTTTTTTCCACCATTATTTTTCCTGTTTTACGCGATTCCAACCCCACCCCTGTAACAGCTACCTCTTATTCAGCCTAACATGTTCCATCCTTAAGTGGCTGGTAAAGGGAGGCTGCATAGCAGAAAGTTTCCTGCAGATCATGCATTATGTGTTCTAGGTGTGGTACATTACACTACCTTGCGACTCAGATGGTGTTATCTGAGATGATTCCCCTCTATCTCGATGACGCTGCCTCTCATCTTCCCATAATGCATGAAGTCCAGGATTGGTTCCAAGATTTGCTGTTGGACAAGAGGGTTACCATAAAAAATTGCACAAAATACAATTTATGTTACCTACAACATAGTTCCCAATCTAAGTATTATCTACATGGTGCACAATGAATAAGCAAAAAGAAACCGGTGTCTAACAAAATTAAAGAATTGATAAATTACGATTTTATTAACTAAGTCTTTAAAAAATCAATCTGCTCAAAATTTCATTAAAAAGACAAATGTGAATTTATTATCCATGCAAACAGACAAAACTTAATTTTGAAATCTGAATGGTTTTACTTAATTCCGAGTAAAAGTTACTCCATATCACAGTGTTGCAACTTGGTTGAGTTTTCAACGGGACATTTAATGTACCTCTGTCCCCCTATAATGATTAAAAAATGTAGATTTGTTAAATTTTAGAAAGACAATGGCAGTTTGACCAGAACTAACTCTTTCATAACTTGGTGGACATAGAGAAGTTCTCTTAGAAGTTATATTTCTGTGGACTATGGCTAAATAAGATCTATTTTATATTTTGCCCATTTAACAAACAGCTTTAAAGAAGTAACATTTTTTCCGAAAGATTACAATTGACTTCCAGCCTATTGAGAATGTCTGCAGCCACAACATCCACCTCTAGCTCACAAGTGCTGTGTCTCTCTATATCTGGATCAAGCAGGAGCTCTCTACAACAGAGGGAGAAAAAAATGATGTCAATTCACTCATTAATTTGACCGTTTTCTATTTAAATTCATTTCACTTTCATTACAAAGTCAAATTCCAAAATATCAGTGTATCACAAACATGTAGTCTAAAAAGAGCTATGTCGGCACAGATTGGTTCTAGAGCTGAAGACTGATATGTACATAGAAACAAGCACATTATGAGAGTTTCTATTCTTTGAAGGTTATTCTAGAAAGTCCTCAAATGTAATGTTAAATAATGCATGATTTTCTCAAGCTATAGTGTACTTGAATTATTGGCAATAAATGTTTCCAATTGATTTCCTAAAGCAAAATAAGCTCATTTGAATCCAAAAAGTGACTTTGTATTGCAGCCATACTACTTTACACATGACTAATCACAAAATGAAACCTGAAATAGTTTTAAGTTTATCAAGTAGGTTGACAAATTAATAGTCTCACCACACATGATGCCCTTTCATGCACACAGGCAACTTGTACAATTTTGCATTTAGAAATATGCACACAAATAAACCTTATTTATATACTCCCAGATGCCCCTATGTATATACCCCCAGATGCTACCAAAGAATCTTTTAATCTGACTTTGCCTTTACCTCGGAATATTCTCTATTTCCCAAGTTTTTCTTGATGGTGTTGAGGATCCAGACCATTCAAGAATAGAGGGGCTTTTGAGAGTGGATCCAAGACCCTCATCTGACCTCTGGCTGCTTTTTAAGCTTTCATTATGGCTCATTGGTGGTGCATTTCCCTCTAAAATCATTGAACAAGATGATACATCACATTGTCAAATTTACCTATATCCTATATACAATATCAAGGCATAAAGCACAAACTTACACAACCTTTTCATCTCACATCAAGACCATTTAAACAACAACTTTTATCCAACCTGATCTTAAACATAAAGGTTTTTAAAAGGATTGTAAGCTACGATGTATCTATAAAAAAATCAATTTTATAATTAACTATTATTAGCAATACAAACTATATTTAGTAAAAGAGAATGGATACCATGCTATATACATAGGACTGAAATCCCTCCAAGCCAAACAATCTACTTTAGAATTAATAGTATATGCTAATGATATACAGTGAAACCTGTCCTTAGAAGACATTCATTGGAGAGAAAGCGAATCAGACAAGGAGCCAGCCAGTTTGTTGGACAGTTATGAATCACCTGTGACCCAGAGTGAAAACTAAGAATCATCACCTAGGGGAGAGTGAACAGCACGAGCTTGCAAGTAAGAAAACTGAGAAAACAACAAAAAATCAACCACAAAATAGGGGATAAAGATCCTCCAAGGTAGGATCATCATCATCATCATAATCGTAATAATCATCATCAATCATCATTGTCGTCGTTGTCATCATCATCATCACCATCACCACCATCATCAGCACCACCACCACCATCATCATCATCACCACCACCACCACCACCAACCAACTACCACCACCACCACCACCACATAAAAAAAAACAATGCATAGAAAAATTAAATTATATTGTTAGAGATGCATTCAGTTTTTAATTACCTATTGTTTTGGGGTTTTTTTCATATTTTTTTTATTGGCTACTTCTCTGTGATTTTCATGCATCATTTATGATGCACCCAGTTACCAAGCTGAACATCTTATTGTAAAGATTCTGGGGTGAGATCAAAGAAAGAAAGCAGACCATAGCAAGCCTACTCTAATGGGGATCAGAGCAGCAATCAATATACATTTAAACTCTCCAACTTTTGAAAGATCCATAAACATGAAAAGAAAAGAAATTAACACATCAAACAATGTTCTTGTTGGTTTTACAAAAGACATGAAACACCAGGGAAATTCAAGATTCACAAGATGATATTTAGATAACAACAAGATGATATTTAGATAACTGGCACTTCATTCTGACTGCTGCCTTAATAAACATGATATCAACTTTATGTGGAACAGAATCATGAATGCATTGTTTTTGGCTGTTGTTTTATGGTTTGCAGTTTTTGTCTCACCTTTACTCTGCTTTCTCCTTAATTTGACAGCTCCCACATTAAGCAAGTTCATTCCATACAAGTTATAGTCAATGAAGAACTGAAAGTTAAAGGGTAATTCAAGGTTAATCAAATATTCATCTTTACACTGAAAGGAAGCACAAGAAAGCAAATTCTACAAAATTGTATTATGCTACACAGATTTTGAATTATATATATACATGTCCATGTTTATCAGAGCCAGCATAAATTATACAAATTTACTTCTTTACAAGGTTAATGCATGCTTTTTGTTTATTACATTATCATAAGTATAAACCAAGACATGGCTGAGATATCTTTCTTGGCTGAAGAAACAATGCACAGAAATCATCAGGTCTGAAATGGTTTCTATGCATCTAGATATTAATTTAGTCATGACTTTATACTTTGACTGTCACTGTGAGGCAAAATGTTGATTAGAGGAACTGACAAGGAGAAATTGTAAATTTCATGATCTCAGAGAAGAGGTACCCATGAAACAAACCAACCAAGAAATTGTCCTTAATAGGGATTGGGTTTAAAACTAACTGTCTTGGCAGGTAGGAGGCACTTTAATGGGGCTATACAAAATAAAGTCCCTTTTAGAGACTAATGCTCCACTGGGCAAAAACAATTTCCAGGAATTCAAGATAAGGCTATTTCTTCCTTGTAACTGCTCAGTATTAAAACCACCTCTGATATTCTTCAGTGATAACAATTTTTTCAAATTAGCTGCTGCGGTGAACATATGTCAGATTGGCACCATTTTCATTTAGGACCAAGTAGACATCATTAGGAGTCTTTTGGTGAAAACCTCATGTCAATATGCCCATCCATTATGGGGGAGCTGTGACAGCAAGATTTTCAAGACAGCAGCCATGACAGCCATATTGGATGTATGATTCTCACCATTTTTAGGACCAATTAGGCATCATGAGAAGTCTTTTGGAAAAAAACCCATGCTGATATAATCATCCATTTGGGAGGAGAACAGGTAGCAATATTTTCAAGATGGTCAATATGGTGGCCATATTGAGGCTCAATTTGCATCATTTTCATTAATGATCAACTAGACACCATAAAAACTCTTCTGACGAAAAGCCCATGTCAAAATGACTTTCCTTTTAAGAGGATTAACAATAACAAGATTTTTTAGGTGGCCATACTGGATATCAGATGCACACCATTTTAATTTAGGACCAACAAGACATCATAAGAAGCCTTCTGGTGAAAGCACAATGCCAATATGACCAGCCATCTAGGAGAAGTAGCCATAATAAAATTTTCTAGATGGCCATTGTGGTGACCATATTGGATGTCAGATTGGCACCATTTTCATTTATGAACAACTAATAATAATAATAATAATAATAATGAGGACTTTGTATAGCGCCTAATCTTTAGAAGCTCTAAGCACTTTACAACATTAGATAACACCTAAAAACATATATAATGATATGATTACGAAAAACAAACATCATGAAATTAGAAAACAAAAACATGCTGAAAATAGTTAAAGTAAGGAAACATTATTAAGTCTTTAAGTCTATTCTTGCATTCGAAATAGGTGAGTTTTAAGAGCACTCTTGAATGAGATCACTGTGTCTTTGTGTCTAAGTTCAGTGGGAAACTACACATTGTAATAATAACTAGACATCATAAAAGTCATTCAGCAAAAACCCCACCCTGATATGACCATTCATTCAGGAGAAGTAGTGAAGACAGGATTTTCAAGATGTCTGAGCAGCACCATTTTCATTTAGGACCAACTGCACATCATAAGTCTTTTAGAAAAAACTCATGTTGATATGACTATCAATTCAGTAGGATTAACGATAACAAGTTTCTCAAGATGGCAGCAGTGGCAGCCATATTGGATGTGCAAGCTGCACCATTTTCATTTAGGGGAAACTACACATTGTAATAAGTCTTCTGGTGAAAACCAAATGTCAATATGGCATTTTATTCAGGAGGAGTAAGTAGCGATAACAAGATTTTAAAGATGGCTGCCATGTTGGCCATACTGGACATCAGATCGGTACCATTTTCATTTAGTGCCAATTAGACATCTTAGGAAGTCCTTTAGTGAAACCCCATGTTGATATGACCATCCATTTGAGAGGTAGCAATAACAAGATTTTCAAGATGGCCACTGTGACAGCCATATTGGATAACAGATCAGCACCATTTTCATTTAGGACCAACTAGATATCATATGAAGTCTTTAAGCGAAAATCCCATGTTGATATGACCATCCATTAAGGAGTAGCAATAACAAGATTTTCAGGATGACTACTGTGGCAGCGATATTAGACATCAGATAGGCACGATTTTCAATTAGGACCTACTAGATATCATAAGTCGGAAGAAACCCCATGTCAGTATGACTTTCCATTCAGGAGGAGTAGCGATAAAAAGATTTTGAAGATGGCTGCTGTGGCAGCCATACTGCATGTCAGATTAGCACCATTTTCACTTAGGACCAACTAGACATCATAAGAAGTCTTTCAGTGAAAACCTCATGCTGATAAGACCATCCATTCAGGGGTAGCAATAACAAGATTTTCAAGATGGCAGCTGTGGCAGCCATATTGGATGTCCAAGCGGCACCATTTTCATTTAAAACCAACTAGACAATGGGATGAATGTGTGTGAAAAGTTTCATGTCAATCCTGCAAGTAGTTTAGGAGGAGTAGCGATAACAAACATGTGCTAACGGACAGAAAGACAATGGACAAAAAAAACATCCCATAAGCTCTTCTGGTCTGTGACCAGTAGAGCTAAAAAAACAGGTAGTAAAATTACTTTTCCAGTAGCAAATTTCAAAATTACTTGCCCAAAGCAAACTCTCCCTTCCAACAAAATATTGGTAAACTTTATTATATCTGTCCATATGGCCAAAAATTTGGTCTTCCAATCCCCTATTCTCTTAACCACCATACATTCACCACAGGTTTTGGATCAAACTTCTCTATGCATTGGTATCATATTTCTATGACCAAAGCTTAGTTCAAGTAGCAAATAGAGTGTTTTCAGCAGCAAATCTGCTTTGCGGTGCTGCCTAATTTTGAACCCTGTAGGATACATGAACGTGGAAAACCATCACCTGTAATGTATAGGGGATGTGGGACTCGTGAGGCTGGAAAGACTTGTTCATAACAGCTCCACCAAGCAACAGGTCAGCAGCTCTGAAAAATACCATCAACTGTTATAATCCTTTAGAAATGTAATGATTTACATTACAAAAAACAGCTGACTAAATGATATTGCCCCTGAAAATTTGAAATACAGTTTAAGTGAATATTAAATGTCATATACAATAACACTGGTATATAAATGTACCAGGGAACACACTTCAAAATAAACATTTTGCTACTTTGTTTCCAGCCAAATTCAAAATTAGCATATATTTTATATATTAAAACAAATTCCAAAGAAAGAATATTCATAACATATCCCAGCTTTTGACAGCCAAATAAATCAAGAAATACCTTTGTTATTCCACTGAATTTCCGTTTAGCCACATTGGAGAATATATGAGAAAGTCATAACTAGGTCCAACACTGCTAAAGCAGGTGGGGACACGAATTCATAATCTATGTCAAATCTATTTTTATCTTCCTACCAAATCTACAATAAATATCAAGATCTTATCCAAATATATTGACATTTTATTTAAATTTATGGGACTGAAAAATGCCATCCCTTATAGAATGGTATCCTTTATAGACAGCCTCCTGGAACCCTCTGAATTTAAACTCACTTATATGTATCCATACAACTGACTTTAAAATCAATGAAGATGTACTTGTCTAGTAACCACTGATAAATTCGTTCAAGTCCCAAAAATATAAGTCTAGCAAATGAACAGGATCATAATAACAATGTCAATTTAAAAAGTTAAAGTGTATAATTTAGCATTGTTGCACAATGTCCTATACCAGCCGTGGGAATGGATTTTTCAGACAAAAACAAGTAAACTATGTCCATGACAGTCACATGACCTATACAGATAAATGTATATGTAAAGCCAATTTTGAATGCAAGTCCATTTGGGATTCATGTGAATCTCCTTTATAAACAAATGCCTTTTGAGGCAGATTTTGACTGTTTAATGAAATACCATCTATAGTAGCCTTTAATCAAATACCAACTTCAAACTGCATAGACCCAGATCTGCCATCGCATAATGCGCCAGCAGATCTGGGTCTATGCAGTTTGTAAGGACTAATCAGTAGAATAAACAACATAGACTCTGATCTGCCAGCGCATTATGCACCAGCAGATGTTGTCTATGTTGTTTGCATTTGGACCCGGCTTATACGTAAGTATAGACGTTAGTTAAAAAAAAATTATAAATTATACGCAAACACTGCCCCAAGAAACCATTAAATTTGATATGACTGTTGTTCTAATGCATGTAATACTCACTTCCTGACCATATTAGGGTTGTATAAGTAGATCTTGAGGAATTGCTGCTCCTTTTCATGATATCCATACATTGGGCTGAAAAAAAAATAAATACACGAACTTCTTACTGGCACCAACTACCATTATATGCTCGCTATAAGTTGAGTCCTACTGCAAACTGCACAGACCTAGATCTGACATTGCATTATGGGCCAGCAGATCTGTGTCTCTATAGTTTGTTTGGAGTAATCAATAAAACAAACGACATAGACCCTGAGCTGCCAGTGCATTATGTGACATAAGATCAGGTTCTATGTTTCTTGCAGTTGGGCTTTACTTATAAATGAGTATATACAATAACACAAATTTTTAAAAATGTCCTTTCAGTTGGTTTTAAATTATCAACATGTGCTTTTTCAATCTTTATATATGAAATTACAGTGGTACACTAAATGATTAGCACCTCTTTAGTCGCAGGTCTGCTATTGGCTAACAGTGTAAGAAAAACATTTTAGTGATCACGATCCACATGAAGTGGTTAGTTTTATCAGTATTCAGGTTTTCTTCATCTAATAGACCAGTATAAATATGGAGTTCAGAATGTGTGCCTTTAAGAGAACTTTACATAAAAGGCAACAATCAAAATTAAATAAATTGGCTGTAGCTACTGTATATTATGATGCATGGAGGTACTATGTCAATTTGTTGCACCTTGCTCTGGTTCTGATAAGATATGGAGACAATGCTGGCTAAATCTAAATCTGTTGTTAATAATGTAAATATGGTTTTGTAGTATAAATACCACATGTACCTGTCTGGAATACTTTTCTTCTTCTAAATACTGCATTTAAATACCGTACACAAGGATTTCAATAAGAAAAAAAAGTAGCAGGAGAAGTTGGAAAAGTAGCAGGGCAGGGGGTGGGAGAGGTGGGGTGCCCAACCCCCATAAGCTGAATGGCGTTGGTGTACCAACTCAAGTTAGACTGTCTTTCCTTGATGGAGAAATGTGAAATTTGATTTTTAAAAATATCTACATAAAAAAAGTGTTTAAAAAAGAAGCATGGGAAAATGCATGTCGCTAGATGATAGAATAATAAGGAAAAAGAAGAAAAATTGAGGATTTACAATAATACACCAACTAAATTCAACAATAAAAAAAATCAGCTCATATAAGTGTTCACTAGCCTATCTTATCAAGTCTCTGTTTCATGCTGTCCCACATGATAACCGCTCCTAACAGCAATTGACTGGGCATGAAAGGAAAGAGATTGAACATTTATGGTTCTCTCTGACATAGATTGAATTGCGTATCAGACAAGTGCCTTCCATGATGAAAAATCAGAAAAAGCAAGCATCTTCTAGCTTGAAACTAATCTGTATCAAAATGGAAGAAGATATTAATCATTTTTGCATATGTAGTATATTCAGTACTATTTCTACATAAAATGTTGTCAATTAACCCAATGTTGTAATTGTTCATCTACAGCATCAAAGTGTTGTTATCACTGTGAATACATTTTTTACAAATTTAGTTTTCTTTCTGAACTTTATGATCATCAACATTTTAAGAAATATAGTATATACTTACATTCCTGAGACCAGAGTAATTTTGTACACATGCTGAGCAATGGAATTGGCATGTCCAGAGGCAACATTGATGGCTTTGTCCAGACTGTTAGCAAACTGCCGCAAATATTGCTCCCAGGGTTGCGTGCCATCATATGGAACATACAGATAGGGAAAAACCCCATGCACATGCATACATGTCTTCTGACCTGCAAGGATAAAGCAATCAGTTGTAACATGAGTTTCATATCTCAGTCTGTGTTAATCTGACTCAAATCTCTGCCACTAAAACATCAAATAAACTAAATTTAAGCTAAACAGGAATGACTCTATTTCCACAAATGAGTCCTACATGTGTTTTAAATTGCAGCTTACTGTGAATGAGTTTATCTATGTGCGTGTCAATATTTGTGATTTTAAAAAAAAATGACATTTTGACCTGAATTCGTGAGTTTGGGGAAGTGTCCTATAGTTTCCACTGAGGATAATTGTTCATTTGCTCTTATAATTCATGGTTTATATCAATCATAAAATCCACAGAAATTGATGTTTTCAATGAAAATTAGTAAATTCCCAGTATTCTACTTGACAAAAGACCATAATTTTCCTGTATTTTCTTGCTATTAATTTAGACAAGAAGCTGCTGGTCCTTTCTCACTGATCATTCATAGGATTAGCAGAGAAGTGGATTTTTGTTATACCCTGCTTATGAAGTATCAAAGTCACAATTAAATAAAGGGTGGTTACCATAAATATGTATACTTGCGTATAAGCCAGGTCCAAATGCAAATAATGTAGACCCTGACCTGCCATCGCATAATGCGCTGGCAGATTAGGGTCTATGTTGTTTGTTCTACTGATTAGTCCTTACAAACTGCATAGATCCAGATCTGCTGGCACATTATGCGACGACAGATCTGGGTCTATGCAGTTTGCAGATGGTATCGGCCTATACGCTAGTATATACGGTAGATACACTGTAAAATGCTGTTTTGTTTTCTTCAAAAAGGACCAAATCTTAGATCTTTTAATTTATAGGTCTTGCTTAAAGCAAAGATTATCAAAGTGACAAGTGCCTGGGCATCTGTGCCATTCTACTTGAGACAAGTCCCAATGGCACTGACATATGGTAACTTCTCATGAAGCAAATTAAAGGAATTAAGTGATTAACAATCTAGGACTATTTGAAAGAAGCTATACTTAATACTAAAATCAACTTTATTTTGACATAGTTGCTTTTGATGCCTAGTTTGTTTTGGCTTCCCAACATAACACTCCAAAACAGAGACAGAGAGACTGAGTTGGCATATGAAATTCTAGGAGAGGACTTAGCCAACAGCATGGTACAGTACTTTCATCTGTGACCATCTTGCAACATTAATTTGATATCCTATTTATTTTTAAAATTTGTAATGAATTACATTTGAGAAAATACTTATTTGTGCTTGAAATCACTGAGATATACCAGTATGTACATGGTAATAACTTCAGGCAACTAGAGATTACACCAACTAAAGAATAAAGTTATAATAGAATCTAATTTCTAAAACAAAAAGATTGATCTTTACTTATTCGTGTTTCATCTAGTCTTGTAAAGTGATTATCACATTAAATTGACATATTTAGAAGGAATGAATTAAATACAATTAATTAAGGGCACTTCAATTAATTCATCTGAAAGTTTAATCATACAAATAATTCGAGATGGACTGACCAGCTTGATTGTACTTCTATTCAACTCTTCAATCTGTGATAAGATTTTTTAAATACAAAACCCTAATAAATCTTGCGCCAGAAGCCCTGGGGCTACTACCTATATCATATCAGTTCAACATCTTTTCAAAACACAACTACAAAAATTATTTCACAAAGGAAGAACAAGAAATTCCAACGAATTATACATGGATGTCTTGCCTGCTCCCCTGCTTGATACTGATACATGTTTTCACCTTCAAATGACCTTGACCTTCACTATGCCTGAGGGTCAGTGGAGAGTAGGAGTGCATGAATATGAAAGGGCAGTGCTTACCGATCCTCCCATCCAAAATATAACAGCTATCCCATCCAGCATTTTGGGACTTGTAACCGTACACACAACAACAAAAAAATGGCTTTGCCTGGGCATCAGAGCAAGGCTAGGGATACATGGATATGAAACAGCTGAGCTCCCTGACTCTATAGTCCAAGGAATAACGGTACCAATTGCGTAAGCCCAGGGGACAGAGCTTATGGTGTACGGAACATTGTATTCAGAAATAAACAACAAAACTAGCTGTGATTGGCGCATTATGTAAGAGTTGTAGTTTCTGTCAGGCTTAAAAAAAAGTTGAGTCTCTTGGCAAAACATGTAAGATTATGTTAATTCATATCTAGATCATATTTTGTATTTGTTATGATTTTTAAAAAATGTGATACACATCATTGAAAATGCCTCTGTTGTGACTGGATAACTCTTACCCCTGTTTAGTTCCAGCAGAGTTATCTCTCTTAAATGCAAAGGAGTACCTGGTTCTGTACTTGCCAAATTGACAATCTAACATTGCTCTCTTTGAGAGTGTGTGACACACATGCTGAAGTTGGATAGAAATTATATTTATTTCACCAAACATTAGTATTGAGGTCTATGGAAAAACAATTGGTACTGTGATGCCCTTCCAAGGTTTGGGACTTATGACCATACAGAAAACTTTAAATGAAAGCTCAAACAGTATTTTCAGATGACCATGGCCTTGATTGAGAGTCAAAGGAATGATAGGGGTGCATGGATGTAAGGCAGAACTTCCTAATTATACAGTCCAAAAATGGCAACTATCCCTCCCAGGGTTTGCAACTTATGAGCATACTGAAACACTTTTAACCAAACAAGAGTCTCATCAAAGTGACTGATGCTCTACTGGCTGAAAAGAATTTCCAGGAATCCATGATAAGACCATTTATTTTTTTTTACTTCCGAGTGTTGAAACCATCTCTAATATTCATGAGCTAAAACAAGAATTTCAAGATGGTCAGATTGGCACCATTTTTATTTAGGACCAACCAGACATCATAAAAAGTCTTCTGCTGAAAACCCCATGTCAATATGACTTTAAATTCCGAGTGCAATAACAAATTATTTTCAAGAGGTCTGCCATAAAGGCTGAATTGGATATCAGATTGGCACCATTGTCATTTGGGACCAACTAGATATCGTAAGAAGTCTTTTAGTGAAAACCCCGTGTTGATATGACCATCTATTCAGATGGAGGGCAGATAACAAGATTTGCAAGATGGTCAATGTGACAGCCATACCAGATGTCGGAGAAGCACCATTTTCATTCAGGACCAACCAGACCTTGGGGTGAATGTGTGTGTAAAGTTTTGTGGCAATCCTCCAAGAAGTTTAGGAGGAATAGTGATAAGAAACTTTTGCTAGCAGACAGATGGATAACAGACAACAGGCCATGCCATATACTCTTCTGGACTATGACCAGTAGAGCTAAAAACCAAAACTTTAACCATTGTTGACACCACCCACGCTGATGCTGCCAGAGGAATGAGTGATACCTAAATCTCATTTAAGCTAAGTAGACTAGAAAAAAAAAATTATTATTGCCTCATAACAGGGAAAAAGGAAAGTCTTGAATCTAACAGCTCCGTATTAAAATACCTTCTCTGGACTACTAAATATAAGCTCAGGGTTCTCAACAGAGTTTCAGAATGAGGAGTCCCGGACTTTTGACTTATGGAACTCAGGAATCCACAGCCTATTTCTGAGAGTCCCTGGCATAAACTCACGAATCCCTCGCTTTCAAAAGGATAGAAAGGAAAATGAGAAAGTACATGATCTTTATTTTATTTCATATCTGGATTAAATTGTCAGCCTCATAAGATCCCATTAGAGAGAAACTATTTCTCAGTAATTGTCCAAAATTCTTTATATCATACTGCACTCTATCATCTGCAAATTAGTTTTTCAAATGAGTTAGTTTCTTGAGTTTTTTCGTGTTCTTTGACTTAACAGATGTATGTATGGCATTTTGGTTGTCAAAGTCTTCAAGTACAGGACGCTCCTCCATTATTCTGATTAATTTTCATTGTATGGCATTCTGGTTATCAAAGTCTTCAAGTACAGGATGCTCCTCCATTATTCTGATTAATTGTTTCATTGTACGAAACTGTGCTGCTTTGCAGTCATCATTTTTCACACCAATTTCAAGAGTATCTCCAACATTATACAGGATCACGTCTTTTTTTCATAACATGGCTACCCTCAGCAACAATTAAATGATCCGAGTTAAGCTCATGATGGTTAAAGGCTGATAGCTGCAAGTTAGTATTTCCATTTCAAGTCAAAGGATTTTGCTTTCCAGCAGTCTTACACTACTCACATATTGATTTTAATGTACCATCTGATTCCACTTTTTTCAACCATGAGAACTGCTTCTCCCACTCAGGTCTCTATTTCTCACATTCATAGTTCTGCTGCCATCTTTTTCAGCGTCCTTCACCATAGTCGAGACGGAGTCAGCATTAAACATACATTCCGAGTTTGAGTTCTCTTTGTTGTCTTTAGTTGTGCTCTCACTTTCATCTATTTTTTGCCTTTTATTACCATTAGTGTCATTTTCATTACAAGTCTGTTTTCCGAAAAATGAAAACATATTTTGCTGACTCATTTTTACGAGTTGACGTACGTTTCTTCACTCATTTAAAAAGTGTCAAATGATACTGCAGTGTCCAAGTCTAAATCATACGTACTTAAGTAGCAGTTATTATTATTATGGAATATCGATGATTTGACAATATTGTCCAAATCCAACTCTGAGAAAGCTTTAATTACTTTTATGATTTACATGCACGTCACCAATTTAATTTAAACACCGTTAGAACAAAAAAGGACATAGTTTATTTGCAGAAAAATTGCAGGTGCTTACAAACACACTCAATAGAATTCAGTTTCTTTGAAGACATGTCAGAGTAGCCTTCATGGGGGCAGTTCTTTTTACAAGATAATTACAATGATAAGGATTAACTGCTAATTAGTCACACACTGGCTTCACGTCTGTTTACTCAAGTCTAACCTTTAGCCATTCCGCAGATCGGTCATGGATGACCAAAATATAAAAAGGGAGAGCGTCCCGGGGGAAAATGAGGCACGTCATGGGGACGCGTTAGAGGGAGAAAGGGTGCGTCCTTTGAGAATCTGACCTGGAAGCTCGAGTCCCTGTGAGCCCTGTAAGCTGGATTACCACGTTCTTTTCCTAGCAGCCCACTGGACTACAATATCATCTGATTTTAAATTCTGAAGAACTCTATATATACAAGTACACTATGTAGGTGCTAGATGTGCAACGATTCATCAGTATATAATAGCATAGCATTATTTTCAGTGATGATATACTGCAGCAAATAATGCCAATATGTATTGCATCAGAAGTGTGACAATGCAGTGTAACATGCCCTAGCGGACACCTAAAAACAGCAGACCCCTGTTCAAAATGAACACTTTCAGGGACTTCCAGTGAAAATCTTTATATAAATGTCCTTTATATAACAGATACCCGTCTAACACAGACAGCAGGCAGTGTTTTTGGAACAGCAAAGTTGCGTATAACAGACATCGTGACCTAACATGCAAAGATTTACCTCCCTTGCAGCTCACCACAGGCGCAGCCCAGCTTGTTCTGTGAGTTACCTACTCAGTGGACAATAACCATTTTTGACCAGATCTCATTACATGATAAGTTCACGTTGCAGTGATGTCATAACTGATACTATCTTGACTGAATCAAATCAAACAGAGTACAGTTACCAGGTTACGGTGATGGGCACCCAAAATTATAAACTAAATGGAGGATCTGAATAACTTGTAAATTATGTGGTTCATGAGTATGGGTGACAGATCTACATGTAACTTAATTCAAAAGAATGCAAACAGTGTTCTCAATTAAAATCCTTTCATATCAAGGTACAGCGCATAACACTGAATTTAGTGAAGACAATTTATTTCAAGGTCAGTAACACATCAGCTTGTCTACTTCTGGTTCTTGTCCACAGGTTTCACTGCACATCACTGTACATTACAAGACCCATGTTTTTTATGTTAGTACAATGCTTTAAAAAGGAAGGTTGTACATGTAGGTTAAAAATAAGAACAGGTACATGTAATATAAATGACAACAATTTTACATTTAGATTTCACCCAAAATCACTGCTGACCACACAACCATGTGTTGTAATCAAATAACGCCATGCCGATCTTTGGCCTATAGATAAGTCTCACAGTGTTTAAATGAATTTCTTGTTGATGACTGGAATTAAACGTTCTTGTGCAAGTTAGAGCATTAACACTTGCTTTACATTTCTTGTTTAATTTTTAAAGTATTGTACATTTCATTGTTCAGTCTGACTGCTACTGTATGCCAACATTTTAATTAAGTGCTGGATTTTTAATATTACAGAATGTAATAATGCAGAAAATGTTTTTGGAAGGAATCTATTATCCCTTTGCTGTCCTTTATATATAGGTTTCATTGTGCATCGATGCAGTAGCACTTGAAGGTGATGTTATCACGATAAACATGAATTAAAGTTAGGAAAAGGAAGAAAACTAAAGCACTTAGACTCTCCTACAAAAATTAATTTTGGCACTGTTCTGTTTTGCATTATCCATCTGCTAGACTTTAGTTATCAGACTGGTTCTCCTTCAATGCAAAAGAAAAGCACCAGTGTAAGTAGCAAAATTCAGAATCATATTTTATTCGAATATGGTTATGTACAATGATAAATTAATCATACGTTGAACATTTCAATTGTTTTTGTTTTTTTAATTTAAAATACAGGTACAAAAGATAATTTGTAGACTTAATGTCAAAGCAAAAACAGTAAGTTCTGATCCAATAAAGCTTTGTGAAGATAAAAATGGCAGACAAAATCTTAAATGTAAAACCCAGTTGAATTTGAGGCCCCCATTCAGAAACATTTTGGGTTCCAGAGGGTCAATTAATTGCAAACGTATTGTATAGTTGATTAATCTCAACAAATACCTTAAATAAAGAATACAAAGGAACAAAACTATGAGGACAACAATCGACAGTCACTTCAATGGCTAAAAAAGTACTACCACTTGTATGAGCACAAATCAAACACACCGGTCAAGATCATTCACTTACACTCAACATGAAAGGGAGTCAACACAGCCAACAACACTAAGCTAATAGATTATTAATGTACATGTGTACGATCTCTTCCTTAAAACACTGTCCATAAAGTTGCACCAGCAGTACTTTCTGATGACCATGGCAT
Source organism: Margaritifera margaritifera (assembly GCA_029931535.1). Classification (NCBI taxonomy): domain Eukaryota; kingdom Metazoa; phylum Mollusca; class Bivalvia; order Unionida; family Margaritiferidae; genus Margaritifera; species Margaritifera margaritifera. Next base: position 949,156 of record JAQPZY010001583.1, on the reverse strand, counting down.
TAGCACAGTGGCTTAAGAGTGGCAAAAAATCAACTTAGATTACCATCGGTTTTGATAATGTCATCATTCCACATGTGAACCAAACACGTGACCAGCTGCTCCCTTGCTCAATGCAATAAGCAAGCAGTGTCAACATTTGATGTGTTCAGAGCCCATCAAAGTGTGATGATGCTAATTAAATTGAAAAACAATGGAATCAGTCCTTTGTTTGAGCCTGCCTCATGTACAAACCAACTTCAACCAATAGACTTTAACTACTAGTGCTGCTGTAGTGGATCACTGCTTTGCCTAGTTGCTGGGGTCACTACTGCAGCTGATTTGGGGGCTGACTACCAGAGCCTGATGCAGCTGCAGCCAATTGATAACTTTTTAGCTGATGAATTGGGGATATGGGCTAATTGTTTTAGTTATTTTCTGTATAATAAACTGATTTATAGACTAAAACCATGCATATATAAAAGCTATAACTACTTTATGTCTGTTTGATTCTTTTATCCTGCTGACATCCACAAGATTCTTATTAAAATCCATGAATGGAACACAAAACACTATGACTATTTTTAAACACTAGAATTTATATGTCAGTCTTTTATACAAAGTTATTGGTCAAATATGTACATGTAATTATTTTTAAATGCTTAACTAGTCACTATGTTCTACTACTTCTTAAGTTGCTCTTCATGGTATTTATAAAAGCAGTTATGCTTTATGCACAGACAGATATCGCACTGTTTGCACATGATGGACACCTCATGCTGGCTTTTCTTCTTTGAAACACCGTTTGCATCGCCCTGGTTTTTCAGTTTGTGTGGGCCAATGTGCATCTCCACAGTTATCAACTACAGATAGTGTCCTTCTTTTTCTTGATCCTTGAAATGTCCCAATCATCTGCTGTGCAAGTGCAATTCGAAAATCCAGTTGTCTCCGTCTTATTTCTTTCTTTTTCTTGGTAACAAGTTTGTGGTTCGGTGACTCCTGCGTAGTTATTATTGTACTGACTAAAGCAACATCAAAGCAGAACCAAAACAGTTATTTCCACCATTTGGTAGCTTTGCGGCAGGTGTAGTACAGCATCCTTTTCTGGTCTGCCAGGTCAACCCCAAACATATATTTATTATAGAGTTCCGAGACAATCAGAGCTGGCACTTCCTGGTAGGTTCCATTTTTTTGCCTGCTATGCACCATCCTGCTCTCGCTTGGGTTACAACTCGTTGATAGATAATGGACAGGTTTTCTTTGTCCTTCCACGCTACAGCACATAGATTGCTTTTTGTCATCAGCACCCTGTCACCTCTGTTCTTTAATTTGGCAGATTTTATTGCCTCTGGCATTCCCGTTCAATTTACTTGTACTGTACTGAGGCAATAAATTTGTTCTTTCCTTAGTGATTCAAACAGTGCCAGACTGGAGAAAAAATTGTCCATGTAAACTACATGTGATTTCCCACCAAGGCCCTTTTCTTTTGTGCATCCAGCCTGGCCTTCTTCTCTTCTCTTCCTGGAACTCGTGCACATAACCATTGTGTGAGTCTGCCTGTTCCCAAACTTTTATTCCAAAATTTAGTCAGCTTCGCAGGCAAATATTGCTTGAAGGATAATCTACCTTTATATGCAATCATCCCTTCATCCACACTCTGCTCTTTATGACCCTTGTAATTTGCAAGACACATTTTGGAAACTTTGTCAATAATGGATCTTATGTGACACAACTTATCATGTCCAGGATGGTGTCTTGGTGGATTCTGCCTGTTGTTATTTATGTGAAAGTACTTAAACAACTTTTCAAAACATACTCTGGTCATAATTTTGGGAATACTTGGCATCTGGAAGGGCCATGCAGATCACCAAGCTAGGGTATAGGTCAGAAGTGCCAGGATTGACATAATCAAATATATGCCTAGAAAAGCCAGCATTTCATCCATTGTCAGGGTTTGCCAGACTAAATCGGCTTTTCTTTAATACATCTTGCTGCATAGCCATTAGTTTGTGCCACAATTCCTTCAATCAAGGCCAGGGGAAAATATTTCAAGGCAAAATCAATCTCTTTCTTCCTCTCATCTAAAACGAAAGTTGGGCTAACTGTGACTTTTGGTAACTGTGACTTTCGGTGCAGATGGCTCTCTTGTCCACACTTCGCTGTCTTCATCATCAGATTCTGTCTCAATTTCGGACAGGCTTGACAAAGAAGAGAGTTCAATGTCACTGCCAACACTTCTTAATTCAATATTGTCAATTTCGTCATCAGAAAAACCTGAAAATTCGGATTCTGAATCGCTAATGTAATCAAAAACCATGGTTTCCACTGTCAACTACAAATGCATGTATTAACACATGGTACAAAATTGCAGAAAATCACCAGATTTAGTAAGAATAATCATCTGTTAACTCTATTTTGATTGGCTAAATGTCCTTTTACCTCCCATTATTGATCAATAATACCAAGTGTAACATGAACATACACAGCAGATCTATTCATCACTAAGTTCTCGGGAGCATAACCAACAAGCGGATATATCCGATATGGGGGATAGTAGTGCTAGTTTACTGGCGGATTTATCGGTCACTGTGGAGGCGTTCCACATGTATGGAGTGAATATACATGTCAGTGGTAAGCAAAGAGTCAAAACATCATCAATGAAGTCGATTGATGCTGAATGGATAAATGCGGCTCACATGAAAATGCGAAAGATCGGATCTAATTATCCAGGGCTTTGAGAATACTGGACTTGTTTAATTCAACAATTTTAGGATTATTTACTCGACAAACATTTTTGTGTACCAGCTGACTTGAGTGATGCCATGTTGATTCAGTTGTTTTCTCCGAAAATCAGTGAAGTGAGAGTTTCAATACTCTGCGGTAATTAGTGTATATACACACCGTTTCATTAATAAATGTGCTTCAAGCAACAGTTTTAGTATTTTACAGTCATGTTATTCATTTGGATTAAGCATGCATGGATAAAATTAGACGTGTTTTCACGAGGATTTAAATTTTTCTACAGCACGTTTCACTTGAATGAAGAATAAATTTTAATAAGTATTAAATCTAATTTTCATTTATAGTATCCTTTCCTATTCTTTCTTTCATTTTCAGTACTAACAGTATTTGAATACCTTATGCTTTTGCTAGTTTTTCTCAATCCTTACTTATCTTACAACATATCAATTTAAGGCAATGAATGGAAATACGGCAACTGGATACTGTATAGTTATGTCTGCATTGAAACAATATAAAATGCTTTATAATTCTTATTTTTAAAAAGGGTGAAAATAAAACAGACATGTGTAAAAGCTACTATTTTTAACCAGATTACAGAAATAATGTTTTTTAATCAAATCAAATAGCTTTGTTGATCTCTAGGAATAAAACACCGTGAAAAAAAAGTCAAGGGGGGGGGGTCTTTATCATATGTGGCTAATTTTTGGAGAGTCATTAAATTTGTGGTTCAGGACAACAAAATCCACAAAAATTGGTACCCACGAAATTTTGTGATACTACAGTATACAGAATCTACAAAACTGTCATGATATATTCAGGAAATACTACTAACCTTAATGCACATGTACAATGCCAACACAGGGACACAGACATTATATACAATGACATGAGAAAAGGTGGAGTTTGTATTGTGATACATACTGAATTGTCACTTTTGAATCTGAATATGTACTGTATCACAGATCATTGTATGATATACATCATGGTATGTATTGTATCACCACCCAAGTATCTTGATAGGTATCATATCACAACCAAGCAGGCAATGCTCAGGTCTACGAGGTGCAGGTATCATCCTTCTATTTATTCATGTACAGGTAATGTAATGAAAATGCTCTGCCTAGCCTTAGACATCATTTGTAACCTCGCAGAAATACAACTAGGAGGAAATCATATACTTGTGTTTCTGCTTTTGCCTTCTGCCTACTCAACCACTGAATTAATTTAAGGAGAAGAAGGGGTTAATAGTTTGTATGTATGAACATTTCTTTCTATTAGCCTTCTAAACATTAAAGTCGTAGCTTGTCATAATAGTTTAGACTCTATATAGTTCGGAATGAACAGATTATAGGATGAATGTTTAGGTTTTTTGTCAGGCTGATAAGATATTTAACTAACAAGTACAAGATATGGAAGGTGGTAATTCATACTGTAAAACGGTCTGCAAACCAATATAAACATATACATATACCTTTAACCTTGTGATATACTTCAACTAGACCATTCTGAAAATTTGATTCAACTGGTTTTAGTAAAACTCTAAAAATGTATCCTCAAATTAAGATCTAACATAATCATGTGAATGAAAAAACACAGATTCATGCCAGATTTAGAGTTGCATGTACTGTCTATACTCGCTGATAAATCGGGTTGCAAATAACACAGACCCTGATCTGCCATCGCATAATACGCTGGCAGATCTGGATATACGATATTTGTTCTACAGATTACTCATAACAAACTGCACAGACCCAGATCTGTTGGTGCATTATGCGACGGTAAATCAGAGTCTATGCAATCTGCAGTTGGACCTGACTTGTAAGCAAGTATAGATGGTAATTGTCAATTTGTTTATTACTGTGTATTTCAGTCAGGAAATAAGTTGAAAAACAGCTTAAATTTGTGAAAACCCACAAATTTTCCTCAGGCCCAAACAAACACACCCTTGTATGTGTATGCATACATGTAGAATGAATGTGTATTGTGAACATATTCAACATTACTATCCTGTCTGCACTGTACTATCATATTTCTTTGGACACACATTATTGCAATAAACATTTTATTATGTGCTAAAGTAAATCTTGAAAACATTATGTTTGAATTTATATATATTTCTTATATATATATATATATATATATTTGAATTTATTATATTTCTGGTTAACCTGAAATGAGCTACACCATGGAAGTTTCCATTCTGGATCTTTCTCCCATTTAACTTTAATGTTCACTCAATATCTACCAGTATTTTTTATAATAAATACCCAATTTTTCTGAATTACTTTTCTTTTCAAATTAATAAATCATTCATTAAATGATAAATTGTGCATTTGCGTAAATTTTGTCTCTTCTGTCATTAATTCAACCTCAAAATAAATTAACTCTTCCTCACCGTAGGTGTGACTTTAACCTCGAAAATACATTACACTAGCAGCTGTCAAAGACATTACATTACAACTTGGCCAACTGCCACAAACCTTGAATGTTTTCATTCCCAGATACATTATTTTAAAATGGATATTCACTGCCATCTTATAGTTTTTATCACCTTTAGTGACTTTGGCCATTTCTAGCACTAACACAGACGTGGATGGATATCACTAAAGAAAAGTTGTTTGTGTAAGTTTAGATTTTTTCCTGATGAAAAAGTGCACCCAGGAGGGTCAAGGACAAAAATTCCGGGATACGTACTGTATCGTCACTCTTGAATCAGAATATGTATTAATTGTATGACATACATTGTGGTATGTATTGTATCACCACCCTAGGAATATTGCAATAGGTATTGCATCGTGACCAAGCAGGCAATGCTGTGCTTGACAAGATGCAGGTATCATCCTTCTATTTATTCATGTACAGGTAATGTAATGAAAATGCTCTGCCTGGCCTTAGGCATCATTTGTAACCTCACAGAAATACAACTAGGAGGAAATCACATTTGTGTTTCTGCTTTTGCCTTCTGCTCACTCAAACAACTGTCTAGTGCACTGAAAGATCTGGGTCTATGCAGTTTGTAAGGACTAATCAGTTCAACAAACAACATAGACCATGATCTGCTGGCGCATTATGCGACGGCAGATCAGGGTCTATGTTGTTTGCATTTGGACCCGTCTTACGCAATTATATATGGTAGTTTGTCTGTATGAACATTCCTTTCTATTAGCCTTTTAAGCATTAAAGTCATAGCTTGTCATAGTAGTTTAGACCCTACACAGTTTTGGAATGAATACAACATGGGATGAAAGTTGTTGTTTTTTCTTAGGATTATAAGATATTAAACTAACAAGTACAAGATATGGAAGTTAATTCATAATGTCAAACGCTCTAAAAATCATTATAGACATACATGTATACCTTTAACCTTGCGATATGCTTCAACTAGACCATTCTGAAAATTTAATTCAGCTGGCTTTATTAAAATTCTAAACTGTGGTGTGGCAACTGCCCAAATGGTGGTGGTGGTGGGAGTCCTAATGAAAGCCCCAAATTCCCATCAAACAACTATTTTTATTGGTAGAGGGTCCCAGAATTAAGTAATGGGGGGGTGGGGGCCAGAATACCTTACTATGACACTGATTCTAAAAATGTATCCTCAAATTTGGAACTTACATAATCATGTGTATGAAAAAAAAAAGATTCACATCAGATTTAGAGTACATGTACCTTATATACTCGCTTATAAATCAGGTCCAACTGCAAACAACACAGACCCTGATTTGCCATCACACAATACACAGGGTCTATGTGGTTTGTTCTACTGATTACTCCCAACAAACTGCATAGACCCAGATCTGCTGGCGCATTATGTGATGGCAGATCAGGGTCTATGCAGTTGGACCTGACTTGCAAGCAAGTATATATGGCAATCTGCAAGTGGACCTGACTTGTAAGCAAGTATAGATGGTAATTGTCAATTTGTTTATTACTGTGTATTTCAGTCTGGAAATGAGATGGATAACAGCTCAAATTTGAGAAAACCCTCAAATTTTCCTCAAGCCCAAACAAACATCCTTGTATGTGGATGCATAGTTGTGGATGGACATGTCTTGTGAACATATACTGTATGTGTATTATATTGGGCCAAGTAGATTAGTTCTTATTTGTACATTGCAGTGTTGCACCTAGGATTCCATGGGTAAGGGACACTGTGTCCCCCACCTTACAATTTTGGGGGACACAGAACATTTTAAAGGCACAAAGGAAAAAAGTAGTACATAATCCACTAGTAGTTCTAAAAAAATGTTTTGCCACCTTAACCTTGTCATCTGCACTGTACGATCATATTTTCCTTGGATACTTACATTAACATGTTTGAATATCTGGTTAATCTGAAATAAACTGCACCATCTAATTTTCCATTCCAGATCTTAGTATCATTTAAGTTTAATGTTCACTCATTATCTGCCAGCATTTATTATAATAAATACCCATGTTTTCTAAATTACTTTTCTTTTCAAATTAATAAATTATTCATTAAATGAAAAATTGCATATTTGGATACATTTTGTCTCTTCTGTCATTAATTCAACATCAAAATAAATTAATTTTCCTTGCTATAGGTGTGACTTTACCTCAAAAATACATTACACTAGTGGCCATCAAAGACTTTACATTTCAACTCGGCCAAATACCACAAACCTTGGACATTTTCATTCCCAGATACACAGTTTTAAAACGGATATCAATTGCCAACTTAGTTTTTATCACCTTTAACAACTTTGGCCATTGCTACGGATAACATAAAAAAGTGGATGGACATTACCTAACTAAAAGTTCTATGTGTATTTATTTTATATTTTTTCCTGAAAAAAACAGCATGCCCAGGGTTAACATTTTGGGCACATATGACAAAAATTGCAGTTAACTCATAATCCCATGCTCAAGGTACAACACTGTTACATGTAGGTAATCAAGTTACCCCCAAAAATATATTATTATTATTATTATTATTCTTACAGCTCTCCCTTGTTATAACACTCTTCATTATATCATAATTCCAAATATAATGCAGTACCACAATATTGACCCCATGACCAAAATAAAACCACTGTACTTTAATTGGTCTATCAAATGTAGGATAATTGTGTTGAAAGAAAACAAAATAATGACATCATGTTTACTGTTGTATCTTTATTTCTGTTTTTTAAACATTAGTATTTGACAAAATTAAATGCACATATACCATAATGTGAAAAAATATTTTGCATAAACTAAAATTATTACTAGCTGTTGACTGGGATTTTGTTTATTCCTTGCCCCCCACTCCCCGCACACATTTATTGAATTTTTGAGCATTCTCACTATACCATGGTGCAGTACACAAGCCGATCAGCAGTTATGGACCACAACTAAGATGTTATAATGAGGGAAAGGTGTGTTATTATTATTTCAGGATTATTCCAGGATTAAGGAATTCATATTAATCCTCCAAGTGTGCTTAATATTTAAATCAACTTGTATAATATGCAAACAAAGGCATATGGAAGAATCTGGAAGAACTTGATTTTAAAATGTTTTGTAAAACCAGGGACAAGTAAGAATCCAGCAATGAACCTGCTGCTCCAGTGTTACGCATGGTATGGTACTGTAGTTAACCTCAATACTATAGCCAAACACCTAAATATGCTTGCCACTGCATGTACATGTAACCAACCAGAAGATACCAAAGCAAAGAATGCAGTGGTAGTTGTTTACAATCCATTATTGATGTACCAGGACAGAACTAATGGAAATATGTGAAATGTGTGTGCAAGCGAATTTAAAACCACTCAGATAGAGTTACATGTAGCCTCAAATTAAACTCAAACAAATACATGTCCTTGCAATGACCAGGATTTAAAATTTTACATTCATGCATAGGTGCACTGGTGCACCTGTATCATAACAATTAGATGCAAAACTGAGGTTTCGCATGCACTTCATATTTTTCAAGGGAGTCTTCTCTTTATCTTTTCAAGTAGCCAGCTCAAAATTAAAAGTATGATGCAATAAAAAAAAATGTAACAGTGTTGTAAAAGTAGCCAGTGGCTAGTTGATAATTAGAAAGCTGTTAAGGGGTACAAAAAGTAATCAAGAGTTATTACATCCTACACATTTAACTTTAATTAGAACTAAAAAGCATTCTTTCTTGTGTGAAGATTCTGTACTCACTTCTCAATGGGTTTATCTCTCACTTTTAATTTGCATTACAATGTTGATGTATCAGTGCTGCCAATTTCACAAAGCTAACTTTCACAATCATATTTGTTTCTAAAAGCAGCATTAGAACTACATATACTTCCAATTCTTAATTAGATAAGAAAATTTTATTAGAACTGTTCCATTTCCAAAGTTGGAGGTTTTACCATAAGTAGAGCTCCCTTGTAGACAGGGGTTTCAATATAAAAGAAAGAAGCAGAAGTTGATAAAGTAGCAGGGTGGTCCAGAGATCAATAGCTCCGTGTGTGTGTGTGTGTGTGTGTGTGTGTGTATGTGTCCTGTGTAGGTGATTGTTGACTTCTGGTAATGACAAATTCTCAGTTGTCAGTCAAAATAAGCTATCAATTCACCAACATGCATAATGTTGTAGACTGGTCTTTTGTGCTATGAAAATGAGTGCTGAAGTACTAGTCTGGAAATTCCCTAGGTTTTAAGAAGCTTCTTAGTCAACATTTACAGCAAGAATCATTTGTATGATTTTGTGAATTCAGTACTACTCTTCTTTAAAACAATGTTCTTTATGTACTCACCTGTAATGTTTTACATAGGTTCACTACTACCCTTTGTATGAATCATGTATGTACTCATCTTTAATGCCTTGTACATATTTTATAGTAGCAGTAGATCTATTATCTAGTTTTTAATAGCATTGGTGTCTAAAGACACCACAACTTGTAAAAATTTTACAACATATACACATACACGTAATTGTAGAAGGCCTCATGAAAGATTGGTCAGTTGACCAAATGAGCTTCTTTAAATAAAGTCATTGTAACATAATCTGATGACCAGTCAAAGGATTACTGCCTCTTGATTACTTTTTGTGTTCAGTTTACATCAGCCATTTTACAATTCAAACCTGCATCAAAAAAACTCTTATTGCTTGTTTTGACCATTTAAATCCACAATGTTCATTTTTTTCCCAGTCTGCAGTGTTTTCTACATGCATACAGTGCAAATATCATGGAATTTTTAGGTGCATCAAGTCAAAACTGAGTTTACTGTGTACATATGCACCTGTGAATTTGGAGCATTGGTTGCATACACATGTTACAGTAATGAATAATAAGAAGTGAGTGAAGTATATTAAAATCCATTACTACAATAAATAGTTTAATAATAATAATAATAATAATAATGTTGGTTTGGATTGGCATTTTATGGCACAGCAACACAAGTAAGTTATTAAGTGACAAGGCAACTGGAGTAAATTGTCTTGCCCAAGGACTGACCACAGTATCCAACCTGGGATGATCAAATGGTGGGTTTCAAACCCGCACCTTTTGGTCCTGACTTCAGAATGTTAACCCCTATGCCACTATGGTTCCAATAATAATAATAATAATAATAATAATAATAATTATTATTATTATCCAGCATACACTATAGTTCAGCATTAACAGTAATATGTCAAAGGCAGGTGTGAGAAAAATTTCAAAACAGCCTGACATAACCAACATCAAAATAAACTCAAACACCTGCATGCATTTCCCAGCCCATCTAGACACAACCAATAACAGGAGAGTAAAGAATGCAATGGGAACTTTTAAAAAATCAAACAATGATGCATACAGTCTCAGCATTTGCAACATGTCCAACATGCATTCAAGGCAATTTAAGAATACCATGACATTCTGAAGAAATAAAAAGATGCCCAAGAAATCTGCCAATTGAGCATTATCTATGATCTCTTAAAATACTTGTGTTTGTTACAAAGAGCAGGGAACTAATTTGTCCCAAAAAGTATTCTCACCAGCTTCATAAAAATTCCTTCATAAAAATGATTAATTGGAGGTCTCTCACTAAAAACTTGAATTCATTATATTTCATGGGTATTCATTTTTGTGGTTTTGCAACAAAAACAAAAAGCAAACACTTAACAAAAATAACTTATTTCAACTTACAGGTGACATATGCTTAACTTATTGGGGTCTTATAGGTCACTTATAAGTTACTATAATTTGCATATGTATTGAAACAAGTGAAATATCAGTCTATGCAAGTGCAATATAAGTGAAAAAAATATTAATTCATGCTTCAACTGCATTTGACTTATAAGTGACATATAAGTCATTTATAGGTGGTAAATTCCTTTATCAGTTGAGTATAAATGAACTGTAAGTTAATGCAAATACAATCTCAAGTCTAAGGTTTACTGCAAAATGTAACGAGTCCAACAAAAGGTGCTATTATAAACGTTTTTCGAAAATTCACAACTTCCCACCAGATTTATCATTTTCAATGAGAGTCATTTCAAAATAAAGAGAATTTCATCATGTTTTATTTAAAATGCTTTAAAAATTTTTTTAAAAAAACAACACTGAAAATAAAACTTCCAACTTTGATGGACCTTGTATATCAAAGCTAGAATGAAGTACCGGTAACAAGTGTGCGTGTGTGTGTATAAATTGCAAAATGGGGACATGAGTGAGAATACACACAAACACATTGGGAACACAACTTGAAATGGGGACTTTTTCAACATCCAGCAATAAATTGAAAATATAATTTCATTTAAAACAATATTATTTAGCACAAAATGTTAGATTATGTATATTTTTAATGAAAAGCTAGAAAATAATTTACTGCTGGATGCTGAAAAATTAAGTGACATCAAAAAGATGTTTCAACAGCAAAAATCAAGGGCCCAATATATTTTTGAGGCAAATGCTATCATAATTTAGGCTCAGCCATGCTTCCTTTCCTGTTTTTGGAATTTAAACTATGGTAGTTGCAGATGAAACTATGTCAACTTGTTCCCTATGGTGGCTTTGTATTGTTTGCTTTTTGTTCTTTCCAACATCATGCAATATACAGAAATATTTTGGATTCACATGCTGACAACATATTTTTGAGACAACATTCATTTATCAGCCGAAGTGCAATGGCCAACAGATTCCTAAAGAAAAATACACTGCCGCTGGGTTATTTGAAACCTGCTTTCAAATTTAGAAGTCTTGCTCATTTTGTTTGTTGGTTTTAATGGTACTTTTAACACATTATTGGCTATATCATGCCTAGGAAATGGGAGCTATGTGCCTTTCCCAAGGACACACCAAGGCTGCCAACCTGACTCAGCCAGGTATTGAATCTGTGACCCTTGGATTAGAAGTTCAATACTCTGTCAACTGAAATACTGTGTCTTGCTCAATGTATCTGATGATGATGGATTCTGCTCGAGACATTTTTCTAAAAAAAACCTGTATTTATTACTCAGGGAATAAATTATGTATATGGTCACAAAATTTTTTTGTTTTATTTCAGCTAAAATTTGATACTGACCAAGCTGTTTCAAATGTGGTGATTTAAAGAAATGAGTCTAATGTGTTGGAATCATTGCACTAGACCAGCGGTACACAACATACGGCCTGTGGGGCGAATGAAGCCAACTGACACATTTTGTGTTGTCTGCAGCCCTTCTCCTTACATGTACTTTACGCATGTGAATTTATGCTTTTATTATAGACCAAAAACTGTCGCAATGTGGCCCGCTTAATTGCAATCAAGGTTGATTCTGGCCCATGTAAACATTTGAGTTGTTCACCCCTGCACTAGACTCAATGTCATTTAAATGTAAGTGCGCAAGATTTTATACGGTCAGAAACTTATTGACAGTCATATACAAGTATACAGTATATCAAACTGTTGACCTGTATTTAAGGACATGATTTCCTGTCAAACCCCAGGAGAAGTGAGGGGGCTTTTCATGTTAAAAGTCAGATTCATGAAATTTAGTGGGAATCTGCTTATACATGTTTCACATATATGTGTAATAAGTGAATGACTTGCACATTTCACTTATTAATGAATTAAGTGAATGACTGAATGACCTACATGTACATTTCACTTATAAATGTAGTAATTGGATGGCTCACATTTCACTTAAAAGTGAAGTATACTTTATAAGTGAAATGTCTAATCTGATATAAAATCCTAATCATTCACCTATAAGTGACCTATAAATAAAGTGAATAGTTACTTGCAGTTAACTTACAAGCCCTTTATAAGTGATAAATATAAGTGACCTATAATTCATGTGTAAGTTATTTTCACAAGGGTGCAAAGTTTCATTAAAATCCTGCAAGCAAATTCCTAAAATACCACTTTTTGGACAATATTTCAGACATTTTTCCTAAATTGGGCTAATGGGAAAAGAGTACTTTCTTATTGGGCATCTACACCAACCACACATCTAGCCTATACATTTTCAATAAAATCCTCCAAGCTGTGTGTGAAAAGCAATGATGGGCTATATTCTCAAAATACCCCCTTTTTGAGTTTTTCCAGAAATTTCCACCAAAAAGGAACAGAGTAAAAAAGTAAAACGTTATTGCACATCAACACCAACCTCATATTTAGCCCACAAAGTTACAATAAAAAAGTAAAACCTTATTGCACATCAACACCAACCTCATATTTATCCCACAAAGTTACAAAAAAAAGTAAAACCTTATTGCAAATCAACACCAACACCATATTTAGCCAAAAAAGTTACAATAAAAAAGTAAAACCTTATTGCAAATCAACACCAACACCATATTTAGCCCAAAAAGTTACAATAAAAAACTAAAACCTTATTGCACATCAACACCAACCTCATATTTAGCACACAAAGTTACAATAAAATCCTCCAAGCAGTGTGGGAGGAGAAGCTATTATAAACTCAATTCCCAAATACCCCCTTTTTAAAAAAAATCTATGCCAAGTTGATATCTAGTCTACAAAGTTTCATTCAAAAATCTGGTGTGGGAGGAGAAGCGACAATGAGCTTGTCACAGGTGAACAAATGGCCAGAGAGACTAATGCATGGGGCAACAACAATATCCCTGCTCTATGCAGACATGTGTGGATAAAAAACAAATGCCAAAGGTGGCATTGTCAAAATGCAAAACCTCTGATTCATCCCTTTATCAAGTTACATCATTCTGCAGTAACAGTGTCCATGAAACTGAGCTATATGCAAAGGTGAATGCAGATCACTGGAGCATGGAACATAGGTCATAGTGATTAGGTTTTGACTGAAAAACGAAGTACTTCTGATGAAGCATGTACATACCAAGTTACATGACTCTACTGGATATAGTGTCTGAGAAACTAAGCTAACCACAGATTAACCTGGTCACTAGAGTATAACAAACTGGTCACAGTGACATAGTGTTGATTCATGAGTGAAGTACAGTACAGCTCATGCAATTTTTTGAAACCCCATGCTTCACGGTAGAGGTGGAGAGAGAATGGAGAGGATGAAGAAAAAAAACCTCCACCAGCTCTCCACACGTCCTGACGGAGTTGCCATGGGATCTTGCGGAGAATAGCTCTGCATACCACTTTCTCGTGGAGTTGCATCCGATGACTACCTTGGAGTGGATGTGGTCTCAATAATATGGGCGTGGTTTACTGTTTATGACCGCTACAAGCATGCTTTAAAGAGGTCGAGAGAGAGAGCGAGCGAGAGGCACCGATTTATCTACATCGTTATCTCTTTCAGGAGCAATTTGCTTCTGTTTTGATATTGAAAAAAAATGTGATCATTCAGTTAATTATAAACATTTCCTAGTTCTAAGGAAGATAATGTATGATACATAATGCCGTATCAAATTTTAGATAATATTAATATAATAACAATGCTTCTCAAACTGTATTAACACTACATTTTGCACAATTAATCTAAATTTTTTCTTCTTCAATACTACATGTACATTATCGGAATCTACAGATGCATTTCATGTCCTCATTTCTGTTGCAGTTTGCACAACATACTTTTTTAATGATTATATGAAGTCAGTGATATTGTACTCCCTGCAGTGAAAAGAACGACAAATGTCGAACCCATAACAATATCGCATTCATACCTGACTGAAGTGAAACAAAATCGAATAAGTTATGATGGTTACCCTATGCACGAGTTCTCATTAACATAAAGTATGATTTCTTCTGACATCCAATCGCAGCATTATAGAGGGGTAATTACAACTTGAGAAAGCATAGTTCTGATGGTTGCTGCATGAATATGCAAAAGAATAATTTTTGCTAAAATTAAAATTAGTAAGATTTTGTATCTTTATATATTAATTTAAACTACTATTTTGTATTAATTATCAAAGTAGCGTGTCTTTTTTTAATCATAAATGATAGCAAAAAGTCATCCTAGATACATGTAGGTCAATCTGAGGTTGACATATATACTTTTTGAAAATAAATGCTTACGTGCAAGCTAATAACCTAACACAACAGAAACAAGCAACATGGTTTGTTTTCTTTCTTATTGACGTGTTAATTTCATGTGCAAACTGATAATCTAAAAGCACAACAGCAGGTCTTCTGCAGGTTGGTTTTCTTTGCCATTATGTTGACAATAAACAATGTACCAGTACTCGGGGATAAGTGAATCATACTGTATAACCACAGACTATTCCATTGTTTGATTCTTGTAAAAGAAAAATCAGTGATAGAAAGAAAAAAACTTGTGAACTAATCAATACAGCTAGTATCAAATTTTTGCATTTATCTGTTTGTCTTCCATTCATTGCATCAGTCAGATTAGTTGTTTAAAATGGACAATGTCTTGCTCCGAACTACTTACATACATATATATGTAATTTGACCTTTTATTATTAACAATGAGACCTACAGCACTCGATCATTCAGCTCCCTTTCTGCAGAACTACCTTATATCAAAATTAATTCATGCCTTTTACAAATTTACCAAATGAAATTATAAGTAACTCATTTATACAAAATCTCGAAACTTACTTGAACCAGGATAAACATAATACCCATTTGTTGTTATGTAAATACTATACATCAATTATATACCTGTATTTTTATATCGCCAAGTAAACTTGAGCATCAGATGAAATTAATATTTTACATTTTTTCTTTTTCCTATAATGCATAATACTATTCCTATACTATGCATAATACAAAAAAATTAGATGAACCTGTTCCGAAGCATTTCTAGATCATTAACTATTCTAGTAAAGTTCCCCAACCCCCTCTCTCTCTCATAAAATCTGGAATCCAAATCAATACTGCGCAAATTATCGTAATCAGATGCGCTGAACATTAGAAACTTTTTTTTTTATAAATGCTTCGGTAACTGTATAAGTATTCCCTGACTGCCTAGCTTTCTTCAATTAGTGGCCTTATCATTCACACCAAGCCAAAAAGATGTTCCTGCCATGAAAGTTTTTTGTGATGCTGCTTATGTTTTGAAGAATTTTTCACCCATGTGAGTTTCAAAAATAACATTAAAATGCTTTTTACCAGTAACCAAATTTTTTTCTATGCTTGACATGTCGACATTTTTAAGCAATCTTCAGAATTAAAATATTAAAAATCGACCGATTATAAATCTTCACATACAGAAACTGAAATCTGGAAAAGTTTGTATGTGGTAAGAACAGTTATACTGTACTAGACATTAAAGCATCATGGAGGAAAAAGAATGAAGAAATCGCCCCACCAGTGGGCGCGAACTCACAACCTCATGCTCCAAAGTCAAAAGTGTGTGTGTGTGTGTCTAAGTCACACACTTTCTCCACTCAGCCACAATAACTGTAGCGGTAAAGCAATATACCACATACAGAAACATGCCAAAAACTATTCAAAGAAATTAGTTTACATTTTTTTGGTCTCAATAACCAAACACAAACAGAAAACTGCATACTTTCATATCTGCGTCGAAATAATTATAAGAAATAAATCAATATTACGATTAGATTATTGACATATCATTTCCATGTGATTTACTATTTTTTCTATCATATAAAAAATTTTGCTTTTATATTTTCCCCTTACAAAAATGAGCAAATAATAGAATACATGTGGATAAAATACATACATGCAGAATACCCTAAATTTGTTGGAAAATAAAATCTCTGAACATCTGAGATCTGACAATTTTCCACATTATTACTCATTTCAGCAATAAGTTGAGTTCAGATTAATTACGAACAATTATCAATCTTCTGTTGCTAATGGCAGGACCATAACTGAGGCTGTTAGGTACAACATGCCAAGTCAAATGGCTTTGTACAATAAAAACACACCTTTCCCAAGCTGAAATTGACATCATCTTTTGATGGTAATCCTTGTCAATATTTTTTAACAGTGCTGACAATGGTCACTGCCTTGATTTTTATAATATCCGCTGAAGTCAAGTCTTTATTTGGGAGAGACCATTTAATTTCCTAAAGGGGGGGGGGGGGATAAATGCTTGAAAACAAGCCTTGTTCTGATTTGTAGTATGAAAAAAAGACTTCATTCCTTATTTTTCTTGAAACAAAAACTGTGCCAGTCAGAAAGAACATTCTAACCCCATAAATTAAATTGTCAGTCCCTTACAGCACACATGCAGTCAGTATTGAGCTAGTTCAAAGTTGTGTATATTCAGCCTCGTGACTGTGCCATTACTGCTTAAGGACTAAGCACGAGGTTCACATTTCAGTGTAAATTCAGTATTTTCTGTTTGCATGGTTGTTTCATTTTTAAACAGAAGCAGTTGTCAATTTGGAATTTAACTGTCCATATCTCAGAGGATTACTTTTCCTTTGAAACAATAGGATACATTTATGCTGTTCAAAGTGTGTATTTCTTTGAATAAAGTAAAAGTGTAACATTATTGCAAAAGAAGTTGTTCCACCTTTTCTAAATATACATGTACTGAAAATAGAAGACTTTTGAAATTATTTTTTATTGTCCAAATGTAAGATCGAAAT
This sequence comes from Margaritifera margaritifera, assembly GCA_029931535.1. Lineage (NCBI taxonomy): Eukaryota > Metazoa > Mollusca > Bivalvia > Unionida > Margaritiferidae > Margaritifera > Margaritifera margaritifera. Next base: position 931,517 of record JAQPZY010001583.1, on the reverse strand, counting down.
AAAGACTGATTCTTCAAATGGTATCAGGTTGTAAATCACTCTTGACATCCCAATCTTTCCATGGGTGGTCTTCATTCATTGACTGTTCAAATGTCAATCAGTTATGTCAACCAGCCCCTCCATGGTGGAGTTGCCATTGGCATGCCTGTTGAGGCAAGGTGATGATTTGTAGGTATTTATCCCTCCACTACAGAGTGTTATTGTGGAGCGAAGTGGAGGGAATTAAGTCTCCCGCCACGAAGCGTGGGGTTTTAAAAAATCATGTGAGCTGTACTGTACTCTCCATAATGCATGTACATTGCCAGTTTAATACTGGGTAAGGTCATGCTGCACATTTATAAAATAGTATTAATTGCACTACATCACATTCAATGTTACCAACAAAACAGACACAGGCTATACAAGATATGACCAAGCATGTCATGATCATTAAACTAATAATAGCTATTTTCCTGAGAGAGATAGTCATTGGAACTGGCAGGTCAAGTGACTACTGTCTAAGAAACTACATGTAAGCTAAACATAAAGGTTAATGCAGGTCACTGTGGTATATAGGATACAGTGACCAAGTTTTGACTGAAGGGTGTAGTACTCCTCATGATGCATCTTTAACCTAATTTTACAGGACTACAAGCAATAGCATCAGACAAAATGAGCTAAAAAATGCAATCCCTACCCAAGAGAAACTGAACTTTAGGCAGAGGCTAGCACAAATCACTGAACCAAGATATACAGTTCACAGTGACCTAGCTCTCACTGATAGCTTTAGTACTCCCATATGACTCCGATGTTTTCTCCAGAATGTGTGATTGTGCAAATCCCCCCCACCCCCATACATTTAATGAATCCACCTCCACCCCTTAAAAATGACTGAGCATATAAAATCACAGTCGATTTGCTACAAGTGTAACAAAACCTGTAGCATTAATTAAGGTTAATAAAAGTCAATCTGAAGAATCTGATATAAATGCTTGACTTCTAAATCACTCGCAATAATCAAGTACTTAGTTAAATGGATGTTTGCAATTAAGCAATGACTCTTTCATTGATTATCTAAGAGTGTTCCCACAAGAAATTTTTGATAGCATTGGGGAAAGTACGCAGTAGCATCATAAAATGTTTTCAAACTTGCACACTGTCATCATAAAAGTGAAAAATTACAGTAAAACCTGTCTTGAGAGGCCACTGCTATGAAAGACCACCTGTCTTTAGGAACCGGCTTCTCCATGCAGATTTATTGATTATATAGTGTTATGACCTGTCATGAGACACCGCCTGTCTTGAGTAACCATTATATTTTGGCAGAAGGGGTGATCTTTCAAGACAGGTTCTAATGTAATATCAATGAATTATAAAAGAAGTACATATATTTTACATAGTATTTTTTATTTGCCCAAGTAATAAAGTGATTTAATGCCAAAAATCATTAGTCTTTGAATTTAAATAAACCATGAAGCTATCCAAGTTATATTTATTCCAAAATGTCAAAGACATAACATGGTTTTAAGTTCATATATGGCAATTATGAAGATTGTAGGAATAGCTCACCGACTGAGGTTGGTATGCTTTAATCTGCAATTATGACAAATAAAAAGATGACATGTACTAATGCAGCAATATAGTTATTAAAAAATATCACTACTTAATTTATAATGTAATACATTCCTATTGCAAACTAGTTGTTCAAATATAAATGAAGGAATAATCCAACACTTTTTATTTACATGTTTTCAAAACAGATAAATAAGATGATAAAAATTACTCCTTTCTTACTTGGATAAACAGAAAAGAGAAATTCATCGGGCAGCACCCACTTAACTTAAGGTTTATTGATCACATGATTTTTTTTTTTTTGTGCAGAGAGTATACTATGAAAATATAAGAGAAGCCAATGGGTAAGATGCAATTTTCATTCACAAAAATTTTCCTTGACACGTGCTCTGGAAAATAACAAGAATGACAACTACAACAACAAACTACTACTGCTGTTACAATAAAAATAAAAATAATAGATTGTAATAGTGCCTAAGGAATTGCACATCATCTCCCCACCCCCCTTTCATTTCACCCGTTGATAACTACGTGTAAGTAGATCTAAACCAAAATTTTGCAATATTGAAGATTTACCTTCTTGATCCATCGATTTCCACCCAAGTACATGTATATGAAATCTTCCATTTACTCTTGAAACCTGTCTTTCATTTCTTATGATCTTTCTTTGGGGAAATCATACTGTCTGAATCGGAATCACCAATCTCAGATCTTCATAGACAAACCAACATGGGGTTAGCCTAGCGATGGTAATGTTTTTGTATCTTTTCTTTTCCATTTTTTGGAATGATCGTTAGGAGAACTAAAAAAGTAATATGTGTCACACATTTTGAGTTGGGAGTGGAAATGACTTTAATATATATATATATATATATATATATATATATATATATATATATATATATATATATATATATATATATATATATATACTAAAACCTGTCTTGAGCGACCTCTGCTATGAGCGACCATGTCATTTACGACCACAATCGTAATGCACGGATCGATTTTATTATATAAACGCACTGTCGTGAGCGACCACCTGCAGAACGCGAGCAGCGACCACGATTTCTTGGCACAATATGCATTTCGACACTGGTATGAACGACCACATCGGAAAAAAAAGATAAACACAACTGATCAAAAAGTAAAGACTCTAGACTGGCTACCGCTTTCGTAAACTTTACGGTCATGCATGTAGTGTTATATGTTACGGATTGTAAACCCGACTAGAGTATCACGAGAACTGAGACAAACACCACTGACCTTTATTTAATCCTTTGTAGCAACGACCGTTTAAAAGTAAAGATTGTTCTGAACAAAAACAAACCAAAAAAAAATTAGGCTGGCTACCGGTTCCGTAAATTTTACAGGTCATGCATGTAGTATTAGAAGTTATGGATTGTAAACCAGACTAGAGTACATGCAGATTGTTCATTCGGAATTACCTCGGCTGCTTCTCAGAGACTAAATTACGAACCGTAGGATTGACCGCGAAGTCGCGAATGGCTGACTGTTCTAGAATAACATGGCTCTGAACGACCCTATCACGAGAACTGAGACAAACACCACTGACCTTTATTTAATCCTTTGTATCAACGACCGTTTAAAATGTAAATATTGTTCTGAACAACAACAAATTAGGCTGGCTACCGGTCCGTAAATTTTACAGCTCATGCATATAGACATATATGTACTTAACAGGCAAATTTTTCACACAGGAAGAGAGTTGCTGTGTATTGACCTCTTTAATCCAAGAAGTGATAATCATTCTCACAATGAAATTATCAATTTTGGTTTCAAAAAAAGCTGAAAAACCTTGATTGTGATTGCTATCAATGAATAATGTTTTGTTAAAAAAAAAAAAAAAGGAAAAAAAGCTGTTTTTAAACTTCAAATACGGTATAAATTGGATGAAGTAGTAATAAAATATTAGTTATGGACCTGAGTGGTGCAATGTGACGGGCAAGTATGTGCTAATATATTTTAAATATGCACTGAATTGGGTCGGAGTTTATTGAATTAAACTGATGACAAAAATTAATCAAAAAGTGTCCTACCTCTTGATCCATGCCACCCAGCGACATGACCAGGTGAGAAACAGTGATTTAAGAAGATAGGAAATAATGTATCATATAAAATACCATATGGTTTATTAAAAATGTAATATAAAAAAAGCAATCAAACTGTCCAATTTCTTGACACCATCTAAGGATGCAACTCATGGAGCAATAGCAGTACAGGGCGAATGGGAAGTTTGGGGTCCTAAAATTTTCCAAATTTGAACTGAATTGGATACATATTTATTAAAACTAATACTTGATGTACCTGCAGTCATAAATGTACATATCCCCGCACTAAAATCATGTTCTTCTAAACATGTTTTTCTTATATGGAAAACAACATACATCTCCCCGTCTCAAAACCACTGGAGCAATGAAAGATCAGAACATCTCTTACACACCTGTAAATGTCATGCAGTAATGCTATAAAGGGTTCCATATATACTAAACACAATACAGTTCATGTGATTTTTTATTTCTTCAACCGTCATGGTGTGGCAGTTAATCTCCTCCAAGCTCGCATTATGTTAAAACTGTGTGGTGGAGGGATAAATACCTAAGAACTCAGCAGGCGTGTGTTGTGCACCTCCACTGTGGAGGAGGCTGGTAGACATTACTGATTGACATTTGAAAAGCAAATGCAAGAAGACCACCCATGGCAAGACTAAGACATAGAGTGATTTACAATTGGATACCAAATGAAGAATCTATGGTCTTCATGTCGATTAAATTTCAGAATTTAAAAATTTTTTGTTTTTACTCTTGTCTATTTGATACATGTGTTTAGACAAGGTTGGTCGACTTTTATGCATAACTTCTATTTGCAGCTATTGGCGACGTTAAACATTTTTGTGCATTCCTAATTAAGTTTAAACAATTTTACATCATGATTAGTGGAAAGTAGATATCACTGACACCTCTGGGAATTTTACGTTTTTTTACTTTATTGAAAGAATTATGAACTCAATTGCACACTAACTTAACAAGCACAACATATGGCTTAACCTGAACTTCATACATTTATTCAATTGTTTCTGAGGAAACTTAATCCAATGAGATATAGACAATTAATTTCCAAATGACAACCACTGCTCACAACTACTGCTATTTAAAATAATAAAAAGAACAGAAAACACAGAATTTACACTGAAATGCAAACCATGTGCTTAGTCCATAAGCAGTAATACAGGTACATGTACATACTATCAACAACAGCACATGTTCACGAGGTTTTATAATACACAACTTTGAGCCAGCTATATTCTGATGCAACAAGGCCTACTACATGTGTGTTATAATAAGGACCTGACTTCACTGGATGTTCTACAGAAATCATGGCAATTAATAGTGAAAGTTTGATAATTATCTGTAATTAAACTAATTTAAATTGATTGCTGTAATGAATAATAATGTGGCAAAATCGCTCTTTCTCTCTCTTTAGTGTTAAGTCATTATCTGATTTATTTAGTTTACTTATTTATAAAGTGCAGGAACACAACTATCTCCAGCTGCCTCGGCACTGAAGGTCACGCTGGCCTACCGGGATACCAGATTTTACAGGGCTTGGGAGAGGGTCAACAGCTGAAATTGTCAGCAATTTCAGCAAGTCGGGGACCTAGACTGCCAGCCTGACACTGGCTTGAAATCAGGTGTTGTTGTGCCATAATATACCAAACCAAACCAGACATACATCAGATTGTGTACTTTTTTTTATTTCTGCAAACAAAAGCAAAAAAAAACTTTCAGTCCAATATTCTGGATTGTTTCATGTACCTTTTCATCCAAAGTTTTAGTGAAAATAAGTATAGTCATGTAGTCGTCTGTCTTTGGCAATTCTGCATACAGGTCTCTCTCTTTCACTACATGTCTCTCTCTCTCTCACTCTCAAAGAAATTTAGGGATTTGGTAAATTGTATTTTCAGTTAACTTTTAGCTGATAATAAAATCGACAGTTTTGATTTTCCATTTTCACAATGTTGAGACTGAGTGCACCCACTCATTTTGCCCCCAACTTTATTTCTTCTCCTTTGCTATTTTGTTGCCTTCTTTTCCGTTATTCTCACAGATATTTTACAATCATTCTTAATTTAAAATAATGAAAATCACTTTTAGCTGTAACTCAGTATCTTTTCAGTGACTGCTCACAATGCACTCTCTCTGACTGCTCACACAACACACTCTCTCTGACTGCTCACACAACACGCTCTCTCTCTCTCCATGTTGTGAACTGAACCTATGGGTTTTTTTTTTTTCTTCGACATCCATTTAAATATATTACAATACATACAGTACACGCATCGCATTTTTATGAAAATCCACTTACCCACAGTGGAGCTTAATCCTTTTCATGCTGTGTCCATCATGGACAGGATATCGTGGATTGTCCACATCGTGGCTTGTAGTGGACGGATTAAGTTTTATTGCCCATTTGAAAGTCACAGCAATATAATTATGTAATCATGGATGCCCACTACCTCGCGTGGAACTTACCTATCGGTTCAGCTACAGCACACAGTGCAGAATGCTCTTTTTAATTTGTACACAATGCCGTTTAATATTTAAAGACTCGCCCACTAAAATGCATTCACATACGTGAATTGCAAGAGATGAAAGATACATTTCCGAGCAAAGCAACACAAGACTACTTAGATGCTTCACAAATTATACAAAGTTTAATTAGCATAATTTTAATGAGAGAGAGAGGGTTAGAGAGATTCTGTTTTTAAACAAACAAAAGGAAAAAGAAATCACACGTAAATACATGTATTAGCAGATTTCATTCCGTTATTAAAATTAAAGATTGCGAGAAATGCTGTGATTTTTTAAAAATTACCAGTCACTTTTAAATTGTTTACTTAACATGTTCCCACACAATGAAATATACATGGCGCTATCCAATATACAACCTCTACTATTCCAGCCTGTTTAGTACTTGCAACTCAAATATACATGTCCATGCGAAACATTTTCTCAGGAACTAGACACGTGTTTACTTTTACAGTAGACCTACTGTTTTTACTCAGACTCTATGAAGCATGTGATGCTGCATTCTATGACCAACAGCTTTAAAAAATATACTTAGGATTGCTGGTTTCGTCATCTGATGAGTTTATTATTACCAAATGGATGGGTGAAAGAGATAAAAAGTGTGTAATCATGATTAATTTGCTTCAATTGGCAAAACTTTTAAAATTTTTGGTGTTTTAATGTATGATTCAGTAAGATTTATTTTGTGCTTTGGAATTACGGTATTTTGGTTTGTATAACGCGCACCGATGTATAACACGCACCCCAATTTTCGACCCAAAATGAATGGAAAAAACGTAGTTCTGCCATATAACACGCATGTGATATAAAAAAAATCGTGACTACCAGTATTTCGCTCCGTTTTCATAGTGCAACAACAGTCGGTCATTTTGGATAGTGAATGAAAAAGTGGCAATATTGAAATTGTATCTTTCCGATTTTATGGTTGGCCCTTAAAAGGGCTCTTTAAAGGTTCGTCTAGTTGATGGAGTTCAATCTATTGCATCAAATCCCTCAAATTCCTCTTCGTCGTCATCACTCTCGAAAGTCGCTGTATGTACTCGTCTGACACTCTCTATGTCTGGATACTTTGCACTTGTCCCTCTGTCTGCCTATTTTGTTCTCGGCATTTTCTTCAGTCTTTCTTTCATTCTTCTCTACTCCCTAACAGAAGACTCTCCTACATTAAACTCTCTCCCAGCGGCTCTGTTACCATGTGCTTCTGCATAGGCAATGATGGTTAGGCTTGTCTTTTGCATTGTACGAATTTCTTATATGACCCATGTTGATACTCTGACTATATTCGTTCAGATTTAAGATCGAACACAATATGCTATGTGAAAGTTTAGGTCCAGTATTTATACTTATTTGGACTAACATGACACCTCTAAAATATATCCCCATGTTCAAGCTAGAATTTACCAAGACAATGCATTGTAATTATGTTTGGCCCATCAAAGCTTTAGCCGGCGCTGATTAGCTTTAAAAAACCCACGCTGAGTCAATTAAACACTGCTCACTGTATTGTAACAAAGAAGTACCGTATCAAATACTGTTGTTTAAAATGAGAAATAAAACAAAGAAACAAGTTTATTTTCTGAAGAAAAGTAAATACATTGCAAATTTACCTAGACAAAGCAATGTGACCATGTTTAGCACATCAAAGCTTTAGTCGGTGCTGAGTACCTTGAAAAGACGACACTGAGTCAATGAAGCACTGATCACCGTTAAAAACACCACGCTGAATCAATTAAATATTGCTCACCGAGACAAAGCATTGTAACCATGTTGAGCGCATCAAAGCTTACCTGGCGCTTATTACCGTGAAAAGACCAGACTAAGTCAATGAAGCATTGATCACTGTATAGTCGCAAAGATATCGCAAATACTATGATTTAAGATGAGAAATAAAACTAAGAAACAAGTTTATTTTCCAAAGTAAAACAAAAATTTTTTCCGACTTCATACATTAACGCCGTGTCAGTGTTACCATAACAGGCTAACCGTAGTCACGCAAAAAATGAGAACATTAACACTGCTTGAATTCTAAATATTATATTTCAATTCAGACACGAATAAATGAAGACAAAATTAATTAGATCCACAGTTATCGAATATTGAACATTTGAAAAATATTTTCCGACTTCATACATTAATTGATTACTTTGTTTCACAACGTGTCAGTGTTACCATAACAAAGAAACCATAGTCGCAAAAAATATGTCACCTAAAGGTGCCTCTGATGAGAAAATTAACACTGCTTGAATTCTACACATTTTATATTTCAATTCAACCAAGAATAAATGAAGAACAAATGTATTAGATCAACAGTTATGGAATACTGAACATTTACGGAACAGGTACGGTAATCCTCACAGTGGTATTTGTTCCGCTCCAATGCGGCACTTTGCACAGCTTTTGAACAAGTTACAGTCGTTATGTACATGTATTTCTAGTCGAGGCACAGAACAAAACGCTACACAGAGATGTGAAATGAAACCAGTTTATTAACATAAGCAATCAAAGAACAAGACTATCAAGGTTTGTAAGCATTATTTATTTCTTTAATAAGGCTAGTACCGGTAACCAATTTAGTTACAATGCAATGTGCAACGGATTTAATATTTCACAAGGAGTGAATGTGACACATGTAGGCGGCTATAGTGACTTCATCCTCTCGTCAGATCGACCTGGAAAAAATCTTTTTTTTTTAGTTCTTGTATAAAACGCGCACCCCTGACTTAAGATAATAAAATTAGGTGAAAAAACTGCGCATTATACACACCAAAATACGGTACTTCTTTCTCCCACCCCCATTTAACTTGTACTGTATTACACGCAAGCTGAACACATCATATCTATCAATAATGCCTTGTACATCCCCCGAATTGCTAAGCCACGTGTTTGCCAAGACTATAAAATCTATCTCTATTATTGCATTGATTGCTGTAAACATGTGGCTTCTTATTTTTCACAGCTTTAAGCTGGTATCCCTGGTAGAACTTCATTAACTACTCCGACCTTGTGGTGGAAAGGTTTTGGCTTCAAGGTTGTAAATCCCAATTATTTCCTGTTTATTTGGAACCATTCATATTAATTCTAAGGTAGTCGCAAATATTGTCAGGTTTACCATGATTATTGCAGTAATGCTCACTCATTAGACTTTCAGTCTATTAAATTTCTAAAGCATTAAGTTCGTACATGGTTTATTATGACCAGTTTCAACAACAGATACTAAGAAAATAAGACAAAGGACACTAATAATAGGTGAATGACCCAATAAATTATATAAATTCTTGTTAAATAAAAAATGAATTGCTAAGCAGCAATTTACATATTTACTTATTTAAATAAAGAGTGGAATCAAAATTTCTAAATTTTGTCAGTAGACGAATTCCAAAATGAAGATGAATGAAGCATAGATGTGATAAACATTATTTGCATCCTCTATATTATCAATGCCTGTTTCCAAGTTAGCGATAAAAGCTATGGGTAACATCAATTGGAAGTTAGACGAATTCCAAAATGAAGATGAATGAAGCATAGATTTGATAAACATTATTTGCATCCACTATATTATATATTATCAATGCCTGTTTCCAAGTTAGCGATAAAAGCTATGGGTAACATCAAAATTAGAAGTTATGGTGCATAATCTCTCTCTCTCTCTCTCTCTCTCTCTCTCTCTCTCTCTCTCTCTCTCTCTCTCTATCTTATGTCTCTCCATGTAATGAACACATTTTATTACAAAAAAAGATGCAAAAAAAAAAAAAGAAAGCTTGTAGTGTAATACAGCTTTCGTAAACATGTAATAGCTTTGTGTTGCTGCGATAGACTTGTATTATATGTGCTACATTTCAAGATTAATTGGGAGAATAAAAATTTTATATGGTTTATTTTATACCGCTAGAAACTAGTTTTATGCAGAATTATCACAACTTGACCACATTGCGTTTCTCACTCCATGTTACAAGTCAAAAATTCACTTTTCCACACACAACAAAAACATTTTCATTCAGAAGTTAATGCTTCTTTTGAAACATCGAGGCTAAAAAATAAGACTGAAGCTCAACGCCTTCCTGAATGGCCATTGTTAACAAGCGTAGCGGCTGACTTCAAAGTATAAATGTCACTCCACGGCTGGTGCTTGATGATAGATTCACGAAAAAAGTGATGACAGAAAGTAACTTTTTCATAAAAATCACTTCGTTTATGGCATCAACAGCCACTGAAAGACAGCAGCCTTCAATACTGTGTAGTCGAATTCGGCGAATTAAAAAATTATCATACTCTCAAATAATCAGTCATTTTTCTAAGTCTACAGATAAAGGTATTTGTATCCTACTTTCAATAATTTCTTTAAAGAAGGTTTTGGAAACTGTGTAGACATTAAAGGGAAACTATGACAAATTAATAACTAGTACAAGAAGTTCTTTTTATGAAATATAATTTATTGAGAAAACACACTGAAGTTACCTCTTATGCCCAGGGGCAGGGTTGACACGCTAGTTTAAGGGTAAAAGTACAGAAGAACCTTTCCGTAGTATAGCTTGTGTATATTTTTTATTTTAATATACTTTGCAAAGAATTATGACATACATGTCATAATGTGCCAGTGTTCCTGATCAGGGGGGGGGGATCCACCAGACTGAGTGGACTTCCACTACTCATAGTGGGCAGTTAATCCCCTGCCCATCTCTCCAAATCCACCAGATCGAGTGGTGAATCATAAAAACATGATGCATGTACTGTATAACTAAGAACATCTTCACCAACCATGGGACTTTAATGTTGATGCATCTACTTCAGATAGACATGTTTGTGAAAAGTACCATGTTTTACCAAGGCATGCTTATGAACAGAACCACATTTTACAAAGAGAATTTGATCACACATTTTAAAAAAATAATTAATGGATACATATGGTAGTTCTTCATCCAATATATACGGTTTTGTTCATATAATTTTGGGGGAAAAATTGCATGTATCATGAGAGTATGAGCCTGAATTTACATGTCTCAGAAGTCATGAGCACAGTCTAACATTGTGACTTCTATTTTTTGTGATGCTGGGACAGTACAAGTCTACTAATTTAATCCCTGATCTTTATTCCTTATCTTTTGCTTTTTGTTCCCTTTTTTTTCTGTTATTCTCTTGTTTTAATTTGATGTTTTTTAATAATGAACATCACTTTAGCTGTAACTTAATGTCCTGCAGTGTAGTTTTCGGTGACCACACAAACTGTCCCTCCATTAATACATTCATTTACAAGATACTTGTTATACAGTTAACTGTATTTTAATCAGGTTTCTGTCGCGCTGCATTCCAGTATTTCCTATGACTAACAGGTGTGGGCTTCGGCAGCTTCTGTATGTAAAGATTTTAGTGTCTTTATTCTAAATATATCAAGTTTTAATAATCAAAGAATTGCATTTAATATTCTTAATTATTTGATGATAAAAAAATTGCCTCTGGTTCCAATAGTGTAGGATTTATAAGAAAAAAACGGATAATCCTCAAAATTGCCCTTTTTTACATTTTTTGTCCCTAAACTTGGGCCAGAGGAAAAACATTAAATCTTACTGCACATCTACACAAACCACACATCTGGCCTACAAAGTAATAATCCAATCTTTTAAGCAATGTGGAAGGAGAGGTGATGATAAAATGAATTCACAAAATAACACCTTTTTTGACAATTTTTCAAGTCCCCAAAAATGAGCAAGAGGAAAAAAGTAAAACCTTGTTATGCATCTGCACCAACCACATATCTACCCTACAAAGTTTCAATAAAATCATCCCACAAGTGTAAGAGATGGGTTTACAAGGTGAATTCTCAAAATACCCCATTTTGACAGTTTTTCGAGAAATTTCCCTCAAAATAGGCAAAAGGAAAAAAGTAAAACCTTACTGAGCATCTAAACCAGTCACATATCCAGCCAACAAAGTTTCAATAAAATCCTGCATCCAGTGTAGAAAGAGAAGCAATGAAGAGCTGAGTTCTCAAAATACCCAGTTTTTGACAATTTTTCAATAAATTTCTGTAAAAATGGGCCAGAGGCAAAAAGTAATAGCTTATTGCTTATCCACACCAACCACATATCTATCCTACAAAATTTCATCAAAATCCTCCAAGCTGTGTGGGAAGTGAGCGATGACAATCTTTGTCATGGAGGGTTGGGCATCTACTTTTTGAACCTTAGGGCTCTAATCGGAGATGGAACATAGCAGCAGGAGATGCAAAATCTATGAGTCTGTGTGTGTTGATGTTATATTCCAGACATGAAGTGTCTTGGTAAAATGGTTATGGGATTATATTTGATGAAAAAACTTTAAGCAAAATGTGTCCCAAATATAATCAATGACCCAATGGCCCCACCCAGAATGCAGGGGCAGGAGTGGTACTTTGGGAAGGGGAGTGTGTGATGATATATCCCAAATATGAATATGAATAGGGTATGGAAAAATAAGTGATGAGAACAAAAGCTTAACCAAAACCTTTAACCAAAATGTGTCCCCAACGTAATTTAGGACCATCTAAACATCGTAAGAAGTCTTCTGGTGACAATTCCATGTTGATATGACTTTACATTCAGGAGTAGTGATAACAAGATTTTCAAGATGGCTGCCATGACAGGGATCTCAACAGACTCTTCACTCATGGAACTCAGGAGTCCCCAGTCTATTTCTGAGAGTCCCCAGGCATAAAATAAAAATTCCCTCATTTACAAAAGGGTAGAAAAGAAAATGAAAAAGCACATCACCGTTATTGTATACATATCTAGAATAAATTCTCAGCCTCACAAGATCACATTGGAGATTAACTATTTTTCAGTAATTGCGAGAAAAAAAATGTGTACATCATACTGTACTCTCATCTGCAAACTAGTTTTTCAAATGAGTTAGTTTCTTCACTTTTCCTGTTCTTCGACTTCACAAATGTATATATACTGCATTCTGGTTATCGAAGTATTCAAGTTCAGGATGCTGCTTTGCTATTCTGATTAATTTATTCACATTTTCATTGTACGGAACTGTGCTGCTTTGCAGTCATCATTTTTCACATTAATTTCAAGAGTTTTCTCAACAGCATATGGCACTGTCCATCTTTATTGCATAGCACGGCAACCCTCAACAATTACATCATCTGGGTTAAATTTGTGATGTTTAAAGGCCAATAGCTGCAAGTTGGTATTTCCATTTCGAGTGAAAGGATTTTGCTTTCCAGCAGTCTTACACTACTCACAAATTGCTTTTAATGTACCAACTGATTCCACTTTTTTCAACCATGAGAACAGCTTTTCCCACTCAGGTCTCCAAGTTCTCATGTTCATAGTTCTGCTGCCATTTTTGTCAGCATCCTTCACCTTAGTCGAGACAGAGTCAGAATTAAATATACATTCCAAGTTTGAGTTCTCTTTGTTGTCTCCACCTGTGCTCTCACTTTCAACTGTTTCTGCCTTTTGTTAGCATTAGTGTCAGTAAATTTCCCGAAAAATGAAGACAGATTTTGCTGACTCATTTTTACAAGTAAAAGTTATTTTTTGCACTCTTTTAAAAAGTGTCTACTGATAACGTAGTGCCCTAGTCAAAATCACATGTACTGAAGTAACAGTTATTATTATTATGGCATATCGACGATTTGACAATATTGTACAGCTCACACTCTGAGAAAGTTTTGATTGATGTCATGATTTATTATGTGTCATCAGTAGTTTAAACAGTTAAAACAAAAAAGGACTTCGTTTATTTGCTGAACAAATGCAGTGCTTACACATACACTCGCTAGAACATTGGTTTCTTTTGAAGCCACATCAAAGAAGGATTAGCTGTTAATTAGTCACGCTGGCTTCATGCCTGTTTACCTAAGTCTAACCATTAGCTATTCCACAGATCGACCATGGCTGACCAAAAATATAAAAAGGGGATCAGCACAGGGGAAAATGAGGCGCGTCACAGGGACACTTTACATGGACAAAAGGTGGGTCCTCTAAGAATTTCAAAACATATTTTAATGCAGCTCTGGTCCCTGAGAGCCCTGCATGATGACTATATTTGATGTCAGATCGGCACCATTTTCATTTAGGACCAACTGGACATCATAAGAAACCTTACAGTGAAAACTCCATGTTAATATGGCCATCCATTGAGGAGGAGTAGTGATAATAAGATTTTAAAGATGGCTGCTGTGGTAGCCATATTTGATGTCTATGCAGAACCATTTTCATTTAGGACTAACTAGACTTTGGGATGAATGTGTGTATAAAGTTTCATGGCAATCCTGGACAGACAGTTGTACACACAGATGCAGAATAGGCATAGATAGACATATAAATTGATAGACAGAAACAGTCAAACAGACTGAGAGATAGTAAGAGTGATATTTGTTACACAAGACACAAATGATATAAAAAGCTTTTATGAATGCTGGTCACTACATTCAGTTCATCAGAGCCATGGGACAGGATAAAAAACAGTAGTTCCTGGTGATGCTAGGTAGGTGGATAAAGGCATGTTAGATTGGACTTGAAACGTGTCCATATGTCATGGATGCCCCACCCCTGGTCATAAAGGCACAATTTAAAGAAAGCTTATCAAAGGGAAAATGTCAAACAGAAGCAATAATTCTGTCAAATTTGGCTAGAAATACAACTGGAGCTAGTAGTTTTTCTTAATACAGTATTTCACACATGTTAAGATCAAGCATCCAACCTAATAAATTTGACAAAAGATGGGGTGGACTTATTATCTAAGATATCCTAAGTATATTTTTACCAAAATGTTGTAAAAATGGGAGGTAGCTTTATCATTGGACCAATACCGTACAAAGACTCGGACCATATTTTATTTCAACCAATGAAGTCTTTAAAAAGTAAGTGAGCAGAAATAACATCTGTGGCAGACAGGACATGATGTGAAATGACAAATGAACATTAACACTATATGCCCCCACCACAGAATAACATATGGGCATATTCGTGAAGACTGAAAAATAGAGGTCACAATGAACCAGTGGCCCCTTGACAAGGTTTGACTGTAATTTACCTGCAGGTGTTGCCCCAAATACTCGTACCAGTGGCACTTTCTTGACTTCAGCTCCACGGAATTCTGAGTAGACAACATCAAGGCCAGGTATGGGGACTGCCTGGTAGTGGTCAGTGGTCACTATTCTTACTGAGAACATCTTCCTCGCCTACTGACACTCCTCTTCCTGACCAGTAAATCACAAACTGACTTTCAGCTCGCCATCCTGAAAGAAATGGCAATTTCAAATATATACAGACAGTTATTGGGCTCGACTAGTGACTGAAAGGTATCGGATGAACCCAGGTCAGCTACTGTTGTATGTCCTTGGGCAAGGCATTTTACTCCAATTGCCTTAGTATTTAAGTAACCCACTTGTGTTGCTGATCCAAAAACAACAAGCCAAACTGTTGTTATTGATAGGGCCTGAATAAAGAAGCAGTAACACACACACATTAAATACCTCTATACTAGCAGTGTTCTATTCCCATTTTTGAAGCATGAAAGGGGTGACGTCATCCATCCAAAAAAAGGGTTTACTATGGGTACTTGGGTTTCCTGTACCCTGTATCAACAAATAATTTGCCAGAATTTGAACTAAGTTGTGACAATGTGTAGTTTCTATGAACACAAAAATCAATTAAATTTTTTTAAAAATGTCTGGATGACATCCATGCTAACGAGGTATGTAATATGCAACTATTGATGCAAGTCATTACAAATATCAACACTTTTTTATTATTTCTGATCCTGATCCCACCCATGAGGCTGCATTTGGGATTAGAAACCTTGTTGTCATCAACTCTTCCTCATTAAACATACCCATATTATCAAATATGATCACCCTCCCTCAATCAGTGTAGATGAAGTTCAGGTTAAAAGTGGGAGTCCATGTTCCCATTGAAAATGCGAACTAAGACCCCACTCTCTCCTCCCATATGCTGAAAGTACACAAACCTTCTTCATCCTCTATTCATCCCTTTAAACATCATACCAAATATGATCACTATCCCTCAATCTGTTTAGATCAGTTCAGGCTACAGGTGAGCTGAGTGATGGCTGGACACCTGGATGGACAGACATGACCATTCACAATATATCCACAAAAATGCAGATATAACAAAGCAGCCTGTTCCCATGTTTTATTTTTCTCTGTTAATTATCACCATACACCCCCATGGCATCACTTATGCCTCCTAGTTCTTGCCCTCCCTGTTTCTAGAGTAGTGAAAATAAGCACACTTAAGTGAACATGCTTTTAATGATAGATAATGCTGTTGATACATAAAGCTCTTTCAATAAAAACTGCAGTACTAGCTTGGTTGAAAAAACTCCCATTGTCTAAATATTTTCTTATTAGGAAAAGTGCAGCTTTTCATACAATTTAAAACAAAATGTTATGCCCAAATTTCAGAGTAATTAAAAGATCTTTTCCTACACTGGCTGTATAGTAATAGAATCCTTCATATGCATTGGTATAGGATTGGAAAATTCCACCCGTGGGTCAGGATTTTGCATCAGACAGGCTTTGCCGAGTGTCTAATGCAAAATTCTGATCCTGATGGTGGAATTTTCCTACTAAACACAAATACATAATGAAGCATTATTTTTCTCACATTTGTTGCAACCATGCATAGGTTTCAAACAAAATGGCACCCAGGTGGTACCGATCAAGCACACAAAGGACAAAATATAAGATTGTTTTCAACATATTTATTAAGAGCATATGTTTGATTTACACTGAAAAAACCAGTATTAACTTGAAAAAGTAATTAAAAACACAAATAGATCATACAACTACTGACATTAAAGCTTTAAAAAAATAGCATACAATCATCACATCATGCGAGGCTATTTTTAACATCATGTGGTTTAAGACAAGTCATGTGATGAGAGACAGATATTTTCCATTAGCATTCATGACTGAAAAGCACACTCATATGTATATAGGAATGTAAGAACATAGATTCTTACAATTATAAAGCAAGTGTGTAAGGGTTATCCTAATGTACATATATGATGTTAGTGATGTCATGGTCATCTTTGAATTCAAAGGACAAACAACAACATGTATATGGTTTAATGGCATGACAGGACAATGCTGGCTATATGTTAATGATGTTTGCGATTTTTTCACCATCCCAACTCGCTTGCAACTATCAGGTGGTACAATTGTCACTTGTGTATGATTTAGCACCATAATGAATAAAAATCAATGCACAAGGGGAAAATGTTGTTCCTTTTAGATGAAGTATGAAACCACATAAATTTTCAAGAAAGCAAGATTTCCTCTTAATGCAGTAGATTTTAAGTGTTGAATCTTGAGCATGGGATCGCAAGTTTCTTGCAATTTTTTGTCCTGTGCCCACAAATCTTGACCACTGTGCACCCTGGGCATGCTTTTTCATCAAAAAAAATGTTGCGCCTACTACTTTCTTTAGTATGTGTCCATCCACATCTGTTGGCACTAGCAATAGCCAAAGGTGCAACAGGCGATAAAAACTGAGACAGTGATTAATAATCCATTTTAAAACAACATATTTTGCAATCAAAACATTCAAGGTTTGTAGTCCGAATAGTTGTTGTGTCAAGTCTTTCACAGTTGCTAGTGCAATGTATTTACGATGCTGAAGGCACACTTTCGCTGATGACGATTTAATTTATATTGAGGCTGAATTAACGACAAAAGGGACTAAATTTATGCAGATACACAATTTGTCATTTAATCAATGAATTATTAATTTGAAAAGAGAAGTAATTCATGAGTTATGGAGTACTTTATAAAACATATATTACAATAATGTAAGTGACCAAGGAAAAGATGATAGTACAGTGCAGACAACAAAGTTAAGGTAGCAAAACTATCGAAGCAAAAAAGATAATCTCCTTTTTTTAGCACTATTAGACTAAGTGCATCAAGTACTACATATATCTACTATTTTCCTTTGTCGATCTAAAATGTTGTGTCCCCCAAATTTGGATGATAGTGAACACAGTGTCCCCTGCCTTTGGGATTCTAGGTGCAACACCATTTTAAACTAGAAGATGATGTAGTCACAGACATATTGTACATATCTCACACTTCCGGTATGGTAATTTTCCCGAATTGCACATCAGTATCAACCACTTACATGTACATAACCTACACAGTGTCAGTAAACTCTTCCATGTAGTCCAGTAGAAGTAATAAAAATCTTTCAACTGAAATTCCATTTTTAAAAATGTTCCTTTATTTATAAATGTTTCAGAAATTTCAAAAAAGGAGCCTGATAAAGATATAACACCTTAGGCCTGAAAGAAAAAGAGATTTGTTTCCAGTTTCCTAAGCAACCCTATTTTTTTGCCTGCTAACTGTATACATTTTTCTGATCATAAAAAATACAACAAAAAAAAAAAATCCCTAATTTTCTGAATCTTGTGACCGGTCTGGATTTCATTTTGTTTGTATCGTATATAAGCCAATACCAACTGCAAACTGCATAGACCCAGATCAGCCGTCGCATAATGCGCTGGCAGATCTGGGTCTATGGAGTTTGTAAGGACTAATCAGTAGAACAAACAACATAGACCCTGATCTGCTGGTGCATTATGCAATGGCAGATCAGGGTCTATGTTGTTTGCATTTGGACCTGGATTATACGTGAGTATATACGGTAGGTAACATTATTTGACATGATGCTCATTTAGATGCCTACCATTTCTCCCAATAGTTTATGCATCTAATGGACACAGACTGGAAAGTATGATTCAATATTGGCTACCGGTACATTTGCACATTGTTCACTAATCATGATTAGCTTCAAATTGAAAGCAAGTTATATCAGAAAAATGCTAATTATTTAAGTAATTATATAACAAGTGTATATATAACTATCATATATTTTTGCATTGGTGAGTAATGCTGAAAAGATCTTTTCTCAAAGGAATAAAATTTGGCCATGCAACCATGGTTACTTGCAGTAAATGGAGGGTTAAAAAATGAGTAAAAAATCTTTTTCCGATCTACCCAATTTTTTTAAAGCATGCAAAAACAAACGTGTTTCAACCTCACTGCAAGATCTTCATAACTATTAAAACCTTATTGCACACCTACACTATTTATTTTGCCAATACATTTTCAAACCATCCTTCAAACAGGTGAGGTGAAATGATGACAAGCTTCATTCTAAAAATTTCAGTTCTCAAAATAACCCCTTTTCGACACTTTTTTAAGAATATTAAAGCAAAAATGAAGCTGAGGAAAAAACCCAAACCTTACTGCACATCTACATCAGCAACTTTTATAGCCTACAAAGTTTCAATGGAATCCTTCTAGCGGTGTGGGATGAGAAGCAATGACTTCTAAAAATACCCACTTTATGACAATTTTTAAAGAAATGCACCTAAGCAAGAGGCAGAGAAGTACATGTAAAACTTTACTGCACATCTACTCCAACCAGTTATTTAACCAACAAAGTTTCAATAAAATCCTTCAAGCAGCGCAGAAGAAGTGACGACAAGCTTCTTAAAACCATATTTATTGTATACATACACCTTGAACAACAAATTTTTAAGAAAATTACCAAAAAATGAGATAGGGATGAAAAGTAAAACCTTACTGCTCATCCATACATACAACTTACTTAGCCTACAAAGTGTCAATAAAATCCTTAAAGCAGAGTCAAAGAATAGGTGATGACAAACTTCCTCCTAAACTTTATTCTCAAGATATCCCTTTTTGACAATTTTTCAAGAAACTTCAACCCAAAAATTAGACAGGGGAAAAAAGTAAAACCGTATACGGCATCTGCACCAAACACTTATTTTGCCTACAAAGTTTCAACCAAATCCTTCATAAAGATTCGAGGAGTTAAGCAAGGATGACCTGACCTCTCAAATATCGCAGTTTGCAACAATTTGTTTCAAGAAATATCCCCAAAAACAAGTCAGAGCAAAGTAAAACCTTGCACATTGAAACCAACCACACAGCTAGCCATCAAAGTTTCAATAAAATCCTCTATGAGGAGTTGTAGGAGAAGCAATAACAAGCTTTGTCATGAACAGAAGGATGAATGGACAAGCAAATGGATGCACAGTATCAGCATCTTTGCTGAAGTGCAGGTATAATAATATCCTTTAAGCAATGTGAGAGGAGAAGCAATGATAAGATTCTTCTGACAACCTGACTTTTTTTATATAACCTTTTATTTGATAATGTTAAAAAAAAAAGCAGCCCCAAAATGAGGTAAAGGAAACCTTGTTGCATATCAACACCAACCACATACAGCTGGGGTCACACTACCAAGCGAAGGTGGTGACTAAGTCGGCAAAAAAATGTAAACTTCGCCTTTTTCTATTAGGAAAGTGAAAATGATTTCACCCTGTGATTTTTTAGATGTACACCAAGTCACAGTAGTTTATACCTTTTGAGATGCTCCCTCGATTCAGCCGAGTAATTAGTTTTGCTAGCCCCTGGCAGCCTTAGCAGGTGTTGATATCAATTGCAATGATAAAACAAGCTCTTGCACATTCACAGGTACAGGTATGTGTTTTAATAGCTGATTGACCATTAACCCTTTCTCCCACAAGTTATCATTTGTTATCATTGCCCAATTTCTGCAAGTTACCATTTGTCATCATATCATGATGAAAACACACCAACTTGTGTTTCAAAACTTAAAACATCAATATGTAAATAAAAATTTGTTTTAAGAATAGTATCTGTGAAAATACTTTCTAAATATATTTATTTAAAGATTGTAACTGCCATGCTTGCATTATTTTCTTCATAAAATCAGTTTGAAACCACAAGTGAACCTGTCAAGGGCATAGGGGCTCGTTACAAATGAAATTATGAGTATCAGTCAGTGGATAGATGGCTGGAGGGGTCCAAACCTGTAACAATATATTGTTACAGGTTTGGACCCCCCAGCCATCTATCCACTGACAGCTACTCTTAATTTTATTTGTAACGAGCCCCTGTGGTTAAGGGATAATAATGGTGGACATCACTGTGTCTAGGAAGTACCTCTTCATTAGATTGTATGTTTTTTGGTAATTCAGTGGGAACATAAATTAAGGAAAATATACAATTTGTAGAAAGCAAGGTCTAAATATTATGTGATAGAAGATTTTGCCTAAAATATTTAGGTCAGAAACGTACGAGACAATGATATGTTGTGGAATTTGAGAAGTGATGTAAGGTCAAGGTTGTTTTCTAACATCACTCATTTTTGTAAATATACAAAAAAAGCAATGAAGCAATTATTATCTAACCAATACATGAAGTTATTATGAGTACGTATACAACTATTAAAACCGCACATTTTGTAATTCTATCAATGGATTATTTTAACGATGCTAGAAATTGTAAGTGGTCATATTAAGAAAATCCCTGAGCATACTTGAAACTATAGATTGTAATTAATTCTAACTATAAGAGTACCTACATGTAGATGATGTCATTGTAATTACAATAGGTATAAATAGTTAATCAACTGCCACTAGAATAAGCAATTTCATTTTTCTACTTTTCAAAACTTCACCAAAACTGTACAATCCAAAAGATTCATGTTTCATTTTTAATTATCTCCCTAAACATGCAGTTGTAAAAGTTCATGTTACTCATCCGTAACATCAGTGACCAATGTGGTTTGAATGGACAACACTCTGGTGTGAAGACACCTGTGTATGTGCTCTTGTATACATGTTATATGGTTGTTTCAAAGTAATTTTGACATGTTTTCAACTGCCATTTTCTAGTGAAGTTAAAAAAAAAAAAAAAAATTCAAGTGGCAGTTGATTAAGTATTTTTACCTATTTGTAATTACCATATTAGAATCTAGGTACTATTATCAGTTAATATTAATTACAATGTATAGTTTCTGCTGTGTTCTTGTGAAGTCATATGACCAAAATACATTGCATATATCTCTCCATCTAAACATAAACACTTTCAAGTATAAATACACTTCATATGAATATGATACATTCATACACCTACAAAATGTATTTACTACATACTTGAAGATAAAATATTGCTTAAAACCAATGTTAAATGCAAATATGCATAATGAGAAATATAGGACACAGTTTAAATAAGAGAATCAAAGCACACTCACACATAAACACACACACACATTGTAACGAACTGAAGGGCAGAATTTTGCGGAAATCATAGCATGTGGGCCGGACGTCTTACTAGAAGTTACATAATTTCAGATCTCTGAATTGGCTTCAAAGGTATTTAATCCTTGTGCAGCGAAGATATTGCCGAAGGACATATTCGGGCCGGATACCGGCGTGACGCGCAAAGAAGGTGTGAAGAAACCTGGACCCAGGCGGAAAGAAAATCAAACGATAGGCATGTCGACTAATTAGGGATGATAGAAGCTAGACCTACCGGTGGGAGGGGCTAACCCTTTAGGCAGGAAAATGCTTCATTCTTATTCGTAAATGCGCACAGATCCATCAGTGAGCTGCTAGTTCTCGAGGGAGAGAGACGTATTGTCTAAGTAAAGCAGAAAAGCTTATGTTGAGGAGGGAAATTTAGCTAAAAGCTACTCTGAGACTTAACTCGTAAAAAGAAGGGAATTGAACTGGGTAAACAAGCTTCTAAAAGGAAGCTCAAAGGGTGCCCGTAAGAGTCGGCACTGAGAGATTCCCAGGGTGTACGCAGTGACGACACAGAGAGAAAGGCCGAAGGAAGCCGAGTAGACTTCCAGGGGTACACAAGAGGCACGGTGTACAGAAGGAGGAAGAGGAAGGAAGGAAGATAGATTCGAACAGATGAGTACTTGAGACAACTCACTGAACAGAGACTCTCTCGCAATAGGACAGTAATTTCCATATGACGAATTAAAGTGTAAAGGGCATTTGGTCAACCCGGCCCATTATTGTATTATGATATATTAAACTGAAGATTTATGTCCATGAAATTCTTGCATTGATTCGTATATTTGATAAAATTGTTATCTATTCAACCTTGAGTTGTTATATGTATTTAGAGAGTCGGAATTGCTGACTGGGGGCTCGTGAGTCATTAAATTTTAATGCACACCTTCTGCAGTATTATTTATAATACGGTAGCGGGGTTGTGACACACACATATATATATATATATATATATATATATATATATATATATATATATATATATATATATATATACATGTATATATATTGCATTTCTTGCTTTGTTCTCACTTCTCCCTGTTCAGCTCTCAATTCTCCCTATTCTGTCCAAAAGGAGAAGTCACTTCTTCCTAAAATTCAAGTTGAGATTGAAACCTGATACAGTATCTTGAATATAAAGTTTCAACAAAAGCCTCAAAGCAGTGCTTGAGTAGAAGTGATGACAAGCTTCTCCATGAACTTGAATCCTCAAAATATCCCTCTGACAATTGTTTTTTAAAAAATCCAAAATTATCCACAACTGAGCCATAGGAAACAAGTAAGACATTATTGCAAATTTACACCAATCATATACTTATCTTGCATACAAGATTTCAATAAAATCCTGCAAGCATGCAAAGAGAAGCAACAAGTTAGCTTCTCAAAATACCCCCTTTCTTCAATGATTTTTCATGAAATTTCTATAAAAATAGGCCACAGGAAAAAGTATGTATTAGGGTTTAATGAAATGTGAGCACAATACTGGTTATATGGTGCCAATAAAAAGCTAGGTAAAAAAAAATGGAAATACACATATACAGAACTGCAAAAGAACTCAACAAAGATAAACCCTTCCAAATAAACATAAACATGAAGTACACCAAAATATATGATGAAAGGTAAAGAGCATGTTAAAATTCTGTAAAAGGTATATAAATAAATTAGAATTGAAAGATAAAAAGTATAAAATCCTTAATATATTTGGGGAACTTTTTTTAAACATATAAACTGCATTTCCTCAAAAAGTCCAAGATTTTTTGTACTGGTACATAAGGTCAAATAAAAAAATATGTGGTTCTGGTTACATTGAAAATAAAAATTAGGGTAGGTAGGTCAGTACATGTACACACTATTTTTTTTTTTTTTGGGGGGGGGGGGGGGGGGGGCGGGGGCTGGACTGATTTAAATGAAGCATAATCTAGAAAACAAGCATAACTTGCATCCTGAATTTAACTTTGTAGTTACATCCCTTTGTTAATTTTTTTTTCAAGATTTTTTTTCTTCTTTTATTTTCTGAATTTTTTTTTTTTTAATTAAAAAAAACAAAACATGTAGGGTTAGCATGAAAAAATAGGGTCGGTCTGGTAACCAGAACCATCCATACTTTTTATTTGGCCTAATCATAAAGTTTCTTAACTGAATTATCATTAAAAAAAACCTTCTGTCTCGCAGGGTGAAAGTCTATACATGTACACTTGACAAGAATATTCCACTGTCAGTGGACACTGGCAGAGTACAGTATGTAGTCTGATTGCGGTTAACTTTTCAGGAGGTATGCACGAGTCAGGTATGCATGTCCTATATATAGGAAAATAACACCTCATCTCTGCGATTTGTTCTATATGAGTACTGCCATTTCCAATTATGGGTTTGATGTTCCAAAGCTTGTTTTCATTCCACATATTTTCCTAAGTATATAGAACATGCCAATTTTTATCATATTTGATGTCAGTATGAGAAACAGGTGACTGCAGGGCACCTTTGGCTACTTGATCTGCTCTTTCATTACCCTTAATACCAATGTGACTAGGCTGACAGCTTTTGGGTATTATCAGGTTGTCAAATTTAAGGCTTTGCATGGCCTTTGGTGTAGAATGAGAATCCATTCAGATGAAATTTGTTTAGGAGAGGCTTCAATGTAGTTCAAAGATTCAAGTATGGCTATTTCTGTGGTACAAATGGTGGCTTAATCTGGTAGCTGGTGAGATGGTGCCATGTATGGTGTTGCAGTGGCAGCTACAACCTTGTTTCCATCTTTTTTGACATCTGATTAAAGGGACTTGTGGCTATAACAGCAGGTTCTGATTTCATTGAACTTACTTTGAAAAACAATAGGATTCATAGAGGACTTAGGTGAGGACAAATACATATGACAAAAAGGTGGAATGCACTTTGGTTTCTGAGCATACCAGGTTTGGTATTTGGGCCTCAAGACATCATTTCTGGGAGAAAATCTTTACAACAGCAACATAAACAAAACACTGGAAAAATTAACAAACTTAGTACAAACTGTCAATTCAAACATTTACATATATTATTGTTTATTAAATCATAATTGATTCAGTTATCATTAATATCAGAAAGTGATATATTTCCACATGCCAAGAATCATGATTTTCAGAAATTTGCTTAGCATCTAATTCTTTCGTTCACATTTTATAACGAAAAGCTGAACCTTTGCAGCAAAATCATTACTTAAAGTGAGTAGCCTTACTTTGAAATAATCTTTTCCATTTTTTTTTCAAGAAAATTACTTCAAATGAGGCAAATGAAAAAAGTGATACCTTACTGTGCATCTATACCAAACTTATTTAGCATACAAAATTTCAGTAAAATCCTTTCAGCAGCATAGAAGAGGGAATGACAAGCTTCTTTTCAAAACTCAACTTCTTAGCAAAAGAAAAATGTCAATAAAATTACCCACTGAGGCAGATGAGAAAAATAAAACCTGATTGCACATCTGCACAAACCATGCACATGCCACCATACTTATCCAATAACAAGTTCATACTCAATGATGAGCCCACCCCCTATTTTTCCCAAATTTTGGCAAATGGTTACTATAATTATCCTATTCAGATACCAACCCCATCCCCGACTTTTTGACAAATTTATTAGACTGGCCAATTGGTCTTATCACAGAAGAAATACTGTATCTAGTCTACAATGTTTCACTCAAGTACTTCAACGACTGTAGCAAGTAGAAGCAATGACTAGTTGAATTCTCAAAATACCGTTTCTTATAATAATTGTTCAAAATATTTTCCCCAAAATGGGTTCAGAGAAAATAAGCAAAACCTTCTTGCACGCCAATACCAACCACATATCTAACCAAGAAAGCTTGAACAAAATCCTTTAAGAAATTTCTCTAAAAATAGACCAGAGGGAAAAAGTAAACTTTATTGTGCATCTGCACCCACATATTTAGCCTACAAAGGTTCAATAAAATCTTCCAATTGGTGTGTGAGAATTGATCATGACCTGAATTCCCCAAATACCTCTTTTTTAAAATATTTTTTTCAAGAAATTTTCCCAAACATGAGCAAGAGGAAAAAAGTAAAACCTTATTGCAGATCTACACTAACCACATATCTAGATGACAAAGTTTCAATAAAATTCTAACAGCATTGTTGTCGGAGAACCAAAGATGTGCTGAATTCTCAAAATATCCTTTTTTTCGACAATTTTTATAGAAATTTTACAACAAATGGGCCATATAAAAAAAAGTTGAAACCATCTTGCACATCTACACCAACCACATAGAGTAACTTGCCTAGAAAATTCAATTAAAATCTTCCAAACAGTGTGCAAGGAGAAGTGACCAGCTTCATCATGGGCAGACAGAAGGCCATCATGGACGAACAGACTGATGCATGTGGTCAACCATAATATTCTAGTTCACAGCCTAAATGCCGGGATAATAAATATAGTACAAAATACTTTTTGCTTAGTTCAAATGTTCCTTGGCAGAATTATAACTGTCCATTATCTCTTGCTTAATCTGAATGAATTTCCTTTTGAACAGCACCATTAAGTGTCACAGAGAACAATGATCCATTAGTATTGTGCTTAAGGAAGCAGATATACAGTCTGACCACAGTTAGGCAATGGGAATCAGACAGATGTGTCAACACACTCCTAAGTTATTGCTTGAAAAAAGAAAAAACATCGTCTCTACAAACTGCCATAAATAAACATCCTCCTGACAACAAATATTAAAAGATGTCAAACCTAAAGAAATATACAGGAACTATTCTAGAATTAAAAATTTAGGATGGAAATAGTCCCCCCCCCCTTCCCCCCTGTTTGGAAAAAAACGGTTAGAATTTTCCACATAAGAGGGATTGAATGAAGAAATAACAGAGATTCGTGACTTTCATACATGTACTTAATTTTTCAACACAATGTTTGAGAAATCAGTGTGAATCCAGCAATTGCACGTTCTAAAATAGATCTTGATATAACATGGGTTCCAAAGAATGTCGTATCTTACATGTAAATGATATTATGATTCAGCTTTCTGCTTCAACAGGTGAAACAGAAAACCCTAACATATCAGGGTGCAAGTTTTAGGTATATACCAAAATTACATAAAAGTTTAAGTTGAATACAGCATAGAAGATACATGATGGTCAATAAATCTGAATAATGATGGCACTATGTTCATGGTTGTTGCCACCAGAAAAGTGATACCTATGTATTGCCAAAAATGTTTTGATACAGACAAACAGACAAAAAAATAAATTATCTGAAAAACTCTAAGAATATTTTGGCCTACTGTGTTTTAAGATACATGTAATGCCCTCAAGGTGTTCCTTTTCCATAATAAATACAGTTAAACTGGAAATATACATAGAATGAGGATATTCAATAAATTGTAATCCTTTCTATACTCATCCTGTACTAATTACTAAAAAAATGGCGTACTTTAAGTATATCAATTGATTTTTTTCTTGCACTGCAATGCAGCATGCTCTCCTTTGTCTCCTACAAATCAGTATCTAGACAAAACACTGGATGGAACTATTACAGGATTATACATGGTACAAAAAGATCCTCCACAGGCATAGCAATCAAGATAAAAATTCCCATGTGGACTGCTTTTGGAATATATAATGACATTTCTGTCAGCCTGCCTCCACCCCACCCCCAAATCCTACCCTGTCAGACCACAGTATACAGCACACAATCAATAACTGCTTGAACTAAAGACTGAAAAAGGTTACCCTTACACGAGTATATAAGGTACAGAAACAAGACTGCCAAAGCAGAACAATTATAAGTTTCCCTTAGGACTTTTATTAGAACAGATATGGTAAACAACTGAACACAAGACACTCCTATTTAGACAGACCAAAGCATCATCAAGCAGTGGCTTCCCAGGAGATAGCTCTGACCTATTGATCCACTAGAGGGCACTGAACTGTGCACAACCATTGAGGTTGTAACAACTTAAGGAATGCTGCAGGATCAGAATCCCTGAAATTTGTAAATAAAATTTTTGGGAGAAAATTAATGTTTACCAGTGTCTAATTTTTGAAAAGACAAATTATGATCCAATGAAATAAATGCCACATACAGTCCAGTTTTTTACCCTCTAACTGGGAGCCAGGATTTTTTATTTTCTTGCAGAGAGAAACCAAATGCATTTTTAAACAGTAGATAGCAGCTTGTTTTTATCCACAACAGCTTCCTATATGCAACTTCCTTGCCAAAAATTACTGTATGCCCTCATGTATATGCATCCAAAGATAAACAATGTAAAGCCAGATCTGTTTACTGTATGATGCACCAGCTGATCAGGGTATATGTGGTCCAATTAAAATCGTTGCGCAGAATCAACACCACAGACTCTGATCTGAAAGTGCAATATGCAATGACAGATATTGGGTTACCCTATTTGCATTCTGACATGTTATACTGGAGCAAATATGATATGTATGCTTCCACCAATCAAGATCTTAAATAGGGCATGATGCAAGACCCATACAATAACCTACTTATTTTGTGGCACA
Source organism: Margaritifera margaritifera (assembly GCA_029931535.1). Taxonomy (NCBI): domain Eukaryota; kingdom Metazoa; phylum Mollusca; class Bivalvia; order Unionida; family Margaritiferidae; genus Margaritifera; species Margaritifera margaritifera. Next base: position 902,686 of record JAQPZY010001583.1, on the reverse strand, counting down.
CCCAACCAACCACTTATGCTTAAAATAGTACCATGTCCAATAATAATAATAATAAGAAGAAGAACAATAAGCAACACAAATATCTCAATTTGTTAGTACCTAGGCAATAAAAAAGTGAATTTTAACCCTAAGCACAAACACCCATACAAGGCACTTTCTCTGGGGCTGCATCCAAAAACTGAAGTCCTCACAGTCATGTAATCATCCTAATCAAACATAATACTGAATATGATCACCCTCTCCCAATTGGTGTGGATGGAGCTCAGGTAACAATATTATGAATTTCCTTATTCCCCAACATCCCTGTCCCTTGCTCCTGCAAGGGGCTGCATCTAAGATCTGAAACCGTTGTTGTCATTTACTCATAGTTATGAAACATCATACCAAATAACACTCTGAATCTGTGTAGATGTAGTTCAAAATGTCACATGGATAGACCTATAAAAGTTAAGCTATACAATTAAACAAGAGTCCCTCGAAGAGACTGATGCTCTACTGGCAAAAAGAATTTCTTGGAATGCAAGATAACACCATTTCTTCCTTTTAACTGCCGAGTGTTGAAACCATCTCTGATATTCTTGAGCGATAACAAGATTTTGCAATTAGCTGCTGTGGTGGACATATTGGATGTCAGATTGGCACCATTTTCATTTAAAAACAACAAGACATAAGAAGTTTTTTGTGGAAACCCCACGTTGATACACTGTATGACTTTCTGTTTTGAAGGAGTAATGATAACAAGTGTCTCAGCTGATTCTCACCATCTTTCATACAATGCATGCCAATGTAATCTTGGGTAGAAAAATTTTGAAAATCTGTGGTCATTCCTAGGCAACCAACTTTAAAAACTTATTGCATAGCAGATTTTTCAGTTTGCCCAGTAAATTATTGCAGTTGTCCCAGATTGTTGTAATCAAAATTATTGAACAACTTTTGTCATATATATATATATATATATATATATATATATATATATATATATATATATATATATATATATATATATATATAAATAGCATACAACTCTCGCAACTCAACATCAGTCCTGCAAATAGAAACCATCACACATGTTGAATCTTTCCTGAACCCTGATAATACAAAGCAGATCAACATTAGATTTATTTTAACAATGCAACAAATACTTTTGCAAGTTGCCAATCAAAAAAACAGTTAGCACTTAATTAAAGTTCTCACTAGAATGCTCACAGGCATATAACATATACAGCATGATGATTACACTAAAGCTGAACAATAAACTGAAACACAAATTTCACTTGACAAGACTTATTTAACTGGTATTTTGTAACATGTTGCCCCAATTAGGCACTACCAACATTTTCACTGACCAATATTTCATCTTATATTATTATTCACTGTACGTAGAGAAATTGTGTTCAAAGAAAATTTTATAAAATATATGACTTCTTTTTAAAAGTTGCAATATTTATTATGTCGATTCCAGTTTTTTATGCTAAAGCAAGTAATATACCAAGGTCTGATTGACAATGTTAATTGCAATTTTATTCACATTCTGCAAACGGGTCCATTTTGGGGGGTATTTTCTATCAGAAAATAAATGGGATCCACACCTGTCATCATGTTAGAAGTGGGTACATGAGCTATCCATGCACACTAAAACAAGGTAGTGGTATAGATAGTTAGATTACATGGAGAATCAATTGATGCACAGATGGATCGACAGGACCGATCATAATTTATCCATAAAAGCTCAAATACAACGATCACAATAACCATAATAATAATAATAGTACTGGAAGAAGCTGTTGATAGAATAAAATACAGTTAGTTCAACATAAAAGGTCTTATCAGATATATAATTCTACACCACAACTTTGAAGCAAAAAAAAAAACCACTGTACAGCTCAACATTCATTGCATAATTAGCTTTGGAGCATGGAGATAAAACAATATTTCTGTACAGGGTTTCCTTTAGTGCTTGAAAGTGAAGGGTCATTGACTCCTGGGCTGAAATTTCCACAAGTCAAAATCTGAGGGTTAAGAGTCAAAATCTTCAACCCAAGAGTCATTAGAATGACATGCAGAAAGAAAACACTTTTAAAACTCATTTATATTTATTTTTAAACAAAGAAAGCATCAACGAGTCTTCTTTATTACACAAGCAACACAATTATACCATAAAATTATTCCTCTCAGCCATGGTATTTATATGTATTATTTAAATTTTAAAATCAAATTTGATACAATGTGATGTAACGCAATCAACAATGGAACAATGTAAACAGTAACATTAGAAATTATCAAAATAGGAAATAATGCACTTATATATCAGAAGCGAGACCAATTAATAGCGAATCAATTAAATCAATAATGAAACACACAAAATTTGCGGATATTATAGAATCATCAAAACAAACATGCAGTACTTACTCCAGTCAACTCTCTTTGATTTCTCTCTGCCATTTTTAATTTCTAGCCATCAAGACCGATTCGCCGTCTTTTATAAAGAGGTGTTGAATTCCAATTATCTCAGTGTCACTCAAACAAGTTGTTATATTCTCAAAACAAAAAAATCAAAGTTGACATTGATGTCAATTATAGGACAATCCCACGCGACTAACAACTTCTACTGAGAACAATGCTAATTAATTAAGTTGATCTCACAGGTGCACAGGTATCGTCATGCAACAGCAAGAATGTCAAAGATTATCATATGGTGTTTGACTCTTAATAAAGTGTATGCGAAATTTCCAATAGTTAAACTGACACACTGGGGGGAATGCACAGGCATCAGTTTCAAGTCAAATATGAAATTCATATGTCAAAACCCGGGACTACAGGTCAAAGGGAATGCTGAATGCTATGTCTCACCTGCTCTTCCAAGACATATTCCAAAAATACCCAGCAGTCACTAAAGAATAAAAAGTAGTTGACTGTAACCTCCTCTTTGCATGTAATTAGCAACACCCTACACAAGTTTTCAATCTGCATATGTAACAGTGTCAAGAAAAACACAGCTACACATACTTTATGCTGACTCCTATATGCCTCACCTTTGCTTCACTGCAGAGACAGATGCCAAGGAAGAGAGAATGACACATATTATTTCATCACTACCCAGAGAGAAAGAAAGTACACATCACATGAAATAGTATTACAATTATTAGTTCAAAATATAGTCAAGTTTCAATAGCCTGATAATTCAAACCATTCCAATTACAATTTTTTGTGAAAACTGTTAGACTAATTGTTTCAACTAAGAAAAGAATTCTTTTTAAAACCAAAAAAAAGAGGAGGAAAATGAGGGCATATATTATTGGAAGAAATTAATTCCACAGACAGTTCCCCACAAAATCCTTGATCTTTAAACTGCAGTATTGTACTATATTTAGATATTTGTGACTTTCTGAGGTACATTAGTGCTGGCATAACTGACCTGAAATGTGTGCCTTCCTGACATGATCACATGGCACAGATGGCATTTCTCAGTGGGACAAACTCTATATCTGTTGATAAGAGAATCTTACCCTCCCCTAACTCCTTTATAAGTTTCCAAAGTACTAGTTTGCTCACTACCTTCATTTGACAACTGTATGGTATGAACAGATGAGATCTCAGACCATGGCATGCTCGGTTTTTTGTGTGGCTTTTAATAACAGTAACATTAATAAAGCAACAAAGAATACAGACCTTTACAATAAATACGGAATTAACTAATCCAGAAAAAGCAAATAACTTAATAAGAGAAAAAAAGAAAAAGACCTTATTCAGCCCGGTCATTATGTATTGTAACTCCACAGACAAACAATTTAACGCAGTTCTCTTCGCACTACAGTGAATGCAGGGTGTGAAGATCTCTCAGCATTGTGCGGGTTTTCACAACAGATAAACAAACAATACCAAATGTTAAACTATGTGCATCCATGATTGCTAATCCTTTAAAGATGAAATGGTTAACTGTAATAAAGATTTTGATGACAATGGCAGTTTGTAAGAAGGACGAGTCAAGTTTATGGTCTTTGGCATACAATTTTACCTTATATATCTAACGAAACCGGTAATCATACTCAACTTTTGGACTCATTTTTATTAAAATACACATTTCGGTCCACATATACTCAACAATCAAGGTTACAAAGGATTAAATAAAGGTCAGTGGTGTTTATATGTTTTTGTGATACAGTACTTCATAGCAGTGTCAAAATGCACATTTTGCCTTAAATGGTTGCTGGTCATGTTTAGCAAGTGGTCACTCACAACAGTATGTTTATATAATCAAATTTATCCTTGCATGATAATTGCAGTCATAAATGACAGGTGGTCGTTCACAGCAGAGGTAACTCAAACCTGGTTTTACTGTAGTATGTTTCAACACAAGTGCATGTGATAAATAACTTTAAATGAATACAGATAAAACTTACAGTTGTTTATCTTCATTACTGGCATGATGGCAGTGATTGTGTGTTATGACAACGGCACTGCATTATATATATTAGAACTGAATGTAACAGCTGCGATATTACTACAAAATAGCGAAAACTACATGTCTGCCATTGTACAACTTCGACAAGTACAGTTCCTAAAACTCTTGTAATAACTAGACAAGTTCTAATCAACAAAAGCATCTCATTGCTTAATTGAAAAAGTCACTAAGTGAAAGCTTGATCATGGCAGTTGATCTAGAAGTCAAGCACTTACTAGATCAGACCAAGCTTTGCTAACATTTATGAACGTTACAGGTTTCATTAAACTTATGGCAAATAAACTGTGTGCACTCGCTCATTTTAAGGGGAGGGGTGGCCACTTAAATTTACAGGGATTTGTGCAATCATACATCCGGGAAAAAATACTAAACATTTTTCAAAAAAGGCACAAAAAAGACCCTCATTACAAGTGAGGTCACCTTACATTGAGGTATTCTCCAACAAGAATTTGTCATAATAGTGCAGTATAAAACAACAAGAGTCCCTCAAAGGGACTTATGCTCTACTGGGTGAAAAGAATTTACAGGAATTCAAGATAAGACCATTTCTTCCTTTTAACTGTCGAGTGTTGAAACCATCCCTGATATTCTTCAGTGATAACAAGATTTTCAAATTAGCTGCTGTAGTACACATATTGGATGTCAGCTTGGCACCATTTTCATTTAGGACAAAGTATACATCATTAGAAGTCTTTTGGTAAAACCCCATGTCATATTGATCATCCATTCAGTGGGAGTTGTGATAACAAGATTTTTAAGACAGTCATGGCAGCCATACTGGATGAATGACTGGCACCATTTTCATTTAGGATCAAATAGGCATCATTAGAAGCCTATTGGTGAAAACCCCATGTTGATATAGCCATCCATTTGGAGAGGAGTACAGGTAACAAAATTTTCAAGATATGACTTTCAATTTCGGTGGAGTTGCAATAACAAGATTTTCAAGATGGCTGCTGTGGCAGTCATATTGGATGTCAGATTGACACCATTTTCATTTAAAACTAACTAGATATCATAAGAAGTCTTCTGGTGAAAACCCGACATCATATATGACTGTCTGTTCAAGTAGAGTTGTGATAAGATTTTTAAGATGGTTGGCATGGTGGCCATATTGGATGTCAGATCAGCACCATTTTGATTTAGGACTACATGTAGCTGTACATCACAAAAAGTCTTTCAGTGAAAACCCCATGTTGATATAACCATCCATTCAGAAGGAATAGCAATAACAAGATTTTCAAGATGGCTGTCATGGTGGCCATATTAGGCGTCAGATCGGCACCAATTTCATTTAGGATCAACTAGACATCATAAGAAGTCTTTTAGTGAAAACCAGATGTACATGTAGATATGACCATCCATGCAGGAGGAGTAGCTATAACAAGATTTTAAAGATGGCTGCCACAGTGGCCATATTAGATGTGAGATATGCACTTTTTTAATTTAGGACCAGCCAGGCATCATAAGAAGACTTTTAGTGAAAACCCCCTGTTGATATGACCATCCATGTACATGTAGAAGGAATAGCAAAAACAAGATTTTGAAGAATGCTGCTGTGGTGGCCATATTGGATGTCAGATCGACAACATTTTCATTTAGGACCAACAAGGCATCATATACAAGTCTTTCAGTCAAAACTCCATGCTGATATGGCCATCTATGTAGGAGGTGTAGTGATAAGATTTTCAAGATGGCTGCCATGGCAGCCATTCTGTAGGTCAGATAATCACCATTTTCATTTAAGATCAACTAGACATCGTAAGAAGTCTGTTAGTGAAAACCCCATGTTGATATGACCATCCATTCAGGTGGAGTAGTCATAAGATTCTCAAGATGGACACTTTGGCATCCATATTGGATGTCCGAGCAGCACCATTTTCATTTAGGACCAACTAGATCATGGGATAAATGTGTGCAAGTTTCAAGTCAATCCTCCAAGTAGTTTAGGAGAAAGAGCAATAACAAACTTGTGCTAATGAATGGAGAGACAACAGACCATCCCATAAGCTCTTCTAGTCTATGACCTGTAGAGCTAAAAATATAAACTGATGCAAAATCACATTACAGTGTAATTGGTCCGCACTGGCCATGGGGTTAAAAAGTGAATAAATTAAGTTTAAAAAAAAAATAGAATGAGATCCATAACCATATCAGTGTTAAAGAGAGGCAGCGGTATACTGAGGGTATTCATCAAACTGAAAACCAATAAAGTTCACGGTTAAAAAAAAAAGCAGCCTGGAACAAAACAAAAATCTCAGTGGGCAAGTAAAATTACGTCAATATGACGAGAAAGTCATATTTTTTGGCACATTTCATTATATTCTAAATTGTGGGCAAGTTGAACATTTTCACATTTTTCTTGCCATGAAACGTTTTGTTTTTTAAATAACAAATTTGTTTGACCAGTAATTAATTATGAATACTTTCAACAAACCTGGTGGTGAAAATTTATCTGCAGCAAATGAGCATCTCATATAAGCAATACAGCTGTCAATAAAAGAACTGCATAAAGACATTCTAACTGCCCAATGACCAAATAAATGAACCAGCTATGTAAAAATCATTACCTTTGCTCCACGCATTTGGGCTGATCAAGTGGTTGGACAAGAACCCAGTGGTCACCTATGCACAATATTACATAGTCTTTTATTATAACAGGACCAGGGTACCAGCCTAATGACTTTGTCCAAAAGTAGAGGGTGGGCTCATTATCAAAAATACCTGTAGTAAATATTTGCTAGCATTTTATACAAATGAAGTCATGGACCATCTTAGGGCAAGCAGAGATGAAAAGTATTTTTTCAATCTATAACTTTGCCTTGCATTAATAGGAAAGTGGTGTACATGTCACCCTGTATTACCATCTACATGTATGAAGTCAGCTTACTGGAGTGGGATCTGAAAGCCACCATACTGGTTTTGGAGTTTGAATAGACCAGTAATTGGAACAAATGTTCACTCCAAAAGTGCTTATCACACTTGTCATCATTTAAATCATCAAATTAGGTTCATGATCTGATATCCAACTTCGGGTAAATCCTAGCCTAGGGGCCATAGTGAAACCATATTAAGTGTTGACTTAATTAGGCAATAATTCTCCAAAATGCCACAACAAAGACAAAACTAATGATCTCAGAACGGAAACTTCAACGAGGCAACATTTAGAGATTATAAACATCTATACATATGTTTTTTTTTTTTTTAAATAGACATTTAAATGATCAACTGCAACTCCAACCACAATTCCAGGATGTTTCATTGCAAAAGGGTAAAATCTGAGGTTGAACCAAATGTCACTTCCCGTTATATCAAAGCTGAATCAAGATGATGTATCAAATTATCTATTTGGAAGAAAACTAGGATAAAATAATATCAAATACAAAATTATTTTTGTCATCAACTCTACACAAAGAAAGAAACTGTTCTCAATTTAGTCTTATAAACATACCTACACAAATAAGTTTACACCACAGCAGAAGCAGTAACAGCTACAAGCACTACTACTACTACTATTAATAATACTACAAACATTATTATTATTACTATTATTAAAAACTACATTATATCACGGAATGGTATCACAATAAAAATGTACAAAGTAAACCCAATGATCCCTCATTTCTTCCTGTTCTTCCTAAAGGGAACAATGTGACTTTTCCCTATTTTGGCAGCCCTGGGATAGTCTCTTGGAATATGGACTTACCATCTGATAAATACAGTTACACAATTTAAAATCTTGAGATTTTCAACATTTCACTACATACAGTGTTTACAAGTCCTCTGTCAATCATCAATATTTTTATTTATAATAAGAAGACACATGCCAATTGTAAAGATATAATTATACTAATTTGTGAAGGAACCATCTCAATGGTCAATTAAACAGTCATTGCTAGTATAAGAAGTGTCTTATCAATTCATGCTGGATACATGTAAACAAAATGCTAGTAACTTAGCTCCTTTAAGGATTAGAACAAATCAGAGCTCACTGCAGGACTCTCTACCTGAGTCTCACAAAATCTATCCTTCTGAAAATGTGGGATCTCACTATTAGGTGCTCTGACAATGAGATTTGTTAAATCTATTGCATCTTATTTTTCTAACTCCATGCTCATAAATATCAACTTCACCATGTAATTATTTATACATTAAAACCTGTTAAAGTTAGATAGGAAGATTGATCAGCTGCTGACAAATAAAAATCACTGAACTTGTGCGTACATGGCATTAACCATTAACACATTATCCGAGTTTGACAAATATTATACAGTAAAACCCGTACTGAGAGACCACCTCAACAAAAAGCAGTCTCTCATAACATGTTTGTACAAAAAGACCAGTTTCCAAGGTTGAAATTCAACACAGATTATACTGCATTCTTTATTTATAGTTCTTGTTAAAATATTGCATGCATTCATCAGAAAGTAAGTTTATATAGCAATAAAGCTATACATCTATCATTAAACATGAATTACATTTATATCTGAAGATCACATGTACATGTATTAGCATCAATTCGTTTCTAGCTGACTCCTTGTCTTTTAAAACACCCTGAATTTGAGTTTTACCAACATTCAAACTGGCTGCTATTTTTCGAGCAGACTCACATTTTTCACTTATTTCAGTTACATTCATTCTTTCCCTCAGTGTTAGAATTTGTCTCTTTTTCATTGGAGGTTCAGCCATTGTTATTATGATGCTATGTGTTAACTTTATCAGTGATCAATTATAATAATGAATTTAGCAGTTTTGATCAGGCTTTTGGGAAATATGGACTATATGTACAATGTGTATGTACCAATGATTTAAATAAAAAGACATAATTAACTTGTCCAGAAAGAGAATACATTTATTTAGAGACAAAAGTCTTAATTGACCAACGACATGAACGGATTAACTCTATATACAAAGGGTGTAACCAGCTACACTAAGGCTGAGACTAAGGTGAACAGATGACAGCTTGGTGTGTGGGCTGTAATCACTGAAACATAAAAAAGCAACAAAAACACAACCCTTTAACAATGAAAATCGAATCTGGAAAACGATTTCCACTTACTGATATTAAAGACAAAGACCTCGTTCACCCCAGGCATTATGGATTAACTCCAAAGACAAACGATGTACGCGACCACTACACTGACTTCGTCACTACAATGGCGGTTAGTGTCATGTACTTTAGTCTGGTTTAAAGTCTGTAACTACATGCATGACCTGTAATATTTTGGAAACCAGCAGCCAGCCTCATTTGGGGTGGGGGTGGGGGGTGTTTTTGTTTAGAAGTCTTTACTTCTTAAGCAATCATGGTTACAAAGGATTAAATAAAGGTCAGCTGTGTTTGTCTCTGTTCTCGCATACAGTCATTCATATCCATGTTATTTTAGAACAATCTGTATGTACTTTAGTCTGGTTTACAATCTATAACATGACACTACACGCATGACCTGTAAAATTAAAAAAACCGGTAGCCAGCCTATATTTGTTTGCTTTTGTTTTTGTTTAGAACAGTCTTTACTTTTTAAGCAGTCATGGTTACAAAGGATTAAATAAAGGTCAGTGGTGTTTATCAGTTTTTGCAATGCAGTCATTCATAGCAGTGTCAAAATGCATATTCTGCCAAGAAATCATGGTCTATGGTCATATTCTGCAGGAAAACTGATCTGTGCAGTATAAATGGCAGGTGGTTGCTCATAGCAGAGGTCTCTCAAGATAGGTTTTACTGTATCTCATGAAAAGTTTAAGTTTTACACTTTTAAGGTAATATAAGACACCCTTTACACTATCCAATGATTTCTCTGAATGACTATGTTTTCAATTGGGGTAATTGTTTATGCAAACAAATGATGACACAGTTGTACCATGCTGGTGGGAAAAAACATGATGAATTAATTAATAATGGAAATAAATAATGCTCCAATATTTTACAGTTGATGAGAATTTTTTACTTTCAATAAATTCAGCTTCAATCAATGTGACCATCAGCTGATAACATATTATTTTATTGGCTTCAACATATGAAAGTTATTGTCTCAGTATTATCATTGTTTCCTTGCATTTCTGCCAGAAACTATGCATTCTAATGACAAGACATTTTATATTGTTCTCAATTACTCCTATACCCAGCAATTATTAATGGACATATATTTCATAAACGTCAATCACTTTTTTTGCTCATTTTGCTGTATAAAGTTAATAAGAAAGTGCAATGAAGTCGAGTTACAGCATATAATGGCACTGACTGTATAATGTAGAATAAGTACGTGTCTGTTAACAAAGCCAGATTTTGTTTACTGACCTCCGCAAATAGATCTATGATATTTATGTGCCATGAACATTAAAAACCACAATAACAGCAACAACTTTTAACAGGTCACAACACAAAGAAAATATTAAAAGTGTCATGGCTACGCGAGGAAACCAACAGGGACTGGATCGAGAGATTATGGTTTGTTTACATTTTATGCAGAGTTCAGAGATAACCGAGATCTTCTAATAACTAAGTGAAAACACATAACTGATTCTTTCTTTCTTAAATCAGCAACTGAAAATATAATGTCTTGAGTTTTCACCTATTCACATAAAGATATATAGTGTCGTAAATGAGCCCGTGCTAAACACAAGACTGAGGGCGATTCTCGAGGTAGCTCACGGGCGGTCACTGTCTCATCTATCGAATGCAAATATGAATTGATTTTTTGCCCGCATTCTATTTATAATACTTCAATTATATACAAAAGTGAAGAACTTACACAACAACATACTTCAGAGCGAATGCTGTGTTTCAATTATCGCTGTTATTCGGTGCATGGAAGACGATCTCTAATTTTCTAACACCTTATGCGGAAAACGATGAACAGCGCCATCTAACCATAATGTGCTTAACTTCCGGTAATTGAAACAAGAATGGTTTTATGTAAAACAAGATTTGCTTTATTTGCATGTCTGCTAGACCTTACGCTCTATGCTTCTATAAAAGTCTGATTTTTTTTATATTACATACGAGTGCATATGATATTGAAATTGAGATCTATGCTATTTTACTAATCACAAATACTATATTTTAAACCGCGTATTTCCAATCACAGAAGAAACTATATACACAAAAGGTGAATGCTCGGGCTTACATTTGAGTCTTGTCACGCGTTGAAAAAACAGAAGGAATCTACGTTAGAAATTAGAAAATGTGTGAGACCAAAAATAAATTATTATTTGATCAAACATTAGCTGCTTATGTTTCATGTCAGTCTATCACCTTCCCCTTGACTTCTAAATAAATGCAAACATTGCGTAAAAATGTATGCAAAAGCGTTCTTGAATAACTATGGAACGAGGCATTACAATTTTGGAAATTTTCTTAACAAATAAAATATATGCATATAAGAGGAAGGGACGCAAAGTACAACTATTGTTGAGATTAGATCTCATCCGGGGTCCTCTGTGTGACAAACATACCACTATAATAAAATAACCTATCTTCTAAGCTAGTTAGTACGTGGAACACCCACCCAGCCCTGTTGCCCTTACACTGGCATTCGCTCCTCGAATGTCACCAAGACACTTCTCAGAGCAGTCGAAACGCATCCCTAATCGTGCCATCGCCTACTGAGAGATGGAGGATCCTCCAAAAGTCGCAGGGAGGAAGGCAAATCTAGCTCAGGTTGGTTGCATACAAAATATGAAAGTCAAATCTGACGATGCACGGTTGAGGTCAATTATGATTACGGGGCATGCACAACTCTTTGAGACGTAATCTTGTTTGATACAGCCGCTGGGCCTTTTAGTATGTCGTTTGGCGTGCTAGGGACTCATCTGGGGCTGCAAATTCAAACCGCTGTAATTGATACTGACCAAACACGTCAGCTGACTGTAATAAATAAGTGGGCAACAGCTTAAGACCAGCAGCGTGCTTATAATCTCAAAGAAATACTGATCAAGAAGTACAACCCGAGCGGGGATTGTTTCCTTTTAAGTGAGAATATATATATATATATATATATATATATATATATATAATATATATATATATATATATATATATATATATATATATATATATATATATATATGGGCGAAAGCTCATTACCGGATTGATACGTATAGTATTTTCTAATACGGGAATCACATTGCCCGAACAACAAACGGTAACGTCACAGAAAATATAAAATCATTATTTTGCCTAAATGCGTCATACAGATTTGTCAAAGAGGCTCAAAATATGTTGTATCATTTTTCAAATACGTACCAGGAGCATCTTGATAAACTAATCGAGTTAGGGATCGTCTTGGAACAAGAACGACGGAAACTTGGTCAAGTATACAACAAAAAACGTGACAAGTCATTGTATGATATTATGTAAGAAAAGGTTAAGCCGCTGACTTTAACCGAAGACAGTGAAACGTCCAGCAGAGCGACGACATCAAAGATACTGAAACAACCAGTGACAGTGACAATGACAGCGAATGTAGTAATGAGCAAATTAATTAGAAAGATGCTTTCAACATTATAATACAACAATGGCATCCACAGACGACTTCTGTTATAAGGCATATTATGAAATGATGTACACCGCTGCAGAAGCGGAGCAGCGCAATCACTGGGAGAAATTCTCCCAGGCTATTGCTAAAAACAATGAAGGAAAAACTATCGCATAAATTTGCAAGCATTCCGCCACGTTTGACTTGGCTCAATATAAAAGGACAAAGTCTCGTAGTATTCGAATCCTCGCACATGACCAGATTGGTCGCACGCGAGTTTAATCCAAATAAGTAAGTAAGTCGTATTCGAGTCAGTGCAGTACTCGTTGGGGGCTCATTTGAGCTTATTTGGGCCGACACCGACTTGGAAGATATTCTATCCAGGCTTGCAAGCCAATTTCATGACGCAATCAATGCAAAGACGTATGCCTTGGAAAACGTCAGCTCTACGGCAGAACATGCCATTAAGAATATTGTAAATCACATTTGCTCGCGTTACGTGTTAGCCTTGGTGCTTGACCGTACCTTAAATGTGGCATTGGAGTAAAGTCTCGTAATCAGCTTTGTCGACCATGTGGATCTATTCGCGAGTATTATCGCGCGCGCGCCGACAAAGACTCACTGAGCATATGGTTGTGGAAGAACCCGACGACGTCAAAAGTCAATGAAATAATAGGCAGGATTGAAACGATTGCAGTTTCTGATCCGGATAAAGTAAAAACAATACTACAACAATGTACCAATTAGACTATGATTTTTCCCTTATATACCAGCATGCCGACTGTGAATCAGCTTAGGTAATCCGCGCGAGAGTGTGGAATAAGGATTCCGAACGGTATGAGAAAGGTAGATACACTTGCATTATTAGGACCGGTAGATGAGCCACAGCAGGTTGCAACGGCAACAACAACGACAACGTGAACAGTAAAACAATTGAGATAATCCGCGCGAGATCTAAAAATAAAAATACCGAGCGGTGCAAGAAAAACAGATATACTTGCGTTATTAAGACTCACGGTCGAACCGCGTCAGACTGTGAGACAGCTTCGTGAATCTGCAGCACTGTTACATATTAAAATTCATCCACTGGCCATACGGGAAGATAGTGCACGTATAGTTGCCGATCAACAAAACCGTCGTCGTATTGCACGTACTATTACTGAAGAAGCTATTATATATGGTCCTCGAATAATCAAAGTTCCAGAATTCAAATTACACAAGTGCTCTCGCAATCATTCCAAGCGTATGCAAACCAAGCAGAGGCGCTGTGAAACTTTTCTCGAATATGAGTCCAGGAATTTTATCAACGTTGTAGTACGTGGCGTCGTTCGGATTCAAGGTTGATATTGTTCTCAATGTGGGATTTACGATGCCTGGTCATTTAACCAAAGACGGCTCTGCACCATCTATAACATCACAGCCATGGTTTCATAGTGGTGCCCTTGTGGTCTTGAACCACAAAGACAATGAGGCCATCAATGATGAAATTGATAATAGTTACGCAAAAATACTCGAGAAGTTTAAATAATACTGCAGGGGAGGTTCCGGGTGGATGTTTTCCAGATGCTTGGAAGTTCAGCTTCATATTTCCCCATTAAAACCTTTTCGCTACTTAAGTTACATTCCAACACCAGCGTGTATTCCACTGCATGCAGTAATCAATGTGAAACATGCTGACAACCAGTGTTTTGAATGGACTCTCTTATCCGCGCTGCATCCCGCACGCGATAATACAGACCAGCCTCGAAAATAAAAGCAACACATGGGCGAACTTAAGTTTGGAAACATCGATTTTCCTGTACAATTTACTGATATCAGTAAGTTTGAGCGACTCAACCCTGACATCGCTGTTAACGTGTTTGTTTGGAAAAAAGGTCTGCAACCGATACGACTATCCACACATTTATGCAGGCGGTTTAATATTGATTTTTTATTATTGCAAATCCCAGAGGCGCGGTATTATTATGTGTAGATAACAGATTTTACCTGAATGGTCTACCGACACCGTAAGTACGAAGGGAGGACTTTCCATGCAAACGATGCATGCATGTATTTAGCACCCAACAACTGCTTGCGGACCATGAATTTTACTGCGGTAGAATGAGCGAAAAGCCGCTTTGAAATTCACCGAGGTGCAACGAAAAATAAAAGTCCAGTGGGTTTTGTTACACTGTAGTCAGATGCGACGGACAAACTAAGCCGCCAATGTTGTACCGTGGCAAGGATTCAGTTCAGGTGTTTATTAAATCGCTCTTAATTACTGGTAAAAGGTCTCCTCACCTACAGACATGGTTATGACCAATGATGACATGCGCGAGATTTTCGCGGCCACTCATTGCTGGATATGTGATGGCGCTTTCAGCTCCACCTATGAAAAAGTGCGTGATCACTGTCACATCACTGGCGCATACAGAGGGGCCGCGCACAGCGCTTGCAACCTACAGCTGCGAATTTACCCCAACAAAAAAACAATTCCAGTTGTGTTTCACAACCTGTGTGGCTATGATAGCCATTTAATTATGCAAGGAAAAATATATGACGTTCAGGCTCGGGCAGCTGCAATTCATCGATTCATTGTAGTTCCTGAATTGCAGTCTCGACAAACTAGTAAGCAACCTGGCAGCGAATGGCAATGATCGTTTTACAATTACGGTGGTGCTGATAATGAACCGTTTAAGTTGTTTACTCGCAAAGGAGTTCATCTTTATGAGTATATGTCGTCGTGGGAAAAGTTTGCCGAACCTCATTTGCCACCCATCGAGGCATTCCATTCATCGCTGTCCCGCGAGGGAATTTCTAGCAATGATTACGCGCACGCGACCAATGTTTGGTCTAATTTAATTGTAAAAAATTAGGAGACTACCACGATTTATATTTACAAACCGACGTGCTTGTACCAGCGGATATGTTTGAAGCATTCCGCGACACAGCCATGCGGGTGTATAAGAATGACCCCGCATATTACTTTTCGTCTCCGGGAATGCCCTGGGACTCTTCATTATCAAAAACAAAAGTCGAGTTGGAACTGCTCATTGACATTGATCAAAATTTGTTTATTGAACGCAGTATCCGTATCGGTATTTCTATGGCAAGCAACCGATTCCCCGGAGCGAACAATCCGCTCGTGGACAGATATGATCCAGCTGCCCCAAACAGTTACATCATATATCTTTATTCAAACAACTTTTATGACTGGGCAATGATGCAACCAATGCCAGTAGGCGAGTTTACCTGAAGTGACCTTTCAAGCTCTTGATGTACGAGTTCAATTACGACTCGATCAAGGCGAGGTACGGCGATAACATACGAACACAGACTCTTTATTAATGCACATTACCACGCACGACGTATACACAGACATGGCTTAACCAAGTTTAAAAAATGAATTTGATACTAGTGAATATCCAGCGGATCATCCGTCGTTTAGTAATCAAATAAAAAGGTCGTGGGGAAAATTAAGGACGAGTGCGCGGGCAAGCCTATCGAAGAATACGTAGGTCTGCGCCCCAAAATGTAATCGATCATGGTTGGATCCAGAAAGAAAATCAAGAAAGCACAAGGAATTCGACAGGTTGTGGTCGCAAAAGATCTCAAGCCTATCATATAGGTGGAATGTCTGCGCGAGCGGCGCGAATTCGCGCACACAGACAATTCGGTTAAAGAAACATCGTATGGGTGTCTATCGTTGCACTAAGGTGAGTTTGCCACCGCTGGATACCAAGCGATGGATTTTCCCTGATGGTGTTACTACTTACGCGTACGGGCGCCACGCGATTGTGAATCGCTTTGCGATTTCAGAATAAATACTCGCGGTAATGACTTGTAATTCCTCTCGCAGAAATGCTCTACTAGGAGGCTTTGCTGCTCGTTCATCCGCAGGCACTAACTGATAGCCTGTTGACTGTACAGGAGTGTCAATCCGGTCCGAGATCGTAAATACATCAACGGACTATATCCGGTCAGTAGCACGATGTTGCCCGTCTTCAAGCTCCCCCAGTGCATACAGACACTGAACGAAATGGTTTCAGAGTGTGTCTAACGGGGGTGGTTGTAAAGCCGCTTTGTGGGCAAGGATGACAGTCTTCTGCCGAATCGCGTCAGCGTATTTTAACCCAACCGTGCGTGTGGTTTAATTATTCAATGCTGCTATGACTGATCGAAGCCGTGCCACCCACTCGCGAGATCGTTCTTTACGAGTCATCAATAATTCCTGCGCGTACTGATGTCCGAATAATCGTTCTGCAAGTGTACGGTCAAATCGTTCCACAATAAGCATGATGGCGATGTATGCCAACATGTCCAAGACGAACCAGCAACTTATGTTTTGCTAACAATGCAGCAACGGCTCTGAGAAATTCACGTCAATTTGTCAGCGGTTATTCACACAAAAACAAAGACGTGATCTATGTAACACAATGATACGCGCACGTACCTAAAGCGATCTGGGACAACTGTACGATGTTGATAATATTTCGTCGCGCTGACGCGCACGGTCTCGTAAACATTCATTGTACCTGGCTTCCGACCACTCGTGGAATAAGTTTCGGAATATGTTCGTGGAGGTAATCCAAAACCCACATAGTTTTCTCATGATTGACTTGACTGATGGACCGCGCAAGTATCGCACGGGTCTGTACAAATGTATACAACGTCAAAAGCGGAGAAAACCGCCAGCGATACCATAGCCGAGTATGCTGACCGACGCCGCAAAGCTGCCCAGGATCGACTGAAACTTCTTCGCTGTTACATAGATGTCTGTGAACGCGTCAGAGATATGTTTGCGTCACGACAGGCTGAACAGGATGACCTCACAGCGGGCTTTGAACAAACGTTTGCACCACTGATTAAACCAACAAAAGAGATTGCAACCCAAAACGTAGAAACTGCGGGAAAAGTGAAAAAAAAGTCGCGGAAATCACCATAGTGATGATTAGAACAGAAGATGAACCTGGTCCGATTATCAGGACAGCCTGAGCCGTTGAACAGTTGCCAGCGCAGATTGTGCGCCCAGAGGCGACCGGCGCTACCTAATCTGAAAATTGGGCTAAGTGGATATATGGAGAAGTTTAAAAAGCACGCGGCAATAGTCCAAGAGTGGAAGGAATTTCTTGATAATGTAAAATATTATAAAAGTCGACTCAGGACATCACATCCGGAAGAAGTCTCTGATAGACCGAAAGAAGAAGTTTCTGGTGAAGGTATTATGCCCATTAATAATTGCGCGACTGCAGGCCATGAACTCGTGGACAGGTTGGAAACCCTCGTGGGGTAAATTCGCGCGGGCAACAAAGCGCCAGAAGTTATCAATGAGGCCACGTCGATTTGTCAGCGGTTATTCACCAACAACATCATGGACCTGGGGACGTTTCGCACGTTGATGCTAAACTCATTAAAGACATCGATGATGTATACAACACCTATGATGAATACTGAGACGCTTCACGTGTTACGCGAAATCAATGCTGCTATGCAGTGTGTCGTTGCAAATACAACCCCCAGCGTCACCTCGATGATTACAATCTCATCAACGAAACCAGAATTATACATGGTCTTCCCGACGATAATCACCGCGGGGCAGTCCCACACACTCGAGATCGTACTGGTATCGTTGCGCGCTTATTGCAGTTGGCCTAGTAATCGATCTCAGCCGGGTTTTTTTTTTTTTTTGGGGGGGGGGGGGGCTTCCCTGCGAATAACTGGAATGTTGTTGGACTTCCCAAGGGCGCGTACGAGACTGAATCAACCAATAATTAGATCCGAGGGATAATTACATTGGTAACCGGAAAAGACCCTTACATTTTCATAAGCGTACACGAGGCCACACTCAGCTGTGCCATCTCGATTAAATCTCAAGAGCACGCGGCTGATATTGCACAGACGTCACTGAGAACAGTTCTTGGTTGTCCTGAAGATAATGAGATTCCCCAAAACCAACGAATTTTGCGTGCAGGACCTGTAGTAGTTACAATTTCGAGCAAGACACTGTCAGGATCAACACCACGATTCAGGTTAATCTGACCTGTGACGCCATCAGTGACAGTTAAGAAGCCTTAGCATAGGACAACGGAAACATTGCAGAGTTACATATTGTTCGGGTTCGCCCCATTTGAGGCCCTGGGTGATTTTATATTAATTACTGCCGCGGCACCCGTGTATCTTCCATGCAACAATCCCCGATTAACGAACCTTCGTTTTACCCTTGTAGACCAGGACGTGCAAGTGTTGGACCTGCGCGGGAAGACCGTGACGATACAACTGTACATTAGAGATCGACCTTATATTTAATATAATTACAATCGCACGTGGACGTGTTAGACCCGCGTGTGTTGTTAGTGTTATAAAACCTTTTTACGCGGCATATTACGGAAATGGCATTGGTGATTTCATTCGGGGATTGTTTACAGGAGCCACAAAGGTTCTCGTTGGCTTAGCCTCGCGCGATGCACCTATCGCTAAACAGGTTGCAATGCGAGGAGTTGATGCTCTCATCAAAAGCGTCGCTGTGGATCGGTTGAAAAATCTGGGATTGCAGGTGGTTCAATTGATTAGAGATCGAATATGACGATTAGTGACTCGACAACCAAAAGCGGTTTCATTACCATCGACAGCAACAATGCCAGTTCCGGTTATTAAAATCATCAATGAGGCAGCTCCCGCGTTTGGCATGGACACGCCTGTGTTCCGAGATAGAAGCGTTCAAGATTACCAATATTACGCGTACGATGCTAGGGTGCCAAACCAGGAAGGACCAATAGAATTTCTGATTCAGGACGCATCTCGGTATTTTCTTCCGTGCGAAGCATTCTTAGAAGTCCAAGGAAAGTGCGTACGCGCTAACAACAATGCTGCATATGGTGAGTACGACAAAATCAGATTTGTCAACAACGGCATAATGGCGTTGTTCAACAGCGCACGTTATCTCAACGATGGAATGGAAATCGAAGCCTGTTAGGACAAGGTCGACATTGCCACTACAATATTAGGACTCGCTAGATACAGCGATGATTCTGTAAGATCCGCTGGCCCGTCATGATGTTCGTCGAAGACATAAACAATCATACAGATCATATCCCGTATATCTTTAGGCAACTTACGCAGGCTGCTTTCCTGGAAACGCAACCTGCTGGTATGCCTGCCAGAGCTGTTGGTGCTAGCGGCCTTACACTGTTTGGCGCCAATCCGAATTTAAACCTTAGCTTTGCGACGAAAAGAGATTAACGAGCGCGGTGAGTTTTCCCGCACGATTCCACTCTGATACACTTGGATTTTGCAGAGACGTTCCTAACGTTACTTTCGGGGTCAAACACACAGTTGCGTTAACCCGTTAGAACCACCACAACGGTACAATTTGTCATGATGCTACCGTCGCCAACAACGGTAAAGTTGTGTTATCCAAACTGACGTTTTGAATGACTTCAATGAGTCCCTCAGATGCCATAGATTTATTACTTTTCTCTCGAGCATCTAGACCTAGTTATACAGTCCGTGGTGGACATGTACTTCAAAGCACGTGTTGATCAACCTGCTGAACCGTATGTCCAAAGTTATAGATGCATTACTGTGATACTTTCCGACAATACTCTGTTGTTGCAGGGCTTGAGTGGTCAAATGAGGATTATTGACGCGCCTGTAGAGAACTCGTAGTTGTGATAATTGAACCGGTTACGTTTTAAATAAAATATCATATGCGTAGACTTGTCACGTTGAGTCGAGGTCAACTAAAAAAAATATCAGCCTCAATGAAAAAACAAACCAAGTTCATTTGAAACTTTCCCGTGACAAGTTATCTGGGACCAACCAAATAAATCTTTACACCGACGCTTGCGCAACAGTTTGAAGCAGCCAAACGTCAACACCGTGGGATAACGTTTAATTTGTCAGCGGCCGGAGTTCCCCGGATAAAACAGTACAGTGGAATCTTTTCATTCCTATCAGCCATTCCAGCGATGTTGGCGGCTGTGTCTCCCGCTGTTGCAAAAGCAGCTGCATTAAGGGTCGTCGGAACTGCATCCGGGATGGATCTGAAATAAAAGCGGTTGGTGGACGCGTAGCGTCTTGAGGCAGTATAAAAAAGGAAAAGGTCTTCGACTGTCAAGCGGAAGTGGTCTTCGGTTGTGACCTCGCCGCGCCCATTAACCAATTTTGACTTTCTCGCGATGACAAAGTCAGTCAAACATTTCTGAGGTTTCTTTATGCGGGATGAACTTGTGTCGATGATCCCCCGCAAGTGGGAAACCGGCATTATTAACCTGGATTCGACAACATGACCTGGAACGCACTGGATCGCATTTGTGGTAAAGCCTCGACATATTTTGTATTTTGATTCCTACGGACTAGCACCACCACGTGAAGTTGTTAATTATTTAACCAGCGGCGCACGACTACCGCTGTTTTATTCAACACTGCCGTTGCAAACTCAGATGGACGGCCCAATATGTGGACATCTTGTTGTTGATGCATTGCATGTACTTGAGATTTCACGGCAACCATAAGCGCTTCTTAATTTCGGATTGTCACTTAGAAACTACGCTTAATAGTATACGAAATGCCTATTGACATTTACGGACACTCAAACACCCGACGTCGCGCCGATGTGGATCTGACCAGGTTTTCCACCAAAGCGGATTTAACAGAGTTTACCGGCCGGGTTATTGTTTAAGTCGACCTGGGCGAGCTTCTGATTTTTGAAGATCAAACTGGAAAACTTTAAACATCCAACGTGGACATCAATGATATCGTTATAAAGCCGCGAGAGACGCCATCGTGAAAACCTGTCTGAAATCACCGAGAACCGGGGAATCAGAGACTCTGGAGTGGCAGTTGTGTCTATAAAAAACTATGTTGATGCTGCCAATACAAAGATGAAATAATACGTGGATGTAAAGACCGGAGAGGTGCCTTCACCACCACGAGTAGTAACACCATGGAGCAAAATTCAGGGAGTATTAACTAAAGAAGCAGAGGAAAAATCTGAAGTCTTAATCTTATTAAATGGTCGACTTATTTTCCAGTCTATTGAAAATGGCTTTGGTAGTCCGGATCATACTTATTTATTATAACCGGAAGTAAAGGTGGGTGGGGTAGAATGTCAATGTTGATAAATGAGCAGGGGCAACTTGCTTTTTTGTCACCAATATCACGTCTCGACAAAACCGGTAAAGTTACATAATTTTTCACATATACAGTATCAACATCATTAGTCGCCAGAGATGAAATTCAGTTTGAAGCATTCAACGTTTATCCGGAAGGATACTTAATCGTCTGTGGTGTTTGTGTTTAGGATTAGATTTGTTATTAACATATATGTGATGGATTCTGAACGCGGTGACGATGTTGCGCAATATACCGACGGGGTTGGACCAGTTGACAGCGGTATCTAACATTGATAGCAATTTTGTTATACTTGTCGACGAATATCTTCTTCAGAGTGGTGTTACCAGACCGTCATATACACTCAAATATAATCTACGCGATGGCAAAACAGAAATCGACCGTTGGGACCACCCTGATATGCTTTACTAACCCGAGGCCAAGCTCAGAGTCATAGCATTAGCAGGTAAAAACACCAGACAAAAAGAGAAGCCACCGTCGGGCTTGAAATCAGCCAAAGATTGTTTCTGCAACGATGAATTGAACTTCACTGCCGAATCTACACCGGTTACATTCCCCATCGATTATGTTAAACGAACATTGACTCAACTAAGAAGAAAAAGATCTCGACCGTTATTCGACAAGGACGCACTTGTCCTCGTAACAGTTCTTGGACGAAAACGACCGTTAGAGACACAAATCAAAGGCGTAATTGGTGTGTTTTTAAATGAACGTGGTGCCAAACCCTAGGAACGTATAATCATCAGAGACTTAAATATTCCTCCCGGAAGATATTTTTTCTACGATTGTATGACGGTTGTACCAGTGAAGAAAAGTGCTTGGTTGAACGTGCGCGCTCGTATTGCAGCTGAACATGCCCAGCCGGTCGAGCATTTAGTCTCCACGATGACAATATTAATAGAAGAACTGTGATGGACCCTACCAACACGAGAAAATAATCGAAGTGGAACAAAAGATGCGAGATGAAATTGCCAAGAAAACCGTTTTACTCACAAAATACAAACGCGTCTGTGTGGTTGTAGATGCTATTTGTGGATTCGCCGCGGCAATAACCGTTGGACTTGGTGTTGCTGGATTGTGACCACGGCAACCATCATAGGTACACCAATCGGAATTTGTTGTTGGAGCTGTATCCATAGCAACCGGTGGCAAAATAATTTCGATACGATTGCATTTGCAAATACGTGTTTATTCGGAACTTCTCGCGGCGGCACAAAATAGTCTCAGCACAATTGCTAAGCTGTACTCAATGGCCTTCGAAGATAAAACGATTAGCATGGGTGAGTACAAAATGGTGCTGGTGGAAATGGAAAACGACCGGCGACTCGCGCACAGAAAAAGTCCGCGAAAAGTTCCGGTTCTCCAACGGAGTAATTTCCTTTTGAAACGTAAAACAGTATATAAATGCCAACAAAATAAGCAGATTATTGCGGAAATACAAAAGCTGCATAGTTCTATACCTGCAAAAGAAGTCGAAGAAATATATGGAATCAGCTCAATCGAATTATATCGGACATGGAATGTTCTCAAATATTGCCCAACTGTAAAAACATCTGGTATCAACTAAAAAGATCTACTGCCTATAATTGATAGTAAATCAATAAAAACATCTGATATCAACAAAAAAACATCTAAAACCCATAAGTGAGAGTATTCGGTCAGTGATGCCTGGATTCAGTGATATTAAACTAAAAATATCTGAGATGGATAAAGCAATATCAACAATGGAAGATAATCTTTCAGAGCCATAAAATAAGCTCATAATACTTGCAACGATTTCAGCAGTATCCGGACGCTTTATTGTAAAACTCATAGAGTATTTTATAGAACAAAGATATGAATAGAAGGTAAAGTGTTGGAAGAAGACATAGTAAATGAAATCCTGGAAGAAACGGAGTTTGAATAATATTCTTGTTTGGCTAGCTCGCAGGCCGGTCGGTGGACCAATTATGCTGTGCTCGGTCGATACAATTCCACGAGCGTTGATGCAAATTATAATCGTGATAAACAATCGGGTGCGTAGTCGTGTTCAGGTATGTGGTCGTGTACGTGTATGTCACGTCGACAGAGTTTATGTCGCGATCTCAGAGACGTGAGTAGTATGATAATAGCGATTTGTTTGGTTACTGATCTAGGTCAACGCCTTCTATACCCTATGACTTTCCCCTCTCATCACGCTGTAGAAGGTATTTATTGGGACACCTCGTGGTAACTTCCCTTGGAGGCGCATGCGGGTTATAATCGCGGGCTCGCGCGCACTTGCCTGTGATGCAGGGGCAAATTCATGGGGTGTAGAAGGATTTGACCTAGATCAGTAACCGAAATCTCAATTGCTATTATCATACTACTAAATCAGTTAGTCGATGAGTCAGCGTGTTAGGAAGTCATCTGCTCGATATATCAATCAGTTCGCTCTAAAGTTAAAATCATATTAGTTACTTATTTCACAGACCATATAGGTGTAGTTAGTTGCACGTTCAATCGGTTAGTCATACAGTTTTCTTGACAATTAATATAATGATTGCATTGAGAAATAATGATTACAACGTTAAGATCATACATGTGTAACTTCCTTCAGGGCGCGGGCCAGAAAAGCGATTTTTAAAGCCACACCCTATGCGGATAAAACCATGTCGCGGGCCTTAGGTTGCACATGCCTAGTTTAGATGTTATGGCAAGCCGTCAATGACAAACATCGACATTTCTAATATCTGAAAATCATTTTGCAATAATAGAAAATGATTTTTCTAATGTTTATAAATTCTATACATTTTCTAATATAAAAAATCAAAAATGCGTAGAATTTTCTAATATTAGAAATTTTCATTCTAATGTTAGCAAATCCATCTTTTATATTGAAAAATCAATTTTAAATATTAGAAAATCAGCGCCACATGTATAGTCTACTTTCAGCACAATGGTCCCTTTCACACAGCGTGTCAAGTTATGAAGATAGGAGTTATATCCCATGTTAGGCAGTCATCGATGCATTTTCTGGTACGAACATTCTCAATTCGTTTGTTTCAGAAAGGATGTAAACTGAGCTCTTAATTTAAAATCCACTTAGACCAAGCTATACAGAAGAAGAAAGGAGGAAATGCGCCGGCGATGCGCGGTTAGACAATAGAAAGAAAGTCGAGAAAAGAATTTGACCTGGTAATGGTCGAACTAAATGACTTTCGTCTTTTAGTTTAGAGATTGTTGTAAAATAATATAAAGTATATATCGTTATGGACAAGAGCAAAAGGCCAACCGGGTGTCACCGCGTCCACGGGGTAGACGGTTAAATTCCGCACCGCGTCCCACACAAGTGCAAAAGGTAGACGGCCCGCTGACAAGCTCCTCACGAGTGCAATGCATCTGTCCGCCTTTGAAGAGTTCCAGGGTAAAACTGTACAGGATACTAAGTGGCCTGAACTTTAGCCAGGCCTACAAAACCTAATGACGGAGAAGCTGAGTTTGCATACAGCATTAAAGTGACGGCCTATTTTCGTAACATTGCCACTGTCGTACTGCACATTAATGAGATCGAGCAAGTGGTTGCCCAAGCTAATGCCACCATACTAAGGCACATTGCAGAATACATGCGTAAGGGGTCTGGATGAATATTTGTCCGCTGTGAAGTACTTGACCTTGGTATATTGCTGTACCGGTCATTTCGCGGCCGGAGTTACATTCCAACGCCAAAGTAGTGCATACCACTGCGGTCATTATCAATGTGAAGAACAACGACGAGCGCTGATTTCAGTGGGCTATCCTGACTGCTTTGAAGAAACACAACTTCCGCCGACAGCAGTCTTCTACAGCGAACTCACCCGTGCTGGTATATCTGAAAAAGAGTATGCTCAGAGCGTGTGGAAGGCATCTGATTGTCAAAATATGGGAAGCTAACGCGACCTTTACCTAAAGACTGATGTGCTTCTGCTGTCTGATGTGTTCGAGGCATTCAGCAACACCTCGCGAAAGAAATACGGCAAAGACGCAATCCATTAGTACAGCGCACCAGGAATGAGATAGAATTCCCTCCTGAAAATTACAAGTGCAGAGCTTGAGCTACTGACAGACACCGACAAGCACCTGTTCATTGAGAATGACATCCATGGCGGCATTTCGATCGTGAGCCGGCGGCACGTAAAAGCGAAGAACCAAATGTATCCAGACTATGACAGCAAAAGCAAACAAGCTGGATATCCTACCTTGGTATCAACAACTTCTACGACTATGCCATGATGCAGAGTCTACCAGAGGATGGCTTTATGCGGGTCGACCCTCCTGCACTCGAAACCAGAAGCTATACACCAGGCTAGGCCAGCGGGTCACCAAGTTTCACCCGTTGATGGAGGTTAAGCAAAGCGCATGGCTTTTTACATGCAGCTAAACACAGACATGCAAACTAAGACGAAGTCTGATTTCAAGAACGACTCTGGAAGACTGCGGAAAACATAAGAAAGAGCATATGAGTTGATCTTGTACGGATTGAGGGCAAGGAGGACAAGCTCCGCCGCCTGATTGCCGACCCAGCATTCCAGTCGCGGAAGATCTTCGGTGGCAACCTTGTTGCTGTGCATTCCACAAAGGCCAAACTGAAGCTAAACCGTCCCGTTTATACGAGGTCGGCGATCCTTGACCTGAGCAAGTCCTGATGAGCTGTTCTACAACAATCAAATCAAAGCACACCAAGATGACAAGGTGCATCTGTTGTACAAGGACCCTGACAGTTTGCTGCTGAGCATCAAGTCCGCCGATGTCTACCGTATTATGGCCGACGATGCTCACCTTTACGACATGTGCGACCACCCTAAAGATCATCCACTCTACGAATAGATGAACAAAAAGGTTGTAGGCAAGTTTAAGGATGATTGGTCTTGAAATCCCATCGCCGAGTTCGTCGGCCTCCGCTCCAAGATGAACTCCATACTGAAAAGGGACAGCACAGAGATACGTAAGATCAAACGCATCTCGAGGACAGTCGTAAAGGTCAACCTTTAGTCAGAGAGAAAAAGAGTTTTGACACTCAGTGATCGCCATCCGCAGCTACAACCACAAAATGAGGGTGTACCACATAAACAATCCGCTGGACACCAAAATGTAGATCGTTCATAACAGCATTACTACGAGTGCACACGGGGACTACCGCACGGAACAAGAGAAGCACGCCATAATTGAAGAGTACCTCAACAAGTTTTTGTCCAGAGAAGAATGCCTTTATGTAGCAGCTGACTGTCTTAGGGCACAATCTGAGGTTTCTCGCGAACGAAGCTTCTACGCTGAGAACCACTACCTGAAAGATGGTATATTCACGACTGTCCTGGGATGTCAAACCTGTCGACTATGGTGAACACACTGAGCGACCACACAGGGTAGGTGGCGCAATGTTGCACTGCTAACACGAGTGCTCGAGCTGGTCATAAGAAAACAACATCTCCTGGGTTTACTGGTAACCAAAGGGCCGCTCGGTTAGAGTACGGTTAAACCGCTCCACAATGCCCTGCACACGGTGGTTGCCGCCCTCGTCCCACTTCACATGCACGCTGTGCTTGCCCAAGAGTTGCAACACGACACTGATAAACTCCCGGTCAGGGTCAGCCTCCAGCAGATTGGGTAACTTTATGCATATCCCGCTTGTAGATGCGTGCCATAGCGTCACTGATCTTGGAAACTTCCTTCATGGTCAAGGGCTGGGCTTCCTTGTAACAGTTGGCGACACTAACCATCGTCAGGGGATGCTAGTACGTGTGTCGCCTAACCTTGTCGCGCGGATAAAACAAGAGGTCGGCTTGGTGCACTTCGTCGGGTGTTGAAACATCAAACTACAACCGGAAGATTTTGCATGTTGGCTGCAGGTAAATCTGTCACATGGTCAGCTTCTCGAGCAACGCCCTGGCAACTTCTTTTGAGACTTTCTCGGCTTCCGCCAGCCTCTTGACTGCTGCCAAGCCCTTCCAGTAGTCTCGCGGTCTGTAGCATATCGCAGCAAGAAGTTTAGTATCCATTATGTTGTCGTGTTTTGTGATGCAGCAGTTTTCCGTGCTAGCCGCTCTCGAGCTACAAACTCGCTCCAAATTGCTGTTTTAGCTCGATATATACGCCAGTGCAAGATGGCGAGTTACTTCATAAAAGCATGTAATCGTTTCAGCGCCTCAAGCCGTACGGGTCCGTAGGCTGGATTGCGCCAGCGCTCCAGCGATCGGTCGGCGATGTGTTTTATGTCCCCCAAAACAGGGGACTTTTTCGCGGTGTACTGCCATTCTCACCCCGTGCATGTGTGCCAAAAGTTCCTCCGGTAGTCCCACTTTCTATCTATCTATCTATCTATCTATCTATCTATCTATCTATCTATCTATCTATCTATCTATCTATCTATCTGTCTGTCTGTCTGTCTGTCTATCTATCTATCTATCTATCTTTCTATCTATCTATCTATCTATCTATCTATCTATCTATCTATCTATCTATCTATCTAAACAGAGAGAGAGAGACAGAGAGAGAGAGATAGAGAGAGAATTACAAATATACACCAAACAGAGCTGAAAGTGCTATCCCTACATCCTACAAGAGAATGATTGATAACATAGCAGAATTTTTTAATACGACTTTGTAGCATCATTTTTTGGTGATGTGTGCATGGTCGAGATGGTACAAGGGTTGGTGCTTACAGGCAAGGCGATAGGTGCGTAACCCGCGGATCAGGGTTCGACGCTCCGTTGAATACGAATTAAAATTCTCTAACCTGTATGATTATATATATATATATATATATATATATATATATATATATATATATATATATATACATACACACACACGCACATAGCAGCAGCACACAAATAACTGTCGTTAGTTCCGTTCAACACCAACAGGATTTTGAGATATTTGCAGGCCACGTAGCTGACGGCAGGGAGTCCCCCGACGGCATGCATAATTTGGTAATATTGATTCGAGGACGAGGTCGTGACAAAGTCAGAAGACTTATGCTCGTTTTCAATCTGCAGAACGTTGTCTCTGTTTTGCCGGTCACTAAGTAGTACCTGCGCATCGCGGCATCGACATCGTCGTAAGCTTTTTCGGCATGCTGACCAGCGCAGATTCTCTCATCAGGACGTTCGGCGTCCTTCCGGGAGTACTCGGCCTGCGCAGCTTGGAGTTCGTCCAGCGGGCACGTTCATGGTCGGCATCTTTTGGATTTAACATGTAAAATAGGTTGTTTGAGTCGGTGAACGCGAGGGCATTGACAACAGCCCCGCCGAGCATGATAGCAACAAAGGCCAATATGTTTACTTGATGACATTAGCATGAATATTGCCTTGTTTAATTAGTATGTCCTGCGTCCAGAGACAAAACGGTACGATGCCTATGACCATTGGAACATATTCGAGGTCGAGTTGGCCCAGGTAGGCTGGTTTCATCTTGAATCATCGAATACCCACAGTAAAGTCGCCAGGTACGGCTCCGTGGTAAACGAGGTTTCCAAGGTCTTTAGCGTACGGTGGTGTAGACATTTTGCATGATTTATAACAAGTTTATGTAGTTTTTACAAACACACTACTATTCCATATGAAAAGGGTCAGATGCTGTCGACACTTGCGGTGCTGGCTTGTCCACAAACATTGTTTTTTTTGTTGTTGTTGTTTTTTTTGTTTTTTTATCTGCTTTTGCACTGTCGTTCTAACTATTTGTGATGCTGGCGTGCTGGATGAGGCATAAAGAAGGCCAGCTACCAAAGCCAGACCGCCCCATAGAACATAAGATGGCATCGCTTCCTGCTCCTCTGCCGGAGCTGCGTGCTTGTCGGCAGTATCCACTTTTATCTCAGATTGGCGTCTTTGTTTCATCATCTCAGCACGTCTTTTATCAGCAGCAACTCCACCTGTGTGTTTAACCTTGGTGACCCGTATCACTTTCTGTTGGTTGAGAAGTCGGTTGTGCTGTCGGTCGTCCGCTCTTGAGCAAGAACTTGTGCATCAATTACCGGTTGTGCTTGTAATTTCTTGTTTTTTCTTCTCAAAATGGACATGTCTTTAAATAATTATGCCAGCTGCAATGGGTGCTAGTACCGCACCGTTCATAGAGTAAAGGTGGCTGCTATTGTTCGCTGAAGCGGTCTGGCTGATTGGATCCTTTTTCAATTCACTCGGAAGACGTTCGCGGTTATCTATAGGCAAAAAGTGGTTTACAACTGCTGTGTATAGTTCGAGCAGAGACGACCCTAGCGAAGCGGTCATCACGGCCCCGAGTTTAGCCTTGTATATGACATAGGTCTTCGCTACCTATTCATCGCTCTTCACCGTAAGACAACGGTATGACGTCGGCCTGTGTATTCTTTAGCTACACCAGAAGCCACCAACTCAGACAGAAGGTTATGCTGCTGTGCATGTGTTGATTTGACACAGCATAAGTCGGGAATCGCGTGAGTGGAGTTAGCCGGCTTGTTCGTTTCTGAAGTCAACACATATAGTATCTCCTCACCTTCCGTGTCACTTATAGCCACCGCCATGGTTCTTATTAAGTTCTGGATATGGTTGTTTGAGCGTTTAACTCTAGATAAAATAGTTAAGGTCCCATGTGTTATAGTGTGACTGATTGCGCACAAAATATGAAGCCACCACGTTACACCAGCCCAAGAGCGGGGGCGTAAATAAACTGGTAGGACACTAGTGGGTCTGTGCGCAAGAGTAGTTTGCCAAAACTCTTCTTTCTGAAAAACTGATGCTCGGCTTTTTATGATATTTTTTTCTCTTAGTGCGTCCCCAAATGAGCTTGCTGAAGTCACAGGCACGGCGTTTTACTTTTGTGTTATGACCTGCACGCTAATGGCAACATGGCTGCTGAACCTAGATGAGCTTAGTAAGGGCAATTTCCTTATACCTGACGCCATAAAGAAAGGCCCAATCGTCCAGTAGAAAAGCGTGGTGGTTTTCTGGAACCGATTAGCGAGTGCACAAAGCAGGTCATCCAGATCATAATCGTCATTGTTGACCACAAAATTTCGTCTTTTATTACCGCGAGCCCACGGCCAACTGCTTAGACCGATTTTTCGTCAACCTTATGTAGAAGACTGTTTTGGTAAAAGGTGCCAACATCAAGCGACAGCAGCTCCATGTCCTTGATAGACTCCCTCTCCATTATCTTTAGGGCCTTTTCAAACTTATGGTACATCAGCTGCCTTTGGGCATAGACCTGGTTTGCGACTCCCTCAATTGTCATCGACACCATGTTGATCAGGGGTTGTAGAAACTCTCCGTATCACGCGCAAACGCACCATCCTCAATGAGCAAAACAATCTCCTTCGTGCTTTTTGCTGGAGTGTTATGGTTGATGTTACACACGGGGTCTTTCTTGTTCAGCACTGTTTTGCGATGGCGCAGCACTCGGTTGTATACCATTCCCATGTACTGCTGCCTAATCATGCGTGTTAGTTCTGCGTTGGTTACAACATCGTACTCCAGAGAGATACCGCTGATGGTGCAGCTCGCCAGCACATTTGTGCTCAAGATTGTTCGGCTGTAGTCGTTAAACGTCAGCTCGAAGGAGAGTTGGTATGAATTGACAGACTGGTAGTATGGCATGTGATCGTTCAGCAGCTTCAAGTCAAGAAGCACGTAGAAGCGGTTCTACGATGCAACAAGGACAGAAGCATCGAGCTGTGTATCAGCGACGGCATTGTCAGCGCCGACATGTATGGTGGCAGTGTTGGTGTTTTGTATATCTTTATATGTTGCTTTAGTCCGCTCTGTTTCCATCAGCAGAGATCCTTGTAGACGCCCCACACGTCGGCATCGTCAATACAGGCCACTACGTTTCCCTCAAGCTTTACTCTGATCTTTTTGGCCATTGCCTTCTGGCGCTGCTGCGCCCCTGATCAAAGTAATTGTGAGTGCCAGTCTAGCTGTGCCGGGCACAATGACATCGTTGCTGCCAGGTTTGGAAATCTGACAACAAGCAGCTGATTTTGGTCTAAGGTACTCGGGTAATTATTAGTCACAACGACGTTGCTTCGGATTTCCTCCACCCCGAGCGTGCGGTGAAGAGGGCAAAATGGGTCGAGTTTGTGTCCATATTGAGACATGCATAAGTTTGGTGCCATTGGATTTCAAGCGTCCTTCCTTTAATATGTTAAGAATTGTTGACACTTGTCAACAAAGAAGAAATTAGCTGAAGAAATTGAATTGACTGACCTTGGTTACGCAGACAATTCTCCGCCCAGGGGCGAAGAAAGAGATATTTCATTCGTCGAGCAGCCCCAGGAGTATCATCGGCAGATACAGATATTGGAAACTCGCCTGGATAACCTCTCTGACGACGACCTAGCAGCGGCTATAAAAGAAATTCGCGATAAAAGGTTGACGCCTTCTTTAAGATCAATGGGACAACAGAAAAACCGAACCATACCGCCTTCATTGTCAAAGACGGTGGGTAGGGGTCGGGTTTTCTGTAGTATCCTGGGGAGCGACAAGATATTATTCTCAGTGGATTAGGGATTGATAAAAGTGGCTGTACAAACTCTCCACGCTGAGAAGTCGGCATTGTATAAGCATAAATGAAGAGTTCGACATACAGCGACCAGAGAGAGTAAGCAAGAAGACCGCACAACAACTGACGACCATTCGATAAAGGCTCTCTGAAAACACAGGCAGGCTATCAAATACCGAGCTCGTCGCTGCGTTAGGATCTGAGGACACAACAATCAAAGAAGCAGCGGCATAGGCACATGACAGTCTTCCGATGCGAGAGATTATAGGCCTCGAAGCGGCGCTTCAAAGGTCCCGTGGTGGGCTTGTAAATAACCTCGCGAATCGTACAGAGCTCGAGAATCACATCGCCCTAGAAGAGGGAAAGCTGACCGAAGCGGAAGATAAAACGTCGCGCCAGAGGATGCGAGATCGCATTGGACGGCGAAACGAGGAACGTGAACCGCGGCTAGAGGCTGCAAGCGCTAACTGAGACGCCTTCCGCAGAGAACATCAACAGGATCCTAAACCAGGATACAACACTCGCTGAGCGATTGCGAACCCTCTTCCACGAGCAGGGGATCACCATCGCCTCGATTTACACCGAGCTGGGGTTCATCATAAACACATTTGTGCTCGCAGTCAAAGGCGACGCAGGCGCAACGTCACCACCTTGGACATCTAAACCTAGTCCCACAGCATAAAAAAATGAGTAACAAAAGTAGCTGCAGCGGCTGGCCGGAATGTCGAAACGTTCGCAGAAGAGGCTTTGGCGGTGCTGCCGGACATTATTGGCGCCATTTTGTAATTTCTGCTGAAAACCGCCGGCAGTGTCATTGGCTGGCTGGCCGAGCATCATTGTCGCTCTACGCGCTCACATGGCCGCAAGTACAGACGCAACAGCGGCCACGACTAGTGCTGTTTTGTTGGCATCGTGATCTTCGGTTTCTGCATCTTTTGTGTGGTGTTGGTTTGTGCAAGCGCTCTTGCAAAGCAGTGTCATAGTCAATCTCCACGTGCTTTGTTGGTTGCCGTTATTGTGATGTGCTAGCTCTGCTAGCATCGCCAGCAGTGTTTGGCATCCTTATCCAATTAACATCAACGTTGGTGCCTAGCGTCATGTCGTCGGCCGCCACGACAATTTCGTTGTTGTAACCCTCGTAAGTGCCAATGCGAAGATCTATGACGCTTGGAATTATTTAAAGTCTGCCTTCCAGGACGTAAACAAGCTTGCTTCTGGCATGATGGAGCGCATCTTGGTAATTTTTAATCGACTTTGGGAGGTCTTCTTCGTGGTCAGACGTATATTCAATATCTGCAAGAAACTGTTTTGGGGTGTCAAAGGCCTGTACTACTCCTCTTTTCAGGTCTCCATTGGATTTTGCACGCATAGGATTGCCCACATATATACCCGAACCCTATCGTTAAGACGCTTTATGCCAGTCCATGTATATCCTTGTGACTTGTCCAGCATAAAATACACGACACCATTGCTCTGACGCCACCGTCCTGTACGATATAATCAATGTGCATCTTTTCGTTGGTTACCTGTTCTGTAAACAAAACTCGACTGGGGTCCCATACACTGGTGGAAAGTGGTAAGCACCCCGAATAGCTGTCATAAGTATATATCGTGCCCAGGCCGTTGTTTCCGCTGTGCTTTAGCTGCCAGTCTGATTTCGTTGCAAAAGCGTTCGTAGGCGGTCATGTCGATAGCGTTGACAAATGCATTCCACCCGGATTGGACCAGAAGGATGCACCGCATCTGGTTGAGGATCTTTCTCATCTGGTAGTAAAGATGAAACCTCTAAACGCTACGCACATTTCGTTTAAAGCTCGTGGAAGAGCCGAAGCCTGCAAAATAAGAGACGACTCCTTTTCCATTGAAGAGTTCAAACATGTTGTATCAACAAATTTATCGTAGACATGCATAAAAAAAGATGGCTACGGAGCACAAAGAGCTAGCTTTTCATAATCAGCGAATCGGGTGAAACGCTAGCTGATCATAAAAACTCGCTGTAGCTGTTTCATAAGCTATGTGTTCATATGCCATATTCTTTGCCCTATGCTGGCCGGTCCCTAGTGGTTCTCCTTTTTGTCCTCAGCGGTCGCGCCGGGGCCTGGCGAGCCAACGGCACATGCCAATTTTCGTTGTGTCACAAGAAACATGCGGGAACGGGACGCCCAGAGCTCCCGCTGACCCTAAGCGCATAAACCTCCGGGGGTGAATAGAATAGGGGTGGAAGAGGGGGCCAAAAGCCCATTTTTCACATGTAGTAATCGTAATGAAAATGAAAGCGTTCGATGCTGCAACTTTGCTGTATTACACGTCAGCTTTGTATCAATGTGATATATTTCACATGACGTTTACAAAAACAAAGAAAAAAATATAGAAGAAATTCAAAACTTAGCCGGAAATAAAAAAATAAAAAAATAAATAAATAAATAAATGTATGGATAAAATTATCCATATTTGATACGAATACACAATACTACTACTAATAATAATAATAATAATAATAATAATAATAATAATAATAATAATAATAATATTATTATTATTATTATTATTATTATTATTATTATTATTATTATTATTATTATTATTATTATTATTTCAGAAGCAGCTGCTGCAAGAAGAAGAACAGCTTCAAACAACATCTCTGTGCCAATAATAACAACATCAAACACGGCCACTACATATTTCCGTGTGAAAAATCATAGGATGTAGCAGGGTAAGCCACAGGATGTCATTCTGGCTTGATGTTTGTTTGAATAAAGAAGACCGGTATCAATGACCGTTCATGTCAATAACGTATCAGTTTTTCATGAAGAAAAGCTTTTAAGAAAAAAAAGACTTTTGGGGGAAAATAAGTGCCTTTTCAGTGAAGAAACTTTCTTTTTCTCATGAAGTTTTCTGTAGGTTATACCGTCAAAATTCACGAAAAAGAGTCCACACATATTTTCATTGAAGTTTTGTTACTTTTTTAAGAAAGAAAATTGCATCTTTCACGAGGATTATACTTTTTCACATAAAACGTAACTTTTTCGTGGAAAATTTTGATCGACATATAAAGGCATGTTTTTCATGAAGAAAGCCATATTCTTCATGAAAAATGCATTTTTTTTTACGAGAACGGTAACCTTTTCGTGGAAAGAGCAACTTTTCCCGTGAAATGTTTGCATCTCGCCGTAAAAAGCGCATTTTGTTTGTGAAGAAAGTGACATTCTTCAATGACCATTACAGTTTTCATGGAAAAAGTAACTTTTGTTATGAAAATTTAGTAATTTATCCGAACTCACCATTGACGACACTATGGCTCTGTAATCAGAATAAATTTACATATTTTCCTTTCTAATCCAGTTTGCAATCTTTTTGGCTTGCCGTGGATTCATGTGTATCCTAGAAGAAAACAATAAAAAATCGACATCGATTTATAGTAAGACGTATAATACTGCATGGAAAAAAGCACATGCGTTTTAACGTCCCACTCACTGTTTTTTTTTTGGTTTTTTTTTTGGTTTTTTTGTTTTTTTTTATTCAGTAGCGTTTAAAGCCAAGTCATATATTCGGGCATGAGAATCAAAAAGAAAATCCTTATTTCAGGGATTTTTTATTAAGACCAAATATACGAAAATAAGTTCCCAATTTTGTCAAACATGTTCTAAAATTTGATGGTTGTACAAGGCATGACATATTATTTTGGGAACTGCATAGCACTTAATAGAATTTTCAATCTATCATTTTTTCATGACTGTTTCACGTACACTGATATAGGTCAAATTCACAGGTCTCAGGCAGAGATTAATTTAAATTACAGTAGCTGAACACAAACAAAATTTGAAAGTAAATACCTGTCGAAAGGATCAGGTTGACTGTCATAGTCTATACCACCACCCACCCCTAACGGGTGTTTAATTTCTGATATGGTTTGTACAAAGTCGCTGTGATTTTAATCAAAAGGTGCGTACTTGATTTAGTTTGCCTCTTCCTGTTTGTTACAAACATTACAAGTCCCTTTGATGTGAATTCTTTTGCGCCTTAAAGTTATTTATAGTAAGTGTTGCATTGTTATAAGAATTCTTTCTTTTTTTTTGGTGGTAAGATAGCTTAATGTTTTTTTTTTGTTTTGTTTTTTTTTTGTTTTTTTTTTTAAACCAGCTCAATATTCTACTAACTCAGTATGTTATCAGGAAGAGCGTGAAAAAGGTGTTAACAGCACAAAAAAGCCCCGTCACAAGTAAATTTGTCATCACTATTTTTCTTCCTATATAATGAAGTAATTCCTCCAGGTAAAGTATTATCAAATGGGTTATGACAAATTTCCTGCTTTTTGTATATCCCATTTAATTATACCAAGGCCCGTAGTGTAGACTGCAGGCTTGATAAACGTGTAGAAAATACATTATTTTGCCAAGGTGAAAACGTCAAAAGTCGACAATTTATAAGGAAGAAAAAAGTCGTTATATAGATACATGAAATTAAATTATTACGACTTTAAATTTTACAAATCCTGAGCTTGTGAAATAAATGCTAGGAACCACCGATACGCAAAATTTACTACCATAAATGCTTACATCTATCTATCCAGAGGCGGCGCGTGTGGTGGGGTGGGAGGGGCGCCAGGCGAAGTGGGTGCCGCTACTAAAGAACATTGTCCCCGAGCGCCTCAAACCCTCGCGCCGCCACTGCATCCATCCATCCGTCTATCTACATATCTACTTATTTATCTATCTATCGATAATTTAGCGCAAACACATTTTATTAGGACACCAGTTTTGAACCTTTAAAATTTTGTCGTGATTGCTTGTAATGAGTGTACAAGTAACGGATTGCATCCTGGAAATGTCCTTTCCAAGTTTTGCTTTTTTTTCTTCTTGAAAAAAAATTGTAATAGTCACACCATCTACGTGTATTTCTTTTTAAATCTTCTCTCCTTTTAACGGATTTTGTTTATTTTAAAGTAATAAATAATTTATGAAATACACATTTAGTATTTTTTATATTATTTTTTTTAAAATGAGAAATTGAATCCCGTGTATTAACAAAACAACGTTGAAAAGGCGTTAACCTTGCGTTTATCACTGTTGTGGATCAAAATAAAGATTTTCTTATACTAAATAATTATTTTTTAATATTAACAATCACTTGCAACAGGGTCTTCTTTCGCCGCTGACTGTGACAACCCCATTCTCTTGCTGTGGTTTCGCTAGATAGTAAATAGGGACATTGGGAATCTCGTTAATCCATTCATGCGCGTCACTAATTTAAACTATATGGAAGTAATTTTTCAGTGTTACAAAAATGGACCGGTTTTCAAATATAAGACAAATATTTTCTAATAGAAACTGATTTTCTAAAAATGAAATTGAACATGTAATATAAAAAAATCAGTACATGTTCTAATATTTTTTTAAAAAATCGATTTTCTCATATTATAAATTCATTTACTAATATTGAAAAATGCTCATTTTTGCCCACAATTGTTTGTTGAAATGTCGTTTAGGACTAAAAGAAGCGATTTAATAAATAACCTTTCTCAAATATTAGAACAAAAGACTCACTTTCTTATATTAGAACATCATTTTCTATTATTTAGAATGTCATTTTTTAATATTAGAAAATGGGACTCATTTTTAATACTAGATAATCATTTTTTAATATAAGGAAGTGTACATTTAAGTCCACAACTGCTTGCCATTTAGGAAACATGAATAGGTCTCCAAGTTTTACTCGTATTTTTGGATCTTGGTATTCGACAGCGTCAGCATAGTACTAACACAAAAATAAGCAAAATAGGCAATGATAGAAATGATCAGAAACTGTAGGCTCTAAAAAAAAACTCTTTCTTCTTGATTTAGATTGGGGGGGGGGGGGTCTTGTTATTAATAATGGCTGTAAACTATTAATTTACACCAACGGTATATTTGCAATAAATAATTAGTTTATAAAATTTAAATGTGCCGCATGAGAAAAATTATGGCAATGAAGGTATCAAAACAGGCTAGAGCTTTCAAACGGCAGAAAACAAGATCATTAATCTTGCATGAAAACATATATCTGATTTAAATATCAAATTAAACAATCTTGTTTAAACAAAATATGAAGAGGGAAAAAAAAATCGTGGCACTATCCATCCTCTGTTCAGAATACCCGGTGTTATGTGCTGTTATCGCAAACAGCTAGACTGTGCAGTCGCACAGTACGCATATGTTAGCAGTTGAATAATTTTAACATACATAATAGATTTATTTTACTATAAGCTGACAGAGCATGATTGGGCGCAATGGTAATGGCGGGGTTTGGAGGGGATGACGTATATGCTACATGGTATTAGACATAGGCGAATTTTTTTTTTTTTTTTTTTTTCAAGACTAATTATTGGTTAGGTAACCGACTTTTTATTGTCCTCTTATGAACAAGTGAGGGTGTCTTTCAAAGCGTTGGCGTGCACACGTGAAAAAAGTGAAAAATGATAACAAATTGTATGAAGACTTGTACAATATTGGCTTGAAAAACCTTCGTGCAAAAAAAAAGAGTAAATAAACAATTGCCGCATTAAGAAAAGATGTCGTTACGCCGTTTCCTTCCATTTGTGTATCTCCCATAGGTACGAGTCATTCTACCACAAAAATAACTACGCTACTAATCCTGGGAGTAATGGGTAGGGGAGGAATCACATATTATGCACGATGACATGTGAAATTTATAACTTTTTTTCAAAATGAACGTTTTGTTTCATTAGGTTGTGCGACGGCTTGCCATAGAATAAATGTTCCGAGCGAAATATTAATAAAAATTGTACAGATTTCAAAGTTACTATTTTATATTGAAGTTTATTTTATACGCTCCACCACAACATTGGTAGGACAAATAGTGTTCCCTTTGTCCGTCCGTCCATCCATCCAAACTAGTATCATACCTTGCTTGAATTTTGCCTTTAGGGCAGTTCCCAAGTTCGACAGTGGTGGGACATCCGTTTCCATGAACACATTACTTTTTTTAATTTTATTTAATTTTATTTTCTAAAGGATAGATATTGGGAAATTTATTTATTTATTTATTTATTTTTTTTTTTGACGTGCTTTTTTCGAGGATGAAGCTTGTCAATTTAACTGAAGCTGGAACGATTTCCGAATGCTTAGCAGTAGTAATGAGATAGCTAATCCTGGTGCAGTCGTTATTTTATTATTATTATTATTTTTTT
Organism: Margaritifera margaritifera; assembly: GCA_029931535.1. Taxonomy (NCBI): domain Eukaryota; kingdom Metazoa; phylum Mollusca; class Bivalvia; order Unionida; family Margaritiferidae; genus Margaritifera; species Margaritifera margaritifera. The sequence continues at coordinate 862,983 of JAQPZY010001583.1, read as the reverse complement.
TTATTTTTTTTTGTGACTGATTTTCAAATATCAAAATTTTACAAAAAAGTGCGTAAAATACACATTATTGAAAGATGATGGAACAACTTTATTTCACTTCGCTGCTGAATAAAACAAACACTAGGTGTAGATGACTCAATTATAACTGAAAATGAAGCAAGAAAACTGACTGAAAAGCAATAGAAGCATTTCTAGAACTCGCCATCTCATTACTATAAGTTGTCTATTGCTAGTTTGACCGATTTTGTATTTTTAAAATGACTAAGGCAGAATTTTGTCTGGCAGGAAACCACTACTGATTAAGTAGTCCTTAGTCATCTCAAACAATCCTACAGGCACAATTAACTTCATCACCTCCTTGATACTTAATTTGTTTGCTGGTTTAATTTTGAAATGTTGGAGTTTGTTTAGTAACACACTGTATGACACATTGAAATCAGTGTAAAGTTCAACATGATATTGACCATGCTCTTCATTTCGCTCATTTAATCAAGGAAAAACTATACAACATCAGGGATATAGCTATTATAGTAATGACAAGGTATAACTGTTACTTTTGATATGACTGGTTCTGCTTTTGGATCTTCTATTTTAGTTTCGAATATCATAGGTCTGGGCTTAATAGCTTTAATTACTGGGAACATAGTGAAAAATATGCTAATATAAGTTGACCCCCTCCCCCCCCCCCCACACACACACACTTATTAATTCATTTTCTAACTCTTTTTACATCTTCTTTTAACTAAGAACATTGTCTCGTCTAAAAAGACTAATTCATTCAAACTCTTTTCTATTATTAATCTTTTGTTACAAGAGATTTATCTCTTCATTCAAATTTTTTTTACCGATTTGGCTAGACTTTCTTTAATGCGATTTCTTATCTTAAGCTGTTGTATTGTGTCTTGTTTCTTTTGTTGTTTATCTTCTGTTGTTGTAATTACTGGTAAAGTCTTCGCCGATGAAATGAAATATGGAAAATTGCAAAAAGATCATTTCCGGGTTTAAAGATACTCGCTAAAGACTTAGTCCTTGTAAGACCTACAAATAAAAAAAATAAAACTAATCAAAAACAGGTATGTGGTGGATTTAATATTAGAACTATCAACGTATTACAACAAGTTGAAATATAAATACGATGACAAGACGAACTTACTTCGATCTAATCCAGATTCGCTCTGTATGAGTGTTGAAACAAACAATATTATGGCAACATGAAAGAGAACATTCACTTTTACGACATAATCGACTCTCAAAAGGGCAACAACTATAACATACCTCAAGTAAACAAAAAGGTTGTTGGATTATTGAAAGATCAACGAAACAATACACCAATAAGAGTTTGTGGTTTAAGATCGGAACACTATTGATTTAAAACTAATAATGAAGAGACAAAGTATTTAAAGGTTTAAAGAAATGCGTAATTAAAAAAATAATTGAGATTCAATATGTATACGGAGTGCTTGTTCAATCATGAGGACACTACCAACAAATGGTATTAAATAAATAACACAATTAACAAAATGGCTCTAGCTTGTGCTGATGATAAATGTTTATTTAGTTGAAAATGTGAATATGTTATCTTAGGCTATTTAGTTCCAAAGGCGTGCAAACCTTCAGTTCAGGCTGGACAACCGCACATAAGTTTGCTGTGAAACTGAGTCATTTTCAAACAAACCAAAATCTTTTAAATTAACTGCCTGACATACTAGATCCACATGTTATAAAAAAATAAAAGACCAAAATAAATGAAACAGAAAGTAATGAACCTACTGTAGTTTCGACAGCTCCAGGTCCTGAAGGAGTTTCATATCAAGGTATAAATACAGTTTTTGAAGGAGCATTACCAGATTCAAGAACACCTAAAACAAAGCAGAGAAAAACTAATTAAGAAGTTAATATCTTAAATTTTAGGAGGTGGGCAATTTAAACAATGCATGTATTTAAAAAAAAACAAAGAAAATGTGGATATAATTATTGATAAAATTGAAAGTCGAATGAATCTTCAAGGATAAATCTGATGTCTGAGCTATTTAAATTCTCAAGTGATAATAACCTGGTACGAAGTCTCAAGGAAAAAGCAATATTGGAATCAAAGCAGTACATTTTGTCTAATCCAGGAATGCAATTCCAACGATCGTTTATCAAGGTTCAGTAAACAAACATGGCTGTGAAATGTTATGTAATATATTAAAACAGTCTTTCCATGATATTGACAAACTTGAGGACGAGTTAGAGGATAACAAGCTAAAAATGGAACACTTTACGTCATTTGATCCAAACATCGTTCAGAAATCAAACCACTTGTAAACGGCAAGGACTCAACTAATGAATACATCAAAGAAAGATCTTACGGTACACTAAACAATACGTACAATAAAACAAATCATGACTGCCAAAGTAAAAAATTGGTGTATGAAAATGATTTTTTTCCCCATTTCGCTAGACAAATTAGCTGCAAGGATTGAAGAGTTTCATACGATTCAGCTTTTATTTAAAACCGGTTGAAAGTGAATCTTCAAGCCTTAATTGTTGCTTGTGACAACGGGTTACATAAATACGGGCTTTTTCAGATTTACACTTTTAGATCTTATTTTAAGTAATAATATAAATAGGAGTTCCAAAACATAAGCTGATATTTTTATACATTTATTGCTGACATCCTAAAGACTTGAATCTTCGGTTTAGCAAATTATGCATGGCAAAAAGATGATCTCACATAATACCGAACTCAAATTCTTGCTATAACTTTTTTAGGTCTGGATTGCTTACTTGGTTAGTGAACATTTGTAATACTTAATTAATCATAATAAATAATGGATATGCGATTAAAAAACTAAAAAGTACAGCACCTTTTTCTTCTCATGCAACTCGGTGTAAAGCTGTAGTTAATAAAGGCATTAGACAAATATTAAATAGACGAAAATCTACTACACAGGAGACAATTGTTTATTCTACAAACTATTCAACATTGTTTATAATTACACCTTAAAATTTCAATCACTGAACGGAGAGAGAGCCCAGTGTGATATACAATTATGGTAAATTAAACTGTATATATGACAACAGCTGGATGTGGTATATCATAATTGTCATTTAACTGATACAAGTATACAGGAGCTAGTAAATTAGTATATAGGTTTCACGTTTAATTTCAGATACGAAAATTGTTGTCTGAAGGATGAATACCATTACCTGATGAGCAAGCTTCATATCCAAACAATAACAACGTAGATCTAAAAAGTTTAAAATAATCTGTAATAAGTTTAATATTCCCCGTTATCTTGATTGGAGATATATAAATGGGAAAAATAATTGATAATGGGACTGAAGAACATAAAAACTGCACATCAGGAACTTGGAGAACATACATCTGATGTAAAAGATGCTTATAAACGGCATCATTACAATGGCGCTGCTGGAACAGATGAATACTGCGGGGGGGGGGGGGGGGAGGAGACACCTGATGAAATTATTAAAATGTTGATAAATGATGAAAAAATACGATTTCTACACAATAGCAATGGACTAACAGAGGCTATTGCTAAGGTAAATCAAACTATCAAATCTTATATGATATATATTTTAGGTGCTCCAGCACAAAATGGAACAAGTCTATTTCCACTATTAAGGATACTGTAAAAAAGTTGTTTGAAACATTAATTTTAGGAGAACAAGACTTCAGCAATATAGTTCTGATTCAAAAGTTGGACTAAACTATGCTGTTGGTGTCGATGGAATATTTGTGTTACCTTGTTATATTTAGATGAAAACAGGTATCATTGTTGGTTGCAACAACAATTTGAAAAGTCATCAGATAGTATTAAATTTGAACTAAATGTTAAAATAAATACAGACGTAGTAAGAAATGAAATTCCAGTAGTTGATAATCAATCTATGACAACAGGTCAAAAGACAGATAACAAAATAAAAGAAAATGCAGGTAAAAACTATGTAGATAAAAAGGACAAAAACGGTGAAAGTCTTGTACTCGTAAAAGCAGATCAACAAAGTGACTTACGCAAAAGGGTACGGATGACGAAATAATAAAGAAACATGTATACTTGTCATGCTTATTGCTGGAACTGGTTTAATTTGCTTTTTCATGTTAAAGTAGTTTCTGATTCTTTTTTGATGCAGTTTTAACACGTATTGTAATAACTGTAAATAATTGACCAACTAATGCTAAAACAAGCAAGGTTACATGTTCAAATAATAAAGGACCACCTGAGCTGCTACCTTAAGTAATCAACTGGTTATACTTCCTATATTGCACAAAACACTGTACAGAAGCTGTTCAGTTTGTTATTATACGGAAAGAAATTTAAGATTCCGCTAACCATCCATATCCTAAATTATCACCGTCCTTCCTATTCTTGTGTTTTTCAATAGGATTAAAGATTCACTCTTACACTAGAAAAAGTTGCAGGTGTAATAGAAGGTGCTAACCAGGATTACGAGTTAACAAATATTTTGCTTAGAGTAAAATACTATTACTTTAAAATTGATAGCTAAGTCAGTTAATGATAAATACAACAATGGAACTCCTTTTTTAATGTCCATATAACCAGAGAGAGAATCATTGATACTGTAACTTTTACACCTTTAACTAACATAATACTCAATTCACCAAGAATGAGCCTTAATGGAATATTATTTCTTTGGAAGAAAGATAGAGAAACGGACACAGAGAAATATTTTAATTCTGCTCACTACTGAAGGCTTACTCAACAAGGTATATTCTCATGGATTTCTTCTAAAGCTACAGTTCGTAGAAGCGACATCGTATTTATTAGACAAACAACAAAAACATACTGAAGTTAGTAATGTGAATGTGAATGATTTCTGGACTGATTACCACTGTCTTTAGCTTACGTTAAGAAGTACACATGCCAAAATATTTAATGGGACAGGGCATACATTAGTTAATATTCAACAGGGAATTCATGGACAGATAAACAGAAAGAACAATATAGATCCATATAAAATATATATTTATTTAGTTCTGTATGGTCCGGTGAACAATATCGAACAACTGGCTAAAATTCATACAATAATAAACGAAGCAATATATATGTAAGAATTTGGTTGCAACATTTTAGAATGTGACATATGTAAGAACAACTGTGCCACAGTTTTACAAGCCAAAATATCTATTTATGTATCTATGTTGTTCTGGTGTTCAAACGAATATGTAATTATCTATGTATTGCATGCATGTATTATATGTGTATGTTATCATTATATGTAGCTTCAAATAACGAGTTAATGTCTCTTTAAATTGTTATATATATATATATATATATATATATATATATATATATATATATATATATGTGTGTGTGTGTGTGTGTGTGTGTGTGTGTGTGTGTGTGTTATGTATCGCTGTATGGTTATGTCTCTATTCTTTATGTTTGACGTGTATGTATCTTTATGTCTAAATTTCTCCTGTGGCTATAGTTCTTCAGAGATAATGTTATTTTTTGTAATATCCGACGTTAAAGAAAATGTCTTATGTCTTATGTTCTATTCAATTTATAAGAGAGCAACAGAAAGCATCTGCAAAGAAAATAAGGTCATATCACAAGTTATGAGAGATGAGATTGTTGAGACATTAAAAAAAAATAAATAAACTTTTGATGAGATTTGAGTTTCCATATGAATATAGAGAGGATATTTTCTTGAAACGAGTGAATAATGGATATATTTCATCTCGTGGGTGAAAAACTGAGTATTTTTACGAGTGGTAAAGCCACTCATGCAGATACTTAAGTTTTTCATCCATGGGATGAAATCTATCCGTTATTCACTCAGAGGAAGCAAATTTTCTTTTATTTTATGCTCAAATGTATTGGCTAGCAATATGTATAAACTATTGAAGTAGCAGATTACTTACTGGATCCCGCATGATAATGTCAGTGGTTTACTGTTATTATTTCTGCTGTGTTATGTGTATGTTCGCACAGAAAATATATGTAGTAACATAATTCTCCTTTTCCCAGTATTTGCACATTGTTGGATTTGAACTTGGTTCATCTGCATGTGAGGCGGCCATACTTACCACTCGACCACGTGTCTAAAATAGCTCAAAATTTCTTGGTCATAATGTTATCAATGTCTATTAACGGGTAGTGAAAAATTATTTATCGTATTTCACTCTAGTGAAATATCAGAATTATTTCACTTGGAAAATGCAGTAATTCACGGTCTAGCATAAAAAAGGTTTTAACTTTTTACACAGTGTTATTAATCATTCTTTTATTGATTACTTTTATTTCTCTGTTGATCCCTTTTAATTTGATCCTTTTAACTTTGTTGGTCACAATGATCTATATTTTCTATCTACGTGTTTTTGTATTTTATTTTGAAATAACCATAAGGAACTGTATTGATAAACTTTCTCGTCATAAGGTGAAAGAGCAAGTTTATTTACATTTAAATTATATAGTTCATGTTTATATTATATGACAAGATTAATTTTTTGGTGAGTAATTGTAGGTTCAAATCGACAACCTTTATACATATCAGACCTTAAGTTCTTTTTAACTACAATTTTTTTGATACCTATACACAGCTTTTTCATTCTTCATCTGTTTTAAATGAATATAGTTTTGACCATAACCCACACAATTGTTTAATTGGAACACCAAATAGTTTAACTATAAATAGTCCGTGAACTTTTTTTTATTCATTTGAGGAACACCAAATATATTTTTTTTAGTCATTTGTATCATGGAACTAATTATTTTTCACATCTTCTTAAAAGTTATCGCAGTTTACATTAATGCACAATGATTTTGTATCTGTCATTAAAAGTTTCATGTTATCACGTGCCAATACTAGTAGAAATCACATATTAAGCACTTAGTTCTTACACTGTAAACCTCCATAAATAGATTTAATCAATTTGATCGTCTTGTTCTTCAAACGGACTGAAGCCACATTTTGGTCTATGATTGTTCTTTTCGAAAATTAAAAATATTTTTGGTATTTTCTGAACTTCTTGAAAATTATAAATATTTTTGGTATTTTCTGAATTTCTTTTCATCAGCACATATTGTTACCATTGTTCTCTGATGAAGATTTCTCTTTTTTTTTCTCCAAAACACTATGATTCAGAAGCTTACAAAAAATATTTTATGAAGGCATTTTTAGCATTTTGTCTTAAACATGTATTTAATTCAATGTAAGATTTTAACCATGGCCCTAATATTCAAACAATATAACTAAGTATTTCCTGTTGTTTCAAACCTAACTGAACACATAACTTTAAATTACGGTAGTGTATTATGTATCTATTTGGTACTGATGGTGTTGTTCCTTTACCAATTAGCTATTAATGTCCTCTGCACGGGTGGTAAGTCTGATTCTTGTAGAATTAGTTTTTTTCTCGTACTAACCATGTAAATGTAATGGTACCTGTATATCTAATTCCAAGATATAGCCCATTCTTTCATCATCTTTCCAATTTATTAGATATCCTTCTACAATTTTTATTTGTTTTACATTTGCTCACTTAAAGTTTCAAACAGGTATACATTGTGATCATTCCCTATTCATACAAATTAATAGTATCTACTTACATAACAAAAGACCATGACCTTTTCCTTTCATAATCTCCATCATCTTTGATCTGAGATTCATCCCCAAAGTAGTACTAATGATTTGCCTTAGCGTATCTATTCAGTATTATACTGATACTTCCTATAATGATTGATTCTATCATCAAAAACAAATAATATGTTGTAAGTAAGATTAAGTAATACTAATTATATTATGTTTATTTTTAAACATGTACTATAATCTAGTACAGGCACACTGTAATAACGGGCAGGATCCATACTGCCAAGTTTTCTGGGATAAAATCAGGGAGATTAGCGTTAACAACCATTTTTGTCATAAATTTAAGTGCGAAAGTGCAAATCGTACCACAACTAAGTAAAATAACTACAATGAATAAATAGTTACTTGACTTTATTAATTTTCTAATATATTATTTTCTTAATCTCAAAAAAAATAATTTAAGAACCTTCACAAGAATCACTGTGCTTCAAAAACTAATGACACACTGGTACCTCAATCATAAAAACTACATGTATATATCACTCTGTAAGAATTTCATAGTAGACAGGTTTTTAAAAAAGAGGTTAGAAATGGTTGTAAAGAGAACTATTCTATTTTTCAGATAGCTTTAGATTTATCGGACAAGAAAAGAGAGAAGACCAGGAATATTATATATTTAAACGACAGAGGAAATCTACAAATTCTGTGTCCTTGTATGATAATGTTTAATTTATGCCTGCTGCCATGGTCCTCTGTGTATTCCTTACATTTTGTGCATTGAATGGTGCTGTTCAAAGCTGTAATTTCTGAATGATAACATGGTTTCTGACAAAGTTATGAACATTTCCTACAACAGTTCAAGAGCTCTATTTATGAAATATTTCCATGGAAACTTTGCAAAGTGACTATTAATAACTGTTCATTTTGAAGAGATACTTTATAACCGTTTGCCAGATTTTGACACAAGTAGGAAATATTACCATCATATGGTGCCAAAAGTTGACACGTGATAGCTTGGACCAATATAGCAGGTGAAAACAGGAGTGGTTAGCTTAGTAAAAATCACATAGAAGAAATTTTTTAATGTGTGTAGTTTGCCAGAAGAATGTGGAAACTTCTAGGAACTTCAGGTGTTATTTTTGAAAATCATTCACAAATTACGTATATTCTTTGCCTTATTTTTAGAAAAATATAAGGAAGTAAGCAAGAAAGGGAGTACATAAAAACATCACTGACAATACAGATCAATATAGAAAGAATGATTACAATGAAAGATTGTTAGAAACAACAAAGTGACGTTGCAGGCTTTAGCTTACAAAACAAAAATAACTTCCAAACAATACATGTTAGACCTAGTCTTTACTTTAAATTCATTTCTCCCCTTATTTAGAGAATGGAACACTTTATCTACTGAAACTCATCAGTATGTCTAAATTAACAATTTTAAGAAAATATGTAATATTAATAATGTTTTCAGACACTTATTGGGGCACATTAGAAACTGCGGAATTTTGGTTGTTGACTTCAAACTGTAGTTCACCAAACCAGCACTTATTCCTAAACAAAATGTAATTGATTCACCCTTATGTAGTTGTTCAACACTTTTTCTTCTCTTACGAGTGCTACCACGAATGTCTGGAGATGTTCCAAACCCTAAGATCCTCTATATAACTCCATATACTCTCTTATTTGGGGATGTGTCACAAGTTAATATTCGCATTGTTCATGCCAAACATAAATGTATTGACCACTCCCACCCACCAACCAAAACCCCAAGAGATTCACTCCATAGCTTTTCTAGAACAAGTGTCCATCATACCATCATTGATTCATGCCAAGAGAAAGTACATACATATCCTGCGAGTTCTGTTTCTATTGATTTCCTTCTTTTTTTCTCTTATTCACGCTACACATGGTTTCCTTTCTTCACGTGCTATACTTTTCTTGCCATAATGCAAGTATTTGGAATAATGGGCTCATTGTAGACTTTGATATATACAAGTATTCAATCTTTCAACTATTGTACTATGATATTTACTCTCTCACTATGTTTACAATTTGTCTTAATTTTTTTTTATTAGAAGAACTGTACAAGTCACTGTCTTCTGTTCAAATTTCTCATTTTGTACTGATTGTAAATGTCATTCATTAAGAAATAAATATGCAAACTAAACTACCGGTAAACAACAAAGAACAAAGATTTTTTCTTAAATTTAAATTTAATGAAGATTTTCTTAGAAATCAGCAATTAGTTTTTGAAAAATAATTCTGTCAAAGTTCTGTGTAAAAACTAGTGTTTTTGTCTCCATGTCTAATACCAAATACATGTATGCTTACTGATGTCTTTCATTTTTCTGCAAGAAAATAAGTTTCTAGTCTTAAGGAATAGGAATGTGAGTTTCTTATTTCCGAAAGCTTTTATCTCCAGAATTCTGGCCTAGGGTGGCTAAAAGGATAAAACAAAGCCTGAATCAAAGGCTAATTAATGTTTCATTTGTGAATGAACTTTACAGAAAAAGGTATGTATTTTATTTTAGATTGAACTTCTAAAATTCTATGAGCTTTATTTAAGAGGGAACTTCTAGAACTGTATATTAAACTTTATTTGAGATTGAACTGGTTTCTTTTGTGTCTTTTTTTTCTCCCTCACACACACACACACACACACACACACTGAGAGTCGCTTGGAATGTATCTAAGAATATTTGTATTTGTTTTCATTCTCCAAATATGTCATGTGAAATTTTGAAATTTTCAAAGTACATGTACATGCTATAATATTGCTATTAAGACTGATAAAAAAATTATAAAAATTTTAATCATTTGATTGATATGTGACCTTTGAAATCTTACGAGTTGGCCAAGATAGGGCCCTGCCGTCAAAAACCTTCACTTGACACCAAACCCGACTCGAAAATATTTGGACAAATTAAAACTACTTTTCGAGTAAGATTTCCACATAAAATGGAAAATTTGCACTTTAGAGTCCCATAGATCTATTAATTTGGGTGCACAATATCTATGTATTAATATTCATCTGAATAAGTGTGTATATGTGTATATCTGTATATGTGTATATGCATAATAAAGGACACAACTCAAATCGATAGTCAACTGTGGATTTAATATCTATCACACAAACGTAAACGAATATAAACATCTTTAAAATGTACAGAGAAACTATAAGGTATGCACATGTTTTTCAAACAAATTATACGTCAATATAATAAATTAAAAGGTACTGTAGAAGGAGATGGAGTAAATACATTACGTGTAATATAAATCTCTCCCTGAGCTGTCATCTACTTGTAACATAAATATTTAAAAACAGAGATTTGTAAAATCATGGCAAAAAAGGGTAGCCTGTTTAAATTTTTTTCCTTAACAGAGAAAGTTGCTGACATTTTAAATTCAAAAGTGGTACAAAAGTTGGTTCTTTTAACAAAATTAAAAATCAAGTAATAAAAATGAACAGGATTGATATAGACATCATACTTGCCATCTTTAAATCGTGATTATAGGTGATAATTTTTCCTGAGTGAATAATGTGCAGTGTGTGAATCATTATTTGTTGTTGTTTGACTATCCATAATTTTACCATACAGGTTAAAAACCTGTTTCCAGAAGATGAAAAACGTTTGGTTTACTCGGACACTATTCATGATCATGTATTAAAATAAAAAATGTATTTATTTCTGGATGCTTTTAATAAAGTATAAAGAATTAGGTGAACAAATGTGTTAATGTTTTTCATGAACCAAATTCTGCCCCTGCCCCCCGAAAAAAACAACAAACAACAAACACTACAAATCCAACAAAACCAGAGCTGTTTCAGGATTATATTGGTCACTGAAGTTTGAGCCCTATGAATAAATACCAAGTAAATTAATCTCCAAATAAGACAATATTAACATTTTGTCTGGTTTATTGCAGGAATGACTTTAATGACCAAACTTCTGGATTCTCTTTTTCTCTCATTTTTTTAAAACTGTTTATCTGATTTTTGAAAACTTGAAGATATTCCTTTACCAATAATGTTTTCATCATTGCCAGTCAGACATTTCAGATTACTACTTTATTTTGAGTGAGAATCGATTTTTCTTTTTAAAGTATAGAATTACACGGTGGCAGGTATACAAACTTTTTGGGCGTGTTTCTGATCCGAGACTTTCAGTGGACAAAGGACTAAAGAATATCTCATTTGCATGAAATAGATTTATGGGTACTTGAACATCCCTGTTGTAATTATGAAATTATCGCAATATTGACAATCAGTGTATCTCACATGTAACAGACACTACTAAGTCTATCATGTGCAGTTTTTCTTAGAAGAAAAGGAAGTCTGTTTCCTTTTGAGAAGACATATACATGGAAGTCATATTATGACATTATCCTACAAGCGTAATGCAAAACATAATTCTTTACATGCAACACTCATAGACACACTGAACTTGTAAATAAGGATATTTGATGCAGACAAGCATTATAAGGGATTTTCCGATAATTAATGACTTAAATCATCAAATCTGAGTTAAGTTCAAGTAACCTTGAACCAAGTGGCAAGAAAAGCAAAGAAACTTTGCCATGTCATTCAAAAGACTGCAGGTTTCATGTCACCAGATGACAAAATTTGTTTAAAAAAGAGAATAATGTTTGAGGGATATGAAAGTGAAGGTAGATTGTATCTTCTAAAATCATAAATGAAATAGTCATTGTTTATAAATAATCATAATAACAAAAAGGTTTACATAGCACAATGTGGACAACATTTTTTTTCCCCAAGTCCTTTGCTTTTCCTGAATATTTTACATCGATCTGCCCTGAGTATTCTTTGATGATCTATGCCCATAAGATACTCTGAAAAAATCATGTACATTTAAAGGTCACTTTTTTGGTGGTCCTGAATCACAACCTAGATTAGAAAGTAAATGTCAGAGACTTTGGATACCAAACCAATTTAACAGAGTGCACAAAGATCTTCTTTTCTCTCCTCTTCTTCTTGTACCTACTAATAGTTAACAATGAAGAGCTGCAAAAGAAAACCTGTTAGAAAGGAGGTAACTCCACTGACTGTCAATGTCAAAGAAACATTCCCAATGTAAAGAAAACCTGTTAGAAAGGAGGTAACTCCACTGACTGTCAATGTCAAAGAAACATTCCCAATGTAAAGAAAACCTGTTAGAAAGGAGGTAACTCCACTGACTGTCAATGTCAAAGAAACATTCCCAATGTAAGGAAAACCTGTTAGAAAGGAGGTAACTCCACTGACTGTCAATGTCAAAGAAACATTCCCAATGTAAAGAAAACCTGTTAGAAAGGAGGTAACTCCACTGACTGTCAATGTCAAAGAAACATTCCCAATGTAAAGAAAACCTGTTAGAAAGGAGGTAACTCCACTGACTGTCAATGTCAAAGAAACATTCCCAATGTAAGGAAAACCTGTTAGAAAGGAGGTAACTCCACTGACTGTCAATGTCAAAGAAACATTCCCAATGTAAAGAAAACCTGTTAGAAAGGAGGTAACTCCACTGACTGTCAATGTCAAATAAACATTCCCAATGTAAAGAAAACCTGTTAGAAAGGAGGTAACTCCACTGACTGTCACTGTCAAATAAACATTCCCAATGTAAAGAAAACCTGTTAGAAAGGAGGTAACTCCACTGATTGTCAATGTCAAAGAAACATTTCCAATGTAAAAAAAACTGTGTCCAATTGTTTTTTTTTCCTCAGTAGACATAACATCTTCATATTTTGTTGTCATATCAAAACACTGCTGCAGCAGATTAATTCTAAGCATGTTTAATATAGTCTTAAGAGAGAGTATAGTGTGAATTAACTCCTTCTGAAAACAGGACACAAGCATACAACTGTTTTGACTCATCCAAAAGATAATATTATTTTCCAAAATCAGATACAAAGCAAATCTTTGTAACATCAAACACCTGCACACAAAATTTAAAAAAATTCCGTATTAAAATGACACTAATTTCCCAGAACAATGAGGCAAAAGATAACAGGGTAGAAAAGAAAAAAATTCGCAAAAATTACCATAGAAGAGGAGAGAACTGAAATATCTGTATAACACAACATATATATATATATATATATATATATAATAGATACAAAGTTTCATAAACCCATTTGGTATTTTTGATATTTTATATGTGTACATGTACTAATATGCCATGGCACCAAACAAGGCATAGGTGTAACATCACAAGTGTCTACATGTATAGCTAATGTCATTTGGGTAAATATTATTTTATTGGTTTACCAAACAAAAAAAATGATATTCTATCATGTGATAAACTGAATCTTACATTTCTGCTCATGTCATATTTAATTTATAAAATTCTTGAACAATTTAAATGTTTTGCTTGTCAGTGCTCACAAATTTGAGAAATGTTTCAACTCATTTATAAACCTTATATGAATTGAGCCCACATCAATGATCTCTGTCTCCAACTACAGTAAAACTTGTCTTAAGTGACCATGTCTGGAAAGTGAAGTGGTCTCTCAGTACAGGTGCTTGCTTTATTGAGGTTTATTTCTACAATACCTTCATGAAGTAGCTTTAGAGGAGTGCCTGTTTAAGATAGATCATTGATTAATACAGCTCTCCCTTATTATAACTGTTTCCACGCAAGCTATGGAGTAGACAACCTTACAGTGCGACCACCTTTTAATGAAGTACATTATATATATAATTTTAGAATTTACAAAATAAAATGGGAACCATGACCATACACACCATATAATAGGAAATTTGTTATAATGAAGGTTGCTACAGTGAAGGAGTGCTATACCAACAGAGGTAACCTATAGTGCAAGTTTGACTGTAATGTTGACACATGGCTCGAAAGTTAATCCTTTATATTTAAAAAAAAAAAAAAAAAAAAAAGTCCTATTCAAACATACTCAAATGACTGGTGGTATAATTCCTATTTTGTTCAATTTTCACAACTGTAAACTAGTGTAAAGACAGGTAATTTCAGTCACCTGACTATGTCAAACACACATGTACTGTTGATTTTTATGATATCCAATAAAATCAAAAACAGGTGACTCCTGGTTTTCAATTGCTGGTTGTTATTATTTTTCAATGTTGAAAGGAGCCTATGGATAGCGCAAAAATCAAGGTGATTGAACATAGAGTACAGCTGGTCACAATGTGGTAAAAATCAGTCACTTGGAATGTATATTTGATCAGATGCATTTTTGTAAAAAGTATTCCCCAAAAAAATTGAGCATTAAGATAAAATTACAAATGGGATGTGATAAATTGATAATTCAGAGTGCAACTGTCCATATCATACATGTAACAGAACAGAGAAGTCAGCTTAGGACAAATCGGGAGATTTGGAAAATTTGATCGGTAGTTGTGACTTCAAATGAGATAGGATTTTCAATGAGAATGGTGATTTTTTTATTACGGCACATGTCTTCAACTTTCTAATTTCCAATGAGGACCCAAAGCTTGAGTTACTATGCGAGTAGTTTTCATCCATTTGTATGAGAACTTTTGTGTCGTTTCCGAGTCAGGAAGCATTATTTTGACTGATCTGAAAAATGCTCTGCTACCATTAACGGAAGATTATGTTCGACTATAAAGTTGACAAACAGTGTCTTGGCAAGTATGTCTTTATCCACATTTAATGCAGATTCCACTAACACGGATTTCAGTGATGGTGTATTTGTTGTCGCATTTAATATGCTTTAATATGCTGCATGACGTGTAATGTCATTCTTGCCACTAGAGCAGATTTTAAAATCAGCTTTACAGGAAGGGTGGAATGCATATTCATGTCCTTTGAACTTGATTCCAACTACTGAAATTCCTGTTTCCATCCATCAGTGAATTTTGTGTGATATTTTGGTTGCTTAGATTTTGGCGTTTTAGCATTGGGAGATAACACATGTTTAGATATCTCGACAAAGTTTAAACACTGAAGCCAAACCAACCCTTGAAATTAGCAACTAAACTGTCTTGCCCTGCTTAAGCCAGTTCACAGTCACATGATCACAGGCAGTATTACTGTAAATATACTACACTGGAATCAAGGTTTGAAAAAAATTTTAAAAATATAAATTTTCAATAATAATTTTGCATACACGGGAGATTTCAGTGAGTGATGGGAGACACCCCTCATCTCAAGAGGAAATAAATCCCATCTGGAGGTTCACATGTATGCCATACTGTTGAACTTTACTGGACAGCAAAAGAAATAAAACACTAAGGTACATTAATATTTGTGTATCAGATTCAGATTTCATTTCAGAATTAATTTTTACCAGATGATGATATGCACGTTAATTGTGAACCAGAATACAAATTTAAAATTAAAATGATATAATACAAGACATGCATCAATCAAAAAAATATTTTGTATTCACACCATGCGAGTGACAGAATTTACCCGAGTTGACATTTTTACCGTCGGGTAGAATCGGCCATTATAATTTTAAATCTTTTCAGCCATCATTTAGTTACCAAAAATATAAAAACATACATTAAATGTTTCCTAAAGAACTAACAAAATATTATTAAAATACAAGAGTATTAGAAAACACTGGAAAAATGACTTTACTTGAGATGTGAATGTGACCTAGTTACCGCTGCACAATTTGGAGCCGGCACTGGTCCAAATTGACAAGATCATGAGTCTAATTGCACCCTGACCCCAAAACCCAGTCAGTGAAATAGATTTTTTTTAAAAACTGGTTAGTTTGTGACGCATCCTTGTAGACTAGTTTTATTGGCGCATGTTAATCATCAATCAGTCAACGAGATTTTTAAAATATGACCAAAGTTCCCTGTCTGATGGAATTATCCGTCTTTACCCTAATTGTAAACAAAACTGTGTGGTTAATTGTCATAATTTTAAACAATATCATAAGCAATGATTTAAAAGATGACATATAACATTTCATAAGTTTGCCAAGGGCTAAAATTGTCATGATTCAAGTTTACCACATTGATAAAGCAAAACTGTGACCATGTGCAGATTTCTCAATTTGTTGCATGTAAACAAACTCACATATCACTTAATGTGTAAACATAATTATAAATAATTACATAATAAACAAATATGAATACTTAATATCTAAATTCTTACATATATATATTTAAATTCTTACACACAGAAGAACAGAAAACTCAACCATCATTCATCACTACTTAAAAATTCAAACATGGAGTTAACTTAACAAGAATGAACATTAAATATGAATTAAATAAATCAAGAATCAGATAAATTTACATTTAACACTCTTAAACTCTGATACTAAATATATACCATGGTCATCACACAAAACTTAAATATCACACAATTATAACATTTACTAGTCTCAACAAGGTCATCACAAGGTAGAAGACATACCATATAATAAAAAATATTCTTCAATCAAACATCTGTATTACCCATTAATAGTGATAACATCTGTATTATCCATTAATAGTGATAACATCTGTATTACCCATTAATAGTGATAACATCTGTATTACCCATTAATAGTGATAACATCTGTATTACCCATTAATAGTAATAACATCTGTATTACCCATTAATAGTAATAACATCTGTATTACCCATTAATAGTAATAACATCTGTATTACCCATTAATAGTGATAACATCTGTATTACCCATTAATAGTAATAACATCTGTATTACCCATTAATAGTAATAACATCTGTATTACCCATTAATAGAGATAACATCTGTATTACCCATTAATAGTAATAACATCTGTATTATCCATTAATAGTGATAACATCTGTATTACCCATTAATAGTGATAACATCTGTATTACCCATTAATAGAGATAACGAGTACCATGAATGGCACATGATATGCACATTTCGTGACCTTTTCCCTACTAATGACCTTGACATCTGAACTAAGGAATTGACTACTGTATGATGAGGTGTGTCCCTGGATAACGTTTCATCAAATTATCTGTTGGGGTTAAAAAGTGATAGCATGGATAAGAAAGCCAGTGACTGACTTTTATTATCCCTTGTTGTGACCTTAACCTTGAGGGAGGGGAAATGACTGTGAACACTGTCAAGTGAAGATATATAACATGTCAAAGTTTTATTAAAATATTTTCATTGGCTCAAAAGTGAAACCTGTACATAGACAGAGGTCACTGATGTATATGGGCCTTTGCTGTTACCTTGACCTTGAGACAGGGGTCGTGGCTATGGTATGTGTATAGTCATGATATATAGCTAGTTCAAGTTTCAGTAACATATCTTCTTTGGTTCAAAACTTATAACCCAGAGAAGGATACAAGTCAAGAGTTACATTTTGCCTTGCTGTGACCTTTGCCATGAGACAAAGGGAATGGCTAAAGTATGTTACACACTGTCTCATCACAAATTTATAACTGGTTAAAGTTTCATTAAAATATCTTCAGTTGTTTAAAAGTTGTACTATAGACAATGATACAGATCACAGAATTACATTTCCTTTGCTGCGACCCTGGCCTTGAGGTAGGGTGTGGCTATGGTACATGACATACTGTCTAGTCATGACATATATTTGGGAAAAGTTTTATTAAGTTATCTTCAGTGGTTCAAAAGTTATACTCCAGACTAGGATATACGGCTAAGCCACAGAACTTCCCTTGCTCTTGCTTTGACCTTGAAGCAGAGGCCATGGTTATGGCACATGACAAACCATCTATACATGATATCTAATTGGCTGAAGTTTCATTAAAATATCTTCAGTGGTTCAACAGTTATACTCTGAACAAAGATATGAGTCACAGAATTACATTTCCCTTCCCATGATCTTGAACCTGAGGCAGGGTGTGAGGCTATGTTATACAACACACCTTCTAATTATAGTATACAATTAAACAAAATTTAACGAAAAACTTCTCCAAGTGTTAAAAAGTCATGGGCCAGACAATAAAATGTTAATGGGCAAATGGGCAACACCATAACATAATACAGCTGACTAAAGATGGGCATATAACAACTACAGAATTTCAAGATACATTTATCTATTTAAATGGAAAGCTGTTATGTACACCATGGTGTCATTGAGTAATATTTCATTAGGTCAGGTTGAACTTTTTCCTTTTGTTTTCTGAATCTTGACTGACCAATTCAGTGTTTCTCCTATGACTGATCCTGAGAACCCACTTTGTAAATTTAATTTAAAAGTGGGGTGGGCTTACTATTACATGTGCTTAAAACTTTATACATTTTTTAAAAAAACTGGGTATTAATAAAAACTCTGTGTATGTTAAATTCACAATTACTTTGAATTCCCTATTTTTCATGAGGTACCAATATTTTGTGCTTGTTACAAACCACGAATTTAAAGACCCAACAAATAACAATTCTTCTGTGGAGACAATAGTATTCGTTACCCCAGTCCACAAATCTAAGTACCTATGAAATTGTCCTATTTCAGAAAACCACAAAAGTTAATACTCAAAAAAATTTATGAATTCGCACAGTATGATAATCAGTGGAAAATTAAATACATTGTGTATTTTTCCTTTTTAAAAAATAATACTTTGGGTTTAAATTTAAACCATTAGCCAATATGCCCTGAATTGGATAATTTCAGTTGTCATTTTAGCTGGCACAAGTTATTTGTTCCATTAATTGACACCCTAGTGTATTTTGTGATCCACATTAATAAAATATGAAACAATAACAAATATTTTGATATTCATATTGACTAGATGATTGTTTCTACCACTGGTTCTATTTCTTGTAAAGAGATTTAAACCAAAAAAATACTAAAACAACTTAATATTTAGTTAGACAACTGAACAGTTTAAATCTTTGGGTCAACAAATATCTTTTTATGTACATGTGGATCTATTTAAATCCAATGAATATACAGGAAATGTTAATTATGTTTGAAGATATTACAAACTTCTGGAAAAATTCAGTAAGGCATAATTTAGAAGAAAAATGTACACAGTTCAAATCTCTCATGTATTTTTAAAATATTAAAAGTTCAAAAGAATTAATTTCTCAGCTTTCAATTAACTAGTCCATTTTTTGTATAGAAAAAAAGAACACAAATTATATTTTGTTTTTAGACAACAGCTTTCTGCACATTTTCAAGCTGGTCTATTAGGTGAATTTGTCACCACCACCCCTGTTCTGGACAAATGTAATTAACCAAAACACTTCCTTAACAGCTTTTGGATGTAAGATTTTAAACCTTCGAAAAATATAATTAATGGCAAATAAATAAAACTTGAAGGTTTCATATTTAAGCAAATTTTTACCATATTCAAATCAGGAGTATTCACTATGATGCATATAACAATATTACTACCATATTTGACATAAAACCTGCACTGTGAGCTAACAAATGTATTTTTGGGGGAGGTCTGGTGTGGTGTTTGACTGTACAGCAATACTCTGATGCTTATATTTTGCCGTGGCAAGTAGTGTAAAGAATCTTACCGAAGGATACACCACAGTAGCCAATCTGAACCTGAAGCTCATCATAATAGTAGACAACAACATGATCTGTATAATTGTCCCAATTATGTACGTATACACATGAAGCTGGCCATGGCCTACATGTCAAGCCCTCAACCCCACTCCAGAGCTTTGATAACATGTGCATTTAATCAGCTAGATTAAGATTAAATGCGAATTGAAGCAAATTCCAAATCGGGAATGGGTGGGGTAAAATGATAATGAAATAAAAGGAAAGTAACATTTGTAACATTGAGTTTAATCTAAGGTGTGGATGGATGTAGAGATGGATGGACAAGCACACAGGCACTGAAGTGATAGCTATGTTGAACTTCTGCCAAGGCAAGCTTAACTACTAGAAGAGTTAGCACCTTGGTCTATGCTGACAGCTCTCCACTTGGAAGGTGCATTATCTATCCCAATCTGGTCGCACTGTATAAAGTATGTTAAATTAGTTATTGAGATTGATTTAACTCAGAAAGTTATTAGTAACAAGACATCATACATATACAGTAGCAGGTTCCCAAAAAATCTGGAAGTTCTAAATGGATTTTAGCTGCTGTTTCCCTCTCCTGAAGAATACAGAGAGCGAGAAATGTACATTCAGTATGGGATAATTATCTAAAAGTTTTAACCAAAACGAGAGGTGTTGCATGTGCGATTATTATGTCAAATGCAGTATTGTGCTGATTTGATAGAAGTTTAATCTGGTGCATGCAGGTGATACTTCCCTGAATATTTGGGAAACTCCCAGATTTTGACTATAAAATTTAAAAAAAAAAAAAAAAAAAAAAAAAAAAAGAAAAAAAAAGAAAACAAAGAAAGAAAAAAAAAATCTCCCTGAAACTACACAAAATGTCCTTTTTAAATGTATATAATCTGGAGAACCTTCATGAAACAAACAACAAAAAATATCCCTGGAGGCTTTTCCAGCAATATGAAATCTATGCTACAAGAGCAGGAATTCAAGTTCAGGTCTGTCTAGATGCCTATTGGTGACAGATTTATCCCCCCTGCCAAGAGTTTCTGCCATCTATCCCATGTATGCTACTTAAGTAGGGAATAGATGGCCATAGGTTCCAGTGAGATTTATCTCCCCTGAAAAGAGTGTTGGCCATCTTTATGGTCCAACTTCCATAATATTGTACCTGAAGAGAATATATAATATTCATCTCCTATTAAAAGATCAGGCTAAAGAAATACAAGGTATCTTCCATATATCTATGTTATACATTTATAATTACTAGGTACAATATTTGATGTAATACCAGTACATACCTTAATAAATGCACACCCCTTTTTTTAGGTAAAAACTCACAAAAAATAAGCACACGTGTTTCAATCTCGGCATGTCTCATAGGTGGGAAGTGGCTGCTAAAACCTGCCCAGAACATGATGATTTTCTTGGAACTTGCCACTGTGCATGTCTGATGTGTCGTTACCACTTAATGGATTAATCCCTCTCAAAAGCAAATCATATGTATGCTTGATTCATTGTAAACACACTGGGAGAGACAATGCACCTCCAAAGTGGAGACAGCTTAACAAAGACAATGGGATCTAACTCTTTTATGTTTGGATACACTTGATTTTGGACATCAGTTACAATATCGTTGGCGAGCCCTATTAACAATGAGCTTAAACCTCATGAAATTTACCAAAATACTACCGGCAATTTCTTCAGCATACAGTGTTAGTATTATGTCAAATAAAGTATTTGGTTTCTAGAAATACAACTTCTTGTAAATTTTCTTATGGTAGAATGATCCAAAGGTGACATACAGTGATTTCAAGAGAAGTACATATAATAGTCTATGAAAACTTATAAAATCCTACGAAAACAATCAAATGGAAAAGTAAACAGGCCCATTTTTGTATTTTAATAACATTAGAAATTACAGTATCTAATTGATCAAGATGCCAAATTTTAATCAATCAGCTCAAGGATGCACTTACATTAAAGAATTAATGTATACTGGGCATTTTTTGTTGACATAAAATTTAGTAATTTTGTTCAAAAATAGGGCATTTTAATTTTGGCCAGTCATATTTAAGCAATTGCTAAATAAAGTGATAAATATTAGATTGGATTAATTTTTGCAATCGCACTATCAAACTGTTTAGTTACTAAAAATTTTCCCCTGCTAAAAATTCCAAAGATACGGTGATAGTTCCATATTTAAACATTAAATATTAAATGACAAGTAGAATGTTTAATTTGTGCTAAATTTATTTTAAAACAAAGATAATTATCAAATTAAACATGAAATGGATGGAAGTTATTCAATCCTTTTCATCAATTTAATGTGAATCTTATCCACTGGAATTCTCAACAGCAAAATATACAATAGGTAGTCAAATAAAATATTGCACAAACAAGTTCAAACAAAAATCAACCCAGTAGCTCCTTAAACCAAAATGCTTAGATATACCCATAGATATACTCACTTACAAGGCGAGTCCAACTACAAACAACACTCTGATCTACCATTGCATAATGTGCCAGCAGATCAGGGTCTATGTTGTTTGTTCTACTGATTACTACTAACAAACTGTACATTATGTGATGGCAGATCTGGGTCTATGTAGTTTGCAGTTGGACCTGACTTATAAGCAAGTATATACATATACAATGATGATGTCTCAGATGTATAAAGTGTTGATGATGGTTTTTCCCATTTTTTTTCTCGTTTCTTTAATGTTTTATTTAATTGAGTCTGCATGACTGTATTATGTATGCAGTTTGCGAGTGTAGACCCATGTATGGTACAAAGAGTTGAGACAGTGCGGTGGTGACACACATGCTCTGCACCTCTGCAGCCACAGGTTCAATCTCTAGCCTCTAAAGTTACAAAATATCTTCAGCACAACATCTGAACTCAAACTTACAATTTCACATTTTTTTCTTCAATAAATTTACTCAGAATAAATCAAGAATTTACCCCTCAGGTGAGGGTGACAACTGTAAATCAACTATCGCATAAAAGAGATTCCAAATGAACCACTAACCAATTTGATCACTAGCTATGTGTGAATTGTTACATAATCAGGTGACTGGACAAAAGAATGCCTGAGTGAGCAGGGTAAATAGAAAGAATTTATTATGTAACACATACAATTAAACTCTTTATAGCTTCAACATTTTTCATGCAATTTTTTATGAAATGTTCACTATATACTTATTAGTCTTGTTCCAATCACTGGAAAAAATTTTAAAACAAAAAGCACTAGTTTGTATGTGCTTTGAGTGTTTTACAACTATGGGGTCTGGTTTCAGCTCATGCTCCTCACAGCTCATAATCTTTCTGAATATATCACTGCTGTAAGACTGTTTTGACTCCTGGGTAATCTAAACCTTACTTGATCATCTATGTGCATTAGTAATGAGCACATTGACTGGATCATATCTTACTTCAGTTGTCACAGATTGAAATCCAATCAAAATCCATGGAAAAAGAACCAGACTGTGGATGGCAGCTCTGATACACTTCATTGTGATGTCATCAATATATTATGTCATCTGCCACATGCTACCTTGTAACATCATCAGTCCTGTGCTCCATCACTACAAAGAATTCCTGACTTTTTCCTCCTACATATTTAACAGAATCTTCCAGTTCTGCACAAAAGCCATTCTAGAGAAAAACTCATAGCAAATGCAATCAAAATTGAGTGTGATGCAGTTATCAAAGTGCACAGTGTTTTCCAGGTGGCATTTTACCACCAAATTTACAGCGCTGTGGCAGTGAGATGATCCTACCCAAGGAAAGTAACCTACTCTGAAGATTATGGTTTCAGATAGGACATGCAAGTGTAGGTGATCACCCATCCATGACTGGTGGTTTTCATAGTATCCCATCTACTTGTAGCCTCAAAGTCAACATCGAGTAAATTATTTTGTTGTTGTTTTTTTTTATGGCACTTTCAGCACATTACTTGCTATATGATACTGAGGAAATGGGAGCTAAGTGCCCATCCAAAAGACACACCAAGGCAGCTGACCCAGACAGATATCAAACCTAGGACCCTTGGATTACGAGTCTGACACTCTACCAACCGAGCTACCATTGCTCTCCCAACCTCAAAGAAACATCTGAACTATCAAGAATATATGGTTTAACTTTCTTCAACTTGTTTTAAAACTGATAATAATGTCAAAGGTATAACTATTTTAATGAAAATGTGTGTATTCATCTGGGTTTTGGATACTTCTGTATATACTATTGAAATCATTGATAAATTCAAGACTGTGTATACTATTGAAATCATTGATAAATTCAAGACTGTGTATACTATTGAAATCACTGATAAATTCAAGACTGTGTATACTATTGAAATCACTGATAAATTCAAAACTGTGTATACTATTGAAATCACTGATAAATTCAAGACTGTTTATACTATTGAAATCACTGATAAATTCAAAACTGTGTATACTATTGAAATCATTGATAAATTCAAGACTGTGTATACTATTGAAATCATTGATAAATTCAAGACTGTGTATACTATTGAAATCATTGATAAATTAAAAACTGTGTATACTATTGAAATCACTGATAAATTCAAGACTGTGTATACTATTGAAATCATTCATAAATTCAAGACTGTGTATACTATTGAAATCATTCATAAATTCAAGACTGTGTATACTATTGAAATCATTGATAAATTCAAGACTGTGAATACTACTGAAATCATTGATAAATTCAAGACTGTGTATACTATTGAAATCATTGATAAATTCAAGACTGTGTATACTATTGAAATCATTCATAAATTCAGGACTGTGTATACAACTGAAATCATTGACAAATTCAGGACCGACTCCAAACATACTGTAACTGATGTGAAACTTGTTTTGCATCTTGACTGAGGTAGCTGATAATAAACATTTAAATGGACAACAGGAAATATTCTTGAACAAATCTATCATTAAACTTAAATTACTTCTGCCATCACAACATTTGAATAACACAGTTTATTTTTCTCTATATATGTACAAATTCTCCTAACTACCCCTACCACTAAAATGCTGTACCATCAAATACTAGTTTCAGCATGCACAATGCATCAATTCTGAGTACATTTATTAACATAAAAAGAATATTTTTAAAAATGCATTTTAGAATTCCAAAATGGATATGAAAAGTAACATTTAAAATGCAGGCTGACATCTTGCACTGCATCCTGAATGCATTTTGTCTGTTGGTCTATATTTTGCTATTTAAACCCCATTTTATTATGTTGTGTCATCCACATGGATTTTGTGAACTAACTTTTTTTTTTTACACAGGACATGGTTAGCATTTAATAAATACTCCCTCACTATAAACCTGTCCACAGGAGCCACAGAGAATACTGCCTTATAATAAATACATTATATGTTTTTTTTTGCCAATACATAATGAATCTGGATCCATGACCATAAACACCTTATAAAAGGAACTGTGTTATAATTAAATACTTTATAATGAGTCTGGATCCATGACCATAAACATCTTATAAAAGGAATTGTGTTATAATTAAGTACTTTATAATGAGTTTGGATCCATGACCATAAACACCTTATAAAAGGAACTGTGTTATAATTAAATACTTTATAATGAGTTTGGATCCATGACCATAAACACCTTATAAAAGGAACTGTGTTATAATTAAATACTTTATAATGAGTTTGGATCCATGACCATAAACACCTTATAAAAGGAACTGTGTTATAATAAAGTGCATTATAGTGAGTTTGGATCCATGTCCATAACCTCCTTATAAAAGAAACTACCGTATATACTCGTGTATAATCTATGTCCAAATGCAAACAACATAGACCCTGATCTGCCGTCGCATAATGTGCCAGCAGATCAGGGTCTATATTGTTTGTTCTATTGATTAGTCCTTACAAACTGCATAGACCCAGATCTGCCGGCGCATTATGTGACTGCAGATCTGGTTCTATGCAGTCTGCAGTTGGTATCGTATTATACGCGAGTAAATATGGTATGTCATAATGAAGTGCTTTATAGTGAGGGAGTGCTGTATTCAAGGCTTCTGAATATACTTCAGTCAAGACTGCCCTCTTTTATGGGATTATTTTAACAGAAGCAGGTGTTACTCATGTTGTGATCAAAAGAATTTTATGTTGATATTGTTTTAAATGAAATTTATGAACTTGATTTGTTGAAAAATGTATGTTTTGTATAAAAATTTTCATCAAACATAGAAATTATTCAACATGTGTCATAAAGTTGGTTTGAAAATAGACATTGTCTATGAATTTGGGGGAAAATATATTTTTATATTTCTGCTGAAGGAATTTGTACAATTGTACAATTTACCATGCAAATTTAAACAATACTGAGTCTATAATTGGCTATTCCGTAAGTTAAAAATTTTAGTTCTGAATTTTGGAAAACAGAACTTAATAATCTTTTAAATTTATTTTGCAATATACAAAATCTTTTGTTCACTGATCATTTATCTAAATATTTGTAATGATCAAACTGTAACATACATAGCTGCAAATATCAACTGAATTAATCAGTTGTCACATGATCATTATATACCAATATAGGTAGATCAGTATTTTTTATGATTATTATTTATAACATAACTCAAGAATCTTACTGTATGATAAAAGAATAGTAATATCACCAAATTCACATTACATTAAATGATTGTTTCAAAACAGCATATTGAATAATTCATTTCTACTAATTTATTTTTAATAATTTATGTAGAATTTTCCTAAAATTTGATTGAATTTATGAAAATTTTACATTGATAAATTATTAAAACTAAAGTAGTAAAATTTAACCATTCAACATGATGGTTTACAACAATGAGTTACTATAATTTGTACTTTGTGACAGTAGATAGCATTGCTAATAGTCAAGAACTCTTTCTAAGACAACATAAGTTAAAGGGAAACTCCAGAATACGGTATCATGTGTACTGACTCAATAGAGTTCATTTTATTATTACTTTTATAAAGGGGCCCTGGGTGGCCGAGTGGTCTAAGGCGCTTGCCTTTACCGATCACTGCCATCTCACCTCTGTCCGTGTGGGTTCGAGTCCCGGGCTCTGCCAATGTGGATATGTGAGAAAGCTTACCAGTAGCTTCCCGTGGGTCAGTGGTTCTTCCCGGGGTTTCCCCGGGTTCTTCCTCCACCAGATAAAACTGGCTGCCATGTATAGCCTATCTTGTGCTGAAAAATGGCGTTAAACCCACAACAACAACAACAACAACATTTATAAAATATGAGCACAATTGGCTTATAGAAGTTTGGGAGTAATCAGTCTTTAATTTCAAATTTTTTTCAGACATGAGTTTTGCCATTTTCTTGCAGAGGAAGCTGCATTTTGCGATGTATAACCTTCACTTCCAGTTAATGCAGTGTTAGCAATGCTAGGTCTATTGAACTCTACCCAATTGTCATGTTTGTGTGCGAGAGAGAGAGAGAGAGAGAGAGAGAGAGAGAGAGAGAGAGAGAGGGAGAGAGAGAGAGTCTGTATACTAGTATTGCCAGTGTCAGTAACAGATCTCTGTATTTTCAGTTGCAAATTATTGGATACATGGTTTTAGCTATGAAATGCAGTTCATAATCATAGGTTTATGGCCTACTCACACTAACTAATGATCATAGGTTGATGGCCTACTCACACTAACTAATAATCATAGGTGTATGGCCTACTCAAACTAACTAATGATCATAGGTTGATGGCCTACTCACACTAACTAATAATCATAGGTTTATGGCCTACTCAAACTAACTAATAATCATAGGTTTATGACCTACTCAAACTAACTAATAAAAGAATCAAAGAAATATAGCATTAATAGTATTTGCATATTTTTCATGTATAATTGAACATATCTATTTTTATTCTTTGTTTTAATCAGTTGCCAACATTTACAGGATTTCAATTTAGAAAAATAGACCTTGTATGGACTTTGTGTAACTTGTATAACCTTAAGAAGAATGGATTTTTCTGTTTATGAAAATTTGTTTTATTTAATCTCCAACCTGATCAATTTACAGAGCAACAATTTTGTTAACATACAAATGCAGAAGCTATCTGAGGAGTGTAGACTTATATTACCGTATATACTCGCATATAAGATGATACCAACTGCAAACTGCATAGACCCAGATCTGCCATCGCATAATGCTCCAGCAGATCTGGGTCTATGCGGTTTGTAAGGACTAATCAGTAGAACAAACAACACAAACCCTGATCTGCCAGCGCATTATGCGACGGCAGATCAGGGACTATGTTGTTTGCATTTGGACCCAGGTTATACGCGAGTATAGACAGTATATAATACTGATGTGATGTCACCAGGACAGAATTGGGGTGAATTTAGTTTCTCAGAATACCTGGATACAGCCAATATGGCACGGCACTGTGACAATTAATATTTGGCCTATACATGTATCTTGATTATCTAATTAAGCACAACATTGAAAATTGTTATAATAATTTAGAATTTAATGAGTATTAATACAGTGATAACGAGTTTGAAAGCTGGATTTTCCCTTTAATTTATTGTTGAAATTAAATATAGCTGATAAGACAGTTTTGGTGATAGAACCGCTATAACTACTTTGATGAGATGTGCTTTACGTAGACTATATTCAAAGTAAATTTAAATTAATGGGAACTGATAAAACTCTCTTAATAATAACATCATATTTTATATATATGTCAGAATTCCTGTTGAATTGAGGAATATATTTTTAAATGGTGAAGACCATAATTTGGAATTCTCTCTGCATTGTTTCCATATTGCACTCATTAATAACAAATAAATGGCATACAAAGTTCATATGAGGAAAAAAAATCAGTGAAAATTAGCACCTGAAAAACATGAAACATCGAATGACCATAGAGTTTCACAATAACTCACAAATGTCATTTTATATTTGATTTAAAATATCATCCTTACATTGGACATAAATCAATAATTGTATAATCCAAGTAATATTTTGTGTAAAATCATTAAAACCAAGATATGACACTCCACTTCATAGCAGGATACAGATACAAGATTGCCACAAAGTAAAAAGAGTAGCTGACAAAAGCAATCTTTCATACTCAGGTTGGTTCCAGGTGTGTGATTTAGTGATGTTAGCTGGTTTAAAATACTGCAATTTCACTTGCTGATTAAAAGTAACTTTTAAGTAAATTACATTTCAACATTATGATTCATTCACATTCAAAAGATCATGTCGATGATATACCATATATACTGTCGCATAATGCGCTGGCAGATCAGGGTCTATGTTGTTTACTGACTAGTCCTTACAAACTGCATAGACCCAGAGCTGCCGGCGCATTATGCAATGACAGATCTGGGTCTATGCAGTTTGCAGTTGGTATTGTCTTATATGCGAGTATATACGGTACATGTATTCTTATATACATTAGATACAGCTAACTGAACAGTGTAGACCTGGATCTGCTCTTGTATAATGGGTAATTCAATATGTACTTGCTTATAACTCAAGTCTAAATGCACACTGCACATTATGCGATGGCAGATCTGGGTCTATGCAGCTTGTTAGGAGTAATCAGTAGAACAAACAACACAGACCCTGATCTGCCGGTGTATTATGTTATGATAGACAAGTATGTATAGTACACTGGCCAATCTAATCAACCCTGCTGGCTTAAAATCCTTAGTAGAACAAATGAGTGTAGACCCTGATCTGCCAGTACATTGCATTATGTGACAGTAAGCCTGTGCCCATAATCTTGAAACTTTCTGAGCAAGGGTTGAAGCTCAAAATTTCAAAATCTGATATAATACTTGGAGTGCACATGTGTCAAGAAAATCTGTCAGTCTAGTAATGGGATTCAAGTTAAGACAAACTCTTCAAGTTATGTGATTCTAGCTTGATTCTAATTAAAGTAATTGACTGTCAAAGTTTTGGGACTCCATACTTGAGCTTTATTCTAATTAAAGTAATTGACTGTCAAAGTTTTGGGACTCCGTACATGAGCTTGAGTCTGTTACTCAAAAAGTTTTAAGAATACATGGTCAGAAGACCATAAAACTGTACTTGAGTTTGACATTGAGTTTTTTCACACTCAACCAACCAAAAGCGGTGTTACAAAAGTAAAGTCCTTTTTGATTGGCTAACACAGAATTTCAAATTCAAACTCAAGCTGGGGCCTGGCATTCTTGAAACTTATTGAGCATGAAACTTCAGCTCAAGCTCGAAGTCCAAACACAATGACAGTCTGTATCTTGGATGAATACAGTCAGAATGACATAACTCTCAGCAGTTTCTCCACATGAGCTCTACTCCTCAAGTGCATACTTTCATGGAACTAAATGTAGGTACTCCAAGTTTCATATCTCATTTTGAAGTTTGGAGCTTGAACTCAAGTTTCCTGATAAAAAAAATTGCAAGAATACTGGCCCAGGTCCTGTTTGCATGAAGAATCTCAACTTTCGGTAAAAACTCAGATCAACTTTTGCACACTAATTCAGTGTACTGGGAAATAGTGATAAGATAAGTGAATTTAAACCTATGTTTTCAAAACAAGCTGGTTTTTGGAAGCTTAAAATTGATATAATGACCTCAAATTCACTTTATGCATTTTTGACACAGTGACTGATATTCTGAGTTGAATAGATACTAAAGTAGAGAAGTTTTATGAAAGAGGGGGCAGAAGTTTTATGATTTCCAGGCCAAATTTATATTGTTTGCAGTTGAACCTGTATCACACAAAAGAAAACACAGTACAATATATTGACTCCTCCTTGCTGGGTTACAGTCAAAATGTGGTTCCACAGTGGGTGCAAATATCATGGGATAAACATGTAAGGCAGGGTTAAGACTTGAACCCAGGATCTAAGTATCCATAGCTGAGTGCATCTGCAATAACTGAGGCAATTTTAGAAATGGTGTAAATATATTTTGCTGTTAAATTAGAAATTTACTGGTTGTAATAACAATCATTTTTATTTTGAAAAATGCTCACATAAACAGGGAAAAAACAGTCTATTCAAATTACATTGCTGCTAAAACCTGATACAACTGATTTACTTTTACAACTAAAACCTTGAGCTATGAATAACTTTTCAAGGGCTATGTTTATTTATTTTTCATTTTTTCCTTTTATGTTGACATACACCTAAAGTACTGTTTCCCAATAATCAATGATATTTTATGGTGATGACATCACCCACAATCAATATTGTGCAAACTTGAAAACAATTATGATAGTGACTAGTTAGATGCAGTGAATGGAAAATAACACAGTACTTTATAAACAATTGGACTTAATCATTACTCACCAGATGTATGAGAATTATTCAAGTTGGCCAGCTCTTTTGGAGACACATAAACTTAATTAAAGGAGTGGATGGCCACCAGGCAATCAGCATCTTATAAATTCATAATTTGCACAATACTTGGGGTCGTTTTGGGGGCTAGGCACTCCAGTTCTGATAACTGGGATATATAATATAGTGTTCCTGTATGGTTTACAAAGTTCAAACACTTGCCTGAACACAAGGGAAAAGCCTTAGTGAGTACCCTCCTTTCCTCATCCCCACCCTGCGTTCAAAGTTTTTAAGATCATTCCAGCAAATTTTCAACTGCCAATGGATCAATATAATTCTTACATAAACAATTTTCAAATGAATAAATTATCTATGAATTACCTGCAAAAAATGAGTTTTGCAAAAAACATAAATAACAATCAGCAAATGCAATTCCAATGTTTGACTACAGCTGACAGCATAGTAAAGCACAGGTTAAACCAACAGAAACCAACCTGGTCCCAATGTCACCAATATAGGTCTTAAGGCATTTGATTTGCCAACCTTAACCAAAGCTATAAGTTTAGTTGGTGAAATTAAGGTCAGCCACCATCTTAACTAACACAGGTCATAAATTTAAGTCCAGACAAATTTCAGCCAAGCAGATCAATGGATTGCAAATTTAAGTTTAAGTACAGGCATATGATCTGTTGATGAAATCCAGGCCAGTTCATATTAGAACAAATAAACAACACCTGCTTGGTAAAGACAAAAAAAAGGAGAGAGCCAAATGTCACTTAATTGTTTCAGAACAGAGTCACATGACATTTGGGGATATCCCGTAAGCCATCACTGCACATGTTCTGTTATCTAAAATGTGTACCATATATACTTGCATATGAGTGGAATCCAACTGCAAATTGCATAGATTCAGCTCTAACATTGCATAATGTGTTGGCAGATCTTGGTCTATGTAGTTTGATAGGATTAAACAGTAGAACAAACAACACAGCTCTTGATCTGACAGAGCATGGTGTGACGGCAGATCAGGGTCTATGTTGCTTGCATTTTGGAGCTGACTTATACAAGAGTATATACAGTACTATTCTTCCCTCTAGTATATTTCATGGAGTATGATTGAAGTTAAGGACTACACTTTGATGAATTAAGTTAAAGACTGAAGATTTTCACAACCTGCTTGTACTGAAAAAGGCAGTGTATATTTTAGTAAGTATAAGTGCCATTAGTTTAACTTTCACAAATTCTATAAATAACATAATCCATAAAAAATGGTAGGATATCTAAGAAACAATTTCACATAAAGTCAGACTGAAACATCTGTAAAAAGAAAATACTTTAAATTGCATTACATATTTACACAGATAAATCTGTAATGTGCACATGAGCCTCAATTCTTGACCACAGAGGTCAAAGGTTAAAGGTCATGACCATTTGTCCAGTTTCTCCAAGCTGAGATATGGGCTCACCTGTTCACTGTCACTTGAACTTTCCAGAATCTGCAAAAATAAAAAAAAACAGCCAACTATTTTAAATCAGAATATTGAATAGCAGAAATTTGTAGCAGAAGAGAAATTGTAGTGATGTAGCAGTCTCAGACTGAGCTCACAAAATTAAATCCCATAAAAAGTTACCAATTTAAATATTGGAACTACCCAAAGACCTGGGCTTGGGCATGTAGGCCTTATGAACTCTCTTACATGTCATATGATGCAAATGATGGAAGCAGGAGCTGAAATGACTTAGTGGTCAACATGCCAGACTCACGACCAAAAGGGTGGAAGTTCAAATCCTAGCATTCAATCTGCCCAAGTTGGCTACCATGGCATGTCCTTGTGCAATTCACTTTACTCCAATTGCCTCTGCACTAAATAACCTACGTGTTGCTGTGCCATAAAACACCAAACCCAAAGACCCCTATAAATTTGTCTTTCCTTTGTAATTTGCCTGTATTGAGCAATCATTTGCTTAAGGTGACCATGTATCCATGTTTCTTCAGTCCTTGACTCACAAATGCAATATGCAGTCATATAGGGTTGTTTTTCTGCCCTCTTATCTGAAATTTCACCTTTACTTTCATCAAAATATCCATCTATCTACCTATCAAAAGTGTGAGTTCATTTTTATTCGTGGTATATCAATTTTTGTTGACTTCATAGTTGCTACATTAAGTCACAAATTTGAATACCTTATCGTATATACTTGCTTATAGGTCGAGACCAACTGCAAACAGCACAGACCCTTATCTGCCATTGCATAATGCACTGGCAGATCTGGGTCTATGCAGTTTGTTAGGAGTAATCAGTAAAACAAACAACATAGGCCCTGATTATGCAATGGCAAATTAGGGTCAATGTTGTTTGCAGTTGGACTAGACTTATAAGCAAGTATATATGGTACATCCAATGTCTCTGCCATAAATGCAAATTAAATGCCAATAAAATGTAAATGTTATTTCTGACAGAGGTCCATCCATGCATTTAAACACATGCACCAGTGATAAAGTCAATAAATAAAGATTTATTAATGAACCATACAATTTATGGTTTAATATTTTTAGCAATAAACTGAGCCATGGTGACTCAGTTGTTAGCGTGCCTGACTTGCAACAAGATGAGTGTGGGTTCAATCCTACCATCAGATCAGCCTGGGTCGGCTGCTATGGTGTGTTCCTGTGCAAGGCAGTTTACTCCAATTGCCTTAGGCATGATATAACCTTCAGGTGTTGATGTGCCGTAAAACACAAAACACAAAAGACCTGATTAGTAATAACCTGATCAATGGAAATCCAATAAATAAAACTAGATTATAACTGAATACATACTTGTATGCTGATATAAGAATATCAACTACTGGTAACACTGAATACATACACACACAACTAGAGTACAGCTCTTCCCCGCCATAATGGGCTTCATTATAACATAATTCTATATACAATGTCATACCAATATGAACCCTATGACCAAATTTCAAACAATGTACCGTATATACTTGTGTATAAGCTTAAACAAACTGAAAACTGCATAGACCCAGATGTGCCGTCGCATAATGTGCCAGCAAATCTGGATCTATGCAGTTTGTATGGACTAATCAGTAGAACAAACAACATAGACTCTGATCTTCTGACGCATTATGCGATGGCAGATCAGGGTCTATGTTGTTTGTATTTGGACCAGATTTATACGCGAGTATATATGGTACTTGAATTGTTCTATCAAATGTATTACAATATGAGTTGACAGAAAACGATATGAAGTTTAATATTAATGCTTTATTTCCTTTTTAAAACATTATCACGCTCTCCCACACATCTGACACCCATACATGCAGTCATCAAATTTTAAATCATTTCCGCTATACTGCAATTCAGGACATACTGTGGTTCTTGCTATACACAGTATAGTAAGAACATACCATGGTTCTCTCTATACTGTGGTTCAGTACATACCATGGTTCTCTCTATACTGTGGTTCAGTACATACCATGGTTCTCCCTATACTGTGGTTCAGCACATAACATGGTTCTCTCTATACTGTGGTTCAGTACATACTGTGGTTCTTGCTATACTGTTGTTCAGTACATACCATGGTTCTCTCTATACTGTGGTACAGTACATAACATGGTCTGCAGTAATGGAACCCAGCTACAGCATTATATCCAGTGAGAGATGTACTGTCATTTGTTTGAATTAGTATATGCATTAAACAAAAATCCTAATTTAAAAGCAAACAGAAAAAGTTCAAGAGAATATATATCTGACGGGATTTTTGGTTACTGACCACTTTATGTTAATCTCATTCATCTGGATTACCATGAATTCACTAACATAATACTTGCACATAACTTAGATCCAACTGCATGGACCCAGATCTGCTGATGCATAATGCACCAGCAGATCTGGGTCTATGCAGTTTGTTTCAATTATTTTGTAGAAGATCCACAGAACAATGGTCTTTCTGTGAAGACAACAGAAGTCCTTCCCAAATCGACAAAATTAAGTACCAACAAAATTTAATCTTTTGCAAAATGATCAGTGAATTCCAAGTATCAATGTATCCAAACCACATCTACCATATATACTCATTTATAAGTTGCGAATAACTGCAAACATAATAGACCCTGATCTGCCATTGCATAATGCTCTGGCAGATCAGGGTCTATGTTGTTTGTTCTACTGATTTCTCCTAACAAACTGCAAAGACCAAGGTCTGCCGGCACATTATGCAACGGCAGATATGGGTCTGTGCTGTTTGTATTAGGGCTTAACTTGTCCGAGTATGTATAGTATATCCTGCAGGGTTTGGATAAACATGACATAATTAGGCCACACAAAATTATTTTGTAATTTTCTGGAATTCAAATAAAAAATATGGAGCAAGAGCTCAAATATTTATTTTTAACTTATTTTCATTTAAATTAATATTTTAAAAGGCAAAGATTTACTCTAGAGCTAACAATAATTTTTTGTTTCCTTAAGTTTGAAGCTTTTCTTAGATGCTTCCTATCCAGGTGCCAAGAATTTCTGAGCAGAATGTTTTTGTTGTCTTACATATTTTAAAAGGGAATCCCACAAAACAATTAATAAGAAGCAAAATTATTTTCAAATTGTTTTTGTCTCCTCTTGCACATTTGACACAGATTCCTAATGAACAACAAATTCATTTGGTGCCATCTAATTGCAACCTTTTTTTTAACCCCATTGTTCTTACTGAAATCAGTCATGTGCTTTAGTTAACTCAAGGAGTCAAAATATTGACAAATGATAAAATAAACATCAATAAATACTGACCAATATTAACTACATCATGATTATTATTTTTCTATAACTTTACAATTTACATAATAATTCCTTTCAGTTTTGAATTTTAGTAAATACTGAATGCTATACAAAATGAGAGATTCTGCTGATTTCTGTATTCTTTTTTTGGTCTCCTATTTAATGAGTCATACATGGCTAAATAATTTACAGGAGTGCCAATCACATCAAGAGGCCTGGCTTGCCTTTTCTGTTAATGGAATGTTGGACTCATCAATAATAGAACATTGTTGACCCACACTAAATGGCAACCAAATAAAATTAGTGTTTCCATAAAGAAGAGAAAATGTTGAGCAAATTTAGCAACAAGGATGGTTTCATAAAAATTGTCCACTTTTAAAATTATGTACAGTCCAATACAGCACATCAATAGTCTGGTATAGAAAACTATAAATAGACATATTGATCCACTGCTCTGAGAATCTGAGCCCTTTTCAAATAAAATATAAACACTAGAGTTGCTTTTGAAGAGGAGTTCACAAAATACCCTTGCTTCTGTAGGAAGAGTCAATATCCTAAAGCAGTGTTCAATAAACCCTAGAAAGTAGACCACAGTGACCCAGTTTTGGTGCATAACACATCACCAAGATGCACCTTTGGTGGCAATAAGTGAAAGGATGTTATAAAATTATCCCAGAAACAAGTAGGCCATGTTGAATAACCTGGGAAAGTAGGTTACAGTGAATAGTTTGTTGTGCAAGAAATCTTCAACCTTCAATGTTAGCTTGGTGACAATAGGTGAAAGAATTGAAATTAGAGCAAAGATATCGATAAATCCTGAAAAGCAGGTCATATTGATCAAGTTTTTTTGTGCCACACATGTTCATCCCAAGATGCATCGCACCCACAGTGCAAGTTTTGAATTCTACATTAGATACCTTGACAGGAGGACTGACATTAGCACAGGAGATGCATGAATGAATGGACAAAATGAGTGCTATATACATCTGTCCTTTGAATATATAAAACTAAAAGAACAAACTTTTATTGTTTTTTTATTTAAAGAATAAAAATAACTTCATCATCAGACTGTAAACTCAAATGATTATGTTACAACCATCCCTTAAAATATCAATTTCAAAATTATTTTAACCATATGTTGCATGAAAATATATTTTTTGTCATGGCTGACTCCTTATATTAACTTTTTCCTTTCCATCTGTTCAAAATTAAACGGTACTTTGAGACTGAGGCAGAACATGTTTGCTTCCGTGGTGATAAAATCTTGACATTAAAGGAGGTGACATAGTTTGAACTTATTATCTTTGTCATCTTTGGCTTATAAGTTTTTGTATACTCCAAAATAGTTAAATAAAATTAAATCATTTTAGCTAACAGAATTTGCACCAATTTAATACTTAATGTCATAAAATTTTTTGTGAATTCAGGAAGTTCAGCATATTTGCATGGTGTATTTTTTTCAAAATGCCACATCAACAATAAATTATATTGTACAAGTATATTGATATTGACATTAAGAATTTTTTTCCAAATTTATATGTAGTACTAAATTTTAGAAAACTATTATGCTTGTGAAAATCTTATGATTCACATGAATTTCTTATAGCACAATTTTGCTGCTAATGCTCTATCTAAAATTACACATCCTGTACAAAGAGTCAAATCTATCGATCCCATTGTAACCTGCTGCTAGCTAGAGAGGGACATCAATAACAATTAAGAGTTATTGGTAATTTGAAATTCTTAATTGACAAAAATGCTTTGAGAAGTAATCTTCCTGGAGACATAGCAAGTTGTAAAGTGGAGCATCATATTTACTATGAGTCATCACCACTAACAGGAATAAAAATTGGCTTACCATATATGTCTATGTGTAACACACAACCCAATATGAACTCTAGAGACTTAGAGCAGGGCTGTCACAAGTTTTTTGCTTGATGAAATGGCACCCTGGGCGAACATCACTTGCAGCACCCCCCACTCAGAAAAAAAATACCTTAAACTCCGCTAAAAGGCGCCCCCTGCGGACTTGGCGTCCCGGGCGGTCGCCCGTCCCTTACAATGGCCCTGACTTAGAGTACTCCCTCACTATAAGGCACATCTGTATAAGGTGGTCTGTTTTATGAGGTGGGTATGGTCATGGATCCCATTTCATAACTGAACAGTAGTATTTACTATTATGTATAAAATACCTCAATATAATGTTACCTCACCTATAAGGTGGTCCACTTATATGGCTCCTATGAATGACATTATAGTGAGGGTGTACTGTAATTCATGGCAAATTAGGATCTTCGCTGCTTGCTTCAATTCCTATAAGTGGAATGAAAAGCATAGATCCGGATCTTCTAGTACATTACCGTCTATACTTATACCAACTGCATAGACCCAGATCTGTCATCACATAATGCGCTGGCAGATCTGGGTCTATGCAATTTGTAAGGACTAATCAGTTGAACAAAAAACATTGACCCTGATCTGCCGGCGCATTATGCGACGGCAGATCAGGGTCTATGTTGTTTGCATTTGGAGCAGGCTTATACGCGAGTATAGACGGTACGTAAAAGTAGGTCTGGGTGTGCACTGTTCTCAGCTGGATCCCCGTCATACATGATAAATACAGCATCAGTCACTCAGCTGCTTTTAGATCCAGCTGTAAGGTCCTGACAAAGTTGTTTAATTTTTTCTTCTCTTTTTTTTCTTTTCTTGGCTGCATTTTCCTGAATCCTTGCCAATCAGTAATACATGTTACTTGTAATATTTATGTACAATTATTTTTGCAATATAAGTGAAAAATTAATCAAGTTTTTCAATATTTTTAAAATGAGCTTCTTGGTTTTCTTTGTCATGACACCTAATACAAATTTGACTCCACCTCTTTGGAAGACCTCACATTTGTTTGCAGAGTACCATGAATGGCACATTATATGTCTTCCCCATGTTTAATAGTCTTCTATGTATATAAGTGATATTTCTGTGCAGAAACATTTTTCTTCTTCATAGTAACCTTGACCTTGCCCTTGCCCTTTTGACCCCAAAATCAATAGGCTTCTTCATTACCCAAAGAGCATGCCATCCACAAAGTGTCAGCCAGGTCTATGATGTAGAACTACTATTATTGTGCAGAAAGTATATTTCTTGTCAGTCAGTGACTTTAACCTTTGACCTTTTGACTCCAAAATCTTCTTCTTTACCCTAAGTGCTAGCCATTCACAAAGTTTGGTTGGTGAATGTCATGTAGAACTAATGCTGAAACCATTTGTTTATTATTTCAGTAACAGTGACTTTTGACCTTTGACTCCAAAATCATTATGGTTCTGCTTTACACCAATTGCAAGCCATCCACAAAGAGTTTACACATAGATGATGGAAAACTCCCATTATTGTGTGGAAACTATTTTCTTCTTCCAGTCTAAATGACCTTGACCTTTAGAGCCCAAAATTAATAGTGTCCTTCTTTATCCCAAGTGCAAACCATCCACAAAGTTTGGTAAATGTAGATGGCGGAGAACTCAAGTTAATTGTGTGGAAACCATTTTTCTTCTATCAGTCAAGACCTGGACCTTGACCTTGAACTTCCTGACCCTGAAATCGATAAAGTTCTTCCTTACTTCAAGGGCAAGTTATTTCCAAAATTTGGTAACTGTAGATGGTGGAGAACTCAAGTTATTGTGTGGAAACTATTTTCCTTGTTTCAGTCACAGTGACCTTGACCTCTGAGCTTTTGAGTCTGAATCAATAGGGTTCTTTATTATCCCAAGTGCAAGTTAGCCACAAAGTTTGTTAGCTGTTGATGGTGGGCAACTAAAGTTATTGTGCCAAAACCAAATATGAAACAGACTGACGGATGGACATCATAACATAATATGCTCTGACTTAGGGTTGGCAAATAAACGATAAAAAATGAATTAGAATTGTGTTCAGGGAACATGAATGCCTGACCACAGTTCCTGGAAAAAGACCTAAATGCAAGTGGATGGATGGATGGATTGACAAGTATAAACTATATGTCCCTACTGCATTTGTGGTGAAGGCTTACCGCTTCTATCCTCAAATAAAACTACCTAACGAGGATGCTACATACACTATGCTGAATAATTTACTGTACTGTGTGCAATTTTGTTGTGACATGTAAAAGTGGTCTCTAAATAGTGTTATATATCTTTTGTCTGGATCTCTTGTTTTGACTCCTTGGTAAAAGTATTATTGCAAAGCGTAAGAGTGGTTGGATCTTCCTCTTGAACAATATCCCCATCACTGTCAATTTATTAGTCAGGGGATAGCAAACCACAGAAGACTTGATTTTGTATTTTTCTTTTTTAAACTCCATCATTTTATGCAAATACAATATCCTTTTAACTTTTGGGCTTTCTGTTTGTTTAAATGCTTTTCCTGGGTGTAATGAATGTTCAAAACAAGGGCAGGGCCTGCATGTCGAGCCCATGATCAAAGCATTTCTGTAAAATGTGGCCTTGACCCCAAGGTCAAAAGGGAAAGCAAACATGTCACAGAATGAAATGTCTCAGCTTCATAATGATTCATCCAATGTGTGAACAAAATCCATCATAGGGTTTAGGAAATATAAGCAAAATGATTTTTTTAAAAACCAAAACTGTAATGCATATTTTCTGACTGTGATCTTGACCCCAAGATCAAAGATGCAAGAGCATGTGTTGCTGAATGAATTGTGTAGCTTCATAGTAATTCATTGAAAGTATGAAGAAGATCCATAAAGGGGTTTAGGAAATATAAGCAAATGAAACAAGAGTCCCTAATTGGGACTGATGCTCTACTGACTGAAAATAATATCCATGAATCCAAATTAAGACTGTTTCTCATATTTAACTGCAGAGTATTGAACCCATCTCTGATATTCTTGAGAAATTGCAACATCCCAAATTTGGTAACAAAAATATTTTCTTGCATGTCCGAGTTAAAATGTTCATGAGATACCTGTAAGAGCTGTGCAAAATTCTTTGGCATGGCCATTGATATTGAAGCTGATGCCATGGATAAATGATCATTCAACTTGTGTCAGATATACCCATGTGCAAAGTTTGGTTAAATCTATATAATTAATATTGTTTTGACAAAACAAAAAGTTATTTAAGTGGCATGATTCAAGGTATTCATCAGATATATCTACAAACTGGATTTGATAAAAATCCATTCATACTTGTTTGTGTTATCATGCTCACAAGCATGCCCCGGGTGGCCGAGTGGTCTAAGATGCTCACCTGTCAGATCACTGATATCTCACCTCTGTCCATGTGTGTTCAAGTCTCAGCTTGTCCAACATGGGTATGTGAGAAAGCTTGCCAGTAGTTTCCCTTGGGTCGGTGGATCTTCCCAGGGTTTTCCCAGGTTCTTTCTCAACCAAATATACTAACTGGCATGTATTGTTTATCATGTACTGAAAAATGGCGTTAAACCCACGAAACCAAACCATCATGCTCACAAGCCAGTACAGCTAAAAACTGGGTTAGGACCTTTGACTTTAAAATCAATGTCAGAGTGCTGAATATAAACTTACTGATTAGAATGTATTTAAATACAAAGTCTGTTCAAAATTCACTAGTATACGTACAAGTCACTGTGTTCATAAACTCCGTAAAGTTAAAAAATGCAAGGAATGACCTTTGACTTGACTCTAAGGTCAGTAAAGTATGGTTTTCAAAGGTCCTTCACAATAGCACAGAGATGTTGATGGTCAGATCTGCACCATTTTCATTCAGAGCCAATCAAATATTGCAAGAAGTATATTAGTGAAAACCACATGTCAATGCCATCATTCATGCAAGAGAAGAAGTGGTAACAAAGTTTTCAAGATGGCCACTATGGTGTCATGTTGGAGGTCAGATGAACAGTTTTCATTCAAAATATTATTTTATTGAAACCCCATGTCAATTAGACCATCTATTCAGGAGAAGAAGCCATATAAAGATTGTCAGGATGGCCACGTAGGCAGCAATATTGAAGACTATATCAGCATCATTTTAATAAAGAAATATGTAACTATATACTGCAAGAATTTTTTTCTTCAAATCCATGGCCATCCATTTATTAGAAGTAGATGTCATGATATTTTTTAAATTTTGGGAGGTAACATTGGCATCATTTCATTTAGGACCAACTATATATAATGAAAAGTGTTTTAGTGAAACCACATGTCAGTATGATCAACCCTTCAGGAGGATTAGTGATAACAAGATTTTCAACATGGCCACCACTGATAACACCATTTTTATTTAGGAGCAACTAGACATCATAAGAAGTCTTTCTGTGAAAACCCCATGTCAATATATGACAATCCACTCAGGAGTAGTAGTGAACATACTGGATGTCAGATTGGCACCATTTTCATTTGCAACTGACTGGGCATTATAAGAAATCTTTGGGTGAAAACCCCATGTTGATATAACCATCCATCAAGGACTGGCTATAACAAGATTTTCAAGATGGAAGCCATGGTGGCACATTAAAATAATATTGACATCATTTTTTATTATGACCTACCAGACATCATAAGAAGTCATCTGACTTTCCATTCAGAAGAAATGATAATAACAATATTTTCATCATGGCTACATTGGTGGGCATATTGGATGTCAGATTAGAACAATTTTCATTAGGCGCAACTAGACATCATAAGAAGTCTTCATGTGAAAACCCCATGTTGATATGGCAATCTGTTGAGAAGGAATAGCGATAACAAGATTTTCAAGGTGACCGTTGTGGTGGCCATATTGGATGTCCAAGCAGTACCAATTGTTTTGGACCTACTAGACCTTGGGATGAATGTTTGTGAAAAGTTCATGGCAATTCTCCAAGTTGTTTAGGAGGAGTAGCAATAACAAAATTGTGCTCTCAGATGACAATGATTGGATTTCCAACAGGCCATCCCATAAGCTCGTCTGGTCTGTGACCAGTAGAGCTGAAAAATTTAACCAGAACCATAACACAAATTTTATTTAACTGTCACTTTGACCACAAGGTCCATGGGGCCAGCATGCATGCCAATGAATGAATTGTTTTAGCTTCAGAATGATTCATCTCAAGTGTAAAGCAAATCCATAAAAGGGGTTTAGGAAATATAAGCAAATGAAAAAACTTTAACCAAAATCTTAATGCAAAGTTACTATGACTGTGACCTTGACACCAAGGTCATAGAGGCAAGAGTGTACAGCACCAAATGAACCATATTAGCTTCATAATGATTCAACCCAAGCATGAAGAAAATCCAGCCATAGGTTTAGAAATATAAGCATATGAAATAAGTTTAAGCAAAACCTTCATGCAAATTTTCTACAATTGTGAACTTGAACACAAGTTCACAGGTGCGGGCAAGCGAGCATGTCATAGAATGAAATGTCTTAGCTTCATAATGATTAATGCCAAGTATGATGAGAACATATCATGGGGTTAGGAAATATATTCAAATGAAAAACTTGAACCAAAATCTTAACAAACTGTTGAGAGTGCTGCTGCCAGCGTCAGAAAAGTGACTGTTATGTCTTGCTTCCCACCAATTGGGATTAAGAAAAACATAGAGAGTCTGCATGCCTGTCG
Organism: Margaritifera margaritifera; assembly: GCA_029931535.1. Taxonomy (NCBI): domain Eukaryota; kingdom Metazoa; phylum Mollusca; class Bivalvia; order Unionida; family Margaritiferidae; genus Margaritifera; species Margaritifera margaritifera. The sequence continues at coordinate 819,318 of JAQPZY010001583.1, read as the reverse complement.
GATGACATAACCCCTCTATTATTGATATAGAACAGTATAATGCCCATGCACTAAAGTGAATAAATGTATAATTCTGTAACTTACATAAAATCTGATTTCACAATACAACACAGATATTAATTTATTTTGTTTTATTCGCAGCTTAAAAACACAATACAAGTGGGATGCAATACAAGGTTCCCTTTGTGAATGATGAAAACTTTCAAAACAGAGAGTAGAGACAAAAAACTACCATCTAGAAAATATTGCAATTAAACTTAGAGCTGTTGGATGTAATAATGTTATCAATAATGACTCCAGATAAGGCAATCCTGTACCAAAGACAATATACTACACTGGCTGATAGAACAGAATTGCTTTCGTACCAGGAGACCCAAACATGAACATAATTTTATCTTAAATTTTGAAATATAAATGTTTTAAAAGTCTAATAACACTGTAATGAAAAATCTTTTGTTCTTTCTTTCTCTCTTCTACATGTAAAAACAGAACCTTCCACAGATTTTATGAAAACTCATTCAGCATGGAAGCTACCAACCTCAAAACTGTCATTTTACTTTATCACTAGGTAAAATCCCAAACAGACTTTTTTTCAAAGTTTTTGTTAAATTTCCAGAGTACCATTTGCACATTTTCCCTAATTTAAGGTGTAACAACAAATGGAACTTGTTTTTTCTCTCCAGTTTCAGTTACGACTATTCTCGTTATTTACATCAATCCTGGGTCAACATGGATTACATGTTATAACAATGCATTTAATATGATACTATATGAACATTTGTAATTTGTATCTTTATTACTCTTCTAGTAAACATAAGTTGTTCTACAATTACATGTATTTCCATTACTTTTGTGGGATATTTTGCTATTCTTTCTTTGAACATGATGTATTGTACATTTATTCGATCTTCCTGAAATCAGTAAAAGTTAGAAATACTTCAATGGGGGAAAAAAAAAGAAAACATGGGTGAACAGGTTGATAGTATGACTGCAAAAAGTTTCTTTATCCTAAGCAATTGATTATTCCTATTCAGAAATTCATAATAGAGAGGCCTGTTGTTGTTAGGTTCTTCTGTATTTACTTTTCATCAATTCTGGAAAATATGAGCAGTGTACTACTTTAAAATTCAAGGGATAAAAAGGAATCAATAAATTTGACATTCACAAAGAAAATAAAACAGTAACACAAAAATACCACAAAGAAACCTTTATGATGAGATGAAACAAAACAATGTAATCACATGATGAGACAAAGCACCAGTCCAATATTACAGTGTTGTTGACCACTGTGTATTTTCTGATAAGACAGGGCCCAATGAAAAACAGACTAAAGTGTTCCCACAATCCTGAACCATGCTGCAAATCCAGTTGGTGATTTGTTCAAGGTTAAATTATTTAGGTGAATAGATTTGAACTTAAATTTCATCATCCCCCCCCCCCTCCCCCTCCCCCGAATGTAAAGGACCAGGTCCTTCAGGAGTGAAATTCTTTGAAAAAAAACCCCCTGAACTAAAGCTGAAAACTGCACAAACATATTTCAGCATTCAGAAAATATTCAGACCCCCTCTCTCCCCACCTTAAAAAAATCTACTACTTGGATGACATTTTAGTATGTATAATTTAAATATTTTAAAAATGTCCATCATGCAGACCTTAGGACTCTGGATACATATGTATTGCTTCTCTAACTTCCTCATCAAGAATTTCTTCCAAATTAAACCCAATGACATATTATTGAACAGATTGGTGAAAATCAGGCATGCTTTTTTTTACCCATGCTTTTTCTCAGCTACAAAAAATTCTGTTGTCATTTCATGCTTTCCAAGTACCACAATGGAAGATAATGGGAAGTAGCCTGTTGATTAAATCTAGATAAAAAAAAAACAAGATGTGAAAACTCAGAAATCTTGATGATTATAGAACATTCCATCTCAGCTAAATTCAAGACCACAAGTCAAAACAATTCTGGCAATTGATGGTAAAGGTAAGTCCAGAAAGGTTAAAAACTCTAACCTCAAAACTAAATGGTAATGTACTCACTTTGTAGAATATTAAATGGACTCATTTTCAAAATTCTTGTGACAGTTTCTATTTAGTGCATTTTCTCTTACTCACATCACCACACGAGTCTTGAAACAAATTTTGTTAAATGATGGTAAATGCAGGTCCAGAATCATTCAATTTTGTCATGTCTTTTCAGAAAATACACAGGACGCTTAAATAGCAAAGAATTTACAGCTAATTTGGTTCACAAACATGCAGATCAATGACAACACTAAAAATTATATTAAAAACAATTTTCATCACTGACAACAATTCAATCGGATTAAAACAGAGATCTCTGACATAAAGGAGATTTGACAGGCATCAATAAAAGGTCAAGTTCTGGTGACCTTTTTTTTCGAATTTCCTCTCCAAATATTTTCAGTAGCCCATTGGATAAAGCATTCCATTTTATGCCAGGAAGAGTTATCATTAGCAATGATATGTTCCAAATGATGCTTTTCACTTTTAGCTGTATAGGTACCATAAATCAAAAGGTCAACAGAACATGGCCTTATATGGGTGCCTGTTAGATCTACTTATTATCAAGTATATCTTGATTTTAATCAGATAGGACAACAGTTTGTAATAAATAAACAAAATGGTAAACACAAACATGTACATGAATCAGAACCCTATTCATAATCAACAAGTTACAACAGCAGTGAGATATTTACATGTTAGTTTTCCATGTCGATTCCTGAGATCAAGCAGGGATATTCCTGTAGATGCATGAATAATAACACTAATTAACTCCTGTCACTGATTAGTAATAATATTAGTAGAATAATCATCAAGCATCATTCAAAAAGGGTCCATAAGTAAATATGACAATAAATTTCAAATGTACAGAATGTTAACACGTACAATATTCTCTAACATGCAAGCCGCATAACATGGTTTCCCATCTGCAACCTTGGCAATGATGTATTCCTTTATATCTCACTTTGAGAAACTTCAACACAAAATTTTAACATAAAATCTAAACATTGAAGCTGCTGCTGTCAACATTGCGACTGGCATAGTGACAGCTATGTCTCACAATGTTTATGCAGGTGAGACAAAAAAAAGAATAAAGGTTTAAATAGTTGCTTCAAGAAGACAGGTATTGCAATTTTTTTTTTTTTAAGTGAGGCAGTTCTTTAGCTGCAGGGAACATTTTCAAACTGAGTTGGCCAGCCTTATATCTATCTGGGTCTGACAAATCTTGTGCTCTTAGCCCTGGAGCTACCAAAATGATGGATTTGGGGTACCATAAATTAAATTCAGGTAACCCAGTGGGCTAGTACATATTGTTACTTCAACATGATTTCAAAATAATTCTATGAAAATATTTCACAAAGAAAATTAATTATTAATGACTCATAACAAGGAAAAAAGAAAAGATTTGCAGCCAACAGGTTTAGATTAAAATGCCTTCTCTGGGTTACTGGCTTTAAGCTGGGCAACTATGTTCTTTTTCTGGTAGCCCACTGGGCAACCAAGTGATTTTGAAATTTGTCATACCCTGGTCTATACATAATTTGCTGAAAACATATTGGGTGGCTATAGTTGGTCCAGTTTTGATGTTGTCAAAAAATTAGCAAGAAAACACTGTGAATTCACTATTTTTCATGGGATACCAATTTTATTGTATTTCATGGTTGCTGCAAACTGCAAATTTAAAGACCCAACAAACAATAATCCTTCTTTGGAAACAATGGGATCCCTTCCCTGATCCACACATTTAAGAACTGATAAAAATAATTTCTTTTGGCAAAACCATGAAAATTGACATCCAAGAAAATAAGTGAGTTTTACATTAAAATAAATACTGAAGAATTAACAGTGGTGAAAAATCAGCACCAATGCATGTCTGATATCCTTTAGAGCCATTATAAGCTCCGTGTAAATATTATACTTTTTATATCCATATTGAAACAAATACAATTGCATCATACCCTGCTTGTCAAGAAAGTGACAAAATGTAGGTAAACTAATTTTTAGAAAACATAATATTTTCAAGTCTTTTCTACCTGTTTTGTGTTCCAAATGCAAAAAGTCAGAAGGTTTCTACTATTTTATTTGAATCAACTTGTATTTTGGCACATAAGTATCAGCAATTACCATTTGTATGACGTGCATCAACAACAATCATATAAGTGCTACTTCATGTTTTATTAATAATACAGATTTATTTGGAGTAGGCCAATTAGCCCTTGTTACAGTGCAAAATTTTTTTTTAAAAAAATCAAGGGACACAACTCTGATTAGCAATTAATCATTTGCCTCTATGACTATAAAGCAAACATAACACAATATGCACACAATTCTGAAATAAGCAGCTGTTGATTGAAAACAAAAAGAAAAGTGCTAAAACAACTAAAAGTGAAAAAAAATTACCATGTCTATTCAAATTGTTAAAGCCTTCTTGCCTTTAGGAAATTGTGGATGCCAATGATAATGACTTTAACAAATTGCTCTTTCTGTATTATCCTTGCTTATAAGTCGAGTTCAACTTCAAACAACATAGACCCTGATCTGTCATTGCATAATGTGACAGCAGATCAAAGTCTGTGTTGTTTGTTCTGCTGATTACTCCTAACAAATTGTATATAGGCCCAGACCTGCCGGCACATTATGCAATGGCAGATCTGGGTCAGTGCAGTTTGCATTTGGACTCAATTGATAAGTGGGTATATACGATACTTCTATATCAAGTTCATTTACTATTATATTGTAATATAAAAAAATATGCCAAAATACACAGAAGTTTCAGGTTTTGTTTATGAACAGTCAAATTAAAAATTGATGGTTTTTGATTATTTAAAAAAATAAGTTCTCTTTAACATTTCAGTGTTTAGCTTTAAGATTGTGTAAAGGACTCTAATAGGGTACTTTACTGGTACAAGTATATACAGAGGTCTCATATAATTACATCCTCTAAATCTTACGGTTAACAACTAACTGCATTTGCTTGATGGTAACACTATAATAGCATTCAAGTTATCGTTTTTCTAACTGCAACCATCCATTTTCAAAACTTGCACATTGACAAATATGGGAAAAATGACACAAGCAAATGAAAGTTTATCTCAGACATTTCACAACCAAACTATCGCTACAAAATAAATTAACACAAGATAATGTAATTGCCATTCAAATAGAGAAAACAGCAATCCTTTTATTTACAAAGCAATTCAAATTTAACACACTTTCAAAAGCGCATTGTGTGTGTATATATATGCACACACACATAAGTGCATCAAAGCTTAATGTACAGGGTTCCCTCTTTATATTTCTGTTCATAAGAGACATAAAATTGCCAGTGTTATATCCCATGGGATTTCCATAATAGCTGTGCCCTGAGAGTGCATTAAAACACAACATCAGAGTATTTAATGATGTGAAATCACCTTATAATTTGGTTTCATACCCCAAGAACAAAATTGAAAATTACCTCTTGAATGGGAGTTATGACCATACCTGTGTTATAAGCAGTATAATGAGGGACCATCATGTATAATATGCACATAACTGTGAATAGCACAGAACCACAAGGTTAAAAATGTATTCACTCTACTCGAAATAGAGTGTGAAAATTTCCGCTTATCAAGTGAATCTTCTAATGACTTGCACAATCATATGAGGGCTCATTCAGGGTTGACCAATGTTTCTCTTTAATGAAAAGGATGTTCTGTTGAGAATATTGCTGACTTTGTTCATTGAAAGTCCATACTTTCTACTGCAAGTTTGTTTTCCATATTTTTGATCAAACTCAAACAAGTGCTTCGCCCTCACTCTTCAATAGTAATAAACATGACAGGTAGTGCAGACTGGTCTCAATTTGTAATTACTTACAGACTGGTCTCAATTTGTAATTACTTACAAATGGTGTGAGAAGAGTCACAGAGTATGTTCTGGAAAACGACCTATACAGATGGTGTGTAAGTTACTTGCCTGACTGGGCAAGTGGATTTTTTTTAGATTTCTCACCCCTTGAACCAGACCTGCCATCCCAAATTGTTTTTACTGTTTGTTCTACAATCAATTTAAAGCAAACAGTATAGACCCAGATCTACCAGTGAATAAAGTATCAGCATAATAATGTGTGGGTATATGCTGACCTTGGACATTCATTATAAACAAGTAAGAACTGTAGTACAGTACTCCCTCATTATAATACTGTCCATAGGAGCCATTAGAGTATACTACCTTATAGTGAGATGGTATTTTAGTGAATTACAAGATATATATAATTTTACTACCACTTAATGAAATGGGATCAATGACCATACTTGCCTCATAGCATGAACCATGTTAATGAAGGGCCTTATAGCATGAACCATGTTAATGAAGGGCCTTATAGCATGAAATTATGTTAATGAAGGGCTTTATAGCATGAACCATGTTAATGAAGGGCCTTATAGCATGAACTATGTTAATGAAGGGCCTTATAGAATGAACCATGTTAATAAAGGGCCTTACAGCATGAACCATGTTAATGAAGGGCCTTATAGCATGAACCATGTTAATGAAGGGCCTTATAGCATGAACCATGTTAATGAAGGGCCTTACAGTGAGGGAGTGCTGTACTTATCTTTGTTGGTCTATGAGGCATGTGATTAAGCCAGAACAGGAGAAGATTCAGGAAAATGATTATGATAGATGGCTCCCACTGGGGTACAGAGCAGCACGCTGGTGTGCACCCAGTGAGTGAAGATCCCAGTATTATTTGCACTGTGTCAATTTTTAATATCATCCAATTCATTTCTGGTGCACTAAAGGTTGTAATTAACACAAGAAGAACTGAAAGTGTTCATAGATGCATTCATACACAGATAAGTTTAAAGATGGTTTGCATAAAAAAAAAGCTCTACCAAAGCAACATGCCCTCTGGATCCATAGTTAATGAGTTTGGACACAAAACAGATCTATTTACTAAGAGCAATATGCTTTGTTGTATATCTGACACTTGTTTCAACCATGAATTCTAACCATTCCTACCAAAATGTATTCTTCACATGTTTGTCTATTTTGTTAATGAGGCAGGAATTAGCAGTTTACTCAAATAAAAATTTTTCTTCTTCAAAAGTCAGTCCATTTTATTAGCCTGTAATTTTTGCAGCCGTTGTCAAAACTGCAACTTGTGACATATCTTTGATTGTTACAAACTTTAGAGTGTACCGTGCACAATTATAATCAACCTTGCGGTTTTTATACCAGAAGATTATTTTGTGTTATTAATATTGTCTACATTTTCTTTATTTATTATAATCATGTCTATAATAACATATCTTAACATGTGAAATATTACAGGCATACAACATGACATTGTTGATCTTTTTTTTAAACAGGGAATCCCCAAGTAATGATCTCAATATTTAAACAGGGAATCCCCAAGTAATGATCTCAATATTAAAACAGGGAATCCCCAAGTAATGATCTCAATATTTAAACAGGGAATCCCCAAGTAATGATCTCATTATTTTCTACAGTGAATTAAAACTCAAGCTGAGAACTAAATTAGTATATCCTTTCCTTTTATCATTTTTTGTAAAACATAACAGACTGCTACAGTCCACATCAATCATGGGGGCTGTGTTGATCATATTCAATAAGTCTGTTTATAATTGACAAGAGAAAGGAGACATCTGCAATGACTCAGTGATTGGGGTAAATCATAATGTTCATTCTGCCAATCAGATACCAATATTCACCCAAAAGACTGAAATTTATATTAGAACAATCATTTTCAGTTAGTTTTATGCATTATTACTCATCAATTAATAGGAAAGTAAGAAAAATTGTAATTAGTACAATAAAGCTGTAAGTTATGAATTTCCTCTATGGCAGTGTATTGTGGTTGAATTCAGTGATGCAAAGAACTTAAGGATGAGAAGCTGACCTACTGGTCTTATAAACACTGCAAACTTCCTAGTTCTATATGCATTTGATCACAGGATATCCAAAATGCAGAAATACTGACATTAACCTAAATTATATTAAGTGCAAATCTGGTTTGGGTCTTCTTGGCTAACTGTGCAGATTATTTTAAGTGCTGTGGAGCCTCATTAAGTCAAACCCAGTTGACATGAATACCTGTGATTGTTCAAACTACCTTTCAGCTCCTGGCAGAATCTGCATATATTACCGGTATATGAAAACAGACTGCATTTTAAGACATAGGATATGCTCCCGAGACCAGCTGTTGATATATCAAAGGGCATAATGCTATGATCCAATGGCTCCTTTAAGGGGCTTAGCTCAAGGGCAGGAATGCCATGGTTGTGTTGTACTTGCATCCCATGGGAAGGGACAATCTATCCCACTGTCCTTCACATTTCGAGAACACACATTTCAAAGTGACAAAGAAAAATACTAGACAGTATTTAATGCACTAGCAGTGGTAAAATAAAAAACAAGATAATCTTATTTGCTTTGACAGTTTTTCCAACTTAACTTTGCCATCTATACTCACTATCATTTTTTCCTTATGCATTTACTTTATTATAATAAATTTTTTATCAAGTGCTCAAGTAATCCATAAAAGAATTATATATTTGAACACCTGGTTCACATGAAAAGAGCTGCACTATAGAATTCTGTTCCAGATCTTGTTCTCATATTATTTTAGTGTTCATCAGCATCATTCTCATCTTCCTTAATTGCATCCCTCAAAATAGACTATAATCACAATTGGGAGTATAATTACAATGTCCACTCATTATCTACCAGCATTCATTGTAATAATTTCCATTGTTTATTAATGATTTTTCTTTTAAAACTAATAGTTCATTCATTCAATACCAAACTGTGTATTTCTGAAAGTTTTTCACCCCAGAAATTTAGTCCTTTTCTCGATGATGTAACCTTAAAAATATGTTAAAGTAGCAGCCATCAGAGGCTTTACACTGCAACTCAGACAGCTATTACAAACCTTGAATGTTTTGATTGACATTATATTCTTTTGAAATATTCTTTTGAAATGGAAATTAATTGCCATCTGAAAGTTGTTATTACCTTTGGTGACTTTGGCTGTTGCAAGCACCAACAAAAATGTGGACAGACATGTATTAAATAAAAATAGGCAAATTTTTGTATTATTCCGTTGAAAAAACACGTCCACAAGAGCCAAGATTTGGGGGACATAAGGCAAACAATTGTGGGATACCCTCAATCCTGCACACAAGGTGCAACACTGCCACATGAATTTGAGGAAGTATATGATGTTGTTATATATTCCAAATAGGTTGTAAACTGGATGCAAAACAATAAAAGAAAAACAAAAAACCAAAATAACTAAAACAAGTATCTTACTCTGACCCAATGGTGCCACCCAAGGACTCAATCCAATGGCCCCACCCAAGGACACAATCCAATGGCCCCACCCAAGGACAAAATCAAAGAGCAGGAGTGGTATAAGATAATCAGTAAAGATGAGATGTCATTTTCAAAATGTGCATTGAACTGTATAAGGCTTCACTGAATAATAATAATAATAATAATAATAATAATAATAATAATAAGAAGAAGAAGAAGAAGAAGAAGAAGAAGAATATTAATGAAAATATGTCCTACTTGATCCCATGGCCCTACCCAGGGATGTAACCCGAGTCAATGGTGGTGCTGGGTAAAAGGGAAGTATGGGATCATATAATATTGCAGCCATGAAAGTGAATTGAGTGAGGGCTTATTTATATATTCTGACAAAAAAATTAAGCAAACTGTCCTACTTCTTGATTTCAAGGCCCCATTCTGGGATGTAACCCCTAGGCCAAAACAGTATAGAAAGAAAGTGTATATTTTAGGATTATATAATATTCCAAATTTGTAGCTAACTGAATATAATAATAATAAAACAAACTCAAGAAATGGAATCATAACTTTACCCCATAAAATTAACTAGTATGTGTCCTACTTATAATTCATTACCCAATGGCCCCACCCAGGGGCAGGAGTGGTATTGATGATATTACAAAAAATATGAAGTGAATCAGGTAATGGGTTACTGAGCTAGAATATAAAATAGCATTTCAATAATAGTTGCCTAAAAGTGTTAATCTCACTTGCTCAAAATACATATCTCTAAGGTTCCCTGGAGTTTGAGCTATCAAGATTTCAGTATATTAAGTTAAATATTAGATCTATTGATAGTCATAAAAATGGCAAACCAGTCTTCATTGTTACTGCTTGGTACACATTTCTACACTGAGCCATATGACCAATCTTCTTTTAAGCTTATTTGTATGGAATGATTGTGGCATACATTAATAGCTCTCAATTATAAAGAAACTTGTCCCATGAGGTCAACTGCAAAAATTACCTCATAGACATACAACGTCTCTGACACAAAGGATACATTTGATCTGACCAAGTGCTGTAACACTATCATCAAGTCTGCCAAAAAAAACCCACTGAAAACATAACACACAGGTCCCAGAATTAGGTTGAGAACACACTCCCCTCTTTTTCATGAAAGGCCAAGAATGTGACCCAAGTAAGATGGATGGATACAAAGAAACAATTAGCTATTTGTGATTCATATCCCAACTTAAAATCATTATTCATATGTATTTTATAAAATGATGTCATCAGTAAGGTGTTGCTTTGACCTGTTGGATTTTTTTATGTGCAAATATGTGAAATATCATGTAGAACTTTGTAAGTGTGCCAAATTGTCATGTCACAATAGGTCAATGGGTAACATTAGAATCACCTGACTGAATTTCTCGTTAAAACAAATGCAATTTTCAAATAATTTCTTGACAAACAAGAAGCTGACAACCTTTTATGTACTGCTAGTATGTAGATTGAATTCAACACAGGATTTACACCCGAGTTGTGGAATAAAAAACTGTTAAGACTAATAAAATCTGGAGTGGCAAAGATTTAAAATCATGAATAAGAGAGAATGAGGAAGAGAGGTTTTGTATTGTCAAGGTAGAATAAGGCTGATAGGTCTTGTATTGTCAAGGTAGAATAAGGCTGAGAGGTCTTGTACTCTCAAGGTAGAATGAGGCAGAGAGGTCTTGTATTGTCAAGGTAGAATAAGGCTGAGAGGTCTTGTATTGTCAAGGTAGAATAAGGCTGAGAGGTCTTGTACTCTCAAGGTAGAATAAGGCTGATAGGTCTTGTATTGTCAAGGTAGAATAAGGTTGAGATGTCTTGTATTGTCAAGGTAGAATAAGGCTGAGAGGTCTTGTATTGTCAAGGTAGAATAAGGCTGAGAGGTCTTGTATTGTCAAGGTAGAATAAGGCTGAGAGGTCTTGTATTATCAAGGCAGAATAAGGCTCAGAGGTCTTGTACTGTCAAGGTAGAATAAAGCTGATAGGTTTTGTATTGTCAAGGTAGAATAAGGCTGATAGGTCTTGTATTGTCAAGGTAGAATAAGGCTGAGAGGTCTTGTACTGTCAAGGTAGAATAAGGCTGATAGGTCTTGTATTATCTAGAATAATGCTGATAGGTCTTGTATTGTCAAGGTAGAATAAGGCTTAGAGGTCTTGTTCTGTCAATGTAGAATAAGGCTGATAGGTCTTGTATTGTCAAGGTAGAATAAGGCTGAGAGGTCTTGTACTGTCAAGGTAGAATAAGGCTGATAGGTCTTGTATTGTCAAGGTAGAATAAGGCTGAGAGGTCTTGTACTCTCAAGGTAGAATGAGGCAGAGAGGTCTTGTATTGTCAAGGTAGAATAAGGCTGAGAGGTCTTGTATTGTCAAGGTAGAATAAGGCTTAGAGGTCTTGTTCTGTCAATGTAGAATAAGGCTGATAGGTCTTGTATTGTCAAGGTAGAATAAGGCTGAGAGGTCTTGTACTGTCTGTCAAGGTAGAATAAGGCTGATAGGTCTTGTATTGTCAAGGTAGAATAAGGCTGATAGGTCTTGTATTGTCAAGGTAGAATAAGGCTGAGAGGTCTTGTATTGTCAAGGTAGAATAAGGCTGAGAGGTCTTGTATTGTCAATGTAGAATAAGGTTGATAGGTCTTGTATTGTCAATGTAGAATAAGGTTGATAGGTCTTGTATTGTCAAAGTAGAATAAGGCTGAGAGGTCTTGTATTGTCAAGGCAGAATAAGGCTGATAGGTCTTGTATTGTCAAGGTAGAATAGTTGAAAAGTCTATTGACAGGTATGAATAAGGACCAATGTGAACACTGGGAATCTAGAAAACATCAAATCTTTGGGAAAGACAGCAAATTATAGGTGAATTTTTCTGATGTTTACCCTAAGTTCAGCTTTACTGTTGACATTCAAATAAACCTAAAAGAAATCAATATAGCCTCTGATTGATCTTCTAGTACCGTGTGTTGATGTTCTTTGGTTAGGACCTAGGATTTTGTCTATAGGTCAAGAGCCCTGATTTCAAATGACAGTCAAAATTTCAGTTACTACAACAGAGTATATTTTCAGTCTGTTAAAATGTTATGTGCTTGCACCAATTCCCTTTTACAATATATTTTTCCCAAATTTTGCAACAAGTTCTTCTTGCATTCCTTCACCACCTAAAATGTCTCTTCAATAACAATCAATAAGAGATTTCTGGAGAGACATTTTACTGGTATATGGTGAAGGAAAAAAATATACTGAAAACGGGTCTTGGTACAGGTCTATCAAATTGTTATATATATCTGGCTCATTATTATTCAAGAAAATTCAAGATAAATTCCATTACCCTATATTTTAAAGGTTTATTTCAATGCCATTGAGTTCAATAGAACTATGTAAATTATGTATCTTGAGAAACTTTAATTTCTTTAGTTAATCTGAAAATAATGGTTAAAAAATAGTAAGCATTCTGACCAAAGGAGCAGATTGACTGGTTCCTGATGGTACCATTTTAAGCAGCACTATTTCTGCATGATTTATAGTGTTTCAACTGGAATTGCTTTGTAAACAACAGGTCTATTTTTTTTAAAATATGAAAGGTAAAGCATGAAACTGAATAAAAAAAAAAATAAATGATAAAAATAGACTGTGCATTTGCACATTTGCATCATAACTTGAACACACAGCTACAAATATATGAAACAAAATATTGTAGACAATGATTTTAACACAAAGCAGCAAAATATGAAAGAAAAATAAATAAAAGTCAAGCAGCTGAATAAAGTTCATCCATAAAGAGCTGGAGGTGTCCACATGCAAAGGGATGGCACAACATTAGTATACTGTACTATGATACCTGGATGACTTCAAGACTCCCATGAAGGGAACTATGACTCCCATGAAGTGAGCTGTGACTGCCATGTATAGAACTGTGACTCCCATTCGATGAGATGCTGCTTGTTGATTGGTAAGGATCAGTGGAGCCTTGGAAATTACATCCAAGAGCGGGGGAAAACTGGTCTGTTGCAATGCCACATTGCTGGAAAAACTTGCTAAATGGATAATGCACAAAAGAAGATCCCGTGCCTTCTTCATCTGAATTCAACATGTCATCAAGACTGCGGGATTTTCTGCTGGCTTCATATGCCTGTGTTTTAAGCATGGCAGTTTCCATTGCAGTTGTGATTTGCCTATATATTTCTCTCTCTGAATATCTGCCAAGTCTGAATTTAATATCCCCCATGCACCCTGAATGTTTTGACTTTTTACCATTTTGAAGCATATATGTCTCTGAGGTATCATCCTGGGATGCACTACTACCAGAATTAGGTGAATCTTGACAATCTGACCCAAGGTCAAAGGTTGGGTATGTAGAGAATGCGATACTATTGGGCCGCACAATCGTACGCTTGACCCGACCTTCCCGTGGCCTAAACTTAACCTTGCTAGTACCAACTGTTGTTGGGGATGCAAGAGAGGAATTATAGGAACTGGTGCTGCTGGTGCTTGTGATACTCCCTGGTGACAATGGTGACAGTGGTTCAGAAGTTTTTAATTCATCTACAGATGTATTATGAGGCCGTTTGACTCCTGTAGACACATGGTTATTCTCTTCTATCTTAGTACAGCATGGTGTAAAATTAAGTTTGTCCAATGAGGTAGTGGGAAAAGTTTGAAATGATATATTTTCTTTTGTTACTTCCGACTTGGCACAAGAGTCTGACTCAGCTTGAGAGAAATTCAGTTTTGCTAATGATGTAGTAGGAGACTGCAAATTTGTCAAAGAGGATGGAGGAGCCAAAGAAAATGATTTTAACTTTACTTTTTGTGTGGCTGTAATTGAACATGCATTTGCACTTGGAATGGTGAGATCACTAGAAACACATGAAGATGAAGTCACAGATATTGGTGATGATGCTGCTAATGTTGTTGCTATGGTAACAGTAACATTGTTTTCCATAGATCTGAAACTTTCTGTTGGGGACTCTGGTGTGATTGGTGATAATGCAAGAGAAAGTGCCCTTAAAGGACGCTTTTGTGTACTCAACCTTGCAAATTCGTTTTTGAATGAGAACGGGGATGAAGTATAGGGCACATTTTCTTGCGTTGGAGATTGTAAAATATTGCTAGTCCCCACATTTAGACACAATGGTGGCCACAATGTGGGTGGTTTTGATAACTCGTTCTGTAATTGGTCTGTATTTTGGCTAAGCAAGATCTGTGATGGTGATGCAGGTTTTATTTGATTGCAGGACCTTTCATCTGAAAGAGGTGATGATGTACTTGATATTAGATGAGATATATCAGTATCGGATGAATGAGGAGAGAATAATATAGGTCCAGAAATGGTTGACTCTGAACTGCATGGGAAAGGACATGTAAGATCTTCCCTATTACCAGTGACTGCCCATCTCTCTGTAAGTGTCTTACTGAACAATGAATGTTCACCTCCACTTTGTGAATGCCTAAATACTGACTGCACCTCAAACTGACTGTATATACTCTCTGACCAAGATCTAGTTGTAGATTCCATACAAACCGGGAATGGGCAAAGTTGTGAATCTGAAGAGATTTCTGTTAAACTCCCTGAATCACACAACGGGCCTGGAAATGGTGCTGCCAGTACTACAGGAGGTTCTGAACTTGGTGAAAAATTAGAATCTTTGTCTGATAATATATCCTTAGTAACAGATTCAGCACACAAATCTTTGGTAGCCACAAATTTGGCCTGCAAAGTCAAGCCCTTTGTGTCAAAGCTGAAAGGTTTCATGTTTTTTGCCCCGGGTGATGAAGGACTACAAGACTGTAGATCCATGACATAATTGGACCAGGTTCTATTTTCACCCTGCCGTGAAGAAATATTCCCATTCTTATCTTCTTTTTCCAGTGCCTCATGTTTTATCTGTTTCTCCCATTCCAAAAGCTGCCCTAGGAAATTGAAATTAGGTGAGATCGTAGGTCTCTTGTCTTTCACATACCTGCAAACACAGCAAAAAGCCAATTAACACCAAACCACTTGAATTTTTATTAGGAACTTGTATATATATATATATACATATATATATATGAAAAAAGTGAATATGTCCACGTGCCTGTTCATATATAGAATTTTTTAAAATTTTGCAGGAAATCAGTAATATATTCATATTTTATTCTTTCAAGCGCTTTTACATTATCATCATGACTTTTCAAGTAGGTACATTATACTTTAAAATTATTTTTTGTAAAAAAGTTATGTCAATTATGTCACTGTTGATAGGCTGAGGTATAAACTTTACATCTATAGAAAACACTTAAATACAAAAACACATTTGTATGACTGACAAAACTATGAAACACGCATCACAGTGAGAGGCTAAAGAAAACAAAACAAACTCAACACAAGCCCTGTACTGTGTGATATGATAGTGAATCAGTGTATTGGTACAATGCATAAAGTCGTCCATACAAATTAAAACAAAGTATATATACAGTGAAACTCCTCAAAACTAAAACATCAGTATACTGGAATCCCCTCAAGAAAAAAATCTTTTTGGAGTCCCGAATTTTTTCTTCTTTCATTTTATAATTTTTTCCCCAGTAAACCAAAACCTCTCAACTTTGAATACCAAAACAAATTTTGTTCAATTTTATGCTAAAACAACAATATTAAACCAAAACTCACTTCAAACTTGGAAATGTATTTTAGCTGCTAAATTCTTGACACAGAACAGATTAATTATGGTTAGCAAATGACCCTTATCTGAGAAAGACCTGGAAAATGTCCCAAGGGCCGGCAAGGTAAAAACAATACTTGACAAGCACACAGGCATAGATTAGGGTCAACAATAGGCTAATCTTAAGTCTTTGCACCATAAAAAAAGAGTTAGCTCTTTAAGACAAATTATTAATAACTAAATGCTTGTAGTTAAGCCATTTAAGAAAGATTATGTTTATCTATGTATTATCTTATTGTGATTAATGCTATTCGTTTGAATAAAAGATCATCAGAACATTTTTTTTTTTTTTAAAATTAAATATCAGGGCCAAAACAGTACTCTAAGAGCCAGATTCCCTCAACTATTCACATATTTAAGTAGCCATGACTGTCATTTGTCTTCACTCACATCAAGATATCAGAACAACCAGCTAAGCGTCATAGGATTGAACTATCCTTACAGGATAAAATTAGTCTGATCAATGAGCATGAATCTGTACCAAAACCTACACTGAAGAAACTAGGGGGAAAATTCGGCATAGGAACATCTCTTGTTTCAAATATTCTAAAGAAAATGGAATTCTACAAGAATGAATTTGAAAATAGCAGTGATGCAAACAAGAATAGTTTTAACAATGCCTGCAAATCTGACAAACTGAATGATCTTGTGTGGAAATGGTTTAGCAAAGCTAAGACTATCGGAGTGACTTTACCTATAAGCATCATCCGAAGACATGCCAAGGTGTTTCATAATGTAGGCAATAGCAAGGGTAGGGGAGCGTGATATCCCTGCCAGGCAGTGGACCAGAACACAGCCATTTGACTCACGAACCTTGTCTAGAAGAAGAAAAAAACAATAAAAATACAGATGTAAAGAAGATGGTGAAAAATTCAAAAAAGAAAGAAAGAAATATCACAGAATGATGATTACAGCAAGTTCAATTTATGTCGATGGTGTTGATGTTATAATAAAAACATATTTACTATATCTTTTACTGCAGATAAATTAGGCTGATCTTTGTATATCTTACAAACATCCATTACTGTTTTTATTCTCATACAAATTTCTGGTTGTTAAGTCATGCAGATATTTTGACCTACTAATCTGAAATGTTTCCTCTTGGTGCTAAAAATAATGCAACTGAAATGTTCATACCATACATAAAAAAATTTACAAAATAAAACTAACATGGGGCTAGAATGAAAGAATAATTTGATATTTTCCGAGACTTAACTTCATAACAAACAATTCTCTTAGTTTTTCAATTCTTGTATCCTAACAAAAATAAATTTATAACAGATTTTAGAATTCATATTGACATGCATGATTAAAATGATAACAGGAGACCTATGTGAGTCTGATGATGCTCACTTAACTAATGGCTTTCTTCATCAACAAAACAATTCCTTGATAAAACTTTCTATGGGATTGGGCATCAGTTCTGGTATATTATTGCTCTCTCCAAAACATAATGGATGCATGAATACAATATACCACACACATATATATGTATCTATATGAATCAATTATTTACTGTCACGAAGTATACACTTGCCAATACGATTCAACAAGTTACATACATTAAATGTCAATAATTATCATATTGCATAATCTCATGTATGCAAAAGAGTTCAATTCAGTTCAGTCAAATTCATTTATTATCATTCACATCTACAAAGATATATGACAAAGTACATAAATTATTATATGGCACAAGGTAATTACAAGACACAATAAGCAGCATTCAGTATTTGTTCTCTGCTAGAGCAGAATATTTACAAATGTTTAGCAAGCCTTTGTAACAAGCATTCTAACTGGTTAAAAAAAACTGCATCATTTGATGCAATAAAACCAGACGTTATTAGTTCATAACACTAGAAAGGAACTACTACTGTATTCATGCACCATTTTTGTGTGCTATGATATTATTTGTAAACAATGGTTAAAATACTGTTCTGTTATTTATTTCCTAAGATTCATTTATATTTTTGTAACTAAGGATTCATGAAGTCATGAAGCCTGAGCATCACTTATACACCATTCATAAACAGCTTTCAGTTCGCTACAGTTTAATTCTGAAATATTTCTGGTTTGAGTGATATATTTATGTGCATTTTACAAAAACTTATAACTATTTTCAAAGAAAACATAATGAGCAAAGGAAATTGTTAAGGGAAAAGTACTTTACTTGTGGCATGACTTGCCTCTGGTGTGTAATTGTTGTACATGAAATGAAATACCGTATATAATCGCGTATAAGACGATACCGACTGCAAACTGCATAGACCCAGATCTGCCATTACATAATGCACCGGCAGATCTGGGTCTATGCAGTTTGTAAGGACTAATCAGTAGAACAAACAACAATATGCGACGGCAGATCAGGGTCTATGTTGTTTGCATTTGGACCCAGTTTATATGCGAGTATATATGGTATATGAATGCAATATGGTTTTATGGGATCCCATGTAAAAAATTACCTGATAGAAAACATCCATTCATATTTAAGCAGAAAATGACATATAACTAAAAAAAATTTAAAGATCAAGAAAAGCCAGAAAGTCTAAGAGACACAAATGAACAACAGAAGTAAATTAACAAACCAAGGAACTGGAATGCTTCATGAAAGTGGGGTAGCAACTTGGCACTGTAATTGTCGTTGACTGGAATGCGCAGAAAATGGCCATCTTGGATGAAAGTTGGTTTTGGACATGTAGTACTGACATTTAGAATGTATGATATCTCATTAACCTGAAAACAAAATTGAAATTTTTAAAGGAAGACTCTTTCTTTTGTTGAACTTACCTTTTATTTAGCTAGAAAGTCAAAAACTTTAATATTGAGCTTAATGTAAATGCTTTTAACATTTACCTCAATTAGTGGTGTGGGCAGATGTACAGATGTACAAACACACAAAAAGGACACCAAAGTGATCACTTTGTCAAATTTCTGCCAAAACTGGCTCAACAACTATTGTGTATAATACATGCACAATGACAACCAGTGAAGACAAAGATCTGCAGAGATGTCAACCATTTACCAACAATAAATAGGATGTCAGCTTTCAAGAATTGGAAGTCAAACATAAAAATAGGAATGCTTCAAAGTTTTATCTAACAACTTATTGTAAGAATTAAACCTTGCTGATTGAAAGTGTTTTTGGCTGAAACATGCTTCCTCAAAATCATCTTTACCACCATGTGACACAATGAAGTCTGT
This sequence comes from Margaritifera margaritifera, assembly GCA_029931535.1. Lineage (NCBI taxonomy): Eukaryota > Metazoa > Mollusca > Bivalvia > Unionida > Margaritiferidae > Margaritifera > Margaritifera margaritifera. The sequence goes on along the minus strand of JAQPZY010001583.1, from coordinate 800,055 downwards.
TGAGAAAAGACTGCAAACTCATGGTGTTCATCCAATCTTGATTCCTTGCCTTTCACGTTTGGATTTTCTGTAGCACACATTGTGTTTTTATTTAGGTTAAACATTCAACATCTTGCTTCAACTTTCTCAGGTGAATCAAGATTCCTAGCTGATATGAATCCTGACCAGTCAATATTTGATTGCTTTTGTTATACAAGTACTTGGGTAAACTTTCATAAAATCATTACAATCAGACATTACAAGTGTTTCAGTGATCTTGATATACCAGTGTTCATAAAGTGGTTCACCTATCTGACCACAAAAATGAAACCTGATATGATAGTAGGGATTACAATGGTACAATCTGAGCTTCAAAACTGAAATGATTCCACTAAAATTGGAATAGTTAGCATCTTTGGATCAGCCAGCACATAATGCACTGGAAAGTCAAGATCTACACTTTTTTTTATGAAACTGTTGAGAAAAACCCATAGTATATACCCTGATCTATCAATGCATGATGCAACATCAGGTCTATGCTGGTCAAAGATGGGTACTTATTGTACATTAATTAATAAAGTGTTGATGATGATGAGTTTGGTTTTATGGCACATCAGCACAATAAGGCCACACAGTACCGAAACAATAGTAATAATGAAAGTACATGGTAAAAAAGCATCTACCAAAATAAATGGAATAAAAGTATGTACAGAATCCCAATCAATAGGCAATGTCAACAGTTGAATATTTTTAAAGGTACAAATATCACACAAGGTATATCAAATCAAGAAACCATTATGTACTGATTAAAATCACTCACACGATTCAGCAAGTTATATTTTGTATAAATATTTGCTTTTTTCAAGAAATTTAAAATGAGAGATACACATATTGGGTGGATCCTCACCCTTCAAAATGAAGGAGCCAACAAAAATCAGAATTTCTTTCTTCACAAATATTTCAAGTCAAGGGTATCCAGGGTTAAAACTTGGATAGTTAATAAATGGTAAACAGTTTTTTTGTTTTGCCTGCAAAAGCAGACATAGGGATCACTTTTCTGACACCATTGTTGTTGTTGTTGGCATAAGCATCAATGGTAAGTTTTTACCGTCAGCTCAGTTTCTCTGACACTGTTGTATGTACAGTCAAGAAACCTGATTGGTGTATTCATCGTGGAGGAGTACTGTTTACCACAGACAAAAAGAGCCCCCAAAGACCTACTTTTTACACTCAAGTCACTTTGCTGAGTACATGTATTTGGGACATGCCTTGGTGAAGCAGGAGTGACACAGCACTCTTCAAAATTCTCGTTTGTAATGAGAGTCACATCTGCTCCAAAAGCACAAAAACAATGCAATCAAATCAGTTAAATTTGTACATGTTTGGTGTAGCCAGTGGCAGGGAATCAGGTTTCTTTTCCAAGATGATGTACTGTATAATGCTTGTGTAATAATGCACACCCAAACAGTGAACCATGTAGATCCATATCTGCCATCATCTAATATGCTGACAAATCAGGGTTCGTACTGTTTGTTCTACTTACAGTTTCCTGCAAATAGGGCACACATGACACCTGATCAGAACATCCACAGCCTTTTCTGTTGCATGATAAAGACCTCAGATGTAAATTGTGGCCATTCTGACTGCACTCAAACCCAATGTTGTTATTACATCTTAATAACTTCACATTACATAAAGTAGATGACGTTTTATCACTAATAGCAACATAAGTAATAGCTTGAAGCTACTGAAACCAATGATTTAAAAAAAAAAACAATTTTCATTAACTTGCTAGAAGAAAACTACTAAAAATTAAAAGTGCAGGTATTTTATTTGATTGTCCAGTGTTATTTTATTTGCATCACCTATATTTTATGAAGGTCTGTTCTTCACATATTTAGCCAGATGTCTGTCTGCCACAAACATACCATATTGGGACGTATCACTACAACTACCTGTAAATCTCCTGTAAATCTCTTTCAGAGACTCAAAGTTATTCAATTCACATTGGAAAGAGATGTACCAATTGAGGGCACACCCTAATCTGCCAATGAAATATGTGATGGAAGACCCTGGTCTATGCCTTTCACAGTGGGATGTACACAATACATATACAGTGGTCCCCCTCTTATAAGGCCACCCCTTCTGCAGCAAGAAAGTGGCCTTATAAGAGGGGTGGCCTTTCTAGAGGGGGATCACACAGTTGTGAGTAATAACTACATATAAAGTATAAAAGATGCAACTAATTTTTATATATTTCATATTTTCATTTAAAAATCACAGGAATATTATCTGGTTAAGGACTCAATATGATAAAACTAATATCAATGTTATTTTAAAAAAATATGAATAATCATGAATCGTGGTGCAAAACCACATTGTCGGTAAATTCGGGGCACAAACATTTGGTTGTAACTATCCCTGTACGTCCGTCGATTCCGTCTTCCCACTCAATGCAGTTGAATGTATATTGACGATGTTTGTTTGAATCTTTCTGACATAAAATTTCTCAGTAGTTATCAAAAGACTCTCCCTCTTTTCGTTTAATTTAATTGCTTTCACTTTTTGTTCTAAACTGAGAATGTCGGACGATATTTTGCGACAACTTATTCCTTCGCGGGCAATCACGCGTGAGGCACAGTGTTTATAACGGAAGTGAGTCTGTCACGTGATCAACTTTTTTTCTTCTTCTCCAGTCTGGTACCCGGTTATGTACATTTCATAATCTATTAGAGTGAAGCCAGAAAGGGTAACATACCATTTTACTATCTGGCGACCGGATGTCACGCTGACTTGAGCTGAACAATGATGTGCTTCTCAGCGGTTAGCTTTTGTCATCTTGATAATTATCGGTGGTAATAATAGCCAGTAATTATCAAAGTGACAAAAGTTAACATCTAAGGAACACATGGCAGTAAGGATAATCGGATTACTTACCTCTTTGTTACTTTATAAAGTTACTTTATTGGCATGTTGGAACAAAATGTCAATGTGTTGAATTGAGAAATTAAAAAATATTATCAAGATTTTACTCGGTAAACAATCATTATGTGGCCGCTCGCGAGGGGTAAATTTGACCGTTTTTGCACTAAAATCCTGGCCGCTGGTCGCGTTAGAGGGGTGGCCGTCCTTGAGGGGTACTTTTGAACACAAACTCGTCGGTGCCAAGGGATTGTGGCCGTATAAAGCGGGTGGCCGCTGGTCAGGGGGGCCGTTCAAGAGGGGGACCACTGTATGTGATGGAAGACCCTGGTCTATGCCTTTCACAGTGGGATGTACACAATACATATATGTGATGGAAGACCCTGGTCTATGCCTTTCACAGTGGGATGTACACAATACATGTATGTGATGGAAGACCCTGGTTTATGCCTTTCACAGTGGGATGTACACAATACATATATGTGATGGAAGACCCTGGTCTATGCCTTTCACAGTGGGATGTACACAATACATATATGTGATGGAAGACCCTGGTCTATGCCTTTCACAGTGGGATGTACACAATACATGTATGTGATGGAAGACCCTGGTTTATGCCTTTCACAGTGGGATGTACACAATACATATATGTGATGGAAGACCCTGGTCTATGCCTTTCACAGTGGGATGTACACAACACATATGCTATACATAGGGTAAATACTGTATTATGAAAAGTATAATCTATACATTAATTAAACTATCGATATCTTGTTCCTGCAGATGGAACAAGACTATTATGGCCAACTGCCATATTGCTCATTTATAACGAATTCCTTATATACAAGATTAATCTCCCTTAAAAACTCTTGCAGCAAAAAGAGACACAGTGATGTTTTTAAAAGCTGAATGCTATCAGTATTTTCATTTTATTGCCATGAAAATGAAAATCATATTCACTGAATTCATTGTATTGAACTCTGTGAATAGCAATTTAATTTATTTCCTTTAAAAACAAATTTCATGTCTACTGTCCTTACTATGTAGCCATGCTTTCCTGTACCTATTTATGGTTCATCTGTTGATGTATATCTGTAATTTTGATGTTGAACAATGAGATTATTTCTTATATACATCCAACAGATACATAGGTACATAATGGATATAGTGGGTCTGTGCCCGGTTGTCCGGATTGTCTGGATTCGACTAGCAAATCAATCGTCTGGATAGTCCTTGGTCGGTATCATTAAAGTACAAGGTTTATCTTTCGATAATTACCATACTACTTACATTTATCTTTAAGCTAAAACAGATTTCCAGATTTGGACCAAATATCTTTTCCAAAATTTTAATTGACCTTATAGCTAATGCTGACAACAAGCATGTAAGAGGATTTATCAATAACTGCTATGAAATTCTGAAAGTGTAAACATTCCTACCTGAATGATATCCTGAGAAAGAGCATCCCTCTGTGACCCCAAATAGAGGAAGGGGAGTATGCGGGTTGGTCCAATGTTGCTGACAGGCAGACATGGCTGTGAGAGAGATGTTAAAGGGGCACATTTGAAGTTTGTGTTGGTCTTACTCTCACACAGCGATGGGTACATGGCTTGAAAATCCAGAAGCCCACCTGAAATTAGAAGATTTATCTCTATGATACACTTGGTTCAAATTCCAACTAATTTTCGACACCTAATTTGTTATGATATACACTCAAATATCCATAAAGCGGCCTTTCTGTAATCCAGCTCCCTCTTCAGACAATATCTGGTTCAGGGAACTTTGACTCTGTGTGTGTGTATGTATATATATATATATATATATATATATATATATATATATATATATATATATATATATATATGTGTGTGAATTGCTGAAAAGAAGTTGGAGAAAACTCTGACTAGGGCATAATAAGACATACCGCACTACACTGTACTCACTTAAGTTGAGTCCAACTGCAAACAACATAGACCCTGATCTGCTGTCACATAATGTGTCGCCAGATCAGGGTCTATGTTGTTTGTTCTACTGATTACTCCTGATAAACTGCATAGACCCAGATCTGCCAGTGCATTACGCAATGGCAGATCTGGGTCTGTGCAGTTTGCAGTTGGATTTGACTTATAAGCAAGTAAATACAATACCAGTACTAAGTGTCATTTTTTATGCCTGAAGCCACAACACTGGGGGTACACAATTTAAATTCAGGCACTCATTTTTTTATCATAATCTTTAAGAATACTGACAAAGGCATTTCAAATTCATTCGGTTCTTGATCTCTCAGATTTGAACTTTATTTCTTAATTCCAACAAAGAACTGACAATTTTAAGTTGTAACAATACAACATTTTATTCCTGACCATTAATATTCTGTAGAGAGATTTGTGCTACATGTAGTATTTTATATCAAGTCATGATCAAACACTTTGCCACATAATTATGAAAATCACTTTCTCTATCTCTCTCCAGAGATACGATAGATTTCTGACATTAGGGCCGTTCCCATATTCCTCTCCTTTCTGAGATTTTATGCTACAGTTTTTTAAGTCATTTAATTCTGCTATGATCAAACACCCCGCCACACAATCATGAAAAATGTCTGTCTGTATGACTCTCTTTCCATAAATACTTGAGATTTCAGACATTAAATCCATGCCATTTGCCATACTTCCCTCCCTCATAGAGATTTTATACCCCATGATCTCTCTCTCTCTCTCTCCCCCACCCCCCAACCAAGATACCTGAGATTTCAGTCATTAAAGCCATGCCTCCGTTTTCTCCGGAAAACAACTCCACATTTGTATGACAGAACATACATTTATGTAGAATCGAGTTGCTTTATTGCAGAGTCATGATGTGGCTGGTGGTTTTTGCATTTGTTTTCAATTGACTTCCCTGACAAATAGGGAACTTAAATAGATGACTCATCCAGGTAAAATGTTGAGTTCACCTGTTCAACCTATCACATACCTGAATTATACAGGTACAGGTATCAACACTCATACACTGGCCCTTTAATTTGTACATTATACAATTACTTTTCTTATTTCTTAGTCATCATCCCCCCCTCCCAAATCAAACCAATATTATTTCAGCATTTGGAAATTATTGTGATAGCATAAGATACTTGTCATGTGTTTCAAACAAATAAATAAGAATTGTGATTTGAAGTAAAGTTCAAAACTAGTATTCTAGGGTCCATGCTGGTCTCAAACTTTTGGGCCAAATGACATCTCTCCCTCTCCCCCCCCCCCCCCATTGAGATGTCACAATTTAGAATGTTAAAACAGTCGCTTAAACATACCTTTTTACTAATTCTCTGAGGAAAATAATATAAATTCAACAGAAATATTAACTGAAGTTTATGTAAAATTTCAAATTTTCTTAAATTTTCTTCACAAAATTGTTGCATGACTTTTTTTTCTCCTCCAAAAAAAGTAACTTTGAAAATAGATTACTATCAACATCAGGTGACAGATGAAATAAACTTGTTTATCTTTTCTATCAATCAGTCAATAAACCTCCACAGAATAATAACTTTCTCATAATTGGTCTACAATAGAACCTGACTTGGTTCTTCAAGCTTCATGTGTAAATGTTTGGTGGGAATCTTGAAGATCGAAACATAATTAATCATTTAACTGACACAAAAGTAGATCAAAAAACATGAAAATACTATGTTGAAACTATTTTACACTGTATTTTGAACAGAAACAAGATACAAAAGTGGATATTGACTCATAATATGAAAGCATTCAATGGCCAAAAGGGTGGAGGGGCGGGGTGAGGTCATGATTCAAGATGAGGCAAAGTCAACTTCACTCTTACTGGATATTAGGGCAAAATGACTGTGACTTGGGTGACTAGTGAAAGATTTTACAAAATAACCAGAGTAATGACCAAAACTCAGAGAAATAGATTAACCACAGGATCATGACTGAAGGTTAATTATAACAGAACTCTGTAAACAGCTTTAGACATGACCAAAATCTTACAGAAATAGATTAATCATAGCTCATGAGTGAATGTTAATTGTAACAGAACTTTGTAAATAGCTTGAGACATGGCCAAAATCTTACAGAAATAGATTAATCATAGCTCATGAGTGAATGTTAATTGTAACAGAACTTTGTAAATAGCTTGAGACATGGCCAAAATCTTACAGAAATAGATTAATCATAGCTCATGAGTGAATGTTAATTGTAACAGAACTTTGTAAATAGCTTGAGACATGGCCAAAATCTTACAGAAATAGATTAATCATAGCTCATGAGTGAATGTTAATTATAACAGAACTTTGTAAATAGCTTGAGACATGGCCAAAATCTTAAGAGAAATGGATTAATCATAGCTCATGACTGAAGGTTAATTATAACAGAACTTTGTAAATAAATGGGGACATGACCAAAATGTTGAGATATAGATTAATCATAACTCATGATTTAATTTCGATTTTGTATGAGCAACTTCCTCTGAGGGGTCTCTTGATCCCAGTCATGGTCCAGTGTTCAATTGTGTGGAATTTATTTAAGTCACAGGAAAAGGAAGAATTTACACTGGGACTGAACAAATCAATCAAGTGATGCTGAGAATTTATATATATCTATATATATATGTGTGTGTGTGTGTGTACACACATATACATACATAAATGTATAAAGCATCTTGCCTTTCCTAATATTTGGATCTATCTATAGACTTACAAAGTCAAGCATGCAGAGTTCTTGAGAACAAAATTAAAATTTACGACTTGGTTTTAAACTTCTACTTCAGAAGAGAAACTTAAGAAAATCATGAAGATATGAAAAATTACCAGTTAAAAACTCAAATTATCTTCAATATCTAAAATCTTCATTTCATTTCATTTAACCACCATCCAAGTTTTAGATTCAATTCAAGGTGGTTGCAATGTTTGGTTTCAACTAAAGTGGTTTATTGTTCTGTCTGGCAGCTAAGATTACTTGTGTTCAGTTTTTTCTTCTAACATTGTGGGTTTTACAAAAAAATTACTATCAATTTCAAAACTGACAAAATTAGGAAATTGAAGAATAATTACATCTTTTTGCTTTACTCTTTCTGTTTAACATTTCAGATTAAATTTGTCCTATTCAGATCATATTACATCTTCTAAATTAGTTCATATGGATGAAAAAAATGTAATTAAAGAAACCTGAAAGTTTGTAATATTTCAAATTTGATTTTAAGAAAATAGTATCATGCCCAGCCTACAGTTTCACTAAGCATCTCAAACTTCCTTTATCAAACTGAGATTTTTAAATTATCTTTCTTATTGCTTTCTTATAGTAACAATGATTTTTTCCACAGAACAGTCAGCATGCATCAGGGACAAAGTTACTGTCATAAAATATTAAATTCTCCTTAAAGGACACTTGCCTTATCTCTGAGAAAATTTTAATGATTTTCTCACATTTGAGGAATTCATCAACTCTATTATAAGGATTAGAAAGGTTTCAATGTGTTATATTTTAAAATGGAAAGATGATTTTGCATCCTTTCCTCTGTCTTTTCCTCTGGCAAAAATATTGATATTGTCTTAAGCATCATAAGCAGGATAATGTAAAATCTTGATCTGAGGAGAAATTTTGAGAATTATAGTGAAACCGGGCCAGATCTTCAGCTGTTTCATGCTTCATAAAAATATACATTATCTTTGAATATCAGGAAACAAAAAAAAAAAATGTGTGTTTCTTATTGCACTGGTGTTAAAATAAGGGTAGGCAGGTTATTTTTTTTTTTTTTTTTTTTAAACATTATATATATAAATCAAATAATATTTCAAGCGCTTCAAAGTATGGGGCAAAACCAGCTCAATTAGATGCACAAATCAATTTCGGCAATGTGATTTTTTTTATTAAAAAAAAAAAAAAAAAAAAAAAAAAAAATTTTTTTAGGGTGGGTGGGAAAAAAGTGCTAGGGTCGGCAACGAGAAACAGGGATAGTTGGCCGACCAGAAACACATTTTTTTTTTTTGTTGCCTCGTACATGATTATTAATTCATGTACATGAATATTTGTACATGCTGACCATACACTGCACACAAACTGAATACTAATCACTTAGATATGCTAAGTAAATCAGTCATGATCACAACCATCCCAATTATCAGATGGGTCAAAGTATTTTCTGTTCATTAATAAGCTAGGTGTGGATATTACACATCATTAAAACTTCTTTAGATTATAAATTTGTTCATATCATAAAACCATACATATTCATGGAGGATTTGATTTTGTTTATTTTGTTGGTAATGAATATCTTTGAAATTAAATTCATCATTAAAAACTGCATTGTTGTATTGGGTATTAAGTAAACGAGTGTGACCCACACACTTTAAAAACCCACAAAATCATCCATTTACTCCCAAATCACAAAATGTAAGCCTCATCAATATTTTTGATTTTACAGTACATAAAAGTATCTAAATAATTAAATTGCTAAATAAAAATTAAAAAACACATGTGTTGAAAGATTGACAAACTTTCCTCAACTTCTTGGCATTTTACAAATGCACCTTACTGTCACAAATAAAAAGTCAGTGTTGCACACTGAGCATGGGCTCACTGGTTTCACCCAACTTTTTGTCCTATGTCCCCCAAATCTTGACCCTGTGCACCCCCGTAGGAGCGCTTTTTTGCCAGAAAAAAATTGAAAAATACGCCCACACATTTACATTAGTGGATGTCCATCAATGTCTCTGTTGGCACAAGCAATGGCCAAAGTCAAGAAAGATGATACAAAATGTAAGATGGCAATGAATATCGATGTTAAAACAATATATCTGGCAAATGAAAACATTCAAGGTTTATAGTAGTTGGCCGAGTTGCAATGTAAAGTATTTGACAGCCATTAGTGTAATGTATTTTCAAGGTTAAGTTCACCCCTATGGCGAGGAAGATTTAATTTATTTTGAGATTGAAATAATGACAAAAGAGACTAAATTGATGCAAATATACAATTCATCATTTCATTAACTATTTGTTAGTTTGGGAGGAAAAGTAATTCAGAAAACAGAGGTATTTATTACAATAAATGCTGGTAGATAATGAGTGTACACAAAAGTTAAATGACAGCAAGATCCGGAATGGAAAATTTCACACTGCAGCTCATTTCAGGTTAACCAGATATTCAAACATGTTAATGTTTTCATGAGTTATCTGAGCACATGATACAACAGTCATTGCAATAATGTAAGTGTCGAAGGAAAATATGATAGTACAGTGCAGACCACAAAGTTAAGGTGGCAAAACTGTCCAAGAAAATAAAATTATCTTATTTTTTATACCATTATTAGTGCATAATGTACTATTATTTTCCTTTGTCCCTCTAAAATGTTGTCCCCCCAAATTTGGTGGGCGGAGGACACAGTGTCCCCTGCCTTTGGGATCCTATGCGCAACAGTGAAAGTGAAAATCAGAAATCAAATTTTTTTCAATGAGTGGAATTAAAAATTCCGACTCCTAGCATCAGTATGAAATGAAATTCAAAAGAAATTAAGAGATACACTGTCAACCCATCCATGAACTGTTTCATTTCTTTTGTTATTATAGTGATTTTTAATACTAAGTCACTTTTAATCTTCATTTTGTTTTTAGTTTGTTATCAGTACAATACTCCAATTATATATGTTATTAAACTGACAATATTTTGGAAAATATTGAACATAAAGAAAAAAGTTATTCAAGTAGATTATTCAAGTTTTTTTTTGTTGGTTTTAATGGCACTTTTAACATGTTATTGGCTATAGCAGGCTGAGGAAATGGGAGCCAAGTACCTGTCCCAAGGACATACCGTGGCAGCGGACCCGGGCAAGCAAGGGTGGGTATTGAACCTACAACCCCTGGATTATGAGTCTAATGCTCTACCACCTGAGCTAACATGGCTCACTTTATCAAAGAGTTCTCTTTTTTGACATATGTAAAATTGTTCAGTTGTTCATATCAATAGAAAAATGTCGGCATTTAAATTATAGCTATTAATACCCATATATACTCATCTTTAAGTCAGATCCAACTGCAAACTGCACAGATGTAGACCTGCCATTGCATAATGTGCCAGCAGATCTGGGTCTAGCTATTCATTAAGACTAATCAGTAGAACAAACAACACTGACCCTGATCTGCCAGTGCATTATGTGACAGAAAATCTGGGTCTATGTTGTTTGCAGTTGGACCCAACATATAAGCATGTATATATGGTATTATAATTTAAAATGTGGATCAAGATTCCAATTCTCAGACAACTTAATACCATCTAATTCAACACAACAAAGAAAATGCCTCAAGCGAGTCCCACCCCCTTGCCCGATTCCCCCTAAAAAAAGTTTGTCTCCATTTTGTGCCCCACGTGAGAGGCGATCCCTTTCATAAGACGACCTTTTCACTGCAGAAGTGGTGGATTCGCAAGAAGGGGGGACATGTATGATTAACTTACAAAAGTAAAAAATTTTTTTTATTACTATAGACTTATTTACTGCAAGCAATAAATGGAAAAAAAGCTTTTGTTTGTAGGATGTAAGAAAAATTCTTCACTGGTATTCCCCAAAAATTCTTTGAATCACAGAATACAAGTATTTAATGATGGAGAATGAGTACCATACATAATATTATAGACTGCAAGTCCTGTTTTATAATGTAAAGTTAAACAAGCATTACATGGTTCAGTGAATCAACTGCCGCACATAACTGTCAATGCTATTTTGTTCATGATGGCAACCTCTCCTGTAAACAAGCATTACATCATTATGCGGCAGACCAGTCAATATCACCACCCTCCCCATGACCGAAAGACCTAAATCCCTGCTGATCTCTTACACAAACAGGATTTTAAATTTCGTGTATTGAATACACAAACAGATCCTTGTTTATTGTATACACAACAGTTCAAAAGAAGGAAGCATGACACACCACTGATGTCAAATAATTACTAACAGATTTGCCCTACTGGTAATTTTTAATATTAACTAATAATTCTGGCAAAATGCAACCGTTTTTCATGGAAGAGATTGATGTACAAGATGAATTTTTTTTATAAACACCATAAATCTGAACTTAATTTTAAGTTTATTATATACAATTACTGGGGTTGAAAAATCTCTAAAAATCCACTTCTCCAGTCAGGTAAGTAAATGTACTACATGAGGTATCAAGCAGCTATTATAGAAATATAAAAGTTGACAATGTTATCAACCTAAATTCGATAGTGTTAAAGGTTGTTTTCTGCAGCATATTCTCTCTCTCTGTTAAGCACCAAAGTGTACGAGCAAAGTGTTTGTATGAGCTTGATCAAAACAAATGGAAAACAAACATATGGTAGAAAGTATGGACTTTCAATAAACAAAGTCAGCAATATTCTAAACAGAAGATCCTTTTCATTAAAAAGAAGCACTGGTCAGTCCTGAATTAGCATTTTCCTGATTGGAAGAATAATTGGAAAATGAACTCGACCGCCAGAAATTGTAGCTCACCATTTCTAGAAGGGAAAGTAAATTTTTAACCCCTTGAATTCTGTAAATCACAAAAATATTCTACCATACAATGTCTAAAACTGACTGAGAAATCAAAGTTTGAGAATGTTTCATTTCAAGGTACACAAGATAAGTATGGCTAATTATTAAGTAGTGAAAATTGTATGTCTACTTACAAATAGATCAGTCGAGTCACAATATGTCATCCTAGGATTATGACTTTAATCCCAACAAGACAGTAATTTATCTAATACGTGAAACATGATTAATGAATCAACCAAGATTAATTGCTGTCATGATTACTGTCGTCTGTGGTAGCAACCCTCTCTACATACAAACATCAGCATGTGTCATACAATGACTGAACAGTACACATTCCTGTCTGGATCTTATACTGAAATAGAAAACTATGACCAAACTTCCAAATTAGAAAATGTTTTTCAACAGATATGACATGGTCAAATGAATCAAAAGAAGTTCAATATTATCACCACTATTTTTGTTTATGATGGTAATGTTTGTCTGTTCACAAGCATCATTTATTCTGTAAGAATTGTCATCAATGTGAGAGATATTATAGCTTTATCCATCCCCATATTGCTGTTCATCTCATCCAGGAAAAGAATTTAAATCCTTGTGTACTGAACACACAGTTTCAGAGAAAGATTTAGGTCATGCAACCAACATTCTGCCATGTCCAATAATTACACTTCAAACTACAAACCCCTTTTTCCCCTGTTCATTATTGACTTGTCTTAATTAATTCCTGTTAATAGGTTAGGAATGTGACAATTGTACAAGATCAATAATATAAATCTGTATACATCACTATTTTCCATACACTAAAAGATCAATGATATAAATCTGTATAATCACTATTTTCAATACACTAAAAGATCAATGATATAAATCTGTATACATCACTATTTTCCATTCACTAAGTTATTTACCCATAAGTTGCAATTTCCAGGAAGCTGTATTTACTTCCGACTGTGTACATCCCAACTTGAAAACTTTTAGAACCCAAGGAAAATTGATTAGAAATCTCATTTAATATTGCCAAACAATAATTACAGCATGCAATTGGAAAACTCACAGCTTGAACAAGAACCATGAGTGGCACCACAGTTCCTTCTATAGCAGATCAATACAGTCCTTTACTGCGCTGTTTCTCTCATAGCCAGGTATTGAGCCAGGCCAGAGGTCTCCATCACAAGAGTGATGACTCATCTTCCATATATAACGTAAGCGCATGTAGAACTGTTCTTGCTGACAACAACAACTACCGATATAGTGCAATATGGCAACCAATACTCCACAGTCACGATGGGAAAAAACAGTCAATTTAGTCAATTTAGGCAGTGACCTTTTCAGACCTTATCTGCAATGTAAAGCCACACTCTAATGAAAAAGCAATCTGGGTACTGATGTTTTCTTGTGCTTTTCCAAAGAACATAGAGAAACCTTGACAAAGACATTCCATCTTGCCAGCAAGAGGGTTTCCTAAGATTGGATGCCTATCCATTGAGGTTACTGTGCATTAAGAATCTGTCCATCAATGATGCAACGTCTCCTAAAACAAAGTCCTTTCAAGTTTAGATTTGACTGTACTAGCATCAGTCAATGAAAACAGCTTTATACAATCCAACCTTCTATATCAGTTACCTCCTGAAACAACTACAGCACTCCCTCACTATAAGCCCTTCATTATAACACAGTCTCTGTTACAAGGTCAGTATGGTCATGGATCCCATTTCATGAAGTGGTAGTAAAATTATAAGTATCACATACTTCATTATACGGCTGTCTCTCTGTAAAGCGGTATACTCTATAGCTCCCATGGACAGCACTACAATTAACGAGAACTACATGTATATCTTTCATATCCAGCCAAGTGTTTGATTTTCCAACTGGTCATTTTCTTTTAAAATTCTACCTCTCATACACAATCACCTCCCATATACATCCAAAATTCTTCCATTTTCCTATGCGGCTGGCAAAGAGAGGTTGCATTGTAAATATGGAATGGGTGACGGGGATTCCAGCAACATAAGGATGATTCATGTGGCAAATTAACCACCTGGCCAACAAAACCTAAGGTTTTTTTGTCTTAATTAAGTGGAAAAATTGCTAAAGAAAAAGATGAGGGCATATATTTGGCACAAAGATCTTACTCCATGGTACAGAGTTACTGTAGCTGGGAATTGCTTAGGAGTCCTCATGCAGCAATAATGGGCTCCTGTACAATTGAGAAACAATTAAAAAATCATGCAGGATTTTAAATTTTAGAAGTTCACTCCTGAAAATTAGTTCCAAACTGGTTATTATTTCCTCCAAAATGATAGCTATGCACCTCCCACTCCCAATTATTCTAAAAAAATCCCTGCAATAAATTTAGCTCTCTTCAATATTGTCTTTCTAAACCAGAAACATGTATATGCATCTATATGGATTTTCCAATAATAATTGTTTCAGTACTTTATAAAACATCTGATTTATTATCTCTGATAACGAGATAACTTGTGAAATTGTTTTAAATTCATCACAAAGAATACTTTAATCATGAAAATCTATATTGCACGAAATTAGCTCATATTTCATGATCAAAGAGTTAGGATAAAGCAATGAGTAAATAATGGAAAAATTTCTTGTTTTATCTTGCATGAAGAATAATTTACAAAGAACGATTCAACAGGATTGTATGCACTTAGAAGGCTGGTTGGTTGGCTGGTGTTTAAAGGTACAACATAACATCAATGACTATTTAGTGCTAAGGCAATAACTGGAACATGCAACACGGCAGCTGTCATGGGCTGGTCTCAGAGATGCCAATCCTTACTGATGTGAAATAGGAATGTCAGCTTAAAAAATCATAATCTTAACATAAAAACAGGAATACCGGTCTTCATATTTGCATGCAATAATTTATTTTATGCATTAAAGCTCACTAATTGAAAAGTGCTATTTGTTTGAAACATTCTTCCTACAATCATCTTTCCCACCATGTGATATGCTTAAGTCTATTAAGAAAAGACTGCAAAGGCATGGTATATATATACACAGTGTTGATGCCTTATGTATCCTGTTTGGAATTTCTGAAATATGTGTTGTTTTTCTTAGAGATATAATACTCACTGGCTGTTCATTTTGACATCTTTCTTCAACTTTCCCAAGTAAATCAGGGTGCTAAATTGATATGATTTCTGACTGGTCAATATTCAATTGCTTGTCAATTGTAGCATCAATGACAGAAAAGACAGAGAGTGCTCCAATTGAATTGCTTTTGTGATACAAGCATTTAGGTAGGCTTTTACAAAGAATTATGACTATTGTGTCACATTCACAGACTACTATTGTCACATTTCCAGTTGTTATCAGACCACAGATAACCATTAACTGCCATCTTAAAATAGGTACCAAAATTTTTCTCTGGTACCCAGCCTAAATTCACAACCCAATATCATAGGCCAGTAATTAGTAAAACCTCCACCTCCCAATTGGTAAGTCAATGATGGTATCTGTACATCAGTAACTTCATTCCATTAACAGCTATTTTGGAAAATGGGTGGTAAAAAGAACACAATTTTTGTACTTTGTTCAAACATAGCGGTCGATAGTTGTCTGTGATCTCATGACCACCAGAAGTGTGGCGCTGTAGTCATCAAAATATTTTTTGTATGTCTGTCCACTATACACTATGCTGATGAGAAGCTAACAACCAATTACTGCACTTTTTGGGGTGGTGGGGTGGGTGGAGTAGAGGGAGTGTGGATTTCCAAAGTAACCAATATAGGAATGATGTCACTATTGTGCAATAACATCACTGATTAACCAGTCATGAGACAGAGATTTTACTGGTTACAGGACTATGATATTGGCTTGCCAATTTAGTCACTTATCAGCAAAAATCAGACATTAAATGCATTTCAGTGATATCAATACTGGTGTTCAAGTTGTAGTCTGCCTATTTAAAAAATGTTATCTGACAGGAATATTCATAATCTGATAGAAGTGATTGTAATGGCATAATCTGATGTTAAAAATTGGCATGATTCTGCCAACAATGGTATAACTGGCATCTCTGTGGCCTGGATAGGATTCGAACCCATGGTCCTTGGATTTTAAGTCTAGCACTCAATCACACAGCTACTATGGTTCCCTCTGCACAGAGATTGGCTATACATTCTTGTGTATAACATCCACCCACCGATGCAGGGCTGTCGCAAGCTTGTGCTGGATGAAACAGCGTCCCAGGCAAGCGTCGCCTTAGGCACCCTGACCCAGAAAAAAATAACACAAACTCTGCAAAATGGCACCCCCTGGACTTGGCACCCCTATCGCCCACCGTTATAACGGCCCTGCACCCATCAACAGCACAGACTGAGATCTACATTGGCATAAAGTACCAGAAAATCAGGGTCTAAGCCGTTTGTTATGATTTCAACCAAACAGTGTAAGCCCTGGACCCATGTTCTCAGTGAAGGCCCTGGCCAAGTATTCTTAAAACTTTTGGAGTAAAAAACTCGAGCTTAAACTCAAGGTCTGAAAACTCTGATGATCTTTAACTCTGATTAAAGTAAGACTCAAAGAACTTTGGAATCTTTCTAACTTGAGTTAACATTTAAGTTTCTAACTTGAGTTAACATTTAAGTTTCTAACTTGAGTTAACATTTAAGTTTCTAACTTGAGTTAACATGCTAAATTTTTATTTTATAGGTATAATATCAGAGTTCAGAGTTTGGAGCTCAAACTTGACTTTCCTGCTCAAAAAGTTTTGAGAATACAGGTCTTGATCTGCTAAGAGGTGGTAGATCTGGATCTACCATATATAATCGCATATAAGATGGGTCCAAATGCAAACAACATAGACCCTGATCTGCCGTCGCATAATGTGCCGGCAGATCAGGGTCTATGTTGTTTGTTCTACTGATTAGTCCGTTCAAACTGCATAGACCCAGATCTGCCGGCACATTATGTGACAGCAGATCTGGGTCTATGCAGTTTGCACTTGGTATCGGCTTATATGTGAGTATATACAGTAAGTAGTACACAGTAGGTGCATGTTATATCCATATTTAAATATGGATAGAGCACAGAACTAGTTAATATTAGTTGGGAAAAAAAAGGGAAGAAAAGAAAAGAATAAATTATGCATGCAGAAACTTAAAAAGAAACTTTTGAGGATGGTAAAAATAGTTTCTGATAGCTTGAAGTACATAATGAGGAAAAACAATTACATATATGAATAGTAAAGATTGTATAATTTTTGCAACATTCAAGATCAGCCATTACTGCCACATGTCAATTTAAAAGTTAAAAAAATTAAATTCATATGATTTTTTAAATTTATTTGTTTACTACAACATGCAGTCAAGCAGAAGAAGGCAATTAAACTAAGTCAAGGATACAACTAAAAATGAGTCTATACATACAGATGCAATGGAAGGGCAAAGTCTGAAGTAAAAATGGGGCTATAACTCTCTACAATTTACAAGAAAATGGTGAAAATTGAACCTGAATTCTTAATCTAAAGCCTTATACTAAATTTGGTTTAATTCCATAAAGACCTTTAAACTTTACTGAGCAGATTTGAAACAAACTTTGTGATGCACATGATGTTAGTTTGTTTGTTTTGTGGCTTTAATGCCATTTTTCAGCAAATGATAGGCTATACATGGCAGCCAGTATATCTGGTGGAGGAAGAACCTGGCAAAACCCAGTGAAGAACCACTGACCCAAGGGAAGCTACTGGCAAGCTTTCTCACATATCCATGTTGACCGAGCCCAATACTTGAACCCACAAGGACTGAGGTGAGATGTCAGTAATCGGTAAAGACCAGCGCCTTAGACCAATCGGTCACCCGGGGCCCCTGTGATGCACATGAAGAAGGACAGACATAGGAAACATCATATGCTGTTTCACAGATTTAGTGGGAGCATAAAAAATACAGAAAGTAACAGATATAAATTGTTCAGTCCATCGCTAATTTCATATTTTGATTTTCAATGAGTAAAGAAAGGACTAAATATACTTAGTTTTAAATATGGCTTCAAACTGGACAGGTTGACAATGAAGTTTTCTATAGTGTTATATTCATTACCTTTTCTGTGTAATAGGCGTATAGAAGGAAATACAAGCATCTTGATAGTTTGAATAGAGGAAGAGAAATATCTCAAGCACCTAAGTTAAGTGAGGTGAAACATCTAGGATATCCACTGCTTCCTGATTTATTAACAATTCATGGAGATTGGTTATTTACTAAATATGACACTGTATATAAAATTCTATTCACTCCTTGATTTCAATTCTATTACAAAATTTATATCTGATGATAAATTACCTATCAAAATGTTAATTACGAGCCACTCGTTACAAAATAACCTATCATGCCACCTAAATCTTACCAACATATTATACATCGATGAGAAACAATTCTGAACAAAAAATATTTAGTGGTCAGTGCAACATAATATATATGTAATAAATTAGGTCAAAGTGATCTATATTAGAGTTTATAGTACAGCAACTACTGATGGGAATAAGATACAACTTCATAATCAATCATTAGTTTATGGTAACCAACTGATTATTGATCCATTATTAATCGATTAATTTGTCCACATGATGTCTTCCCAAAACCAGGGGTTTTTTTCTTTCAAAATAGTCTCATGTCTGAAACAGCAATAATGGTGCAGAACTGAATTTTTGGCAATACTGTTCACGTAAATCTTTACTGATTGATTGGTCAGTTCACTAATAGTGACTAATGCTTGACCAAACTGATTAAAGGGACTTTTGTGAGAGTCATACTTCTACATCCAATTATTTGTAAAAGATGCAACAGAAATTTATAATAACACTGAATATGGGGTCTTCAGGCATGAAATACTCAAAAATAAGTTTAAACAGAAACCTCCATAACTGTCCTTTAAAGGTGACTTTTATTAGGCAATCACCTGTATTAAAAAAGCCACTTATTCAAGATCCCTTACACAAAATTATTTGCAGTAATAAACTACACCAGCTTATGTAGTAAATAACCATCTGACTTTTGTGGTTATTGTTCTCGCATCCCAAAGGTGGCTGCTTAAATACAAGTATATAACAAATTCCATCGAAAAAACAGCTCAATTCCACTGAAGAATAGTTGAGACATATTTAAGAGAATTTTACAAGCAGAATATGTTTATATATCGTCATTCAATATAATAATGACTGACAGCTGATATGGTGTAAATTAAGTACTTTTCTAAAGATGCACAGCTTATATCTAAATATGGAAAGAAAGCATAGTACATGAGTAAGACTAAGTAAATACAAAATCAAAACAAATATAGGCCAAGTTCTAATTGAACAACTATTTGAGGTGAGTTCAGGTCAAAAGCCTGAGTCATTTGCTATACAGGACCAGGTTAGGCCATACAAAGTCAAAAACACTATAACATGACTGTCTGACTTATCTAGCTGGCAAATTGGTATGATATTCCAAGATCTATCTAGGATTGGAGGTCAAACCGCAAATACCTGGTGGTCCGCAGTTAACCACAAAACCTTGTTGTGACTGACAGATAGGATTATAGCCTAATTTTAATGATGAGAAAGTCTGCCCAGATAGTCACTGAATTCAACCCTCATAGATAGTACTGCACTGACATAGTAAGTTCTATTCTTGGCTAACAGAATAAATTGGATGCCAAGTCAATTACCCTTCTAAGAAAAAGTCAACTGTGAATAAAATTTGATTCCATGCAAACATAAATTAGACCCATTTCTAGCATGTGTCACACTCAGCCAGTTAGGGTTGTGGATTTTACTATTAGCGGCACCTGGCCTAAGTTTTCTTCAAAAAATCTTAATTTCACCTCAGGGTTAGGATGTTTAAACTACTGTATATTCTAAATTCATTTGTCTCTGATGAAAATATTTACATCAAACAATTACTTGAAGCAGCTATTAGGTATGAAAAGAAAGTCGTGTTTTAAATTTTTCTGAACAGTCTTGTTCATTCGATGATTCTGTACGTAGGAAAGAAAGTTCTAACCAACATAACAGACAGTATGAAATTTTAAAATTTGTATTTGATCTTCTTGCTGCATTTCCCTTAGACAAATATCGCATGCTTCTAAGAAGTAAAAAAAAAAACATACTATCACAATATGATTAAATGTTTATTACAGTATTTCACCATGTTAAGACCAAGGGGCCAGTCTAATACATTTTGTAAAAATTAGGTAGTGGGCTTATTATCAAACATGCCACATATACTCATATATAAGTCAGATCTATTTCCAAACAACACAGACCCTGATCTGCCATTGTACATGTATAATGCACCAGAAAATCAGGGTCTATCCTGTTTGTTCTATTGATCAGTCTTAACAGAAAGCATAGAGCCAGATCTGCCAGTGCATTATGTGATGGCAGATCTGGGTCTATGCTGTTTACAGCTGGATCCAATGTATATGTGAATACATATGGTAGATATCCTTAGTACATATTACCAAACTTTTGTTTATCATCAAGCATCAGCTTGGCATAAACACCAAGTTTTTTTCAACTTTGACAAAAACTATTCATGGCAAATTTGTAAAATATATACCGTATTTACTTGTGTACAATCCGATACCAAATGCAAACTGCATAGACCCAGATCTGCCGGCGCATTATGCGATGGCAGATCTGGGTCTATGCAGTTTGTAAGGACTAATTAGTAGAACAAACAACATACACCCAGATCTGCCGGCACATTATGCGACGGCAGATCAGGGTCTATGTTGTTTGCATTTGGCCCCAGATTATACACGAGTATATACGGTAAGCAAGTAGTTACACTGCTAGCATGCCGATGTTCATATGACTAAGGGAAAGGCTGGGGTGAATATGATGTACTTTATTTATCTTCCTAGATCTCTTTTGTTAACCTGCCACTGCGAAAACTGTGATCTAAGCACCCCACCACATCAGTTTTACTTTCCCTGATTTTATTATTACTATCTGGAAACTATTTCAAGGTTGCACCATGAACTGTCAATAATTATACCACATGAAGTTTCTTGATATGGAGTTGAATACAACCACTTGCCACATTCAATGATAGTTCTAAAAAGTAAGAAATCAGGTAAATAATATGATGGAATAATACAATCAGTGCAAAGCAATTATAACTACTTATAAAAATAACGATGATTCTTCACTTTCTAGACATGCAAAAGTATTCAATCAATACCTCCTATCCTATTTAATTTCCACAGTTGATGCCGATTTACTGCGAACAAGCAATGCAGGTATAGAGAGACTGACTGTGTGTCTGTTGACCAATATCCACGGAGTCAGTGTTGGCTAGATAAAGTCGTTTCAAATAATATATATAACTGATTGCCAGTCTTTTAAAGGACTCTAATTTCTGTTTCTGATGCTGAACAATTAAAATGAGAAGGATAAGATTTTGCTTTTAGAACTATCATTTCTATGCTTTTAAATCTGCAGGAATAAAAGATAAAAGTGTCCTTTTACATATCTGGAATCAGTCATGGGTACATTCTGAAATTGGCAATAGCATTTGTAAGTCATTTGCACACCTGACAGTTGCCCTCCATGCAGACTGTTGATATTATGATTACATCAGGCATTGATTGTTTGCAGTAAATTGCCATTTGCTATACCAACCCTAACTTACAAAGTTATACATACCGTATGTACTGGCATATAAGTTGGGCCCCACTGCAAACAATGCAGACCCTGAGCTGCCAGTGCATTATGCAACAGCAGATCATGGTCTATATTGTTTGTTCTACTGATTAGTCCTAACAAACCACAAAGACCCAGATCTGCCAATGCATCAATGGATGGCAGATCTGGGTCTATGCAGCTTGCAGTTGGATCTTACTTATAAACACATATATATGTAAGATTCCTCAGTCTATTTTATTTGTACAAAAAAATTTTTTTTTATAGATCAAGATATGCATCTATTTTTTTCCCCATGAGTTCATCAATTGTGATCTAATGGTACCAAAGCTATGCCTATCATGTAAAGTAGTTTTTAATGTAAGTGCATATTAACTTGAGTTTGAATCTTGTATCTGCCCAAATGTACCAATTAGCTTCTTCTATTACCGTTACCCCCCACATAACAACCAGATGATACTTGAAATTTATCTTCCAGTGCTGAATTCTCACTTTTGTGTCTATACAAAAGTGAAAAAAAGTCAAAACAGTCTTTGCTCCTGTGACACTTTTTCCATTTCATTACAAGAAAGTACTGATCATTTTAGTCAGCTGAATGGAACATGAAACATTTTATGTCATGCAATCCAATGACCTTCAAGCAAAACAGAAGCCCTCCCCGAAGATTGGAATTAGCTGCCAGACGTTTTTTACTTGCACACTGTAAACTAAAGCTTCATGACTCAGAGCAATACTAAGTGTTCTGACATAAGTGACAAATTAAGGAAGAATAAAAATTACTTCACATCCTAATATCTTTACATTACAAGCTAAGTGGATTTAAATGTTTGAAGAGGAATAAAAAATGGCTAAAATAAATCAAATTAAATATTGCTGATATAGGCTGAAAAAATGTCTGCTTGATTTTATCACGTTGACAGGTATGATGGGACCCATTAGTATATGGTCATCAGACAGTTCATTCTCGTACTTTTCAGTCAGGTGTCCTTTATATCAAGGAGTTTCCAGAGTACACTGTGAAATTATGTGTACATGTGCATACAAATGACTTTCCTACCAATATTTACTAGTCTGGACAAGTTGGCATTAAGTCATCTGCACTAAACTTGTTAAGTTTAAGGTAAGAAAGGTGACTAATTTATTAAAAAATAATGTTTTCCATAAACTCATTCTTTTGCATTTGTTCTCTGAATCTGAAATTTCTAGCTTAATAGGACCAATGGTGCAATAGCAAGCAAAAGGTAAAATTCGGAATTCATATCATTTCTCATACAGATCAACATAAGAGGTTTCTGTCACATGATAACACTAGGCCTAGCTTGAACTAAAAAATCGCTGAGCAATTTCACCATAATCAGAAACAAAAACAATCGGCATAAAAAACGAAAGAATAGTCTATAAATCCTCAAAATATTTCATCCCTTATAACATATCGGATGTATCAATTCATAAAATTTATATATCTCAGCAAATATTGCAATGACTTGGAAATTGATGCATACCGTCTATACTCGTTTATAAGTTGAGTCCAACTGCTAACTGCACAGACCCAGATCTGCCATCACATAATGCGCCAGCAGATCTGGGTCTATGCAGTTTTTTAGGGGCAATCAGTAGAACAAACAACTTAGATGTTGTATGCGGTTGGACTCGACTTATAAGCGAGTATACATGGTACCTGTAATTGCAAAATTATTAGAAAAGATTTATGGGAATGTTCTAATGATATGTCAATAAAACTACATTAAAGGAGATATGTTTGCTGCACACACAAATATGTACATGCACCTTGAAAAAAAATGGATAAAATTATATCTGTAATACTGTACTATATGTTTTAAACCACTCATTTGTAGAAAAAACATTGCAACAGATATTGAATTAAAATTGCTATATGGCGCACTTCTATTGTTTTTGATCAAAATTTTTGTGGCTGTCTAATGCACAAATTATGTTATTTTTACATAAAATGACAGTGCGGTCAATACACTTCTACAATAGTAGCTGGTCAGCTCATTCTAAAATGATGTCACAAATAAACAGCAAACCAAGCCTTAGTCAAGGGAGGTAATGCAGTTGGTAATTTTTGACAATCTAACTCTTCATTTCTTTTTATGGTAAATTTCAGGAATTCTATTGGAATAAATTTTACTGGAGAAACAGATTTGTAATCTGCAAATAATATTCTACAAAAAGAATACAAAGTTTATATTTTGAAGATTTTCACCATTTTTCACCTTTAATGCACCATTTTAGATTTATATATCTTCAAATGCACTTGCATGACAATATACCAATTTACAGAAAAGGGCAAGGAAGTAAATCCAATAAACTATGTCATGGCTATCAGTATCTTTATGATTTTCCAAGTGACTTCATAGTAATTATAAAAGTTACCATTAGATGCAAATGTTTGTGAGTGTTGAAACCATCTCTGCTATTCTTGAGTGACAAGATTTTCAAATTAGCCACTGCGGCAGCCATAATGGATGTCAGAGTGGCACCATTTTCATTTAGAACAAACTAGACACCATTAGAAAATGTTTGGTGAAAACCCCATGCTGATATGACCATCCATTTCGGAGAATTAGTGACAAGATTTTCTATATGTTCATTGTGGCAGTCATACTTGAGGTCAGAATTAATGGCATCATTTTCATTTAGGACCAAGAAGATATCATAGTTAGTCTTCAGAGGGAAAACCCATGTGGATATGACTCACCATTTAGGAAGAGTAACATTTTCAAGTTGTCTGAAATCATGGTGGTCATACCGGATGTCAGATCGACACCGTTTTCATTTAGTAACACCTAGACATCATAAGAAGTGTTGATATGATCTTCCATCTAGGAGGATGATAAATTTTCAAGATGGCAGCTGTGGTGGCCATATTGGATATCAGATAAGCACAATTTTTATCTAAGACCAAACAGACATCATAAGAAGTCTCCGATGAAAACTCCATGCTGATATGACTTTCCATTCAGGACAAGCAGCAATAACAAGATTTTCAAGATGGCTACTTTGGTGGCCAAACTGGATTATAGATCAGCACCACTTTCATTTAGGACCAGCCAGACATCATAAAAAGTGAAAACCCGATGATGATGTGATCATCCAATCAGAAGTAGTAGCCCTAACAAGATTTTCAAGATGGCCATTGTGGCAGCCATATTGGATGTCCGAGTGGAACCATTTTCGTTTAGGGCCAACAAGACATCACAAAAAGTCTTCTAATGAAAACCCCATGTTGATTTGACTTTCCGTTCCTGAGGTATTGTGATAACAAGATTTTCAAGATGGCTGCCATGGCAGACATACTGGATGTCAGATCGGCACCATTTTCATTTAGTACCAACTATACATATGATGGCCATATTGGACTGTCCAGAAGGCACCATTTTCATTTATGACTGATTAGAAATCATAAGAAGTCTTCTGTTGAAACCCTCATGTTGTTATGATCATCTATTCAGGAGGAATAGTGACAAAAAGATTTTCAAGATGTCTGCTGTGAACCAACTAGACCTTGTGATGAATATATGTATTAAGTTTCATGGCAATCTTCCAAGTAGTTTAGGAGGAGTAGCAATAACAAACTTTTGCTATGGATGGATGCTGAAGGCAGACATTGGATGACAGACAACTGGCCATCCCATCAGCTCTTCTGGTCTATGACCAGTAGAACTAAACATTTCAACTAGAGTAAATTTGATGGCTTTACATTGTAAATCCAAACACTTTTTACATCTACCAATGTGAATCTGGATGAGACCAAAAATATATAATCACAAAAAGTTCCTGACTGAATTTTGGTTATAAAATATCAATTGACATATACAAATATTGAGAAATAGTTTTAATAGAACTTTTAATACATAACTGGCTAGATCTTGCTGAGTAATTGGAGCAAAGTGTCTTTCCCAAGGACACACTGAGGCTGCTGACACAACCTGGCCAGGGCAGGTATCGAACTTGAGACCCTTAGATTATGAGCCTGACAACTGTGCTACCATGGCATGATTTTTATACCGTGGAGTATCTCTCTCTCTCTCTCTCTCTCACACACACACATAAACACGTTGCAGACTTGATTTAACAAGACAAAAAAAATTTCCACCCCTGATAAAGCCGATACATGTAGTTCTTGCCATGCAAAAATATAAAAAAAATTTGGCCCAGTAATTTCACCAATCTGTTCATGACTACAAAAAAAAAAAAATTCCATTAATTTCTGATTTGGTTTCTTACAATAATAAGCACAAATGCATTGTTGCTTAAATCATAACAAAAGATAGAAAAGATTCCAATCCACTGAAAAACAGGTCTTACCTTACTTTCTATTTCAGGTCCATTGTGAATTAAACTGGTCAAGCACACATACTATGACTAAGTGGTGGTTATTGTTGTTGTATATAACTGTTTGTGTGTGTAGATCAAGAGAAAGGGTAAACTCAGACACATACCTAGACCATGTGTCATAGGGCATCACACCTACCATATTTACCTCTTTTTAAGAGAGGTCATTTAAAATAAAAGCTGAATATGAAATGGCCAGCATTTTGCCACTTTGACCTAATTAACTTTGACCTAATTAGTAAAATGACAGCATGCATGTCCTACCAGCAGATAGTCATACCCACTCTAAGCTGGCAAATAAATGCACTCATTGATTTTAATTACATGTAGTTGCAGGGTTAAAAACAATCCTACCACCTGCATATATTTGACTGTTCAGGGTTTCTCTTTGATGCCATAGGAAGAGCTCAGTACTCTCAAACATAATGTTCAGTAATAGAAATATTGTGTGGAGTCACAGAAACTTCCATTAATTTTGTTTATACATGCAGTAATTGTTGTATAGCTGCTTTTTCATCAGAGGTTACAAGCATTCAGATTTTGGCATAAATTTCTTCACAGCACCAACAACAAATGCCTGGTTCTTTTGGCATAAATTTCTACACAGCACCAACAACAAATGCCTGGTTCTTTTGGCATAAATTTCTACACAGCACCAACAAAAAATGCCTGGTTCTTTTTGTATACATTTCTTCACAGCACTAACAAAAAATGCCTGGTTCTTTTTGCATAAATTTCTTCAAAGCACCAACAACAAATGCCTGGTTCTTTTGGCATAAATTTCTTCACAACACCAACAACAAATGCCTGGTTCTTTTTGCATAAATTTCTTCACAGCACCAACAACAATTCCTGGCTCTTTTTGCATAAATTTCTACACAGCACCAACAACAAATGCCTGGTTCATTTTGCATAAATTTCTTCACAGCACCAACAACAAATGCCTGGTTATTTTTGCATAAATTTCTTCACAGCACCAACAACAAATGCCTGGTTCTTTTTGCATACATTTCTTCACAGCACCAACAACAAATGCCTGGTTCTTTTGGCATAAATTTCTACACAGCACCAACAACAAATGCCTGGTTCTTTTGGCATAAATTTCTACACAGCACCAACAACAAATGCCTGGTTCTTTTGGCATAAATTTCTTCACAGCACCAACAACAAATGCCTGGTTCATTTTGCATAAATTTCTTCGCAGCACCAACAACAAATGCCTGGTTCTTTTTGCATAAATTTCTTCACAGCACCAACAACAAATGCCTGGTTCTTTTTGCATAAATTTCTTCACAGCCTCAACAACAAATGCCTGATTCTTTTTGCATAAATTTCTACACAGCACCAACAACAAATGCCTGGTTCTTTTGGCTTAAATTTCTTCACAGCACCAACAAATGCCTGGTTCTTTTTGCATAAATTTCTTCACAGCACCAACAACAAATGCCTGGTTCTTTTTGCATAAATTTCTTCACAGCACCAACAACAAATGCCTGGTTCTTTTTGCATACATTTCTACACAGCACCAACAACAAATGCCTGGTTCTTTTTGCATAAATTTCTACACAGCACCAACAACAAATGCCTGGTTCTTTTTGCATCTGTAAGGACACATAAATACATGTAAAGTTATATCATGCCAAGGCAATTGGAGTAAAGTGTCTTCCCCGGGATGGCCGGGGCAGGATTCAAACCCACACCCTTCTGTTCACAAGTCTGGCACATAACCACTAAGCCAATTCAGCTCCTTACATATGCCTGTTAAGCACAGGCACAATTGGAACATCCTCTGCCTTTTCCATCAAGTAAAGAAAGAAACCTCAAATGTATTTTGCTCCAATTAAGAACTATATTCTGAACTAATTGTGTTCACATGGCACAATATGGTGGTGGAAGGAGACAAAGTCACAATCAGAACATTGTCAGCCTTCTCTGTTGCAACATATCTGGTGTACTCCTCTGGAGGCAAAAAACAAAACCCATCAAATTTATATGTATTCATACAACTACTTCTGAGTTTTTTCTCAACTTGACAGAAATGGCCAAGCAGTGTTCCAACTGGCACAGGCATTATGAATTTTGAGTTGCTGTCTCTACAAGCAAACACTGTCTACAGTGTGATATGTAACAACTGGTGATTTGCACAGGAACTTTGGGACAAGGGAGTAAACTCAATTGAATTGAATTATAGTTTTGCACCTTACCATTCTTTGTACATTCTACATCATTATAGTAAATCTAAAGCAGACATGTGGAACTTGCTGCAGGGTGCGGCCTGGATAAGCACTTACCGGTAGATATGTTTTTCATTGCTATACCAACTAGGTGTCTGTAGCACTAGAGGATTAAGTACAATAACTTGTGATGCATAAGATGCTTCAGATTTACCTTACACAATCACAATGTAGAAAGAATGGTAAAGGGAAACAATTCTGACAATTCAATTCAAACTGAGTTTACTATCCTGGCCCCAAGAGCCTGTGGTGTTTTGCACTTAAAGTGATGAAATGATCAATACATTTTGTTAATCTTTTACAACCAATGAATATAGCAACAAACACCGACTTTATACAAGCTATGAATGGTGTATTCAATAATTGTCCATTTCATTTTTCAACTAAGAGACATGACTTATCTCTATGATACACTTGGTTCAAATTCCAATTAATTTTGGCCACCTAATTTTTGTTATGATATACAAATATACATAAAGCGGTCTTTCTGTAATCCAGCTCCCTCTTCAGACAATATCTGGTTTAGGGAGTTTTGACTCTGTGTGTGTGTGTGTGTGTGTGTGTGTGTGTGTGTGTGCACACACATGCACGTGCACACACACACACACACAAGTATTCCAGTTCAACTACATGTACCTAATGTACCTACTGATGGATGTTTGTAAGCAAACTCTTTGTTGCAGAATTAATGACAAGCTTCAAATGAACATAGGATGACACATTTTGTATTCAGGTTGATAAATGTACACTCTAAATTGCCCCTTGCAGTAATACAGTGATTCACTGGAAGTAAAGTAGGAAATGTGTCTGACTCAGAAACTTTACAAATGATGTACAACAGCATCAATAAGAAAAAAGAAGGCAGCAATATTTCATCTTAGAAACATAAATCAAACATATGAGAGGAATAATGCAGTAGATGTCTGTCTGTCTGTGTCACAAACACATTAAATATAATGCAGTTTACAAGCGTTTACTTTTTTAAGTCCTCATTTTGCTTGTGAAACTCATATTTTGGTGGTAATAATACCATCTATTCACCTAGTTTCGATATCCAAAGCAATTTATTGCATTACTGATCTGACACCAGGCCACAAATTTATAAAAAAAAATGACTAAAGAAAGGCATCTCTTTCAATCGATAAATACCCATTTTCAATATTGCAACTTTAAATAATCCCTGAGCATGCTAGTGTGAGAGCATTGTGTAAACAAGTGGCCCAAGATTGCTCATCTAGCTGACATCTGTCTAATAGCCGAATTCAAGAGAAGTTGCCCAAGAAATCTGGGTCAGTATGCTGCTTTCTGTTGAAATTTCTTCCAATACATTGCATATGTTATAAAAACAACTGTCTCAAGGTAACTCCAGTTTGTATATCCTCATCCATTATCCATTTTTGATGGCACAATATCATCATTTGTCCAGTTTTGAAACGCCTCTATGCCAAGGCAGTTTCTGTCAAATTTTGTCCAAGTTTGTTAAGTAATTCTTTTGAAGTTATTAAAGGTTTTTCTTTGCTTAGTAACAGCAGCCATATTTGATAGCACATTCGCATAATTTCTACAAACTTTAAAGCCCTTCATGGCAGGGTACTTTCTGTCTAATATGGTAAAATTTTGTGGAGTCATTACTGAGAAGTCATCATTTAAATGATTTTCTACCTTTGCAATGTTAACCTTATCTGATGACAAATCAGCATCATTTGTATAAATTTGAAAGATATTAATTCCAAATGCTTTCTGTAAAATTTGGTCAACTTTGCTGTTAAGCAATGTTCTTCAGGAAGTTGTTTAAAGGTTTTACTATTATAGTAATGGTTGGCCATATTTGATAGTGGATAAACATCATTTTAATAAATTTTAAAACCCTTCCATGCCAGGATGTTTACTGTCAAATTTTGTCAAATTCTGTTAAGTAATCTTTGAAAGATGTTTAAAGGTTTTTCTATTTTTAGTAATGATGGCCATATCTAATGGCAGATCAGCATCATTTGTATAAAACTGAAAGCCCTCCGTGCCAAGATGCTTGTTATCAAACTTGATCATTTAGTGTTTCAATAAAGGCGATGTGTGATTGTGGATCGGTATAATTTGTAGAAAGTTGATAGTCCTTTAGTCCAGAATTATTTCTGTCAAAGTTTCATTTTCTGTTGAGTACTTTTTGAGAACTGGTTTAAAGGTTTTCTTTTTTTAGTAACAAAGGCCACACCTGATGGCAGAATTGGCATCATTTGTAGAAACATGAAAGTCCTATATGCCAAAATGCTTTCTGTAAAATTTTGTCAAATTCTGTTAAGCAATTTATGAGAAGGAATCATTTAAAGGTTTTTTTTCTAGTGTTAGTAATGGAAGCCATGTTTAATAGTGAACTGACATCATTTGAACAAATGTAAAAGGACTCAATGCTAGAATGCTTTCTGTCGAATTTGGTCAAATTCCACTAAGTAGTTTTTAAAATGAAGTTGTTTAAAGTTTTTTCTAGTAATGGTGGCCATACTGGATGATGGATCGGCATCCATTTAACAAACCTGAAAGGTCTTGATGCCAAAATGCTCCCTGTAAAATCATGTGTAAATTGGTCAAGTGGTATTTGAGAAGAAATTGTAAACAGACAACACACAACGGACAAAGGACTATAACATAAACTCACTTGGCCTTAAGGCCTGGTGAGCTAATTAGCTCCAACTCTAAAACAGGTACCGTATATACTCACGTATTATCCAAGACCAACTGCAAACTGCATAGACCAAGATCTGCCGTCGCATAATGCCCTGGCAGATCTGGGTCTATGCAGTTTGAAAGGACTAATCAGTAGAACAAACAACACAGACCCTGATCTGCTGGCGCATTATGCGACGGCAGATCAGGGTCTATTTTGTTTGCATTTGGATCCGGCTTATACGCGAGTATGGACGGTATTTATCATTGAAGTATTCTGTCTTCTGATTCTAACATGAAAAATAAACTAAATGTGGCCACTGTACACCAACTCCACTCTGTTCACTCTACTGACACAGTGCTACATCATGAGAACATCTTGCTCAACCAATGGCTGCAATTTGATGACACTGAAATGTTACATCATAGTGAACATTGCTGTTGGTGACACATTCCTCCAAACGAGGTATATAATGTGCAAGATAAATACCTCTTTTTCTCCATGTGTTGTAAAGGGTGGAGAAATGTTAGACTATGGGTTTGACTGATGTGAAGAAAAAACAGAGATCATCTACACGATCAAATGGTAAAATTTTCTTACCTTTCAACAAGGAGACTTTCTGGAAGGCAGTTTCAAGCTTCCTTAAGAGCACAATCAGGAAATTATCCTCGGTGAGAAGACCTGGGTTTTCTGTGCACTGGTCATACACGATCACCTCTGAATATTCATCAGCATCCATGTGGCATGTCTGTGTTAGAAGATCTTTTATGTGAACCTACAACAGAAATAAAAGTTCTTTTTAATTTCAAACTGTATTTATTTTACGTTCACTGCATGACCCATAATAACAAATTATATTAAGTAGTCTCCATGCATAATATTTCATGCTGAGTTAAAAATTTTAAACTTTATCTATTTTATGTCATCTGTACAAGTTCTCAATACTTTGAGGGTTCAGATGTTAGTGTAGTGTGGTCATTGAGTTGGAGGGAACTGGAGAACCAATTAAACAAAAGTCCCTTGAAGGGACTGGCATTCTACCTGCCAAAAAGAATTTCCAGGAATTCAAGATAAGACCATTTGTTCCTTTTAACTGCTGAGTGTCAAAACCATCTCTGATATTCTTCACTGATAACAAGATTTTCAAATTAGCTGCTGTGGTGGACATACTGGATGTCAGATTGGCACCATTTTCATTGACGACCAACAAGACATCATAAGAAGTCTTCTGATGGAAAGCCCATGTTGATACGACTTTCCATTTTGAAGAAGTGACGATAACAAGATTTTGAAGATAGCTGCCATGGTGGCCATCAGATTGGCATCATTTCCATTTAGGACCAACCAGACATCATAAAGTCTTTTGGGGAAAGCACAATGTCGATATGACCAGCCATCAAGGAGAAGTAGTGATAAGATTTTCTAGATGGCCATTTTGTTGGCCATACTGAACATCAGATCAGCACAATTTTCATTTTGGACCAACTAGACATCAAAAGAAGTATGTTGATATAACCAACCATTCAGGAGGAGTAGAGATAACAAGATTTTCAAGATGTCCACTATGGCAGCCATTCTGGATGTCAGATCAGAACTATTTTCGTTTAGGACCAACTTGACATCATAAGAAGTCTTCTGGTGAAAACCCCATGGCAATGACTTTCCATTCAGCAGTAGCAATAGCACGACTTTGAAGATGGCTGCTGTGGTGGCCATATTAGATGTCACATTGTTGCCATTTTCATTGACCAACTAGACATCATAAGAAGTCTTTTAGTGAAAACCTATTTTGATGTATGTATGACCATCCATCCAGGAGGATTGGCGACAACAAGATTTTGTGGCCATATTGGATGCTGTGGTGGCCATATTGGATGTACAAGCAGTATTATTTTCATTTAGGACCAACTAGACTATGGGATGAATGTGTGTGTAAAGTTTCATAGCAATCCTCCATGTAGTTTAGAAGGAGTAGCGACAACAATCTTGTGCTAATGGATGGATAACATATGATGGATAGACAACAGACAACAGACCATCCCATAAGCTCTCTTGGTCTATGACCAGAACAGCTAAAAACCAACCTTTGATGGGCAAACACTACCAATATCTTGTAAATATATTTGAAATGGTGAATGAACCTGAAACCAAAGACATACTAATTAAGTGTATTACAATGTTCTTTCCATGTCCTGTTTTTGTTTTTCTTGTTGATTTCATTCCTAATTGTTCTTAGTCAGCAAATCAGTCATAGATTTTGACCCATTTGTTGAGGAAGAGTTTCAATATATGGAGTGGGGTTGTCATGGAGGCATGGGATAGACCAATAACTGAGAAAACAGGGAGTGTAATATATGTCATCAAGTCTGAATAATGACACGGAGAAAAGTCCAACATATTGGCGGGATTGAAGGTAAATATTTTTGAATTTCACTCCTGTAACAAACCCAATTCAAAATCTAGATAGCGCACTGAATGTGCAATATTTGCAGCATGCTCGAATATTTTTATTTCCCACAAAAGTGCTGTCAGTTCTCAAACTTAAGTACAGTGCATTATAAGCTCTGTCTAATGACAAAATTTGGTCACAAATCATTGTATTCCAGCCTTTCATGGGCGGATCTGGGGGTGGAGGTGAGGGGTGGAATGGGGCTGGGGCCCTGCACCCCCCCCCCCCACACCACAAAAAAGGTAGTGCAAAACAACTGAAACATTTCCAAAAGTAAGTTTTCTTTACAGTTAAAATTATGCTCTGGAAATGCTTAAAATGCAGGAGCTTACTCCTTGGGCCTGCCTACTTGTTTATGCACCCCCCTCCCCAATCCCCAAACAATATTTCTGGATCCACCACTGCCTTTGATAATTACAATCGACTTTTGCAAAATATTAAAACTTGAGATTTTCACCACAATTACTGCACATATGGGTGCTATCTAGATTTTAAAACTTATTCATTATGGGAGAGAAATTCAAAGAGAATTACCTCAAATTATGCCAATATGGCATGCTTTTCTCCTTGTCAGTATCCAGTTTTGGTGATGTACATTACACCCCTGGAAAAGGATATGCTGTTTTTCTGTTGTATTCCAGGTATATTTTGTTTTGTTTTGCTATGAAAAGGGGACAGGTCAATTTAGAACCCATTTCACACCTGAATCATTAACATGACACATAAGAAAAAAAAAATTCCTAATTTATTTCTTTTTACATCAAATACCTATTTTGATGAATTGAATGACTACAATACATGTACACATGTAAATTGTTTATCTGTGAAAATATCTCAATGAAATCTTTTGTTGAACATGAGAGCCCAATTTTTGGTCACAGATACCTCTGTGGTTTTCCCTTCTCCCATGTCCCCTAAAACAATATTTTTTCCCTTTACCAACCACATCCTTACAACACATATTTGTCAACCATTTGCTGGCAGGTAAAGTGATGCTGCAAGGTAATTAAAATGTAATATAAAATTATTCTACATTGTAACCAAGATGTAATACAGAATTACCGTCTATACTCACTTATAAGTCCAGTCCAACTACAAAGACCCAGATCTGCCTTTGCATAATGCGCCGGCAGATGTAGGTCTATACAGTTTGTTATGAGTAATCAGTAGAACAAACGACAGTATGTGATGGCAGATCAGGGTCTATGTTGTTTGCAGTTGGATTCGACTTATAAGCGAGTATATACGGTATTCTGCAATGTGACTAAAAGTGTAATAAAAAATGGTCTTTCCTAATTAAGGTTCTATACTACTTTTCCTCTTGCCTTTTTCATTGTAGAAATCCAATGCAGTAAATACATTTTTATAAATAAGTGACACAAATATCCGAGCAGACAAATTTATTTTGATTAATGTGATCATATAAATGGAATATATGAGGAAGAATAGGCATGTGAAAAATTAATATTTTCACAATATCTGTGAGAAATCAATATAGTACTGGTATATGAATGCATAACAATGAATAGCTGAGCTATATTTGATGGCACTGGTATGCATTAAACCAATATTACACAGTGACGGATCAAACAAATAACCTGCCAATTTGTTGATGACATAATGGGCAGAAATACCAATATAATCAACACAATTGTATGATAACCTATGAGTCAAGGTACAGTATGTGTATTTTGACCACAAGATGAAGTTTAATTAAAGCTTAAGCATATAAGCAGTGTTCTCATATTTTCGATTGACCATCAGCAGATCGGTGATCATTTACTTTTTTTTTTTTTTCATTTTGTATTGGTGTTCCAAGGTATCTTTACAATAGGGTACAACACCATAGAAAAAATGTGTTAACGAAATACGAAAGTCCTGCCACAGTGCCTGAAAACTGAGGTAACCAAAAAAATGAACTCAGGTGTGATGGGCAGATGTATGGACAGCAAAGGGTAACACTCTGTGCCCTAATATGCGTAAAAATATACAGAGAAATTTTGAAAGATAAGGGAAATGAGTAGAGTAGTTATAATGTCAAAATATGCAAATAACATACCCTAAAATTTCAAAAATTAAGTTTGACCTTTAATAAAAACCTACCTCAAAAAAAGCCTTGAAAGTACCGTATATACTCACATATAAGTTGGATTAAACTATAAACCCAGATCTCCCATCGTGAAATGCACTGGCAAATCTGGGTCTATGCAGGCTGTAAGAAGTAATCACTAGAACAAACAACACAGACCCTGATGTGCCAGCACATTATGAGATGGCAGATCAGGGTCGATGTTGTTTGCAGTTGCGCCTGACTTGTGAGTATCAACAGTAAGCCAGCCTTGAAAATAAGCTGCCCATTGCATATCTTGTATGTATTTAATTAAGTTAACATGTGAAGAAATATACTTTAGTCTTAATAGTTGAACCACATACGTTTTAAAAAATGTGAAAATCTATATGAAAAATGCTGTATCAGTTAAGCTAAAAATAAGACAGTTTATTTAAATAATTGAATGTGAATTTTGAAAGTTTCAATCTAAAATTCTTGCTCATTCTTATTATGTATATTAATTTTAGATACACAACTGTTATGTGTGATGTTTATAGATTTAACTTTTGTCTCTGATTGTAAGTTGTATGGACATTTGAAAATACATACTTAACTTTTGTCCAGTTGTTTACATATTATTTTTATAGGCATTTCACAATTAGACTTTTGTGACATATGTCAGGTAGGCCAGTATTTTCATAGATATTTCACAATTAGACTTCTGTGACATAGATCATGTAGGCATGTGTATTTATACACAGATTCTGGTAAACAAATTCATTCCTATTCCAGAATTTCAGTTCTAAAATATCAGTCTGTAAGGAATCTATTTTAGTTGTGTTGTTGAAATCAGATATAATTTGAGAGGAATTATTTATATATAATATTTATTGGAAATACCAAAGTGCTCATTGACTTTTGGATTAATACATGATTTTAAGATTTATATGAACTCATTCAAATACATTCTGAATTACATCTTTGTGGTACATCGTCTATATTCAAAGCTATTGGAATTCATTCGGAACATTCTATTATTTTGGACTTGTGATTAGGACATTTAGGATTATTTGGAATTTAACGCACAAATTGTAAGTGTCTCTTGAATTTTCACTTTAATTGTCTGGAAATAAATTTCTTGTTGACTTTACTTACATTGTTAGTTTCACTTCCTTTCTTTGTTACATATTTTTAAGAACCAGAGTCGTAACACAAGAATCATTTTTATTTTCGTCAACCAATATTTGTACTCTAAAATAAGCCTACCTTCAAAGTAAGCGATGCTCAAAAATCAACCTATCAAAAATTACAAATGAATAAAAACCGCAATTTTTTTTTTATATAGTTTTTAAGGTATTTAATGAATGGGACATGATATAATTAATATATGAATAACTCCTTTTTATCTATCATTCCAATTAGGAATAAGAAAGGACAATATTTATAGGAAACTAAAATTCTTCTGACATTGATGGTCTGGTGCAAGGTAAGGGTTTGCAATTGTACCCACATTGCCTCACCTGGCTAAATCTGTATCTATTTTGACTTTATCTACTAAATGGCACCAGAATACACGTATATGGAATGGGGTTTTAGCTGTTAATTTTGCAAGAAATTACAGATGTCAGTGAAATGTTTTTGATCAAGGGCCATTATTCTGATCTGAGATGAATGCCAGTCCCTGATTTGAGTAAAGGTCTTGGCTTCATGCCATTAATCCCTGATGTGTGCGAAATAAAGTGGAGAATGGTAATAACCCATCAATCTTGACTAATTTTAGTAATTTGTTGACCTTCAAAGTCTGGCTGTAATCTGTCACCAGTATACCTGGTCAGACCTGTTGAGATAATTGGCCTGACTGACTCACTGCTGGTCAACACATATACTGTACTTCCCTCAGGTCCCTGTAAATACATGGGATACACTCAGGGCCGTCATAAGGAGTGAGCGATACAGGCAACTGGGGCACCCAAACCCGGGGGGAAGGGGGGAGGGGGAGGGAGGGGCACCATTTCACAGAGCATGTTCTTTTATTCTGTATTTTACTTAAATAAACATACAGCTTTTTCATGAAAATACCTATGTTTAGTTATTATCCTCATGACTATTAATATATTTAAAAAATAAAGAGTTTGCAGTGTTTTTTTCCGAGTGTGGGGTTCACCAAAGGTGCCGCCCAGGGTGCCATTTCATCCAGTGCAAACTTAGGACAGCACTGGATACACTTTACTTTCCTATTAATGTGATTTTTGAAGGAAGAGTTCCTCAAATGAGCAAATGATCTTATCTAAACAATGCACACTATGTGCCGTTGTGAAGGTCTTTGACTTCTGCCCAAAGAACCTCAGTGAAAATTGACATATAGAAAGGATGCTTAAAGCTGTAAGTGTCACTCAACAGTTCATGACAAATCTGTGACAAGCAGTTCTTTAATCACACACAAGAGATAAAGTGAAATGAAATCAAACCGGTCTAATGAGGCTACCACGTTTTCGATGTGAGGAAAATGGCTTCCCATCTCAGTTAAGCAATCACCTGTCTTAAACAACTGTTTAAACAACTATGATCTGTCTTAGATCATAATTGCATTAACAGTTGTGGAAGACAGGTGATTGCTTAACTGAGATGACATTAGAGGCTGGATTGACTGTATGTAACTTGTGTGAGAAATCCTGCCAATAAAGAGAAACATTAGACCAACCATGATACTGATTTTATGGAGTTCCATCCCAGAAACTGTAACATGTATGAAAAGGTTAGACTGGTTGCCCATCAATAATACCGTCCATACTCATGTATAAGCCGATACCAACTGCAAACTGCATAGACCCAGATCTGCCGACGCATAATGCACCGGCAGATCTGGATCTATGCAATTTGTAAAGAATAATCAGTAGAACAAACAACACAGACTCTGATCTGCCGGCGCATTATACGACAGCAGATCAGGCTATATGTTGTTTGCATTTGGACCTGACTTATACGCGAGTACAGACAGTAGTCAGTGGTTTTCCGTGGATAATCCTTTCTTGCTAACCTACAAGATCATAAAACACCTCTATCTTGAGTACCATGTATTTGATTGTTTGTAACACACACCCAACTGCAAATAGCTAATACTATGATCTGCCATCACTAAAATACACTGGTATATCCAATTCTACACTGTACACTGGCAGATCCAATTCTACACTGTACACTAAAATACACTGGCAGATCCAATTCTACACTGTACACTTAAATACACTGGCAGATCCAATTCTACACTGTACACTTAAATACACTGGCAGATCCAATTCTACACTGTACACTAAAATACACTGGCAAATCCAATTCTACACTGTACACTAAAATACACTGGCAGATCCAATTCTACACTGTACACTTAAAATCAGGTAGTAGAAAGAAAAAACTGCATATGCCTTCATCTGCAGTGCATTCTGCAACAGCCAGATGTGAGTATAGGCTGTCTGCAATTGGGTGTGTGTTAAACATGGGGCGAGTTTAAGGGGGGATGGAGAGATTTATGCATCCCAGAAGTTATCAAAGTTTTGTTTTCATTTTCAAAGTGCAAGTCATTAATTCCCTTTCCCCTTCCAGATATCCACACCATTTTTGTCACATTCCACATACAATCCTTCTTTTCGTTTATTCACCTCCCCCCTTACACTGACTAACCCTCAAATATGCCCCTACACCACACTGATAAATGTATCCCTGGATCCGCCCATGTAAACACAGGTAAATACAGTACATGTACTTTGAATGAGTTATTAAAACATTATTGTACAAAAGAATTAACTTCTTTTTATCATTAAGAAAGAAACTACCATGTTCTGATCAAAGCTTTCTAAAGAATTTTTAAATGGAAGTCTTGGAATTCAATTCTCCAAGGGCTGGGATTCTAAGCAATTACAGTGGTCTCCTGTAAGGCCCCTCTCAAGATTGGCCTCCCACTGACGAGATATCACCATATACTGCATCAAGGCAGCTCATTGGTACCATTCTGACCCATTGCCAGAGACCATTATATAGGCCATCTTTTACAGAGCTCTAGATAAGACTTGAATGAATTGGGTATAAATATTCCATGGTTTAAAATGAATTTGATTTTTTACAATTTCAGTAGGGCATTTTGTGAACACCATACAATGCACTAAGTGATACCACACTTTCAACAATCAAGACAGTTATCATGCCTTTGAGAATGGGTCAAATCACGCACTGACCAAGACCGACTCCAGCTGCACTCATTTAAAGACCCTATTTGATGAGTGTGCTTGCTGTGACTGAGTACTATCATTTGAAATGTGCACAAACATCCAGAAATTGTCCCAATCATATAGTTCATGCTGGTCAAACACACCATAATACAATGCTGATGTGCCTAGCTCTGACATTCTTGAATTAATTGCTTAAAATTAAACATTTTTATGTACATTGCGTTAAATTACACGAATCACGGCCTATCTAGAATTCTGTTTTTACCTGGTATTGCAGATGGGGAGAGGGAGTATATATTGACAAAGGTTTCCTGGAACACAGCATTCACATGTAACCCATCCTGGTGTGATACAAGATGGATCACTGTACAGTGTATATAGACAAATGGTTCCATGGAACCCATACAATGATATCTCATGTCGCAAAGTTGAGGGACTACAGTGCATATAAAAAAAAATGGGTTCCACAGAGCACAGTATATCTCTGTACAGCGCATATAGAAATCAGTCATTGAACACAGTATATCACCTGTGACCTGTACAATAATGCCTACAGGTCTCGTCTACTGGACTGGGACCATTGTAAAGTGTATATAGACAAGGGTTCCATGGAACACATTATCTCACCCCTGTGTATTACAATGTCTCTTTAGAGAGAAAACATGACAGTGTATACAGACAAGGGTTCCATGGAATAAAGTATCTCATCTGTGTCCCATTTAATGTCTCCTTGTCTCATTAGAGAGGGAACACTACAGTGTATACAGACAAGGGTTCCATGGAACACAGTATCTCATCTGTGTCCCATATAATGTCTCCTTGTCTCATTAGAGAGGGAACACTACAGTGTATACAGACAAGGGTTCCATGGAATAAAGTATCTCATCTGTGTCCCATATAATGTCTCTTTGTCTCATTAGAGAGGGAACACTACAGTGTATACAGACAAGGGTTCCATGGAACACAGTATCTCATCTGTGTCCCATACAATGTCTCCTTGTCTCATTAGAGAGGGAACACTACAGTGTATATAGACAAGGGCTCCATGGAACAGAGTATCTGATCTGTGACCCGAACAATAATAATAACAATAATTACTTTATTTAAAGAGGGTGATACAATTAGTTGCATAAAACTAATTCTCCTTGTAACTCTGTATTGTTTGCATATTTACATACACAGTACATAGTTACATACACAGTACATAGTTACACACACAGTACATAGTTACACACACAGTACATAGTTACATACACTGTACATAGTTACACACACACACAAATACAACTGTTAATTCTTTCTAGTGTGAAGAAAGTCAGTAATAATAAACTAAATTTAGATATGAACTTGATTAGAAGAAAATATTATAAGAACATGCTCCAACTAGGTATTTACAGTACAAAAATAGCAAGGAAACAAAGTGGAGGGTTTGAGATTCGATACTTTCAAGTCGTGATGTATTTGTCAAAGGAAACAGGTTCCATTTTTCATCCAGTGAAGTAAATTATAATGAAATGTATTTATATTGCACTTTCTCTAATTTCCTTTGGGATTTTGTTCCAAATTAGTGGCCCCGAATAATGGAATAGAAAGATGGTTAGCTGAAATTTATCTTAAACTGGAAGTTTTGCCTTGTTTTCTTGCATTAAATAGTTCCTTGAGATATAATGGGGCCATTTTGTTTATAACTTTGTGCATAAGCTTAGCCTTTCTCAAAAACATTCATTCACTTACTATTAACATTTTAAAATCATTCATCGCATATAGGATGCTTTCAGCTTTATCTAGGATGAGTCTGCGAGCTCATTTTTGCAAGCGGAATAATTTGCAAGTATTCTTATCAGATGTGTTTCCCCAAATAACATTACAGTAGACTAGGTATGGTTGTATACAGCTTTTGTTATAATAATACCCTCAGTTTCGTTGATAGAAATGTAATTTTGATATCTCCCCTTTATAGGACTTTCAAAATCTTCAACAAAAAACTTTAACACTGATTCTCAACATTGTCGCTGCAACCACCTTTGCCTCAGGAAAAAAGATAACTATGTCTCACCATGCTGCTGCACGAGACTAAAACTGAAGACCCGATTTGAAAACTACAAGTCAAGAACTAAACAATGGTGATCATGAATACAGGATCTCCCAAAACCTCAGTAAGAAGTCATGTAAAAACACGTCAGCTGTGCTTTGATGAGCATACTGTCTATACTTGCTTACAAGTCGCATCCAACTGCAAACTGCTTTGACCCAGATCTGCCATCGCATAATGGGTCTATTCAGTTTGTTATGACTAATCAGTAAAACAACAGCACACACTCTGATTTGCCAGTGCATTATGCAACGGCAGATCAGGATCTATGTTGTTTGCAGTTGGAGGCGATAAGCGAGTATATATGGTACATTTCTAATTATCCCTAGCCCATATGAGAAGACCACTGGTTTTCATAATGTGCAGCTCATTTATGAAGCTACCTCTATTCAGTAGCTAAGCAATTTTTTTCAATACTCATTTTTTATACATGTCCCATAGTGAAAGATCCACATAAAAAACCACGTCTGGACCCAATTTAAGTCCTGTGGAGTTAATGGACTTCACACTGTTTTGCTCAAAATGGCTTTTCTACAGGAATCAGGTAGCCAATCACTGACATGTTTCAACTTTCTACAATAAACAACTCAACTTCTTTGCCAATTTGCCCCATAATGTGATCCCAGTAAAACCTTGCCTAGCAACCACCTGTACTATGACCATCCTGCTATAGTGATCTGAAATCTAAAGAACTTTTGTTTTTCCTTCAGTATTTCTATGTGTTACAACCCCAAAAGAAAGACCACCATGCTATTATAGAATATAACATTTCACTGCAAATACATTTCATGATTTCAATGGATTTTCTAGACTGAAAAAATGCAATCATCAAAGCCACTCTGTTGATAATAGAGGTCATCTCTCAAAAATACCAAGTGTTCACCCAACAGAGAACATGTGAACACGATTACCTCAATGGTTTATGCCTCAATGGTAATTTTCTATAAAACGATTCTCAAACAATAATGAAATAACCCAGATATTTATTATAAATGAATAGCAAAAAAGTGAAATATATGAAATCTATGAATTTCTATCATAACAGTCAAATCTGCATGTAACTTACAGTAGGTTTATTTATCAACAGGTGTATATCTCACGACCTATTATTCTATCTCTCAGGTTGCATATATATCTGGCTGTCTAAGAAACTACTTCTATCTATCTATCTGGCACAAATACATACATACATACATACATGCACGCATACATACATACATACATACATACATACATACATACATACATACCAGTGTTACAGCTAGAAAGAAATAGAAGGGCACCCCACCCCATCCCTCAAAAGGCCAGCCTCTCTGCCCCTACTGTGCACCCCTCTACTCTCTTCAGCATGACCCTCTGCCTCATCTGCCCCCTTCAGTGTGCTTCTCTGCCTTCTTGAACTGCACAATTAGTGTCTTTATAAACATTGTCATTTTGCACATGCCTCATAAGTTAAACTGGTTGTTTTAATTGTTTTTCAAACTTTAAACACTTGCTTAATTGATTACCGATCACATTCTACTCATTTTAAACACTAAATTGCGGGCATATATTAGCCAGAGTGTAACTATAAGATAAAAGGCGTTACCACAAGTGGTCTGGTTTAGAAGCATTTATCTCATTAAAGTTTGTTATCCTCAAAGATGACTTCATTTTTTCTCTCTGCCACATTAAATAATAAGTGTCAAATCCTAGACATGCTGAGCATAAGCCACATTTTTAAAATATAAACCCAATGCAACTACATTTCATAACAGTTGTTCAAGGGATTTATTTTCATTGAATTTCTTTACTAACTCTGTGTTCTCACTGTTTACCAATACCTGCCATATTAGCTGACACATGACCCTGTGGTCAGTCTCATTTTGACCTGGAATGAATAATTAATGAGGCTGTACATGTATGTGGACTTAACGTACGATATGTGATATTACATAGAAAAATATTATGAAAAGATAGAACCACGGACATTGACATTACATGAATTTTCTTTTTGTGATCATGATATATATTGTAATTTTTGACATTATAGTTGATGTTATGAAGTTGGCGGTAAAGAATACTTCCTGTGTAATGTGAATGCCTATTATTATATTGTACAACTTGCAGGAGCCTGTATCAATGCTTACACTTTACCAATAAATATTATATGAACTATATATAACAATGTCGGAAGGATACTGCAATATACTACCAGTAATTGCTAGCTTTCTTTACTGTACATTTCAAAGCACACACATACTATATGAAAAATTGACAGCGGAAAACCTGCAGAAATCTAGTAATAAAACAAATTATTTCACACGAATTTTCTAATGGTAAATAAATCGTTTATGTAAGATTTTAAATTAGTTAGTGCAAGAACCGATGCACAAGTCACCATGTATATAATAAGTAAACATGTAAATTGGTGGTGGTATAAATTTAATTAGAGCTTGAGCTTGAATATTTTATTTGTTCCCTAATAAATGTTATTAATTACTTTACGGTTATTGTTATTGTTGATCAAGCCA
Organism: Margaritifera margaritifera; assembly: GCA_029931535.1. Lineage (NCBI taxonomy): Eukaryota > Metazoa > Mollusca > Bivalvia > Unionida > Margaritiferidae > Margaritifera > Margaritifera margaritifera. Next base: position 755,400 of record JAQPZY010001583.1, on the reverse strand, counting down.
TTACAAGCCTTAATCTTTTTAACATGTTATTCTTCTTTTGTGTGTTCGTACTGATTTCAGTGATGACTATATGAAGCAGACTCTATCTAGTACTCAGACTCAACACTGTTGTATCGCTGACCAAGTTTAAATACCTACATGATTATCCTGGCATGTTATCATTTAATGATTATGTGTACAATGTAATCAGTTCACTGTTCACATTATAATTTGTAAACTTTCCATTTTTATATATTGATTCTTTATTTAAAAATACATATCTGTCCACAATGTTAGCTTTGATTTACTTTATTTCATATATAAATTCTGCTTGCTTATTTACAATTTGAAAAGATAAAATCAATGTAAATTTTCATTGCAATAATTTAAATATCATTATAACAGCGCAACTCTCGACAAAGGCCCTTCTGGCAAAAAAAAAAAAATGCCTTATGATAAGAAGTGCCCGTATCTGCCTCCCCCCCCCCCTCCGTAAGAAATTTCTCACTGGAGCACTGCATACATACAGTGTATATACCAGAGCTAAAAAAATTGGCTAGCCCAACACCCATGGCCCCTCTAAATATAGATCGGGCCCCTCCCATATTCTAAATGAGTTGCCGGTTGGGCTTGTTAAAAAAATATTTTCTAATTTGCCTGAAAAAGTGTTCAAACAATCTCTGATATTGTTGAGTGATAAGATTTTCAAATTAGCCACTATGGTGGCCATATTGGATGTAAGATTGGCACCAGTTTCATTTAGGACAAACTGGACACCAGTAGAAGACTTTTGGTGAATACCCCATGTTGATATGACCATTTAGTTAGGAGAATTAGTGATGAATTGTCAATATGTTCATTGTGCCAGCCATATTTGTGGTCAGAACGGCACCATTTTCATTTAAGACCAACCAGGCAATATATTAGTCTTCTGGTGAAAACCTCATGTCAATATAACTTACCATTTAGGCAGAGTAGCAATATCAAGATTTTCAAGATGGCTGCCATGGTGAAAACCCAATGTTGATATGACTTTCCATCTAGTAGGAGTATAGATAAGATTTTCAAGATGGCACCTGTGGTGGCCATATTGGATATCAGATCAGCAAATTTTTTTTTTAAGAACAACTAGACATATAAAGATGCCTTCTGGTGAAACCCCTACGCTGATATGACTTTCTGTTCAGGAGGAATAGTAATAACAAAATTTTCAAGATTGCTGGATGTCTGGGTGGCACCATTTACATTTCAGACCAACAAGACATCATATAAAGTCTTTTGATGAAACCCCCATGTTCTCATGTTCATATGATCATCTACTCAGAAGAAGTAGCGATAACAAGATTATCAAGATGGCCACCATGGTGGCCATATTGGATGTCCATGCAGAATAATTATTATTAAGAACCAACTAGAAATCATAATAAGACTTCTGGTGAAAACACCATGTCAATATGACTATCCGTTCAGGAGGAGTACCAATAATAAGATTTTGTAATATGGCTGCCATGGTGGCCATATTGAATATCAGATCGGCACCATATTCATGTAGGACCAACTAGACATCATAAGAAGTCTTTTAGTGAAAACCCCTTGTTGATATGACTTTCTGTCCAGGAGAAGAAGCAATAACTAGATTTTCAAGATGGCTGCCATATTGGTTGTCTGATCGGCACAATTTTCATTTAGGGCCAACTTGACAACATAAAAAGTGTCGGTGCAAACACCATGTTGATATGACCATCCATTCAGGATGTCCGAGCAGCGCCATTTTCATTTAGGACCAGCTAGACCTTGGGCTGAATGTGTTTGTAAAGTTTCATGGCTATCCTCCAAGTAGTTTAGGATGAGTTGTGATAACAAACTTGTGCTAATGGACGGATGGACAACGGATGATGGACAACAGGCCATCCCATAAGCACTCCTGTCTATGACCAGTAGAGCTAAAGAATCAAATAACAAAGAAACTGGTATCCATGTTGAATTCAATAGCCCAGATAAAGCACTTAAACCTTAAGTTAGCTTCCTTTTTTCCTGCTGTATATAAAATGGACTATAATAAAAATGCATCTGAACAGTAATTATTTCAAAATAATAAATCATTTCATTATATTATGCAAAGAAACTATACTGAATTAATCTAATGCAAGTTCGAAAATAAAAATAATTAAAGAACATTAATTTTATTTAAGTATTAAAACTGACAGACATTTGCAACATATAAATGTTTTAAAATGAAAAATTGGCTGAAATTTCAATATGCAAACACTGATTCATGTTACTTGTGTCCTCGTTTCTGACAAAATTACAGTAGCAAATCAATCATTCTATTCCTTATACATATAGCTCCAGGTTCTCATTGGATTCCCTCATTAATTATTATCCCCTGCAGATCCCTGGAGATGAAAACAAGCAGCAATAACATACTGAAGATGTGAAAATTCACAGATCTATTGATCTACTGAAAAGATGGTTCTATTATTTTGAACCTAATTTGCCACAAGGCCATCCAGGATCCACTAATAACTGGCCATCAGGGTTTCTGCAATGAAGCAGAAAATTGAACAGGGATCTAAGTGTCCATTTCAATTTCCCTGTCCACATCAATAATTACCATGTGGTCTGCATATAAATGAACTGAATGAGTCAGCTTCCAGAATGTTGCCAGCCGAAATTATGTCATCATAAACAGAAATGGTCACTGACCATTCTGACCTTGAAGAGATAGTAGGTAACCATTTTTATTCAATTTGCATCTTGAATGCATGTAAGGTCACTAGAGGGTCTCTGATCATGTCCACAAAATCCTATTTTCCAACAGACAGTGAGCAGTGTAGACATCACATTGTTTTAAATCCCTGCACTTCTTGTAAGCATGGTCATATGTGTAATAAAATTGTGTGTGATGCTGTCTGTCTGTACATATGTGTACATGGGTGTCTGCAGGAATTTTTCCTGGATGCCCATGTGTGTGTAATTTTCTTTTAACTCATCCTAATCTGTTAAAGTAAGACACATGAAACTTGCGTCAATGATAATTCTATGGGTGCAGATTGTGCCTACATTTTTGTAATTTTTGTCACTCCAGGGGTGGGACTGGGGGGGGGGGGAAGGGGGGGCTTGAAGAGAGATGCTTTTACTTATGCTGCAAATTACAGAGTTGTTTGTTTAAAATATCTGAGAAATGGCATATGTGATCAAATACTCAAGTGTCAAAACATAGACTGGGATCTCTGGGTCATGCCCCAGAGTCTTTTTACCCATTCCCCCCCCATTCCCCCCCCCCCCCCCCCCCCCCCCCCCCCCCCCCCGAGACGTAGCCCCTGGGAAATAGAAACATTTGACATCCCCACCCAATAATCATATAGACACTTACTGGGCATGAAAAGATAAATCTAAACATGTAACTGATATTGACATTGGGGTCAATCCCTACCCTTGGGACTTGTCCGCTGGTCATACCTTGGAAACTATTCAGATCCTTACCTTATAATCATATATATATATACTTACTGGGCCTGAACATACTAATTTATACATGCATATGGCATTGACCCCTGAGTCCATCCCTACACCCAGGGACCTAGCTCCTGGGTCATAACTTGGAAAAATATAAATATCACCACCCTATAACCATATATACTTTAACTTGGCATGAAAAAAACAAGATTTGTACATGCAACTGACATTGGTCCCAGGGCTCTACCTTACCCTACCAAGGGACTAAGCCCCTGGGTCATAACTTGGAAACTGTTGCAGTCTGTACCATGTACATACTTACTGAGCATAGAGAAACACACCCAACCCTATCCAGCACTGACTGTGTCGGTACGCTGTCAGGGATCCTACGGTCTTATATTTATACATATCCTAGGGCTCTGTATTTATTATTTTCCTCTAATGAAGAGGAAGATCCCATACCCTCCTGAGAACAAGGAATCTTCTTCTTCCAAGCTCCTAAGGGCTCAGAGAATGATCCCACAATCTCCTGGGATTGAGGAGTGTAGAGGGAAGAAGGGTGTTTCTTCCTTCCTATATAAAAGTACACAACTTTTGGCCAGGTCCCATATATCGTCAGGCCATAAACAACGGAAATGACAACTGTCCATAATGTATGCATTTTGTACAAGCTAAACATATGGGGTGCATATCCCATGGAGCCTTTTGTGCCCCCATTTCCACCCATTTTGAGACATTTGTGAAGAGAAAAATATGCACCGCCAATGCTAGTACTCTCTGAAAGAGAAAATATTAAGTATCTGAATGCAAAAATTATACTGCTGAATCAGTGCAATAAAGTTTTTTAATGCAACAAGTAACCTCGTAGTGCCTAGGCATGTACTTACCAGAAGCAGTGGAATAAATTTATTTAACGCAACAATTCAAAGCAGTATTGCCTAAGCAAGAAGTTATTCAAAAATATACTGATGAAGCAGTACAATAAAATTATTTCCATGCTGCCTAAGCAAGTACAATACCTATTAATTTATCAATTCCACAACTGATGAACAAAGGGAATTAAAATTTTGGAGCCACAATTGGGTAGTGATACTTACCCAAGGTCAGCAAGAATATAACAGAGTACTGCCGAAGCAAGTACTAAATAAAATCTAGAACTGCAACACAGGTGGAAGTACTTACCTTAACACCAGGTAAGGGAAAGGTGAAGAGTAGGAAAGAGCACCACTAATTAACATGGCACAATAATGTATCCTAAACTAACAAGAGAGCTAAAATAATAAGTGAACTTTGCAAGGACTGAGGCAAATAATCGCTCAATTAACATGCAAAAATTTATTAAAACATGTAATTAAGGACAATTTTCCGACAGCAAATTTGCAAGTCTTAATGCTACATGTGTCCAAGGAATAGAGGAAGTATATCTCGCATGAACCTATGACGTGGTAGTCAGACTGATTCTGGGTTCTCTCTGTTCTAGATTTCTAGAATGTTCTATCTAATGGGAGGTTGGAATTATGTGCTTAGATGAGAGGACTCACGTCATGGAAGAGGTAAGCAAGGTAATAATGACAAGTAATGCATTACTGCTATTAAACTATTTTTGCCTATGGTGAGTAGTATCATCGAAGGAAGACCCACAACAGTTTAACTGGAAAAGTACTGGACTCATAATCCAAAGGTTGCAGGTTCGATACCCACCCAGGCCAGCCTGGTTCAGCTGCCTCAGTATCCTTGGGTAAGCCACTTAGCTACTCATTCCTTTGCATGATATAGCCACTTAGCTACTCATTCCTTTGCATGATATAGCCAATCATGTGCTGAATGTGCTGTTAAAAACTAACCAACCAAACCTCCAAGATGAATACATCTATAAGTTTGATTACCATACCTACAATATTGTCAGAAAACTGATAACCAACCAATCCTCCAAGATTAATACACCTATAAGTTTGATGACCATATCTACAATATTGTCAGAAAACTAATAACCAACCAAACCTCCAAGATGAATACAGCTATAAGTTTGATGACCATAACTACAATATTGTCAGAAAACTGATAACCAACCAATCCTCCAAGATTAATACACCTATAAGTTTGATGACCATATCTACAATATTGTCAGAAAACTGATAACCAACCAAACCTCCAAGATGAATACAGTATAAGTTTGATGACCATAACTACAATATTGTCAGAAAATTTATAACCAACCAATCCTCCAAGATGAGTACAGATATAAGTTTGATGACCATAACTACAATATTGTCAGAAAACTGATAACCAACCAATCCTCCAAGATTAATACACCTATAAGTTTGATGACCATACCTACAATATTGTCAGAAAACTGATAACCAACCAAACCTGCAAGATGAATACAGCTATAAGTTTGATGACCATATCTACAATATTGTCAGAAAACTGAGCTAAATGCAAATAGTTAATGTTGACAACCTTTTCTGCAATTTTTCATTTTTACATATTTAGAACTTTACCTTTAATTGGCACCAGATAGTCATTATTATGATGAGGTGTCATTAAACACTAATACATACATACATACATACATACATACATACATACATACATACATACATACATACATACATACATACATACATACATATGTAGGTAGATAATAACACTCTAGGAAAAATGATATATATGCTTGAGGAGTTATGTTTTTATGAAATATGCACATTTTAAGATCAATTCTGCACTAAGAAATTGAAATCAGTTTAAAAACAGAATTAAATCTAGAAACCTTTGATGTTTATTTGACAAGAAAGTCCATAATGAATATGTCGAACCTTCACCAATTTATTGAAACTGATTTTTATATATCACCTAATCTTAGATGGTGAGTTTTGAATGAGTTTTTAAGCTAAATCTGAAAAATGTTTGTCACCGTATTTTGGAACAAACAAGTGCATCCCAAAGCCTATTTTAAAATTGAAAATATTATCTATTGCCATGCAAATTATTTGACGAAGTTTTATTTGCAGGTAAATAATGTCAATGACATATTTTTAAATCAGTAAAGTTATTTATGAAATTTTACATGCTTTCTTGGAAAAATTACACAAGAGTAAATATGATTGTATGCCTTCTTACAATTTAGATATTTTATAAAACAGTGCATAGGTAGCAAGACTTTTGCTGGACATTGTTAAAATGAAAGTCATATCACAATTTATTTCCTTTATTTCCATACTTCACTTTTCTGTTATGGCTTTAATCAAGGGAGTAATTTCATGGCTAGTTAATAAAAGTGGAGTTGTTCAAGTATCTAAGTTGCAACAGTTACTCGTGTAAACATCTTAGTTCAGTTTACTGCCTGTCAAAGTTTACAAAATCAGTAACCATGTAAACAAACATGCACATAGTACATCTACTGTTAGACAATGTGCATGTCCAGGCAGTATATCTGGTTCCATTACATATTTTTTTCATCATATATACATACGTACCAGTACAAAAACAATATCACCACAATCCTAAGGACATGTCTAACAAAATGAATCCTGTCATAATAAAAGCTAAAAGACGTACGGCAAATGAAACGATCACAACTTGAGCAAGGTATGGCATATATCCATATAGTAAATGGCTTCATATATATATATATATATATATATATATATATATATATATATATATATATATATATATATATATATATATATATATATATATACAGGTGGCAGCTTAAGCCTAATGTTCAGTTCAGGGAAAGGCTCATTTTGAATCAGTTCGATTAAATGGCATTGTTTTTAGTTATTGTATATCCTGTGCATATTTATAAATTTTGGTAACCATGACAGCCTTACTAGTGCAAATAGCATGTAAAGTACTTCAAGGCATCATGATACAATGTGTAAAAACTATGCTGTTGGAAAGAGTAATTTACCTTGTCTCTTTGCAGACGTCTTTTGACCAGCTTGGAGCAGCACACATTGGCTGACTGCTGAATGTGACTTGTGTTGTATTCCAGAAATGATCGACTGTCAATCAAAAGGGTCTGAAACATAACATTGAAGTAGTGGACATGAGACAAAGCCCTATGATGAAATTCTCTACATACATGTAGAGCTCCTAGACAAGTGTCAGGCAATTTCAAATCAAGTTTTTTGGGCGGAATGAATATGTGTATATGTAAGTATAAGATATGTATAGGGTTTAGAAGCATGTCAGCACAACACTGGCTAATGGTGCCAATTCAATGTTAAGTGGTAAAAATGTAAAGATAAAGAATTGCAAAAAAAACTTTAGGAAGATATACCCTTTGAAATAAATGCAACATGTAGCACTACATGATAAACGATAAAAGATAAAGATGTTAAAATTTTGTAAAAGGTGAATGAAGAGATAGCTCCTCAGAATTTCAAATTGAGCTGCTTGAAATTTAACTTTGATTTATTAACTGTCTTGTAATCTGTATTGGCAAATTTTTTGGTTTCATAAGAAAAAAGAATCAGTCTCTCAAAGCACTCTTTAATAATATCATCTTTTAGTTGGATGATACATGTACCTTCCCACTGAGAATATTCAGCAACATTAATTTTAAGTTAAAATAAATAAGTTAAAATATATGTATTTTGCAAATATTATATAACAAAAAAAGACTTCTTTCATCAACCAACTGAATCAATGCGACGAGGATACACTAAAATTATTTATTTTCAAGAAATTTACACTTTTTTGATGACAAGGAAAACACTTATAATTGCTACAAAAAGCATATTCTAATCCTGGCATTGTTTATTCCATGACAGATGCCATAGTGTAAATGGTAATGCATAAGTTGCCCAAACTAAAAAAATTAAAAAAATCCTTTCTTTCTAAATGCCATGACAAAAACTGTGGACTTGGAACAAAAATTACAACTGTTATCAATTACCGTATATACTTGCGTATAATGCTATACCAACTGCAAACTGCATAGAACCAGATCTGCCGTAGCATAATGCGATGGCAGATCTGGGTCTATGCAGTTTGTAAGCCCTAATCAGTAGAACAAACAACATTGACCATGATTTGCTGGCACATTAAGCGATGGCAGATAAGGGTCTATGTTATTTGCATTTTGACCCGACTTATACGTGAGTATATACAGTATACTCTTTCTACAATCTATGTATGGTCTTAACTGTACTGTATTAAACCTGCAACACTAAGAATGACAAATTATTTGTAACTGATTGAGCACCACTACATCCTGCTGTTTGTATCTTTCAAGGTAAAAAACTGCATCAAGCCAATAAATTAATATCATAACATGAGAATGACATGTACAAGGGTACCTGCATATAAGGGACAGTTACGGAACATGACAAATTGATCTCTGTTAGATAAAGGTTACTTTACAATAGTTTTTGTATTTAATAGACTCCAGAAAACTCAACTTCATACATCTATATGTATGTTATTTGGCATTGCAATTGCAAGCAGACTTTCACAACAAAATTTACATTAATGACTTGAAAAAATCTCAATGGAAGAAATGAAAAGCTCAGAGCTTTTTCTCTTTTTTTGGTGACAAAACACAATGCATTTTATGTGCCAGATGACTGGACATATTAGGGCAAAAAATACTTCATCTTTCTACATGCCCTATATACAGGACAATTATATCAGGATTTTTAAACTGGTGTCATTAATATGCAAAGGTCTCTTTTAGACCAAGTAAGATTATTAATACCAAAGAAAGAATACCTGTGATATGACTTACCTTTTCCATTCCAGCTTTCAGGAGCTTTTCCAGCTCAGCTGGTCTGATCAAATTCCATTTGTGACCTGTCCCCGAGGGATCTTTGTCCTCCATGTGATGTGAGGGAACCCTTAACTCTTCACTCTCCCTATCATCTACAACTGTAGAACTCCTTTTGGAAATTGACAGCGATCTGGGAGAGCGAATTGGACTCGTAGACTTGGACTTTTGCATCTTTATCTCTTTTTGAAAAAGAGAAAATGAGAAAACTGAGTTATCCACAGAATCTGGTGGCAATGAGCCACCATCTTCTACCTCATCCATTGTAGTAGACAAATTTTGGATCACATGATTGTCATCCACTTGTTGAGGTCTTTTGAAAAAGGTGTTCTCTTCTTTACTCTCTGTTTTAAAGAATTCCTCAAATCCTCTATCCCTCTGAAATAGATTACCGGTATCTGCATCTTGTTGCCATGGTGATCTCCGGGATATAGAGTCAGCAAAAGGGGTTGCATCAACTTCATCCATTTGATGCTGTCAAAACATCGGCAGATTCAAAGACGAGAGTAGGATCTCCAGCCTTCTATGTACCTACTGTAACCCGTGCCTGAATACGAGATTTGATGCTGTGCTCTAGATTGGGGGTCATCTTCAAAATCTATATGAAGGAAAAGGCCTTTGGAAAATGTCTGTCTGATATAGCAGGAGGAAGAGGACATTTAGAGTTGAGATCTGCAACAAGTACCTTTGTCATCTTGATCTGCTGTAGATTACATGCACTTCTGTCTGACAAAAAAAGGAGAAAATAGTTTACATGTACCGGTAAAGAAAAAATATGCTAACACTAGTAATAGCTCAATGTTTAAATACAGAGCAATGAAGAAAATAAAGAAAACTACAGACCATAATTTGGATGATGCTTTTTGAATTTATTATTGTCTAATTTTTAAAAAGAAACAACACACACACACAAAACATCATTGCCTTTCTTCTGCTTTAGAGATTTTCAAAAATTAGGCTGTCTTTCCTTGATAAAACCTTGGCCCAAGTTTAATCACTCTATATAAGTAGATTACTGAAGGAGTATAAACTCCAAGATTGATTAATGCTTTACAAAAATCACTTGCCTGTGCCTCCAAACAAACAGAAAAAAAACATTAAGACCTGATTCTGTTTTTCCTACAGTCTGTCGATGGCCATACTGCAAAACCTGTTAATATGGTCTCTTTTGTTCCCACCCTTTAAGTGCATATTTTTCTGACCTTACCACCCCATGTTAGATGTTTGAATAGTTATGTCGGTATGGGAGGTAAGAGTGTATCCCCTGTTGAAAAGATGGAATTTGTACCCTAACAAAACTATTTTGAAGTATACAAAATTGGGTGGATAGGTCAAAGGAACTTGGACTACTACCCTTGGTACAAAATGATGAGAAATCCACATAAACTGCTCCAAAGTATACACAGAAATATATATTCCCAGAAACTGTCATTAGTATATGCCTAGTTAGAAACAACGGCATGAACAGAATCTAAATTAACAGAGCTTTAATAGTGTACATGTGGATACCAAATAAACTGTCCTGAATTAGACCCAAATAAATCAGATATGTGCAAACATTATTCTATTAAAAAAGGAAAACTGAGGACATGGTAGCAAAGCCTTCATTTGAAACATAAATTTCAATATGACAAGAGATCTCTTCCATTTGCAGTTGTAACTATTGTTGCATGGCATGATGGGAAATCTTGTATTTTCACATGTGAAAATATAAGGATATATTTTTCACGTGTGAAAATATAATAATGAAAAAATATGAAAATTATATTGCAAATAATTTTTTATAATTCACACTTAAGTATATAATAAAGAGTGATATTCATGCTTAGATTTGCAGCGACTGTGACACCTGCTATATATAGTACCAGACAGCTACATATCAAGGATAGAACATCATTTATGAACCCATTCAGTCATGGTTACTGTTACTTGCATACTGTTTAGGTTTAGGTTTTATGTGTTTAATGCCATTTTTCAGCACATGATAGGATATAAATGGTTGCCAGTATAACTGGTGGAGGAAGAACCCGGGAAAATACCAGGAAGAACCACCGACCCACGGGAAGCTACTGGCAAGCTTTTTCACATAACCACATTGGCCGAGCCAAGACTCGAACCCACGCGGACAGAGGTGAGATGGCAGTGATCGGTAAAGGCGAGCGCCTTAGACCACTCGGCCACCCGGGGCCCGCTTGCATACTGTACATCACTTCTATAATAGACATGTGTCCACAAAGGATCAAGTTTTGTAGTCCTTTGTCTGACATTTATAGACAAGTTTCACAATATTTCCAAAAACATTCCTACCCTTAATCTGCATTTTATGTACAACATACAGTTTAACCCGCTCTGATGAACCCCTACAATCAACAGCCATCTCTTGTATCCAGAAGTTTTTGACTCCCTTTGATTGTATTATTTCCCCCATCAAATTTAATCTCCTTTCACCATATGCTAAACTTTCCATTAAAGGAAAAAATAGTTCCATCACCTGGCTTGTGGGTTATAATGGTGTGATGTAATATGTTAAAACCTAAACCCCAACCGTTGCTTGGGTCACTATTTGGCCAAACAGGTTGAAAATAGTTTGCCCATTAAGACGGTCTAAGTGTGTAAGGAGCTCTGTGCAGCAAGTATTTTCACTCAGCATTCGGATTCCTTTGTAACCACATTTTTAGGTATGCTTCTTTAGTGAGCATCAACTACTTTGATCAGCAACCTTATCCCATGTGATAGCTTGCAGTAATCTACAAGTGATATGCTGATGTAAGACATTACACCAAATCATTCCAATATACTTTACAAATCCCTCAATTAAACGATAGTAAACATTTAACCAGTAAAAATAGAATCACCTCTATGCAGTGCATGATTGATATTTGAAGGTAGATCAAGTGACACAGTTATTAGTCACAATCAACTCATGTGACACTTACCATATATACTCATGTACAAGTTGGATCCTACTTTAAACAACAGAGACCCTGATCTGCCATCACATGATTTTCTGACAGATCAAGGTCGTCTATTTTTTTTGCTCTACTGATTAGTCTAACTGCATAGACCCAGATTTGCCAACATATTATGCAATGGCAGACCTGGATCTATGCAGTTTGCAGTTTTATCTGATTAGTATGCAAGTATATATGACAGCCATAGACCTAACTGGGAAACTGACTAGAAATGTAGCTGTTGCAACCTGCATGTAAATTGGAACAGTATCAAACATGATATATTATCTCAAAACAAAAACCTGGGCAATCAACTCCGGTGATAAATAGATTCAATTGATTTTGACCCTGACCTGATATTATAAAACAAGAGTCACTTGAAGGGACTGACACTACATGTATATTGGCCAAAGAGGATTTACAGGAATTCAAGATTAGACCATTTCTTCCGTTTAACTGCTGTGTGTTCAAACCATCACTGATATTCTTCTGCAATAGCAAGATTTTCAAATTAGCTGCTGTGGTGGACATACTGCATTTCAGATTGGCACCATTTTCATTCACGACCAACAAGACATCATAAGAAGTCATCTGGTGAAAATTCCATGATGATATGACTTTCCATTTTGGAGGAATAACAATAACAAGATTTTCAAGATGGCTGCCATGGTGGCCATATTAGATATCAGATTGGCGCCATTTCCATTTAGGACCAATTAAACATCATGAGACGTCTTTTGACGAAAGCACAATGTCAATACAACCAGCCATCTAGAAGAAGTAGTCAGAACAAGATTTTCCAGATTGCCATTTATCTTCATAGTAAAAAACCCATGTTGATATGATCATCCATTCAGGAGTAACGATGACAAGATTGTCAAAATAACTAGCAATAGTGGCCATATTGGATGTGCAAGCAGCACCATTTTCATCTGGGACCAACTAGACATTATAAGAAGTCCTCTGGTCAAAACCCCATGGTAATATGACTTTTCATTCAGAAGGAGTATAAATAACAAGATTTTCAAGATGGCCACTTTGGCAGCCATATTGGACACCATTTTCAATTTGAACCAACTAAACATCAAAGAAGCCTTTTAGTGAAAACCCCATGTTGATATGACCATCCATTCAGGAGTAACAATAACAAAATGGCCAATGTGGTAGTCATATTGGATACCCAAGCAGCACCATTTTCACTCAGGAGTAACAAGACCTTCGGATGAATGTATTTGTAAAGTTACATGGCAATCTTCCAAGTAGATTAAGAGGAGTAGCGGTAACAAACTTGTCCAAATAAACGGATGGACAACAGACCATCCCATAAGCTCTTATGGTTTATGACCAGTAGAGCTCATAAAACTACATCTGAAGTCATGGTTATGCTCGTAGGTAGTTGAATTGTATACTGTGTGAATTGTATCCCTTTGCCATTTTTTTTAGTCAATTTTGGTGATCATCATTACAAAGAAGCTTGTAATTATCTACAAATATGTGTTCCTTTGACTTGATGTCTATTCACATATAGTTGACCCTGCCAATATAAAGTAGCTTTGCATATAAGATAGATTTTTTCAGTCCCAACCTACTCAGCACTTTGATAGTCATGTAATATGGTTAATATATACACATACTAACTATAATGTAATCTAACCTGTGGTCTATTATAAGTATGTAGGTAAGACTTGGATTGTTTCTCCTTTTCAATATCAAGTGCAGTTAATAATAGAGTGCATTTAACATATTAACATCAACAGCAAGTGAAAATCTTTTTATAAAATGTTCCTGTTACATATTTTGAAGAAATATTGTCAGATGATACATGTGCAGGATGGATAAGAGAAGCTGAAAGGGAGACAACTGCAGGTGAAAAAAGAAAACACATGTAATCAACAGCCAACAAAACATTTTTATCGTCCCACCCCTCCAAAAAAGCAAACCAAACGTCGTGCCAATGCTATGCAAACACCAACAATGAAAAGTACCAGGAAAGAAATTACACATTTTGTGCGACAATTTTAAGTGAGGTCACCAACAGACAATTTTAGCCTCACTTGTCATAAATTTGCATGTGGAAGCCAAGCTGGCAGCTGGTTTTATATGATGTCAACATGGCTACACTATATATCTTGACACTTTACATTTTCTGCTCAATCTTTCTGTGTTTGTTTAATAAAATTTTCTTGAAATTCAAAGAATTGATTTAGAAAACAGGACAACAACAATAATAACATTAATAAGACAGTAGAACCTGTTCTGGGAGACCACCCACATCTGCCAGTAAAATGTGGTCTCTCAAGACAGGTAGTCTCTCTTTGGAGGTTATTTTCTATATCACAGATTAGTTTGTGCACTGAGTATCTGGTCTCTCAAGACAGGTGGTCTTTCATAGCAGTGAACTCTCAAGATAGGTTTACTATAATAATAATAATAATAATAATAATAATAAGCAAATTCAGTGAATATTTATTCCCTTCCCTTAAACTACCATGTTGAGGTCATCACCCCTTAATTTCAAAAGGCTATAAAGTTATAGAGTGGACTATACTGAGCCGTATCCTTGACCTTGAACATACATACTTATACATGTATGTAACACCCCGAATGTGGTACATGCCACACCTTCAAATGATGATTTATATGTAAACTTAGTTTCAATCATTAACCTCAAATGGCCTTAAAGTTATTCAGCAAAAAGGAACGTGTGATGAAAAATATAAAATACTGAGCCATGACCCATAAGACCTCAAATCTAGTATGCAACACGGAGGTATAAGTATACAAAGTTTCATCTCTTAATCTCAATTGGATTTAAAATTATAGATAAGAAGGGAAAGGGTGATTAGAAAACTTAAAATATTGAACCTTGACCTTGACATTGAAAATACTACACCAAATATGGTACATGACACACCTTCTAATAATTATGTACAAGTATACCAAGAATCATTCCTTAATATCAAACAGTTCTAAAGTTATAGAGCAGAAGGGAAAGTGATGTAAAATGTAAAATTTTGAATCATGACTATGGCCTTGAAGATAGTATCCCCAATGTGATACACATTGTAGTGATGATGTATATACAAAGTATCATCCCTTGGTCTCGAATGGCTTTAAAATTATAGAGCAGATGGGAAATGGTAATGAAAAACTTCAAATACTGAAGTGACCTTGACCTTGAAGATACAACCCCAATGTGGATGTGATGCACCAAATGATGATGTATAAGAACAACAAGTTTCATTCCTTAATCTCAACCAATCTTCAAATTCTAGAAAGGAAATGAAAGTGTCATGGACAGACAGATGAAAATGTGGATACTTTGTTCCCCGCTTTTCTATGAAAAGGGAAGAAACAATATTGATAACAAATCAGAAAAGTTGAGTTTGTGGTTATACGATTATGTCATACACTGCATCAGGCTTCAAGTCAAAAATGACAATAACTCTAACAAAATCGCCAGAGTTAAAATGCACATATCCAGATGATAATCATAACATTTCCCAAGTTGATCCTCTAAACTCTCTGAAACAAGTTGTGTTCGCAAGATTCTGTCAAACACTGCATTCAGCTTCAGGTCAAAAAGGGCAATTCTCTTATAAAAGTTGTGTGAACACAGTGAATTGATGCACATCTTCAGGTGATCATAATATTTACCAAGTTTCATGGCAATCCATCAAAAACTTTGGGACTAGATGCACTAATGAGATTGTGTCATTTACTGCATGAAGCTACATGACAAAATGGGCAATAACATTAACAAAAGCTATGAGAGCAAATTGATCTGTCCATACGAAGTTTCATGACAATCCATCAAATAGTGCAGGACTAACTGTGCTAACAAGATTGTATGCCATACAGACAAACAGACAGACATGAGGATTACTCTATATACCATATATACTCACGTATAAGCTGGGTCCAAATGCAAACAACATAGACCCTGCAATGGCAGATCTGGGTCTAAGCAGTTTGCAGTTGGTATCAGCTTATACACAGTATAGATGGTACTACTGAAATGACCAAAGACTGTGAACTAACTCAGAAAATTCTGGAAAGTGCAAACAGCGATTGTAACAACTGTGACAGGAGCACTAGAAATTATATAACACAAATTAGAAGACAGCCTACAGAAACTAGAAACAGCACTAAAACCAAACCTATTATAGAAAGCAGCACTCGTTGGAATAGCAAGGATTGGGATGTAAGGACACAGAAAGTGTCTCGATCCCAGGTAACAACAAACCAGCCACAATACCATCAAGAGGTTGTGGAAAAGAGAAATAATAATTGCGCTTCCCTCACCCTACCTTATGAAATGAAATTTAGTAAAAGCTTACCAAACTTCCAAGTTTAAGCATGTTCTTTATTCAATGATTATCCAGGTTCATGAATAAATCTTGTTGGAGTCTATACAGACTAAAACAGTGCATCAGTAATGTAGAACAGGGGTCTCCAAACTACAGCCCGCGGGCCGAATCCGGCTTGCTGCTTCGATTTGTCCGGCCCACAAAGTATTGTACTTTTTTTAAACGATTTTGCATATATTTAAATTTTTCACAGTCGATTACGCCCACAAACACCCCTTCAAAAATCTAACATGGTCCTCGTCTTATAAAG
This sequence comes from Margaritifera margaritifera, assembly GCA_029931535.1. Classification (NCBI taxonomy): domain Eukaryota; kingdom Metazoa; phylum Mollusca; class Bivalvia; order Unionida; family Margaritiferidae; genus Margaritifera; species Margaritifera margaritifera. The sequence continues at coordinate 738,615 of JAQPZY010001583.1, read as the reverse complement.
TTTGGAGACCCCTGATGTAGAACTATACCGTCTATTTTAGCCCGAGTGAAAACAGTAGTTGAAATATTTCAAGTGCCTGATACTTTTATTTGAATAAAGACAGTAATATCAATATCAAATTCTATCAGTCGCCCTCCAATATAGCAGATCATGACATTATCTGAAAATGTTATATTTTCTTATTGGTAAATCAGATTACCGTATATACTGACGTATAATCCAATACCAACTACAAACAGCATAGACCCAGATCTGCCATCGCATAATGCGCTGGCAGATCTGGGTCTATGCAGTTTGTAAGGATTAATCAGTAGAACAAACAACACAGACCCTGATCTACCGGCGCATTATGCGACGACAGATCAAGGTCTATGTTGCTTGCATTTGGACCCTGCTTATACCCGAGTATATACGGTAATCTACTTGTGATATTCTGCTTAATTTCTTGGTTTCAATGTCACTTTAAAAGATATTAATGGCTACATGTATATCATGCTGAGAAAATGGGAACCGAATGCCTTTTTCATGGACAAACACAGGCAGCCAGCTCAAGTTGGCCTTGGCGGGCATAGAACCCGCAACCCTTGGGTTATGAGTCCAACACTCTGCCAACTGAGCTACCGTGGATCCTTTCTGCTTAATATAGTACTCCCTCATTATAATGCTATCCATGGGAACCATACACTATACTGCCTTATAGTGAGACTGCCTTATAATGAAGTACATGATACATATAAGTGTACTACTGAATAATGAAATGGGATCCATGACCATACCTGCCTTATAACAGGAACCATGTCATAATATAGGGCAGGCATATGCAACCCATGGCCCGCAGGCCAGATCTTGCCAGTGACCTAGTTTTATCCATTTATTTACATTATAGGGTCTGGCTTTAAAAATAATGTATTCGCACCACACACCGGGGGAAGTTGCACATTATAATGCTGTACATGGGAGTTGTACAGTATATTGTATTATAGTGTGACTGCCCAATAATGAAGTACATGTGTATGATACAGTACTCCCTCATTATAATGCTGTCCCTGGCAGCCATAGAATATACTGCCTTAGAGTGAGACCACCTTATAATGAAGTACATGATTCAATAATCTCTCATTATAATGCTGTACATGGGAGCCATAGAGTATACAGTGTTATAATCAGACTGTCTTATTATGAAGTATGTGATACAGTATTCCCTCATTATAATGCTGTACATGGGAGCCATATAGTATAGTGTTATAGTGAGACTGCCTTATAATGAAGTAAATGAGACAGTATTCCCTCAGTATAATGCTGTACATGGGAGCCATATAGTATAGTGTTATAGTGAGAACATCTTATAATGAAGTCCATGATACAGTATTCCTTCATTATAATGCTGTAAATGGAAGCCACAGATTATAGTGTTATGGTGAGACTGCTTTATGATGAAGTACATGATACAGTATTCCCTCATTATAATGCTGTCCATGGAAACCATAGAGTATACTGCCTTACAGTGAGACTGCCTTATAATGACGTACATGATACATATAAGTGTACTACTGAATAATAAAATGGGATCCACGACCATGCCCACCTTACCACAAAAACCATGTTATAATGAAATGCCTTATAGGGAGTGAGTGTTGTATGTGTAAGACCTAAATTCATTCACAAAGTCATATGATTTCACATGATCTACATCAACAGACACAATTATTTTTTCAGCCTGTTTGCATGGATGTACTGTATCATCATCACATGATGTATAGAAAACAGGTCATCTGGAATAAGTAACTCTGAATGATCTCAAACTCTATTGAAATGGAAATTAGTTTGCATTTATACAGTACTTCCTGGTGTAGATTCTACTGATATTAGTATGTACAACATTAAAATGAAAATACTAGTTCACGTGTTTATGCCTGTGCCGGTGTACCATAAACAATGCAAATGTGACAAACATAATAAAGCATTCAGACTACCAGGTATAAGCTAATCGCATTAAAGCAGTTGAACATTTAATAAGTATGCATGCATATATGTGTAGGGTTTAAAAGCACATCAGCACAATCCTGGCTATATAGTGTCATGTAAGTCAGGCACCCTCCCAAAAAAGGCATACAAAACAAAGATAAATCACAAAGGTGCACAATCCTTATAATACATACCATCTATACTCGCGTATAATCCCAGTCTAAATGCAAAAAACATAGATCCTGATCTGCCGTCGCATAATGTGCTGGCAGATCAGGGTCTATGTTGTTTTTTTCTACTGATTAGTCCTTACAAACTGCAGAGACCCAGATCTGCCAGCGCATTATGCGAAGGCATATCTGGGTTTATGCAGTTTGCAGTTGGTATCTTCTTATATGCGAGTATATACAGTAGTTAACATTTTGTTTATATATAAATTTAACTCATTTAAAAAGTCCAAGACCTTCTCAGCATGAAGAACATCACATGATGCATCCCATGTCGATAAGGTTGTCTCCATTAATTGTCTCTCTCTTACAACAGCCTATTCTACATCCCAGAGCCTGCATGTACTTGTTTACATTTACATAATGTGGCTACAGTAGAATGTTGTATATCCTTATTATCCATTTATCTGAACTAGATACATGTATATGTCCCTGAAATGTGAAGCTTTAGTACAGTGAATTCGTTTATTTTCATGGTACATGTATTCTCAATTTGAATGGTTTTGGGAAAAATACCACTCTTGTTTGAGCTTAATTTGTGGATAGGCAAAAGGTTCAGCTGCTATTGTATCCACAAAGAAAATTTGTGGGTGTTTTAAAATTTCTTTTCATGCTGTTAATTGCATATACGAAAACAATTGTTTCAAGGTTTCTCTAATTCTTTCATTTTCACCCATATCTTATAGTACATAAGCACCATTTGTCCAATACTGAAAGACCTCTGTAACAGGATGCTTTCTGTCAAAGCTGGTCAAGTCTTTTGGGGTTTTTTTTGTAAAGTTGAGTAAATGCTTTTCTATTTTTAGTAGTTGCAGCCATATCTGATGGTACATGTTGCTTGGCATCATATCTATAAATGTGAAGGGATTTTAAGTTATGATGCTTTCTGCCAAATATGGTCAAATTCTGTTAAGTGGCTTTTTAAAATGTTGTTATATGTTTAGCAGCAGCAGCCATATATGATGGCTGATTGGCATTATCTGTACAAACTTAAAAGCCCTTCATGCTAAGATGTTTTCTGTCAAATTTGATCAAAGTCTTTTTAGTGGTTATTGAGGAGACTTCATTTAAAGGATTTTCTATTTTTAGAAATAGTGGCCATGTTTGATTGCAAATCAGCATCATTTGTACAAAATTTAGAAAACCTTTAATACTGTACCATAATGTTTTGTGTCAAATTTGGTCAAAAAATAAGTCATTTCTATTTTTAGTAATGGTAGCCATATTTGGTATCATTTGTATACATTTCAAAGCGCTGTATGCCAGGATGCTTTGTGTCAAATTTGTTAAAATTATGTAGTGTGATTTTCAGAAGAAAATTTTTATTTACAGATTTTTCTGTTGTTAGTAATGGCTGCCATATCTTATGGCAGAGCAGCATCATTTGTATAAAATTGCGAGTCCTCTAGGTCAGGATGCTTTCTGTCAAATTTGGTCAAATTGTGTTGAGCAGTTTTTGAGATTATGTTGTTTAGAGGCTTTTCTATTTTTAGTAATGGCAACCATGTATGGTGGCAGATCAATATCTTCTGTATATAGTTGAAAGCCATCAATTGCCAGGATGCCTTCTATCAAATTTGGTCAAATTCTGTTAAGCAGTTTGAGAAGTTGTTTAAAAGTTTTTCTATTGTTAGTAATGGTTGCCATATCTGATGACAGATCATAACCATCAGAACAAATCAGATGGCCTTCAAGCCAGGGTGCTTTCTGTCAAATTTGGTCAAATTATATGGAGAAACTTTTGAGAATTTTTTTTTAATAAAGGCTTTTCTATTTTTATTAATGGTGGCCATAATGGAATATGAATCAGCCTCCACTGTATAAATCTGATAGGTATTGATGCCAGTATGTTCCTGTAAAATCCTGTGCAAATTGGGCATGCGGTTTATAGAAGATATACTGTACTTGTAAATAGCAATTGTGAATGGAAAACACATGATGTATAATTGCCTATGGACGACCATATCATAAGCTCACTTGGTCTTAAGGCCAGGCATTGTTCATTTCACAAATGGAAAATGTAGGGCCCAATGGCCCCCACCAGGTTAAAAAGCAGGGTCATTAAAAAAGAAAAAAAGGGGTTACAAATATCCTTTCCTGTTTCTTGTTTATTCAAGAAATTCAAACACATATCATTATCACAGCATTGTGGATTTATTAATTTCTGCAATATATATTAACTTTTCTAGCATTACATGCTTTGACACAGTCGTTGTCGAGTCGGACTAAAGTACAGTTATCCCTGATATCATTATCAGCCTCCCATGTATAGTGAGCATTCTGTACTGGGATTTGAATTCCTCAGTCTCAAGTAACCATTCACCTCTACAATTTTTGCCTGAAGATTTCGTATTGTTTTATCATTTTTTATCAATAATCATCAACCACGTGCTCTCAGTTAGTGCCCAAGCTAATCAAGAGCAGTAAGACAGTTCTGTCATCCAATGAAATTGGTCATCTTTTGCTTCTTTGGCAACTAGCACAATCTATTCAGTAAGCATGGGATGCACTATTCAGTCTGTCTAAAATCAACTGTAACGATCATTTATCTTTATTTTTTGGGGTCTTTTTTCTGTGCCCTACACAAAAGATGAAGAATATGGGTCATTTGCTGAAGGGCACAGCCTACAATAAACCCTGGTCAGGTGAGCTAAAATAAAATTGAAATGTTTAACCCTGGTTTTTGATTTTCCGGAATACAAGCTTTTGAGTATGCTGATGAACATGCTTCACTAAAGGAAGAGATAAACAATTGGAATACTAATAAACTGCATCAGGAATATTAATTTCTGTTTAGTCATGTTGCTTGCCAGGTATGACGGTGCATCATTAATGACAGAAAATTTATTTTCACTATTTTGAGGCCAAGAATCAATAAAATTTTGACAGTCTGTGTTAAACATGTAAATTACAAGATTATAGATCACCCCAAGCCCAAACTGAGCATAAACCTTCCGGTACTGCAAATGCCATATAGAACAGAAATTTAAATGAAAGTAAAGATGTATCTCTGATGTGCCTAAGTATATTTACATGCCTCCAGTGATGGAGTACTCATTACAATCAGCAGTCACCAATGCATTAATATTACACTGTATATCATGGCATACCGGTTACATGTAAGATGTAATGAAAGTGTTGGACTAGTTCACTAACTCTTATCTAGAGGTGAGTCAGTGGTGAACCAGTCTAACAGGTGCTGACTCTGCAGGTTTGCTTCCTTAAGAACTGTGGGACAATGTCAAGGTCAGTGACCCTTGTGAAGGAACATGCATGCTGAATGAGAAAACATCAAGCTGGCGATTATAAAGCATATGATTTCCGCTTATAGACCATTGGATTCAAATTCTGCCTTCAGGTGTAATTAGCATAATTTATCTTCAATTTTATATTAGTCAGGAAATTATCCATGCTACTGAAGGAAGTCACATGTTTTGCTATTGATTCATCTTCTCATGCCAACGGTAACAAAATAAGTTGCATCCAGCACTATGAACTCTTATATTTGTGGTACAAAAACATAACTTTACTTTTAATCAACACCATATAGACAGTGTTGTGCTGACATGCCATTAAACCCTGCAGCTACTACTACATGTAACTACAATCACATTATGCAAACATGAGAGGAATGAAGAATTTTAAAATGAAAAGTAAACCAACAATAAATGTGCCTATATGAGATGCTAATATGGTACAATTGAAGAGCATTGGTTTAAACAAGGGACATCATTTTTTCAAATTGAAAAAAGAAAAATCAAACTTGATGCAAGAGCAAAGTTCCAAGTTAAATATTGGGTCATTACTCCACGACATTTTTACATGAAAAAATTGTGAAAATTGAACTCGCCTATATCTACAGGATATCATCCTCATATATATATCACATCTGATTTAAGTTTGTAAAGTGATTCAAAAGTTATTACCTTAAAACTAAATTGAAATGTTGATGATGTACAGCTCATATGTGACTCAATCCTTTCAAAGAATATGGCAGGGGCATACAAATGTTGAAGCTGAATGAAAAACTGACACATGACTTTTCTCACTAATGCAGTACTCCCTCACTATGAAGGTTGATCAAAAAGTTCTATAACAAATGCTGTAAAGAAAAAGTTACTTAACTGTTTACAATAGTTTCAGTTGTCCTTCTCAGAGTAACTTCCGTTTGATATAATGTACTTCTTCTATCTTGTGACCCATGTCCTGAACACATGCAGTAGCCTGTCACATGACATCATTTGTAGCAACCCAGTGATTACGTCCCTTAATTCTTCTCTGCTTTCATAATGGTCTTCGCATACTGAATCTTTCAATTTTGGAAAAAGACAGAAGTTGCACGGAGCTAAACCTAGGCTGTATGGTTGGTGACTTAGGGTCGCAACACTAGGTTTTTGTAAGGTCTCCATTACAAACTTGGAAGTGTGCAAGGGTGTCATCATGCAAAATGAAGCAACCCCTCGGTAGATCTGTGCACTTTTGGGAAATAGGCCCATGTAAATTATATCGGATTATTGTGGCACAGTATTGTCCATTCATGGTGGTGTTCTCTCGTACCATGTGGTTCAACATTATTTCTTATGTGTTGAAGAACACAATGCACATAACCTTTCCAGCAGATTTGGAAAGACATGCTTTTATAGGCAATGGCAAACTTGTGTGCTTCCATACCCTGCTTTGTCTCTTACTCTTTGGTTTAAAGTAGTGGATCCAAGTTTCATCACACGCAATGATCTTATTTAAGAAATTATAGCCTTCTACTTTGTACCTGTATAATACTTCCCGGCAGATATTTCCCCGTAAATGCATTTGTTCTTTATCAAGCAATCTGGGCACCCAACTGGCACAAACCCTGGACATTTGTAATTCATTGGTCAGAACTTCCTCTGCACTTTCATATGAAATATCAAAATTGTCTGCTACCTCTTGAACAATAACATTACCGTATGTACTCACATATAACCTAATAACAACTGCAAACTGCATAGACCCAGATCTGCCGTCACATAATGCACTGGCAGATCTAGATCTATGCAGTTTGTAAACACTAATCAGTAGAACAAACAGCATAATGCGCCAGCAGATCAGGGTCTATGTTGTTTGCATTTGGACCCGGATTATAGGTGATACTGTACGGTAATGTCTTCCTTCACTTCCACCTGTCTATTTCTTTTGACATGTTTGAAAGAAATGTCTTTGGCCTACCGCATATACTCGCGCATAAACCGGGTCCAAATGCAAACAACATAATGTGCCAGCAGATCAGGATCTATGTTGTTTGTTCTACTGATCAGTCCTTATAAACTGCATAGACCCAGATCTGCCAGCGCATTATGCAATGGCAGATCTGGGTCTATGCAGTTTGTATGGGATTATACACAAGTATAGACAGTACCTCTTCTTATATCATCTTTAAGTCTCACTGTCATCACTAAAAGATTTCATCAATCTACTGATTCCAGATTTAGCAAGTGCTTTAGGGCCATAAACAGCATCCAAGTCAGCTTTTAACCGTGTAAAGAATTTTCTTCAATTTTCCATAAATTTCATAATCACCCTCTGTTCAAGAACAGACTCATCTGCCATTATGTCACAGCATCTACAAAAATGACGTAGAAAAAGATGACATCACTAAGCTTGTGACTTCATAAACTTAAAAATTACACCATGTCCTAAATTGGAATGTTTTCAACTAAAGATGGGTGAATTTTTGTGTCACTTGGTTTCTTTATTTAGAAGATATTGCATTTGTTTTAGAACTTTTCGATCAACCCTGATATAAGACCCTTCATTATAACACTGTGTTATAGGTCAGGTATGGTCATGGATCCCATTTCATTATAAAGTAATGAAATTATGCATATAATGTACTTCATTATAAGGCAGTTTCAGGGTTTTCCATAGGACTTTGCGAGGTGAAGTCCAGGACTCCTTTCTTGAAAAAAAGTGGAGTCCCAGTCCTAAAAATAGGAGTCCCAATAACAAGACCCTTTTATTCCTGGCAGTAATTCAAAACATTATGCATGTATTGTTGTGTCACTAATATAAATGTCATCAGACTGCTGATGCTCATTCATTGTGAAATATTTAGTATCATAATAAAAGAATGTAAATCTAAGGGAATTGTAAATCTAAGGGGAATGTAAATCTAAGGGAATGTAAATCTAAGGGAAATGTAAATCTAAGGGGAATGTAAATCTAAGGGAAATGTAAATCTAAGGGGAATGTAAATCTAAGGGAAATGTAAATCTAAGGGAAATGTAAATCTAAGGGGAATGTAAATCTAAGGGAAATGTAAACCTAAAGGGAATGTAAATCTAAGGGAAATGTAAATTTAAGGGAAATGTAAATCTAAGGGAAATGAGAACAATGATAATTATGATTTTTTATAATGTAACAACTAAAACAATTCTCAATGGCTTAACCATGCCATTCTTCAATTTTATTAGCAGCTTGAAGGAATCAAAGAAGAGAATCATGTTTCTTTTCTACATTACTTTATTTAGTTAACTTACTTGCATTTAAAAATTAAAAATTAAAAAAATTTCCAAGACGCTGGAGGAAGAAACAAATTACCATATAATCCATTTACTTTTTTTCTGAAACAAACTTTAAAGAACTTCTCCATTGCAGGTTTAGAATTAAAATCCTTGAATTCCTGTATCACCCTCATCAATTCTGTTACAGTGTCCCATTTTAAATGTCCATGACTCTTTTTCTCGATATGGTTATGTGACGAGAAACCTCACACACATGCCACTAATGCTATAGTGGAATTTCACCATGCCAGCAGCAATACTTCTACCAAAATAGCAAAGTCTGGTAATGAGTCGGAGATCCTCCTGCACAATGTCCAGCATGCATCCTACAGACTCATTTTTACAAGTGATTTTACTACCACCTTGAACTGGAAGAAGTAATTATCCATTCTTTCACTTTTAACTAAACCTGACTCCCCAACATAAAGTGCTGTAAGGGCATCTATTCCATGATCAAACTCATCTGCCATTTTGCGCTTGGCACCAAACAAAAGTATGCAAAGTTGCCATCGGAAAAGCACACATTTAATAATCATTCGAAAACACAAGTATATCTGCACATGACAGTGATAAACAGCTGATTTTATGACAATTTATGATGATTAATGGTGAAGTTCTTATTTTTCTGACAAACAAAACAAGTCCAGAAATTTGGGAACTATTTTTATTAATATAGTATATGATAAAATACAAGTGTTCCAAACAAATCAGAAGGATTTAAAGTACCATGGATAAAAGTATGCTGAATGATACCCCAACGATTTTAAAATAAAAAAGCATTTAGGATATAAAAAATGCACAAACGTCATTTCATTCATCAAGTTATCATTTCTAACCTGACTGTCGCCAGGGGGACCATAACACTGTCATCTTGTTCAGGTTTCAAAGTAAAATGGAATTCTCAGTGTAACAAATGAGCCTGCTCACTGTCAATTTCTGGTTCCTAGAAAAGTCCATTTTCAGCGAAGGGGTGAGTTTCTTGGATGACATGTACACAGAATGTAAACACTGCAACATCGGCATCAATATTGCTATGTCTAGTTATAACATTTCTCCAAAAAAATGAACAAAATAAAAAGGGAAAGTGGTGTAACTCTTATGTACATGGTTCAAAGGGATGTAACTCTCAAAGTTATGGAAATTTACAGAATTATTTGGAGTTCACAGAAGACAATGGACTACATCACTCCTGTTGTCTGAAAAATTGACTCACCCACACAAATATGACCACTGTGTTAGTAAAGAAACTTCCATTTGGTTTGAAACATGAACAAGTGGTAACAAGGTTATAAGGCTTATTAGGCACAATATCAGGAACTGTTGTTTTGGGCTTTTTTTGTTGCTTTAACAGCATTTTAAACACATTATGACACATTATTGGCTATATCATGCCAAAGAAATGGGAGCTATGTGCCTTTCCTAAGGACTCACTGAAGCAGTTTACCTGGGCTGGCCTGGGTGGGTATCGAAACTGTGATCTTTAGATTACGAGTCTGATGCTCTACCAAATGAGCTACCATGGCTCCAATCAGAGACAGTACAATCTCAAAAGAATGAACCTCCATCTTAGTTAATTGGTTTATGCAATCCATAGTTCAAGTCAATGAGGTTCAATATTTTTATAAATAGTACTGTATATACTCACGTATAAGCCAATATCAACTGCAAACTGAATAGATCCAGATCTGCCATCGCATAATGCGCTGGCAGATCTGGGTCTTTGCAGTTTGTAAGGACTAATCAGTAGAACAAAAAACATAGACCCTGATCTGTCTGTGTATTATGCGACGGCAGATCAGGGTCTATGTTGTTTGCATTTGGACCCAGTTTACACATGAGTATATACGGTATCTCAGGTCTTGAGTGATCGTGGATGTTTGAGCCAACAGTATTCAAGTGAGATTTTACTGTATTTCTTTTGGTCTTAAATCTGTGTCACAGTGCTGTGACTGTATTTCTTATAATTTGGAGAAATTGCGACAGTACAAATTATGATATTTAATTAATACGAGTTCAGTTCTGCCCAATCTTAGTACCTAAAATGTGCAAAGCATAACAACTATTAATTCAGTAATATTCGTGATGTAACAATTGTTGTGGATATAGTGGTTGCTACAAACCACCAATTTAAAGACCCAAGGGACACAGAGACCCAAGGGACAACGCTTCTTCTGTGAAACAATAGCAATCCCTTCCCCAGTCTATGAATTCAAGTCAACAAATATAACATATAGTGCAAAACTACAAAATTTCATTACTGATATTCTTGACATGTAAATTAATTTATAATATTATAAAATTAGTCTCAGTGGTGGTTCCAAACATTTCAATAATAATAATAATAATAATAACAATAAAAGAACTTTAATGCTAAGATACTATAATAGCACGCAAGGCTCACCATTCAATGAGTAAAGACGTGTCATTCACATACTGATTTCAGTCTTTATATGACCGTCAAAGTTCCTAAGGCAAGGATTTGATTCTGCTAAAAGCATCATGTACATAAATGTCAAATTTAAAGAAACAAGGATATAAACCAATGCAATGTAAAAGTTACTTGATGTACAAGAATGACACAACAAGCAAACAATGTTTTTTGCAAGGAAATTCATTTGGTAGAGCAGGTTGTTTTTTGAACAAAAAACAACATGACATTGGACAAACCATGATCTACATGTCACCAATGTCACACAGAACATTACAAGTTTGGTGTGACAAAATTATGGTATGTGAGGTCTTCCTGCATACCTGTTGCCAGAGGATATTAAGTAGGTGCAGTTTCATCCAAAAGCTTCACCAAAACTCATCTGCAAAATCTAGAATTGTCAAATATCTGTCAAAAATTAACTGTGAAAGAGTATGCACTTATCTTGTCTAAAACATTGTGTATCTTCAAATTTTTTTTTCACAGGATCAAGGGAGAAAAATAATTTTTTTTGTCTTAAATTTTATTTGCACAGAATCATGAGAATGTGATATTCTTATTAATCCTTTTCCGACGGGATATGATTACAGTCATTATCTATTCCGACGGGATACAATTCAGGTCATATGATCACTACATTCTTTCTACCACTTTGCAGAAGTGTGCACTTACCGTGTAATACATCATCATTTTACATGTACTCTTTTGAAAAGAAGCAAATAAAGGTAGAAGGTAGACAAATGCAGTGACAGAATGAGTTTAAAGGACCCAAAAAACTCGTAAAAATTCGACTTAAAATCGAGTTTGAATGTGGGGAGATCAAAATAGTGGTCAGTACGTAAGAAGCAAGTGATGGCAGTGATATGCTTGCTGAATTAGTTGAAAATAAGACAATTTCATGTGGAAAATTTACATTTTGGCATTAGGGATTGTTATCTTTACTTCATCAAAATGAATGGAGTTGATAATAACTGGTTATTTGAAAATTTGATTTCAAACACGAGTTTTTATCAACATGGCGGTCAGCACTGAAGCAGCAAATGTTGCCAGTGATGTGGATGTTGATTCTGATGATAATATAGACAATTTTGTGGGAAATTTGATGTTTTGAGATCAAAATGGCAGACAATATTGAAGCGGCAAGTGATGACAGTGGTGTGGATGCCAATTTTGATGAAAACATAAACAATTTTGTGGGGGAAATTTATATTTTAGGCAGTGGGGATCATGATCATGACTACATTGAAATGAACTCAGTGGATGATACATGTAACTGGTTCGTTGTTATTTCTGACTCTGATATTGATGATGATGAAGACTTTGATTATTTTCAAGCTAGCTGGACATTTTGTGAAATTCACTGCTCGCCCGTATACCACAGTTGGATGTGTGCATAATATTATGAAATTTTACTGCAATACTGGAAATGGACCAAAATGAACCCAACAAAACTCTCATATTTTTACATTAGAATTTATTATTGAATAAAAATACTGACAAAAAATGAACAGCTATGTTGACTTCCCAGAAAGGATCTGTTCTGCTTGCTTGAAATAATCTTTGATGGATTTTTATTATTGTTTCACCATATTAAACGGTGTAAAATTCCTCACATTTCATACACTTACATATTGGAGGTAAAATGAATGTTGCAGATAGAAAATTTGCATTGAAAGTAAATTATAAAACAAAATGTAAAGCGTGTTTTTTAGTTTACTTAACTTTACTTTCAACCTAATTTTTTACATCTGAAAATTTTCACTGAAAAAATATATGACTTTAATGAAAATGTTATGCTTTTTAAAATGGTATATAACTTTGAAATATTATTTTAAAAACTTGTCCAGTAAAGCCAGATTGACCAACATCACTGCACTGTCTCATGCTGATACGCCAATGACTGACAACATTTCCAGTTCTACACAACTGCCTGGCTGATTTGGCTTTGGTCTGAAAAGGGTTAATACTTTGCAAACATCTGTTCTCAGGAGCAGCTGAAAAATCATAATACATGTATTTTTTTACCTGTCAATGTTTGTATAGCCCCTCCTCCAATTAAAAAAAAAAATCTATGAAAAATTACAGAATATTTGTTTTTGTTTAATTTGCATCTTATTCATAGTTATTGATTTAAATTTTGGCAAAAGCAAACAATTTATAGTCTTTTTTTTTATTTCATGGAATTGCATCCCAATGAAGCTTATTTCTAATTATGCATCAATGGTCTTATATTTTTTGTCAACCTTTTAAAGAAATACACCCTCTTTATATATTTTTCGGGCTAATTACTGATATATGTATACACTGTACACAAAATACTGAATTAAGAACTAGCAACCAAAGAGACATGCAAAAACAAAAAAACAAAAAACAAGCAAGAATACTGCAAATGGCACGATACACTGTTTCGTAAACCTATTCCCTACTAATGATCTTGACCTTTGAGCTACAGCCTTCACTATTGCAGGATCCACACTGGATTAAAAATTTTTAGCAAAGTAAATTCTCGCCCCAATTGAATAGGGCAAAGTGGAAAAATAGGGAGAAGTGATTGCTGGGTAGTAAAACTTTACAATTTTTACAACAGTCGCTTAAAACATAACTTTTAATGAACTTGTGTCAAATAAAAAAAAAAAAAGAAAAGAAATACTCATTTGATTCAGTAAAACTGCTGTATGTTTTTATTATTACAAAAGACAGGAACTTCAATAATAGGTTACTATGTAAATTCGGTGACATATATCAAAATACTTATACAATGTCACAAAGAGACATATGAATTAACATAATCTCACATGTTGCTACTTTCAACTTATCCCTGATAAAATACAAAATAATTTTTTTTTATTTCACTTGCAATCAGCCTATAAACCTCCACTGAGTAATACTTAGCTCAGGATGGGGCTACACAAGTGAAGAATTACACCCACTTCTTCAAACATCACTGTGAATTTTCAGGTAACACCCAAATCACCCCCTAGTGTGGACCCTGCCGGGGATCACATTGGGCTCAGAATTTTTCTGCCAGGGGTCACATTGGGCTCAGAAATTTCCTGCCAGGGGTCACATTGGGCTCAGAATTTTCCTGCCAGGGGTCACATTGGGCTCAGAATTTTCCTGACAGGGGTCACATTGGGATCAGAATTTCTAGCAAAGTGACTTCTTATAACTCCTGTCTAAATAGGGAGAAGTACCGGTAATGAAAAAATAGGTGGAAGTGACTATGAGCTGGAAGTAAAACTAAGGGCAAAATAAAAATCTCTGCAAATTAAATAATAATATAATTTATTATATTAATAAACCCTGGAGAGATTTTGTTCAAGGAAGTTTCAAATAGTTTTCATGGACTTTTCAAGTTTTCAAGGGTATTTTTTCTCAAGGAAACAGAACTTTCTATGCATGTTACTTTATATTTATCACCACATAGATATGTACAAAAGGTATCACGGTACCAATTGCACAAGCCCAGGGGGGCAGAGCTTAAGGTGTAGGGAATTTTGTATTCAGAAATAAACAACAAAACTAGCTGTGATTGGTGTATTATGTAAGAGTTGTAGTTTATGTCTGTCTTAAAAAAAAGTTGAGTCTCTTAGCAACATGTGAAATTATGTTAATTCATATGTAGATCAATTTTTGTATTTTTTATGATTTTTTAAAAATGTGATACACATCACTGAAAATGTGTCTGTTGTGACTGGATAACTCTTACCCCTGTCTAGTTCCAGCAGAGTTATCTCTCTTAAATGCAATTGAGTACCTGGTTCCGTCCTTGTCAAATTGACAATCTAACATTGCTCTCTATGACAGTGTGTGACACGCATGCTAAAGTAGGAGAAAAGGTATATTTATTTCACCAAACATTAACATTAACGTCTATGAAAAAACAATTGGTATTGTGATACCATATATACAAAAGCAGAAGAAAAAACACACAGTTAGTGCATCACTTCCACAAAGGGACACTACTCCATCTGACAAACTACCTATGTCATTTGTCATATTATCCATCCAATGTTGTATTCCCTCATAAAAATTCAAGGAGTTTTTCTTAATAAACTCAAGGACTTTTCAATAATAAACCCACTTTTTCTAAAGTCAATGAATCTTCAAGGCAACCCCTCAAATTCTGGCTGTTCATGTATATCATGTGCTGAAAAATGGTATTAAACCCCACGAGACCACAAAACATTTGACTGGTGTTGTTTTTTCTCCCACCCCACCCCACCCAACATGCATACACACATTAGTCAAATTTTTTATCATTCTTAAAGAGCTGTATGTTTACATTTATTATTTAAGCACAAAGAGTGCTGATGGGCTTCAGGGTATAGATGATGTATTTTTCAGACAGAAGAAAATTAAAAAAAAGATAAAAGAAATTAGTAAAACCTATCAGTAACAATGATTCAAATAGAACATTACCATACTCTTGCTTTGTATAAGTCTTTCTGAGTCACCCGAGAGTCTGTTTAATCGAGACTAGACAAAAATGAAAATGTAAAATCAAGGGTAAATAACTCCTTTAATAATAGTTGACTTACGCTATTGTTATAAGGGTTCCCAAAACTATATGATGGAATTCTGTACCAATCAGAAATATTTAAAACTCATTTAGAATACCCTGTGTTAGGAACTTATTCCTGAAAATTTGTTTCTTCATCAGTCTATATTTTCCTGAAAATGATATACACAGACTCCATTCCCAATCACTTTCAAAATACATCATGTAAAGTCTTGCATAATTTAATGATGCTGATCATCATTTCACCTACTCCACTGCTATTGATTGCATCAAGCTTGACTCTTTGTATTTATTTTATATGGGTTGTAACTCCATAGTTCTTCCTGATCCAGGAAGAGAAATTCCAATATCACTTGGTGTCAGGGGTGGGATAAGTTCTGACCAAGAATAAAAAGCAAGGTTTTCCCACTGCCAACAGTGAACACTGTACACATTGTGTTTACAAGGATTCCTGTGCAGTGACTCACACTTTTGCAGGGAGTTAAGACATTAGGCCAGGCCAATAGTGAACTTGTTTACTTGATACATACTAGAATACTTTTCAAAACAGCATTCTAATGCTCTAAGGTCATGTTGAAACAGTGCATAATACATGTACTTAGTGAGATTACATGTAAGTTGTTGCAATTTTTCTTGTTTTAAGAAGGATAGTGTTTCATCATGTTCTGAAGACAAACAGATGTTTACACAATTCATAAATAAGGCAGTTCCACAGAATTCCCTATCTCTCTGTTTAATCACATATGTATGCAGACAATTTAATAAACTGTTGATAGATTGTAGCAAAATTTCTTTCTTTCCTTAGTTCATATAAAATGTAAAATGGATTTTTTCTTTCATCAGTCTTCCCACTACAGGAAATTCAATAACTACCCCCATTTCAATCAAAAATTTAAACTTGAAATACTTATAGAGTTTTAAACATGCTGAATGAACAATATTGTAATGCAACATTAATTTCAGTTCAGCTAGCTAGCAGGATTTATGATATAAAATGTTGAATGATCAAAATAGCTAAATTACTAAATCAATAAACATGGAACAAAAAGAAAACAACCTATCATCAATTATACAAAGGATCTGTGCCTACTGTACAAGTCAAGCCAATGATCAAAAGTATTGCTGTAAAACACGTGACCTTGACCCTAAGCTCATATGGTTGAGAGACCATGTCAATGAATGAATTGTCTTACATCTGTTTTACGGATTGTACACTTTTATCTTTATCCTTCATTTGATATATATATATATATTGCACCTTGTATTTTTTTTAAGTCTAGGAGGGGGGGCAAATGCCCCCCCGCCCCTCGTACACCCACTGCTAGTACTTCATGTTCGCATTTCTTTGGAAGGCTTTATCTCCCTTGACTTGTTTTTGTACATGTCTTTATATTTAAATTTTCTGAACTTTACTTTTATTGGCACCATATAGCCATGGTAGCAAATTAAAAAACTTGAACCAAAACCATTGTGACCTTGCCCCATTGGTCAAAGGGGCAAGTGTGCATGTCACCGAATGGTCTTGGCTACATAAAGACTCATTCCAAGTACATGTATGAAGAAAATCCATCACAGCATTTAAGAAATACAAGCAAATGAAAAAACTTCAACCAAAATTTTGATGCATAATTATGTATTATGACTGTGACCTTCACACCAAGGTCAAAGGGCAAAATGTGCATATCACTGAATGAACTGTTTTAGCTTCATTATGATTCATGCCAAGTATGATGAAAATCTATCACACGGTTTAGGAAATATATGCAACTAGAAGTTTTTTAACCAAAACCTCAACAACTGTTGACAATGAAACTGTCTTAAAATTGCTGCTACATCTCGCTTCCCACTAATGTGAGTTCAGCAATAAATGTACTTTATAAACAAATAAAAAACAGGTATACGGGTATTGGCAATCACATCACAAGCCAAGGATGTTGATCCACTTTGTTCCACAATGATGCTGAACAAAGTGGATTCACAACCCTTGCTTAGCAAAGATATGACAAACATATATTGTCTTGTATTTCTTCAAACAGCCAACTATGAACTTTTCCTTTTAAGGCCGATTTGTGATTCCAAATTTGTTTAAATACGTTGAGAGTTGGACTGTAGCCAAGCTTATATCATGTATCCCACAAAACCCTGCCATATTATTCATTATGATTTGTGAACACTATACCAACTACTTTCTTTAGCGTGTTGACACGTCTTTAAACTTAATTCATTGTATTCTAAACAGATATTATATCCTAATTTTTTCCCCCATAAATCTGAATTGATGATTATTTCTAATAAACCATCATGGTACATTTATATTCATCAGGTACCGTATATACTCATTTATAAGTCAATTCCAACTGCAAACAACAGAGATCCTGATCTGCCATCGCATAATGTGCCAGCAGATCAGGATCTATGTTGTTTGTTCTACTGATTACTCCTAACAAAATGCACAGACCCAGATCTGGCAGCATTTTATGCAATGTTAGATCCAAGTGCAGTTTAGAGTTGGATTAGACTTCTAAGTGATTATATTGAATATGTTATCAAAAAAGGGCAGCCTTGAAGATTCTATTTTCAAACTGTATTTTTAGGTTAGAGACCGACAATTAAATTTTCTGGAAAAAAAACAGGAATTTCTGGGAAAAAAATTCCAGCCCCCAAATAGTTTGGTAAAAAAATTATTTTTCTGATTTGAAGATGTAGCAAAAAAGAACTAATTATATCCATTTATATTACTTGTAAAAAAAAAAAAAAAATTATCTTGAGGTAAAACAAAAAAATATCCTGGTTCAAAAGAAAATCCCAGCCACCCCACCCCCCTCTCCCACCCCCGGTTGGTCACTTAGGAAACTCAGAAGTTGATAAAATATATGTGCAACCATACTAATTTAATATGAAGAGTTAAATTTTACAGAATGCACTTTAATTAATCCTATTTTAAACTCACACTGATGCATTCAAATTCACATACTGTAAAAGTGACTCTTTTTAAAGCATTGACCAAAGTACTACATGTTCCTACAGTTGCCAACAAATGTTTTCAAAACCAATGACCAAGACATAGCATGAATTCTTGACAGTGTTGCAGACCAAGATCAGATTTCACAAAGTTAAAAAATACTGCCTACATAAGTAGTGTTATCATACAACCTGTGCAACCTTTCTACAACTGATAGGAATCAAATATTATATGTATTTAGTGTGATTTCTATGTATGCATATTATATCATTTTAAAAAATACCTAGTGCATGCAGTAGGCCTAAAAGAAAAAAACAACTAAGATTATACACCTGCCTGGAAAGTAGATTTTTGGGGGTGAAATTACATATGAACATGTACATTTTCTACATATCTCAAATACACATTCTGGACAACTTTAATACTTGCTCAATAAATTTTATTTTGTGCAAGGCTAATGGAGAAACATGGAAATTTTTGAAGTAACAAAGTTTAGGGTAATAATTTATCTGTATTCACTACTCTATGGATTTGTGACAAGTCAAAAATATTTTCTGTATGTCATGGGAGAAAAGATCAAAGTAAAAGTAATGAAAACTGTTTGTGACTTTACTTAATAATAATAATAATAATAATAACAATAATAACAGTTCTTGTTGTATCCTGTAACATGTCAATGGTATCCAAAAGTCCTCCACACTTTCACTCATATATTTACATCTGCCTCAACAACAAATCCCACCATGTTTACGAAACCATCAGAATGATTCTCAAATCTTAATATTATCCTACTAGAGAGCAAGTAAAGATGAAAATCCATTAATCTAAATTAAAGGATAGTAGCAAGCTGATTTGTTTCCTAACTTCATTGTTCTGACAGAACAATCTGCATCCATCCTAATCACAGTAAAAGATGCTAAATTTGAACAAACAAACAAAAAAACAGCTAAGTCAAATTTTTTAACAATGTTTTGCCATGATGTAACCTTCAAAGTGTTGCTGTACCGTAGTACACTAAACCAGACCATTTTTTAAAAATGTTAGACTACATGTAGAAAAGCATTCTCAGTATTACTGCACATCTGCAATGCTGAATGTTTGAACATGATATTACTAATTTGTACCTTTTATCATGGAAAAGTGGTTGTTGTCCCTGTCACTCCAGCTGAGTCATTGCAGTAAGACCTATTACTAGGAGACAGTTGATCACTGCTATACACGACAACCTACAGGACAGCGAGGTAAATAGGCAGGTATACCAGGTGATACAGCAAGATGACAATGATGTCATCAGAGAATTGCTTAATCATTCATTTCACCTATGTGGTGTACTATACACACCATTAAAATAAAATAAGTCAATGGTCCATTCTAGGACAAATAATTTCTACAAAAATCAACCCAAAAAATCCAAATGTAAGAATATCACATATATTTTCAACCCCTACCATTATGTCTTCATTAATCCCTCGTATTATATAAAAATTCACCTTTTCAAATGGAGGCTACATTTATATACATTTGCTTCACACTTTTATGAAATACAGCAATTTAGATATTTTGCCTCCATTTTAATTGGTCTGGTAGGAAACATCTTTAAAACCATTAACAGAGCTGAATTTGAAAAGTATGGAAGCATGGCAGGGACATTTGTAAAAAAAATAGTATCTCATGGCCATGAGATGCTTCATCATAGGCATGACAATTTTCTTGTGGCCATGAGAAAAAACATTATCTTGTGGCCACGAGAAAACTTTTTTTTTATACTGATGTCCCTTCTATGCTTCCATAGAAAAGAGATAAACTTGGGGAATACTGAAATAGTAACTTCCATCATCGGAAAATTACCAGAGCAAACCTCAAAGGTTAATTTAACATAGACTGAGTACTGACAGTGCAAGTGAGACCCATCGAGAAAATGCTTCATTGGACATACTGTCTCAAATATTTAACCATAGCACCATTTAGGTGACAGTGAACAATTTGTTACTGTTAAATTACAGTGGATGAAGACTGAAAAAAATTTCTGTAACAGTATGATGATGCAGAATTGAGAAGAAAAAAAATCAACTTGAAAAAAAGAACTTTTCAGGAATAGCAAGTTCATCTGCCATTTTATGTGCATTTTTAACTGGAACTTCTTTCAATAATTGCCATTGTTTTAAGTCAGTATCTCATTTAGTGTAGATAGAAATAAACTGACTCAGATTATGGCCCTGATAAACAAAATGTATTTGAAGCATACACACAGAAAAATATACATACATAAGTATATAAATACACACACACACATATATACAGTATATATATATTAACAAAATCGAGTAGAAACAGGAGTTCAACTGAACATTTATAAACAAACTCACTTGACACAACTTAATTACAGTGGAAAATCTCTGGATCTATGAAACATAAAGTTGAAATGGACTGTACTAAAACAGTGACCATTAGTGCTTTGCTGACCTCTAAATCCAGCTGATCTGACCCTAAAATGCTAACCTACTGACCATTATAAATAACTGTTGATTGCATCCAGCTGCAAATTTTGTCTTTATTAAAATAGGAAGAATTGAACCGAACTATTTGTCATCACTGGTGAAAGAAAGTTGGAAAATTTTCACATCAAAATGGAACTTCAAATCCATTTAGAAAAATGTTTCCTGAAAACATTGACTTGTGGCAATGAGAATGTAAATCAGCACACTTTTACTGAAACAAACAATTTTTCAGTCCTCTTTCTCATACTTACCTATTGTTAATATAATTCCTCTTTGATATGCATCTTTTGAATGAAATATGTGCTAACCCTATCACAAGACCGCAAATGATTTCAAATAAAAATTACTGAATTCAGTCATGATAATGCAAATTTGTATCACCAGAACATTATGGGAAACAGTGTCTTGAAGTGTCTTTTAATTACTACTTAATTATAAACAATGTACTTAACTTTTCACAAGTGAACAATAATAATAATAATAATACATGTTTTAATTACAGTATTAAAGATTTTATAATTTACATTGTACCACTATTAAAAGAGATTCTACTTTACAATTTGGAGTTAATAATTATTATCATTATTGTACACTTGCGAAAAGTTAAGTAGATCATTTATAATTAAGTTGTAATTCATTAACAGGCATAGCTGAAAATATATGCCATAAATTAGATCATACTCACATAAAGAATGGAAAAAAATTAAAACAAAATAATTTTTTACATCTATGAAACTTTTTTAATTAGAGTCTTAATTATAGCTTAATTAGAGTCTTAATTATAGATTTTTTAATTATAGTCTTTTTTGCCTCATGATTCCCACTTTTTAGACAAACATCTCTTCTTTTATTTATATGACAAACCACGAGCAAAATAACAGAGGTGGAAAACAACTTTTTGGTCTAAAGATATGCAATCTGGTGGAATGACCTATGAACTATGTTTATACAAGCAATCACATGTGACTCTGGACTATATCACTATTTTATGAGCCTATGAAATGTGTGACTCTGACCAACAAAGCAAAGGTTGACGAAAGGAGCTGACCAATCGTAACATGGCAGAATTATACACAACTGGCCAGTCCATATTATTAAATATGAATTCATCAAGACAAAACTATATAAATTATCATCTAAATTACAGATCAAATATACCTATCAATTTGAAAATTTTAATGCGAGTTTGCAGACATGACGATCTATTTCCTGCTGATGACGAACACATATTTATCAATATGTTATCATACATGTATATATACATGTCGATAATCCCCACCCCCCACAATGTGTTCTTCCAAGGCAACATGGTTGAAATTAGGTCAACTCCATGGAGTATATGAATTTTGTAAGTCACTTGTTCAAGTATAACAGAAATGAAAACTGGACAACAGCTTGTCCCCGAGCATAAACATTTTCCAGTCACACAAACCTCTTAATGTATTAACTGTCGTCATTTTTTGTCTTTTTTTTATATTTTTTTTAAGTAACGGTGACTTAGATATCAATAGCCTACCTGGTTTTATACTAGTCCTCTGCTATCCAATTTTCTGATAATCACATCGACTTTTGTTTCATCTGACTATCTTCGTTATGTCCATGTATCAAAGGTCAAAGGGTTCAAAGTCAAGACAAGATCACCGTAACGTGGAAATTGGGATAATATAAACTTACCAAAAATATACCGATGAGGTCATCCTAAAAGTTTGTAGGTATGAAGTCATTTCTAACCAATCAGCTTTTTGAGCTGAATGCTATCATCGTAGTGACTGAAAGGCTTTGCAGTGTGCAATCAATATTCTTAAATCGTTCTCGTGATAAGAATGGTGTTTTGTTCTCAGATTTTGTACAAATAGTACACAAAATAGCAGAAACAATGTTTTAAAATCAAGTACTGATCTAGAAAATGAGTAGTTACGAAAACAAATTGCGTCATGTTAGTAACCGGCGTGTGACATTGTTTAATCAAGCATTACTTCTGCAAGATTTAAACTTAAAGTTGTAACATTTTTTATATTTGAAAAGAAAATAAAAAGTGGAATACAAATTGTTCTTTAATACTGAAAACAAAAAAGGTTCCTTACCAGAAAGAAGAACGAGAGACAGACCGTTGCATAAAGAACAATAGACTAAAGTTGATCTTAAGTACTGTGCGTTAGAAATTATGAAATAGGCTGTTTCATCTTTTATATTCAGATAACGCAATTTACATGGAAATGTTCTGTATAATTTCATCCGAATATTCGGCACCATTTCATTCATTCATTCATTCAACATGATCCTTTGTTACCAATTAAATAATTCTATAAAGAGCCGCTAGGGTACATTAGCAGTACCATTATATGCAAAGTTTATGTATTACACAGGATTTTACCAATTCAAAAGTTTCTTTTGTGAGCAGTTTCAAACGTTAGGAGAGAGAGAGAGAGAGAGAGAGAGAGAGAGAGAGAGAGAGAGAGAGAGAGAGAGAGAGAGAGAGAGAGATTGAGATGGCCGTGATGACTAATTACATAACAAAAATTAAAAAGCAGTGGAAATTAACACAATAACAAGAAAAACGACCATTGAATATTTCTAAATATATAAAAGATTGAAATATCAAAGGAACTGATAAAACATTTAAAAGTGTTAAACAAAATATTAGATTTATATTAGATATATCATTAATGATATAACAGTAGTAAAGGGGGTCGATATGGGACCAGAATGTCACGGGGTGGGAGGGGGACTCTGATAATTTAACAATACGTTTGGGCAGGTACAGGGTATTGGACTTTAACATTAGGCTGGCAATGGTAGGCTCCTCTTTGGGAATTTAACCAGGATGGAGAGAGATACTAATACACTTAATGACAAAGAAACACATACAGTGAAAATTCCGAAGTATGATGCTTTGTTTAGAGTCTATTTTGGGTATGTACCGTTTTACATATAGTTCATATTATTCATACTGTTATTGTTACCCAGAGGTTACGAGAGCGAATCAAAAATATTATTTCAAAAAAATCACAAAAGACTATGTTTTGTGTGTGTGTTGGGGGGGGGGGGGGCGATGGGCGCAGAGATTCAAATTTAATTTAATAATTTTGGTTAAACTGATGCTGCCATTGGTTGAGTAGTAGAAGCAGCGGCGTACTCTCATTATTGATATATGGCATGACTGCGGGTCATCCCCAACAAATAACGCTAGCCACTTTTTGCATGTGCAAATATGTGTTTGAATGCAGCAAACATCATACCCTACTCCCATTTGTATGTGTAAACGTAATATTGAATTCCCATAGACCCACGTAGTGACATCCGCAGTGTTAAATCCAAATAATCATAGGAATGACCACACAACATTGTGGCGATTCATGCCTCTCTGGATTACAAAAAAAAAAAAAAAAGAAAATATGTACGACAATACGGTTGGTTTACAAAGATGATGATGTTCTGTATTACATTATTGTGAAAGATGAAGAAGAACAGGAAGACGCTAGAAGCACCTAGAAATACTTTAAAGATACTGTCCCTGTTTGATTGTTGACACAATTGCTTTCCCTGAATCCATTCTCAAAAAATAAGATTTAGCCTGATCTTTCTTTGTCACATTCCGTATTTGTAAGGTCAGACAAGTGGAAAAAGGAAGCTTGTAACACGAATACGTTGTTGGACCATCCGTCATTTCTGTGTTAATCAGGAATGGGATTGATAGACAATTAGGAAATGTTATTGCGGGACACTGTAGTGTTTCGGAGCTCCAAATTCCGTCTCCTCCATTCTTTTTTCCATATTTCTTTCTTTCTTCTTGGCTCAGTGGTTAGAGTGCAAGACTTTCAAGGCAATGCCGCAGGTTCGAATCCTGTCCAAGTCAGCCCGGTTCAGCTGTAGGAGTGTTACTCTAGCCCAGACCCACCGATAGAAATTCCGGGCGCCTGGGTAGAGCAGTCAGGGACCCCAAAACTAGTTCAATTTTTGTATATAAAAACCTGTGTATAGTTTATACATATAAAACCTGTAGCAATCTACCATAACTAAGACTCTTGCAAGGAACAAATTTTAATTTTTACTGCAAAGATTAATTTATTTTGTATTACTGAGTTCACGGCGGGACCCTAGAAATCGCTGTATCTTGACACTATATAGCCATTCGTGTGTGACTGTGACATTAAATACCAAACAAATAAACATCCCTTTTTATTCATTATCTTGAGTATTAATATCGTTTCCGGTTTTCTCTAAACTCTCCCAACAAGAACGTTGCTAGCTTCTATTCCTCGCTTAGCCGGAGTACCACCATCGCCACCACCACCATCAACATCATCTTTATTGCACTCGTTATCATTATCAACATCATCGTCATCATCAACAACAACAATAACAACAACAACAACAACAACTGCAGCAACACCAAAACTACTACTACAACTTTTTATCACAAATAGCCCAGTTATAAAGATGTGAAATTGCGACTGAAGGACTCTGGCTAGCAAGACAGAAAAGGTAGTCGTCATTTATTTCACCTGGCTATATACTTGATTCCAAGGCTTGAAAAACATATTGTTCAAATAGGCGTGTGACAAGTTCAAAGTTTTGCCAGAATGTACAATTTTGTTAATGGACCCGAATTATATGTAAAATACTACGGAAAATACTGACGTGTGTGCGAATCTCACACGCGTAAGGTTTTGGAGCGAATAAAAAATTTGTATGTTTTTATTCATCTCTGTGTTCTCCTGGATATGCATGCATTTAATACTTGTATCACTGTTAGGATAGTAATGCAATGCACATTGATACTAATATAGGCATGACACGCATAATGGAATGTATCATATCAATATTTTACATAACATTTGATAGAGATAATGTTAAAAACAAAGTATCCATGAAAATCATTGTGAGTATATGTCATTTATACCAAATAGGCAACACACGAATATCGAGTCTAACTAGTCTATGATTTCTTTAATTTGCGAAATAATGCCCTCAAGTCAATTATCTAAGTGTTCATTTTGATGTATTTAAGCAGAAATATTTCAATTTAGATATAAAACTTGTTTGTAAACGTGTCGTACATTTTAACACTTAATCTGTATCATAAATGTTTGCAAAATGCCCACCTCAGTATTAATAGATTCGGCCGGGATGGGGATAGTTATATCCTGTCTGTAGTAGTTACCACCCGAAAGGGAAGGTCATTTTCTTATAGCAAATTTGGATCTACGCTCCGTAAATTATGAATTTTTTAAGGTCCTTTTTACGTAGGACTTCTTTGTATGTATATGTCACGTGCTATTACGACTAAACAAATATAAATTTGTCAAACATGTTTATGTTGTTGTTGTCTGCATCCCATTTTTATTTTGACAGGTGACTTCCTAGTGAAAGTATCGTAGACAGATTGACTGTGCCACGCTACTCGTGTGCATATACCACATTTGTCACTTTTTTTTTGCATGCCTGGCATTTTGTACGAACATTATTCACGTCTTCCTAATGGCGGAGATGCTATTATTATGTAGCGACCGACATAAACAAAATGGTGAGTCTCTGATATTTAAGATACTACATTTACTTGTCACCATTAAGTTTTAAATGGCACGCGGTACAATTAAATACATTATGTTATGTCAATTATCCTTAAAAACAACAAACCCTTTGTGAGATTTTCTTAAACAAAGAAATACAATTAAATATTTTATCTAGTGTTTTTACTTTTTAAATTTTCTCATTCTAAATTAAACAAAAAAATTTAATTATTGTTTTTTTCTTTTTGCTTGCTGCGAAGGATATATTCTATTTTTTTAATTATAATACTGTATACTTACAGAGCTTGGTTTGTTCAACAACAAAAAATATCCTGTGGTTAGTAATTTTGATTTTTAAAACTTGTACGTGTTGTCGTATTCCTACAATAGTGGGTTGGTGAAAGTATTATACTGCGTTAGTAATTTATTTTGTATTTTAATTGTTTAGTGCTCGCGTATATTCTCGTAAATGTCCTACGAGATGATGATACACAACAATATGACTGCGTCATCTCTTCTTTATTCCTTTCTATTATTACCAATAAACAGGACACTATAACATAACGAAGAAATTCTACAATATTTTGAAAACTGTGTAGTATTCTTACCAACTGCTGAGTGGTATATGATTCACAATATGATACATAATACGAATGACACCGAATATTGAGATCATATCTAATTTTAAAGTCGACAATCCTCTACTTGGAAAGCCTATAATATCGAAGTGCAATTACCAACATTTGAATTATTTAAATATTGACTACGTTGTTACTTCAGTGATTAATCATTTTTAAATTAGGGAAGAAAGATATAATTTTATACAATTTTTTTTATAATATTAGTGACAAATTTTCATATGAAAAGGTATTGTATGAACTACTATCTAGAGCAGAGGTGGCCAATACATCGATTGCGGTCGACCGGTCGATCGCAAAGTAGTTTCTGGTAGACCGCGCCGTGTTGGTATGACACGGTAAAAAGAAGATCCCATGTCACTAAAGTCTGGCCACCCATGACATATATACATTTATTAATAAACTTTGTAAAAAAAAGTATGTAAGAGTGTTTTATATATCCATAGCCACATTATTCGATTATTAAAAGAAATGCAATATTTTGCGACATGTTTCAGTGTTTCGTGAAAGCGGGGGGGGGGGGGGGGGGGGGGGGGGGAACATTCTGGTAGACCGTGTTGGTATGACTCAGTAAAAAGTAGATACCATGTTACTATAGTCTGTTCTCCCCTGGTCTATAGTATATACTCTTTCGAATTGTTAGTTATAAAAGTCTCGCATCAATATTATAACAATTTCATAAGTGTATTTTGCACAACAACAACAACAACTATGGCCGCACACTACTACCAGAAAGAAAGAAAGAAACAAAAAAGGGAATATAACGAGAAAAAAGAAAACGAAATGTGAAATTGAGAAGCCATAACAGAAATATGTTGTTTTTCAAAAAACTCTGGTTTGGAATTAAACTAAATAACATACTGAGGCTTTTAAATAAACATGGGGGAAATATTAAACAAGATAACCATTTTTCTCCATAACCTTAGTAAAGATTCAGTTGCACGTTTTGAAAATCACCCTGATCAAAAGTCATGTTGCATAGTGTAGTTTTTCCTCTCGTTTTTCTTAAAAAAAACACTTTCATTCAAACCCTGAAAATGTATACTTAGCGATTGGTTGATTTAAGTTGTCATTCCCCTTTACACACAAAAACCGAGAGAGAGAGAGAGAGAGAGAGAGAGAGAGAGAGAGAGAGAGAGAGAGAGAGAGAGAGAGAGAGAGAGAGAGAGAACACTTTTTCTCACCATGAAGCAGGTCTTCAGTACATGAACTTTCAAGTCTTAGGAAATTGCTAAAGCATAAATTGGTAAAATGGTAAAACATAAATGTTTGCGCTTTGGAAAATTTAGCGAGTCTGGTCTTACTGTCACAGCTATCAGTGTGAGGGTACGCACCATTTACCGCACGGAACCAGGTACAACACGATCGTTACTTACTCCCGACTATGTGCAGTTTATTTTCAGTTAGTAGAGGGAAACATCAACACGTAAATGTAATGTACATGTGGTGTCTGCAACTAGCAAAACTACCGTACAAAATTTAGAACAATTAACAATCGCACGGTAACTGGTTCCATCCATCTACTTAATTCTGTTTACTTTAAGAGCATCATAACTCCCTGGCTCCTCACAGCGCATACCCACTCTAAGAGAGGTAACCCCTTTTGACGCGTATGCACCCTCGCCACTAAGTAATCGCCTCTGCTGTCTGGCGGTTTACTATCCAATTTTGGATAGTATCCCTACACTGTCCAGCTTGGCGGACACGTATGTATGTTACAATTCTAACAAAATAGTTCTAAACACTTAGACCTTAACTTTATTTTTTGGTTATGACTTGCTATGGTCAATCTAATACATGTCTTAATTGTAATTTGAACTAAGTAAAATTCTTTATATATATATTGGAACTACGATGGTGGATAGCGGCCGACAAATTTACAATGCAAAGAAACTAAAATTAATACATGTAAAATTTGTTCTAAAATGTGTTCGTGACGGACTTCAACTACAAAGTGCCACAAAATTGTGCATGTATACATTTTAGCAACATGTGTACAGGTACACTTTTCTCTTACTTTGAGTTATAATTTGTCGACACAACTAAAACTAACTAGCATTCCTTTCACAATAAAATTTTTTGTAGAAAGAACAGCGGTGTTCTCTGATAAGGAATTAACCTATTGTGTTACTTATACGTTGGCCTGGAGCAACTAAAAAAGCCTCTTTTTGTTTATACGCAGTGGTGTACTGGCCATTGGGCATACCGGGACAAATCCCGGTGGGTCGCCGCAAAAAAAAAAAAAAAAAAAAAAAAAAAAATCCATTTTTACCGGTGTTTTACTGGTGTGAGCAAAACCCCGGGCCTGTCCCGGCAGATAAGTCCAGGGCCGAGTTGCTTACCCAGTACACTCCAGTTTATACGAACATATTAGGAAAGAAAGCGGTAGAAAACGAACGTGGCGCTTGTATCAATAACACTTAGAAAATCAGCACAGTTTGAAATAAACATGAGTACATCTCTCTCTCTCATTTCATATTTTGTACACCACAGAATTTTGATTGATTTACCACTTTCAGAATATATTTATTTAAGTATGATTAATAAATACTAATTATATTTACTATGAACTTGATTCGTGCAGTTTGTGTATTTAAAATTAGTTAACATTAATTACCATTTAGCTTTAAAATGTATATTAGTTTGTGACTCATATAGGCATGGAAGCGAGTAAAATTAACGTCTTATATGCGTCATCGGAAAGAAGGAATCTGATTTATTGCTTTCCTCTAACGCCCAATAATGTCTATATAAATGATTAATATTGTATACAATCTTCTACTTTCAGCAGCGAAGGATTCTGAGCTGAATACTTATAGCTTCTAGCAACTTGCATTGATATCCAATATTCTTCTTTCGTTGTTAGGTCAAAAAGTTAGGAGGCTTCATAGGAAAGGAAGAAACACGAGCAATTGGAATGTTTGGTTTTTTGTTTCCTGAAGAATATCGGAACAAATTCTTCTTATAACCCGAACATAGCCCAACATAAACTGTTGACCATTTTTGTTCTCCAGTTTTGCAGGAAGATTACTTATGGTATAACGGTACCATTTAATATCACGGTACCAATTGCGCAAGCCCGGGGGTGGGGTGGGGTGGGTGGCAGAGCTTAAGGTGTAGGGAACATTGTATTCAGAAATAAACAACAAAACTAGCTGTGATTGGTGTATTATGTAAGAGTTTTAGTTTCTGTCTGGCTTAAAAAAAAGTTGAGTCTCTTAGCAACATGTGAGATTATGTTAATTCATATGTAGATCATGTTTGTATTTTTTATGATTTTTTTAAAAATGTGATACACATCACTGAAAATGTCTGTTGTGACTGGATAACTCTTACCCCTGTCTAGTTCCAGCAGAGTTATCTCTCTTAAATGCAATGGAGTACCTGGTTCTGTCACTGTCAATTATACAATCTAATATTGCTCTCTATGACAGTGTATGACACGCATGCTAAAGTAGAAGAGAAGGTATATTTATTTCACCAAACATTAACATTAAGGTCTATGAAAAAACAATTGGTACCGTGATGCCATTTACGCAATGCCGCTGTTGTGACTGGATAACTCTTACCTCTGTTAGTTCCAGCAGAGTTATCTCTCTTAAATGCAATAGAGTATCTGGTTCTGTTCTTGTCAAATTGACAATCTAACATTGCTCTCTTTAACAGTGTGTGACACGCATGCTGAAGTAGGATAGAAATTATATTTATTTCGCCAAACGTTAACATTGAGGTCTATGGAGAAACAATTGGTACCGTGATACCATTGTCAAATCTTCAGTTTCGGAGGTGCGTATTTTTTGGTGTCCAAGCTCTTCGATTTGGGAAATAAATAAATCTTGCATGTAGTTCGCAATCCCATAATGTCCAAAGATAAGTAATCGGAAAACACCGGAAGTTATGAAGTTTACGTAGCTCCCTCTTGGTTTCAAGAATATGTTTATTAACCAGTCTAACTACTCTCCAACAATGGAAGGTACAATATTCGTTTATCACAGTGCGCCAAGTTTGTATTTTTATTTTCAGTTTTCGTTAAGTGAAATTTCAAAGGTCTTGTCGAATTTTATCTCACAAACATATGATGGTTTTATTGATATTATATGATGTAGCTCATGTTTTAGTAGCTGTTGAAGTATATTCAAACTGTACTTTCTACTTTCCGCTAATGTAGATACTGAGTACTCGTTGAGTCGTTTCTCCATTTGATTTGGCATTTCTCGCAGTATCGACTATTTCCGTTCCATAGTATTCGCTTACGCTCCGATTTGTTTCTATCACACTACCGATTTTAAAAACGAAAAACATCAGGGATATAAAAAAATGCATAAAAATTAGTCATTTCATTCATCAATTCATAATTTCAAACCTGATTGGTTCCTAACATTGCAGAAGATCCTGACTGGGTATCTCACAAGCGTGAGCTTTCCACTAATGCAATCGTCAGCTACAGATAAGACCTAGTGATTTTCAGGGCTGTGCCGTTTGAGGTTCATTTATCTTTTCGCCGCTACGGTAGACGGATTGGTGTGAGTATGAAGGGACGAAAACGTAGATTGACACTCTTTCA
The DNA here is from genome assembly GCA_029931535.1 of Margaritifera margaritifera. Taxonomy (NCBI): domain Eukaryota; kingdom Metazoa; phylum Mollusca; class Bivalvia; order Unionida; family Margaritiferidae; genus Margaritifera; species Margaritifera margaritifera. The sequence continues at coordinate 706,759 of JAQPZY010001583.1, read as the reverse complement.
CTTATTTCTACCTTTAGTATTATTACTCTTCTACCTGTCCTACCACTACCTTATTTCCTATATTCTTGACCAAGCACCACCCGTTGTTTAATAATCAAGTGTGACTGCATCAGCTTAGATATAGAGAGATCTTGTTCGCGTTTCAAACCAAACCGAAGCTGTCGTTGTAAACAACCAGACAGACTGCTCATCATCCTTTTCTGGATTTTAGAACAGTCCATTTTCATGAAAAACTGATGTCAGCATTCAATATTTGCATTGTTTAGTTTTAATGTTTTTACAAACAAATTTAACAAAATTAAAAGCTGTAACTCTTACATACATGTGTTCAAAGGGATGTAACTCCCAAAGTTACGGAAATTTAAGAATTATTCAGAGCTTATTGTAGATGGCGAACTACACATCTGTGTCTGGAAAAAAAATAGACTCACCCACGCAAAAATGGTGCCATGTTAGTAAAGTAACTCCTGTTTGTATTTAAAAATGCTGAAGATGACAGTGTTAGGGACCCCCTGGTGACAATCGGGTTAGAAATTAAAAATTGGTAAATGAAATGACTAAATTTTGTGTATTTGTTATATCCTTGATGTATCTGCATCTCATACAAAAAGCCGAATTACGTCCTGTTTGGCTGATAAAAGTAGTCAAGTTGATGACAATGATGCAAGCCTAGTGACATGATTGACCTTGTTTACATGTCGCACATTGCCAAAAATATGGTAGATAATAATGGTCATTGTAGTGAAACCTTGACATCGTACTGGAATGTTGCAATTGTTTATGACTTTTTATATAATTAATCATATACCAAAATATATACGTGAAATAATACAAGTAATTCATATACATTACATTGTGTATGAGAGCAGAAGTCTGCAAGAGTTGGAGTCGCAGATGCAGAGTTTTTTAATAGCAGCAATTACTTGTCCTGTCGCTATTTTTTAGCTATTTTATTTGGTGCCGAAAATCACCGTCCGTTCGATGTGAATACATCCTCCCACAGAGTGGAGAAAATGGTTAGTATGACCTTTGAACTCCAGTCTGTGTGTCGCTTAGGCTTGCCTGAACGGTCATCTTTTTCACGGACGCCATACTGTGTAGATGTTTGCTTGAAACATCATCAGAGAAATTGTGCCTGTAGCAACTTACCACATTTGCTGTCTCCATCCTGCAGTTCATAATTAAGTCTCGATGTTGCACAATCCATTCCGTATTTTATTCCGTATGGTAACCTTTCCCCCATTTTAGAACTCAGTTCTTTAAGGGTCCTCCTAGGCTACCTTGCTATTCCACCCCTTATGGGTGGGAACACTCCCTTACTTTACTGAGATACAACTGAGGTATGGGTAAGTCCCTGTGTTTTGAAAAATAACAACAGGCCCTGCCTAACATAGAAGACAGCGTATTCCTCTTTATTCTTCAAAAAGTGACGATTATCTGTAAATTTTCAGTGTATATTATTAATGTCCGCACCATGAATTGCATGGTCATTGCATATGTGTCTGCATGTTTCTCTAATAAAATTCACAGCGTGAAATATTTTACTTTTCGACAGGAAAAGGACAAGTTTATTCTACGAGGTCAAATCTATCATTTACCTCGTGCATACAGTGTACTTACATGTAGTGCATGAACAGTGGTGTATGCGATATGCAGTGAGTTTAACAACCAGCTGAGTTTAGCATGACACAACAAGGTGAATTTAGCGTGACATTTATTAAATATTGTCATGACTTCTCTTGTTCAGAATATTGTCAGGACAGTCTGTGGGGAAGTGTGGCCACAAGATGGGCTCTTGTGACACTCACCCAGACTGGACAAGTGCTCCAAGTACACAAATTTTTTTTAAAAAAAAAATCAAAAGTTGCACACTTTGCAATTTATGGTCTTCTGGCACATGGAATCTAGTTGATTCCAGATGTACTTATGTCAGGACAGTCTGTGGGGAAGTGTGGCCACAAGAAGGGCTCTTGTGACACTCACCCAAACTGGACAAGTGCTCCAAGTGCACACACACCCCCCCAAAAAAATAATAAAAAATAAAAATTAAAAAAAAAAAAAAAAAAGTTGCACACTTTGCAATTTATGGCCTTCTGGAACATGGAATCTAGTTGATTCCAGATGTACTTATCTTCAGATTTTTCTCAGTTCTCTCTCAGGTCTCAGGAAGGGGAACAGATCAGCGGCACTGACACCTCTCAGGCCCACCCCTTCTTCTCAATTGGAAGAGGAGGAAGAGGTCTGTTCCTTTGATAAGGTTTACCACCTCTTACTCCCAGAATTGTGCTCCAAACTATCAGGCAATAAATCCAAAAAGATCCGTTCTGTTATGGAAAAGATCTACAGGGAGCAAACACAACCAGACCTCTTGCTTCTCCCTCATTCCCCAACGATTGAGGAATTCTCACAGAGGTTTTGGCTAGGCAAAAACATAGCTCTGCAACATCGAGGGTGGTTCGTCCCTCCCTCGACATTGAGACCACTAGTCTCTTCTGCCAGTTACAGGGTACATTCCCCAAAGTGGCCTACCAAACCTTACCAATTGGACGCTGAGGCGGTCAAAGTGGGCATTTCTATGGGAGGCTGGGCTTGCCTTCCAGTAAAAATAATTGATGCCATGGAGCAGAAAACCCGGTTACTCATAACCATTGCGTCACATTCCGATCTGTTCTCAGCAACTGCATTTAGTATGCTGAGAGAGGTCTCCTTGAACCCAGCCGCATTACAATGCGTGCTGGAAGCTGTGGCCAAGACGTCCCGGCATGTGCCTTCTGTTGCAATGGCTTTATCTGCAGAATTTCTGCACATCTGCTGTGACGTTGCATTGGACTCCTCGAAGGTCTTACTTAACCAAACAGTAAAGACCTTCTAAGGGCTGCCCCACTAGAAGCTGAGACCCTCTTGGGGGCCTCGCATGTTAATGCAAATCGCCCTTGAGCCATCCACCAAGTTCTTCAAGTGGACACAATCCCAGTTCAATCTGCAACCTCAAACTAGACCTCTTCCTTGTCAGTCAGGTCCATGGCACCAAGGTCGCCGCAGACCCCAAAAGAGGAAGTTCTATAATCCTCCTTCCTTTCCCACAGGAGGTAGGGGGGACAGCCCTAGGGATCCAACCCCCCTCCTGCCATGCATCCCCCTCCTGAAAGTCCCCGTAGGTGCTCACCTAGGCCTCTTTAAGAGGCTTGATCAAGCATCATGAATGATGGGTGGGTCCTCTCCATTGTGAATGAGGGTTATCAACTCCAGTGTTGAGAACAACCCCCGCTATCAACGACCCCCATTGTCTATCCCCCGTCCAATCTAGTGAACTTGAGGGAAGAGGTGCACACCCTTCTGCAGAAAGGGGCAGTCGAGAGGTCCTGAACAATCAGTCTTCTGCCTTCTACTCACAAATCTTCCTGGTTACCAAGAAAAGTGGGAAATTCGGATCATAATTGATCTCTCCCCACTCTACCAGTTCTTCTTGAGGAACCTTTCAAGATGGAGACAACCTCTTCGATCCGGAACACACTTTGTCCTTCTGATTGGGCAGTCTCCATTGACCTTCATGATGCCTATTTGCACATCCGAAATTTTCCTCCACACAGCAAATATCTCCAGTTTTGCTTAGACCAGGAAGTTTTTCAATTCCAGGTTCTGCCGTTCGGAATCTCTTCCGCACCCAGAGTCTTCACCCAAATTATGGGAGTGGTTGTGACCTACCTTCGGTTACTGGGAACACCAATTCTCCAGTATTTCGATGACTGGCTGATCCACAATGTCCAGGTTAAGTCCCTTCATCTTGATCTGTTCTGTTCTTGGTCCGCCATAACTCGGTTGGGTCTTTTACCAAACCTCGAGCAGTCAGATCTCATTCCAGCACAGGACTTTGTTTACGTGGGAATGAATTCCCTCACGAACCAGAACTTGGTCCGGGTTCCACCGGTTTGGATTGATCGAATCATGGCTCTTCTATAGACGCTTCGAGCAAAAACATAATTATTTCCTCGCCCTTATCTATCCCTATTGGGAACCTTGAATGCTGCTGCCAACTTGGTTCCTTTAGGATGTCTCCATATGCGTCCTCTACAGTTCCTCCTCCTCGCAAGGTGGAAACCACACAGAGATTCTCTATCAACCCTGATCTCACTAGGACGGGACTTTCACCACCACTTGCGCTGGTGGATGAATTGGAACAGATTCCTGACTGGGGACCCAATGCATTCACCTGACCCCCACTCCTATCTGTTCGCCGGCGCATCAGATTCCGGTTGGGAGCTCATTTAGAACCGGAGGGCGTAATTCTCCAGGGTCATTGGACTTGGCTCAAATCATCCCTCCACATCAACAACCTAGAAATGAAAGCAGTATTTCTAGTGTTGCAAGGGTGCATCGACAGAGTAAGGGGTTGCTGCATCATGGTCTTCTCAGACAAAATGTCTGTCGTAGCATATCTACGATGTCGGGGAGGCACACATGCCCCTTCTCTTTGCATGGAGGTCTGGAACCTCCTCCAGTGGGCAGCCTCAGAGGACATCACAATCTGAGTTTACCACATTCCGGGCAAGAAGAAAATATTAGTGGACAGCCTGTCCAGGACATGTTGAGCCATCTTCATGGAATGGTCTCTTCACCACTCCATAACAAAGTCCCTGTTCACACTCTGGGGAAGACCCCTAGTGGACCTGTTTGTGACCAGGCTCAACAACAGACTTCCCTTTTACATATCTCTGCTCCCGGACCAGAGAGCATGGGCAGTGGAGGCATTCAGCTTCTGGTGGGATTGGCTATTTACATACGCCTTCCCACCATCCCAACTGCTATCTCAAGTTCTGTGAAAATCTGAACTTCAACTGCGAAGATCATTCTCATCGCCCCACTGTGGTCCCAGTGATCATGGTTAAACGATCAGCTAGACCTGTTAATCGATCTAACCATCTCTCTACCTTACCAGAGGGATCTCCTGTCTTAACATAGGGGATCCCTTCTCCACAACAGCCCACACATTCTCCACTTTCACGCTTGGCTCATCTCAAGTGATCTCTCCGCCAGAACAAGTTTTCAGCAGAGTTGCCAGTTGCATCATCCAGGCCAGGAAAGCTTCTACATCCAAGGTCTATGATGCAAGGTGGAGAATCTTCTGTGATTGGTGCAGTAGGAAACACGTTGATCCTATCTGCCTCTCTGTAACTCCTGTTGCTGATTTCCTTTTGTTCCTTTCTGAGACCAAAAGATGTTCAGTATCAATTATCAAGGGCTATCAAGCTGCCATCTCGAACACACTTAAATTCTCTCAGTGCAAGGCAATCGGTTCAGATTCGTACCTTGCCAATCTTATTAAGTACTCTGAGCTCCAGAGACCCGTCTCCCGCTTTCTTACGCTCCAGAGACCCGTCTCCCGCTTTCTTACGCCCAGAGACCCGTCTCCCGCTTTCTTACGCCCAGATGGAATCTTTCATGTGTTTTGTGGTCTTTAACCAAAAACCCCCTATGAACCATTGAGCAAAGCCTCCTTTCAAGACCTCATACTCAAGACTGTGTTCTTACTCACTCTCGTGTCTGTGAGACGATGAAGCGAAATTTATGCCTTGTCTATTGGCACTGGCTGTCTCCAGTTTAATGGGAATTATGATTCTGTTTATGTCCTTTACCAACCAGGACTTCTCACTAAAAATCAATTACCTTTGGTAGCTCCACTACTTTCTCTGGGACCCATTGTTGCAGCACAACATGTGGCTCAGAGAGACACAAGCCTTCTATAAGATGGACCTCACCCTCTACGGGGAGTACATTCCATTTTATGTTTTTGATCAGTTTAACTAGAGCATCAGCCTACCCCCCTAACTGACAAGTTCAGCTAAACAATAGCGACAGGATAAGTAATTGCTGCTATTAAAATGTAGTTTTTGTTTTTTTTTGGAGGGGGGTAAAACTAATTTTAATTATGCAATACTTACCTGTTGCTATTGTCGAATGCCCTCCTCCCACCCCGCTCTGATGTCTTGCGTAATCGACACACAGACTGGAGTTCAAAGGTCATACTAACCTTTTTCTCCACTCTAGGGGAGGATGTATTCACATTGAACAGATGGTGATGTTTGGCACGAAATAGAATAACTAAACAATAGCGACAGGTAAGTATTGCATAATTAAAATTAGTTTTACCCTCCACAAAAACTACATATTAATTGCAAACAGCTGATTATTGTTAATAAGGGAAAATGTGGTGGATTCACTATATTTCTCAGAAATTTGGGTATTGAGGAGAGAATGTGTTTTTCAGGTGTACACATTACCTCTTCAGAGGATAAATGGATATAAAATTTTATAGACTCATAATGATTGTAAATCTGTAAATACTTTGGAAATTGGTAATTTTAAGTTTTCTGCTATGGCAGAGACATGTCTCTGGCTATGGACAACCAAGGGTCATGCTACTTTGCAAAGGGGGCGACTAAGTTGGCGAAAAAATGTAAACTTCGCCTTCTTCTGTTAGGAAAGTGAAAATTACTTCTCCCTGTCATTTTATTTTTTAGATCTACACCGAGTGACAGTAGTTTATGGCTTTTGAAATGCTCCCTCAACCCAGCCAAGTAGTTAGTATTAAGCCCCAGGTGAAATGGATTGCATGTTGCCTTAGCAGGTGTTCATATCAATTGCGCCAACAAAACAAACTCTTGCACATTCTTGGGCAAGTGTTTTAATAGCAGACTGACCATTAACTCTCTCCCCCTGCAAGATATCACTGTTGATTTCTGCTAGTTATCATTTGATGATGAAAAATTAGAAACTCATTTTGAAACTAAATCATCTATATGTAAATAACAATTTGTGTTTTAAGAATAGAATTGGCAAAAGCACTTTCTAAATGTAAATTTTGAAAATTTTAACTGCCATGTTTACATTATTTGCTTCATAAAATCATTTTGAAACCATAAGTGAACCTGCTAGGGGTAATAATAGTGGACATTGCTTAGTCTTGGAAGTACATGTACATCTTTAGACTGTCTGTTTTCATAATTCATTGGGCACATAAATTAAGGAAATTATACAGTTCGTAGAAAGCAAAGTGTAACTATTATGTAATAAAAGATTTAGCTTAAAAATAAAAATTTGTTGATCAGAAATGTATAGGACAGTGCTATGTTGTGGAATGGACCATAAGCACTGTAACTAAAGGTCAATGTTGTTTTCTTACATCACTCATTTTTTTTAAAATATGAGATAAAGTAGCAAAGAAAAAAATATCCAACTAATACACGTATTATTATATATTGTGTTTTTTGCTTTGATGCTACTTCTCCCTGTTCTACTCTCACTTCTCCGCATTCTGTCCAAAAGGAGAAGTTCACTTCTCCCTAAAATGCAAGTCTAGCTTGACCCCTGGACAACAATTCAGTCTGTTATTAGTGAGAGCGTGTTCATTTCCATGGCTGAACAAATCCCATAGCCTGACGTCCGGGACTATTTATTTTTGAAGTTGGGCAAGTAAAATTTTCCACCTTGCTAGTTTAGGACATGTGCTTTTTGCCTATTTTAAAATAGTCGGGCAAGTGCCTATTTTCATGCCATAATCACTTTATCTACCTTTATCTGGCTGTTCATGACCTCTGGGCGTACTGAATGTTTCATTCTACCCCCTCATGTATTTATTTTACATCCAGTATCACACCTACCGGTGGTCATTGATAACTCTTGCATGTGCGCACGTTATATTACCACCTGACTGCATATTGGACTAAGCGACTAAATTATTGGCCACTCAAAACACGTGAGACAAAACAAAGCCAGTATGATTAAGTAGCAGTGTTTTAAACAGCTTCCTGGTATTGTTTACTTAAACCAGATCCTCACGAACGACTCACCCTATGATTTTAATCCAGCGAATCAATCCAATTAAATTTATGAAAGGCACTTTACCAACATCAGTGTTAGTTCCCTTTATGAACTGATTAAATGGCAGTGATGATTCTTTAATTGTTAAATGATTATACAGAGGATTAACTTCAACGTCAGATATTGCACTTGAAGCCAAATAATTACGCTAATTAAGGAGCTGTCTCTGTTCATTTTTAAGGGTCAAAATGTATGTTATGAATACTTTAGAAGTAGTTGTCACGCAAGGTGATATTTGCTATGTTGATAAAATGAGTTTACTAAATTATTTTTCTAAGGAAGTTAATAAGGAAGAGTCGGAGAAGGAAAATTAATGTGAAAGTGGAGGGGTAAAATGTAAGAATGTCATTGAGTGTGAGGTAACTATTCCTCCAAAGAGACACAAGCCAGACTGTGTCCAAAAAAAAGTCAAATATGACACTACTAAGAGACAGAAATTTTCAGCTATATTGGGTTGATAGTTATCCTAAACTGGCACAGGTTGGAAATTCAACCAGTGTATTTGTCAATGGAACTGACCAATCCAGGATTAAACCAATCAAGTCTCATGACAGTTCTGGACCTGACAAGGTCTGTGCAGTTAGGGAAAGTCTGAATTCCAGTAAATTCCTTTCCATTCTTGCTGATGGAGGTACCGATGCTACCATATTGGAGCAAGAAATAGTGCATATAAGATACCTGGACAATGGGAAACTGAAAACCTCTGATGAAACAAAATGTATAATATCAACCTATGTTTTTGTAAAATTCTTTTAAGAAATAATTCGTTTTTTCTATGGATTAAAGTGCAAACATCTCATCAAATCTTGACAAGTGATTTAAATTTGGGACAAGTGTGAAGGTAGGTGGGACAATTGAATTTTCTGAAACCACTTGTCCTGGACAAGTGGATGAAAAAATGTTCTCAGCCCTGATTTCCTAACCTGTCTGTGCGGTTGTGCATCGATCACATCATTTGCCATGAGAATACGAGTATCTCATTTTATTTGCGGTAGATACAGTATGTTCCATTGGACGTTGTTTGTTGCAAAATTGATATTTGTTGCAATATTGCTGAATACAGGATTGGAGATAAATGATGAATAAACAAGTAAGGCAACTCTCATTATCAGGTAAATTATTGTCTTTTATTTGCAGTTTGTTTCTTGTTTAGTACTGTGAAAATACACACCGTCCTACAGTTGTAGTTGCTCAGTCAGCTGCAGAACACAGGTGAAAGAGGGTCTTTAGTCCTACAAAGTAAGATGCTGACCGTGATATGTATGACCCCACATCATACATATCAGAATCGATGTCTTACGTTGTAGGACTAAAGGAAGCAATGGAGTCTAGGACATCTCCCCCCCCCCGGACATTTCCCCCCCAGACTTTTCCCCCCCGACATATCCCCCCTGGACATTTCCCCCCTGGACTTTCCCCCCCCCCCCCATCAAATAGGACTTTTCCCCCCCGGTCATTTCCCCCCCATTATCTTAAAACTTAATTCATTTAATATTTAATTATAAAAACTTATATTAAGTTATGTTAAAAGAAAAAGGTTATTTGAAATAAAGATAACAAGATTTGTAACAAGAAAACCGAGTTTGGGATTTCCGGATTACAAAAAAAAAAAATTGATGGTAATGCAAATACAATATTTAATGATATATGAAAATAAGGAAATAAGTATGACTGATACGTGCGTGTATGGGTCCAAATATTGGACGAATTAACATAATTAGCACGATCCTACTAATGCAACAAATACAAATGCAAACACATTGTCATATATGGTACCAGGACAAAAAAAAACGAACGATTCATGGTATATCACAAAATGAAAATATGATTTTCACAATAGCAAAACAAATGATGTTTTCACTCAAAATAGCGAATTGATAGTTTACTCACTCAAAATAGTGAACTGACATTTCATTCATTCAAAATAGTGAACTGATATCAACAAAGCAGATATCTCAAGATATCTCTTCACCTCGAAAATACACACACACGCACAGTACAGCACAGCACTGCACACGCAGTAAGTAGTAAGTGTTAAAGAAAGTTAACATTTTCACATATTAAAAAAATGTATTGTTTAAAAGTTAATGTTGTAAGCAATTGCTTTTAAGTATTCTATGATGTCACGATTGTCGAAGTCGGCGACTATGTTTGCAATTCTCGAAGAACAGTCTTTGTACTTCTTCTTTGGTTGTTCAGGCAAATGTCCACCGAAGATCTGATTTAGGTTGACATTATTTAAGCTCTGTTCACGTTTAAGAATCCGAAGGAAGCTCCAGATATTTGGATGATGACAGGAAACTGCGGACTGCATCTTTCTATGCCAACCTTCCACAGCATTGTTTGTTCTGGGCAAACTGTTGGCAACACGTGAATGCACACTCCAAATGCTTTTATCAAACACCGCTACTGCACGGCGATTACGACGGAGACGACCAATGTAGTTGTCCTCAAAATAACCATTGACAGTGGCAAACTCCTCTGACAACGATTCCTGAAGTGTTTCGAACGATTCGATGACCTTTTCGCTTGGAACGAATGCTAACGCAGCAATCATCCGAATTGACAAGGCAAAATCTTCATCATTCTGGTATCGATCCTGCAGTCCAACAGATGGAACTTTTCTGAATATATTTTGTGCAAGATGGAAGAAGCAGCCATGTATTTCAACGTTTGCAAAACACTCGGTGGCTGCATTAATTGCAGCCTTTTCGAAATCCGTCGTAATTGTTGTTGGATGAACTTGAGGCTGCAGCACTTTGATTTCTTCAAATAAACGACAGTAAGTAACCTGTGTTTTGTTTGGTAGGAGAACATACAAGCACGGAACAATTGATCCAGTTACAAGAGCTTGTACTGTATATAATTGAAAAAACAGTTCAGGTACCACTTTGAAAGTTCCATCCATGAACCAATGCTGTGAATCTTTAATCAAATTTAGTGTGCGTTCTGTTCCAAAAATCAAGATTCGGTTGGGGTCATCACATCCGCTGTCGTAGAGTAGAAAATTTTCTCCATCAGCCAAACTCTAGTATTCTTCTGGAATTTCAAATGTGCGGTCGACTGGAAGAGGGTGAACTGCATTCTTCTTCTGTTTAACTCTTCTGATGTTTCTCCGTAGATGTCGAATTGGCACCATCTGAACAGCAGCTTGCTGGCTTAGTTGCTGCAATTCTTGACCCAGAATTTGTTGCGGTGTTTCTTCAGTTTCCTCTGCTTTTCGTTTGATACTTGCCCGGACCGTCAAAACCTCACAATGAACCGAATCAGCAGTATGAGTGTGCTCATGCAGGTAACTAACTACTGACAGATCTTCATTTAATTTAACTTTTGACCTACATTCACTTGTATTTTTTCCTGCACCTCGACGACGCTCACACTCATAACTTATAACATTGTTTGCTAAGCTTTTTTGTTTAACATAAACAAAACCATTTAACACAACTTTATTTTTTCCTCGAATACTCACAACAGTTTCCAACTCCATCTCATGGGTTTTTCAAAAAATGTATTGGTTTAAATTGTTTGGAGTTTATATAGATACAGAACAAGTAAACATTAAAACTGATTGAGTATACATCAAAGCTCAACGATACAATGAATAAATAAAGCGAGTATCAGGGATCGTCCTGGGCTTCGCTCATCTGGCAATTGTTTTGGCGACAGCCTTTTTGGCTTTTTAATTTGTACATACAATCATGGATCTGGAGTGGAGAAATTCGAAGGAACCACGAAAGGAAGCCACAAACTTGGCAACACAATGCACTGGAATTTATATGTTACATAAACAAATCCTTTGTTCGTATTGACAAACCCATCTTTACAGTGCATTGTTACATCATAATCCGCTTATGTTGACATCTGGCCTGAGTACTGTACTGAAACAACTACAATTAATTGAACGATGGCTAATCCTTCTGTTGTTTATCTTAAATATACCAAATATGCACAATAAATAAAGGTTAGACTGAAGCCTCTTCATACTTCAAAGAAACCTCCTGTTCTACAGTGAGTAAAAGCATGATTGTATGTGAGAGAGAGAGAGAGAGAGAGAGAGAGAGAGAGAGAGAGAGAGAGAGAGAGAGAGAGAGAGAGAGAGAGAGGTCAGGAAAGTAGATATTTTACATTTGATAATGCATTTATTTCAGGTGACAACAGTCATACCTATGCACTAACGGTGATGCGAGGTGCGAGTATACATCAAAGCTAAATGTTACTATATATAAATAAAGTAGTATAAAGATAATGGGGGGGAAATGACTGGGGGGGAAAAGTCCTATTTGATGGGGGGGAAAAGTCCAGGGGGGAGATGTCCGGGGGGGAAAAGTCCGGGGGGGGGGGAAATGTCCAGGGGGGAGATGTCCTGATACCGAAGCAATGATATGAGCCCCTGTACTTTGGTCTTCTATCTAAATGTAGATCATAGTTAAGTGAGTTGGAGACTCAGTGCTTTTATCGAGTTAGCTAATGAGGCACTGACATGCGTTTATTTGTACCTCTTTGTGACACAGATGATGTGTCACAGATTGAATCAATTAGGAAAGGTGCTTCAAAATGGCAAGAAGTTTGAGCATTATTCCTGTTTTCACAGATGTGAAATGCTGTTTTTCTAATGTGAAAAGCTATCTAAATATGCGACCAGGAATGTTACATATGTGAAAGAAAGGGATTGTGTGTCAGAGATTGATTAAGATAAATGCAAAAAACTGACAATGAAAAGTGCAAAGCTTGTTTTTAACTAGCCTAAGCATTTTCAACTCTCACTAAATCATTGTCAAAGGCAATTACAAAACAGAGGCAAATAAGTAACACAAAAGAAAGCATTGAATTTTCAAACCTTTACCAGACTGTGTTATGGAAGTAACTCCATTAGACATAGTCATGCAAAGTTTTGTAAATGAAGTACAGTAGAATCTGTCTTGGAAGACCAATCCTTCTGCCAAAAAATAATTGTCTCTCATGACAGGTCATAACACTATATAATTTATATGTGCACTGAGAACCTGGTCTCAAGACAGGTAGTCTCTTGTAGCAATGATCTCTCACAACAGGTTTTACTGTACTTCCATTACACAGTCATGTAAAGTTTTTGTAAATTCAGTGATTTCCAAATTTGGTTGAGGATAACTTAGAGGTCACATTGTCATACACCTATTTCACACCAGTTGCTGCCATCTTTGTCTCAAGTACATTACTAGGTTAAATACGTATTCTGTGTATGAGTTTCAGTTAATTTATTTTTATTAGTCTAAAATATAAGTTTTTTATTAGACACTGCCAGTGTCTGATTTCAGTACTTTATTGTTGGTCAAAAATCTGTCTGACTAGACACATTCAGCACGAATATTTCTGAATATATACTTTATAGTGTTTCTTAAATTTGTGTGAGTTGATCAGCAAGAAATTAAGTATTCAGATTTTGAATGGAATGTAACAGAAAATTCTACAAATTATTAAATAATTAGATCAGTTGCTTAGTACATATGTATTCTATTTACACTGTTCAATTGCCATTTGTCTTACACATGTAGCAATGTATGGTTCTCTGCAAAAGATTAAATATTCAATATGGCAATCACTGTTTTAAGTATTTCATGTTTAATATGCATCAATTTAAGTTGGTAGCAGCATCACAAAAGCTTGTTTTGCACACCCTCCCACTTATCTTGTATGAGCTCTGCCCTATAGTTTCGTACTTTGCATAGGGTTTGATTTTTAAGGAAAAAGAATTTCTCAGGTTTTCCTCACTGGTTATCTTGGTTATTTAAAGAAGACAGCACCTGGGAGAAGGCATTTTGATCAGCTGTTTGCTTTAGATAGTGCAGGGATTTACAAATCCACTTGTCAAACTCCAGAACAAGCTCAGATTTGGATCTGGCAAGTTCAAGTTTCCGAGGTACTTGCATTTGGTCAAGTCCAACAAATGGATAGAGAGAGGGAGAAAGGGGCCATGTTCCATTAATAATGCTTTATGTTCTTCAAATTTCATACCCTGTGATCTTGCCACAGTACATATATCAGTACCTTTATTGAGTGTTTATATGTACCGCATTCTTCTATTACATAACTGGCCATTTTCTTTCATTTTTCTTATGTCATTTCCATCTTGTAGTCAATTTCAAGGTCAGTCTTGCATTTTCTCGCGCAGATGTGATAATATGAATATTTACTATTTAAAGCAAGTTTTGACAAATAAGGAATATTTATGTTTTAACTTTTCTCAAAAGTCGGCTTGTCAAATATTTTGATGTATGTCTCCAATTTCAAGGTGACTAAATGATAATTGTTAAATAAATGGATAAAATAAATGTTCACAAATCCTTCAATTGTGAGTATAAATAAATCAATACAAACAGTCTAGCTTTCTTAATTGTTGATTAGAGGAGTCTTACATATGCAAAATAAGGAATTTCCTTAAAATATCCCACATTTTATTTATCTGATTTTTTTTACAGTGTTGGGATATAATGTTCGAGGTAAGCTCAGAGTTCCCAAGGGCAAGTTCAGTTTTCCAGTCAGCTTATCCTGGACAAGCTGACTTGTATAAAATTTGTAAATCCCTGAGATAGTGGATAGTTCCCATAATTACCACATGTAAAGAAATTTCAGTCACAGTACATAAAAGTAGCATAGAGGTATATCAACATTCTGTCCATTGTGCATTTTGCCAATGCAAACTACTTCACCTTATACTGCTCCCTCTCTCAGAAGTATGTAATAACGGTAGAGCCAAACCATAGCCAAAGGATTCATGTGTAATTTATTCAGTTAACTGACTGACTTGTCTCAATATTGCATGATATGTTATGGAACACAATAGCACTTTATAGACCCCAACCATTATATAAAAACAGAATTTCACTGTAACATGAAAACTTAGTTACTGACCATGGTTTATTGCAGTTTGCATTTATCGATCAGTTTTCATATCCAGTTCAGTGGATTCAAAACAATGCCATCCATCACCAACTATCATGACAATACCTATTCCACAAGTTGTTGAATAACTTAGCTCTCCTCTCATTGTTTACCAGCTGTGCCATCCATTTTTTACAACACTGTAACATTTTTTATTAATGTTGTTGTGATGAATTAGCCTTGTAATTTTAATTGAGTCAGTTACTTCAAACGATAATGATAAGTCTGACTCGGCAAAGTATTATCTCAGTTCTGTTTGAAAAAAATTTAAGATCCATTTGTTCTTCTCTTAAGTGTCATGAGTGGTTACTATCAAAAACTGTAAGGTGTTGAGTTTCCATATACAGAACAAAGCACCATGACAGAAATCAGTGTAAGGTGTTGAGTTTCCATATACAGTACAAAGCACCATGACAGAAATAACTGTAAGGTGTTGAGTTTCCATATACAGTTCAAAGCACCATGACAGAAATCAGTGCAAGATGTTGAGTTTCCATATACAGTTCAGAGCACCCTGACAGAAATCACTCAAGGTGTTGAGGTCCCATATACAGTACAAAGCACCATGACAGAAATCACTGCAAGGTGTTGAGTTTCCATATACAGTACAAAGCACCCTGACAGAAATCAGTGCAAGGTGTTGAGTTTCCATATACAGTACAAAGCACCATGACAGAAATCAGTGCAAGGTGTTGAGTTTCCATATACAGTACAAAGCACCATGACAGAAATCACTGCAAGGTGTTGAGTTTCCATATACAGTTCAAAGCACCATGACAGAAATAACTGTAAAGTGTTGAGTTTCCATATACAGAACAAAGCACCATGACAGAAATCAGTGCAAGGTGTTGAGTTTCCATATACAGAACAAAGCACCATGACAGAAATCAGTGCAAGGTGTTGAGGTCCCATATACAGTACAAAGCACCATGACAGAAATCAGTGCAAGGTGTTGAGTTTCCATATACAGTTCAAAGCACCATGACAGAAATCACTGCAAGGTGTTGAGTTTCCATATACAGTACAAAGCACCATGACAGAAATCAGTGTAAGGTGTTGAGTTTCCATATACAGTACAAAGCACCATGACAGAAATCAGTGTAAGGTGTTGAGTTTCCATATACAGTACAAAGCACCATGACAGAAATCACTGTAAGGTGTTGAGTTTCCATATACAGTACAAAGCACCATGACAGAAATCAGTGTAAGGTGTTGAGTTTCCATATACAGTGCAAAGCACCATGACAGAAATCGGTGTAAGGTGTTGAGTTTCCATATACAGAACAAAGCACCATGACAGAAATCACTGTAAGGTGTTGAGTTTCCATATACAGTACAAAGCACCATGACAGAAATCACTGTAAGGTGTTGAGTTTCCATATACAGTACAAAGCACCA
The DNA here is from genome assembly GCA_029931535.1 of Margaritifera margaritifera. Lineage (NCBI taxonomy): Eukaryota > Metazoa > Mollusca > Bivalvia > Unionida > Margaritiferidae > Margaritifera > Margaritifera margaritifera. The sequence goes on along the minus strand of JAQPZY010001583.1, from coordinate 690,565 downwards.
TGACAGAAATCACTGTAAGGTGTTGAGTTTCCATATACAGTGCAAAGCACCATGACAGAAATCAGTGTAAGGTGTTGAGTTTCCATATACAGAACAAAGCACCATGACAGAAATCACTGTAAGGTGTTGAGTTTCCGTATACAGTTCAAAGCACCATGACAGAAATAACTGTAAGGTGTTGAGTTTCCGTATACAGTACAAAGCACCATGACAGAAATCACTGCAAGGTGTTGAGTTTCCATATACAGTACAAAGCACCATGACAGAAATCACTGTAAGGTGTTGAGGTCCCATATATAGTACAAAGCACCATGATAGAAATAACTGTAAGGTGTTGAGTTTCCATATACAGTTCAAAGCACCATGATAGAAATCAGTGCAAGGTGTTGAGTTTCCGTATACAGTACAAAGCACCATGACAGAAATCAGTGCAAGGTGTTGAGTTTCCATATACAGTACAAAGCACCATGACAGAAATCACTGCAAGGTGTTGAGTTTCCATATACAGTTCAAAGCACCCTGACAGAAATCAGTGCAAGGTGTTGAGTTTCCATATACAGTACAAAGCACCATGACAGAAATCAGTGCAAGGTGTTGAGTTTCCATATACAGTACAAAGCACCATGACAGAAATCAGTGCAAGGTGTTGAGTTTCCATATACAGTTCAAAGCACCATGACAGAAATAACTGTAAAGTGTTGAGTTTCCATATACAGAACAAAGCACCATGACAGAAATCAGTGCAAGGTGTTGAGTTTCCATATACAGTACAAACCACCATGACAGAAATAACTGCAAGGTGTTGAGGTTCCATATACAGAACAAAGCACCATGACAGAAATCAGTGTAAGGTGTTGAGTTTCCATATACAGCAGAAAACACCATGACAGAAATCAAATTTTGCTAGATTTCCAGTAAGTCAATGATCAGCATAAAGGAGCTGATTTCATGCTATTATCAAATTAGATATTAAACAAATCACTTTCATATTCATATTTCAGTACTTTTAAACACAAGATTAAATAACATGAGTTTGAACTCATCTTGTATTTTGTGTTTTGTAAATTTAAAAATAAAATATTGTCATTCTCCCAGACCCAGTTTCATTTGTCTGACTGGTGCACAAATCAGGAACATCCATCTTGTTGGATCTACACTGAAGAAAAGCCATGGAAACTTGAAACAATGTATCTCCTAAATGTTACTAATCAAATGTTTTGTTGTTGAACATCCCTTTCCAGATGTATATAGTATAGTGGTAACACTTAAATTGACAGGCATTTTCAGTTAAGTTTTGCAGATGGTAAAGTTCTGTTTGATTTATATTTATTTTATTTAGAATATTTTCAATTTGTATTAAAGGAAATTTTAACAAGTTCAAATGGAAAGGCACCAACTTTGGAGTGGGGCCTAAATTAGACAAAATATGGTAACACTTAATTGACAGGCATTTCCAGTCAAGTTTTTTAGATGGTAAAGTTCTGTTTGATCAGGACCTCAAAGAAGTGTAGGACTATAAAAAGGTTAGTTGTCATTGCTAGTATCTTGTTTTTTAAAATTAAGTATTAGGCTGCACGTATTTTATTATAAAGGTGTTATATGTCATATGACACACTGCCATGCAATGTAGTTAAAATTACATGAAATGAGGGGCTGATGTAATGTCTGTAATACAGAGCTTGGGGCAGTTGTTCAGTTGCAGCCCATCATATATGTTTTCCAAAAGTCCAGGGTATAAATATTTGCACCACTAATGTCTTGTGGTTCAGGGCTAGAGAGTGTTTAAAGAATTGGCAAACCATAATGACCAAACCATTGACCTCTCAGATAAAGCTGATTGCTCTGTCCATCTTATTTGTATATTAATTTTTGTATATTTAGGCTTTTCAAACTGAAATTAGGCATAGTTTTTGCTTGAACATTTTATGCAGAATCCCAAAACTTAAAAAATTTGGACCAGTAATTTACAAGATATTGGGATGTAAAGATACTATATATTTCAAGGAAAAACCACTGAAATGTCCCAACTGTCATATCTAGGTATGATTAATTAGCCTTATTAATTACTGGTCCCATTGTTTGATTGGTTAATTCCTTATATATGCTTGACACATGGGTGGAGAGATGATAAGTCAATTAGAATAATTATGGGCACCTTATGTTCTGTGTCCAACATGCTGAATTAGCAGCTGATCATTTGAGTTCATTAGTTGGTCATGTTCAGCAAATACAGCCATTTTTGGCTCCATATATATATATATATATACATTTGATGCATATGAGGAAGAAATAATCTATTTCACACCTAAAAAGACTTTTTGACATATAATTATATTTAGTAGAATTTTGCATGTTATGTTAAAAAAGAATTTAATGAATGTGAACTAATCTTTTCTTTAACATATATGTGGAATTCTTTGTCGCCTTTTCATTTCAGAAAAGTTGTCTCGTAGCATTAAAGTCACTTCATTTAGGGGAAAAAAACTGTTTACTTTTGAAGGCATGTTATTGAAGTTTGAAGGCATGTTATTGAATTTTAGAGTGTAAGATAATCTTTTTCTTTTTTCTGTTATATTTAGGTGTTCAAAGATGGGAGATCAAAGACAATCTTGAATAAGAATCGATCTGTGAAGCCATGTGGTGTCTGCTTTATACCTTTCCATTGACATCTACATGGTTACAGAAAGACAAACCAGATGATCAGACCAATACAACAGAACTTGCAGAATGGTTAAACACAGAACAGGGGCCTGTGGTTTTCTTAGGTCAAGAGAGCAGGTTTATCTCATTTTTTTATATAAAGAAAACAGAGCTCTATAGAAGAATGTAATTGGGTATTTTAATAGCAGTAATACATTACCTACCAATATTGCAATGCTTACCTTCTGAAATGCGAAGTCCCATGTCCAAGCTACATGATCATACATGATTCCTTGCTCCAATTAGGAAGGAAGGTTCTCGAACTGAAAAAAGAATCTGCTCCCAGTCTGATACCTAGTCACAGCCCCAAATCCTGTTGACTTTCTCTTTTACTTGAACATGCCATTGATCAGACGTGTGTATTTTTGCTTATCAGTTTTGCCTTTGCTGTTGGTTTTCTCAACATGTTTTCAGCAATCTACTTATATATTTCATTTGTTTAAGTGTTAGTCCCCATAGTCCTTGTTATAGTTGAGCATTATTTTTATATTAATTTGTTATTTCAGGGTTTTTTTTGAACATAGAATAGTACTAGTGTGGGGAAGTCTACCCATTTTTAGTTCCGGAATTTGTTTCTTTGTATAATTATTTCTTTTCTGTGCGCAATTCACAAGCGAGGGCATATAGGATAGCCCTGTGGGATCATTCACACATAATACTTAGCTTGCAGAGGTTACGTAATATGGACAGTTGTCCATTTTGTTGCTTATGGACTTATTAGGTGTGGGACTGGCAGCAGCGTATACTAATTTTTGCAACCTGGTTGTAGTCCGGAGTTTTATTTCCTTTTTTCATTTAATTGTTGCATAGCATAAGTATTACTACCCTTTATATAGTTCCAGAACTTTATTTCCTTTTTCATATGATTAACTTAGAATAGACTTGTCTGTGTGATCCCAGCAGTGTATGGGATCTGTCTTTTGTGAAGTTGAGAGACGGAATGCTCCTAAAGACTTGCAGGACTTGACCACATTAGCCACTTCTCTATCTCAGGAGTATATGGGATCTGTCTCCCATAAAGTCAAGAGATTAGACACTCCATGATCCCAGGAGGGTATGGGATCTTTGTTAGAGAAGAGTACTCCTTAAACCCAGGAAGCTATGGGATCTTTCTCTTCATTAGAGAAGAGTAGAGTATTCCTCAACCCCAGGAGTGTATGGGATTTTTCTTTGAGACCTGTGGGACTTGGAATAAGAGGAGGGTGTGAGATCTCTTGTAAGTTGTGCCCCCTGAATAGGGAGGAGCAGCACCCCATGAAGGCCCTTAGTCCAGTGAAGGTGACAAGCAGATTGCACCTCCATGAGATCAGAGTCACCTGACTGGTCCTTGGTAGGTGAACAGTCACTGGTTTTCCAACACTGGGTGCCAGTCACCAGTCTTCCAGCAATGGTCATCAATCTTGCAGCTCCATCATTGATCTCAGGAAAGGGATCAGCTGAATACCCATTTCTGGAGCTTAATAAAGAGGAGGGATGGTCATCTCCCCTCTAGACTACTTAGAAAGGATGAGGGAGGTGTTCTCTTTCTCCTAAAAGGTCTGCTAGTAAGGCCAGTCCCATCATTGGTCTGAAGACATGGATTGGGTTGATATCCCCCTGTCAGAGAAGATTGGATATTGCAGGACATGGGCCTGCTTAGGAAGGATGAGAGGCATTCTTGTCCATCTAAAAGGTCTGCTATTTATAAGGGCAGTAGCATTACTCTCCATGAGGAGTTGACTCAACAAAAAAAAGAAAAAGAAAAAGGTGGATTCTCTCCACTGGGAGAGACTCTCAAGGGTGCATTAGCACCTCGACCTTCTGCTGCTTCTGCATTCTTCAACGGTGAGGCAGTTTTCGCAAAAGTTTTCTAAGAGGAAAAGTGTTTGCCATACACTGGAAACGGTGGACAACTTTCTGTGCTTTGACTGCTGGTTTAGGTTGCCAGCTTTAAGGTCCATTGCAGGAGTGACCCCTCAATCCTCTCCAACTTGTCACAAGTGGGGATTTTCATGGGGACCTGGGTTTGTCCCCCTGTCGGAAACCTGGAAGACATTGGTGCTTGAGGCCAGGACAATCATGGGTTGTTGATGCCCGTGCCATTCCCTGCAGAGCTGCTTTACCTCCATAAGGATGCTGCTTTGGAGACTTCCAAGGTCTTGCTGGACCTTAGTAAGAACTTTCTTTGGTGTACCTAATTTGGACATTCCCTCTGTGACATCTAAGGATTTAGAGGACCAGAAAACACTGGTCCCTTGCAGCGACACCTGGCATGTCGCAACTGGCCAAGAAGCATGTTCACCTGGATCACCCCTTGGGACTTTTGCCTGAGTTTTTCATACAGATGCAGTCTTCGTAGCAGCCTCAATTTAACCTCCTCCTCACCCGTCCTTTGAAGCAGAGGTGACCAAAAGACATAGGGAGACAGTTCTCTGAATCCTCTCTCTTCCCTTAGGAGAGGGGTGGCCTGACATGCCTACTTTTTCCTGTCATTCCTGAAGGAGCTCGGTTAACAAGGGCTTGGTTGAGCATCATGTATGATGTGGGGTCCTTTCTGCCTAAAAGGAGGGCTATTGCTTTGGTTCTGGGTATACACTCCGCTTCCATGGATTCCCATTTTTTTCCAGTCCAAACTGGCATAGTTAATGGGAAGAGGTACACACCCTTCTGCAGAAAGACATAGTACAGAAGGTAATAAACAATCAGGCCTTTTTATTCCTGACATTTCCTGGTCTCAAGAAAGGCAATCTTCAGATGCGTTCCTTCACATCCCCATCTTCCCTCCACAAAAGAAATACCTCCAGTTTTGCCATTGGCCAGGAGGTATTCTATTTTTGGAGCTATTTGGTTTGGACTTGTTTCCGTTCCCAGAGTTTTTACCAGGGTGATAGGGTAGCCGCAGACCACCTGAGGTTCCCAGGGATTCCCATCCTCTAGTCATCAATGACTGGTTGGTGCTCATCGTTCTCAGAGACTCCCTCCTGAAGGACATGCCTGCTTGTTGGTCCACAGTGACATGTCTTGGGCTTATTCCAAGCCTGCATTGGGAGAGTCTGTTTTCCCCTAGTGAGGTTTGACAAAAACTTGTCTCTCATAATGGCAGTCCTTGACAAGAATCATTGCTGACCAATCTTTATCTTTACCTTATGGGGATCCTGTATTCTGCAGTGGACTTGGTCCACGTAGGGAGGTTTTTCTTGTGCCCTCTCCAGTTTCTGTCCTGGAAAACTGGAAACTGCGCAAGGACCTTCTATCTACATGGATTTCCCTGGGATCTGATTTTCACCACCAACTGAGTTTGTGGCTCAATTGGGACAAGCTTTGGACTGGAGTCCCAATCCACATGCCAGATCCCCACTCCTTTATGTGTGCCATTGTGTAAGATTGTGGTTATAGCATGTATCTGGAGCCTTTCTGAAACCTCGAAAAAACTAACCAGCCTAACTTTTACCGATACACTCAACAAGGCAGATCAGTGTGAAGCAGCCTTTCAAAAGGTTAGAAAATCTCGCAGAGACAACTGCCCACTGGAACTACCTGATGATATGGAAGTTGCATTAAAACAAATCTATGAAAAACTGTCCAAGTTTTACCAAACAAATTTAGTACAAGCTAAGTTTTCAAGTAAACACCAAGGTTTTACGAGAAATCTTTCACAAACAAATGAAAATGGTGCTATTCTGATGTTTAATATAGCTGCCATAGTGGCCATCTTGAAAATCTTGCTATTGCTACTCCTCCTGAATGAATGGTCATATCAACATGGGGTTTTTGCTAAAAGATTTCTTATGATGTCTGTTTGGTCCTAAATTAAAATGGTGTCAATCTGATATCCAATATGGCCACCACAGGAGACGTCTTTAAATCCTTTGTGTCAATTGTCATGAAAAACGTCCAGATATTTCATGTAAATTTCCAGTCGTATGGGATCTATTCTAGGGCATGTTATTGCAGGTTCATGCTAATTTTTCTAAATAAACAAAAATCTGAAATATCAGCTTATAGCTTATTGTATTTTAAAGCCCTGCCTTTATATTTTGTTATATGTTTTGTGTCAGTTTTCATTATAAAAAAAATTTCCAGCATGGGGATCAAATATGTGTATGATAGTGAATGCACAGCGATGTTGTGAAAATTTCAGTAAATGTGTTATATCATGTATATTTTTCCCCTTTTAAAACTAATAAGTACAGAGTTTTCAGGCCAAGAATTTGTTAAGCTATTTAAGTTAAAGACTAGAATTCTACTTGTTACTTATTTGTTACTTGGTTTTACTCTGTACTCAAGAGCAAGACATTATAGTTCCACTGACTCATGTAAAAACTTGCAAAAATTTGCAGTAATATGTTACAAAGCAAAACACTGTCAAAGTTTAAAGATTTAAGGCAGTTAGTACCAATAGTGCCATAGTTATTGTATATCTATAGTTTATGTAAATTCCAAGTTTTACAAGTCTGTTCTAGGATGTGTGATCACAGGATTCACACTAATTCCTGCAATATGGATTTAGTGAGAAGATATGCCCTTTTGTGCTCTTCTTTACTTAAACCACATCACACAGAAGAACTTTACTTCTTTCCTTTAGGCTCACTCCTTCTTTTTGGGGATGGATTGAGGAAATTATGAGCATGCACCAAAGGAGTTGCCTCTTCAGCTTTCCTTGCCCACCCCTCCCTCATTTCAGCCCTTCCATGCAGCTTGAGTCTCAGCCCATGAACCTTCACCAGAACATTGGACTGCATAATCACCTTTTTCAGGACATCCTCCTCCACAGCAATGGAGGCATACATGGTTGATGTTCTGCAGAAACTTTTGGTAGGGTCTGTTCTGGTTCAGGACATGAACCATGTCTGTACCCTCCTTTGCAGTTTAGGTTTTCTAGTAAATAGGGACAATTTGGATCATGCTCTTCTTAGTATTTTGTCTATCTGGGTATGGAGTTCTTAATTCATCTCTGCCTTGTTCGACTTCTGCCCAAGCACATCAGTTGAATTGTCAGTGCCTCAGAATCGATTTCTGTCAGGACTTATGTTCTGCTGCCTCTACAGGTGCCCCTTGTAGATGGCACAGTGGCACTTACATCATCAGATAATGATCTTGATCAAAATCCACGACTACCTATGCTATTGGCAAGGCAGGGAGCAGTTAGAAGTGGGAATTGCCCAGAAAACTCCCCAACTGGAAGTTGAGATCTGCACAGGTGCCAGTTTATCAGGTTGGGGGTCAGCTTACTGCTCTGGTTCATTACAGTCAGTGGCTAGTGGATGCAAGAAGAGAAAGCCCTTCATATCAACCTCTTTATTTGACCTGATAAAACTAGAAGACCATATCAATCAAATACTTCCTGACATTACCCTATTCAAAATGCAGCTAGCGCAGGACACTGATTGTTATATTATGCTTTTAAAACTCAACACTCCAAATCATCAGGTCTTGATGGTATAGGCCCTCAAATTTGTAAATGCTTCACTTATATAATTAAAAATCAGTAATACAACTTGCAAATTTAAGTATTGATACGGGTACATTTCCTAACACAATGAAGGCAGCAAAAGTATTCCCTGTTTTCAAAGGTAGATCAGACAATGATCCAAGTAACTACATACCCATATTTGTCCTTACTAGCACTATCCAAAGTATTTGAAAAGCATATGTTGCTGGCAAGTGTAACAATTACCTCATTGGGAAATAATCTATTATACAAAGGACAGTCAGGATTCTATGACTCCTGCTTGACTTCATGAACAAAAAGTACTTAAGAGTGACTTAAAAACACAGATGATGGTAATTTAATAGCTGTACTCTTTATTGATTTCAAAACCATATTTGCTCTAGTAGATCACCAAGTTCTTCTGTCTATAAATTTCCTATAACAGTTATTTGGTTTAGGTCTTATCATACTAACAGGTGGCAGCAAGTTTGTATAGGAAATGCTAAATCAAATACACTTCTATAAAAAAATGCTAAATGAAATACACTTCTGTAGGAAATGCTAAATCAAATACACTTTTGTAGGAAATGCTAAATCAAATACACTTCTGTAGGAAATGCTAAATCAAATACACTTTTGTAGGAAATGCTAAATCAAATACACTTCTATAGGAAATGCTAAATCAAATACACTTCTGTAGGAAATGCTAAATCAAATACACTTCTATAGGAAATGCTAAATCAAATACACTTCTATAGGAAATGCTAAATCAAATACACTTCTATAGGAAATGCTAAATCAAATACACTTCTATAGGAAATGCAAAATCAAATACACTTCTATAAGTATTGGTGTGCCTCAAGGATACATTGGGAGGGGGGGGGCTGCTTCTGTTTCTGGGTTTTTGTAATGACCTTCCTTTGCACACACCTAATCCATAACCAGATTACATATCTATTCATATGGTCCTATCATAAATCTAATCCAGCCAAAATTGAATAATGATCTTGACCATGATTTGACTTGGTATGAAAAGCTTTCAAACTTAATAACCTGGAACTTCGTGCTATTTGTTAAAGTTACTAAAATAGACAATGTTGAATATGGAAAAATCAGGCATGTATGTTGATTGTAATTTAGAATGGAATGAACTTATTAACCAGTTATGCAAGTCCTTGAATTCAAAACTGTAATTGCAGTTGCATAAAAAGTATCTGCCCCATGACACCCAAGTATTACTTTTCAACTGCACTGCATTTTGCCTGTTTTAGGCTATTGTGCCTCTACGTGGGATAACAGTTGAAAATCGCCATTACATATAGCATACAGACTACAAAAAAAAGCGGCAAAATAATTCTCATTGCTTCATACGATACCACTTGGATGTTCTCTTGTCACAACTTAAGTGGACAAAAATTCAGGATAGACTCGTCTACCTTAAAGCATCACTTGTATATAAATGCCTTAATGGAGCAGCCCCCAAATACCTTGAAAACCTTTTTGTTCTGTGTGAAAATGATTATTATAATCTACATTCTGCAGCCACTTTATAAACTCACTTATAAGTGGGAACCAATTGCAAACTGCACAGATCCAGATCTGCTGTCGCATAGTTTGATAGGAGTAATCAGTAGAACAAACAACATATACCCTGATCTGCTGGTGTATTATGCAATGGCAGATCAGAGTCTGTGTTGCTTGCAGTTGGACTTGACTTACAAATGAGTGTATATGGTACTCATAATCTACCATAGCATGGAACAGGAATTAAAATTATAATTTCCCTTCCTTCTGAAGTAAAATCAGCACAATCAGTAGAAGAGTTACAACATTTATATATGTCTTCTTTATTGACTATATACATGTAATTTCCTGATTGGTATGTGTATAGAATACTCTCTCACTTTAAGGCACTTCAGTATCAGGCAGCCTTTTTTATAAGGCAGGTATAATGATGGATCACATTTCATTACGTATAAAATACCTCATTATAAGGGGTCCTCACCTATAATGTCCACTTTTATGGCTCCCATAAAGTTTTAAAGTTTGGAAGTATGCATGCATTAATTTAAATAACTTAGAACTTGTGGGTGTGATACAATGTAAGTCACAAAACATGTTGAGAGAGAGAAAGAGAGAACAGTCTATATTGGCTTAAATGTTTATGTGCAAATGTGTGAATGTGTATATGCATAAAGTAGAATTAGCCTTCAGTTTATTTACTTGCTTAAAATTGCCTTTTGTTATTTTGTACTTAGTTAGCTGATTGCCTCAGTGGAAAATACTTCCAAAACTAACTGTGTTACCCTCTTGAAATAAAGAATTATTATTATTATTATTATACACATTTTCAAACTTTGTCAAGAGAAACTCCTCCGTCATGCCTGGTTTTTGTCAGGGGAGCCTTGCATGAAAAAGAGTTCGGCACTGGCTCCAAGAACAGGTTGCCGTCTCTGGGCAGTCAGACGATAATCATGCACCCTCTCTCCTCAATCAATTTGTTGAGAGAAGTAAAGCTGCAGGATCCAGTTTGTGCTATCAAGTACTCTCTGAGACACACACAAAGCATCTGAAGTGCCTGACAGAAACTTATCCTGCCTGCTAAAGCAGAAAACAAAACATAGCTTCTCAAGCACAGGCCTGATTTGGTTTGTAACAGCCACAAATCCATGAAACTTGATACCTCACAAATAAAAGGGAATTCACAATATTTCCATTGAAATATTACACCATCTTAGGACCTAAATAGCTTAGAGATAATTCAGCTGCTTTCCATCATAGTTTTCTTGGGTTAAATCCTCATCCAAATCCCATGGTTCCCTCCAGATTCCTCAGTATCCTCCACTGTAAAGATGGGTGAAATTTAAAAATTGATGATAGGTTGATCATAGCCAATCAACCATCAGTTTTAATCAGAAAATATTTTTTTTATTATGTTCTTGGTCATTTTCACATACTTGGTGATAGTTACGGTTCTTATATCCCATAAAGTCAAATGGTTTACTGGCGCATTAGCCATCTCATGGTCTGCCATATTGTTGGCACATGGGTTGTACTAAACAACAAAAGGCTATTACCTAAAAGCTGTTATACATGTATTTTACTTTCCCAAAAAGTTGCACGGTTAAAAAAGAAGACTTTGTTTTATATTTGATTTTGGAAAATTTTTACTGAGTACTTGTTCATTTTACTTTTCTGACCAATCTTTAATTATTTTGATTATCACACCACAACTGCTGAGGCATTCTGGGTAGGTTTTTCAGGTTGTTAGAATATATTCAACAATTAATGTAAAATAATTTTTTTAAAAACATTTTTATATCTTCTTGTTTCAGTGGAGTGAGTTCTTTGCTGTTCCAATGTGCTGTTTCTCAAGCTAATAGAGACATCATGGTGACCTACATTAGTCCACGTCCATTTTCTAGGATGCCACTATCTGTCCATGGAATGCCATGCCCATCTGCAGCCTCCTCCCTCAAGACCCTCACATTTCAGTAGGCATGATTTAGTTTTAAAAAAATACAAATTTGACAATTTAGTTTATTTTTTTATTTAAATACACCTCAGTAACACCATTGGAAGTCATGTGAAAACCCATTTTCATTTTTTATCAGACTTTGATCAGGTTTGGTATATAAGCTTATAGCATCAAGGTCTTGGATGAGTTAAGTTATGAGCAACATCCATGCATATTAATGGGGTGATTTTGCATCTGATTGGTTGAGCTTGTGAATATTCTATAGACCTAATTTCTAAACTGATTTTGATCAGACTTACTGTGTAACGGATCTAAGGGACAGTGCTGGTTTCATAAATGACTTGTCCTTATTGTGCAGAGGAAGTGATCATATATATATATATATATATATATATATATATATATATATATATATATATATATATATATATATATATATATATATATGTATATATATATATGGTCTTGGAAAGAAGATAAATGACACCAACAGTAATAGACAAAGTAGCAACTCTGTGTTCCAGCCTTTCATCCTCTACAGTTGCAATACATGTGTGAATTTGCATACATTTGTTGACTGCATAGGTGAGCAACATAAGGTTCACCAGGTCCTCATGTTTTCTCCTGTCATTCTCATGCATGTTGTGCCCATGGAACCTGTGACCATTTTTCAAAATTTAGATAACTGAGGGTAAGGTCTTGTTATACTATGGAACAATTACATCATTCATTAATTAACAAGGTCACAAGGCAGAACTATGACTAAAGATAAAACATTCATTGTCAAACCTGCTGAAACATTTCTCCTGAATGCATGTACAAAGGATGTGAAAGGGGGGCAACTATTTTTTACCACTAGCCAATCAGTAGCCAATCACCAATTTAACTATGGATCTCAAATTTTTGTCCAGCCTGCTTTAGAATAGGCAATATGGGTATCCATCATTCTACCGGTGGTGTTGTCATCTACATTAACGTCAGTGCTAGTTAAAAATGCTGTTAGCTCTCTGGGTCACAGATCAAAAGAGCTTATGGGATGGCCTGTTGTGTATCATTTATCATCTGACATCTATTTGTCCTTTAGCAGAAATTTGCTATCACTGTTCTTCCTAAACTACTTTGAGGATTGCCATGAAACTTGACACACACATTCATATCAAAGTCTGGTTGGTCTTAAATGAAAGTGGTGCTGCTAGGACATCAGTGACGTTTTCACTGGAAGACTTAGTATAATGTCAACTTTGTTCTAAATGAAAATGGTGCCACTGTGGTGGCTAGTATGACTGCCACAGCAGCCATCTTGAAATCTTGTTATTGCTACTCCTCCTGAACAGAGAGTCACATCACATGGGGTTTTCATCAGAAGATTTCTTATGATGTTTAGTTTGTTCTAAATGAAAATGGTGACACTCAGACATCCAACATGTCACAGTGACTTTCTCCATCAAATACATTACCTGATCACATTAACATTAGGAAATTACTCTCTGCTTTCTCTGAATCCAGCAATCCCTGAAAGACAGAAAAACATCTTTCCATCTATAAATCATGTAGATGAAGGGATGTAACTCATACAGATTAACTCCCCTTGTTCCTGCTAGTTGGCCAACCCATATCCCAGATGTTACCAGTTGAAACGTTTGCTTGCAACTGTGAACAGTACCACTGAAGAATCCATTGCAATTTATAATCAATTTTGACCATCCAACATTTACGTAACTTGCACACAGTGGGGTCCAAAAACATAGAACGCTGCATAAGCAAGGGTACAAGTTACCAGAGGACCTCTGAAAAGTTAAGACAGGGATGGACATCAAGAGTGAGAAGGGGGTTTAAGTGGTTGAATACTTGTTTAATAATCGTGTTGGGAATAATTATCAATAAATAGCTTTTTCTAATGAAGTTCTTTGTTTTTCCGTATAAATTGCCTTTATTTTCAATATATCCTATCTCAAAAAGATCATTTAAAACATTACTCCGAGTGGTATCAACACACATCACATATGTACCAGTGAAACATTGTGTATTACGTCACTGCTTTTTGCATGTGAACGTGGATACATCCTAGTGTTACTGTAGATTCAGAATAAAACAAAATTTGTTATTCAAAAAAGCGTTTAGAGAAACAACAATGTCAAAATTGATTTTTTAAAATTTTTTATTGTTTTATTAGTAAAATACTGATGCTGTGATTACATTGCAAGTTATAGCATAAGTTCTGCTCATCCTTCAGCAAATCTGAGTGCCAATTCAGGAAGTTTAAGTTTACTATAAACTTTTGAAGTCACTTCTCCATAATGAATCCTAGCTGATTAATGTTCAATACTTTAATTATGTTGCATGTACTTGCAGTGTTTTCAGTAATTGATTAGTCAATTGAAATGAGTCAACTCGACACATGACTGAGCGGTAGCTCTTATGTGGACATGATTTGCATGCTATTTAGCTTTTTTTTATTCTATCCCCCTTTGCTTGATTTGATACTGAAGACGTTAACATGATAATACAATGCATGTCAACTTTTAATTGATTGTAACAATGCAACCAACACTTCCGCAAATCAGAATTCAAAACACAGTTGGTACTTAATAAGGTTCTCATGGAAATGTTTGTGGGCATCCCAGTGACAGTTGATTGACACTTTTCGCAATTGAATACAAGAGGGCATCTCGGATATATGATGATTACACTGAAGCCAAATTAAAAGATAAAACTTAAACACGAATTTCACTTGACAAAACTTATTTAACTGGCATTTATTTATTAAAGTGTTGCCACTAGTAGGCATACATAACATTTAATTTATTGAAATTTCATCACATATTATTTACAGTGTATTAAGAATTTTTTTTTGTAAAGAAAATTAATCAAAAAGTTGCAGATTTCATCATGTTGATTCAGAATTTCCAGGCACTAACTGCTGTTTTCACCTATAAAGTGAACGATATATCAAGGTTTCATTTACCAATTTTGATATTGATTTTAATTACATTCAAGCAAAATGGGTCAAGTTTTGGGGCATTTTCTATTTTTAAAAAATGGGATCCACACCTGCCTCCACATTATAAGCAGGTTCACAAGTTATGAAGGTGTGCCTTATCGAGGGAGCAGCGTACCTGGTGTATACAACATTTGCGTTTTACCCATTGAATTTATTCATATTTATGTACTTTTTTACCAGTTAATGTCCATGTAATTGTTAATGTCCATGTAATATTGATTGGCACTTCTGAGGTCATCTTGATGCCTATTTGAACAGTTTATATATTTCTTTAAGTACTTGTTTGTTTTTTCTTCTCTCTTTCATTACAGAGATGTCAATCAAATGCAAGAAATGCAGATGCTTTAAAATCTTGGATGACAACCATGAGATGTGCCTTCCCTGCACAAAATGTTCTTCCTCACACCCATGTGCATGTGTGCAATGTGGGCAGAAGATGTTTGGTCCAACTTCTTGAAAAGGGAATTGAAGACCACAAGAAAAGGGCACACTCTAAATCTTCCCAACCTGAAGTATTAAGCACTCATCCAAAGTTGGATTTGTTTACCAGTTTTATGTTGGACATCTAGATGCTGCCTACACCCCCAATGAAGATACCCAAAACAGAGCCTACAGCAATGATCACTTCAGATCCAGTCAATGCCATGTCAGGCGATTCCACTCAAGCTATATTGGAATCACATGATACA
Organism: Margaritifera margaritifera; assembly: GCA_029931535.1. Taxonomy (NCBI): domain Eukaryota; kingdom Metazoa; phylum Mollusca; class Bivalvia; order Unionida; family Margaritiferidae; genus Margaritifera; species Margaritifera margaritifera. The sequence goes on along the minus strand of JAQPZY010001583.1, from coordinate 675,287 downwards.
TATACTACAGCAAGGTCAGTTATCTAGAATGTTGACAAGTGAGTTGGATGAAACTAGGACCATTTTTAACCCGATTTGGCAACCCACTGGGCATAAGTCCCTATTCTAGCCCATGCATGGACTTAGGAATGTTAAAGTTGGGTGTGCAGTATTACCTTCTAACTTTGCCGCAAAACACATTCTGTTTTGGCGGTCATGAATATGTCATTTTGGACTGGCAAACAGCACATTGCTTGACAGTTCCTACAGCAACATCATCCTATGCCAGCAGACAACCCTGGCCAGCTGACCAGCCAGACCAACCATATCCATGATACCAGTACAAGGCAAATCTACATCACAATTTGAACCATCCTGCTAGGTCCGATGGACTGTACCAGACAGGCATTCCCCAGCTGGACCATGCTTTGTGCTTGACATGACTCAGCCAGCCCTACTAGCATATCCAACAGGTAAAATCTTTTTTACTCATGGTGATGATTCAATGTCATCACTGCCATATGAAATGCTGTACTCCTGGATGCAGTGCATACAAGAGGAGGACAATCTCACTATCAATGAGGGGGCAACATGGACTTGCCTGAACATTCTGATCCAACCATGGAAAGGACGAAATTCAGATTTGAGGTGGCAATGGATGTACAGAATTTTGCCTCTGTCGGAATGCCCTCCTCCACCAGCAGTCAGTACTGTGGCCTTGGTAGATGTTGATGAAGATGATGAACATCCATCCTTAAGAATGTTACCACAATCATCAAAGATTGCAGAAATTATTGGACGTCTTTTGGATAAAATTTGCAAGAGTAATAATTCAAATGCTTCATTTTGGTGAGTCTTTTACCTGCAACTTTCTCACCACACTGGTACAAATCACATAACAATGTTTTTCATTCATATGTACCTAGCCTAGACAATGATATTACTGCCATAAACATGTCTGTTATAAAGTGGTCATACCAATGTTTAGCGTCACATCTAAGTTGATCAGGAACATTGTGTCCACTTCCTCTCTTTTTGATGTGGCATCTCTTGCAATCGCCTAGCTTAGAAGGCTGGAAGTGACTATGCCTGGGAATCGGTATGCAGTATTGCCAAGGTAGTCAATAGGACTGCTCACCACATGATGTTGAATGCCCTAATGGTCTCTTGAATACTCAACTTGATAAAAAGAGATGCACTCCTGCAATCTTCTCTTAAACCCCACCTTGTGGCAACTCTGGGCTCCCTCCCCTTTAATTCCCCTCTTTTGTTTAAGGGTCAAATTAAGGAGGCAAAAAAACAGGCAGCAGAGGAATTGTCCCTTCAGCTCTCTGTGCGAGCCCCTATCTATGCATGATCACATCAGGGGGCATACAAGAAATGGGATTATCATCAACAGAAAGACCACAGGGGTAATTCTCAGCAACAACGGTAACCATTTCATGGCCAGGTGAGTTATAGGGAGCCATATGCCCATAACTTCTGCAGGCAGACTGGGAGATCTGATATACATGCAGTTCAGTTCAGTCATATTAATGACACTGCCTGGTTTCTGAAAACAGGTTACCATTGATGGGCAACCTGCAAATAATTATCCACTCTCCATTATTGACCTGTCAGCAGAGGTGAAGCTGCAGGATCCAGTGTGCACACTCAGAATGTCCACTGCAGCCATCAAAGGCTCTTCATACTGGTTAAGGCAGGAAAGCAAGACATAACCCCACAAGTACCGACTGCTTGACTAAAGGGAGTTATTAGATCAGCATACTTTGAACTCTTACAGGTTCAGGTACAACTCTTGAAGAGTTCAGCTCATGAAATAAGAGCAATTTACATGAAACTGGCCTTCTAAGATATTGTCTCAATTTGAGACATAGTGGAGTTAGTTGACTGGTACACTCAGTCTGCGTTCTTCAGCTTTTATTTGCATGATATGGCCTTGCATAGCAGAGAGCTGAATCTTGTTGGGCCACTGATAGCTGTATAATACTAATATTAGTACCCCTACATCCTTCATGGAAAGGGTACTAATTCGATCCTATATCAATGGAGCAGCTGGGTGTGATTCACACCTGGGTGTTTTTTGCAACACTTCCACTCGTGCCCATAATAATGCATACATACTATTACAGACTGAAGTTTCCTTAGTTTATTCCACCTAAAAGCAAATGCAAGGTCTTACCCAAAACAACTCTGAGTGTCCTTGAAACAATCGAAGTGCAATAGGCTGCCATTTTTAATAAAGCGTCTGATTAGATAAGCATGACACACAGATGGAAAAGTTCCATATCATATAGGCTCTCATGCTTTGTAAGAAGAGACAAAAACTGTTTGGTAACTTGGACTGTAATTTTGTTGCTCCATTAAGAACTATAGGATCGTTTTGTAGTCTCACATGACCTTGCAACTTTCACTGGATTCATCCAAGAAACTTCTGAATGTAAGGCAATAGCCAATTGCATTATCCCACAGAGATCACCCTTTCATGTGTATAAACGCATAATCTTCATTTGTGCTAACTTCATGCTGGAGAAGTTCATTCTTTCAGTAGAGTTGTCATCGTGCTTCTACAGGATGATGTGGGTACAGGTTGGATGCTCAAGCATGGCCTCCCTCCATCCTCTTACCTAGTCTCCTAATGTTAATGTGCTTGGGCAATGTATTTGATGGAGAAAGGAAATTATCTAGTAAATGTGTCTCCAAAAGTACTTACCTGATCACATTACTATCAATCCCTCCCACTCTTTCCCACAAATGTGAACATCCTGTTATAGGTTTTACTCAGGCTTAAACTGTAACATCTGGGATATGGGTGGCAACCTAGCAGGAACAAGGGGAGTTAATCTGTGATAGTTACTTCCCTTCATCTAGAATGGTTTGGGTTTTTCAGGCGGACAGGATTCGGAGGTAGCAGAGAGTAATTTCCTAATGTTAATGTGATTGGGTAAGTATTTTCAGAGAAACATATTTTACTAACAAATTTCCTATCTTGAAAATCTTGTTATTGCTACTCCTCCCAAATGGATGGTCACATCAACATGTGGTGTTCACATAAAGACTTCGTATGAGGTATAGTTAGTCCTAACTGAAAATGGTGCTGATCTGACATCCAGTATGGCCACTATAACAGTCATCTTGAAAATCTTGTTATTGCTACTTCTCCTGAATATTATTTTACTTTTTCAGTCAAAAGTTCAACTTAGTTCTAGACGTTAAATTATGGATGTGTGTAAGATGTTCTGATCAAACGTTTTCTAACATGGTATATTATTTCAGTCCAAACAGCTTCAAGGTTTGGTATTGATAAATCATTCCTTTCGAAAGAGGGAATACCTATTTTGAAAAAAATTGCAAATTTGTCTCCATTCCTGTTTCTGTCGAGACTGATTGGGGGTGGGGTGAACGTTTAGTATCAGGATATTTTCAGCATCAATAGATTTATCTGCCCTGATTGAAATAAATCACAACAGCTCAGTTTGATTCTCATATCATTAATCCTGTTGTAGATGCTATGGGTATTTTTACGGCAAAGTTAAAGACCTTTTGGGAACTTGGAATCTATTCGTGGACCTAAAAAGACTTCTTTCTTATGATGTCTTGTTGTTCCTAAATGACAATGGTGATGCTCAGACATCCAATCATTCAATATGGCCACCACAATGGCCATCTTGAAAATCTTGTTATCACTACTTCTGCTGAATTAATGGTCATATCAGCATGGGGTTTTCACTGTAATACTTCTTATAATGTCTAGTTGGTCATAAATGAAAATGAGGCTGATCTGACCCTTAATATGGTCACTATAATAGCCATCTGAAAAATCTTTTAAAATGGTGCTGATCTGATGTCCAATATTGAAAATCTTGTTATTGCTCCTCCTCTTAAATGAAAGTCATTTTGACATATGGTTCTCATCAGAAGACTTCTTGTGGTATCTAGTTGGTCCTAAATGAAAATGTTGCACACTAACCCTCAATATGGCCACCATGGTGACCATCTTGAAAATATTATCTCTATTCCTCCCATATGGATGGCTAAATCAACATCGGGTTTTCACCAGTAGACTTTTCATGATACTTAGTTGGTCCTAAATGAAAATGGTGTTCATAATATATCCAATACGACTGCCACAACAGCTGTCTTGAAAATTTTGCTGTCACTACTCCCTCGGATTGGATGGTCATATTGACATGGAGTATTCACCAAAATACTCTAATGATATCTACTTGGTCTTAAATGAAAATGGTGCCAATCTGACATCTAATATGTCCACCACAGCAGCTAATTTGAAAATCTTGTTATTGCTGATGAATATCAGGGATGATTTTAACACTCGCAGTTAAAAGGAAGAAATGGTCTTATCTTGAATTTCTGGAGGTTCTTTTCAGCCAGTAGTGTGTCAGTCACTTCCACGGATTCTTGTTTTTGGACTTAAGCTTATTTTGACAGAATTGTGTTAGGCCAGTTAAGCAAAAGCCAATCTAGATTGAACAATGAAATATAGTGGGCTTATTTTTATTTATATGTATATGACCTGATTTCAGGCAATTTCAATAATTTGTCACTTTTTAAAAAACATTTTTGAACTTTTTGACAAAAACCTTGTTAGCATAATCGAGTAAAAACCACTTGGAGTAAATGAATGAAATTTATACATGCTTATTTGTACACATATGTCGATGATATATTTAGATTTTCATGCATTTATCTAAGTTTTACATTTTTTTCTAAATTTTGGACCATTTTGGTATGCATGTCTTGCAGTGCATGCATACATATTTTACAGGTACAAATCTAGTTGTTCTTTGTGTCAGTTCTTTTACAGGTATCTTAGCAACCCTGATGAGTTGGTGAAGTTTTGCAGCAATATCCACATGAGGGTACTTCATCCACAAGTTCTGATCATTGATGACATGCAGTACTATATAGAACAATCCAAGGTATATCAGTATTCATGATTGAAGCACATCTGAAAGTGTAACATGTTTTCTGATTGATCAACACCACAACTATGACAATAAAGTCGTATATATACAGACAAAAACTTTGATGTTATTTTTTTCTTTATGATATGATACCATGGACAATTAGTCCCATTTTTTTAAAGATTTTTCAAAACGTGTTTTAATAGCATGGTTCATATGGTTCAATGGACACCTTGAAAGTGCTTGAATTTTAAAATGATGAAATAAAAAGTTAAAAGTCCTTGAAATAAAGCATTTTTGTTAGTACATACTTGAATTTTATCACAGACTTGCATTTAAATTATAAACATTCTGAAACAGTAGCCGTTTCATATAAATGGTTGGTCATTCATACTTTGGAGAACACTTTGCTGCTGTTTGGTGTTTTGCTTAGATGCTGTAAGAGTTTTCCCATACATCATTATGGAGAATAAAAAGTGCAAAGTCATTTGTTTATCAGTTTCTGTATTCTCATTTATTGTTTGGCAATAGAAGTGCAACTGAATGGTATTCCTTTGTTTGAAAAAGAATCTTTGTATTGCTCAAAAATATCCTTTTCTATATGAAATCTCATTATGTTCTAATAGTAGTTAGGTATATCGACAGGTATATATGATATATAGTGACTACATATGGTAAATTTACAAATCAAAAGAACGATGTGATACTTTTCATCATGTGACCATGACTCATTTTCTGCCTAAATAATAACCATTTTTCAATTTGAAAGACAGAATGAGGATGTATTGTTGAAGATACACACTAGTAAACTACTTTGAACATGTCTGGAAAGCATTTTTTATTGATCATTAGATGGACAAAGAGGAATATAAGTCATAGCTGTAGAAAGATTTTAAAGATATTAATAAAACATATTGGGCTTGTTGCAAAAAGTCCATCTGCTTCTCCTCCCTAGGAGTGGCAGCACTAACCAGCCATGTATGGGGTAACTTTTTCTTTCTTGTTAGTTTTATTTCCCTTGTCTATTTGCTTTCTGTATTTTTGGTTTTATTCTCAGTTATAAAAAAGATCTGTTGCCCCATAACAGTTTAAGCACACTGCAGTTTTGCACTTTCGATGTTACAACCGTAAGATTTTAAACTTACGCTGTGTGCTTCATGGAATTCAGAGAATGAATTTAAATTTTCAGGTGTTAAAAACAGCAGAAAAAAGAGATATTTTTGAACACCTTGTGATTTATATCCTTGAAAACGGTTGCATGACTTTTTTAAAGTCATTTAAAAAAGTCCTTGAATTTTGCATCCTCAGAGTCGTACAAACCCTGAAGAAGGGATAACTGCCAGATGCAATGGAAACTTCTGTCTGAATCAGTGCCATCTTTATAAGTCTTTGTGGATAATTTTCAGCAAGTCATGATGGGTATGACTGGTATTAGACAATTATTTGAAAAATATTTGATTGATATAAAGTTGAGATAGTTGAAATAAAACATGGTACCAGTTTTACCAGAATTACCTTGCAGTAGATTACCCATAATAACATTCAATGATGGCCGACTTTTTATAGGAATTTCCACATTTGCTGTCATCTGTTACAAATCATACTTCCAACAGAAATTGAAATTCTTTTATCTGCTAAAAATAATTAAGCTGTCATATTGTTAAGGCTTATAGTTATCATTTTTAATTTTGTTAAATATTTTTTCAGTAAATGTGAAGGATATGCCTACTTGACCTGTTGAAACTGTAATTATATACAATCTATTTCTGTTAATCTGATGTTCTTTGTTACTTTATCATATATATAACACATTGATTAGAACAATTAATTGCTGGTCATTTAGAATTTTATTAGCTTATTCAACAGGTTAATTTCATCTTATATGTACCTCAGTAGTTAGTAATTTTTAAAATGGCTTTCCAATATGATAACTCGCATTTTAAAAACATTTTTCATGCAAGTGTCTGACAAAGTTGTTGGAAAAGTAATGTGATGTGCAGATATAATGGTCTTTCTGTATTTATGGGGTATATTGATAATATACTTATGTTTTTTTATTAGATCAGCTGACCATAAGTGTCCAGTGTCCATTAAGCTTCTTCCATATGTATTGTGTGTCTGTAAACATTTGCTGTTTTCAGTTTCTACAAACAACTGGACCAATTTCAGAGAGGATCCTGGCGTAAACAGATGATGCCAGTCTGCCATCAAATATGGTCACTATTACTTAAAATTGAGAAACTATTAAACAACAGCTTCTAAAAAAACTTTTATAGAATTGGATGATGTTTGACAGAAAACATTCCGGCATGAAGGCCTTTTGTTTTTTACATCATCACACATCACCACCATTACTAAAAATTGAAAATACTGTACACAGCGTCTTCTCAAAGAATGATGAACAGAATTGTACCAAATTTGACAGTTTTTTTGTTTTTTTTTTTAAGTTCTACTGGTCAATGACTAAAAGAGTTTATGAGTTTATGGGATGGTCTGTTGTCCATTGTCCATCCATCTATTAGCACAAGAAGTTTGTTTTCACTGCTCCTCTTAAACTACTAGGATCTAAATGAAAATGGTGCGCCTCAGACATTCAGTCTGGGTGCTATGGCAGCCATTTTGAAAATCTTGTTATCACTACTTCTCCTAAGTGGATGGTCATATCAAGATGGGGTTTTCACTGAAAGACTTATCATTTCTAGTTGGTCCCAAATGAAAATGGTGCCGATCTGACATCCAATATGACTGCCATGGCAGTAATTTAGAAAATCTTGGATGGAAAGTCAAATCAGTATAGGGTTTTCGCAAGAAGACTTTTTATCATGTCTAGTTGGTCCCAAATGAAAATAGTGCCATCTGGACATCCTATATGGCTGCCACAGCAGTCATCTTTAAAATCTTGTTATTGCTACTCTACTTGAATGGATAGTCATATCAACACGGGATTTTCAATTAAAGACTTCTTATGATATCTGGTTGGTCCTAACTGAAAATGGTGCCAATCTGACATCTAATATGACCACCACAGCAGCCATCTCAAAAATCTTGTTATTGCTACTCCTCCTGAACAGAAAGTCATCAACATGAGGTTTTCACTGGGAGACTTGTTATGGTATGTAGTTGGTCTTAAATAAAAATTGGGCCAATTTGATATCCACCACAATGACCATCTTGAAAATTGTATTGCAACTCATCGTAAATGGAAAGTCATATCGACATTGGGTTTTCACCAGAAGACTTCTGATGTCTAGTTGGTACTAAATTTAAATGGTGCCAGTGCGACATTCAGTATGGCCACCATGGCAACCATTGTGAAAATCTAGTTACTCCTAAATGGAAGACTAACTACCTTGCAAAAAAATAGAAAACCCTTTCAACGACTTCTAATCAACGACTGCTCAACAGAATTTACCAAATTTGACAGAAAGCATTGTGGCAAGAGAGCTATTCAAGTTAATGCAAATGATATCCATCAAATATGGCTGCCGTTACTTAAAGTACAATAAAGAATTTTTAAATTACTTCAAAAAACACTGTTTAAGAGAATTTGATGGAAAGCATCCTGACATAAAGGTCTTTTTATTTGCACAAATTATACTGATCTATTATTCAATATCACCAGTGTTAATAAAAATAGAAGAGGCTTTAAAAGACTTTTTCTCCACAAATAGTCAACAAGAAGTTGATCAGATTTCACAGAAAGCATCCTGGCCTGAGGCTTTTCAGTTTGGTATAAATGATGATGATCCACCATCCACCCAGCACTTAGAAAATATAAAAACCTTTTAATGTCAGAAAGGTATATACTAAGCCAGATTTCTTGGTCAACTGCCCTTGCATTTGGTTTTTATATGCCCGCCATATGGTGGGGTGTATTATGTTATGATGTCTATCAGTCCATTTATTATCAATTTCATTTCTGGACAATAACTTTATTTGTCTGCCATCTGCATTTACCATACTTTGTGGATGGCTTGCACTTGGGGTAAGGAAGAACCCTATTGCTTACAGGCTGAAAAGCTCAGAGGTCAAGGGCACTGAGAATGTAAGAAGGAAAATGGTGTCTGCATAATACCTAGAGTTTTCCACCATAACTACTAAACTTGTGGATAGCTCGCACTTGGGATAAGGAAGAACTGTATATATTTCAGGGTTAGAAGGTCAAATATCAGGGTCACTGTCTCTGAAAGAAGGAAAATGGGTTCCACATAATAACTCAAGTTCTCCACCATCTAAAGTTCTATAGTTACCAAACTTTGTGAATAGCTTGCACGTGGAAGAAGGAGGAAACCTGTTGATTTCAGGGTCAAAAAGGTCAAAGGTCGAGGTCACTGTAACTGAAAGAAGAAAAATTATTTCCACACAGTAACTTGAGTTCTCATCCGTCTGTAGCTAGCAAACTTTGGATAGTTTGCACTTGGGGTAAGGAAGAACCATATCTATTTCAGGGTAAGAAGGTCAAAGGTCAGGGTCACTGACTGAAGGAAGGAAAATGGTTTCCACATAATAACTCTCCACATAATAACTCCAGTTCTTCACCATCTATAGTTACCAAACTTTGCGGATAGCTTGCACATCGAGTATGAAAGAAACCTGTCAATTTCAGAGTCATAAGGTCTAAGTTCAAGAGAAATGATTTTGTGCACAATGACTTGACTTGTCCACCATCTGTAGTTACCAGACTTTGTGGATGGCTTGTGCTTGGGGTAAGGAAGAACCCTATTGATTTCAGGCTCAAAAGATCAAAGGTAAAGGTCATGCTGACTGAAAGAAAAGAAAATATTTCTATACAATAACAGGAGTTCTGCATCATCTACAGTTAACCAAAATTTGTGGATGGCTTGCACATGCTGTAAGGAAATTCCAATTGATTTTGGAGTCAAAAGCTCAAAGGTCAAGGCCTCTGTGATTAAAAGAATAAAAATAGCACAAAAACATTAGTTCTACATGACATTTCTCAACCAGACTTTGTGGATGGTTTGCACTTGGGCTAAGGAAGAAAGCTATTGCTTTTGGGGTCAAGATTTCAACAATCAAGGTCACTGACTGAAAGAAGAAAAATGGTTTCTGCACAATAACATTAGTTCTTCATGACCGACCTAGCCAAAACTTTCCTGTTGTCTTACACTTAGGGTAAAACGTTGTTGATGGGTAAGGAAGAAGCCTATCCCCTGAACAGCTTTTGATTCTTATATGCCTTTGTGGCCACAGATAACAATTTTTAAAAAGTAATTCAAGATAAAATCTTGTATCAAATTTTTTTACTAGCAAATGTTTACATGTGATATGCAAAATTAGATTGTATTTCTATATTAATACATCTTGAAGTTTTTTGTTTTTTTTGTTTGACCTGATTCTTAGTGTTGTAAGCTTTTTTTCTTTTAAATTGATTTATTTCTTAAATAATTTCAGAGTCAAGGGCAAGAAGCAGCAGCAGCCAGACTTTGTGCACTTCTTCTGGATACAGTTCACTTTATACACAAGAAAAAGTATGTACCAATATCTGCTAATCCTCTTTAGTCATTGAAAGAAGTGTGATGTCATTTCTTCTATAGAAAATTAGTAAGCCATTTATATTATAGATGAATATAATATACAGTGAACTGTGAATATACTGTGAATCACTTTAAATTAGGTGATACCAATTTTTTAGGTTTTTGTGGGCAAATTAGTTAATGAATTTAAAGTCACAACAAAATATAAACCAAGCTGATCTTAAGTCATGTATGTATGTATGTATGTATGTATGTATGTATGTATGTATGTATGTATGTATGTATGTATGTATGTATGTATGTATGTATGTAGAGAGAGATAGATATATGATCACGAAGGCACTATATTATCTACAGTTAGATACTGAATACATTAATGTGAAAGTAATTATTGTGTCTGATTCAAATATTGTTTCATGAATAAAAACAGTTTTCACTGCCTTATTTATTTTATTTCTCACAAGTATATTTCAGTATTTCATTGAGCAAGCAGAAAACAAGAGAACAATGTTATTATTAATTACATTTCATATATATATAACTAACTGTCGAATAAAGATTCAGCTGATCAAACATTAGCAGATCAGTCCTGCTTTCTGAAAGCCCATTTAATCACATCCATCTTTTTCATGTGTGGAAATAATCCACTTTGTGTTATTTGGCTTTAGTGTAGATGTTTTTCAGGTTGATCAAGACTTTATCTGGTAGTACATCTCCACTTTTCTCTGGTTTATTTAACTAAACAATCACTCAGGCCATCTTCTTTGACTCAGATCTCTCTATTTATGCTAAGTGTTAGCAAGGAATAACTTATCTAATCCACCCAATTACTGCGGTATGGATTAGTCTGGTCAGTATCTTATCATGGTTTTTCTTTGGGGTTGGTATTGACATATCCAGGTAATTAAGTACCCACAAATGTGCTTTTTTAAAAGAAACTACGAAATTTGACACCCATGAATGTAAAGTAAAAAACTACCCCAATACCTATCAAACTTATATGGCCTTAGGATGACCTACTTGAAAATTTTAGTGTTAGTCAATATTTTAGGTCACCAAACCATTTTAATTAGGTTGCATTAGATATTGAGAGCAGAAATCCATTGCATGGGGAATTAATGGTAGAAGATGACATAAAGTGAATGCTGTAGTTAAGGCAGTTTAAAGATTAATTATTAAAAAAATGCATAAGATTACACCTAGTATTCCTAGATCTGTCGGAAAGAATTGGTAACAGTTGTCATCTGCTTCAGTCTCTGGTCAGCCATTAACATTCACTATTTGGAATTCTTTAAACCATCTCTGTACATATTGTCTGGTCTCAAATTCACTTCAGATGATAGTTTATATTAATAAAGCCTGAGCTATATCTGCATTTAATGTAGTTTGACTTAACAGTAATTTTACTGCAGACTATATTTTCCATACTTTTGTCCATGTCTGCATTTTCTGGATCCATACCATTAACTGAGGTTGATTGTGCAGGTAATGTATTAGACTGATTCCTTACAGTCTGTAAGCCAGACTAGTCTCATGCAAACATGGCAACTTATTCAGGAACCAGCAGTTTCACAATCAAAGAACTAATATGCCATGAATTAAATTGCATTGGGCAAATGTTTTTGGCATAAAACATATATACATGTACTTGTAATTATACAGTGTTGATGTCATTTTCTTGTTGCTGCATTACGATCCAGATGGTTGAAAGAGGATGACTAGTCAACCATTTTTCTCTCACTAGTTCTAAATTTGTACCCACATTTGTGACTATTTTGGTTTCAACATGGAGCACTGCAGTCATGTATGTGCAGATTTGAGATAATTAATGACTGTTTTAGTGTTACAAATTGAGAGTTAATTGTTCTGTGTCAGAGGAGCTAGTAGAATTTATATTCGTGATAAAACCATCAACAGTGTTCTTACATCCATTCTTTAGAATATGTTTTGCAGAAATTGTAACAGTACCTAACTGGTTTCTTCACTTTGTCCATGGCACTTAGCTCATATTTCTTTAACATGATAACGACAGTAATGTGTTAAAAGTTCTATTAAAATCAACCAACCAATCAACTATAGCATTATGTCAAAACTATCATTTCATGACATCACAGTCGAGTCATTGTTTCCAACAAAATGTTGTAGATTGTTCTACCTCAGATTTTCACATTGGACCAATCAGATTGCTTGTTACATTTGCATTTGTGTTTGAATTATGTATCAGGAGCACAGCTATGAATCTATCAAGGGTGTGACCATATTTGGACCAATCAGATTGCTTGTTACATTTGCATATTTGTTTGAATAATGTATTGGGAGCATAGCCAGGAATCTGTCATGGGTGTGACCATATTTGGACCAATCAGATTGCTTGTTATATTTGCATATTTGTTTGAATAATGTATCGGGAGCATAGCCAGGAATCTGTCATGGGTGTGACCATGTGTGGACCAATCTGATTTCTTATTAGATTTACATAGATGTTAGAATCAAGCATCAGATAGCTAGGAATCTATCAAGCGTGTGACCATGTGAAAATGTAGACTAAAATATTTTAACAAGGAATGCAACTCAATCAAAATAGCTATACATATATTACAAATGATTTGATCTTGTATCCTCTTCATCTAGAACCAAATTTTTCATTGAAAATAATAAAAAACTACGGAATAGATATTGTGAAAAGACTAGTAATCTATGTCCAACCAGTGGTTTGAATGATTAAACATTAATGCTGCTTTTCAACCAATACTTCCAAAATATAGGTATGCAAGAACACTTTATATACTTTTTGGCTCAGTGCTTGAGTGTGAACATAAAAAAATGAAAGTCGCGTTGATGCAATCAAACAATCTCCGACACAGTCATACTACTAAAATGCAGGCAGACATCTATTCACCAGGTGTTTAAACACTATCAGCTGTATCAGACGGTTACCATTATTAACACCAGATTTGATGACAGGACCCATTCAGTTCTCATTTCTGTAGATTTAGGAGAGTGGAATGAATAATAATAATAAAAATAAATCCTCTTTTTTCCCCAATACAGCACTCACTCATTATAAAGCTCTTCATTATAATATGGTTCCTGTTAGAAATATGTATGTATGTATGTATGTATGTATGTATGTATGTATGTATGTATGTATGTATGTATTAGTGTTTAATGGCACCTCAGTACAAAAGTGGCCACACAGTGCCAACCAAAAGCAGAACTCCAGAAATGTAAAGATGAAGAATTGCACAAAAACTTTAGGAGGATAAACCCTTCCAAATAAATATAAGCAAGAAGTACAAATAGATAATATATAAAAGGTAAAGATGTTAAAATTCTATAAAAGGGATATAAAATAGAAGATAATGGTTAAATATGATTCCTGTTATGAGATGAGTAGGATCATGGATCCCATTTTGTCAAGTGGAAGTAAAATTATGTATCATGTACTTCATTATAAGGCAGTCACACTGTAAGGCAGTATATTCTATGGCTCCGATGCACAGCATTATGATGATGGAGTACTGTATCATGTACTTCATTTTAAGGCAGCATACTCCATGTCTCCCAAGTACATCATTATAATGAGGGAATACTGTATCATGTACTTCATTATAAGGCAGTCACACTGTAAGGCAGTATATTCTATGGCTTCCATACACAGCATTATGATGATGGAGTACTGTATCATGTAGTTCATTATAAGACAGCATACTCCATGGCTTCCAAGTACATCATTATAACGAGGGAATACTGTATCATGTACTTCATTATAAGGCAGCATACTCCACAGCTTCCATGAACATCATTATAATGAGGGAATACTGTATCATGTACTTCATTATAAGGCAGCATACTCCAGAGCTTCCATGAACATTATAATGAGGGAATACTGTATCATGTACTTCATTATAAGGCAGCATACTCCACAGCTTCCATGAACATCATTATAATGAGGGAATACTGTATCATGTACTTCATTATAAGGTGGTCTCACTATAAGGCAGTATACTATATGGCTCCCATGGATAGCATTATAATGAGGGAATACTGAATAAAAATCAGTACCAGAATTTACAGTGGGTCTTACGAAATACTGTCAAATGGTTATGGTTGCTGCATCAAATGGATGATACCTGCTCAACACTTTGCAAACAAATCACTTTTGCCCATCATTTTCTTAGTACTTTTTTGTGTTAAATGCTTATTCACTCTGTTTCAGTTTTAGCTTTACTGATTACATTGGAATGTATATGAATTGATGAGAAGTATAACTAGCAAAATATATGTTCAAGCATAAATACAACTGTTGACTATTATTTGGTGTCATCTTTCAGTCCTGATACTGGATGCTGTCTATTAGTGAGCTGTCAGACCAAAACTAAGTCACTCCAAGCTGTGTTTAGACAATTCAAGTTCAACATTATGACCATTGAAAGTAAGCAACCAAACTCTGCATTATTTATTTTATTAATCTATTTCCTCTTGCATAACAATTCCTTTTTTTTGTACCAGCAAGTTTAGCAAATTGATTTAAGTCCTTAGAAGTCTTTGGGATCATGAAGTACAATGTTGAACACAAGCATGTATCTTTTGCACCAAATACCACTTTTTAAGACTGCGGTAATTTTGTAAAAGATCAAAAATTTGAAAGCACATATAGTTCAACTGGCCAACATAGCTACCTACCTTTAAGTGACAATTCTAAGGGATGTTCCAGGAAAACGTAATTTTGACCCAGGGAAGGCACTTTTGATGTACAGTAGTTACCCGTAGATGCAATTTAGATTTGTGTATTATTTTTATACAAACTCTTTGAGTAATAAGGGTACCCAAGCATCTCTTTGAAAAGAATATCTTTAATGGGCTGGGCTCGAATTTACCAGTAGTTCACTAGCCCAAGTCTTGTACATTTCCTTTCAGACTAGTAGTTTTCATAGTTTCAGTAGTCCGATGGCTAGTTAAGTTTCAGTTGTCGCCATTCGGCTAATGATAAAGGACTAGTGAAGATTCAGCAGGACTAGTAAATTTCTCAAACTACTAGTCCTTCTGGCTACAAAGAAATTTATGTTAAATTCTACTCCTGATGGGTACCATGTATGTTTAAATAGAACCCCCCTAATATATTGGAAAATTTCCACTTTATTTTCTTGACTTTCATGGTCCAGGCAGAAATAAATTTAACCTCAAAGAAATTTTGAAAGTAAAACAATTTGTGCAACGAAGTGGTAAAATCACTAAAAAAAGAAGGGCGATTTTCTGAAATCATAAATTGGCAAAATTTCACGTAGAAATTTCCTGTATATGGTATACTGTAAATCATTACATTATAGTGTCATTAAATGTTTTGCAATTTCTATAAATTCAGCTTATTTTGCCATTCTCTGACAGTCATCATCCTTAGAAGGCCAAATTTATATTTTTCCTAAGCTGGCCTGTTAAGATAAGTTGCAATGTACATAGCTTGCTATGGGAATCAGTAAAAATTGCTTGATAGATCATTATCTTTCTCAGCCTGATTGATCAGTTTATTATCAATTCATTTTTCCACATCTTACCCAAACCAGGGATTTGTTATGAGTCCTGTGGGGGATAATAATAAGTCCTATTTCCAAAGAAATCTAATAAACTTCACTTTGAAAAATAAACAAATTTTCATTGACTTCTGAATTCCAGTTTCTGAAGAAAAAACTAAAAATAAACAAAGCATCCAAATATCTCAAAGCTTCCAAATAAACTATGAGATATCCCTACAATGACGAGTAGGAACTATGCGTTTACTTCAACCAAAATCAATCACAAAAATTCTAATCAGTTGGTCATATCATTGCTATATAAAATTGATTAAACAAGAAACTTGTTCAAGTTGTTATTTGTTTGATATATTTTTGTCAGTTTGAGCCAGTATTACTTACAGTCAGGGTTTTCTTCTGATTTTAGTCCATAGAATCCTCTTGAATCTCAGTGTTAATTACATATACAGTCAAACCTGTATTCAGCAGTCACCCATGGGAAAGGGTCAAAGTGGCCTTTGTAGACAGGTGACCTCTGAAGGCAGGTTCTGCTCTCAAACTTGGTTCATAACAAATACATGTACTATACACCGAATAGCATTAGCATTATTATTAGTAGTAGTAGTATGCTATCAAGATACATATATTTGGTTTAGCTAATCAGCAAAAAGAAAATAACAAAATAATAAAATAAAAAGTTCCATTTTAATCCATCATGTACATTAAAATCATCACTTATCAGTAGAAATGGCATCCAAATATAATTACTAATTTACAGCTTACCTGTTATTGTCAAACACAGGACTGAGTTTTTGTTAGTCCAGCTGGTATAATTAGGCATGAAAACAGATGTTCACACTTCAAACAACTGAAGGATTAAGCAGTTGTTCAAACTCACCGAGATCAAAAGACTGTCGGCTTTTTTTTGATGATTAGGGAATGAAAAGAAGCTTCCTGTAGCTATTATTAGTAGCATACAAACCGTATGGGATATCACTAGTGCAGTGTACATGTAACACTACTCATTTGGTGTGATTGTACGTAATCTCATACACTCCAGAATAACGTTCTCGAAATTGGCCGTAATATCTCACTTATGCTTAATAATCCCTTGGATCTGAGTTCGACCGACTCCCATTTCTGCTGCAACTACACAACTACTTTGTCCACTATCCAGGATCCGAATTGCTTAGATTCTCTCATGTAAGGACAAAAACCGCTTTGCTTTCTAAGCCGTCGTTTCGACACCTTTGAGTTTGACTGACAGCATGACATGATTGGAGTACAGTAAGTAAAATTGAGATATGAAATGCTTAAACATCGATTCACATGATATACCTTTATCTGAACAATGCCTTGTTCATCAAACAAAAGAAGTGTTTAATTTGCATACTTGGAGCGATCACTGCTGATATGCTCCAGTGACCGCTTAAGGCAGAGTGAAACTATTGCTTGGTTAAGAAACATCTGACTGCTGAAAGCAGGTGACTGTTAAATACAGAGCATTTATATAGGAAATTTGCCAAGGGGAAATTAGAATGACCACTGAACACAGGTGACCACAAGGATAGGTTTGACTGTATATAGGGGAGAGTCCCAAACAGATTTTCAAACATTTTTAAGATTCAGTGACTTTTTCTAGAGGGTCAAAGAGAAACTCTGGTAATACTATACACAATAATCACTTTTGTTGCACACCCCCCCCCCCCTTCCTTCCATCTGTTTGCCTGCCTGTAAACATTTTTGTTTCCAGATTGTAATTCTAAAACCATTCAAGGTATATCAACCAAACTTGGTACACATGTCAAGTGAGTTTCATAGAGGTGTCTTTTGAAACTTTAAATTGTCTGCAACAGTATATACTTTTATGTTACTAAAGTGTCATCTGCCAGTCTGTCCGTAAACATGTTTGTTTCTGGAGTATAACTCTCAAACTCTTCTTGGTATTTCAACTAAACTTGTTACACAAATTGTATAGAGGTGCCTTTTGATACTTTGAGTTTTCAGCATTCAATACCTTTTTTTGTTACCTTGGAAACAGTACCATCTGTCAGACTCTCCATACAATTTCCAGGGCATAACTCTCAAACCACTTAGGTATTTCAACCAGACTGGTACAAATGTCAAGCAAGCTGGGTAGAGGTGGCTTTTGATTCTTGGAATTTATCCCAGTCAATATTTTTATGTTACCATGGAAACAAAGTGTAGCACAAGTAGAATACAAATTTGAGAGGACTGGACCATAGGGTAGGAACATAAGTACTATAAAATTAGTCTATGTGTGGTGGTATATTAAATACTGTATTTAAAAGAATGAAGGTCACTGATTTGCTGAAAATGATTACTGGAAAAAATTAACATAATTTTTCAGAAGAAGCCATGTATCGATAAATTGTACACAATAGTAGGCTTGGAGTTGGCTAAAACCATTTTCATTTTATTGCTCTTGCCACACAGGTATTACTGGATGTAAACATGAAGGTCTCACTGGGCTGGATTTTTATGAGGGGTACCTACAAGAGATTGTTTTCTCAAAAACGAGCCACATAGCATATCATTTTCATAATTTTAAAAGTTTCCTCTTGGATAGATAGTTTATTGGATGTAAGCCTAATTTACCGGTCTTACCACAAAGTATAGTAATTTGGGCCAAATATTAACATTACAGTCTATGGAAATTGAATTAGTTGCCTGTGCCCATCTGTGTGTCTGTCTGTTCACATTTGTGTCTGGAGCATAACACTCAGACCCTTCAAGGTATTTCAACCAAATGTGTTACATATTTCAAGCAAGTTGCTAAGAGATTCCTTTGTTTCTTAGAATGTTCTGTATTCAATATTTTTTATGTTGCTTTGTGTCATCAGTCTGTCTATAAACATGTTCATTTTCGGAGCCTAATTCTTAAACTGTTAAAGGTATGTCAGGCAAACTGTGTTGCCATGGAAACAACATGTTGCATAAGTAGTATACCATAGGGTACTTTAAGTAGGAGTCTTTACACAAGTGGCTAACTGTGGGGATGAATCATATCTAGTTGACTCTTGTCTCAGATTATATATAAAATTTTTGAATTCCAGATACTGCATCACCCTCTGACAGAGTCTTCCATGCTTACATGAATATCAGAGGAAAAAAGCTGTCCCTAACTTATCAAGTTCAGACCTCGGGTATTTTCTTAAAAGAGTCAAGTTTTCTTCAAGAAAGCTGAGACAAGATTATGTAAATGTTCTGTTATATTTACTGAGGTCTTTGTTGTTGATGTTTCAGTTGTGCTTAAATCATAATTTTACCTTGTTCATGTAGTTTATTTTTACATTTACATGAAATAAAATTTTTATATGAAAAATGAGTTAATCTTTCTGAAAAAATTGTACATGTATAAATCTTCATTTCTTTGAAGAAATTGAACCTCTGTTAGTACAAATGGTAAGTCATTATAAGTAAACAGCACTATAAGGAAGGCAGTGTTTATAACTAGTGAATATCTTCCTCAACTGTTATGGACTGAATCTGCTTAAATACATGATACTACATAACTGTGCAGCAAAACAATCTTCAAATTTTTATTATCTTATACACAAAGCATAACAGGCTGAATGGAATGACCTTGTGCTCCTTTATTCATGTCATTATGGTCAGCAAGAATTGTGGCCTATTGTGATTTTTTTCCTGACACCTTGAATGTTGGTAAAATTTTTATATCCCCGGTTGAGGTGTCTGTGTGTACATAATATATATGATTCACTTTGTCGGTCAAACTATATGTATGTCCATCTTCCCTGTCCAGGCTGTCACTCCTACATAAAATCAATCTTGCATTTAGATGCATCTTGAGATAAACATGTCATGCACTAAAACTGTGTAGCTTTGACCTGCTTTTCCTTAGTCAAAATACTCGCTAGATGGGTTCCAGCTCAAATTTCAGTACAAGTAGATCACAGTGACCAAGATTGTGGTGTGCAGTACACCTTCATCCTACAGATACACTATAATTGTAAGTCACCAAGCCTAAACTGAGGTTGCATCTTAGGATGAACATGTGTTGCATACAAAAACTGGGTCTCTGTGACTTATTTTAGAATTTATCTAAATTGTTTTAAAAAAAATAATTTCAGTCTTCAGGAGTTGCTGTAACTTACATTCCATATTTATTAAAAGTTGCTGAAAAATTGTGTTCAAAACTTAAATTCTAGTACCTTTTCATCTATTGCCACCAGACTTGCAGTTAGTGTGCATCTTGGAATGAATATTTAGTGCACATAAAAATTTGGTCACTGTGACCTACTTTCTAGGATTCATTGAATAAAGGCATAAATATGGTGTATAGGTTTGATTTCCAAACTGTTGAATTTTTATCTGTTGCCACCATGCTTGCACTGTAGGTTCATCTTGGGTTTAAGGCAGGTTACACACCAAACCTGGGTTATGTGACCTACTTTCCTCTTTTAGAAGCAGAAGTATGTTGTGAACTCTCCGTCACTTACAGTTCTAGTATCAAAAATTTTATGTAGCATATATGATAAAAGTAGTGGGGGGATATTTACCTTGCTTTGTTTTTGTAGCCATCAGCATAACACTAATGGACTACATTATGATGGTGTTGGCTAGACCTAAGACTTCAACTCCTGACTTCTGCAGAGTATTCTGATAACTTAAAAGTAGTGGCTATTTGCCTGACAGTTTTCATCAAAATTGATAAATATGCCAAGAATAGATGCCATATGAAGTCAGGGGTCAGAAGTCTTGATAAATAGCATATTTGTGTATTTTAAACAGACAAATTGACAAAAAACACATAAAGAAAAATTTAAACGTGTTCAAAATATGTAAAACAATTTTAAAC
The DNA here is from genome assembly GCA_029931535.1 of Margaritifera margaritifera. Lineage (NCBI taxonomy): Eukaryota > Metazoa > Mollusca > Bivalvia > Unionida > Margaritiferidae > Margaritifera > Margaritifera margaritifera. Next base: position 654,535 of record JAQPZY010001583.1, on the reverse strand, counting down.
ATTTAGATTAAAGCTGACAGTATATTCCTCCAACCGTAAGCTTTATTTGATTACTATGCTATTGGGACAAGTTTTTCATGTTCCATGCACGTTTAAAATGATAGTTACTTGATGACTCAGAGAATCAAATGCACCCAGATTTAATCTTGTTCACTAAGCTGTTTTACAAATTCTAAAAGGCATGATTACCATCTTGTTGATTTAAACTCAGTCTGGTATCGTCGGTTTGTGTTTTGCATTGTGCACAAATTATTCCATTTGAATTTTATAAAATGCAATTAATTCCAGTCCAGGGAGTAAAATACATCACTCCCTAATTAATCCATACCTAGATAAATCACAAACCCGCTTATAATGTGATAAGATCTATAGATTCATCTTTTTTAAAATGTTGGTGACAAAAATAAAGAAATGGACAATGATAAAGTAAGACTCTGTTTTGTATAAAAAACAATCATATAGATCATCCAATGTTCACACATTTTAAAGGATAAAATGTCCTCTTATCTTTTTATATTAATGGGAGATGAAAAATAAAAACATAAATATATCAGCATAGAAATGTTTTCAGTGACACAAGACTGTTGAGTTATGTCCAATGACTAGGACACTGGGAACATTGTGAAATCAAATGGATAAAAACAAATCAGTTGTAATAACCACTTACTGAGCATTTAAGCTGGCACAATGACATATGTTGAGGACTTAATGACCCTTTACAATGGTACAAGCTAATTAACATATTTTGTCTCCAGCTGATTACAATACATGAAATGTGCCAACATCACTTTAACATCTGGGTATAGGGTCAGCCTAATTTCTTGTCAAAATCACAAGCTTGCTTAGTGGCTAAGCTGGTATTTTTACAGCTACTGAGGGACTTAATGGCCCTTGGTACAATGACACAAGCTAATTAATAGATTATTGTCTCCAGCCAACAGCAATACATGAAAGGTGCTGACATCACAGTAACATCCAGGTGTAGGCTCTGCCTATACTCTTGTGAAAATCAGACACCATAGACAACTTTTGCCATTTGCCTTTTGCCTTTGGCTAATCTGTGGGATATTCTTCCAAATTTGAAGTTACATAAGTGGTATTTATAAAGTTATGAATATTAGTGTACTGTGCAACAAAGTTCTTAATTAGTGAACAGTATGTCAGTACTCCTTATGTACATCAACACTTTTTCAGTCTGATAATCCAATTATTAAGTGCCATTTTGTATTCACTGTTTGGTACATTGTTCATACACTGGAAAAACTGCATTTTTAACTGCATGGTGGCTTTCAAATTATCTGCCCCTTTGGTAATGGGATTAAGCCAAAAATCACTTGGAACTAAATCAGGCATGTATGGTGGATATGGCAAAGTTTTGATGCTGTGTTCCTTGAGGAAATCTGTCACGACGGCAAATTTATGCACTGGTGCATTGTCATGGAGCAGATAGATACATCAGTTACCAGTGTGCGGACGAGTGGTTTGGTAGTGTTCCACAACTTTTGGCAAAGCTTTGAGGTATAATAATGTCTAGTGACAGCAACACTTTCCCCAATTTTTAGCTCCACTGATCATAGCCCAAAAGAGCTTATGGAATGGTCTTTTGTCTGTCTGTTCATTAGCACAAAGTTTGTTATTGCTACTCCTCCTAAACTACTTGGAGGATTGTCATGAAATGTTACACACACATTCATCCTATGGTCTAGTTGGTCCTAAATGAAAATGGATGGCCATATCAACAATGGGTTTTTATTAAAAGACCTCTTATGATGTCCAGTTGGTTCTAAATGAAAATGGTGCTGATCTGACATCCAATATGGCCACCATGGCAGCCATCTTGAAAATCTTGTTATCTCAACTCCTCCTGAACAGAAAGTCATATTGATGTGGGAATTTTCACCAAAAGACTTTTCATGAGATCCACTTGGTCTTAAATGGAAATAGTGCCGATCTGACATCCAATATAGTTGCCACACAGCAGCCATCTCAGAAATCTTGTTATCGCTACTTCTCCTGAATGGATGGTCATATCAAAATGGGAGTTTCACTCAAAAAGCTTCTTCTGATGTCTAGTTAGTACTACATGAAAATGGTGCCGGTCTGATATCCACTATGGCTGCGACAGCAGTCGTCTTGGAAATCTTGTTAGCACTACTCCTTCGGAATGGAAATTAATATTGATGTAGAGTTTTCACCTAAAGACTTGTTATGATGTCTAGTTTGTCCTAAATGAAAATGGTGCTTATCTGAGGTATAATATGGCTGTCACAGTGGTCGGCTTGAAAATCTCATTATCACTACTTCTCCTGAATGAATGATCATATCAGCATAGGGCTTTCACTAAAAGACTTGATATGTTTTATTGATCCTAAATTAAAATGGTGCTGATCAGATGTCCAGTATGTCTCCCACAGCAGCCAGCTTGAAAATTTTATCGCAACTCCTTCTGAACGAAAAGTCATATTGACATAGGGTTTTCACCAGAAGACTTCTTATGATGTCTAGTTGGTCCTAAATGAAACTGATGCCGTTTGCACAGCAGTCATCTTGAGAATGTTGTTATCGCTACTTCTCCTGAATGGATGGTCGTATAAATGTGAGGTTATTACTACAAGACTTCTTATGATATCTGGTTGGTCCTAATTGACAATGCTGCTGCTCAGACATTCAATGTGGCCTCCAGGTAAAACAGCTGAAGAATTAGAGCAAAAAAGCTAGGTCACTAGTAACCGTAGCTTTGCATGCTGATCCCTTTTCGGTAGTCTCCTTCAACCTGCTTAGGGAGGAAACTCTCTCGCCACTTGCTCTTCATTGTTTGTTGGAAGCAGTGGCAACAACATCAAGATATGCGTTTTCCTTGTCCATGGCTTAATTCGCGGAGCTTCTCCATCTCCGCAGGGATGTTGCTTTGGACACATACAAAGTATTACTGGAACACAGTAAGAACCTTTTGAGGGCTGTTCCCCTAGAGGCAGAGACTCTTTTTGGAGGGCTCATTCCCTTGATGGCGTCCTCAAGACTTGAGAGACCAGCAACATCGCTCTCTTGCATCTGCGCCTGGGCAGTCAAAGCCACGCAGCCCCAGTCTAAGCAACAACCGCAGTTCAGACCTCCCCTTTGTCACTCGGCACCTAGGAAGGATACGCTGCAGAGGCCAAGGGAAGAGGTTTACAGGCTCTTCCCCCTTTCCCCGATCCCTCTCCTACAGAGTGTTCCTATTCCATGGGGTCCCGTAGGTGCCAGACCTAACCTTTTTTTTCAGAGGCTTGGTCCTGCATCACGGCAGATGGCTGGGTCCTCTCTATCATACAAGGAGAATATCGTATTCGGTTTGGAGATCGCCCTCCTCTAGTGAGGACCCCCATGCTCTTCCACCACTCGAATCTGATGCGGTCAAAGGAAGAGGTACAATCCCTTCTTCAGAAGGGTGCAGTGGAGAGGGTGTTAAACGACCGTTCTCCTACTTTCTACTCCCGCATTTTCGATGGTACCCAAAAAAAGGGGAAAGTTTCATCTAATTATCGATCTTTCCTCCTTAAACAAATTTCTACAGGAGGAACCCATCAAGATGCAAACAGCAGCTTCAGTCAGGAATGCCATAAGGCCCAGCCACTGGGCGGTTTCCATCGATCATGAGGATGCGTATCTTCACATCCCTATCCTACCTCCTCACAGGAACTACCTCCAGTTTTGCTTGGATGGAGAGGTCTTCCAATTTTTGCGCTCTGCCGTTCAGTCTAGCCGCCGCACTTAGAGCGTTTACCAGGGTCATCAGAGTAGTTGCAGCCAACTTAAGGTCACTGGGTATCCCAATCCTCATATATTTCGACGATTGGTTGATCCACAATGGCATGCTCGAGTCCATCAGAATCGCGAGTGGTCTATAGTGACCAGACAGGGTTTCTTACCCAACCTAGCGAAGTCGTAGCTTTCTCCTCTCAAGATTTCGTCTACGTGAATTTCCTTACGATCAAGGGGTTAGTCCGTGTCCCTCGGGACAGAGTAGACAAGATCATGTCCCTGTTGGAGGCGCTGAGAGCCAAGACCACGTTGTCGTCTTGTCTTTTTCTTTATCTGCTGGGGACCTTGAACTCCGCAGTGGACCTGGTCACCCTAGGTAGCTTACACTTGCGTCCTCCAGTTTCTCCTCGTAACAAACTGAAAACCGCACAGGGACCTACTGAATGTCCGGATTTCTCTAGGTCAGGCCTTCCACCATCATCTGTCTTGTTGGACCAATCGGGACCTGTTTCTTGCCTATACACGCCCCTGATCCCCACTCCTGCCTGTTCGCAGATGCGTCAGATTCAGGGTGGGGAGCTCATCTGGAGCCGGAGGGTCTGATTTTTCAGGGTTCGTGGTCCCGGGAAGAATCTACCCTCCACATAAACAATTTGGAAATGAGGGCAGTATTCTTAGCCCCTCAGGGGTGCGTCGACAACATAATGGGCCGCTGCGTGATGGTCTCCTCCAACAACACGTCGGTGGTGGCCTACCTCAGAAGACAAGGCGGCACACATGCCCATTCTCTCTGCATGGAGGTTTGGAACCTCCTTTGTTGGGCAACCTTGGTAGGGATTACCCTTCGAGTTCGCCACATTCCTGGCCAAAAGAATATTTTGGCGGACAGTCTGTCCAGGAAAAGACGGAGAGTCATCATGGAATGGTCTCTGCACCAATACGTAGCAGATACCCTGTTCAGACTTTGGGGGAAACCCTTGGTGGACTTGTTCGCCACGAGGCTAAACAACAAGCTCCCCTTTTACGTCTCCCCAGTCCCCGATCAGAGAGCCTGGGCAGTGGATGCTTTCAGTCTGAATTGGGATTGTCTGCTTGCCTACGCCTTCCCACGCTTCAGGATGATTTCACAAGTACTTCACAAAGTAAGGAACTCCACTGCTCAACTCTTCTGCACAACAACCCACAGATTATCCACCTTCACGCTTGGCTCATCTCAAACGATCTCTCCACCAGGAGAAGTTTTCGAGCAAAGTCGCCAAGTGTATCGTTCAATCCAAGAGGCGATCTTCGTCAAGGGTCTACGATGCCAAGGAGAGAATCTTTATCGATTGGTGCAGTAGGAAACTTATCAATCCTAGCTGTCCCTCTTTGAGCGCAGTGGCTGATTTTCTTCTCTTCCTGTTTGAAGAGAGACAATACTCAGTTTCTACTATCAAGGGTTATAGGGCAGCCCTTTCTAACACTCTCAAATTTTCGAAGGGTCCGGCTATTGGTGCAGACTCTCACTTAGCAGACCTGATCAGGTATTTTGAACTGCAAATACCAGTGTCTTGCTTTCTGATGCCTAGGTGGAATCTCTCATGTGTCTTGTGGTTCCTTAATAAATCCCCCTATGAACTTTTATGTGAGGTTTCTTTCGAGAACCTTACCCTCAAGACTATTTCTTGCTCTCCTTAGCGTCCGCGAGACGAAGGAGCGAGCTTCATGTTCTATCCATAGAGCAAGGCTGTTTGAGATTCAATGGGAATTATGAGTCGCTTGCTCCCCTTTGCCAACCAGATCCCCAGTCTCAGTCGTACCTGTGCTGGGGATGATCAGGATAGACTTTTATGTACAGTTAGAGCTTACCAGTCCCTTACCAAGAGGGATCTTTCTTTCATGAAAATTAAAGTTCATGAGGTTCGACCCATTGCTAACTCATGAGCCTAATTACCTCATTCCTCTCTGGAGGATGTGATGAAAACCGCGTTTTGGCAATCTCACACTACCGTCTCCTCCTTTTACCTTCGCTCGTTGGCTCACCGAAGCGAAGGCATCTTTTTCTTTGTGTCCACTAGTCGTAGCTCAAAAAAATGGCCCATGTGAATACCATCCGGCAGCAGTCAACGCCACTACAGTGTGGGTGAGTAATCCTTGTTATTTTCCTTAACCAGTTGTGAGATCATCAGACTCCCGCCAAACTGGCAAATTCAGCTACGCAATAGCAACAGACTGAGCTATTACTGATATTAAAATGTATTTTTTTTTTTTGGGGGGGGGGGGCTAAAACTAATTTTAATTTCGTAATACTTACCTGTTGCTATTGCCAGATTCCCTCCCCGCACTGATGCCCCGCTAGTAAGGCTACGTCCTGAAAAGAATGAAGAATGAATTGTGGGAGTCACGTGCTCAGACTGTGGAGTTCACACAGAGAGTCCTATTCACTAGAACTTTCTAATCAACCCTATGGGAGGATGAATTCTCATCATACGGTCGGGTATTTTCCGTCAGGGAAATAGATTAGCTACGCAATAGCAATAGACAAGTATTACATAATTAAAATTAGTTTTACCCCCCCCCAAAATATAAAATAATATATATATATATATATATATATATATATATATATATATATATATATATATATATATATATATATAATACATGTTTTAACAAATAAGATAATAAACTCCAAGATGTCAGTATTGGTCCAAAAGTCTGGTGGAATATTGCTAACAGATTTCTGAAGCAAAATTGAAAATCTGAGTATCCATTTCTGATACACAATAACCAATGTTTTCACTCTAGTCTTGATAAAGCATACTTGTTTAATAGATATTTTTATGAAAAATTCTTGGTAGATGACACTTCCACTACCCTTCCTTCTATACCTCTTCTGGACATTGGCCTTAATAATATTAACATTAGCATAAATGCCGTAGATGTTCTTTCAAATCTCAACATCAGTAAGGCAGGGGGTCCTGATAAGATCCACCCTCGGTTACATAAAGAAGGCACTCGCATATTATCGCAATATTTATGAGAAATGTTCAATAATTCGCTCCAATCTTCATATTTCCCAATATAGCATAAATGCCGTAGATGTTCTTTCAAATCTCAACATCAGTAAGGCAGAGGGTCTTGATAAGATCCACCCTCGGTTACATAAAGAAGGCACTCGCATATTATCGCAATATTTATGAGAAATGTTCAATAATTCGCTCCAATCTTCATATTTCCCAATATAGCATAAATGCCGTAGATGTTCTTTCAAATCTCAACATCAGTAAGGCAGAGGGTCTTGATAAGATCCACCCTCGGTTACATAAAGAAGGCACTCGCATATTATCGCAATATTTATGAGAAATGTTCAATAATTCGCTCCAATCTTCATATTTCCCAATATAGCATAAATGCCGTAGATGTTCTTTCAAATCTCAACATCAGTAAGGCAGGGGGTCTTGATAAGATCCACCTCGGTTACATAAAGAAGGCACTCGCATATTATCGCAATATTTATGAGAAATGTTCAATAATTCGCTCCAATCTTCATATTTCCCAATATAGCATAAATGCCGTAGATGTTCTTTCAAATCTCAACATCAGTAAGGCAGGGGGTCTTGATAAGATCCACCCTCGGTTACATAAAGAAGGCACTCGCATATTATCGCAATATTTATGAGAAATGTTCAATAATTCGCTCCAATCTTCATATTTCCCAATATAGCATAAATGCCGTAGATGTTCTTTCAAATCTCAACATCAGTAAGGCAGGGGGTCTTGATAAGATCCACCCTCGGTTACATAAAGAAGGCACTCGCATATTATCGCAATATTTATGAGAAATGTTCAATAATTCGCTCCAATCTTCATATTTCCCAATATAGCATAAATGCCGTAGATGTTCTTTCAAATCTCAACATCAGTAAGGCAGGGGGTCTTGATAAGATCCACCCTCGGTTACATAAAGAAGGCACTCGCATATTATCGCAATATTTATGAGAAATGTTCAATAATTCGCTCCAATCTTCATATTTCCCAATATAGCATAAATGCCGTAGATGTTCTTTCAAATCTCAACATCAGTAAGGCAGGGGGTCTTGATAAGATCCACCCTCGGTTACATAAAGAAGGCACTCGCATATTATCGCAATATTTATGAGAAATGTTCAATAATTCGCTCCAATCTTCATATTTCCCAATATAGCATAAATGCCGTAGATGTTCTTTCAAATCTCAACATCAGTAAGGCAGGGGGTCTTGATAAGATCCACCCTCGGTTACATAAAGAAGGCACTCGCATATTATCGCAATATTTATGAGAAATGTTCAATAATTCGCTCCAATCTTCATATTTCCCAATATAGCATAAATGCCGTAGATGTTCTTTCAAATCTCAACATCAGTAAGGCAGAGGGTCTTGATAAGATCCACCCTCGGTTACATAAAGAAGGCACTCGCATATTATCGCAATATTTATGAGAAATGTTCAATAATTCGCTCCAATCTTCATATTTCCCAATATAGCATAAATGCCGTAGATGTTCTTTCAAATCTCAACATCAGTAAGGCAGAGGGTCTTGATAAGATCCACCCTCGGTTACATAAAGAAGGCACTCGCATATTATCGCAATATTTATGAGAAATGTTCAATAATTCGCTCCAATCTTCATATTTCCCAATATAGCATAAATGCCGTAGATGTTCTTTCAAATCTCAACATCAGTAAGGCAGGGGGTCTTGATAAGATCCACCCTCGGTTACATAAAGAAGGCACTCGCATATTATCGCAATATTTATGAGAAATGTTCAATAATTCGCTCCAATCTTCATATTTCCCAATATAGCATAAATGCCGTAGATGTTCTTTCAAATCTCAACATCAGTAAGGCAGGGGGTCTTGATAAGATCCACCCTCGGTTACATAAAGAAGGCACTCGCATATTATCGCAATATTTATGAGAAATGTTCAATAATTCGCTCCAATCTTCATATTTCCCAATATAGCATAAATGCCGTAGATGTTCTTTCAAATCTCAACATCAGTAAGGCAGGGGGTCTTGATAAGATCCACCCTCGGTTACATAAAGAAGGCACTCGCATATTATCGCAATATTTATGAGAAATGTTCAATAATTCGCTCCAATCTTCATATTTCCCAATATAGCATAAATGCCGTAGATGTTCTTTCAAATCTCAACATCAGTAAGGCAGGGGGTCTTGATAAGATCCACCCTCGGTTACATAAAGAAGGCACTCGCATATTATCGCAATATTTATGAGAAATGTTCAATAATTCGCTCCAATCTTCATATTTCCCAATATAGCATAAATGCCGTAGATGTTCTTTCAAATCTCAACATCAGTAAGGCAGGGGGTCTTGATAAGATCCACCCTCGGTTACATAAAGAAGGCACTCGCATATTATCGCAATATTTATGAGAAATGTTCAATAATTCGCTCCAATCTTCATATTTCCCAATATAGCATAAATGCCGTAGATGTTCTTTCAAATCTCAACATCAGTAAGGCAGGGGGTCCTGATAAGATCCACCCTCGGTTACATAAAGAAGGCACTCGCATATTATCGCAATATTTATGAGAAATGTTCAATAATTCGCTCCAATCTTCATATTTCCCAATATAGCATAAATGCCGTAGATGTTCTTTCAAATCTCAACATCAGTAAGGCAGGGGGTCTTGATAAGATCCACCCTCGGTTACATAAAGAAGGCACTCGCATATTATCGCAATATTTATGAGAAATGTTCAATAATTCGCTCCAATCTTCATATTTCCCAATATAGCATAAATGCCGTAGATGTTCTTTCAAATCTCAACATCAGTAAGGCAGGGGGTCTTGATAAGATCCACCCTCGGTTACATAAAGAAGGCACTCGCATATTATCGCAATATTTATGAGAAATGTTCAATAATTCGCTCCAATCTTCATATTTCCCAATATAGCATAAATGCCGTAGATGTTCTTTCAAATCTCAACATCAGTAAGGCAGGGGGTCTTGATAAGATCCACCCTCGGTTACATAAAGAAGGCACTCGCATATTATCGCAATATTTATGAGAAATGTTCAATAATTCGCTCCAATCTTCATATTTCCCAATATAGCATAAATGCCGTAGATGTTCTTTCAAATCTCAACATCAGTAAGGCAGGGGGTCCTGATAAGATCCACCCTCGGTTACATAAAGAAGGCACTCGCATATTATCGCAATATTTATGAGAAATGTTCAATAATTTGTTCCAATTTTCATATTTCCCAGTAGCGTGGAAAGAGGCTAATGTTACTCCTATTCATTAGAAAGGGGACAAAAAAGTTGTTTCAAATTTCAGATCTATTTCACTACTAAGCTGCTTTAGCAAAACATTTGAAAAATGTGTCATCAAACAATTGTAAAATTATTTTACAGCCAACAACCTAATTAGTTATCTTCAATCTGGCTTTACTCCAAAATATTCGGCTCCCTTACAACTGTGTGATATGTACAATACTTTTTTCAAGGCGGTTGACAAAAGCAACTAAATTAGAGTAGTATTTTGTGATATTAATTAAACCTTCGACAAAGTCTGGCACAAAGGTTTAATTCATAAGCTAAGAAATATTGGAATTGAGGATGGACTTTTGGAATGGCTTGAAAATTATCACTGAAACAGGACTCAAAAAGTTGTAATAGAAGGTTGCACTTCTGACCAACAACATGTCAAGGCTGGTGTGTCCCAGGGATCTATATTTGGGCCACTGTTAATTTAATTTACATTAATGATATTGTCACTGATATTCGGTCCATTATAAGACTGTTTGTTGATGATACATCGTCGTCAATTATTGTTGAGGACCCAACCCTGGATGCTGGTGTTTTGAACGAAGACCTACTTAAAATCAATTTATGGGCTAATCAGTGGTTGATTTTAATCCAAACAAAACCGAAACAATGACCATATCCAGAAAATCTCAAAGGGAACAACACCCACAACTTTTAATGAATGACATGGTTATTAGGAATGTCACTTCTCATAAACACTTGGGCCTAACTTTAAATGAATCCTTATCTTCGCAAATAAAAATACAGGAAAAAACTACAAACGCATGGAAAAGGTTAGACATACTACAAAGTTTGAAATTAAAACTTTATAGAAAATCATTAGAACTCCTATATTTCACCCTTATAAGACCTCTTTAGGAGTATGGGGATATTATCAGGCTCCGGAAAGGAAATATATGTATAATATGCATTTTTGCCAGGCAAAAGTTTATGAATTAATCATGTAAAAATCTTGAGCAATTATATTTCTTTAAAAGTCGGATTTCTTACCACAAAGTGGGGGATATTTAACTAGGTATGAGGTGGTGGAATATCATCAACCCCCAAGTGCCTGCGAACGCATGTGGTGTGCATTATCAAGGGAAGTCTAGTCAGATCAAATCAACTTTTCTTCCGTATGTTAGATACCTCTGGGACAAATGTAAGAAAATACTTGATTTAATACGAGTCTTGATGAACTTATTGGGGAGAAGACCGGAAGATCTTACTCCAGTTTTACATGCCTTTAGTAAGATCTAAACTGGATTATGGTTCGATTGTGCATGGATCAGCTCGCAAATCTTACCTGCAGATGCTTGATCGGTTACGCAATCAGGGACTTTGACTTTGTCTGGGAGCATTTAGAACTTCTCCATCAGAAACCCTCTATGTCGAGGCAAATGGACCATTACTTTATCTCAGAAGAAAATAATTGGCACATCTGTATTGTACCAAACTATCTCTTAATCCAACGAATCCCGCACATGATGCCGTTGTTAGGCACAAAAATTTCACTCCACCGTTTGGAATATGAATTAGCCTTAAGCTAGAAGCAGCAAAATTAAATCTTGCCAATACTGCAAAATCCTCTATTCCCAAATTAATACCTTGGTTATTACCCTCTGACCCCCAATACTATTTGATCTATGACATTACAAAAATCCCTCTTACAATATTTTTGTTTTTCAGAGTAAATTCAATAAAATAAGAGCCTCCTATCACAGAGGTACGTCCCTATATATACTAACAGTTCGATGGATGAGACGATGTTGCACCTGCCGTTGCTATACCCCACGGTACCATCTCGAGCCGGTGACCGGATATATCATCCATTTTTACCGCAGAAATTAATAAATAATAAAAAGAAGCAACTAATTTATGCATACTTGCAAAAATATTTGCCATCGACTCAAGTTTATGAACTACACTGAAACCTCTCAAACATAACAAAACCTTGAATTTGACAACTTTTCATTTTTCAATTCTTTCAGAAACATGATTTGCTCCCAAAATATAAAATGAAATTCTATACTGCTGGCTGCCAAAGCTGCACTGCAGTCACCCGTTGCTAATTGGAAGATTCCATGTACTGACTTGAAAGATATATATCGGCATGTTCTATATACGTTGCAAAATAAATGGAATGAAAACGCCTCACACAAGCTTCGAAACATTAAACCCATCATTGAACAGTGCCATCATTCATATAGAACAATATGCAGTGATGAAGTGAAGTAGTGGATATGTGGGAGCTCGAGGTTTTTTTTATTACTCATCTACCCCTACGATTTTACAGTTTTTCACAAGCGAGTGCATTGCCCGGCGTGACTGCTCTCTCAGAGAGCGTCTTTGAGACTGTTCCGCGAGAACCCCACTGCTTACTCGATTTTTATTGTATGCAAATCAATTGTCTGTTTCGGTATGCCTCGCGGTTCCGTATCTGTGCTCGTAGTCGTCGGACGTTTTCCATTTCCGCCAATACTCTCTCAAACTCCGCCGTGGTAATCGTTTCATCTTCGATGGCCACCGAGTACAGCTTAGTAATTGTGCTGAGACTACTTTGTGCTTCCGCGAGAATTTCCGAATAGACGATCATATGTTTGTGCAGCCGTAATGAAATTATTTTTCTAGCGCCGACAACAATTGCAACTGGTGTGGCAATGACAGTTGCCGTCGTTGTAATTCCAGCAACACACTAGCCAACAGTTGTCGCGGCGGCAAGTCCTCAAATAGCATCTACAACGTTACACATGCGTTTGTATTTTGTGAGTAAAACGGTTCTCATGGCGATTTCATCTCGCAGCTGTTGTTTCCACTTCGATTACTTTTTCGCGTCGGTAACTTTGAGGATTCATCACAGTTCTTCTATTAATAATGTCACCGCAGAGTATAATTGCTCGACAGGCTGGCGTTGTTTGAATGTAACACGCACACACACTTCCAACCAAGCATTTTTCTACACTAGCACAACCGCTATACAATCGTGAAAAATATTTTCCCGGGTAATATTTATGTTTCCAGTGATTGTGAACTACATGTATTACACCTTTGATTTGTGTGTCCAGTGGGTTCTCGTTTTTGTCAAAGAACTGTCACGCGAACATGTGCGTCTTTGGTAAATATCAGTCAAGGTCTTTCTTTTTCTGGTCAAGTCATTGTTGATGGTCCGATATAACTGATGGAGAATTTTAACACGGTTGATTTGTCGGTGAATTCTACTTCATCGTTGTAGAAACAATCCCTGAGTGATTTCACGTCCGACGGCATTGTCAGCGAGCGGGTGTTTTCGCGTGCTGATGCGATGATTCCAAGCTGGCGTCGAGTTGGTAGTGGCATATTATGGTGGTCCCAACTGTCGACTTCTATCTTTCCCTCCCGTAGACTATATTTGAGCGTAAACGGATGTCTGGTAACACCGTTTTCACTCAGATAATGGTCGACAAGTGGAACCTAGGCACACACGTTTGGACTTATTACGTCCCTGTGCCATTGAGATTTCTAAGTACACGCGACGTAATTCAATTGCTTCTTCCTGTTGTTTTTTCAGTCGCCGTTGTTTTATCTCCTCACATGCATACGGCGATACATGGATAATGAAGCAACGTGGTACATGGATAATGAGGCAAGTGGATAACCCAGTTGATAGGTTGATAGGTTGGGATTTTACGGAGCCCATCAAGCGACGTACAATAGTTTTGTTTCATGGTACTTTCAAATTGTAAATCAAGATTTTGAAAATAAACAGTTTTGTTCTTTCCAGAATCATTGTAAAATTCACTTGCAAGCCTGGATGAAATTTAGATCAAGTCGGTATCGGCCCAAATGAGCTCAATGAGTTATCAAAGAGTATTGCACCAACTCAAACATGGCCAGACTTTGTACGTTTGTATCTCTCAACTATAGTTTTTGTTTCATTGAACTCGGAAATAGCTTCAGAAAATTTCGCGTGAAAATCCGGTAAAATTGTGGGTGGAGGATAGAAAGCTTGAACCCGGATAAGTAATAAAAATCTCAAACACTCACCTATCCACCACTGGTGAGAATGTGCCGCTCGCGTATAAGACGCAGATACCTGTCTCGTGCATGCCACATGAAGGGTGAACCTTGACCAGTATCCGCCTTCTTGTTGAGTGTATCAAGTTCCATCCTGTGAGACGGAACTTCATATATGCAATTAATTAAGAAGTTTTTTGATAATATACGACCAGACGAAAACAGTCTATAATGCAGTCTATATTTAAAAAATACAAATTCAAAAAGAATGTTGACCTGAAACTTTCATGATTTTATATTTTTGTTACTTAATGTGTATGTTTATTTGGAAAGCTTTATCTTCCTAAAGTTTTTTTCCAATTTTGTGTATCTTTTAGGTTTTTAGAACTTATTTGTAATGGGCATAATATAGTCAGAATTGTCTGAGGTGCCATTCAACAATACACGAACACAAACACATATACAAACACACATACACGGGGAAATATTCATTGTTTCGTAATCTGTTAAACTGATGTATTATTATGAAAATTCAAAGGTTGAAACGATTGATTTTATAAATGATGTTAAGAACTATTTCATGATTTGCTTGTATGCATGCTAAAAACAACTCTTTACCCTCGTTTAGGATTGACGTTAGTGTTTGTCTCTTCTGACGGAAAACGTAATTTTTGTACAGCAGCGACAGTTAGCTCCTGTGATGTGTTGTCCGTGTCGGAAACTAGATACGTAAATTAACAGTACATAGATTTACCTTTTATGCCATTGACGGTCTATTTACTGTCCCAGCTTATCAAAACTGTACATTTTGTTTTGATCGTATTCATTATGTGTAATTGCTTACTGCATACATGTAGAAGTATACCTAAAGCACTAATAAATTAACTATTTCCATATTTTCGGATTATGTTAATAATTTCTTTACGGGGAATAGGCAATCGGATGCAGAAGTGGGGCCGATAGATATACTAGATGTTAAAATAATCAACTTCTTGAAGCGCAGGTATGCATAGTTAAAACAATCCCTATAACCGATTCAGATTGACCGTTGAGATTGTCTTTGTTGCGCCGACTAAACAAATCTGCGGCAGTTCTCTCACATTATATAGCCTTTTTTTTCTAGCTTTAGAACAGGTGTGTGACTGATCGGTGCATTAAATTTGAGCAAACGCGGTCCTCGCCACTCACCTATACACGTCTATGTCTTTCTACAAGTTTTGGTCTTATGCATGTAATCATGATTTTGGACACATAAAAACTGGTTCTGTCACTCGCTGCTTTTTCAGAGAATTTTTAGTGGATCGCCGTTTTGGAAATTACATCACAAGGATGTCATCGAATATAAAGTCAACCAAAGAATCGTGAATTTAAGTAAACTATACTGAGAAGAGGCACAGAAATACATATAAGGACAACCTGAACAACTACATCAGACATGTGTCAATGCCCCGCGTATACAGTGTTTCGGACTTGATGTTATGATCAAATATATTTTGAGAAATCTTTAAGTCAATAAAATAATAAAACATTTGTGTTGAAACGTTTATTTTGCTTCAAAAATATTTACCCAAGGCAAAGACACATGTATTATATCAATATAGATATGACATTCTTTATAGAACAATATAATATTTTTCTCTCTTATGATTTCATTATTGTAGGATATGGCGATAAAGTTTACCTCAAAATATTAAATTTATGGAATAATACCACAACAATCACAACAATGTAATTCCTATGTACTCAATACTTGCATGTACAAATTAGATGATCAGCCTCAGTTTGTATAAGATCAGTTATGCACAGCAAAAATGCCAAGACTAACTCGACCATATTTAGTTTTCGCAACTGAGATTCATCTAAAATTTCATATATTGTCACTAAAATAAATTTAGTTTTCTCAAACAGAGAACCAGCAGTTTATTTAGCACATAGATTTGAGCAGAAATATGTTTATTTTTCTCCGCGAAGACATTTCACTAAGTTTCCCGTAACAACATCTATAAGTTTGAGCTTAAAATCACATCGTGCATTATCTTTATGTCCTACTTGACAGGACCACGAAAATCGATTTGTTTTAGGTGGAATGCACAAACGATCATGAAATGAAAATAAATCTTTTCTGAAAGGAGCGTGTACAATTTTCATTTTCTAAGCGTATTCTTGAAAACTTTACTGCTTCTATATGCTGATGTGTTGGATTTCAAAAACAACTAGACAAGACCTTCCCTTATTATCAGAAATGGTGTGTTGCTCTCAATGGTTCTAGAGCAGTACACGACTAAGTCAATGCGACCATCACTGTTTATGCATAGAACTCGAAACGAGTATCCACCTCCCCCATCACGCATTTTGTGCCTGATGTACTGTCACTTGCACAGTTTTATTTAGATTTATGTTAACATCTTAATCTTTTATATTCTATCCTGTAGTCATGTTTACATTTTTTGTGTTCTGAGCTGCCGTCAAACGCTCATACATCATACATATATAAATCTATGTTATATACTTTTATTGATGAATCGATCCAGGAGAAATTGTTAGACCGTATTTGATTGCATTTGGATTTTTTTCCTATGGTTAGGATTAATTCGAACAAATGAAAGTACTAAAGGTATAATATTACGAAAGAACAGCTGATGTCTAATAGGTAACGTACCTGCAAATAATGGCTTCATGGTTAAAAAAATAATAAAAATAAAATAATTATTCACTAGTCTAAACACGTATGTGCTTCATTTTATTCTTTTAGCCTGCTACTTTTCAGAGTGCCAATGTGCTTAGGATTTTTAATTTAGAAAAATATATAGGTGTAAGTGCCTGTTGAATTTCTTCTATATTAAAAATAGCTGATTTTGAAAGGGGGAGAGTAATCTTCTCACGCGACAAGGTTTTGATGTACCGTCTACCTATCGCCATTCGGGCGTTCTTTGGCGTGTAATTATAACACTTTTTGCTTCAAAAGGTGAGCAATTAATCTTGAGATATTTATGCTAATGTTGCCTCCCTTTAATCATAAAGTGTACGCTTAGCTTTATTATTAGTTATAGTAATCTATCTTGAACAGAGGGCACCACTTGTTTTTCAACTGTGTGGTAGTGATTCAGTTTTGTGCGTAGTACAGGTTTTTAGAGACGGATACATGCTATCTCCTTAAATGCACACAACCAGTTTTTTCATATCTGAACATTTAAGATAAAGTGACAAAGGGTGTCCTGCAAAAAAAAAAAAATACAATTTAGACGATTGTCTTACACTTTTCATGGATAATATGTGATTAAATACAAAACTTTACTCAGCTCATAGATTTATACACGAGGGTGCATCCCGACATTATTCAGCTGGGGCAGACTTATAGATGACTAGAGAACACGGGTATATGAGCGGTATATGCATGCAAATATTTTCAATAAGTTTAAGATCTCTAGATTGATAGGTCAGTATATTGATACCCAATCATACTTAACCTATCGCTAGAGCAGAGGTAACCACGCCTACACATTTGCATAATACATAAAACAGAATCACCTTTGTTTCATTTTAAAAATATACTAATATGAACTAGCATGAACGGTAAGAATATGCGCTGTAAATTTTATAAACATTATTTGAAACATGATAAAGTTATGCTCATTTCAATTTGTATGTTATACAGTGCCAGTCAGCAAGGTGACGGACATCAGATCAGAATGTCCATCAAGCCTAACATTGTTCCTGTGATAAAGTAATGCCCTATACCTATTATAGCGATAGTATTGGTCAGCGGCCGATGGGGATCGGTACCTGTTTGTCTTTAACTAACATTTGGCGATAGGTTATTGTGGGTTTATAATTGTTAAAACAAAATCTTTTTAGCAGGACTGTTTGAATTAATTTTTATCTTGTTTTCTTTTTACGGTTTGTGTTTTGGGATGGTTGACAGTCTTACAAAACCTTAAATGCAACAACCCGTTAACATCCCAGATCTTAAGAAATATGATTTGCTCATACAGTCTGGAAAAAGTATTCTGTACTGTTGGCTGCTTAGTCACGTTGGTATTACAAGTAATAAACGGGAAAATAAAGCATTCAAAGCTGTCATGCAGTTAACCGTTACCGAATGGAAGATTCCACATATTGACGTCGAAATATTATCTAGTCTGCATGTTCTGTATTCTTGGCAAAACATGTGGAGTGAAAACTCCACAGAGAAGCTTCGTAACATTAAATTCATCATTGGAGAGTGGCAACAGTCATATAGAACATATCGCATAGATGAAGTGGTATTGTGCCAATCACGTATAGGATACACATACCTGACCCATGCATACCTCCTTAACGGTGTACATCAATCTGAGTAGTACATATCCTGCCAGTGTCCACTGATTGAGGAACATATTCTTGTCAAGTGGATCGACTTCTAATTTGTGAGACAGAAGTTTTTGATGTGAACGCAATTAAGGAACTCACTGATGATATATCACCAGATAAAATCTTTGATATTTTAAGGGTATGCAGTTTTAAAACAAATTTTGACACTTTATTTTAAGGAGTTTATTTTGTTTCCCTTTATATTTTAATTTATTTATATTTTACCAATTTTTATCAACTTTATCTTATATATTTTATCTGGTAGTGCTTTAAGTTTAGGGAGCCGTTGCAGCTAAGTTTGGTACAGCGTCGGACTCATAATCCAAGGGTTACGGGTTCAATACCCGACCATGCCAAGCCCGGGCCTACTGCCTCAGTGTGTCCTTGAGAAAGGCGCTTAGTTCCCATTTTCTCGCCATGATATAACCAATAATGTATTTAAACGTGCCGTTAAAACTAACAGAAAAGAAAGAAATAAAAAAAACAAACAAGAAAGTAAGAAACTCCGTGTTTACTGTTGTTTGGAAGGGTTTATCTTCCAAAACATTTGTGTGCAATTCTTCATTATTACATTTGAAGACCTTTACTTTTAATTTGCACCATATAGCCATTATTAATACATACATACATACATACATACATACATACATACATACATACATACATACATACATACCGACTTGGGCTTTGAAGCCTGTAGGAGAATGTTCATATTGTTTAATTGTGCCATACCCACACTAGATATAGACTATACCAGTATTAGTGCTTTCAAAGTCAATTTATTGTTTGATAGTGCTTAAGTACGCAGTGATTGTGAATACACTTATCATACACCCCCCCCCCCCACCCCCCCACCCCAAGACATTGTTTTGAATTCACTCTCAAATGAAATTGTTAATCAATGTCGGATCCAGAAATATCGTTTAGGGGAGGTGTAACGGGGTAGGTGTGTAAACAAGTTAAACGGAACCCCAGATAGGGGCCCAGGGGGCAAAGTCCGCGGAAGCTCCTGCATTTTAAGCGTTTCCAGGGCATAATAATAACCATCTAACTGTAAAGAAAACTTGCTCTAGGAAACGTTCAGGTTGTTTCACGCACCTGTTAATTATAGGACAAATACTTGTAAACGGTGAGAATAAATCCGCAGTGATTTTTGTTTGAGCTACCTCCCTTTAATCATAAAGTACACGCTTAGGTCTCACTGGATAGTTTGTATTTTGACACCCCCCTCATTTTTAAGGAAGAGATCATGAGCCTGAAAAGCATGAGCCTTGTGTTTATACATTCACACATAAACTTAATCTGCAATTTGCTTTATATTTACTTTGAGTTAGGCTTGAAAAAAAAAAATGGTTAGCTTGTTTGGTGACTGCCTGTTACAGCTAGACTATCATTGGAAGACCAAATGAGTAACTTCAGCTGCAAATGAACAGCCGACTTGGTTTACGTATTTATGTATGTCTGCTATAGCGGTAAATATCTCAAAATCGAGATGGTTAAGAGTGATTAGAAGCATGCCAATATGTTATAATACCAGCGAACTTTAAACATGCATGAGGCCCATACTGATTGTGTGAGCCGCCTTGTCACAGGAAAATATTACAAATAGCACTTTACTGTCAAAAATGAATGTAAAAAAGAGGGGTTGGGATAGTGTTGGTTCGTTGTAAAAGCTATCAGTTGTACATGGAATTAACCTGAATACCTTAATTAAAATCTGACTAGCATGCTTTCAACAAAAATCATTCGTTAGTTGGTATTTGAATCTTTAATGTAGAAAATATTCTCATTTTTCTGCAATCTGTCTGAGTCCGATGAAAATTCACCATAAACAAGTGTCCAGTGAGACCTTAGCTTTATTCTTAGATATAATGATCTCCCTTAAACAGAGGTCACCACTTGTTTTCTAGCTGCGTGGAAGTCATCCGACAAACACTCCCACCCATCATACCATTGAAGCTGTCGTCACATTACCATGGTGTTTAATTTATATAGCTAATACTAATCATCTTGTATGTACTCATTTCTTTTCATAGATCAGGATTAATTTGGTGCATTTCTCTTGTGTTTGTGTTGAAACATGTAGGAGAATGTTCTTATTGTTTAATTGTGCTATACGTAGATTGGTTAGCGCCTATACAAGAATTAGTGCTTTCATTGCCAATACATTAATGCTTTATTATTAGAGTTCGTTTCTGATGTTTGATAGTGCTTCAGAGCTCAATGAGAGTGAATACAATTCTCATTTGTCTTCCCCCACGACAGTAGTCTGTGTTTTGAACTCGCTCTTAAATGAAAGGCTTGCTTCGAAATCTGATAGTTATACTGCAATAAATAACATTAAACTCTTAAATACAGTTACCCGAGATAAATGAAATTACTCGTATAGCTTTCTTTTCTGATACTTAAGCAGTTATCACTATTTTTCCCCTTCATTGGAACTGTTTAAAAATAGGTATCAAGTTTTCTGTATATCAATTTTTGTTGGGATATTTGTGAGTGATTTCATTATTATTATTATTATTGTTGTTGTTGTTGTTGTTGTTGTTGTTGTTGTTGTTATTATTATTATTATTATTATTATTATCTACATTAGATGTAGTGTTTATGTTTGCTTCAACTGCTGCTATTATTTGCACCGTCCACAGTGCCGGTTTAACAGCTAGACAAAATAGGCGGTCGCCTCGGGCGGCAAAATTCGGGGGGGGGGGGGGGGAGGGAAAACGGTAAAAAATGAATGAATAAAAAAAGAAAGAGAATAGCGTAACATAGAAGATAATAAGCATCTAAAAACAGAAGGAGAAATGCAGATGCAGAATTTTTATTCATACTAATACACAATATTCATTTTCGAAAGTTAATTTTTTTTGGGGGGAGTGGGGGGGGGGGAGCGGCGTAAGGCTGAAGATTAGCCTTGGGTCCCAAATACCCTTGCGCCGGCCTTCACCGTCCAAAATACCTTGGTTGTCGATCATGATAAAAATTTATCAAGTCTCCCTGATGATTTCTCACTTCACCCTTTTTTTGTTTACATTTTAAAATTTTGCTCATATCTTGAATGAAAAGATTGGAATCACAGCTCTTTGTTTATTGCGAATATTAGGAAGAAATTGCCTACTAGTCCTACCATGACCAGTGAAATAGATAAATCAATCTTATTCTGAACCATATCAGGGCATTATACTGAGGCAGTTTGGGACAGATCTGTTAGTAAGGTCTAAATCATTGACAAAGTGGTATATCATCTGATCATTTTTACAAAACAAAATCACCCTCTTTGATAATAAATAAATAAATAAACTACTGCACATTAGCCAGTAAAAGCCAGAGAGCACACATGACGTTTACTTTGAACTTGACCTCAAACCCAGTTAACACACTTTTTTGATCTAAAATGAATGTACATGATATAAAAACATTGAATAATACATTCGCAACAATTTTGCACAAATTAAGTATAAAGCCATGAATAACTTAGCGACGTCTATAAATTTACGCCATGGCCAGTAGCACAGAACTATAGACTGCTGGTATCACGGTACCAATTGCGCAAGCCCAGGGGGTGGAGCTTAAGGTGTAGGGACATTGTATTCAGAAATAAACAACAAAACTAGCTGTGATTGGTGTATTATGTAAGAGTTGTAGTTTCTGTCTGGCTTAAAAAAAAGTTGAGTCTCTTAGCAACATGTGAGATTATGTTAATTCATATGTAGATCATGTTTTGCATTTTTTATGATTTTTTAAAAATGTGATGCACATCACTGAAAATGTGTCTGTTGTGACTGGACAACTCTTACCCCTGTCTAGTTCCAGCAGAGTTATCTCTCTTAAATGCAATGGAGTACCTGGTTCTATCACTGTCAAATTGACAATCTAACATTGCTCTCTATGACAGTGTGTGACATGCATGCTAAAATAGGAGAGAAGGTATATTTATTTCACCAAATGTTAACATTAAGGTCTATGGAAAAACAATTGGTACCGTGATACCTGCTAGAATGACCTTATCTGATAGAATTCGTTAGCTAGCCTGGTTCCCTGCGTGGGATGCTCTCTGTGTGTAGAGGAGTGCAACGTAGGGAAAATACTATGCAGGAACCAGACTAGTCGTTAGCTTGCAGTTTATCAGTCAGCCAGTTTAGAGGGGCACAAGCTATACAAAGAAGGTTGGAGACAGCCTTATGATTCCCGTGGACATTTTAGCGAGTTCTAATACAAAAGAAGTTAAACAGTGGTTGAATTTATCAGCAATAGACGGCGATCGAGCTACCACAAAATATCAACTCCTGATCGCCAGAACTGACATACTTGTAGCCAGCACATTTTAGGTAAGATATTTGAGCTTAATTTGCACATTTTAATTGAATGAAGACAGTTTGTGTTTTGATGTTCAATTGCATCGCTCAACATACTATTCGTTTAGTGATTATTTTTGTTCATTGCTATTTTAATTTCAAACTTGAAACTGTATTTTGGGATGAAATTTACTTTAATATGATTCAATGTATCTATTGCACCTTATACATTACACACTGCTACGGCCATTTAATTACGGTTTCATGCAGTACTAGCGGCGAAATATTTTAAAATTTCACAGAGATAATTATCGTCAGAGGTGGATCCAGAAATATCGGTTAGTATCGTTTTGGGGGTGGGGTGGGGTGGATGTGTAAAGAAGTAGGCGAGGGGTCTGTGGGACTGAAGTCCTTGCATTTTAAGCTTTTCCAGGGCATAGTTTTAACCATCTAACTGTAAAGAAAACGTACACTGTGAAACGTTACGGTCGTTTGGCGCTCACCTGAGGGGAGGGATGTAAGGAGGGCTCCAGCTGCGCCCCTCCTCCCCCTTGAGATCTGCCCCTAATCATGTTGCTTTGATTGACAAATTTAGAGATTGTTCCTTTTCACGCACTTTTTCTAACCTTATTTTTTTCAACATATATACATGGGAGATAAGTAATAATTAGCTTTCATGTTTATCCAGCCTCTTAAATCGATGTAATGAAGATACATTGACAACATTTTTATGTTGCCAGTTATTAATTAGGGTAAAAATGGACCTGATAGAACTTTCAAGGCATTGTTATCGTTTAAGTTAATAGGTTTTCTCTGCAAGGACATAAAGTGGCAAGTATAATTAATCACAATTCAACAAACGGGTCTCAAAAGGAAAGATAATTTTGAAATATGTTTGAACAAAGACTCCTCTATCATCTTTAAACATATAGGCACTACAGTGTGTTGTTATATAGCTAGATATATGATCTCTTCAATCATGTAAGGGATTAACCATTTTAACAAATGTTATCATGTTATAGATGTTTAAGTTAATCGACGGAATTTAATTCGTTTCAAGGGCCCGACGGCAAATATAAAATCCTTTTAATTTCAGTCCAAAGCCATAGATCACAAACCCATGAAACGTTTCACTAATTCCTATGTCATTCTGTAATATAACAAATTTAAAGAACATATGTTCAATTGAATTTACGATATACATGTTCAACATTTAAACATCTCCAAACACTTAAATCTGATTTTTAGACCATCTATTTGTGGTGAAAAATACTCTCCTTTGTAATTGATATGCATTCTCCATGTCACATAAATGTGGATACATTTGCATGTCTATCACTTATTGGTAAATAGATTAATGAATACAAAGATATGTGCTTGAAGGTTTGGTTATCAGCCATCTTTATAACTTGAAGTATTTAATTCTGATTTTACCTGTCCATAATTTAATTGTTCTTCTATCTCAAATCAAAGCTACTTAACAAGTCTTTTCTCCACCAGTTTGTCATTAGTGGAACAGAAAAACTTGCAGGCTGAAAAATTATTCAAGGAGTTTCCAACTTTTCACTTTCTAATACATTTGAAGAAAACGGTGCCCTATGTATTAATCAGAATCTTCGATATTAACAAAGAACTCCACAATTAATGTAGAAAATGTAAGAGGCATTGAGAAGACTGTTTGAAATATTTGCAAGGGTGAAGATTTTGATAGCATTAGACGTAGGTTTAAAAATGAACATTGCGTATACAGACAAGACAATAATATGATCATTTCTAAGATTCAAATGATAAAAGAAATATGGATGAATTTTAAAGGCTGTATAATGTAAAAGTAATAACTGATTTACAATGATAAATATCAAAACACGGGCACAGTAAATTGCATAGGTGATTACTAGACGCAGGCTAGAGTGCTAGGCGATATCTAAAATGGCAAAGAATATAGGATTAATTCTCTCTCTCTCTGTCTCTCTATGTCTGTCTGTCTGTCTCTCTCTCTCTCTCTCTCTCTCTCTCTCTCTCTCTCTATATATATATATATATATATATATATATATATATATATATATATATATATATATATATATATATAACCCACCAACATAGCCAACGATCTAGGCTTTCATAGGCGTCTGATTCCCAACATACTCGCAAGAAACAAAATTGGGAATGTTAAAAAACAACAACAAGAACAACAACAAAACAAACAAACAGCACACATTATACACATATTATATAGTGACACACGAAAACCTCGAAAATGACGTGTGTCTTACCTTTTCTAGAATTAGCACTATTTTAATTGTTAACAAATATGATAGGGTACCGAATCTTTTTATTAATTACAATACCTGCCTAAATACAAATTTACATGTATTCAACTAAGTTTAGCCTTGAGGTAATGTATATGTTACTTATTGCATGCTTTATTAGACTTCCTTCATCTCCAATGTGCATATATTCCTCCTTATAACCAGTTCACTCTTGAACGGATATTATTAATTTTTTCTGGGTTCGAATTCGGTTACGATTGCCTTACATGAAACATGAACACAATGATAGCTTCCTATTTGAAAAAAAAAAGGCAAATTGCATCCGACTATTTTCTCTGAAATGTACAAAGCGGAATAGATTCGTAGATCTTTCTCTTGATTCTGAATTTTTTTTACTAATGTTCGTTATCGATACAAATATGGATACGCGTGGTCTCTTTGGGAAGGTAGGCCAGATATGGCTTTCAAAGTGTATGAGGCAATTTGACACATTTATCTATTAAGAAAGCACACTAATATCATACGGACTTAAGGGCAGTCAGTTTTCTACTCATCCATAACGAATATTACATTAAATTTACGATTTTGCTCACGTCCTGCGACGCCCAGATCAGAAGTTTACGACTCGACATCCTCCCGATTAGCTTTTTATCCAGGTAAATTCAGAATCCCTGACATCAGATGTTAGTTGTCAAGTTTACCTTGGTCAAATGCCCTTTGACAATTGTTCACAGTTTGTCATTTTGGCCAAAATTCGATCATCCGGACGAGCGATTACCTGGATGAAATCTATGTCTCTCGTTAGGAGAATCGACGTCTTACTGCATATATAAGTGGTACAGACAATAAGAGCTCTGTCGATATATATATATATATATATATATATATATATATATATATATATATATATATATATACACACACACTTTAAAGTGAACAAATAAGCAAAATATTGGATCATTAATTTTCTTTGTCTTCTTATCTATTAAAATCATTTTTATAATAATAACAATAATAATAATAATAATAATAGTAATAATAATAATAATAATAGTAATAATAATAATATGTATTATTATTATTGTCTTCATTGATGCAGATGTAGCATGTATAATATCAGTCATCAGAATCATATTGGGCTTAAAACAATTGCTTGCACAAAAAATCGAATAAATTTTTTTTTATTTACAACGATACCAACTTGATAAAAATATATGAGTAAACAAAAGCTTGGGTAAATTTTATTATGGAAATTCCATTGCAAAAAGTAATTAATTTGTATGCTGGACAAACAACAAAATAACCACATGTATTAATTTTTAAAAACAAATAATTTGGTATACCATAATAAAAATGCATTTTATATTTATTCTTTGTCAAAAAATCTAAGAACTTCAGCTTGTGCATTTAAATAATATTCATCATCACATTTGTAAACATACAGCTTAATTTTCCCGCTAACTGTTTTACCAGACCTATTAACTTTTGTGATGTTATTCTTTTGGACCAAAGTTTTATTATCATAACACTTTTTAAGATCTTTGCCGATTGTTATTTTTGTATACATATCTTTTGATACGGGATCGTAAAAATCAATAAGTCCATCGCTAAACTCTTCTGTTATGCGCTGTAACAGTTGAATGTATTCAGATTGTTCAGTTTTAACAAGTGAAAACTTTAATTTTTCGCCTTTTTTAAAATAGGATCCACAACGCTCTAACATAATGGTTTTATGTTCACCATAAGATAACAATTTTTTCATATTACTTTCAGTTTCTTCAATTGTTATTTGATTATCAATCATATTTGTTTCCGACATTATACTTATAATTCACACAAAATTTAGTATCTTACATAGTAAGACAAAACACGTACCAATTGCGTTTAACATTTTTTCGGTTAAAATATTGGTCTCGCTTGAATTTGTTTTAGTTCTATTGATTCTTGTGATAGCTACCAGTTGTTTCTGTAAAACCCTGATTTTCCTCTGGGATATTTTTATTTTCCTCATATCGCTTTGCGTATTCGTTTTCATAACGAGATAATCTTAGTGGTAACAGATCATTTAACATATCATCTTTTACCCTAAATTCTTGGATTAAATCCGTCATATTATATTTTTCACCTCTGAGATAAGTTCTGGTCTGATTTAAGATCTTACTGTATGTAATTAGCGCTAATTTGCAGGCAGATTTTTTGTTTTCATATTTTGGCTCTATTTTTTCCCAGCAGCATTTAGGAAAATACCAACACCAGATATTATTAGCAAAAACGGATTTAATGTTCCGCCAGCAGATGCAACACCACCAGTTGTTAGCGCCATTGGGAGATATGCAACTAATTTTAAAATTCTGCTGTAATAAATGTAAGCTCGTTTTGCACAGTAAGCTTTCTTTTTGTAAAAATTGCAATACGCCATTAGTTCTTGCCGCTTGTGAACTGGGATTTTTGTTTAGAAATATGATTAAAATCTTCTTTTGTGTAAACATCTGTTGCAACATAATCAAATGTTTTTGTTGTTGTTGTGATGTTGTTTACAAAATCATTAAGTTTATCTTCATTTTTATCAATAAATTCAGTAGCAGCTTTTAAAATACTAAGTGGCGTATCTGGAATAACTAAACGCGTTCTAATAATTGCATATACTGTTGCAAAGTCTGTAAGAGTTTTTTTCTGATGGTAATAAGTTTTTAACTTTTATATTAAGTCGCTTTTCTATTAATTCTACTATATTTTCATAATTGGCATTACTAATAAAATTTGTAATAACATTTAAATATTTTGTTGTTGTTGCTATTGAATGACATTTGTTATCGTCTAAAGGAAATGGCGCATCATGATAAGAAGACCAAGCAGGAGATGTTGATATATTTTTAACATTATTATCTATCAAAGCTTTAATGTTAATTGCTGGTCTCTTTTTTATATGGTTTTCTATTTATTCAATCGCAAACAAACTATAAAAAACACTATTATGACCATAACCTGTTTTTTATATTTGCAAGCGCTTCAACAATTATAAAATAACATGTTGATAAATAATTTATTTGTTTTGTGCTAACAAGAGGAACAAGAACAGGAGTATTTCGGCTTATTTCTGTAAAAGGTTTTAATTCATTGAAATGTATATCAATTTTGATGTTATATCCCTTGCTGGATCAACATAATCTGGTTTATCATAAGCTGGTTCATCTGCTGGATCCACTGAGCTTGAAAACAAATCTGTCAGATAAATATTTGTTATTAATGACAAAAGATCAATTAATCTCTCATAATTTTTGTTGTCCTTTATTTTGGTTACCTCGCTGTAATGGTCACCACTTTCAACTCTAGCTAGTTTATCAGAGCGAAATTCTGTTTCAAGTTTCCATTTAATTGTTGGTTGAATATTAGTTAGTGCAGCAATATCATCAAAAAATTTCTTTTTTTCTTCTTCTGGCAGTCTATTTGTTGTTTCTTCTATTCTGTTTACTGCTTCCAGTGATGTGCACATTTCTTCTTTTGTATATTTATTATCACTGGTTTTAAAAGATTTAACAAGAATTAGATAGGCTGTTGCTAAAATATCTACATCATCTGGTTCATTATGAACAGCAAGTGCTGTTTCAATATCTTCATAATCATGGCCAATTTCATGAAAAAGTTTTCGTTTTGCAAAATGTTCTCGTAGATCATGTTGCTTAAATAATGGATGTCTCTTTCTTGCTGTTTTATCAGCAAGACATTTTGAATTACTTCAATGTTTTTCATCTTGCGGCTTTACACCAATTTTTTTTCTGCTAACTGCTTTTGATTGTGCAATTAAATGATTATTTTTTTGGTTAAATTCCATGATAACATCATATATAAAATCCTCAAGTTCTTTTTTTTAATATTTTTTTTGTTTGTTTTGTTTGGTCTGTGCAAAATGTAATCATTACATCATATTGCTCTAATTTGTCACGAAGTTGATTAGCTCGCATAGCAAATACTGATAAATAATATTTTCATTGTCATTTGTTGCATTTCCTGCAATAATATTTCGTTTCATTGCGTCAAGATCCTTTAGCTCCTGTAATGCTGTGTCTCTGTTAGCAACTGTTACCATCAAAACATCTGGATTAAAAATCTTATTATAAAAATCTCTGCAGAGGTCAACTATTTCTGTCATGATTTATATATTTTACACTAAATCGTCTTGCGACCTATACTAAGTCGTCCAACGTATAAATTTGAAACAAGTTAAACCAGGATTAACAGCTTCTGCTTTTAACACAAACAACCTAAAAGATTTGTATTTTGTTGCCGCAACAGGTTCTGGAATAAAAAATTCTCTTGCAGTGCTACCTAAATGCTGGCCTTTTGCTGAATAAAGCACAACACCAGCTGTTACAAAATTATCATTTGATGCTTCAATTTGCCAATCATAAAATCTCTCAACATTTTGTTCACGACCTCGTAACATAACTTTCCAGATTGTAACATCACTAGGACATTGAATTGCAATCGAAACACCAGCACCTTGACCATTTGTTGCCCATTCATTTGAGTTAGCAGCAGATGTTAAATGCCAAGAAAACGCATAATAAGGCCAAAATGTGGAATAAGTTGACGATGCAGTAACCAAAAATCCAAATCGATTATTACCGCCGTTTGTTAGTGGTGGGATATGCCCTGTATTATTTTTAACACGTTTTATTTAACCAGCAGAAACTGAATCAACATAAACTTTATTTGTTAAATCTTGTAGATCCACTGGAACATATGTTGTTGTAATTTTATTTGAAACAGCATCTAATGGTCCAGTAATTGTTCCACCAGTTAGCGGCAGTGCATAATGATCTAAATGTTTTTTGTTACCGCATAAGTGTTATCTGCTGGTTGATTTAAACTAAGATTTGAAATTGTTTGGCCACTCATATTTATTGTTCCTGTAATTGTTCCACCAGTCAGCGGCAGCGCATAATCGTTTATATGTGGCTTACTTACCGCGCAAGAATCAGCTGGTGGTCGATCTAAACTTAAATTTGCTGTTACTTTTCCACCTAAATTTATTGATCCTGTCATTGTTCCCCCAGAAAGTTTTAGACCGGTATTTGTTATTTCTGTTCTTACCTGGCCATAACTTGCGGCATCAGTGTCTGCTGGTGAATGAATTGTTGGTAATCAGGTTAGTTTTGCTCCTGATGTAAGAACTAAGTTTCCTGAAACTGTATCACCGTTTTTATTTACTTTTACATTATTTACCGTGTTTAACTGGTTTAAACTAACTGCTTGTGATATTACGCCGTTTACAGGTGGATATTCTGTTTCTAAATGTGTTATTCTTCTGGAATTCATATCAAGATCTCCTGTCATTATTCCACCGCTTAGCGATAACTTCTTTTCATCTAGCGTTTGCAGTTGACCAAAACTTGCCGCTTGTGAAATATTAATTTGTCCTGATGAATCGGCAGCTGGTGGGTAATTTGTTTCAATATTTATAATTTTTATACCTAACATACTTAGGTTTCCCAGCATTGTATCGCCTGTTCGTTTTACAAAATTTGTTGTATCTTTTGTTGTTGTTGTTTTATTATGTGGCCGCTTTGAGTGATAACTGCTTGCTCTAGTTCTGAAATTAAAATATTGACTCATTTTATTTATTTTACTTAGATTCAATTTTATGTGTTATGATATTAATATAATGAGTGAAAGAAAACCTTGTAAAAGAATTAATTTTGACACAAAATGCGTTAAAACACCAGCATGATAATGAACTTCCAAACTGTCATTATCTTATTGTTGGCCGAACTGGTTGTGGAAAAACAAATTTATTGTTAGAACTTCTTTATGATGAGAATTTTAATTTCGGTAAGTGTTTTATTGATACTATTAATCCGCAACAAGATAGACATATGTTTTTATGTAATTATAATGAAACATTAAAAAAATTGGAGTAGAAGAAGATATTTTTTTTTAATTACAACGCCAGATGAAGTTATTCCTGTTGAGCAACTTGATGATAGCAAACACAAAATAATTGTTTTTGATGACATACCAATGAACAAAGAAAATATAAAATTGATGAGATCGAAAGCGAGTAAAAGAAGCAACAAGGCAAGCAAGACACATAAAAACCGAAAGAGAACTTGCACAATCTGAATTTTTTAAACCTATTACACAAGCAAGTCTTGGTTAAATACCTGTTCATTTGCCAGCAGCAGAACAGGAAAAAAATTCACAGCAAGGATTGGCTGGTATTTTAAAACAAGATATTGAAAAACAAGAAGATATTGCTAAAGATATTAAAGAAATAAGAGGAAGTATTTCGCAAAGAGACAAAATGGAACAAATTAGGGATAAAATTTATGAACCAGTAACTGATTATGAACATGATGGTTTTGAAATAAATTTTATGGTTGGAATTTTTGATGAAGATGATGAAGAAACTAATTACCCTAAAAATAAGGGATGACGGTGAATATTCATATTTAATAAAACAAAAATTAGAAGAAATAATTAATTTTGGTATAAATGTTGTTGAAAATTTTGATAATGAAGAAAAAATTGATAATCTTGTAAATGATAAAAAAAACTTCAAGATCAATGGCGAAATGCTATTATTGCTTACATTTATTATAAGACAGTAAAAAAATATGATGAACAATTTTACAGAAGAAACATGAATTATGGTAGAAAATGGCGTGATATTGTTTTTAACACAATACGATATTTAACAAACAAGGGAAACTTTAGAGACAAAAATATAAGAGGTCTTGGAATAACAGGTGGCAGTGTAAAAGTTTTTTCATCAAATAAAGAAATTGTAGATCGCCTGCTTTTGCTAATTGCCTCAAAGCAAGCTGGTAATACCGGTGGAGAAATTAACGATGAAATATCTGAAATTTTGGATCAGATAATAAAGCAAGATTTTATTTCGCGAGATGAATACAAAAAATTGTATTCTGATCTTTTACAATAATTTAAAAAAAAATTATTACATATAATGCAATCAATTGCGATTTTTCTTGATTCTTCACAAACAAATTCAGATAGTGCACATTTTACTGTTCAGTATAATCCACCAATTACGCTTGATGACAGAAACGATTGTGGAACAACATTTATAACGTAAAACATGGTAGAAATGATACTTTTATATATTCATCTGGTGCTTGGGCCACAGTTATAATTCCACCTGGCGCTTACGACATTTTAGATTTTAATTCTGTGCTCCAAAATTTAATTACAGAAAACGGAGGCAACGGTGACGACGGTGACGACTTTTTACTTGAACTAAATTATAATACTTTAAGAACAAAAATAACATTAAAAAATAATTTCATGATTGATTTTTCATCTGATACAAGTTTTCATCTTTTGTTAGGATTTGATAAACAAATATATGGTGCACAAATGCCGACAATTACTTATGAAGGCGAAAATCCAATTTTAATTACTGATACAAACACTATTCTTGTAAATTGCTCAATTGCAAATGGAACTTATTATGCGCGAGGCCAACAAAATAATGTTATTTATGCTATTACTCCTGATGTTGAATCTCGCGCGCTAATAATGAGTTCAATTGCTTATCGAAGACAACAATATTACTATAGAAAAAAAGCAGATTAATTTATGGTTCAGGTTGATTTAGTTCAATTGGAAAGTTTGCAACAAAAGCAGTTAGCGGAATAGCTTCTGGAGTTTCAAAGAAAGCACCTGTTATAGTAGCCGGCATTGGAAAACGAGCACCAGATATAATAACGTGCTGCAAAATAAGCTATAACTAATATTGCATCAGAAGCTGGAACAACAGCTGGTAAAAAATTAGTAGAGGTAATTACAAAAAAGAAACCTGAAAAACCAGTTGAAGAAAAGAAATCTCTTGAAGAAATTTTTCCAGAACCAGCAGTTGTTCCTCCAACAAAAAAAGAAATAAACGAGGCAATGTAATATTGTCTTTTCCTGCTCATAACTTTGCAAGACTCGAAGAAATTTCAATGAAACTTTGCCAGGATACATGCGATGACTAGACGGTGTGTTGCGTACCATAAATAAGTTCCCAGGTCAATGCTGAAGGTCGAGGCAAGGAGGAAAGCAAGTTAATTGTCTGAGTTCTTGTCTGGGGTGTACATTTGAAATGCTTGGGATATTTCAATGAAGCTTAAACTAGATATATAATATGACCAGATGGTGTGTGTTGCTCACCACAGTCTCACCCCTGCCTCAAGGTCAAGCTCACGGCCATGGAAAATGTAAATGAAGGATTTGACTCTGTGTTCGGGCATACGTTTTTGACCAGTGAGTTTATTTCAATAACTTGTTAGCCACAGCCATGTCCTCTGCTCCAAGGCCAAGGTCACACCAAAGGAAGCTTAACTCACTGACTTACATCCTTGTTCAGGGTATAAACTTCGAACCACAGAAAATATTTTAAAAAAACTTTAGTCATTTGTATATCATAATTAGATACAGTGTCACATATTACATCCATGCTCCTGTCTCACTGTCAAGGTCACCTACATCTAAGTCAATATCAAATGAAAGGAAAATAAACTCAATGACTTTTATCCTTGTGAGGTCTGTAACGAAACTCGTATAATCATTATGGGGGAAATTTAAGTCAATAATATATGCTTGTCCAGGTTGTTTCATTCACAAAGAATATTTTCATGAAACCATATCAAAATATTTAAATCTATAATGTTTTCAAGTTGTGAGCAATGGTATGCCCAAACTTCTGCATATAGTATGAGGATTCATTAGTAACATATTTGCAGCAACTCAGCTGGCATGAATTTGTATTATAATTTCAAAGAATCGTTTAAAGATTAGCGGGTTTTTGTTTGGCGTAGTGGGTCAATTATTTGTGAAGTCTGTTTGTTTGCGTAGTTTGCACACACACACACACACACACACACACACACACACACACACACACACACACACACACACACAGATCCGGCAATTAATCCATCCAATTCACTCTCAAACGTTGTCAAAATGGCATATCAGGTACCGCATTCGGTGCTCTTGTTTGCGTTGTAAAATGGTATTTCACCTACAATCTTTGCTATCATCGCGAATTTGTTTTATTTGTTAACCAATAATAAGTCTGCTTTGCGTTTGCATTTCTACATACAATTTATAACCTACATGTTCCTTGCATCCACATAGATAGTTAGTTTACGATTGCTTTGTTGTCAATTTAACACAAATTTAAATAGTTCAATATTGGACGTTGTTTGATAGACATCGTTAGTCTTATCTTGACAACAATTTCCTTATGGATTCTTGTGTGCTAAGGATGGATAATGAAACTTTATTTTATAATGGTCGAAGGGATGTAATCTCACACTACTAGTTTTATCCAGCCGGTTGTTGTTTCCATTACATGGATAATGTTCTACACGTTAACTTCTGCCAGAAAGACCAAAGTGCATAGAAATATCAATTCTTCCCACCCAACTCCACTACACCATACAACCACCCACTACCCACCTTTTTTCTTCTATTTGTTTTGTGTTTACCCTCACATTAAAAATGACCATATGCATTGACATATGTATTGTCAATGCGCGTTATCTCCATTTTCATAATGTACATGTAATGACAATCGGTTTTCAATTTTGTTTCAACGTGTTTATTTAAAAAACCTATTTTCTCTCATATTTTGCTATTCTTGTGTGTCCCAAAATACAATACTCAATAATCTGATGTTCACTGTCATCCTCACATACTTGTTTGAGGGAGGTGTGTATCTAGTTACCATCAATAAGTTTTCTTTGAGTTTCCGTGAAATGAATAACGCATATATTCCTCGTTTTTCATCCACATGCATTGTTTCCGATTGCCTCCTGTCAAGCTAGCACATACATCCACATGCATAGTTTCCGATTGCTTGCTATCAAGTTAGCACCCGTTTAAGTCGGCCAATGTTAAATGCTGGATACTGACCCAAATACAGAAACGTTTTGTGGTTGTGGACGCAATAGATAACTGCGTGAAAGCCCATCGTTCGTGTCTTGTGGGGGAGAACTATTATTTAAGTTCGCGGGTTTCAATTTAACTTCTGAGACAGTCGTTATATTTGTGCAATTATGTATGCTTTAGTAAATATATGTAGATAAGAGTCTGGCAGGCAATTAAATTTTGCATCGCATTACAAAAATCAATATCTAGCGAGGCAAAAAAGGACCTTGGTTTTATCACAATTCTCGTACATTGTGCTTGCATCATTTTCTATTTTTCAGTAGAAGGTCTAAAAAGGGCTATTTTGACTGAACTGAGGGGACAATACTAACCTGACGTCGTTAATCAGCATTATGTAACCGATGGGCAAAACCCTTAACTAATGTAAAAACCTAGACAGGGAATGTAAATTGTGTGGAAAAAAAAATGATTGACCCAGCTGACCTTTGATTCATGCTACAGATGAAAACAGAGATGAAGTAACTACCTAGTATAGTCTAGGGTAAGTGGCTTGCTAGTGCATAGTAGAAAGCAGAGGTTGTCATGTAGTTAGTATCCCAATAGAATTCGAGACGCTTCATACAGTTTCTTAATATTTAATTATTGTTGTTTATTCCATTATACCCTGTCAATGAATATCGCGCACTTTAATTTTATTTTATTTGTGTGTGGCTGTGTGAACCCGTAATCTTGCATTAATAGAGCCGTTACATGGAGAAAAAAAAAACCCAACAGTTTTATTCATATATTTCTCTTTGATTGGAGAGTTCTGGATTTTCATTTACATACGTACATCAGATTTTATGACCTGTAAGCAATGTTTAATTTTAGTAATTTTCTCATGGTTCTTTTCATTTAAAACCATGAAAGCGTCTACAATATTCTGCATCTTTCACCAAGTACGAGGAACTTCTTTAAAACAAAATGTTTTGTTGTGAAATCATACACACTTTAACAGCACTGCTGAGTGAAAATTGGGCGAAAAATTGAAATATTACATCAAGATGAAGGTTTACATGTTATATAGACAGAAATGTCCTGGCGTCAGACAGAACTAAGAAAAACAAGCGGTACAGAGATAATTGCCTAACAACTGTTAGTTGGCTCTCAGTTGGATTGGTAAATTGTTAACTGGGATCACCATAAACGATATTTAATCAAGAGTTGTCGATATGACCTAAAAAACAAAAAAGATTAGTGTTGAATTACAGACTAAATGTAGTCATCGTTCTGATGAGTAGACATTTCATGTCATACATTTTCTTATAGCCACGTGTTTTACCAGTTGAAAACCCAGATTCTAAGTCTACATAAATATCACAATAGCCGGATATCAAGGAGTTGTTTCGGACGAAAAGTTGTATGATTACACAAACACCATGACGAATGCATAGTATACATATATGATGGGTGATAAATGAATATGACTATCTATAATCTGTGCCAGCTCATTTCGTGAAAACCTCATTCCAATGTTGACGTGATACAGATGATGGTGATTAGCTGCTAACATTGACGGCAATCAATGCTAACATTAGGATAGCGTGAACAAAAGTCACACATGATGGAAGCTTACTGTTTGGAAAGAAAGTATAAATATTTTTTAACTGCAAATCCAATGTCTGAACCCTCACGAAGGTTTACATATTAGCTCTGTTCAAACAGAAACTACCAGAGTACAGCAGTAATGGGACCATGTTTTCCAACAAAAACAACGACAGGTAAGAAAAATAGCCAAGTTTTGCTAACTTTTGACAACCTAATATTGAAATATAAAATGATAAGGAAATCCTTTCAGGAGAATATAAAGACAATCAATCGATTCAGGGAGCTTAGGGGAAGTTTGAATATTTTTTAGATTAAGAGCACAGTTATGTTGAAACCTTAAGTGTAATTCTGTTTTTAAAAGATATTGCCAATCAATAGTGGTAATCACCATTTGCAACGAGTTAAAGATGGTGCAATACTTAATCTTTGTGTTAACAGCAAACCTAAGAAACTAGTCTAACAGAAAAGTACGATTGAGAGCTTGAAGAGATCGCTGAAAAGGAAAGTGTGGGTTCTACCGCTTGAAAGTAATATATCGGTTTAGGTCGAGATTCACTGTTTAATATGAACTCAGTTACGATGGTAACAATGTATGAAACTGAATGAATGACTTCCGCCAAGCCTTGCACAATATTTAAATGATTGCGTGAGTTTCATAATTCTATATGCAAGAAGCTCTTCTGTTTCATCCTCTGTTAAGTAATAAAGAAAATCTTAGGAGATGATATCAACCAATATCATTTTACTAATGTTCATCATTTGATTAAAAATAGTTCTGAGAAGTGATATTTACTCAAAATACAGGATATATTTTATATATGTATCTAGAGTGTATGTAAATTTATATATGTATGATAAATTGTACTGTCCCAGAATATACCAAGAACAAAAATCGAAGTTGTCTGGCTTAATGCTTGATGGTTTCTGTTTTAATTGCAAAAATATATCAAAAAGTTAACAACATATTTTATACAGTTTATTTCTTCCAATCCATTTAAAA
This sequence comes from Margaritifera margaritifera, assembly GCA_029931535.1. Lineage (NCBI taxonomy): Eukaryota > Metazoa > Mollusca > Bivalvia > Unionida > Margaritiferidae > Margaritifera > Margaritifera margaritifera. Next base: position 617,099 of record JAQPZY010001583.1, on the reverse strand, counting down.
ATGTTTTAAAATTTTCTGAATTGGTCACTTTAACAACATTTCATAAGAATGTATTAACCGTCCATCAAATGACGTTTCTTTTTCTTCAGTGACAGTCTATTAGGAAAATGAATGCCCACTTCACATTTTCTTATTAGGAGTAACTATTGCTTTCTCTAATTCAGATTACCCATATTCAAGCATCTCACTACTTCTCTGTGGATTTATGTTTTCCCTGATTCAGATCTGATTTTGATAAAGTCTGCTTCTATTATGACATTTTCTCTTCAAGGTGATAGTCAGGAACACGTATCTCATATCCTACTATTCGACCAGGACCTGATGACAAGGTCAAAGGTCAGATGGAAGAATCTACTGAGTTGATTTATCTTTGTGAGGACTTACAATTTTCTATATTCAAATTCCTATAGTTTTCCTACATGAAAATCCTATTGATGGTAGAGTAAAGACTAATAGGCTGACCTAATTGTGATGTTTTGTACGAGATCATGCGTCGAACGACTAAACCTAATGATCCCCGTGATTTGTGCACATCAGGATGCACACAGTAGTCTGATGCATTTAACCTTTGACCTCGTCATCCAATTATGTTCGAATAATAGTACTTTTTGCCCTTGCTACATAAGTTATGCATTACAATATTGTTTCTATTACAAAGATAATGTTGTCAACGCTAATTTCTACCAGCACGTTCAAAGTGCATATAAATATCAGTTCTTCTATCCACCATGTCCTTTTGTTCTTTTTATCTTATTTTACTAGAATGTTCTGTTCAAAAACGTCTCAACCACATTGGCTTTCATATGATAAACATTTTAAATGTTGTATTCAATGGCTCACACCTAAACCCCAAAAACAGATCAACAAAGCTATTTTAGGTTCGATCAGTTCACCCCACTCCCTCAATACTCAATTCGCGAAATCGCTGACTTGAGATGCAATTTTTCTTACTTTTCTTACAGTTGATATTCAATAGTTTTGTGCAGTCGGAGTGACCGCATGTATACAATATTTTTCACTGAAACACGGTTGTTGTTGATCTGATACAAGAACGAAAGCTAGGAGCCCAAATGTGCACACGGTGAGAAACTACAGCACTGCTTATTAAAAAGGCATTAGAAAATATATTCAATAACGGGAAGCATTATAAATCACTAAAACTCATTCTAAGCAAATTATGCCATTTTCAAATAAATGTCCAAAGTGTGAAGTTTCTGAAAGTTATATAGGTATCGACTAAACCATTCAATTTCGACTACACGTTTACCTTTTAAATTTTTACATAAATCAACAGCAAACAAAAACTACAGAATGTGTTATTAAAGTTACACAATCGGGTCGGCATGACTCGTATTATTTTAACAACCTTGAGGTATTGAGTTGGGCGCTTTTCTCTACGATGTAACAATTTACAAACCTATGTTGTTAACGGAATGAAATAAAAGTGATAAATGCACCAAGTTACAATAACTTTCAAATTTCTTAGCATTTGTCTAGGAAAATGTAGCACTTTGCTATCATTAGTAGTATTTTGCTATCATTAGTAGTATTTTGCTATCATTAGTAGTATTTTGCTATAGAGTACAGCTGCTGAATATTTGAAATCAGAAGAACTGCTATATGAATAGCATGCCGTTTCAGAAGATTGAACTCAATAAGGATACAGAGTCTGAATCCAAAGTCAGATGTATCTTATTATCAAGTAAACGTTTGTGACCATTAGGAGTCACAGGTGATTTGTATATCATCAGAAGATGACCAGTAATGTATACATTCTTTCAGTGTTACCACTGTAATTTTCTGCAACTTTTAAATCTAAACTGTTTGGTAAATTTGAGGATTTTTAAAGTAATCAAACACAAGTAGGAAAAAATCTTTGATTTTGGTAGTATCCGTGACTATTATTGGACTTCGATGAAAATAAACAATCGGATTGTGTTCTCAGAAATAATCGCCATTCAAGTTCTACAAATCTGAAAAGAGTAAGGCTTCGGACTTAAAGTTTCTAAGAACGGTTTAATTTACAAGTCTTCAGAAAGAAAGAAAAGCATGTTTCTCGCAAATACAGACTTTTCAAATCAGATAATTCTAAGTTTGGCCAACTCAATACAATGACAACGATTGAATCCTGCATACGTAACTATAAAAAGTACTTTTAAAAGAAAATAGATACTTAAAGCTCTGAAGTAAAATCACTATCTACTACTTTCCATGTTGAATAATGGTAAAATTATTACCTTGAGCAATATTATATAATTTAGAACAAAGTTGAAATACTCAGGAATATACAGAGATGAAGAAGGAAAGAAAACATACGCGTTGATAACGAAATCGATGAAATAAATCTGAAACAAAAGGAGAGGGGGGAAATCAAGAGCAATAAAGTAATGGATGACGAAGTTCTTGTAACAGCGTTCTAAAATGAAAGTTTGCGAAAATAAAAAAAGTTCGTTTTAAGACCATATCAGATGGTCAAATTTGGCAATAATGAGTTTTATTGTTAAAAACAATTGAATTTCTCATCTCAAAACTGATGATTTTTCCATCCTTCAAAGCAGCTAAAAAGAAGAACGTGGTAACTTTTGTTATTATTTGTAATCAGAAAGTTTATTTGTGACACAGTCATCACTCAGACTGAAAAAGTTTTTTTGAATAGTATAATTTATATTTGCCAACAGTTCCATAAGTGTTAATACAACATACTATACATTTTACATGTGAATAATTTAACTATTAATTCTTGTAGTCAAAACACGATCAGCAATGTTAATGTGCCTAAAGAAGAGCCAAAGTTTATGTTTGTTTACTCAGTATTTCCTCATGTTTCTTGAATAATAATTCTAATTTTATGATATCGAAGCATGTATCAAGCTTGGAATCAGAGGGTAAAGTAATCTTCACACTTGCATTTCCAGAAACAGTTGTGTTCTGTTGAATATGTTTTTGAACGCTTGGGTCAAGTCTATCAATAAAAAATGGTTGGCAGCTTTTACCCTTCCATGTAATGGGGGGGGGGGGGTATCCCAGGGGCGGATCTGCGGCTATACCGGCGCCGTCCCCCTCCCCCCAACCAAAAAAGTGAGCGCGAAACAACGGAACGTTTTCCAGAGTAAAATTTCTTCACTATTACATGGCTGAAATTATGCACTGGAAACGCTTAGAATACAGGAGCTTCCGGGGGATTCCCCCTATGGACCTTCATCGGGGACTCCATCCCAAAGACCCCGCGCCAACTTGTTTACGCTCCCTCTAAACAATATCTCTAGATCCCCCCTCAACCGCCCCCCCCCATCCCCCATTATTCCAATTTGGTCCTGTCACTAACTGCGGAAAATGATTTGGAGTCTTACGTCTCACACCTTTGTACAATCTATGCTACTGGCTAAGATTTACAATGGAATCATCTCGTTAATCTCCATAGTTTGATTAATGAATTGATCAACATTATTTAAAACAGTTAGGTAGGAAATACATACCTGTTTTAAAATCAGAGATCGTTATATTCTACGTGAAGAAACCAGCGGTGAAAGTAAAGAATACGTGTCAGTTGTCTCTTGAAACATCCTTCATGTCCTATTATTCAAATGACATTTTATCGAGCATCAACCGTTTCTGAAACAATTTTGGAAGTACCTGGTCATGTATCATTGAGCTAGTTTTCAACCACACTTGTTGTGAATATGTCCCAAGGCGAATATATATATTTGGCGTGTGATAGAAGACACATTTGTCAGCACTTTTGCTAAGCCATATTTCTAGAAATGTCGTAGTTTCACATTATGTCATTTTTGTTGTAAAAAGTGTTTACACCACTTTCGTTGTTAGCATATCCGTGCATCTCACATTATGAAAACTATCATTACTGTTAGATATCGGAAATAGTAAGTTTGCGTGTTCTATTTTTGTCAAGAACGTAAACGTTTGGCAACACCGGTTGGCAGTTTCATCAGAAAGTTACATTCTCATTATCCATGTCATAATATTAGATGCTCCTGTATTTTTTATAATTATACAGATACATGAGGTATATCAATTGCAGGTACTGGAATTAGCAATGTCTTTGAAAGTGGTTTTTGATTTACCAGTTCTTGCAATTTTTCTGGTGTTTCAGTATCAGCACTGCAATTCATCATAAGCGTTAGTTGATAAATAGGCTTTTTTAAAAAGAAAATATATAAACATCACATTTAAGGACCATACCAGACTGTAAATCCTGAACAAGGATGATTAGTTCTCGCTATATAATAATCAACGTTCTAGTAGAAAAGGGATTATTTGTCTTTCAAAACAGTTGTAGAAGACATTTATGTTTTTCAAATAGGCGTATTTTAGAATAGATCATTATCATTCTAACAGTAAAACATTGTTTTGAACGATCAATTACGTTTTAAGGTTAAAAATTATTTAACTCAAAATACTTTAAGTAAGGTCATTCTAACTGCAAGAGTGGTTCACGTTTTCATTTTCCTCTAACAATATGTCACCTCAGTTTTTTTTCTTTCTTTCATAAACGTAGGATTAACAGTCCTTGTTACTGAATCGAACTTTAAATCTGTCCTCATTGGCCATAACGTTCATTCTTAAACATTGAAATAGGTCATTTTTATCCACTTTTCAACATCACATTATTCTCTATAGTAAATTTACAGCATAACATGAGGTACGGAAGTGGTGATCTCCATCATTTTAAGATTAAAAAATTACTTAAGTCAAAAAGTTCTAATTAACTTCAATCTAACTGCATATGTGGTCAAGATTTTCATTTTCCTCCCAAGAAAAGTCACCTGTTATTTTTCCATAAAAAGTAGGATTAGTAGTCCTTGTTGTTGAAATACAATTTTAAATCTTACCTCCTTGGCCATAATTTTATTTCTTAAACAACGAAATATATAACTTGCATCCACTTCGCAACAATACTTGACTAAATTGTTATCCTAGATAGGACGTTTACAGCATGACGTGATGTACTGAATTGGCATTCTACATATGTGGCTGTACAACCTAAATTTCCGTTGTTAGTTTCCAGTTCCAATGAGTCAATATTGATTGGTATTCCTCATGGAATATTCTATGATACATACATAAGCAATAACCTCCCCACATACCATTCAACTCTTATTATAAACCTATTTCTGACCTGATCTTTAGAAAAAGGTAATAAGGTCCATTCTGGTCATAATTGCAGCAGAGTGGAGATTCATTTCTTCATAACATTATTTTGTGTCAATGCAACAAAATGAGTAAACTTAAAATCTTTAAACTGTTTTTGAAACTTATGGAACAGTTCTGAGTAAAACATATTTTGATTTATTTGATGATATGCTATGTGAAGGACATGAACCACTTGGTTTCCATATCTCATACCGTAAAAGGACTGCTTTTTTACTCATTACGTGTAGTGGTTTTTGTAATTAAGATCAAGTATAGTGTTTTCATAGTTTACCAAATGAAAGTATATTTTGGCCTCTCCTAGCTGCAGCTCCATAGCGACAGTTTGTAAGATTTTGGCAATATCGTCTCCAAAATGACTGAAGCATGATCGTTTGAGCTTCCTACTTGAAACAGTGCATATTTCGGCAAACACTATCTAGTTTATCTTATAAACACAAGCAGTTTTAGGACCCATATACACTCCAGCCTTTTCTCCGAAAAAAGATGCGGAAATCACTGTAATGACATGGGCATTTTTTTCAGGGTTATTAACATAACACTCCAATAATTTAGAAATGAGAAGTCATCTCGACTTGCCAGAAAACAAAGGACGCAAATGTAAACAACAGCTGTCAGGTTGGTATGAGCAATTATTTTATTTTTAGATTTCGATAAAGATTTGTCTTCGTTCAAATTTTCTAAGGAGTATCAAACTCGAACAATAGCTCAGCCCGTATGTTTTGAACGAGGGAACAATCCTTCCGAAACCAGATAATCTACACGATCTAATAATCTTGCTGAATGACGTCTCAAAAGTGGATACCATATTAATATCAGGGAAAAAGGTAGGATACTATACAACGATTGAATTCCCTGTGCAGACCTGTCCAAGTGACCTGGAGCAGTAAGGGAAGAGAGCCGACTTTTCACTGAGCCATAGACTTTTCCAAAAATCTTTTCTGGGACATCGCTTTTGTCCAACGGGGCCTTGTATGTAAAACTTTGCAAGCAGAGTTCGTTTTCGGTTCGGGCTCGGCGCAAAGTCTGCTCGCCCCGTTGCTGCTGTGTTTCAAAGACCACTCACCGGGGGAAAAAAAGGCGTACATAGCCTATCGCGACTGTCACGCCCTGCTGTAAAAATAACAATTAAATATGTAAACACACATAAACTATATAACATGAACAAATCGTAGGAGTTCATGGATTTCATTTATGAGCTCTACATGAGTTTTGTACAACTTCGCAACGATCGTGCATGGGTAAGACTGAATTGTAGCTACTGTAATTTTATGCGGCGACAATTCAATAACCTTGCTAATATGATCGCCGTAATGAATATTACATATCAGTTGTTGAGATTGAAAAATCTCATTGTTGAATATAATAAAGTTTTTCAAATATTTTAAGATTAGGTATAGCGTTTTAACGGTTTACCAAATGAGGGTTTATATTGACCCCTCACAGCTGGGGCTCCATAGCGACAGTTTGTAAGATTTTGGTAATATCATCTCCAAAATGAATGAAGCATAATGGATCGGGCTTCCTACCTAAAAAAGTGCATGATGAATTTTAGGAAATTATTGAATTTGTTTCCAACGGCAATCCCCGGTTATCGCCACGGTGGTAATAACGGTTGTGTATAATCACCGGTAGTTATCACCGTACTGGTGATTACCAGTCATAGTGGTTATCACCTCGATGACATAACTGTGATAATTATTTTATTTTATTTTTTGTCTTGCAAAAAGTTATCACTAAGTTATAATCATCAACATGATGAAACGACGACAGTTGTTTCAGCAAGACATTGAAGCGATCAGGGTGTGTCGTGGTGTAAACCCAATAGAGGCAACTCGAAAGAGTTAGAGGACATTGTGCAAGCCCGGTGCCAACCTGCAACGACGCACTGTTAGATGACATTGTGCAAGAAAATTTTAAGTTTGATACCCAGCTGGCCCAGGAAGCACGAGACATGAAAGAGAAACGGCGTGAGGAACGGAGAAAGAAAAAGAAATTGAAAGAAGAAACGAAGCGAACAAAGAAATTGGAAGCCTAAGCCTGGGAAGACCAAGCAAGTGCTGCACAGCAACGCGAGTGGGATAATCAGCAAAGACTGCAACGACTACAACAACAACAAGAGCAGAAACGACTTCAGAAACTACAACAAAAACAGCAACAACAGCAAATACAACAACAGCAACAAGAACAAATGTAACATATGCAGCCACAACCTCGTGAACCGAAGGTCAAACAAAAAACGCCTGAACCAAAGCAGGTCCGACAACAATCGGGTGCACGGAAGCAGGTAACGCAACCAACTCAGCCGCGTAACTCCGCAACGTCAGTACCCACGGCAAAGCCTCATAATCCCTTTAAAGCTATCAACATCGATACCAGCACTGATATGTATTCGCGACAAGATAACACAACAGTAATTGAACCAATGATAACTAAATAATCATGGACGACAATGATAAGCAACCAATCGTTGCCGAATTTACAATGCTCATCGAAGACGCAAATAGCCCTGACAGTATCACAGACATATTCAATATTATCAAACAACAGCATGCTGAAGGCCGCGTTATGCTACCGTCCGAATACAGATTAGTTAAAGAATTGCAGGAATTTACGGAATCAGTATAATGTATTCCAACGCGAAAACTTCTTCCGCCGGCAACAGCACTTGAACGTGTCCAAACAGCACCTAAGGAGCAATTTAATCGACGTCGTGCTAATAATCAGCGCCCAAAAGCACTAGGACATCTTGTTTCGGAAACTCTACAGCAGGAAGAACAAAACTATGATAATAATCTAGCGCTGGCCCACGCAGTAAGTGTTGATGGCATTCCCAAACGCGTCGCTGTAGTGCGACAGCAACAACTACGCGACGATAATATGTTGACCGATTTGACTTGTATTACGTCCGAAACTCTTGAAAAACCATACCGCAGCCGTCAATACACACACAAAAATGTATTCCGCGTGTTTTACGTTTGTTTTTACCCCGCGAGTGCCATTTATTCATTGAAACTATATTTTTTCAAACTTTCGATGGCGTATTTAATTCCGAAGACGTCTAAAATTATCCATTCCGGACAGCACCATCATGAGCTCATGGGTGTCAATGGTGAGATTTTCTATCGTGCGCGAGTACAACTTGACAATAGTGTTTAAACTGCTCTCGGCTGCGGTGAGCATTTGCGCGTTGGTTCTCATCCGGGTTTGTAAATGTGACGATATAAGTTTTCCAGCGATACTTGTAGTCCCGGTGATGTTCGAAATCGCATTAACTGCGATCTCGAGCGGGGAGGCCACCGCAGTAGCGAGTGTTGCTACCCCGGCGACACTAAGACCATCCGTTGCCGGGGCAGACAACGCGCATGATGCATCGACAAAATTACACGCACGTTTTTACCTCTTGATAATTTTGACAAGTCTCTTATTTGATCGTGTAGTTGTTGTTCCGCTTCCATGATTTTATTATTGTGCTAGTATTGTGGATAATGATAGAAATTAGCAGTGGCAGAACATTGTTGATTCATAGTTGTTATATCAATAATGTCATCGAGAAGTACAATTGCAACACAGGTTGACCGGCAATCGGCATTGCGCGAGCATGTATCTCGATCCAGCTATCTTTCTTCGCCTGAAGTACCGCTACGGCGTGATAAAAATTAACCATGCTTAGAACTTATAAATCTCCCGCGACTACTTTCCACATCTCGCGGCTGTGGCATGGATCATTCGGGTCAATGTATCGCCGCATATCGATCATGGAAAAGTCTGAGTCGGTAATCCCCCCCCCTCCCCCCATTTTTTGTTAATACAAAATTACCAACCGTAGGAGTCCAAAATCTGACATGTGTATCTCTGAAATTAAGATTGGAACTGACTAACTTACAATTTTTTATCCTGAAACACAACGACTTCGCTCGTGTCAACACTGATGCTACAGTCAATTAATTCGCTAAAGTCATCTTTGGTTGTGGCAAACCTTGACGTGTCTACCACGACGGTGCAACGACGACATGCCGTGCGCGATCGTCCAAATATATCTACAGGCATTTATCTATCAAAGGTGTATTCAATTAACGCTGGATCGTCTGGGTGATCAATTGCACATAACGCCGCGATGACTTCACGACCACATATTGTACCATCCCGCTCGGTCTGGCTTGGCAATATTGAATAAAACAGCACGGGATCAGCGTGGTGTCGTTTCACGTAATCTATAAACTCACGTGGAGGTGTTAACTCGTACGAATCAAAATAAACGCTGCTGCGCTGCCAAACGCGTATGCGACCCAATGTGTACCAGACCCCGATGACGAATCCAGGTTGATACCGCGAGTTTTGTATGAATAAAATTGAAAAATTACGCACGCAAGTGTCGCGTATCACTGGGCTGTCCATGTCGAACGCGACATTGGATATTCTTTGATCGCTGCCATGTTAATTTATTTAACTCACCGATGTTTAATACGTGATCCGGAATAGATCAAGCTCATCAACGTCGTCATCCGCGGTGGAGTAGTCTACTGCCTGCTACTAAACTGGCGATTACGTTGTCGAAATTTTATTTTTGTTGCACGAGGACTTTTTGTTGATAGAGTCGCAAGTGCTTGTAATCTCAACGCGGCGGCATCGTGGATTATTTTACTGACGCTTGAGGGCATATCCGCGGTGAATTAAATCAACGGAGCTCTGCCCCGTTGAGACCCCGGCCGGGTCGAGATCGCCAGCGTTGTGCTAATCGTGCTAAACGCTCACGCAGCAATTAAAAAACACTCGCGGCACGTGATCCAATTTTGTCCAACGTGCGTGTTTTACGACGTCAACGACACGCATTGAAGCTTGTTCCGCAAACGGTGTTAGCCGCGCTAATACCGCTGGAGCTCCTCGGAATAATATGCAGTGTAAACAGGTTTACTTGACTAAATAACTCGTCAGAGACACAATCGAGCATGTATTACCACTATTGTTATTTTTGACACGTACGTCTAAGTGTCAACAGGGTCTCGGATATACAACCCAGTTGTGAATGTTTCCCTGCGAAGATCAAGTAGATGTCCATGTTGATCTGTCAGCTCGAAACAAAGCCTATTTAATTTTGGTGAATTACACAGTAGATACACCGGGGCGGTTGGCGCGATCGCGATAAGATCCTTAGGTGGCACATCCGAGAAAAAGCTATACAAAATATAACCTTGGCCGGAAAAGCCAGTATCTAAGCTGCTTTGATAACTTCAACTGATAGCGTCACACGTCAAGTTGGCAGTCGTCGTGGAAGTAAGTTGGACGATCCCAGGTGCGATGTTGTAACCAACGCGAAGAATTCGTTGGTCGGGTTCGATCTTGTTTATATTCCCGGGCCAACCTAACAGGGTTCTGATTGACGACGCGACGATGTCGACGTAGTAATTCCTGTTAAGGATTTTTACGGCGGAACTCAACGTGGGTTCGTGAACCCGGATCGCCACCTTGTACTAGGCCCCGGTCTGATCTTGAATTCTGCTTTGAATCTTGTCATTGATAGATTCTATTTCGTAAGAGCCTGTAGGTATTCCAACCCGTGGCGGCGGCTAGGGGTTTATCGCCACGGTGATGCACCAACGAGTTGTGCGCGGGGAGACTATCGAACGGTTTTGAGCTGATATTTGGGAAACTGTAATAAAGACGCAACGACACGAGTGCGATTTTCATTTTGCGTCCCGGTGGCGCTTCAGTCAAAGATGGAAAAAATACTGTAAATTTAGCCTGGTTAAACTCGTCCATAGCATTCTGGTGGTGGTCGGGGTCGTATTTGCGACTAGCGTGCGCAACGCTTGGTTCATTTCGCGAAGTAAATTTGTGCCCATATTGATTATCAGTTACTGTAATTGTCGTAAATGTCGTCCACGAGTCCGCCATGAGATCCGTGTATGTATCAAATGTCGGTTGCTTCACTGATTACTTCGTCGGATGCGTTAGCGGCTCGCACAGGCCCATTAACATTTCTAATCGCGACGCAAGGTCGTCCCGGGTAAAACATACTCGCGTCGCCGTTGATTCCGACGCACTGGCGCTCTGACGGGTGTGGGATTGTACCCCACTGCCTGTCGTTGATTCTTCGCGATTAATTCAGGGCATCTTTTATTGATATCGACAAGGAATCGTTGATAGTTCTTGTCCCGGCTTTTTGCTTTATATTTCCCGGTTGTCCCTATGTAAATCCATTGGAGCCAAAGATGAGGCCGAAATTGTTTATGTTTTTCTGGTAATAGATGAATTCGACGCTTGTCGAATTGAGTCCCGGTAAATTCAACTGGATCTTTCAAGATCAACTCGCGCGCGCTTTCAACAAAAAATTGCACACGAGATGTTGATTGTTGTTCAGGAATCGCAGCGACGTCTCTGATTTCCCGCGGGCCGATTCGGCTGGGTTTAAGACTTCGCGAACTTGTTCCGGTAACTCTTTGACTGTGTTTGCAGCTGTCGTGATCGGACCTGGCTTGGTTGCGGTTGATCGCACGATCTTTCGTGAGGGTGATCAACAGGACAAACGTCTCTGAGAAACCGTCGACAATTTCATCCCCGGGCGGACTGTCGCGCATCCAACATATCTTTGACACGTTTGTGCACCAAGATGTATTCATTTAGGATTCGAAGTCGTACCAACATTGTTGTTACATTGACACGCGCGTGTGAAAATGTTTGCGTTAACCCCATATGCGGCTCAGTCCGACACGGATACGTCCGCGCGTGTTTGTTAAATCTTCGGTGACAAATCCGTGCGGGGTTTTTGCTGCCTTTGAAAAAGAGTTTTTAAATTGGTTCCAGTCATGTCAGATGCGCACCATGTGTGGTAAATATTTCTTAACCCGTGTGCGTCGACCTCGTGGAATATCATTAAAATGTTTGCGTTGTGGCGGATTACTTTGGAGACATGTGCCTAACGCTGTCTCACGTAAATCACGTCGGTGTTTCAATGACGGACGGGATTATGACGTCGTCGTACACCAAGTTGTTCACGGATGGGTCTAGGTCGTCATTTGCGCTTTGTCCGCGTTAGCGGTAAATTTCACCACAGGATCGTCGTCGTGGTCGCACTCGGTAACATTACACACGGCGTTGTTGAAATCGCGAAGTACATAATAACACGATTGATAGTCCGCGGAAGGTGGAACCAAGTATAATCGATCCCACGTGAGATAGCGCATGACCAGGTTAAGCAGAAACTGTGTTTTTCCTGACCCTGACGGCCCGACGATGATAGCGCGCACATAATTCGGAAACGCCGCATGATGTTTTCGCCGCGTGGTCGTCTTACGTGCCGAAAAATCTATCACGGTAAGTAGTTCTTGAGATTGCGCTTGTTGTATTCATGTCGACATCGATAATAAAAATAAAACTAGTTCATTTTGTGTACGATGTCGCACGCGTACGAAAACCACCTTTGCTACTCCAGTGACGCTGTCGAATGGTCGATTTGCCATCAAAGGATTATCTCGACGCTGTGAAACGTTAAAATATACATTTGGTGGCAGCGCGCCAGCACATCGTGTTATAAAAGTGCCTGGTGGTGATATCCAGGTGAAAAACACATCCCGGGGTATAAATATTGCGGGCCTAGAACCTAACTGGATATCCAATTGCGACCATCCAAAACTCGGAGAAGAACCTGTCAACAGAGTCGACGCCGCTTGTTACCGGCATGATCTTGCTTATAAAACTTATCAGCAATACGGCAGCGACAACTTGTTGATGTAAATTTGATTCATGATTTAAATTTAATCGTGGGACCAGCCGTAGGTGAACGCGTTGCACTTTAAATCGTCAAAGGTGGTATGAAAACAAAAATTGCACTCGGTGGCGCGACAGATACGTGCCAGCGACGACCGGAGTGAACAACAAAGTTGTTAAAGATATAGCTGCGATATACAACTCGGAGGGATGCCAAGCTTGCCGCGATTTATTACAGTCTACGTGGTTATCAAAATGGTATCTCAGGCGGTAAAAAAGTTAGGGGCTCACGTGGACGTCAACGACGCACTAGAGTGGCTGCGCGACAAGCGTCATGGCAGATTTATTTACCAGCACCGAGGAGACTTCCACAAGGACGGTTCAGCATCGAAAAGCCCAACGAAGTTCACCAGGCTGAGATCGTATTTCCCCCACATGAACGAGTACCTACACGTACCTACAAATACAAATTGACGGTCGTTGACGTCGCCAGCAGATATAAGCAACCTGATCAGTTGACATCAAAAGTTTCCACAAGTGTCGCAAACGCGTAACCAAACATATCTACGTGCGTTCATCGCTAACATGGCCAAATGTTTTACAGGTAGAACCTGGCAAAAACATTTCTCTGGGCGGTATCGACGTTGATGAAACAACACCTGGTATAGATTCGTACTGGACATGTCAGCGTTCGCCATTGTTAAACGATTTACCCGTACACTCGCGGAACGATTATTTGGATATCAATACGCGCGAGTGCTAGCACTCCAGAGCGATCGCGAATGGGTAACGAGACTTTCCGCGGTCGTAGCCGTGCTAAATAATGAAAGTACACGCATGACCGGACTGAAATCCGCTGATGCAATAACAAAAACTTCAAGAGAACCTGCCCAGGGTACGTCACGGAGCGACATAGTCGCGTAAAAAATGAACCTATACTAGGACATAGCGCCGTTGTAAGATATTTCCACTCACGTGGAGAACTCGAAGGTGGAGTTCTGAGAGCTACTGATTCCGTTTGGAGCTTAACTACACATAACATATCCCATATGATTCGTCGTAGTAATACACGTGCGCGATATTATCTTACACGATCCACTAGTGGATCAGGACCTCAACGTGGGGTTGTCCGTGAGTAATTATAGGTGGTGCCCGCAGACACACAATTACCACCCAGTAGAATACTAACAAAGTAAATCTCGTTCACCTCTACCACGGTTACATTCAAGACATGCCAGAATGACATTGTCACGTTCATGACCCCGTTGATTATTGATGCGGTCCACCGTAAACTGCTTAGAGTATCCAGGAGGTAGTTAAACGCAAGATTGGCAATACATCTGGCACAATGATCTTCTGTGCGCGCGTCAACGCGATAACGTCGTGGACGGTCAAATCAAAAACTCGTTTGTGTCTTTGATCCACGCGCGCGTTCGAGACTAATTTTGTTGCTATTAGCGCCAGAGTCGGTTGCATCGGTTTTATTTTCAAGATGGTCTACGATAGGTATATTCTCGAGAACAACTCTGGACAACTGTGACATATATTCGACTCGAGACACCGCAAGGTATGCGAGATTTGAACATTCGATACGGTTGTCGACGATCCAAACATGCTTCAGATGTGATATTGTTAATCCTTGTGCGCTGTGTACCGTAATTGCGTAACCGAGATGTTCGTGCATTGTCTCCGGGATAGTCACGGATATATCTTGTTTACGGGTATCCTAAGGATGATACAACAACGGAACTAGCACGGTTCGAAATTTAGCCTTGATGAAGTCTCTCTAATTCTTGTTGAAATTCGTCCCGGGTTTGTCGTTGTGAAATAACAACCTGATCGTCCGGGGTCCATTTTGATAAAGAGTATTCCACGGAGGTTCCTGCGATACATTTACGCATTTGTTCACACTGAAGTTGGTCTGGTTGCAGACGCATACGCTTTTTTAATTGTCGCAGCGTCTCATCCTTGGTGCTGTAGTCGTCGTGGATTTCTTCGTAGTAATCCGCACGGATTCGTAGTTGATCATAAGGAGACTCTCACGAGACAGGTGATGGTTGTCCTTGATCACCGTACGCGATCACATGGACGTTATTGGGCAGCAACCACTCGAGAAAAGTTTATAGAGTATTTGTAGGAACAGTGCAAATTTCATCCCAGATGATCACCCGAGGGATATATATTTGTCCCATACGGTTCGGTGTCCATGTGTCAGCGCCGTTCGGTCGAAAGAAAATGTGACATGTCTGTGCGCGTACATGTCGGCGGCAAGTTTGTGTGTCGATGTCAGCACGATCAAGTCGCTGTCGTGAACATCAGTAAGAAATCGATTAATCGCTCTGGTTGTTTTATAAGATGCTTCTCTCCCTTTAAGATTACAAAGTTTGTGACGTGCAAGCGGATCTTGCACTGATAGCGCGGTTGACATTGGCGCGAGATCATGCGTTGAGGCATAGTATTCTAGAGAAGCCGTATATGACGCAGCTTCGTCTGGCGCGTGTAGCGATTCTAGTTTGATTCTCCAATGACAGCATGGGGTTCCCGGAGTAGACATAATTGCTGGTTCACATACATGTTCGTGCTTGCTTAGAAAACAACAACGACGACCAATTTTCGAGAACACAGTATAGCTGTTCACGTCGCCTAGACGATCCCGACTAATATAAAACGAATCAGTTGTGGGTCTGACAGAGTCGTTGGGAAATCTGTTGATCATCGAGATCAAATTTGATGCTGACATACGCGAGCATCAAAGATCTCAAATGAGTGTATTGAGGATTAAAGATCTCAAATGAGTGTATTGAGGATTAAAGATCTCAAATGATTGTATTGAGAATATGTAATAATGTGTCCATGTACACCTGTGTCATCAAGATAATCTCGCACAATTGTCCGCGCGACAAATGTACCTTTGCGAGTACAATCTGGGACAAGAAACCCCAATTCGGCAAGGTCTTTTACTAATCGTCAGATGTAATAAATAGGTCTCTGTGACCCAGTTTTTGCAGAGTACCTAGCCCTTTTCACAAGAAACCTTTCATATAAATAACTTTTCGTTGCAAAAATGAACAAAACAAGTGTAAGTAATAAGTTAGAAGCCATTTACTGGAAATGTCGTAAGATATTGTCTTATCTATGTCTTTCTCATTGACAAACACGAAACACCAATTTGTTTTCAGTACAGTGATTCAATTGTGAATTCTTGTTTCGAACTTGATGTTACGATCAAATATATTTTTAAAAATTTTAGGCAGCAAAATAAAAAAATATTTGCGTTTATTCATTGATTTCGATGTGTGTATTTTGCCTCAAAACTATTTATCAAAGTCAGATGCACATGTATGATATTAATATAGATATGTTTCTTTGTATATGACGACACCACTGTAGGTTGCGGCGGTAAATTGTATCTCAAAATATTCAATACAACAATAATCACAACAATATAATTTCTATGTACTCCACACTTGCATCTACAAATTAAATAATCAATCTCGTTCCGTTTAGGATCATTTATGCTCAGTAAATATGCCAACTGGACCATGTTTAGTTTCCTCAACTGGGATTCACCTATAATTTCATATATTATCATTAAAAATTGTTTTTCTTAAACAGAGATCCGGCAGTCTATTTAACTAATAGATTTGAGCAGAAATATGTTCTTTTTGCCGCGACGGCATTTCATTAAGTTTTTCCCGTAACGTCATCTATAATTTTGAGCTTAAAATCACATCGTGTATTATCTTTATTCCCTACTTCACATGACCACGAAACTTCAGCTTTTTAAGTTGAATACATAATGGATCACGAAATGAAAATAAACCCTTTCTGAAGGCAGCCTGCTACGATTTTCATTTTCTAAGCGTGTATGTGAAAACTGAACTGCGTCTATAAGCTGACGTATTTGATTAAAAAATAAACTAGACAAGACATTCATTTACTCTCGAAAATTGCGTGTTCTCCGCAATGATGCTGGAGCAGTACACGACCAATTCAATGCGACCATCATTGTTTATGCATACAACTCTAAATGTATATACACCCTGCCCAGCCCTACCCCACCCCACATTGTGTGCCTGTTGTGTCACTTCCACAGTTTTAGTTAAATCTGTGTTAACGTCGTAACCTTTTATTTGTTATTTGTAGTATTTCACGATTACATTTTGATTGCGCTGAGGTGCCGATAAACGCTAATACATGCATACATACATACATACATACATACATACATACATACATACATACATACATACATACATACATACATACATACATACATACATACATATATACATACATGCATGCATGCATATTTAGGGGCCCCGGGTGGCCGAGTGGTCTAAGGCACTTGTCTTTACTGGTCACTCACATCTCACTATATCCGAGTGGGTTAAAGTCTCGGGTTCTGCCAACGTGGGTATGTGAGAAAACTTGCCAGTAGCTTCCCGTGGATCGGTCGTTCTTCCCGGGGTTTTCCCCAGTACTTCCTCCACCAGATATACTGGCCGCCATGTATAGCCTGTCATGTGCTGCAAGAAAAAAAGCGTTATACCCACAAACCACAAACATACATACGTATGTGTTATATAGTTTGATTGATGAATCTATTCAAAATAAACTTGTGGACCGTATTTGATTCTGTTTGGTTTTTCCAAGCGCTTTACGACGGCGATACTACATGTAGAATATTTCCAAAGAACAGCTGACGTTGAATAGGTAACGTATATCAACCAGCAAAGATTGACTTCATATTTCAAAAATAAAAATAACAGCAAAAATAAAAAGGAAATTCTTCACTACTGTAAACCCACATGTCTTTCATTTTCTTCTTTCAACTAACTAATTTTAAGAATACCGATGATTGTTTATTCAGAAAAATGGATCGATATAAAGTACTGCGGAGTTTCTTCTATGCTAAAACGTAGCTGATTTAGAAAGGGGAGGGGGGGGGGACACGCGAAAAGGTTTTGATGGCTTCAAAAAATAATTAAAATATGAGAATAAACGACGATCGAAAATTAGTTCAGGATTGCAACAATAGGATCTTTATGCTATTTTTCTGTATTATCCAGGTATAAACCGTACAGTATACCTATCGTCATTTTGGCGTTCCTTGATGTATAATTATAATACCTATTGCTTCAAAAGGTGAGGAATTAATCTTGAGATATTTTATGTTTAAGTTACCTCCCTTTAATCATAAAGTATCCTCTTGGCTTTATTCTTGGTCATAGTGATCTGTTTTGTACAGAGGTCACCACTAGTTTTTCAGCTGCGTGGTAGTAATTCAGTT
Source organism: Margaritifera margaritifera (assembly GCA_029931535.1). Taxonomy (NCBI): domain Eukaryota; kingdom Metazoa; phylum Mollusca; class Bivalvia; order Unionida; family Margaritiferidae; genus Margaritifera; species Margaritifera margaritifera. The sequence continues at coordinate 598,930 of JAQPZY010001583.1, read as the reverse complement.
TTTTTTGTCCAGTACATATTGATTAGAGAAGGTTACACGCTCCTTTGATCCCCCAAACTGTTTTTTTTTTTATGTTGTCATATTTGAACAATTAAGATAATGTGACACAGGGTGTCCTTTAAAAAAATTAGAAACTATAGACAGTTGCCTGACACTTTTCGTGCATGCCTCTTGAACGGTGTACATCAGCCAGAGTACATGCACTGCCAGTGTCCACTGAAAGTGAAACATATGACAGTGTTTTGTGTTCTGAATTCACTCTTTAATCAAAGAGTTAACTAGTGACGGATCCAGATATATCGTTTAGTGGTGGTGGTGGGGCGTAAACACGTAGGCGAGGGGGTTGTATTATGGAACTCTAGGTGAAGGCCAAGTGCGCGAACCCCCCGCAAGCTCTTGCATTGTAAGTGTTTCCAGGACATAGTTTTAAACTTATAACTGTAAAAGAAAACTTACTCTGGGACACAATCTGGTTGTTTCGCGCTCAGTTTGTGCGTAACAGTGAGTGGGTGGGTGGAGCCCACTCCGCCCCACCTCCATACGCTCCTATTAAGTATTAATTATAACACCTTTACTCAGTGGCAGCGCGAGTGTTCGAGGCTCCCAGGGGCAATGTTCTTTAGGGACTCCCCTACTTTGCCACAGAGAACGGTTTTTATGTCAGTTGCCAACCTCCAAATTTCCCATCTACGCCCCGCTTACAGCTCAAAAAAAAAAAATCCTGACGGAGGCGCCTCCCTCACTCGGCAACCGAGGGCGATTGCCCCTCCTGACTCGCCACCTCCCCCCTCCCCCGCAACCCGTCGCGCGGCCACTGCCTTTACTTGTAAAGAAGAGAATAAATCTCCGAGTGATTTTTCTTTGAGTTACCTCCCTTTAGTCATAAAGTACACGCTTAGCTTTATTCTTAGCCATAATGATCTCCCTTGAACAGAAGTTTCAGCTGTGTGGGTGTAATTCGACAAACCCTTCTACCCATCCTAGCATTGAAGCTATCGAGACATTACCATGGTGTTTAATTCATTTACCTAAAACTAACCATCTTGTATGTATTCATTTCTTTTCGATCAGGATTTTTTTGTGTGTTCCTCTGTATTTGTGTTGGAACCTGTAGGATAATGTTCTTATTGTTTAATTGTGCTATACGTAGATTGGTTAGCGCCTATACAAGAATGAGTGCTTTCATTGCCAATACATTGTTACTCTATTAGTATTGTTCGCTTTTATGTTTGATAGTGTTTCATAGCTGAATCATAGTGAATACAATTTTCATTTGTCTTCGCCTTCTGATAGTAGTCTGATAGTAGTCTGTGTTTTAAACTCGCTTTTAAATGGATTGTTTATATTACAATAAATGCCGAAAAACAAAATTAAAATCTTAAATAGAGTTATTCGATATACCTGTATTACTGCTCTGTATTTATTTTCTGATACTTAAGCAGCTATCGGTATTGTTTTACTTCGTTGGAACTGTTTAATAAAAAGGTCTCAAGTTTTCCGTATATCTTTTTGTTGAGATATTTGTGAATCATTTCCCTATTATTATTATTATTATTATTATTATTATTATTATTGCTGTTCTTCCTGTTGTTGTTATTGTTGTTGTTAGTGGTTGTTTGTGCTTCAACTGATGCTATTATTATTGCCATACAAAATACTTTGGTTGGGGATCGCAATAAAAAATTCATTAAGTGCCCCTCATGATCTCTCACTTCTACTTATTTTTTACTTTTTAAAATTATTCCTGTCTCTTGAATGAAAAGATTGGAATCACGGCTCTTTGTTATTCAAAGTTCTGGGAAGACATTTGCTACTAGTCCTACCATGAGCAGTAAAATAAATAAAACAACTTTATTATGAATCATATCAGAGTACGATACTGAGGCAGTTAGGGGCATATCTGTACAGGTCTAAATCATTGACAAAGTGTTCTATTGTCAGATCATTTTTACATAAAATGACCCTTTTTGATAATAAATAAATAAATAAAATAACTTGGGATTAGCTAGTAAAGGCCAGACAACAAGACTCGAGATTAGCCAGTAAAAACGAGACAGGACATGACAACTTTTACCTCGACTTTGATCTCATAGCCAGCTAACACACACTTTTCGATCTGAAATGAATGTACATGATGTAAAAAAAAGAATAATATATTCACAACAATTTTGCAAAAAGTTAAATATAAAGCCAAGAATAACTTAGCGACATCTAAAAATTAAACCATTGCCAATAGCGTAAAGCTGCAGACTGCCTCCATGGCGTTATGTGATAACAGAAATCATTCGCTTGCCTTTGATCCGTCAACCAGTTTAGTGGGGCACAGAATATATAAAGAAGGTGGGACGCAGCCTATGAGCCCACCATCGCACGTGACCAGATTGGTCGCACGCGAGTATAATCTAAGTTCATCATCAGCCTATGAGCCTCGTGTACATTCGAGTTCTGACACTCTAATAGCTATCACGGAAGTTAAATAGTGGCTGGATTTATCAGCAATAAACGGCGATCGAGCTACCACGAAATATCAACTCCTGATCACCAGAACTGCCATACTTATAGCCAGGCGAATTTTAGGTAACGTATTTGATCTTAATTTACATATTTTCATTGAAAGAAGACAGCTTGTATTATAATATTAAATTGCATTCTTAATCACACTATTCTGTTAGTGATTAATTTTGTTAAAGAATAATTTCATTTCAAAATTGAAACTGTACGACGAATTTACTCTAATATGATTCAAGTATCTATTGCACCATATACATTGCTCACTGCTATGACCATGTCATTACGATTTATTTAGTACTAGGGGAGAAATATTTTAAAATTTTGAACGAGATTATAATCATCAGAAGCGATTCCAGAAATATCTTTTAGTATCGTTTGGAGGTGGTGGGTTCGTAAACAAGTAGGTGATATATCTGTGGAGCGCAACCTATGTGGGTCCCAGGGGCGAAGCCACCTGAAGATCCCGGATTTCCAGGGCATAAGTTTAACCATCTAACTGTAAAGGTAACTTACTCCAGGAAACATTCAGGTCGTTTCAAGCTTACTTGGCTTGGGGAGGGGCAGGGGCGAAAGCTCTAGCTCCGCCACCCCTCCCCGAATCTGCCACTAATCATGCTGCTTTGATCGACAAATTTATAGACTGTTCCTTTTCACTTACTTTTTCTTACCTTTTTTCAATATATATATATATATATATATATATATATATATATATATATATATATATATATATATATATATATATATATATATATATATATATAGTAACAATTAGCTTTCATGTTCATCAAGTGTCTTAATTCGATGCAAGGAAGATACATTGACAACATTTATATTGCCAGTTATTAGTTAGGGTACAAATGGTAGCTAAAAGATTTGAGGCATTGTTATTGTTTAAGTTTATATGTTTTCTCTGTAAGGACATAACATGGCAAATACAGTTATTCACAATTCACTAAACTGGTCTCAAAGGGAAAGAATTTTTCTTAATGTGTTTGAACACAGTCATTGAAACATATAGGCACTACAGTGTGTTGTTATATAGCTAGAAACATGATCTCATATATCATGTAAGGGAGTTCTCATTTTAACAAATGTTATCATGTTATAGATGTATAAGTTAATCAACAGAATTTAATTTTTCTCATGTAAATATCAAATCCTTTTAATTGCAAATCGAATCCATATATCACAAACCCATGAGACGTTTTATTTATTCTTCTATCATTCTATAATATAACAAATTTTAAGAAAATATGTTCAAATGAATTTGCAATATAAATGATCACCATTTAGAAATGTACAAGCACTTCAAATCCGATTTGTAAACCATCTATGTGATGTGAGAAATACTCCATTTTGTAATAGGTATGCATTCTCCATGTCAAGACCTACATAAATATGCAGACATGTGTCTGTCTATCACTTATTAGTAAAGAGGACAATTAATATGCAGACATTTGCATGTCTATCACTTATTGGTAAAGATACCAATGAATATGCAGACATATGAATGTCTATCACTTATTGGTAAAGAGGACAATTAATATGCAGACATTTGCATGTCTATCACTTATTGGTTAAAGAACAATTAATATGCAGACATTTGTATGTCTATTACTTGTTGGTAAAGATACCAATTAATATGCAGATATTTGCATGTCTATCACTTGTTGGCAAAGAAAATAATGAATAGAAATATATGTGATTGCAGGTTTTACTATCAACCACCTTACTTACTTAAAGTGTTAGGTCCTTGTTTTTCCTTCCCCTAATTTAATTGTTGTTGTACCACAAATCAAAGCAAATTAACAAGTTTTTTCTCCACCATTATATCATAAGTGGAGCAGAAATACCTGCAGGCTGAAAAATTATTAAAGGTTTTTACAATGTTTCACTTTGCAATACATTTAGATAAAACTATGTCGTCTGTTTCATTCAGAAACTTTAATATCAACAAAGAATTCCACAATTTATGTAGCAAAATGTAAGAGTCATTTAAAAGACAGTATAATATATTTGCAAGCATGAAGATTTAGATAGAATTTATACGTCAGTTAACGGGTTCACTTTGCATACACTGGCAATTTAATAATATGATCATTTCTAAGATTCAACGATAAAAGAAAGATAGATGAATTCGAAAGGATGTCTAATATAAACGTAATAATTTTACAAGGATAAATATCCAAACATTAGCACAGTAACAAGTAGAAGTTTTTACTAGACAAAGGCTAGAGGTCTGGGCACTACACTGGCTAAATGGCAAAGAATGTAGGACTATTTTACTAATCCTGTCCGTCTGTCTCCCCTCTCCCCCCTCTCTCTCTCTCTCTCTCTCTCTCTCTCTCTCTCTCTCTCTCTCTATATATATATATATATATATATATATATATATATATATATATATATGCCATTTTTTCTGCCACTGAATTTAAAGGAAACTACGAGAGAGCCACTGATGTTCTAAAGATCATACATACTGGTATTATTCTTACAATACGTCATTATGTTCCCATATATGTTATGATATACTGGAGGCAAGGTATCCTGTTTTTCAAGATTGAAATACTAATACTACTACTACTAATAATAATAATAATAATAATAATAGCAATAACAATGACAATAATAAAATTGATGTAAAGAGGAGAAGGATGATAATATTTATAGTATTTTTAATTATCATCATGATGATGAAAATGACACTTGGTGTTGAAGTTATTATTATTATTATTAGTAGTAGCAGTATTGCAAGAAATATGTTTATTATTATTATTATTATTATTATTATTGAGCATGTTGCCATGTTTACATGTTCTGCGATTTAGAAATTAGTTTCAATTTTGTATATCCTAATCATTTTGGGAGACCTGAAGATAAATAGAGATGATTGAGAATTTATTTTCTTCTTCTTATTCTTGTTGATCGAGAGAATTCTACATACGTTTACGTTATTTTTCTCACAATAATATCATAAAGGACATGAATATTTTATATAGGTTCTCTTGATAAAACTAGGTTGATCTTTACATGTGGTAGCTGGGGAATGTGCTGTATGCTATCTTTAATGTATCCATGCATGTATATTATACAAATTCATCAGTATACATGGCAAATAGGTTAAATATGTTTTACTTATCTGAAAACTAGTAAAGGTAACAGGGAGATAATTTACAACATCTAGCAGCTATCATAGGAGATGATAACCCTCCTGACATATATGCAAATTTATTTATTTTGAAAAAGTATCAACCAATATCCTTCAAAAACGTGTTTTAAAAAAAACAAGGTGTGTACCCACTAACCTATTGATATAATTTTGTTACTTGGTATTCTTTAAGGGTTGCTCATTGTTTCATTTAGTGTAATAATACACATTATGGATTTTTTTTTCTTTATATTGTCTAGCTTGCAGTGACTTTTATACTATAAGTATAAGCATAAAGCAGCATAAAAGAAATGCTTTTGAAAATGAACAAAGTTGTATTACATTTAAAGAAGAACCTGCAGGTTATAAAAAATCTGGTCTGGATTTGCACCTATAAGATACGACAGTTTCCAAAATTTATTGAAAAACAGTGATGTATGCCAAGTTGGATGGTATTGGTTTGAAAAAATATCCTATATCTTAATAAATAAAATGTATTATTAATTGCAATTAATTGCAATTCCACTATATACAATGTACAACATTAAGAACAATCACAACATCAAATCATACATACATACATTCACTAGTGATACTTGCTTTCTCTCTCTCTCTCTCTCTCTCTCTCTCTCTCTCTCTCTCTATATATATATATATATATATATATATATATATATATATATATATATATATATATATATATATATAAACACACACACACATACACACTTGCTGACAAATAGATAACAAAAGAGATATACAAGTAGATACGTGGATTAATATGAATAGATATGATTAATTTTTGTACCTATCCCTGTACATATTTACCATATTTTAGTATTATTAACCCAACAACTCTCTTTATACATCTATTTATATATCTGCTAGTATCTTTAAAACAGGCAGATGAACCTTTAGGTTATTTGTTGTAGTTCAATGATGTAAGGATGTGTGAAGTATTCAGAAATATATTATGGGTGTCTAGGTTTTTACTGGTGTGACATTAGGGTTGCGATAACAACGCTTTATATAATGTACATATGACTTTGGGATGAAGGATATGATTGAAAATACTTTTTAACTTATTCAGTTGATATTTTCTGTCAGAGTTCTTCCGAGACTGAGCTGCTTATCCTGACCGCTTTTATCCATTCTCACTCTTTGAAAGAAACAAAATGTGGGGATAGGGAAGATTATGCACATAAAATGTCTGTATTATTTAGTAATATTCTAGTACTGTGAGCCCTGTTTATAATGTTCAACATGAAAGCTTTGCCTAAGATTCCCTTATATCCTGGTGGCTCTTATACGACGAGTCACGTATATTTTGACACAGAGAAGCAAAGCTATGCCTAAAATGATGCGGTCTTAAGTAAAGAAAAAGAACAAAATAATAACAGAATAAATAACTCCATGGCTAGAAGGGGATGTACTATATATGAATAACATTTTTGGATACAAGCTGGCAGTACTGTAGCGTTACACTGTTTGTCGTGAACTAGTTACCTACGTCATTGCGGGTTTTTTTAGGGCGCCATCTGTAGAGGTGGATTACTTTTCGCTTCTAGCTTTACGTCCGGATAGAGTTTCCGCTACGAGAAACACAGATAAGAAAACATTAACATTCCGAGGGAAAGAGGTGGAATGAGATAATAATAATAATAATAATCATCATCATCATCACTTGATGTCACTAACGGAGAATGGGGCTGAGCAAACTGACAGCAAAGGAACTGACGCACGGTGGTTTAAGCAGGGCATTTCTAGACTAGAATTTTGCGTTTAAGCAAAAGTCGCCACATGTCCGTATCATCTGTATCCAACGTTTCTCTATATTTCTCTTCGTTTGTTATAAGTCCATCTTTGATTTGATACAACTATCAGCATTTCGGGGGAATGGGCAGAGTGTCCGGCTGAGTCAAAATGGTAGGGGAGTTTTTTGTTTACCTTGTTTCAGATGTCTTTGTGATTGTTCATATTTTTTTTATTTTTTTTTCTAATTGAACTATTTTGTTAACATATTGAATGGCACAGTCTTGTACGTCAGGACATATATAAAAGCTTTTACTGACACATCCTAACCTTTGGTTGATATTGTAAATAACTAACTAAGTAAATTCTGTTCACATATTCTTAAAAATAGTACTCTCCTGCATTTACTGACGTATTAAACAGCATCTGTCTTTACATCCGTATGTTCCTGCTTCCGTGCTATGGTTTGAGTTTAACTGAACACAGACAATGTTGTCTTTTAATTGTTTTGGTTGTCTTTAAGCTACAATAAGTGTTTCTTTCAAGATGTCAGAGGAGTCAGTAATGTGGCAGTGTCCCAATGTTTGGGGCATCAGGGTGTTTTTTGTTATGTAAGGGATATGGTGGCATCTAAGAGAGAGAGAGAGAGAGAGAGAGAGAGAGAGAGAGAGAGAGAGAGAGAGAGAGAGAGAGAGAGAGAGAGCATACAGAACTGGGAGTGCTATCCCTGGATCCTACAGGAGAATGCTTGATAACATGAATATAATATTTCAAATAGGAAGAAATAATATTATCATACAGGCTGGACAATTTTTAATTAGTACTGTACGGAGATTCGAACCTGGGTTCGCGAGTTACGGCACCCATCTCCTTGCCTGCACGTACCAATCCCATACCGTCTCGACCAAACACACAACACCCCAAAAAAGTGCAACAAAGTCGCTGGTAGAGGCATTCGTGCGTAGCAGACACACCCGCATATCAACCCAGTAATTATATGTTAGCACGGATTAGTTTCGTAAAATGGACCCTCCGTATTTTCTTAACATAAGGAATTCTCGGGATATTTTAACCTTTACGTCTTTCGTAATTTGAGAAAGGAAAATTCTTTGTAGTAGGTGTTTGGGTAGTGTTTTATGGTACACTATGAAATTTGGATCAACGGCTCATACGAATGTGAAGCAAGAAAACCCATGCAACTGTGAAATTTATGTATTCGTGAATGTGTGGTTGTTAGCTAATTAGAGGCAACATATTTGCGGTATTTACGCGTTTAAGAACCTTTCAGTTGACAGCGAATGTTGTCTTGAGATCCTTAGAAATAGAGGTAACATCGACTTCAAGCCAGTTTCGTTTGATTCGCTCGATTGTGAGAGTCCTTGCGCGTTATAAGAAAGATTTTCTGGTGGCAATGGTGGGATATTGGATAGCTTTGTGATATTTATTTTTCGATTGTTTTTTTTTATTTTGCTATAAAGTCAGGTTATCTAACATGGCAACTGGAGCTAGAACGGGTACTGGTAACCGCAGTTCTAGTCGAGTTTTGGAAGTTAAAAGTTTCCTTGGAAGCTAACATCGCGCCTCGCAACCTTTATTGTATGATACAAGATATCTCTTTGTTTTGGTTTCCATTTAAAAGCGAGCAGATACAGATAATCATGTGCAATACCTAACTTCCAGAAGTATTGGTCAGAAGTCGTTTGTTTGCTGCCTTGAGCAAAAAATTATATAAATTAGAATTGGTTTGTGTGCTTTTAGAGAAGCAGTCCTAAACAACTCCCTGAATTATTAAAGAGCAGATTAGTGTCATTCGCTTAGTGTGCTTTGGCGTAAGATTCTGCTTTTAGAGTTAGTTGTATGAGTGAAATGTGATGTTTTAAATTGTGATTGTTTTGCTGCTAATGAAAGGTTTTCCGTCTTTGTAGCACTTGTGTATTAGATGTGATGTAGATGTGACAATGCAGTGTCAGCTAGCATGGTCTGAAGGCGATTATGAATTCGCGGTTGTTTAGTGTGTAGCGCCATGGGTTCTGGTAGACTTTTGGTTTTGGTGCAGATGCGTTGTCTTATAGGAAGTGTATATAAACTCTCTCTCTCTCTCTCTCTCTCTCTCTCTCTCTCCACACATCAATGAGCACCAATTTATTAGTAATTTGTGTTAGCTTCTCTCTCGACCAAGGACTGTTAGGCAATGAAATCAATTAACCATTAATAATAATTTTTGTCATTATTATTATGAGGACACAATTCCGTCGTCATTATAAATTCCCTGTCTCTCGACGTTTTTGACTGCCGACAATTTTTAACAATATAGACTTTCCATCGTCACGTGTGGACGTATCTGGTTACAATACTGATGGAGAACAATGTTTAGAATAGCAGAACTGAGCAATCTACTTGACAACGTGATGATAAAAGAACCTGAAGCAGCCTGCTCAGTTTGAGTCGACTGAGCTACTTTTATCATAAGACTGATAAGTGAATTTCCTCCAAGCACTTTTTACAATAGATTTGACCTACCTTCCCAAAGAGACCATACATACTAATATCTGTCTCCATAATGACAATCAGCTTTATCGAGACAGATTATCTGTCTGATAGCAGGAGTATTTACAGCCCACATTGATGTTCATTCATTTTGAAATGACACGCATCGCTGAGGGGACAAAATAGCTCTGAAATAGCAAGTAGTAACTCATGGTATAATCATCATTTTAAAAATTACAGAAGGTGAAGCATTGAATTTTTAAATAATAATTGAGGGTTTTGAATATAAAGCGACAATTATTGACTCGAAAATTAACACGATTAGTATTGTTGATGAAAACTACAATAAACAAAAGTGAATAATTTGAAAACTTTAAAGAAACTAAAGTTAAATTTTTACTTATATGTGTATGTATGTATGTATGTATGTATGTATGTATGTATGTATGTATGTATGTATGTATGTATGTATGTATGTATGTATGTATGTATGTATGTATGTATGTATGTATGTATGTATGTATGTATGTACACTGTGAAGGCCAGAACAGTTTGTCTAGTCCCTCGAATAAATCTAATATTATCAAACTTAAACAGTGAGTACGTCAAATGAGTCAGATCTTCTGAGGAAATCGTCTATTCGTAAGCTTAAATATGAATATAAGAACTAAACGGATGAACGAGGCGCTAAAATCGCACAAGGCTTTGGAACTTGGTATGGTGTAAGCGAAGGGAAAATTAAATGAAAAGAAAATGTAGGATACCAAGACTGATGAGAGTTTAATCCATACATGCAAGTTTCATACCAAAAAATAATTTAAAAAAAAATAAATAGAAAAAATGTCATCTCTTAGAAAGACCAATCCGTAAATTAAACAGCCAATGGGATTGCAAACACTGCTATCATAATAATCGCTTCCTCTGGTATTATTTAAAAGGTATTCTTTCCGCCAATGTTTTATAAGAAACACTGTCTCAAAACTGGACTCTTTCACAAGTACAGCAAATGAAAATGTATAGATTGACAACAATTGCAAGTGGGCGGAAATTGCCTGAGAAGTTTGAGATTATGAAAGGAAAATAGGAAACTGCACAAAATCGGGAAGTGTTGCTGAAAAAGACATTCCTGATAGACAAATAGTAAACTTTGTCAAGACAGGATTCATTTTGGAGAGTGGAGAATGCAGAGGGCTAAAATTGTTAAGCAAATTATCGTAGGCAAAGATAGTGATAAACGTATTATAACAGCGTTGGTAGCACCTACTACCAGAGCAGTGTTATTGCCAGATTATTTACGATAGCAAGACCGACGAGTGTCGACCTCCTTGTATTAGGTGTCCCTTATCATTCAAGTCATTTTATTTTGTACATACAATTTTGCATATGTGCTTTGGATACGGTCATTATAGGACTGGCCTGTTACCCGATACCAATTATGTCAAAAATATTCAAAAACTAAATAAATCAAGTCATGCAACACACTAAGATAACCACCGGTCAACAAAGTTTTCTCTTTGATTTCCAAATATGAGAAAAATCTAATTCATTTGTTGATCATATTCAAAGGGCGCGCCCGTATCGCAGTGTAATTGGAATCTGGACATATTTGAGAACACAAAGTTCATAAACAAGCTGAAAAATGGAAATATTGAAATGCAATTTGTGCCCCAAAACCGTGTTGAGGTCCGCCAGCGACAAGACTTGGCTGTGAACAACACCATTAGAGACTCACTGAAATTTTACGTTTGGAACGCGGATTAAGTTGTACATTATGAAATAATACTCTGTACAATACAGCATTGCCCACAACCAGTAAAATGAAACCTATCCATGCTCATTTGATGTTTGAGACATTCCCAAAATCAGTGACAGGAGAGACATATTGGAAAATGATTATGAACGCAATTTCGGCCGTCTGCGATTAATGTAGCTGAACTGTTTAAATCAATACGGACATTAACGATGTGCCTGCATATGGATAGCACAATCATCTGTGTTCACCGGATGCGTGTATCCATTCACTATACCTAATATTCTGAATAAAATCATATTTATGTTCTTCCGGTGTGTTCAGTAATGGAGTATGTATCTATATTGATTTGCTGGTATGCCATTGCTACGCCCGCCATTTATGTAAGGTTCGTATAAAAATTATATGTAACCATGGGTTTAAACTTAAAGACAGAATCAATGATTATATATTTTATTACAAGTAAATAAAACATATCCTATTGGGTATTAAAATTAACGTGAGTTTTCTTTTAGTCAAAGTTTTCGATTTAACACGAAGATATTGAAACTGTAGTGTTACTTATCATACCAGAAGTAAATTCATTGAGATGCGTGCTCATACTTGTTGATAATGTTAGTTTTTAATAAATTGCTGCATATATTGCTTATCTTCCATTTTTTATCTAATGTGTACGTTTAGTAAAACTCAGCCCTATTTCGCTCGTCTGTTTTAGCTGCATACATAACAAGCACGTCCCGTATAACGAATACTTGTGTATGGTATGCTGTAAATATTAGACTTCATAATCTTGATGGCACGAATTGTTTGTCTCCATGAATGTCCGCAGGGTTAACTTTTCGTGGTTTTTCCATCAAACAGAAAACAAAATCACACAGAAATTTCGACTGCGAAGACATAACCAAGCAAAAATATTTTCATGTACAGTATTCTAACGCCTGCTTACATGTTATACATGTATTTCGTATTATTCGTGGTGTGTAACCTCTTTCTTGCTGCACTGGGAGTTATGTCTAAAACGGAAATACATTATTTCCATATTTTCAGGTTATTATGGAAAGAGTTGTGAACTTATTTAGCTGGAGGAATCATCCCAATGCGGAAAAAGCGTTGCCTGATATAATGCGTGATTTCAAGGATCAACTTTCTATGGTTCAGGTATGCATACTTACAAAAATCGTAACTACCAATTCGGATTGACCCTAGTGTTCCTCTCTGCATCGCCGACGGTAAAACTACCATGCTACAGCAGCGACAGTTCACTTACATGACACAGTTCGTTTCTGAATTATCAACAACGCATTACACAATGCATTGAGAGTCACATCCTATTGCAGGGACGGAATTTGTATAGTGCCTCTGTCCGAATTGCACTATGAAACAGACAGAACTGAATCAATTCCTATTGAGCGCTCGCTTTTCTGTGATAGTCACTATATATATATATATATATATATATATATATATATATATATATATATATATATATATATATATATATATACAGAGAGAGAGAGAGAGAGAGAGAGAGAGAGAGAGAGTAGGGTATTATATTAACATTTGCACGTATCACTTCTTTTGATCAGTCGCGGGGATTCGTAATTGAGCTCTCTAAAACGCTCTGTACTCACTGGTGCGAGGCAAGGGTGGCCTGAATCACGTTCCATGTTGGACTAAGACAGCCGCTACTACGTTCAATCTAAACCTACAGTGTCTCATATATATATATATATATATATATATATATATATATATATATATATATATATATATATATACCAGACAGGACATGTCCCAGTAAAACTAACGCCTGTTTGATATAGTACGACAATAAACTCTTTGTGACTTCTGACGTCTAATAACCGCACATTACATTTTAACATGGCGGCTGTAGAAGTTTCCCTGAGTGCACACGCTCTGTTCATTTTTATTTTTAGAAAACATGTAACACGGACGTATTTTAATTTCTCCATGTGTTATATTTTCTTTTCATTTTGTAAATAAATGCCGCCATGTAAGTTTCAAGTGATCTACGTTTGTATAGCTATATTAAATTGATCAGACCCAAAGCCAAAAATAATCATCAAAAGTTCTCCTACGTTCGATCAGTTCAAACCATTTCCTCACTCCCTATTTCAGAAAATCGTTCACTTTACACGCAGTTGTCAGTTGGTTTTTTTGTTGTTGTCAGAGTCTCACACAGACGACGCTTTTCTTTGAAACAAAATCGGTTGCTGTTATTGATAAATGGAAACAAAATCAGAAGATAAGCTGCATATACAACGTACTTCATGACAAATAGTTTTAGGAAATGTTTTGAATAGTCTGAATCACAACTAACATACCTCTCTATATTGTTAAACATAGTACCTCAAATCTTTATTATGAACCACTTTTTCATGAGGAATTTTCGTAAAGTAGGCCTGATTTTATTTCTTGTGAATCGATGGCACCATGGTGCCATATTTGTTGTGCTTATAATCTGACTTCAAATGTGCTTTCACAGAATCAAGCGCATCATCTAGTGTACAAGCTATCACGAAGGCAACATTTTACCAGGACTAATGTTCATATTGTTAAGTTTGCATTCACTGCATAATAGAGAAATATAAATTAAAATCGGACTATTTTTAGAATCGAGGGGTTTTAATTACGCAGCCTTTTCTTTCAATGTGTCTGAGCATAGCTAGGTAAGGCTCCTGCTAAAATTGCGACGTAAATATGTCAGGACCAATTCTAAGCCAAAATCAATCTATCAAACAGTCCGTCATTCAGTCAGTCAATCCTCCAACAACCAACCCATTAGTTAATTCCGGCCATTATCATGCATACTGATGTAATGACCTTCCACGAGGATAGATAAATAATAATTAAATGGCACTTACCAAGTCCATTATTAGTAGCAGTTTCAGGACCAATAAATAATAGATATATTTTACAATACTACAAGGTATTCATTTGAACTAGATATCTCATATTTTTCATCGGCATGCAACATACTTGACTAATATATGCTCGAAAGATATATAGATAGATGGATGGATGAATGGATGGACCTTGTTGCATACATATATACATACAGCTGTAGTTACATATGTACACACAGACATACGCCGCTGTCTTACGTTGAAAGACGCGTGTATACATACATTGCCATCTGAAGTCGAATACAAAGAAAACGAAAGCATATTGACTAACGGAATCTGTGACAGAATTCATAGATTCGTAGGTGTAAGTAAGGGACTCTTAATACACGCCCAAAAAGATATAGAAATCTTCCTATATAAATAGCATAATTTTAGCAAATGATATACATGTATCATGTGAGTGATTTTGGGACAACATATAACTATCTAAACAGAAGCAATACAGGATCGCAGCTTGTCAACATTAAAAGGATAGTGGGTACGGCTGCTAAGATTCATCCATACAATTGCAGTTAACGTTTTCGAAATTATTTTGTTAGCTCAGAAAAGTGGTATAATGCAATATTCTGCGCATGGTTATGTGTCTGCGTTCAACGATGCGATTCATACACGTAGCACGTCTTTAAGACCATTTTCAATCATTTACAAACACATGATCTGTTAGATCTTACAGTCGTAAGGCATTATGCACACTATTTGTAACGTTAGTCACATGATATTCATGAGGGTATTTCCAGCCTGCTTGTTAACTGGTAAAAGGTAATTGCTCTGAACGTCTTTAATACAATTTGTATCGGAAGATAATAGTTTCATTTGCTTTTGGACTCGTTATTTTGTTTAAAACTCTTTGAATGAAAACCATCCACTTCACTTTCGATTTTGATACATTGTGTATTACAAGACTTTATTGTATGAAGTAAATTTTATCTGACTAGAATTGGACACGTGATTACTGATCCACTATATGAAATGTCTAACATGTTTGGGTTACATGTATCATACTTAAAGAATCTTCTTCATTCCTTATAATGCCAAGACCATACCGGGTCGGCCGCCTCTGTGTGTCTCTGGGCAACGCACTTTACTCCAATTTCTTTGGTACGATGTAACATTCCATATGTTGATGTGCGTTAATCATTCCATCCACCAGTCAATCAAACAAGCAATCTTTATTATCAAACCCTAATGAAATAATTTTCTACTGATTTAAATATCATTAACTGTTCAAACGCATCGTTTCTATTCAGTTATCTTCACTTTTCATGCTGTTTGAATCGTACGAGTGCGAAATGCAGTTGTATGCGAAATATCGGGGAATAAGAAATATACATACTAAGTTCTCTCTTTAGGTATGAGTCCTATACAGGGAATTAAAAAATAGATCAGTAATATCTGTAAAACAATTACATATGCTTTATGTAATTTACGTGAAATGTATGAAATCGCAGATCATTATTAAAGTCTACCACAAATCTGTGTTAAAATATCCCACCGCATTTTGCGCCGCACTGCATCCTTTATCCCTTTCTCTGCTTGCAGAGAAATAAGGTGAGAAGATACATGTATGTCTACGATTATTTGGACGCTTTTTATTTATCTTGTATGTATCCTATTGGCAGCCTTATTGAAGGAGAAATTGTGCTAATTATGTGTCTGGTTCAGATGATGCTTCGAAATGTGAACCTTTGTTTGCATGTACTTTCCATAATTTATGCAGCATCTTGTAAAATTTAATCTATTCACTGGGGTACTTGTATTGTCATTACTTTTTGTCTCTTGTACGTATGCAACTGTGATGAATTTACAATTATTTGAGGTAAATAATGGCCATTTATAAAGATCCAAATTGTCTTTCAAGAACTACTGAGTAAAATATAACAAGTAAAAGATACTTTTATGTCTAAGATATTTATGTACAAGAAACAATTTATTGATATTATTATTACAAGCTATACAAGCAACCTATCATTAAACTGATTACGTGCATACTCTCGATGTTCTGGGGTTTGGCGCTCTAGTGCGTTAAACGTTAAAAATCTGCTTTCGTTGCTTTCGGCCCCTAATTTAGAGCGAAAATGTCTTGGTACTGTGTGAGAGACTTTGTATTTGGCAATGGAGAACAATGGCAACATTTGACACCAGAGAGAGTCGATGGTTGACTGAAACGTTCCCTTTCACAAGATGGAGTTCATTAAATGTACAGTCAGATTCAGCTGAGCATCAGATAAACGTGAGTAGACATTAGTGTTCATACATATTGATTTGTATGTTATATCAGAAAATTTAGCTAGTAATTGTAAGAATCTCGTTGAGGTTACATACTGCGTCTTTTTTGTTTTGGCATCTTTTAAATTTAAACCGTTTGGTAAATGTGGGGAATTTTAACGCATGCCATAAAAGTTACCTAATCTTTTAATTCTTGCTTTGAAAATGGGAGAAAAATAGGATTCTGGTAGCCCCCATGGTTACAGTACTGTTGAAGTGTATTGCCCATTTTCCACTCATATCTGTTTAGCTGTCTCTGACTTACACTCCGCAATATTGTCTGATGTCTAGATATTACAAGCAGAGTCGGGCCAAAGCTACACTATGCTGTGGGTTTTAGATTTCGATTGATTTACAACCCTTTCAGTTACCACCTGCTGTGAGTCCATAACGGAGTGTAATCCACTGTACAAGATTATCCACAAATGGGCCAGATATATATAATTGTTCTGTGGAGTTGACTGTAATTTGCATCTGGTGAGTGTAGTACAGCCAATGCCAGATTATACCACCAGCATATGTCACTGAGTTGCACTCAGCTGAACCATACACAAGCACAAGTGCAACATGGTCTATCCGGCTGGTGTTCACCGTATTCTTACACTAACCCTAAAACAAGCGATCAAATTTTCGGAGTGATATTTCAATTCAGATTCTGAAACTTTTATAATGGTAAGACTTCGGTCTTTAAAGTATATATGATTGTTTTAAATACATGGGGTACGTTCGATAAATCTGGGTATCATCGTGGAATTTTTTTCCAATAGCCTATAAACAGTTTATGCTTTCGATTATTTTACATAATATTTTTGACTTAACATGTACCTTAGCGATGTGTTCAATACGGAACAAAGGCATGCTCTTTGCAAGTGCAATATGTACAATCAGAAAGTTCTGATTGAAACAATGTAATTAAAATGGCAGGGTTTCAATCTCAATTGAATTACTTTAAAAATGTTACTTTATTTTTAAAAAAGAATCTACCCCTATCTATGTTAAGAAATGCTAAAATATTTAATCATAAATAATGTTATATCATTTAGCACAACTTTGAAATTCTAGAGAAGATCAATAGTGCAAGGAAGCAAGGAAATGTTAGAACTGGACAGGAAACGAATTCTAAGGTAAGTGGTGACAAATTGGAGAGACAGCATTTTTACGTTATATTGAAGTTAAAAAAGCCTATTTTAAGACTATATCGGTTGCCCAAAGCTGTCAATAAGGAACAATTACTTGTCCCAATAACACTGTGTTTCTTGTCACACTATTACTGGACTGTTTCTCCTTTAAAACACCTTAAAGAAGGACTCACTTTGATATAATTCTTTTTTCTTCAGAAGTTTATTTACAAGACTGTTATCAATCTAGATTTATAACGTTATTTTGAATATTCAACGTTATATTTCTTAGTGTTTCTATAAATATCTGATGTAACTTATTATACAGGCTAGAGAGATAACAAATCAGTTTAACTAGGGTTAAATTTACCCAGAGAGAATCAAAAACTATCTTTGCCTACCCAGGTTATCTCCTCCGTTTTTCCTAATATAAAAGAATGCCTGCCACTGGTGCCAAGGCATCTATTAAGTTTGAAATTATGCGATTAGGTAACCACATCCCATATTGCCACGATTAGGTAACCACATCCCATATTGCCATCCCACAACCCCCTAAAGAGGAGTGTTCAGAAAACATCCCTCAAGCGAGGATTTTTACCAAGCTTTGATCAGTAATCTTCCAGACCAGCCTTTCAAAAAGTTTTTATAACATATGCTACTAGCTAAGATTTACAACGCAATCTTCTTCATAACCTCAATAAGTTAGCAGTGAACATGTCAGCATTATTTGAGACAGCTATTTTTGAAATCGTAATTTGTTTTGCAAATGAGGAATGGTAATGTTCTTGGATATCTTTTTTTGGATAGAAATTGCTAAATGATACAAGAGGAAAGCTCAAAAAGGACATTGATCTATTATCTCCATCGATTGCCCTCAAACAATCTTAATTTGCAGTTATTGATGAAATTTTAATTTAATATTTTTGATAATTCAAATGTATATTCTGTATTTGTATGGAAGGAATTTTGGCCGAAAGTTTGTTACATTTATCTTAACTCACTTGACCGAAGGCGACATCATTCTAAGAGGGATTGATACTCAATAAAAACCTGTTTGTGTTTTATTACAATCCACTATCGTCGATAACCCAGACGATCGCTATTCTGAACGTCTTTCTGACCTTAGAGCAGACTAACATAACTATTTTTGGTCCATGTTATCTTTCTGATTGTTATTTAAACAACTTTGTTTTATTTACTCTTGGACGAGGGAACTAGTTTTCAACCTCACTGGTTGTGAATGATTCTTAATGGCTATCAATTTTGCTAAACCACATTCTGTTAAAAATGCAGCAGTTGCACTTCACATCAGTTTCTTAAAAAGTGCAAAGCGCACTGGCCATCATTTAATATTGTCAACAATCCAAATTAACGCTATATACTTTGCTACTAATGGTAAAAATGTAATTTATATATTTACCAAAGTTATCTAAAATTATAAAAGTATTGCTGAATACTATTGCCAATAGTAGGTTTTTATATTCGATTTTTAGTTTAAACATATTTTATTTCATAAATTTCTGGTATTTTCCAGAATTATCCATGACATAATATTGGAAATTCCAGTATTCTTTCTTAGTAATACTGGTTTATCTGGTTTTATCAAATGGAAATACTGGAATTGACAGTGGTGCTGAGTCTTGTATTTCTTAAACAGTATTATAAACAGCACCAATTTCCACTTTTAACACTACATTTAATTTTATACTGGAACTGCTACTACTAGTGTACATCCAGTAGTACTAAAATCGATATACTATAAAAATACCCGAGATAATAGTGATGAAATTTAATGTTCTAGTATTGAAATAGACGTGAAATCTGATACTAGTGATTGACAGCAGTATATAAATCTATTTTTGTGTACCTTTCTAATTAGTATTTGGGGTATCAGGGTAGTTAAAACACTTAATTCGGTCTCTTTTTCTGACTAGCGTAACAATGTTATTTTGTGAAATCGCAAACGTTGGTTCGATTTTGGTTATACATGCTTTATGTTCACAAAAGTGAAAATGCATTTAATTCTGTTATATTTTGTCACAAAGGAAGGTCCTCAGATGAATGAACCGGATAAAAAACATGAGCCCATGGAAGCTGGTGAAATTTATAACCCACCTGAAAGACGTTCTGAAATGAAAGATGAGATGGTTAGTAAAATATAATTTTTTTGTCACATTTTGGACCATACTACATGGGCAGTCCTGGTCAAGGACAGCCATTTCTCAATTAGAATAAATATTCAAGTGAACATACTAGAATCTTTCAAAGTAGCTGTGGATCATTCTCATTTATAAAACATATTTTTGTTAGGAAAGCGTATATATCAAAGATCATTATTATCGTAATAATTAAACATGTTCTTGTGACACATGTTCGTGATTCCCATCCCATCAAGAACAATTGGATTGTAAGTTTAAGGGTGTAAGGTTATTAAACTTTTAGAGTCATTTTAGCTAAAGAGGTCTCAATTTTGCTGTTTGCCTGCAAATATTTTTTTTCTTCACTTCTTTTATAAAAAAAATAGCGACAGGCAGTTTGTGTAACCAAATCTGCTATTGAGTTCAAAATTTGACCTAAATTACCATCGCCTTTATGTTCAACCAATGAGATGTACAATTTACTTCCTTTTCTCAGTACTACAAGCCTACCGTTATTGTCATTAGTAGCTTTACATCATGGTGTAATGTGCTGAAAGTGCAACCGAAACTAGGTCAGTAACAGTCTCCCATATATCATAAAACTTAAGTTATGGTATGTAGACATATATTATATACCAGTTTTTTACTTGCACTTTAGACAAAGTTTAACTGGATCCATTGTGGTCATATTTACGGTTGTTTCTTACAACATTATCTACCATACCAGTGTATAGATTAATTACGTTTGATACATTATATTGTATCCTTGTAACCGCCCCAGTTTCATTAAACGTCTCAAAATGTCTTGCTCCTTTTAAGAGTTGTAAATTTATACGTTAATAACGATGATTTTGTTTCCTTACACCATTCAGCATGCATCGGGGATTAACACACAGTCATAAAACTTGAATTTTCCTTAAAGACGTTTTGCCTTATCTCTGAGGAAGGGTTGAAGATTTCCTCAAATTTGAGGAATTTCTCAACTCTTTTTTCAAGATTAAAAATGTTTCCACGAGATGTATTCTAAAACTAACAAGTGATTTGCATCCTTGCCACTGTCTCTACTTCTGACAAAAATATTGATATTGTGTAAACTATCACAAGCAAGGTTTATATACAATCTTTATTTGAGGAGACATTTTGAGAATTTTAGTAAAACGGGCTCCATATATGTATCTACAAATCTTTCAACTCTGTTTGAAGCTTATGGCATAGCCTAGAGTACAATATATAGGTTTCGGATGATGTGCTATGTAAAGGACAGGCACCATTTGCCATCTATATCTCTTACAATAATAAGATCTTTTTAACTCTATCACTGTACAGTCATTTTATATCAAGAATACACTGACTATTTTCATGGTTTACCAAATGAAGTTCTAGATTGGCCCCTCTTTTAATAGCTAGACTTTCATGCCGACAATTTATAAGACTAAGGCAATATTGTGTCCAAAATGGCTTTTATTCTGAACATTCAGCTTTAAAGGTCTTGTTGCATGTAGCCGCAACAATAAATTTTGTAAAAAAATATAGTTGAACATTGTTTTTCGGCTAGTATGTTTGCCATTCCTGATAAAGTGTCAGCTCGTAGCACCAACGTCTTTTTGAATTTCTTTGACTTTTTTTCTTTTTATTTGAAATGTTACTACCACTTGATAGTATCAAGCACAGGTGTATTAATCTACATTGGTACATAAGCCAGGAACTTCCATTTGTTTTTACATGCTGCTGGTTGAATAAAGCCATGTGAAGGGGTACCAAGACGAAATAAGTGTTCGTACAAAACTACTCATATATCCAGTGCAAAAGATATTAGAAAGATTGAATCGACAATTATTTATTAAAAAAGTATTTCCCTAATAAAAGACACTTAACAGACACTTAACAGTTATGGCCCGTCTACAGTGATGCGGAAATGAAATTCGCTATATTAAGGAGGTATTAAATGATGGATATTTTAGAGAAATGAGAAACAATAAATATGTTCACTTTCACTTATGCGGTCTTTATAGCTTTATTTGAGGTTCTGGCAATCGAATACTGATTAACACGTTTTGGGAAGAACCAGTTTCATTACAGTACATGTGTACTGTCATGATTTGGGTAAAATTCATACTCATAGTTTTACTACATTCCATAAAAAAGCTACAGTCATCTAACTGTATTGATTACTATTCCAACAACGTATGGAGTATGCTTCAGAACTGACCATGCATCTCGTGAGTCGGCTGAAGAATTAATTACACTGGTCTAAAAAAACTTCGAAGTCGTCTACTTCAGAGATAAAATGTGCTTTTTACTAGGGATTTTGATTTGCTGAATTTAAATATGACAATTAAAACAACTGATTGGCTACTTTTTCCTAGATATTTAAGTTTTTACATTTTACGTCTATATATATATATTGTGTACATAGTAGACTTGTAATCATAAATTGTAAACCTAGGTCTTTTCATGTGTTTATGGTTGCTTTACATGATAATATTTCACCTGTCCTGTTTATGTAACACTTTTTAAAAAACAGCAAAAGGGTTATATAAATAAAAAATATATTGAAACAAAGTCAAAAACTATTATGTATATATAAGTACATAGCTTAGTCCAACTCGGCGCTTCTTGACTTGTCTCTTGTATTCACTAAATGGA
Source organism: Margaritifera margaritifera (assembly GCA_029931535.1). NCBI lineage: Eukaryota > Metazoa > Mollusca > Bivalvia > Unionida > Margaritiferidae > Margaritifera > Margaritifera margaritifera. The sequence goes on along the minus strand of JAQPZY010001583.1, from coordinate 576,185 downwards.
GCATCTCTTGTCACTGTCCAGAAATAGTCTGCAAGCAGTGATGGGCTCCATTTGCCCTGATAGCGTTTCTCCATTGTTGCAATCTCCTGGTAAAATCGCTCGCCGTGCTTGTCGCTCACTGCTCCGCAGTTCGGTGGAAAAATATCTAGATGAGAGTGCAAAAAAAAAAAATGTATCTTTAGTGACATGTTGCAACCAAGGCTTTTGTATGCATTGATGAGGTTTTCTACCAACTCCCTTTAGTTGTCTGCCTTGTTGTTTCCGAGAAAATTTGTTGCCACTAACTGGAAGGCTTTCCATGCCGTCTTATATATAGTGACGGAACCCGTGTGTGTATCAGATCCTGCATAACAATTTGAAACAAACATTAGCGCTTTAGGAACCTGCTTGTTCCAATGTCAAAGGTAAATAATTATATTAGATACACACAACACAATGAATACAAAACAACGGCAATGTAAAGAATTCTGCTGTCATTTACATCTATCGATAAAGCATAGATTTGATGCAAATATAATTGAAAATAGGACTGAAATGTTGTGTTTAGCAGTGTAAGCTTGTCATGATGATACTATCGTGCATCCTCAAATGACTAGAATAATGGAAAGTAATTGAAAGAAGAGATGATCAGTAAAATATATTGTGGTTATTGAAGGAAGACCCTATATATTGTATCTTTTTCAATAACAATCCTTCGTTCTGGTCATTCTAAATTGCGCAGTCGTTTGACCAAGACACACTTAGACTGCATAACACGACATGCATGTCCCATTTAAAATTACACCTGTATACAATTTATCGTTTACAATTACACAGTAGAATATAACGTGTAGAATTCGTTATATTCTTGATTTGTTTCCATTGTTTATGTGTGTATGTGTGTGTGTGTTTTATGTAATTTTTTTACTTGGACAAAAGAACACGTAGGTCCCGATGGCGCTCAGAGCAGTGTAAAACTAGATCGATAGATAGAATATATGTATAATATGTACCTTTTATCATTGGTAAACTACGAGATGTATTCATTTTTCATTAAAAGGAAACTAGGCTTGCCAAGTTTCCCTTTAATGAAACATTTATACAATGAGTGGTGTATCAAAGATACTGCGTGCACAATATACATAAAATTGTATTTATATCACATACAAATACACATGTTTGCATTCCCAACGGAGCTAAGATTGA